>CM055885.1:33592789-34945682 GCA_029582165.1 Portulaca oleracea | reverse complement strand
TTGTAGGACTTGTTATTGATGGGTGAGTCCAACAAGCTCCCTCTTCACACGAGTCTCTTACAAACCACACCTACAAGTGCTCCCCCTGAATCGAAAACCTCTTTTTTCTTGCCAGGGTTTCAAGTAATCATTAGCTAAAGCCCACCATAGTTGCACCTAGGAGTGGGCAACGGGTTAGGTTGGTCTGGGTCAGGGTCGACCCATTAGTTATGTAGGGTCGGGTTGGATCAAGGTCGATCCTTCATAGTAATGGGTCGGGTCAGGACTTTTTAGTAAAAATAAGGGTCGACCCATGTGTCAGCCCGTTTGACCCTAAAGTTTAATTAAGTGTATTTATACAAAAAAAAATTATGCTAATTATTATTTAATGTGGAGTATTAATAATATATTTAAACAACGTTAGCATTTAAATTAATAGGAAAAACAATTTATTTTGAGTTATCGTAGGCCGATCCGGTCCGGACGAGTCACCGACCCTTTAACATTGTGAAATGAGATGGCTTATTAAAGACCCTACCCTTTATGGACCCGACCCTTGAACAACCCTTATTTTTTAGGGTCCGACCCTCTCGACCCTATGGGGCCCCGGCCTATTGCACACCTTACTTGATCTACATAGCCTACTCGGCTTGCAAGCCGAGCCAAAGCCCGAGCCAATATAAATGAGTCAAGCCAAGCCCGGGCCTTGACTTTGAAAGTTCGACAAGCTTCGAGCCGAGCACATACTGAGCTTTTTCTCATAGAGTCGAGCTCGAGCTCTTTTTTAACTAGAAAAATAATTATCGAGTTATTGACAAAGTATTGTATAAAATATTTTTGATCAAAAAGCTAACAAGCGACAAGGATCGACGTTGGCTAGTTCAGCAACTTCTGTTCTTCGAATCAAAGATTGCAGTCGACTTCTTCAATGTCTTCGTTGATCGAGATCAAACATTCAAACCCTTGCATCCAAAAACCTGAAGAACTAAAACCAACAATCAACCTTCAAACGGTTAAGTTACAAGCAACGTCCAGCTACCAAGCACCAAGGGGATTGACGCTCAAGACATTCAATTCAATTACTACCAGAGTTATTCAACTAAATCTACTCTAGGGATCGAGATTAAGCGTTCGCGCCCCGACTTGTCAAAGCGTCAAGGGGACCGAATCAGAGGATCGTAATACTTGTATTTAATACAGAGATTAGACTCACATACATTCAAATATTAATACAAATTGATTTGTCTATTTTTCTTGTCCTTATTTATTTAGACTCGAAACTTGTGTTTACAACATGCCCTTTCACTTTAATCTTCTGTTGTAGAATTTCTTACTCATGAGTGAGTCCCAACAAACTCCTCCTTCACATGAGTCTCTTACGAACCCCATCCACAGATGTTCCCCTTGAATCGAAAACCTCTTTTTCCTTGCCAGGGTTTCAAATATTCATTAGCTACAACCCACCATCGTCGCAACTAGGGGTGGGCAACGGGTCGGGTTGGGCCTAGTCAAGGTCAGCCCATTAGCTATGTAGGGTCGGGTTGGGTCAAGGTTGACCCTTCATAGTAATGGGTCGGGTTAGGACTTTTTAGTAAAAATAAGGGTCAGCCCATGTGCCGGCCTGTTTGACCCTAAAGTTAAAATTCAGTGTATTTTATATAAAAAAAATAATTATGCTAATTATTACTCCCTCCGTTCCATATTAATTGACTTTTTAACTAACTTTTTTTGTTTCAAAATAACTGTCACTACTCATTTCCCAATACTTAATTTAACTATTTTAGTTTTAGTAATTATGTTAATTTTGTATTTTTTCATTCAATAAAGTTACTCCTACTCACATTCTTTCACTACCCACACCTTGATTTGCTAAAATAGCTTTGGAGAATGGTGTTGTTTAATTATTTGGGTAGTTTTTTTAGTTAAAGCCTAGGTATGTGAGAAATTGTGAAATATGTCAATTAATATGAAACGGAGGGAGTATTTAATGTAGAGTATTAATAATATATTTAAATAAGGTTAACATTTAAAATAATGGGAAAAACTATTTATTTTGAGTTATCGTAGGTCGACCGAATCCGATCGATTAACCGACCCTTTAACATTGCTAAATTGGTCAGTTTGTTAATGATCCGACCCTTTACCGACCCGACCCTTGGACAATCCTTATTTTTTAGGGTCTGACCCTCTTGACCCTATGGGGCCTCGACCCATTGCCCACCCCTAAACTCGCACCTTACTCGATCCACAAAGCCTACTCGGCTTGCAAGCCGAACCCGAGCCCGAGCCAATTATATGAATCAAGCCAAACCCGGGCCTTGATTTTGAAAGTTTGACAAGCTTCGAGCCGAGCTCGCGCTGAGCTTTTCCTAATAGAGCCAAGCTCGAGCTCATTTACACTCCCATATAATCTAAGTTGAAAAAAGTAATTTTTTTAACCAGAAAAATAATTATTGAGTTATTGACAAATATTGTATAAAATATTTTTGATCAAAAAGTTGTATAAGGAAAAAGCAATTTGTTCAACAAAACAGCGTCTTCCCTACGTCCAAAAACATTGACCAAACTCCCACGCAGACTTCTTCCACGCGAATTTCAACCCAAACCCGCCAAAGAACGTTTCTTTTTCTTCCCACCCAAGAAACACTGCCACTCAACAACAACAATAACAACAGGGATAGTCAAATCAAATGTTGTCAATTCTCTCTGTTTTTCCTCTCTCAGAGGCAAAACGTCGAACACCTGGTGGCACTCTACTCACTAGTATCGTAAACCCTCTACAGATTGCGAAAGAAAGCGATGGTTCTTCCTCTTATGAAGCTTGGCACTCTTGCTCTCAGAACCCTTAGCAAACCCGTTGCGAATCGTCTCAAACAACAGACTCTGCACTACCCCAGGTTTCGAGAATTCATCATTGGCATTGCCCAGGTTTTGTTTCTCTGTTCTTTCTTCTGGGTTTCTTGGTTAAAGTTTGGTTCTTTTGTGGGAAGTTGTTGGGGTTTTTTTTTGTTTTTGAAGTGGGGTTTGTTTAGTACTTGTAAATCATTGGTTTTGAAGTGGGGTTTGTTGAATTTCTGTATCTTTGGAGTCTGTATGTGGTGTATGAAGTATGATTTTGGGTTTTTGGTAAGGGTTTTGTTTGAGTTTTGTGATTGTTGCACTGTCATGAGACAACATATTGATTAGGCAATGTTTCATATCATGTAATATTGGCAATGAAGCACCATAAATCATGTAATATAAGTTGATCATGCATAAGTTATATACTGCATAACAATGGACTTCTTTTTGTTTGTTTGTTTGGTTGCAATTAGTTTACTGCCTATATGAACAACCATTTATGTAAAATGTCATCCTCAAGTGAGTGTGTGCTCTCTGTATCCATCTGAAACAACTTCTGTGATGGTATGACCCGCTTATACTTTTGTTGTTATCGGTTGGTTAAACCAGGTGAATCATCGATTTACGACACAATTGCAAAGGCACATTTATGGTCATGCAACAGATGTTGAAATTCGGCCTCTAAATGAGAATAGAGCAGTACAGGTTGCATCAGACCTGCTTGGTGAAATGTTTGTCTTTATGGTAATATCTTCTTACTCTGTTGACAATGTCATTAGTTGTAATACTTAACCGCCTACCCCACACTTCGTATTGAAAGTTGTGCGATTGTATTTTGGTGGTTGCCCTGAATGAAGGAATTTTCTCGCGTTTGTAAGTGTAAAAGGCATCAATGCTCGTTGCAAAGATAGATATCATAGTCATACATGAAAGCTGGCAAGCAAGTTAGTCGAGAGCCTTTTTAGTTGATGCTGTCTATGTGGTTGCTCGTCCATTTTGAGCCCGATTATAACTTGCTTTTCCTTTCTGGCCATACATCAATGCAAGGGAATAAGTAGAGAATTACATGATGTGGTCTCCCTCAAGTCGCGTTGTCATAGTTCTCTCATGTAACTTCAACTTTCATGGGTTAAATCAAAGAATTGCATGGGTCTGAGGAGATCCAGATGTAGGCAAGTTTACCCGCGGACATTACTGTCTCTTAAGAGACCGATTCCACTTATTGAGATCAATATAATATGCAAATTGCAATGTTTTGTCGCATGTCCAATGTCCTCAAGGCAACATGAATGTTAAACCGGTTCATGTTGTCATTCACCTGTTTTTAACGCAACACATAATTGCACCGGTAACATTTTGAAGTCGTGTGTACGTAGGTAGCTGGAGCAGCTGTGATTTTTGAGGTGCAAAGAAGCGCAAAATCAGAAGCTAAAAAGGAGGAGAAACGGAAGCAAGAACTTGAGGTAAATATTGTAAAGAATCACCACCCTTTACATTATTCTTGATGTCTGTATATGCCCTTTGCATCAATTATTAGTTCCCTATAATATACAACTCAATCACCCTAAGCTTCATTAAAGACTCCTATAAATGGTGCATTGTTATGGCATATGCTTTCTACAGTTGTGACGCCATCAAAACATAAGACTTTACCCTAAGTAGACAATGTAGATCTCAGGACTGTAACAAATGCAATATTATTTTACCTGCTTGAATTTACATACAGTATCTTTCTGATATGCATATATATTGAAGCATCTTTTAGTTGGGTTCGTATTCCTCGAGATTGGGAGATGTCATGTATTCTCTTTTTGAAAAAGCTTGCTAGAGAATTTGCTTTCCCTCATGAACGAATACCATCGCAAATTAGAGAAAGTGGTTGAAAATGATTTCTTAAACATCTTGAAGACTAACAATGTGTATGAAACAACAAGATTTTCCCACCAATCTTGAGTCGTCAATGATTCAATTATCGTATGTTCTAACAAATAAATGGCCGAGTTCTGTTGTAACTACGGCATTCATGTGAAATTTGCTTTGGAATAACTGATCTTTAGTGCTTTGCTGAAAAGAGTTGTCACTCAATGGTGCTTTTGTCCCTTGGCATCTAATATGGGCTGTGGGCACCTAACTCCAATATATGGAATCCAAGTACCTTAGTGTCCTGTAGGAAAAACCGTCTAAAACCCATTTAAACAATTGCTTTAAACCCATGTTTACGTAATCGATATGAAAAATATATGTCCAAATCCAACACAGCAGAAGTTCCGCTGTGTTATAAGATGTTTTTTCCCACCAATCTTGACTCGTCAATGTTACAAATTATCGTATGTTCTTACGAACAGCAGAAGTCAGGAATTTATGATCTTAATCACCATCAAATGTATGGTCAAACACTCAAAACTTTTCTTAGTTGTATTGCTGATTTGTGGAACTTGGCATATGATAATGTTAGTCTTTGATGATGCTTTCAGAAGCCAAAATGATTAAATGATCTGGGTTCTATGTATCAGTCAAAAGCTTGATTCCTTCTGAAATATCTTAACTTTGTGCTTTGAGACCCCTGATAGTGTATATGGAATTGATGAATCTATTACATAGGCTTAATGCTTGATATGGATGAAGCATCATATAATGGAAGTATCCACCTTTTGATGTTTGCTAAATCTTTGAAAATGAAGATTAATCAAGGGAATTGAAGAAGTTAATCCTTGTAATGGTTTTATTTAGCAGTAATGCATAACTATAGAAGTAGTTTACATTTCGGTGTTTTTTGGACCATTTTACGCCATAAGGACTAGGCAGTCTCTTAGTGTAAGATTGCCTACATATAAATCACTCTAGACCTCTCGTATAAGCAAGATCCATACTGAGTGTTGTTGTGTACATAAACCTGCACATAGCAAAAGATGGGACAAAACCTAAGAGATGACTATATGAGGGATTTACACAAATACAAAATGTAGCACATTATCTAGCTAAGCTTAATCAGAGCCAATCTCTTTGAATTTTTTAATTCAGAGGTAAGATGGTGGGCTTTAGGGGGGGTGGTTTATTGGATTTGGATTTACAAAATATGGCACATTTTGACATCGTCTCATTTCCCATGAAAATTTGCACATGATCATTCTATAGCATGTTTGTTGCTCGTGTATTTCCAGGCAATAAGAGCAAGAGAAGAAGCTCTATCCAAAGAAGTAGAGTTGTTGAAGCTCAAAATCGCCGAGCTCGAGAAATTAGCACAAGGAAAAGGCATCACTGGACTCTTCAAGTTCACGCAAACAATACCCGAAAAATATGCAAGAGCCGCCTGATTCCACAAATGAAATAGATGATCATTGCTGATTTCTGAAATAACCATTAATTAGATGCTTACTTTTCTTTCAGCTTTATAATGGTTATAGGGTTATTCTTTTGGGGAACTCCTTCCCTCAACATCATCATGTACATGAGTTTGATCATTTTGACCTTGGTGAAAATATGAAAGTCAAAATGCACAAAGGCTTTAACCCGCCACACTTTTGACATTGATTTCATAAACTTTAGCTACTACTTTTGAACAGTATTGTTATACTTTTGATACCGATTTCAAAAACATTATCAGATGTATTTAAAATCGTGATTCTTTTTCTTTGTAGGATACAAACGACACGATGTTTATCATGTATGGATTAGGATTGATGTCGAATTATGTGGCGATAAGCACTCCCAAAAAAAAACAAAGAAAAAAGAGGAAATGAGAATCTTATGATTCTTTGTGGTGAGTGGGGGAAGAAGTATGGCCCTTTATTCTTTACTTGGGCTACTTAAGTTTCTACCCTTGGTGCCAAAAATGGATGGGGCCATGATGTAGAAAAATGAATGGTTTGTGTTCATCTTTGGTCCAACTTTTGTTGAATCATAAAATGACTAATTTGAAGAATAAATAGCTAGTGTTTCAAGTCAATTGGAACCACTGAATAAATCAAATTATGCAATATTCTTTCTTTCTTTCTTTCTTTCTTTCCACCCTAGTAGGGTATCAAATCCTCATGCTTTTGGACCTAAAAAAAAAAAGGGTGCAATTAAGGATGTAAATCATATAGTATTTTGCCATTATATTGGATAAGGTCTACTTGGGAATTATTCTTTCACCTTTTCAACTTGTAATTTGCAAATTTTGACACTTGACATTTTATGAATCAATTAAACGTATCACTTAACTTGTCGTGTTTTTTAGTCATTTGTTAAGGTTAGGTAAATTGTTATGTGATTTGGATCGTTTTTATTGGTGTTTATATAGATAATTGTTTAGGACGAAAGTCAAAATTATCATTGTATGTGAATTAGGAGATAGATATTGTATTTTAATATTACTTCTTAAAGATAGTGTGTTATTACTTAACTACAAAATTATGATCGAGAATTCTTGAATATCCGTACAAATCTATTCATAAAGAGCAAGTCAATTTATCAAATCTTTTATGATATTGTTGGATCCTAACATCCCATGATCCTTAGAGCCGATTTCCCATCAGTGGAATATTGTACTCGCAATAAGACAAATATGCGATACAGTTAATAATAAATATCCCTCTATAATTCAATGTACAATAGAATGATTTTTTGTTTTAGAAAAAAAAAACAATATAGGTTATTCTATATGTAATATGCATTTTCTAGTAAGAATTTTTTTTTAAGAGATCATCATTTAGTAAGGCGGTGATCATTTTCAAAGACAAAATATTCGACATCCTAGTACAATAACAACTCTAATTGCAGGTCCCATTTTCATAAATTATGACAATTCTGGAAAATTTTATCTCAATTAACATCACTATATTGGAGAAGTTATTCCAAAAGACAAAAAATATTCGATGATAAGAAACCATAAAATTCCTCAATATTGATAATATGATTTTAAAAATATAAAAATGAAATAATAATAAAATAAGGCAGCATAATAATAACAACGAAAATGCGAGGGGGGGGACACAAGGACCAACAACAACATCAAATTCCTTGGAAAATCACATTTAAGCGTAGTCTGAAAATTCAGATATAGGTAGTCTCATCCCAAAAAAACACAAGGACTATGTACCACATTATTCGATAATAATAATAATAATAATAATAATAATAATAATTTTAAAAATAAAATCAAAATGAAACATAATAAAATAATGCAACATAATATAATAATAATAATAATAATAATAATAATATTTTTATTAATATTTAAAATGCAAAAAATAAGGGGGGAAACACAAGGACCATTTACCACATTCTTCATTCACAGAATCACAGTGATACACACAACCTACAGAAGGTGCCTTTTTCCCTGCACCCATTTGTTTACAAGTGCACAGAGAATCTAATTTTGGCAGGAAAAAGTGCACTGTTTTTTTTTTTTCTTTTTCTTTTAATTTGGATTGAGAATTGATAGAGAGACCTTGCTCTCGATCACTACAAAACTCGCCCACAATCCACTGCCTCTCTCTCCTCTCAACACTATCTTTCTCCAATTCTCATCTCATTTTGTGATCAATCCAATCCCCCTTTTTTTTCCCTGGTCAGTATTCTCTTTTCTCATCCATTTGGGTACTCATAATCTCCTCAGATTTTGTTAAAGTTTTGTTCTTTTGATTCATCTGCTTACTCTTGTCTGTCTGTTCATGTCATATTTGATGATGCCCATTTAGATTTTTTAGGGTTTTGCTGCATGATTTGGCTTAAGTTTTTAGCTGTTTGAGTCATGTTTGATTGTGCCCATTTGAGTTTTGGGGGTTTTGGGTCATGATTTTGGTTGTAGTTTTGTGATGGGTTTTTGTTAAGTGGAGGTGGGATCTCTTGATTGAGCTGAGCCCTAAGTTTAGAATTGGGATTTCTGGGTTTTTTATTGTATGTGTTTTTTGTTGAGATTTGGTCCATTTGGATGTGATTCATGTGTTATGTGGGTGTATTGTTGATTTGTTGTTCTTGAAGTGGAATTCTTTTGGTTTGTGAGGATTGGGATCAGAAAACTAGTCATTTGAATGTTTGGGAGTGATTGAATTTGAAGTTGTTTGCATCATATACAAACAGCAATGTTTTATGTAAGGCCACCTACATCTGGATCTCCTCAAACCCGGCAAAAGCGGTGTTATGTTTGTTAATGTTTTTTAGTTTTTCACCAAATTGCTGGTTTTTCTTTTGCTTGTTGATTTGGTTGTGTACTTGCATTAGCTGTTATGCTGATTTCCAACTCCTTTTCACTTGTATTTGGTATGTCATTTTGTTTCATTATTAATGGTGTCAATGTCAGACCATAAATTTATGACTCTTGTTGATTATGTTGATGTTTCTTTGCGGTATCATTTTGTTCGCACGAATCATACTGTAGTTTGTTTATTGACAATTATATTCATCAGGGTTATCTTTTCTTTTGAGTTTCTTTGATCTTGTGTCGATTTCCTATGATTCTAAGTTGAAGTTTCCCCCTCATTTGGTACATATAACAATGCAGGTTTCTGCTGAAACTTGGGAAACCTCGATGAGAAAGGTGTTGAAGAGAAATGGCTGCAAGTCAGCATCTCACCATTTGTTCAAGGACAGGGCTAAGAACCGGGTGGATGACCTTCAAATGATGTTTTCAGATTTGCAATCAGCAAGGAAGGAGAGCCGTACTGTTGATGCTGCAGTTCTCGAAGAGCAGGTGTATCAGATGTTACGCGAATGGAAAGCTGAGCTTAATGAGCCTTCCCCTGCACCTTCCGTACAAGTTAGACTTCATTTCATTGCTTCTACACTTCCTCTTATTTGTGTTTAACTTATTCGTTTTAAAAACTTTGTTGTGTCCATCGAAATGAGCCACCTATTCATTCACTCCCGTGCATGGGGAATTAAGGTTGCCTACGTCTAGATCCCCCAGACCTCGCGTTAGCGGGACTATACTGGGAATTGTTGTTGTTGTTGTTGTATTCTTTGAACTTTGTCATCAATTTGATTGTCATTGATTCTCGCAGAATGATAGTCTTCACACGTTCTCATCGGATATTTATCGCCTGTTGCACATTTGTGAGGAAGAAGATGATGCAACTAGTCCGTTTGGGCTTCCCCCACCAAAGCCTGAGCCTGATGTTCAAAACTTCCAAACTGCGAATAGTATTGTCTTTCAAGAGGTAAGAAAAAAATTTCAAACTGAGAATAGTACTTATCTTCTGTTTCTAAGATGCGCTACCTAGTAGAGATAAGTGTTATGTGTAGTCTTGATTGCCGAGTTTTCATTGTGCTAGTTCCTTGTGTTTGTTATAATGCATTTGTGAAACTTTTCTTCAAGTATGTGTTGGATGTCGGGCTTAATTTTTGGTACTTAATGACTAGGAATTCAGGACATGCCAAGCACCTAATTAGCTCATACTATTCATCATTGATTCACTTGAAAAAACAACATTCAAGTCAATCGCATTGGAGCTTTGGGGATCGAGACAGGTGACCATCACATTCTAGCAATTGCACCTCTTTGGGAAATACCAATATTTTTTGGAGACTGTATGTGACATCAAAGTCATCCTGTAGTTTGGTGATTCAGCCATGTCTAGGGCAGTCGGAGACTTGGCCTTTGCTATGTTGGAGCTTTGAGCACCGAGCAGGTCTCATTTTTTCTATAAAAAAAAACTTGGATTAGGTCACTTTTCCATCATCGATATAGCTGAAAAGGATTTTTTTTAAAAGCTAAGATTGTGATAGACTGAAGCAAAATGCCTCTCATATCCTTTTTGCTTCTTTACCACGGAATAGTAGGTAGTGACTGGAGAATGATTTTAAATCTTGGGTAGATCAGAACGAGTCTCTCTAAATTTACTTCTAAGGTAAGATTTTGTTACATTGGAACAACCCCCTCCCTCCCCAACCAACACACACGCACACAAGGTTTTTCAGTCTAGAATGAATAGTAAGTATCCATAGCATATATGAGCATCCACCCTCCAACAGTATTCCTCCTGTGAAGTGATTTGGTCTTTTCTTTTGAGTGAGAGGAGATTTTTTTTTTTTTTCACGGATACAAGAATTCATTTCAAAACAAGTGTAGAAGCCACTGCAGGAAATCTTCTTCGTTGGGTTATAACCATCGATCATGTCTCAGTAGTGTCCACATTTGTGGCAAAGTCGCTGACATCTTTTTGTTATAGGAGCATCTATTTTGCATTGGACTGCCCAATTTCATAGGCAGGAACTCACGATTCATGCATATGTTGTAATTGTTTTAATGGATAAAGCACCAAACATGGTATTTGGTCTCCTTATTTCTTACCTTTTTCCACTGGGGGTGGATCATTGCTCATCTCTTCTGCAAATAATTCTTGCATTTGGTATAAAGGTAAAACAATACAATAATTTTGTGGTTTCATGTAATAGGCTCTTGATGTGAAGCCCGTGCTACAACCCCAGAACTTCCCATCATCCGACTGCAAAGTACCTTCGTCCGGCTTCCGTACTTTGACCACAACCAATCTGGACCTGACAAATCAGCAGCTCGACTACAACTCCAACCAGTTCAATCTTCAGTTGGACCTCGAACACCAGTACTTTGGCGGTGGGTTCAACAGCATCGGTGGTGTGGGTCCACTAGACCACCTCTCGGGATTTCTGCCCAATGTATGCCCTCCACCTTCGGCTTTCTTAGGCCCCAAATGCGCGCTCTGGGATTGCCCGAGGCCCGCCCAGGGAGCAGACTGGTGGCAGGATTACTGCAGCAACTTTCATGCTACTCTTGCTTTGAACGAGGGCCCACCCGGGATGACCCCGGTGTTGCGTCCCGGGGGCATCGGGCTGAAGGATGGTTTGCTGTTTGCTGCATTGAGTGCAAAGGCCGAGGGGAAGGATGTGGGGATACCGGAGTGTGAGGGGGCTGCAACAGCAAAGTCTCCTTGGAATGCTCCCGGTAAGTTTGTTGTTATGGCCTATGATATAGCTTGTGAAGATGCCCTTTCTTTTATTTTTTGAGGGCATTGTGTGGAATAATCGCTAAGTTCGATGGAATTACGTAGGCCGAGGTTCATTTTGAAAGTGTCGGTTATGAAATAGAATGCCTTTTTCGTTTTGAAATAACGTAGATTGTTGTCAAAGGGGACATTGAGCTGAAGGCTACACTCAGGACATTTTTAAAGTCAATGCCAAAGTGTGGCCTTCATTTATCAATGCACCCCGACCCCCCCCCCCCCCCATGTCTTTTCTTTCAGCTACTGCAATTTTTATTACGTGCTCCTAGAGTTTGTGCTCCAAATAGTGTGATTGTTCACTTGTAAGTATTAGGTTATTCACTCTCAATAGTATAACTGTTCACTTGTAGATATCCTAGAGTATAAACTCCAGTGCATGATGATATATACTTTGACATTGACATGAAGCATGCAACTTTTGTTAATGTGCCATTGGTCCTTCATACGATTGCAGAGCTCTTTGACCTTTCGGTTCTAGAGGGCGAGACGATACGCGAGTGGCTTTTCTTCGACAAGCCCAGGCGTGCCTTCGAGAGCGGGAACCGGAAGCAACGGTCGTTGCCGGACTACAGCGGTCGGGGCTGGCATGAGTCAAGGAAGCAAGTGATGAACGAGTTTGGAGGGCTCAAGCGGTCCTACTACATGGACCCTCAGCCCCTCAACAACTACGAGTGGCACCTCTACGAGTACGAGATCAACAAGTGCGACGTGTGCGCCCTCTACAGGCTCGAGCTCAAGCTCGTGGACGGCAAGAAGGCTCCCAGGGGCAAAACGGGGAACGATAATTCCGTCTCTGAGCTCCAAAAGCAGATGGGCCGACTCACGGCCGAGTTCCCGCGCCCGCCAAAGGGAAGAAAAGGTGGCAGCATTACCAAAGATGGTGTGGGAGCTCTCTACTCCGCTGCACCGAACCGGGTGGCTAGTGTCGGTGTTGCAGATGAAACAACATTTGATTATGGAATCGGGGCACCGTACGGGTATCTTGTGGATAATTTGGGTGACTATTACCTTAAATAGAGAAGCCATCGCTTCGCTCATATCCAATAGGAAAGTTGGACTGCAGTAATCCCTGCTTAGGATCATCGGATAATAAGAATCCCTGCTTCAGAAACGTACCACAATAATCCCTACTTTCCATACACTAATCGGATTGTGGTGAACCCTACTTCGGGTTATTGAATGTATAGTAATCCCTACTTCCCACAACCCGATGTGTGCGAACTGCAAAGCAAGGAGTATTTGTTGTGGTACGTTTCTAAAGTAGGATTGTTATTATTATCCCGTGGGTCTATATAGGGATTGTTGCGATCCGATTTTCGTATCCAATAACCATATCCTCATTTTTTGCGTATATGAGGATCGGACAGTGTACATAGGCTCACGTTGCTTGCTTCCTCAGCTAGATAGACAGTAGATTGCTGTCGTAGATGGAGAATGTCCTGACTGACGAACAGAAAGTCTGAAACAGCAAAAGACTCAAGACTCTGACATGATTTTACAGAACTTGCTGCCCGGATGCTGTCATATACCGGGGAAATGCCTCAAGCAGAGTATGGACTGATGCATTCTTGCCTGTTGTCATTACCCCCTCTCCCTAAACTTACATAAAAACACTATTTGACTATGATTACGACGATAACAATGACATTGTGTCCTGTGTAGAAATGCTTCCTTGGTCTTAATGTACCTTATTTGAACAACTCTGTATCGGGTTTTGGAACCCACATCTATGAAAAGTCGTTTCGGGTTTTTTCCCCCTATTGGATCATTTGGGTGACTTTTACCATACATAGAGAAACATTTGATGCTGAAGAAGACAAAAAATGATTCCTATTGTTGGTCCTCAAAAAAGATGCAAAACATATGCAGGGATACATCTCTTTGTTGTTATTATTGGTTCTTTAATATCTTTATTAAAATATGACCACTGAATTCATAGAGATTAGTGTGAAAAAGAAAAAAAAAACATGCATTACCATAAACCCGTGACACTGATTTCAGTGGGCTGATTGAGCTCTTTTGATGACATGTGATGCTTTTCTTTTGACATTCATGCTTGTGAACTTGTGTCTTTTCCTACCAGTTTCAATTCTCAATGGTTTTTATAAACAAACCTCTCCAAACAGCATTTTACCAAAAACAAAAGCCATGCATACCTCTCAGAAAACATCACCTATTCTTTCTTCTCCCTGCGCCGATCAACAAATTGAGCTGAATGTAGGCAACCCAGGAGCGATCCGCCCGTACCCTTTTGTCTTCAGGTTCAGTAACTTGACTTACAGTGTCAAAATTCGCCCCAAACTCAGATGCCCATCACCTGTTCGTAAAAATGCCTCTGAGAACTGTCAGAAAAGGAAGACTCTATTGAAGGGTATTTCAGGGGAAGCAAAAGAAGGGGAGATCATGGGGATTCTGGGTCCTAGTGGATCTGGAAAATCAACCCTAATCGATGCTTTAGCGGGCAGGATATCGAGGGAGAGGTTAGAAGGCTCGGTAACCCTAAACGGGCATGATGTTTTGACCCCCGATACCGGTTTTCTGACATCGATTTCAGCTTATGTCATGCAGCAGGACAGTCCGTTATTCCCGACACTGACAGTGGAGGAAACCCTGATGTTCACTGCAGAACTTCGCCTCCCAAGAACACTCTCCAAATTGAAGAAAAGAACCCGAGTTGAGGAGCTCATTACCCAGCTGAAGCTCAGAGATGCAGCAAACACTATGATAGGAGATGTATCGACAGGGGAGCGGAAAAGGGTCTCTATTGGAATCGACATCATTCACAACCCGATCATCCTGTTCCTAGACGAACCCACTTCAGGGTTGGACTCGAGCAATGCCCTCTTGATGGTCAGTGTTCTCAAGGGCATTGCTCGAGCCGGTGGGATTGTGGTTTTGACCATTCATCAGCCTAGTTCGAGAGTCCTAACCCTTGTGGACCGTCTTATCTTTCTCTCGGGTGGCTGTATGGTGTACAGTGGCTTGGTTTCTCAACTTTCAGAGCTGTTCACAGCTTACAATCACCCAATCCTGGAATGCGAAAACAGGGCCGAGTTTGCTCTTGATCTCATCTCCAAGCTTGAGGACTCGGACTCTCCGGATGCAATTCAACCATGGAAACCAAGAGAAACCCTAAAAGATGCTGTCAATGTGACAGTTTCTAGAGGGAAGATATTGACATCAGTTGGAATTGGGACAATTCAACCATTTGTGAACCCCATCTGGGTTGAAGTTTACATTCTCACTAAAAGATCACTGATAAACTCAGCAAGGATGCCGGGTTCTTTCGTGTTTCGATTAGGTGCAGTGCTCCTCAGCAGTGTGATGCTAGGGACCATTTTCTGGCGGTTGGATGACTCCCCCACGGGGACCCGGGAACGGCTAGGATTCATCGCCTCCGCGGTAACCACCTCCATCTTCATCTGCGCCGAGGCCATACCCCACTTCATCGAAGAGCGATCCATCTTCATCAAGGAGACCACATACAGAGCTTACAGAAAGTCATCCTACGCCCTAGCACACTGTATAACGTCCCTCCCTCTGTTGACCCTCCTCGCGTTGACCTTCTCTGTCGTGACCTTCTGGGCCGTGGGCCTCGCGGGCGGGCTCTCGTGGTTCTTCGCGTTCATATTGGGCTCGTTTTGGGCCGGCCATTCGTTGGTTACGTTCGTGTCCGCCGTGGTCCCCAATGCCATGGTAGGGTATCTCGTGGTGGTGACCCTCTTGGCACAATTTATGCTCTTCAGTGGGTTTTTCATAACCCGGGACCAGATCCCCCGATTTTGGATCTGGTTTCATTACATGTCCCTTGTCAAGTACCCGTATCAAGGGATCATGTGGGGCGAGTTCGGGAACAGGAACAGATGTTTTGTCAGAGGGAGTCAGATTTTCGAAGTGATTCCCCTCACCAAGGGGGCTCCAGAGAGTGTCAAGTTGAGGGTTTTGAAGTGCATCAGTTCGAGTCTAGGAGACAATGTTAGTGGCTCCTCTTGCTTGATGACGGGGTACAATTTGCTGGAGCAACAAGGGGTTACTGATCTCAGTAGGTTGGCTTGCCTTGGCATTCTTTTCGCTTTGGGGTTATTCTTTAGGATCTTGTTTTATTTTGGTTTGTTGTTTGGTAACAAAAGCAAGAGGACTTGAGTTGAACCCCAAAAGAATCCTCAATCCCCCTAAATTTAAGTCAAATGTGAGTTCAATCCCAATCTCAACTGAAAATTCAACATCATTTCTCGAGCATAACATTTCTGTTATTTCTGTTGTCTTGACCTGATTTTAACTTGAATCCAGCCAAAATAGTGGTGCGTTGCCCGAATCTGAAGGCTATATATGATGCTTGAAAATCATAAGCAATTGATGACAATACAACCCGAAATCTAAGAAAAGCAACACTATATATTACAAGTACAAACAAGTCTGTTAGTTTGTCTATGACCATAACAATTTGATTTTTCCACACTAAAAGGTGCCCAACACAAACCACACATTTCTAGTCTGCCACTGATAATCTCGAAACAGGATCCACCAGATATACATAGCTGAAAAGACGCAAAATATGATTATTCATCCAACACAGCAACGGCATTTTCTTTATATTTTTGCCAGTGAATCCCACCGCTTAGTCTGCCTCCTCTTCCAACGTGTTCACTCGCTCACATTCGTCAATCCATTCACTGTATCTGTAAAGTTCAAAACCGATGGTAAATAAACGCAATTCGCATGCGAAGGGTAACATTTTGATTGAATATACATATGAGGAAGGTTGAACTTACACGTCAATGGGCTCAGTGAGTGCTGCAAACACAAAACAAAGAAAAAACCGCTTCAGTAAAATTCATATCCTCATCAAATCAATCAACGGTTCAGCCTTCGGGGTGTGTTTCATTTCCCAATTTCCCCATATGGTTTCGGGAATGCACACACAAACAAGAGGGGGAGAGAAACAATAACATGAAAAAAATGGAATACTTGAAATTTGAAATCCAACAGTAAATATAATTTCCGCACAAATGGATTAAAAAGAAGCCACTTGTATGCAAGGTAGAAATACTTTCAGAAAAGAATGCATGCATTAACATCCCCAGGCTATCTACAGACCTGTGACTGTGGTGCTGAAGCTCTCTTGGCATATCCCGCATATGGCTTCACCAATGGCGTTCTTCAGATCACTGGGACCAGTAAAAGAAACGGAACATCAGTTAACAATCAAATAAGAGAAATAGTCTTGCTACTCACTTCACATCTCCCACCTCTTTCTTTTCTTTTTTGGTTTTGGGAAGAAGAGGGGGGAGGGTGGGGGGAGTACAGCTGGGGAATTTACGTTCATTTGGCATCCACTATTTTGCCCCAAATAATGCTAAAAAAAAAAAAGCTTTTGGCTAAGGGTGGCCATCGCCACCCCCACCCCAAATGCAGATCCACCCATGATAGCTTGGAGTCTAATCCAGTTAGATGTGATCAGTATATGACTTAATTTTGCATCCATATTGAGTCCAAATCCCAATTTGTACAAATAGCGCAAGCACCTGCTCTCCTGTGGGCCCCATCCCTATTCCCTACCGCCCTAGTGATGACTAATCCAACTACGGGGGAAAGAAGGGGAAAATGGGATAACAAGATTTTGCAAATACAACGTCATTATAGAGGAAAGCTGAGAACAGTACATGTTTGTACTATTGATCATGGAAGAAAGCAATTAACTAGTGTTAAGCTTCCATCCCCTTAAAGGGTTTCCTCAATTTGTCTCAAATACAACGAAATAATTCACTTGCACAACCAAAGGAAGACAGTTCTAAAACAAGCCGTCAAAAACATTCTAGAGCATTTGGATTAGAGATATATAGTTACTACAATGATAATCATCACATATGGAAAAGAAAGGTACGCTCAAGTGTGGTCCAATATGTACTTACATGCGGCATTCCACACTTGTTCCATGATTACAGAAGGGGCAGCTGAAAACAGTGTCGAGTTTGTCGTTACGCTTCTTAGGAGGAGGCTTTGCTCTTGACTTTCTCTTCCCCATATCTTCTGACCATCAAAAAGATCCAAACAAGTCAGCGTTGGCGCAAATGATCAAGCATATACACCAAGGGAGAATGTCTCTCACAGACCAATTCAACACATCAATTAAAACAAGAAAAACACAGGGAAAAAGAACACTTATTCTTCGAACTATATGGAAAGTACAGAGGTGTATTATGATTTCTTCAAGGACACCATACTGAAAGAAAACTTAATTTTTCTACCACAGTGCTCAAATATATAGGCTTAAATCTCAAGACATGGTCATTGAAATCGCAAAAGATCTCTGAAGTCATACAGTATCTATAAAGTTAATATGACAAATAAGATGTACAAACAAAATCTACTATAGATATATCAATTCAAGAGAATCTTAAGCAGGTTTGAATAACAATCCTGACAATCATGACACCATTAAGCTTTGGCTGCCTTGAAATTGGATTACTAGAGCATCAAATAGTCATACAGTACCGACGATTGTTCTCATATATGACAAACTTACAAGGAATTTGGTAAATTTTAACTGGCACAAAGAATCTGAATTGTTTTAAGAATAATATTCAAATTTGCAAGAAAACTACAACCACAAACTGTCAATCCAGAAAATTCTTCATTTTATCTTTCTCAAATAGCGATAGTTTGGAAATTATAGAATGTCCCAAAACAATTGAACCCTAGAAACCACAATCAAAAAGGTAATTTCAATCCCGAAACCTCACCGAAATTCGACCCTTTTTTCCTTTATTTGAATTCTAGATAGTTTGGCACTTAGGACATCATAGAATCCACGAAAACGATTGAACCCTAAAAAATAGGATTTCAATACCCAACAGACTCTCAATCATAAACTTCTTCAAACTACATCGTTCTCGTTTACCAATCATCAAATAATAGTTCGGCAATTCAGAAATTTTTCGAATCCCTCAAAACAACCAAACCCTAGAAACACGATTCGAATTCACCAATTATCACAATCAAAGCACAAAAAGATGATCCGATCGAACAAATTCAAACTGACCCAACAAGATAGACGACAACCTTTACGAACAGATGATCTTCAACCGGCAATTAGGGTTTGTAGCAATCTGTAAAAGATTTCACCCCAAATTATTCGAAAAAACAGCGAATCAAACAAAACAAACGCTACAAACGAATCGAATGATTACCACAGGTTGAGGAACTATGAATCATACCCAAAAATTAAAGAGGAATGCGACGTGAGGAGGCGAATTTGAGAGAAAGAGAGGCGTCTAATGAAGACAGTACGTTGATGAATGGATTGGTGTTGTCGGTCTACTGTGAAATTGGGGCTTTACAGAATTTATACAGATTTATATAGATATTACCTTTGGGGGTTTTCGGATCCATAATTCGGTCCCAGAAGCTGAGTCGGCTCGGACTGGTTTAAATGGGAGTAGACCTGTCAATTCTTGCTCGACCCAATGAGGCATGGCAATGACCCAACCCAAACCCGAGTTGAAAATTATTGGTTTTCAATTTGATTTTCTTGACCTATATCTGACAATCTAGACTTGACAGAATTTCACCCCACCCAAACATAACTCAAACATGCCTAAAGGGCTCAAACAGGCCTAAAGGGTTTTGAACACAATTATCAAACTCAAAACCTAAATAAATCTGAAACCGACCAACACCGAACCTGAATTGACAAATCTAAGTGGGAGTAAGGTTTTTAAGCGGGGAATTATTTTTTATGTAACTGATAAGAGAGATTCGTTGAAAATATTTTCTAACTTTCATCGTTAAAAAGTGTAACAATTGTTGATTTTACTTTAAACACCGAAATGAAGGTATATTTATTAAAATGGTTGGTGCAACAAGTAATTCTACCAATTGAAATCTTTTTTTTTTACAAAATTTAATACTTTTAGAGAAGCGATCAAAAGAGGGTTCGTTAACATTTGTGTGAAAGCTGATAACAAGATTCTTATTGATGTTGTTCAAGATTTATGCAGCGTCTCTTAGGTGAGATATTAGGAGATTTTCGAAAGCCGTAATTATATTTTTACTAAATACTAATGTCTTTAAAGAAGCAAATAGTGCGACTGATCGACTTATTGAAAGGATAGAATGTAGTGGATAAAGAAATCGCTATTACCCTTTTAGAAGACCGAAGGGAATAAGGGATAGGGCCTTTCAAAGGATGGCTACATGATCTTTGTATTTTATTCTTCATAAAAAAATATCTAACTTATTTGCAAGTAAAGCAAATAAAATAGAATTTGACAATTAGATTAATCTTACAAGAAAGAGGTTACTTTTTTTTTGTTATTATCAAATGGCATTCACAAATCACAATGTCCAATTATGTCACTTTCCCAGAATAGGACGAGCCAAGTTCAAGGACCATGTAGAAAATAGAGAGAAAGTGTAAAACCAGTCAAAGAGTATACCAATCTTTCTTTTGTTTGTTTGCTTTGGATTACAATTGAATTCTGCACAATTATACAATGAAAAATCTAACATTTTATTCTACCACAATCTTCAATAAGGTATTGTACTAATATTGTCATTTTGGAAAGTCCCTACTATAAAATCTGACATTGTCCCTCCAAACCCTAAGTTGCCATATTACAATCCGACCAACATGCAACCTTCCCTCGATAAATCAAAAACGATAAGCAATTCAAGCATAAGAAATGAGAATTTTCCCAAAGCCGACCGACTACATGTTTCCCAAGGGGGACCAAATTCAAGTCTGATACCCCAAAAATGAAAAACATAAAATAGATAAGAGCCTATTATACCACATCCCAAATTTCACAACTATTGCAAACACAACTCCCAGCAGATATAGATATAGAGGACATCAAAGAGCTCAGTTTGGTCCAACACTGACAACAGGGTTGCATTCTGCTTCCTCCAAAACAGCGGTCACAATTATAGCAGCATGACTGCAGAGTTCTTCAAACACCGTAGACAAGAAAACGAAAAATGCCTGCAAGACCATAGAGGAAAGCATGAGGATCTTACCATTTCAAAATAACCTGATTTGGCAAACGGGTCGTTTGGATCATACACCGGTTCAGATCAAGGTGAGTTTCAGTTAGAGTTGGGTGATTTTCGGTTAGCGACAATTTCAAACCAACTGACTTTTTGGTCCAATATATTTTCATTGAAAGAAGAGCATCTTTGAAAAAAACTATGGATCAGGCGCGGTTCGGTTTGGATTTTAGGTGTCTCGGTTCGGGTATGGGTCGGGGTTGTTCAGTTTGGGCCTCAGATCCACTTTCTGGTGAAGTTATTTCAGGCGTCAGTTCAGGTACAGGTCAAGATCGTCTCGGGTAAGTTGTTTTGCCAAGTCTATCCACAGCACTAGACTTGTCAAAAATCTGAGTTCGGGCAATTCCAGGTTCAGAAGAATCAGGCAGTGGACGAAAGTCTGTTCTATACCTAGGTTTTTCAGGTTTATTCCCTCCCGACCAAGCCTCAAAGATGGGATCGGACAGTAGAAACAAGAAAAATATTGTGTTTGTGCCTACCCGGAAAAAATAGAGCAATGTCAAAATCCAGACGAAAAATCGATGATGAGTTGATGACCATACCTAGCTAGACTAAACTACGTTTTCAGGCGGGACAGATTTTAGACTTAGCACACTAGAAAAGACCAGAAAATAACAGCCAGACCAATGGGGTACTGAATTATCACCTGTATTGGCCGGATTATTCAACACCTTCATCACCGCTGCTGTCCCCGAACATCGCAGCCATTTTCATGGCGAGCTTAGCCGCCATCTCCCTCCTCTGGAAGTCGGGCATCAGCCTCGAATTGCTCCTTATGTTTGCAATTTCCGACATCAGCTGCTCTAGGTCCTCAAGCTCCAGGTGCTCCCCCTTGCCCATGACATTATCATCCTCATCCTCGTCATCATCAGCCTCGCCGTAGTTTTCAGTTATCACTTCCCTGGCATTATTCTCTCCATTTTCAGAGGCGGCTGATGTGGACGGTTCTCCGGTTTCGTGTTTAGGCAATGGGTCAGTGGGACCCGGAGCCGATACCCAACTTTCTTCTGTGTCGTCCCAAGGATCAGCTGAGCCGCCTGAGAGTACTTCATACTCACCCTCGTAATCACATTCTTCTTCAGATGATTCTAAAGAAAAAAGAGGGGGGATCAGAGTAAAATACATGAATCCGAGTAAAATACATGAAGTCAAATTTTCATATTCCTCCAGCCTCCTCCCCACCAAGGTTCAATAGTTGGTGAAAGCAAAAATTGTCATTAATAGTTTGATGCTTACCCTTTGCCCCAGGCCTTACCGGTGGTAACCCCCGAAATAAGGGCCCAGTGGGCAAGGCCCTACTTACTGTTCTTTGTAAAAAAATTAAAAAAAAAAGAGTCCCTAACTCGGGTTCAGATACATGAGAACCCTTCAATTTCAATCTGTGGAAACTGTGGGATTAATGAGCCATCTGGGCAGTTTGCACTTACCCTGTGCCCTAGGCATGTAAACTTTCTGGTGGTAACCCTGAAATAGTCAAATAGATACCCAGTGGGCAAGGGTCTACTTACCCTTCTTAAAAATAAAATGATAATAAAACATGTGAGTCCCTAACTTAGGTTCAAATAAATTGTGTCTAAACCCTTCAATTTCAATAGAACCATAGAGTGAGCAACGGTGGAGCTTTGGTAGTAAATTATGACAATTGAGCTGTCTAAAAAGCAGGCAAAGATACATAAACAAAGGGAAGATGCTAGAACCTTGTCTTTCAGGCAGAGTTGGTGCCACAATTTTATTTCCAGATTTCAAAACCATCCCAGGCCACATATGGGCAGAAAGTGCACCAAAGAGCCGTTCTACTCCTTGTGAATCACCGTCCACCGATAAACCTGACAATGTCACACAGTAACTGCTGAAAATTGGAGAACAAGGATGAACTAAAATAAGGTGAACAGTAAACAAAAATGGTTAACAGTAAAACTGATTTCATGATGCCTGCGATCTATGCATTTTCTAGTTGGCCTACATCATATTTCATAATCAGTCTCAGAGGGCACACAAATACAGATTGGCTAACTGACAGTAAAAACGAATTGAGATTCAAACACGGCCATTATTCAAAACCCAATGACTTACATTTGTCAAAATCAGCATTGGAAGCACAGGCTTCGACATATTCAATGTTGCGTTCCAGGCACCATTCTTGACATGATCTCCTTAGATCACACGATGATTCATCATCTCCCAATAGGCTGCTTCCCTCAGTTTCAGAGATTCCATACTCAGAAACTTCTGAATCGGGATCAATAAAAGAATTCTTAGCTTTCTGTAATCGCCTCTTATATTCATCATGTGCTGGATGGCCAGGGATGAGGTCTACTTTGTTCCCAATACACAGGAGTATATCGAACTTCTGGATATCAGTATCAGAGACCCACCTTTTTAGTGCAGCTAGAGAAGACAGCTGTAGAGTGTACCGGCGGAGAAATGAATTAGGAAACACAATCAGCATCACCAGAATAATCATAAACAAATTAGGGAAACAATATGCACCTCACTCATGTCAAAAACCATTACTAGGGCCGCAAATTTATTGAAATTTGGGAGGGAACTAGGGGAAAATTCATCGTCCAAATGAGCTATCCATACAGCAACATCGGCTGTGTAATACTTTGTGTCAATTGTCCAACTGTTATGAATAACGATATCAAATTACATCATAACATATTGACTTCTTCTAAAAAAAATAGTATTTGCAACATACCCATGTACGGAGATTTCAGAGGATGAATCAGAATCATCTTCAACATCTACAGAGAGCAATCCTGAAACAAGCAAGGAGACACAGTTAATAAACGGGGCATTACTGTGGATTTGGCACGTTCTTTTGATCAGTTTCATATATATACAAGGACAAAAATCATCAATGTGAACCAAAGAGCCGCCACACAATGCCTAAAATCATTAAATCTATGCTTCTACCATCTCCTTGCTCAAAGAAACTTAACCATTTTTCAAAGTGGAGCTTAACATGGATTTCAAGCACACAGGTATGAAGTTTTCTTTCTCCATGCTTCTCTTGTTCTATCGGGTCCTTCTGGGTTTCAAACGGTTCTGGTTTTTGGTTTTTCCTTCTGGGTTTCAAACGGTTCTGGTTTTTGGTTTTTCAAAAGCTTTTTTTTTTTTTTTTGGATCCGCCAAAGTCAGCCTCTTCATGCACTCCTGTGCAATAAGGGAAACTGCCTACATTTGGATTTCCTCACATCCCGCATTAGTGCGACCATACTAGTGTCTATTGTTGTTGTTGTTGTCAAGCTTAACATGGATACAGGTTAGCATATCCGTTCTCTAACATGTAAGCCGGACAATGCGCATAAAAAAGATAAATTTGTTACATGACTCTTTGATCTACAAATCAGGCAAATCATCAACTACTTGCACAGTTGCACACTGTAATATATGCCTAGACCCACTTAAATTACCCAAATCATTAACTACTTGTACTATTGTACACTGTAATATATACCTAGACCAACTTAAATTACCCGGCCGAGATGATGCATTTGACAGATTGATCAAATGAAGATATCGAATCTTGTTCCCCTCCACCCTAGCTCTTAGCTAGTCCTCTCATTGTATATGGGTCAATTCACATGCAACAGGAACCAAATCAGCCTTGCTCAACTTGAATCAAACACTAAAACAAGAGATGGCTTCTGTTTACTAACAGATCAAAAATCTCACTTTTGGGCAACTAGGTTTTTCAAGCAAAATCGATTTCATGTGTTCCCACTAGACATCAGAACCATAATCCAAATCCTGCCCAAACCATAACATAACCCAGAAAATACATCCAACCAACTGCCATCACAAGAGCTGCCCACGAAAATATTCACACCCAATTCCCAAAATCACTGACTTCGAGAGCCGGTAATGCAAAATAAGAGCTGAATCTTTAAAAAACACACACCTTAACTGCTTAAAATAAATGAAACCCATAATCAGACATCTAGAGATAGAAGGGGTTAGGGATCGACGTACTTGAAATAAGGGTTCGCTTGCCAACATTGGGAGATCCGATAATCAAGATGCCAGGCCTCTTCTCGAGGGTTTCTCTTTCGATTTGCAGATCCATTTCCCTAAATTTGTGAGCACCCAATTGAATTGTGAGTATAGTATTCACCCAGATGGTTAGATCAGTAGCAGCAGCAAGTGTTGGGCAGCCACCGAGGAAGAAGAAAGAGTATCGCTGCTGTATTTTTTGAAATGGACAATACAGTGTCGTCTTGCTTGAGCCAGAAATAAACAAAAAGGAAAGTGATATACTATCGTTCTATCGATTGGGCTGGAAATAAAAAGGAGAAGGGACTAGCACTCTAGCAGTATGAATTTTGGGGTAGTGGAATTGTTGGACATTGTCAGTACAAATTATGAACCTATTTTTCTGTAATAGTACGTCTCCAAGTTGGTAGGTGTTTGACACAACAAACGGATGACATGTCGCCTAATTGTCTGTGCTGGAAGGCAGAGCAAGTATAAAAAATGTTGCTTAGTTTTACATCATTCTTCAACAACAATTCTTCAATTCTAGGGTATAAGGAACCCCAAAATCAACATGTATTTCATAATCTACTACCATCTGCTCAATCCATTGTAATACTCATCATTTTTATCAAAGAAAATTCCATGTATTTACTACCACTTCACTTCCTAACCTCCAACAAGTAAATATGGGTGCCTAAACTCTATCATTTAAATCAGATTGCAAATCAAAACACATGCAATTCCACGATGAAGTATAATCATCTCTAATCAAACCTATACAGGCATAACCTCAGCATCTATGTCATCTGTCATCTCCATACAACCACCAATACGATCCACATCAATAATCTAAACACCCATTGATACTTACAATTTGGAATTTTCAAGAGAACAACAATCTTCCAAATTAAAACTTGAAAATTGATGAGAAAAAGTTAGGGTTTTTATATACCTCAAGTAGGATGAATCAGAGAACAAGTGAAAGAGAGTGAGAGGGTAGGTTGCGATGGCGCTGGTGGCCGACTTGGCGGAGCAGCTGAGAGCGCGGCCGGAGTGGATCGGCACGGTGGTCGCCGGCGCGGTGGTTGGAGCCTTGGAGGGAGAAAGATGGAGTTTGAGGAGACAGAAGCTGAGCAAGTGTGAATGTATAATCTAATTTCCTTGTACTTTCTAATATGACTAGCTATGCTACCCGTCCTGCCCTACGGTCCGGAAAGATATTTTTTTTTTTTTGGTGATATGATAAATTTATCTTGTCCATCATGTATTTAGTTAATTTATCTCACATTTTTCACATTTTTCATACTTTTTTACATTCCTTATATAATATATATTTGAAACATCATATATTTAGGCGTTGTTCTTTTCTGCATGACTGCATGTCACACATTTTACCGCAAATCATTACTTTTCTCTCTTTCACTTTTCTCCTCTACTTTTTACATCTTCTCTCCTCACCTACCCCACATATCAATAACCCCACCACAATTCCACCATACCCGCCACAATTCCACCACACCATACCGCAAAATACCGCATAAAAGAACATGACCTTAATAAATATTGTGAATGATGTAACTTTCCTTACCCACAATACCTTATTAAAAACTATAAATTATATTTAAAAATTCTTAGTTTTAAGTGTGTGACTTAGTTTTCCAAGCACTATCATATCCACCAACTCCATCCCACCCTCCAACTATCTTACACTTAAAAAAAAGCATGACCCAAGTTTTGTAATTATTGAATTATCAGTTTTTACTTGAATCTAATTATAACGACTTGTATTTTAAATGTCGAAATTTCCCAACCAAATATACATATACATGTACTGGCCTTTACCAAATACACATACATGTACAGGCCACAAAGTATGAAAAATAAATTGAAAGTTCTACCATAGTTGAAAATTTTATAACTATTAATTTATCAAATAAATCACATGTACTAAAAAGTTACCGTCATTAATATATTTAAATTTTATTTTTTTATGATAGAATTAATAGTACTTATACTTTTCAACTATGATAATTGGAAAAAATCAATTTTGGTAGAATATCCTCCAAATACTAAATTTTATAAAAAATTATATTTCAACAAATAGGATTAGTTTAACAAATTCGTTGATCAATGTATATTAATTTCAATTTTCTTATAGGTATATTTTAGAGTAATTATATATTTCAACTTTACAAAAATTTCAATTATGATAAAATTTCTTATTTTAAATTGATAATTATGTTGGAATGAACGAGGAAATTAACCCCCTTTTGAAACAAGGATAATTATGAAATTCATTAAGCAAAGTGAGCCAAAACAAATTTGACATAATTATGCAAATGAGATGAGCACGTTAATAATAATTAAATAGTGAGAAAATTGATGAGAAGTAAGGTGAATGTACAGAGTTTTATATGAGAGTCAATAATAATTAAATAGAGTAATTATCTACTAAAAAGTGAAGAAGGCTTAGTATAAATTAGATTATGAAAGATGGATTACTATACTCGAATACAATGAATAAATTACATTCTCATATAGATTTGAAGAAGACATATATAATTAAAAATTATTAAATTATTGATAAATGAAATAGTGTCATAGCAGCAAAAGATAAAAGAAAAAAGGTCAACAAGAAAAGGAAGGCAATGAAGAATTGAAAGAATGAAGATGACACGTGCAACACTCACAAGAAAAAAAAAGGAAATTAGGAAATCATACCATCACAACACAACACCACTCATATACAAGGGCAACTCCCCTTTCTACTTGTTACTAGTTATGACGGGTTTGAATATTTTTTTGTGATATGATAAATTTATTTTATCCGTGATATTTTTAATTACTTTATCCCATATTTTTTACACTATTTATACTTATTACGTACTTTTATAGTATATATTTAAAACGTCATATATTTAATAAATAAATATTGTGAGTGATGTGACTATAAACTATATTTGAAAACTCTTGTTTTTAAATAAGTGACATACATTTCCAAACACTATCATATTCATCCACTTCATCCTACTCCATCCACCCTCCAATTATCTTTTAGAATATGACCCAAGTTTTGTAACTATTAAATTATTAGTTTTTACTTGAATCTAAATCCACCGACTTGTACTTTTAATGTCAAAATTTCCCAACCCGAAATACACATGACGTGCATCGCCCTGTACCAAATATATACACAATTTGTATTCAACTCATCCATCCGAATTTATAGGTTTAATAACATAATTTTCAATTGATGTTAGGATCCTTATTTATTGTAATCGAGGGCAAACAACAAATTCACGTGTGAATATAAGTTACAAAGCAAGTCGTTTGTTATCAATTGTATTTGAGGGGAAAATGGTAAATTTTTTCACATAGCTAGGGTTAACAAAGAAACTACCCACATAAGTAAATAACACTATTTTCCAAGGTGTTTTTTGGACATCAAGGTGTAGGTAGTGAGAGAATGTGAGTATGAGTAATTTTTATTAATTGAAAAAGTAAAAAGTTAACATAATTATTTAAATTAAAATAATTAAATTACGTATTGGAAAATGAAAAGTGGCAATTGTTTTGGAATAAAAAAATTTAGTTTCAGGGTCAATCAAGGGTCATTTACAGCTTTCAGTATTAATCTTTAATCAATAATTTTCAACATAAAACTTTTACAAAAAAATATAATATTATACTTTTCTAATAGTATTTTTTATAACGAATCTAACGGTATCAATTTCGTATGATAAATTATTATACAAATTAAGATATTATTCCTAAAAAACAGATAAAAACAACGGAAAAAGTATTACTTATATAGTATTTTAGATATGAGTCTATTTTCAAATTGTTGATAAAATAAATAAAAAAATATTTGTACCACACAATTTATAAGAGATTAAGAAAGAAAAAGCAAAAAAGAAAAAAAAAAGGAAAATCAATCACACCACAACACTTTGCACGCAAATTAAGGGAACTCCCTTTTCTACTTTGTTACTAGCAAAGCTTGCTCGTGCAAGGCACGGGCGTTCTTAATTGTCTTGAATATCCATATGTCATAATTTTTGGGTCATACATAATTGGTTAAAAAGTCAATTATTTTTTCTATAAAAAAAAAGTGAATTATTTTTACTGATACATTGTTCCTTTTATTGTTTGTTATACGTTACAAGTAGGAATTTTATTGTCATTCAAACAAAAAATTATGTAACATAGCTATTATAGTTGTTTAAAGCCCAAAATAGTTGTCAAAGAATATTACAATATTTTTAACAAATAATAACACCCCTCTGTTTTATATTTATGATTAAAGTATCATTTTTATATGACAATAATACAAGACATGAGACAAGACACCTTTTAAATGTTTTGTGTTGGTATAAAAGTATTGGTTTTTTATTTGTAATATCGTATATTAATTGTATAAAGTTTTATTTTTATTTATAATTTTCAAAACTTACAAAAATGTGTAAAATATGTGTGACGGATGTGGTTTATTCGATTAAGATGAGTTGATGTATCCAATGCACTCTAAGCTTCTTATAATTGATATTATTTTGTTCTTTTATCTATCGCCCTAGTTTCCGTATAAAAAATTTTGTATGTTAACATCTTAAGTCATACTCCTTATAAGAATTCACAATACAAAATTAATGTCATTAGATTCGTAATAAAAAAAATATATCAAAAAAGTGTAATATCGTATTTTCCATAAAAAAATTATTTGAAAAATTATTTATTAAAGATAAATATAAAAAAGAAGGAATGACAGATAAAAAAGAATGGACGGAGTAATTGACGGTTCTATCAAAAAAACTGGTACCAAAATTATAATGAATAATAATTTGTGGAGAAAAAGACATTTAAAATTTATCTTCCCGAGATACACGTGTATCATTACCCTTTTTTTTTGTTCCCTAATATTTTCAAGTTTTTCATTTTAAAATTATGTTAATGTTTCATTCCTGTCATAAAAAAAATTATGTTTATATTTCTTTTAAGGAAAATTGGAATCTAATAAACCAAACTTTTGGTCCATTTTGATCTAACAAACCAAACTTACATTTTTGCTAATGACATACCATACTTAACATTATATTTTTTTGATTGAACCTCCACCACTTTCCGGTCACCGAAAAAATGATGTGGAATTTTTTTATGCTGAGGTGGACTATTTTATAGCCAAAAAATAAAAGAAAAATGTTGATAGTTTGTGTTTTATGACTTGACAGCCCTCTCCCAATCTGACTCAGGTTCAATCAAAAAAATATAATGTTAAGTATGGTATGTCATTAGCAAAAAGGTAAGTTTAGTTTGTTAGATCAAAATGGACCAAAAGTTTGGTTTATTAGATTCCAATTTCCCTTCTTTTAATTGGAAAGTTAAGTTAATTAAAACTTTGATTGTACTAAGAACGTTTTTCTTCAACACACATTGAGTATCTTCAAATGACCAAAAGAAATACGGTAGCAATGTAGCAAGCAATATACAAATACATAAAAATAAAAGGAAATAAAACATGTATCGTCTTTTTTGAAATCTAATGTAACATTTAATGTCATGGTTACATCAAAATGCTGTTCTTTTTTTGTACGAGATCAAGAGAAGAAATAGGAAAGGAAACACTCAGCAATGCTACATACCACCAACTTCTTTTGCCCTTAACAATATAGCTTCACTGCAACATCCAGTGAATGTTCAGGGCAATTTTAGTCAAGGAGCAAAGTTGAGCATCAAAATAAGCCGCAATTCACAGATGGATAGCAGTGCAAAATTACCTTGGTCTTGATATATTAAGCTGAGTCCAAAAAAAAACTTAAAATATTTACCCTAATATACCATCTCCCATTTCCAATGTGCCTTCCCCTTTGTCTCTCTCCCTTTGCTTCTATTTTGAGGTGTTAGAAATTAATTAGAGTTTCAATTGCATGTTGTGAAAACAGCCCACCAAATAAATGTAAAAGGGGCAAAAAGATAATTGCAAGTGTGAATACAACTAAGGATGAAATTGGAAAGGGGATTCTGACAATTTAGAGATAGAGGTAATGTAATAGCAAAAAATGAAGAAAAGGATATGGTTATAATTTTCCTTATCACATAAACAAGTGAGTGCAGCATCTAAGCAAGCAAGTAAACAAGCTTCACAACACAACACATTGCACAAATACCAAAGCACAACTCTCCTTTCTACTTTGTTAAGATTTCCTTACCAAACCAATAATACTAATTTAAAAGATCGGGATAAAATTTTATAAATTAAACTAATAAAAAAGGTACTTAAAATAAAATGGAGAAGTAGGATAAATTTGAAATATAAATAAATAAATACATGGAATAAAAATATGATAATATTATTCTGCATAGCTGAAATTATATCATTTATATAAAATATTCATATGATGTGCGGCGGTCATTGTATTGGTCGAGTAATACAAAACACAAACGGTTAAGTGAATTGAAATATGCGATTTTAGTTAATTAAATTCGTTTGTTAGCCTATTTACAATGATTCCGATAATAAAATGATAGACTAAAACAAGCCAAGCGTAAATCATCCAATACCAAATCGATTCCGCTGAAAAAAGAAAGTGGATTACCAAACTAATTAATAACGGTCATGCAATCAGATTCAAACTCCACCTTATGATGACCAAACTTCTAGACAAATTATGCGACTTATACTGCAAATTAGTTTTGACAAATGGAGGGCTCTATATTGATTTGACCTTCATAGCTGTTGTTAAGAGTACATCTCCTTAAGAGTTTTCTGGATGGTGTTTAAGAAATATCCACATCAGTTTTTTTGCTAAAAAGTATAACCAACCTCCTTATTTATTTCAAATTTCACTTGAATTGGTGACGATCTACGATAGTGGAGGTGAATTGGTAATCGAAGGATGGTTGTCGTCGGAGTGGCAAACAGTTGGCGGTGGGCGGAGGTACGGTGATGGTGGGGTGGTGGTGTTGGTGGAGATTTGGGAAGTGAGTGAGGGAGTGTGAGGGTGAGAATTGAAGCCTTTGAAGAGAGAGAGAGAGAGAGAGAGAGAGAGAGAGCGAGCAAGCAGAGGGCGTATTGTTCAGATGTCAACAACGACGAACCATAGATAATTTATTATGTACGACGAGTCTGAGGGAGAGGGGCAGAGCGATTGAAACAAAAAAAAAATGATATTTGCCTTGCCACATCAACATTCTAAACCCTGCCACATTTTACAATTAGAAACCTCATTATCCTCCATATCCTTTAAGGTCAATTGAAATCTTCTATTAGCCTCTACGGTCAATAACCCATACCCTATAAAATGCATAAAAGCTTAATGCAGAAAATCATCCAGTCATTGTCCAATTATATAATAAGGTCTATCGATACCACGTGGTATATGTTCCTAAGCGAAAACAAAGAAGAAAATGAAAAAAAAAACAACAAATACCCTATAAAATGCATAAAAGCCCAATGCAGAAAATTGTTCAATCCATGTCCAATTACATAATTCGTTGTATGTATCTGTTTCTCTATCAAAACAAAGAAGAAAGACAAAAAAAAAAATAGCAAATACCCTAAAGAATGCATAAAAGATTAAAAGCCCAATGCAGAAAATCGTTAAATCTGTGTTCAATTACATAATTCGGTCTATTAATACGACATCGTATCTGTTCCTAGGCCAAAACAAAGAAGAAAATCAGGGGAAAAAAAAGCACCACAGCTAGTCCCCGGCTCCCCGCTGTTCTTCCCCTTCTCAATTGAACCAAAGAGCTTTGCCTTCCAATTGAACTCCTCTTTCCGAATTAGGGTTTTTGATTGAGAAATCTCAGCGAAATCGATCATGGAAAGCGCCCTAGCAACAGCCTCTGCGATCGCCGATCAGCGGCAGAAGATCGAGCAGTATCGCCACATTCTCTCCTCAGTGCTCGCATCAAATGATGTTACTCAAGCCAAAAAGTTCATTGATCACAGTACTCTCTCCTTCTCCACTCCAATTTTCAACGCATTCGAAGCTTAATTGGAATCAATTTGTGTCTATCCTTTGTGATTTTTGGTTGCTAGGGTTGGTAATTTGCGATGAATTGCAATTGCAGTGTTATCCGACGATGTTCCGCTAGTTGTTTCCAGGCAGCTGTTGCAGACTTTTGCGCAGGAATTAGGGAAGCTGGAACCCGACGTTCAGAAGGAAATTGCTCACTATGCGCTTCAGCAGATTCAGCCTCGGGTTGTTTCGTTTGAGGAACAGGTGCTTTTCACTATAGTTGCCAAACTTTTTTTTGTTGTAACTTGGACAGTTTATTATGTTGATTGCACCTTATTTCGTCGGTGTTTGAATTTCTCCTGTTTGAATTGGTTTCCTTCTGCATTTTGTGTTGGAACCTGGAGCTGGTTGGTTAGTCTATTGGTTCAAGAAATTTATGTGGTAATTGAATTTCAAGTGGGTATTGATTGAATATGGGGGACAATGTATTGTATTGGTGGTTAGTCTAGGGTCTGGAGTAGTGTAAATGCGTAGTTCGTTGCATGAATGAAACTAGTCGGAGACTAACATCAGTAGCAAATGCATAGACGAAAGCAAATTTGAAAATACAGGTGAAATCTAGTTTGGAGATTAGCTTGGATTTATAAATGCTAAATTTCAAATAGCACGCGAGAACTAGTTTGGAGACCCGGCAATGAAAACTCTCTCCCAATGTGGGTCTTGCTTTCATGGGTGATGTAGGCTAACCTTGCCAATGAATGTTTGAGGAGATACTGATCCCCTTCAGAGCAATATTTGAAAAAAAACATGTGAAAACTAGTTTGGAGACTAACATACATATAAAAATTGAATATTTGAAAGGATTATTTGCACGTGTAAAAACTAGTTAAGTAGATGTGAGTGTCTAAGAGGTTCACAAGTTTTATGGAAATAAATGAAGCAAGGTTTGTCGCTGTGTTGGATGGTCGAAGGAAGGCTTAGGCGTTTTCCTTGTGAAGGTAGAAGGAAAAGGGTATGCTTTAGAGGAGCATTGCTTGAAGTGCACTTGATGACAAGCTATTATCAGCTGTGTGGAGATTACAAATGCTACTTTCAATTGTCACGGCAACTGTCCCCTGCTAATAACATGTATTTTTTGGTCTAACTTGAGGATGTCTTGCATTGCATTCGAGAATGGGCACTTTGATCACTTGAAGTATATCATTTTATCCCAAACATTATGTATGGAAGTTGAAGCGAGTTAGATTGGGGAACTGGTGTTTGTAAAGGATGATTGAACTTGGTCAGTCCATCATGTCTGCATTGCATAATTCCTTTAGTGGCTAGGTGGCATCCACACAAGTTATTTGGTATTCTAATGAGAATAAGAACGCAGGGCTTGAATGGTGGTAATAGTGTTCTTTCTAATTCTTCTTTCTTCTGGTGCTCAGGCCCTTATTATCAGGGAAAAGCTTGCCGAGTTGTACGAGTCTGAGCAGGAATGGTCGAAAGCTGCGCAGATGCTCAGTGGTATCGATTTGGATTCTGGAATGAGGTTGGAGATCTTTTCTGCTTTTTTAGATTTCTTTGATTTAACCATACTGCTTTTGTCTAACATTTTGATTTCCTTGGTTTCTGCCAGAGGCATTGATGATACCTACAGGCTATCAAAATGTGTTCAGATTGCTCGCTTGTATCTTGAGGTATTAAAATTGGATGCTTATCAGTAGTTTATTTATTTATTTTTGGGAAGAACGGACCAGAGGAACTTCCAAATTGTTTTAGATTTTCTGTGGAACGTGCGAACCTGTCATTATCTTCTAAATCTGCACTACTCGCTGCTCATATCTAGAGTCACAAGCTTCATAAGTTATGGTGCTGAAGCTCACTGCCCTATTATGGGATTTGGCTTTTACTTTTATTGTCTCCTAGTGCTAGCATTGTGAGCAGTAGTTAACCTTCTTGGAGTCACATTGTATATTCGTAATCTTCAAAAGGGGCATCCGAAATTTCTTATTTACTCTATCAATTCAATTCAATTCAATTTATTCACTAAGTCACCTTACAGGATGATGATGCAGTTAATGCAGAGGCGTTTATAAACAAGGCATCTTTCTTGGTCAGCAATAGTCAAAATGAAGTACTAAATTTGCAGTACAAGGTTGAGATTTCTACTTCTGTTGGAAGTTTAATTATTATTATTTTTTTGGTGTGTGTGGGGGGGGGGGGGAGGGGAGGGGTTATTTGGTACCTGAACACATTCTGAGACTTTTTGCAATGTCTTATTTGTAGGTTTGTTATGCTAGAATTCTAGACTTGAAAAGGAAGTTTCTTGAAGCAGCTCTACGTTATTATGACATATCTCAGATCGAGAAGCGACAAATTGGAGATGAGTATGTATACGGATATGCTTAATAGAGATGCCATACATGGATCCTTTTTGCTTTTCTATACATAATTGCGAATGGACATGTTTGCTACTGACCTATGAGCATATTGAAGATACGTGGGTTTGCTATTTGTGGCCTGTGTTGATTTTTAATATCAATGTTTTCGTTTGCCATTGATTCTGTTCTAAATTCTTGCTATGTGATTCACTCAATTTTGGTAAACTTTAGATTGCTGGAACTTTTTGATCTTTAGGGATGATCTAGATTTCCTTTTCGTACTTACCTGTATTTTGCTGAACTTTTTTATGGATTGGTGGTGAAATGTCTAGTTTGCTTTTGCTTCTTTTGAGTAACCTTTTTACTTTGTCTCATTGGTGTTTTGTTAAGGCTCTGTTAAAACTTGTTTGTATTAGCTATTAGGAATATTTGAAGAGTTGGCCTTCTGCAATTTGTTTGCCTAATGAGAGTATCATTATTAGGGAACTTAGTTTGATAACCCGCTTGACTTTTTTCTGTTCTTTTGTTGAAGGGAAATTGATGAAGCAGCCCTAGAACAAGCTCTAGCAGCTGCTGTGACATGCACAATATTGGCTGGTGCTGGGCCTCAAAGGTCTCGTGTGCTTGCTACTTTGTACAAGGTAAGGTCATTGAGTTGGCAAGCCAATTATATAAAATTCGATGTCCTCCATGTCGCTGAAATTCTTAACTTTTTGCAGGATGAACGTTGCTCTAAGTTGAAGATCTACCCAATATTGCAGAAGGTTTATTTTTTTTAGTCTCTCTTTGGGCCTTTTGTATACTGAAGGCTGCATGGTTTTGTGCTATTTTTCTGCTTTAATTATCTGAATTTGTTTTCCCCCCTTGAATGCCGTGACTCTTAATTGACCAGGTTTATCTAGAAAGGATCTTAAGAAAGCCTGAAATTGAAGCGTTTGCTGAGGAATTAAAGCCACACCAGGTAGATGACAATATACTGACCTTTGGGGGCATTGGATTGTAATATACCGACCTTTACTATTAGACAACAATATCTCTAACCTTTATATTTAGGTGAAATTATTATACCGACAGTGGCTAAGGGGGTGGTGACTGGTTAATTAGTCTCGATTCTGACGTGACAGGCGGAGGAAAAATAATCAACCATTTCCCAATAACCCTGTTAACCCTCCGTTTTTCTTACTAACCCACATTTTAAAAAAAATCAGCCCTAACACAGTGATTAACGGGGTGGTGAACCGGTCTTCACATTTACGTGAAACACAACCAACCAGTGTCTTATAATGTGGGTTAGTGAGAAAAACTAAGGGGTTAATGAAGTTATTGGCTCGGGACAAATTTTTCCCCTTCACCGACCATGTTAGCGCGTATGGAGACTGGTTCACCACCCCCTTAGTTATTGTTGGTATAATAATGTCACCCAGATATAAAGGTCAGAGATATTGCTATCCAATAGTAAAGGTTGGTATATTATTATCCAAAAACCCTTATTAAAATTCTTGAACATTAATAATAAGAAATTAATCTAGGGAATACATCCTGATTTGTTTGGTGTTTGTTTTCTCAGAAAGCTCTTCTGCCAGATAACTTCACTGTGCTGGACCGAGCTATGATTGAGCACAATCTTCTCAGTGCCAGCAAACTCTACACGAACATAAGGTGGGGCTTGTCTTCATGCTAAACTCTAAACCCTAAACCCTAAATAAGCTTTCTCTGGCAAATGAAACTAAATAAAGATGATGTTGGGGGATCATCATCACCTGTTCTAGTTTTAATGTTACCAACGTATGCTGTCCCTTATGTCTTTGTCATCAACAGCCGTATTCTTATCATTTCTTTGTCAATTGGCAGTTTTGATGAATTGGGCACATTGCTGGGTATTCCTCCTCACAAGGTTTGTCTTTTCTTGATGTGGATTTTTTTTAAAATTTTTTTTTTTTGGGTTATGTAGCATGCACTTCTGCCACTTTCCTCGTGCAGGGTTCTTTTGTTTTCGTTGGATGTAAGCTTTGGTTAAAACCTAGTATTTAGTAAACTTATTCTTGTGCTGGATGTGTTGTGTGTTCTTACTACAAACTGAAAATGAATATGCCCTAGCACCGAGTCTCCTTATACATTGAAGTTTGTCTTCCATCAGTTCCATGTTGAAATGTTCATACTTTTCAGAACTTAAAATGTTTTTGAATATAATATATGCAGGCTGAGAAGATCGCATCGAAGATGATATATGAAGATCGAATGAGGGGCTCCATCGATCAGGTATGGCTAGGTTAGATGTAGCACAACCTCAGCGACCATGTCATCTTTCTGAAACAATGAATTTTCTAGATGACTGTGTGCTAGATTACTGTTTCAATGTGATTTTTCTGAACTAATGAATCTTTTAGATGGCGGTATATGAGATTACAGTTTCCCGCAAGTCTGCAACCGTGCCTTTCCTTTTTTGGCGGGTTATTTTTTATTACAAGTAGAATTGTTTGTGAATAGGAAACGATTGAATTGTTTGCGGGGTTCGCTTGTTATATGCTTGCTGCTGTGTCTGATCAAATGTGCAAATCTTAGGTGGAAGCTGTCATCCATTTTGAGGATGATACTGAAGAATTGCAACAGTGGGATCAGCAGGTAATCTTCTGCTAAATCCTGTTTTTATTGAGAAGTAATTATCAATAGCATTTCTTTTCCCCTGTATTGGAGAATCCATTTTCAGTTAACTGGCGTAATTAATCTACCAGGAACAAACCGTAACTTTCCATCCAAGGACTGAATCTAAACAATAGTTTGCTGTAAACAATTGCGACCGACAACTTTTTTTCTTTGAAACCGCATTATTTCAAAGTTGTGGCCACAAAAAAAAAGGCCCTTTAGACTTGATTCCTCGTATCACACACGGTTCGAAAATCAAGACCAACTCAATATATCAATTCACTTGATCAATGTCTTGAATTTATTGTTTTAGTTACTCTGGTATTAAGAGAGAAGTGGTTGTAAACTTTCTAGCCGAAAGCCCATCAAAACTCAGGCAATTTACGGATGGTTCATATGATTGTTTTGTTTGGCTCGCATCGTGCAGATAGTAGGGGTCTGTCAAGCGCTAAATGATATCCTTGACGGCATGGCCAAAAAGGGTTTCCAGATTCCTGTTTGATCGGATCAGTTGTTAGTTAATCTCGGCTCAGTTACATGACGATGAAGGATAAGATAACCGACTGCAAATCGTTTGGGATTACGCGCGCTTGTCAATTTTGCCATTTTTGACAGAAGTGAAGCTTGTCTGAGGGTGGTGGAGTGTAGATGCATTTACAGAGGGAGTTTGTTTAGAAAGCAAAGGGTTTCCAGATTCCTCTTGAATATTTTGGCCCATATGTTTCCTGGGTGACAATGAATGGATACTCAAGCTTCTATGTTTAGCTTCAATGATCAATCAACATTGTTCAACAATGATTGATTGGTAGTGAAAGGTTAAACCAAACCCAATACTCCAAAATCAGAGATTGGTTTTAAATTTCGATTCACCTAACCTAAGAGTTACTGCTCTAGGGAAAATGAGTTGTGGAGGTTTAATGAGACATTTTATTATAGTTCATTACAATTTAAGTTGGAAAAGGTCCTTTTCAAATATTTATGGGCACACTTATTAGCTCTAGGTTTGATCACTGTTCTAGCTCTCGTTGATTATTGTTGTTTTAGCTTTGTTCATTACTGATTAGCTCTCATAATCTCATCATGACTATTGTTTTAGCTTGGTTCACCTCTATTATGAATATAACTACCAAAGTTGCTCAATTATGGAAGCTTTAAGGCTAGAAAAGCATAAAAAAATGCTACAAAAAACAACAAAAACATCGGAAACAAACCAATTAAACCAATCTACGATAGTTAGAAGATACATCCAAGAAAATTAGAAAATAGATAGCTACAAAACAACTGCGAAACCACCCAAAAAATCAAATCACTTCTTCTTGGCTGGTATAACTTTTAACCCACAAATCTTTTTCACCAAAGCCCTCTTGCGAGCAAGCTTCGTTTCAATATCCTTGCAGTCCTTTAATTTTCGTTGTTCTTCAATAATTATGTTAAAGAACCAGACCAATTACCAAACCGGTTGACACAATGAATCAATGGTTCAACTGGTTGGCCCGATTTGACCGGTTGACCCGATTCAACTCAAAAACCAAAATAATTAAACCGGCATGAACCGTGAAAAACCGGAATGAACCGGTAAAAAATTGGATTTTTAAAATTAAACTACTGAAATTCCACTCTGACCATGAACCATCTGGTTCAATCTTTAACGGCTGAACCAACTTCTCGGGTCTAACCCAAAAATCGGATTGGTCAACTGACTGGTTCACGGTTGAACCGCTCAGATAGGCCAGTACGGTCCGGTTTGACAACATAGTTCAACAGTAGTCGACTTAGCCTTCCGAGTTGCTTCCATAATCAACCTCCTCTTAGATTTTAACACGGATTTGTCTCTCCTTTTATTCCTAGCACCAGCTTTTGAATGCACTAGGATGGAATCCTCAAGATCTGAAGAAAAATCAGACTCATATTGGATCGACAATGTGTCCTCATTGTCATCAAACAACACATCCTTATATGAACGTGGAAGTGGTGAAGATAAACAAAGAGAACCAAGAGCACCAACACCAACTTTAGATTGACTCAAACTTGCACGGATGGGGCTTGAGAAAGTTCATTCAAAATCAATAGGGACAACAGCGTCAACCCCTTGAGGAACTATTGGGGAAAGCTAAGGATTGAGATCATCACAAGGCCGACTGCAATCTACAGATGGAAATTGAGGCAACCTACTCTGCTTAGCTTTAGGACCTAAATCCACTTGACAGATTTAGAGCTCTACTTCTTACTAAATTTAGCCACGAGATAGCTAGCATAGAACATTAAAACACCTACCATTAAGACACCGAATAACTTACAAACTTGCTTGCTTATCTTTAAAACGTACAAAACCAAACTTCTTCCCATTCCTATCCACTTTTCGAGGGATGTAAGCATAAAAAAAAAATCCCAGAATTAGTAAAAAGATTCTTCACACTTAAATTATCAACCCCAACAGCCTGGATATCCACAAACAAGGCAAAAGATCGAGGTCTAACTCCCAAAGAAACATCAAGAGAGGTTCGAACAGGTTGACCAAAATCCCTATTCACACCAGCACCACCAGATGACACAAAACCATATAAAGGGGAATCAACCACCCCAAACAACCCCAAGAATTCCTTAATATACACACAATCCCACTAGCTATAGAAACCCACAAACAACACATCACAAAGACCACCCTCAAAATTAAGGGAATCAATAATGGAAGACAACTCAGTCTTAAGCACAAAACATCTTGAAACAAGAGTAGGAAACATTATACTCACAAACCCCATGCTTCCGACCAAAACCAAAACGAAGACAAACAAATCAAGAAAAGAAAAGAACCTCATGACTAGAATCGACTTACGTAACTGGAACTGTGAAGAGGAGATGCAGGTTAGCTATCAACGGACCCAACTGAGCACCTCTGGAAGACGAGCACCCACCAGAAAGAAGATCGGTGACCAACGACCTGGATAGACCTGAAGACCACCAACGAAAGCGACTAGCATCTGACAATCGAACAGTGGAAAAAAGACCACCAGGTGACGGGAGACAAACTGACAACAAGTGACGAGGATCTGGAAATCACCGAACAACGCATATGTCACGATGACCAAGGGCACCACACGTCCTAGGGCGACGAGCCCAGGGTCTTGATTTTTCATTTGCATTGCCCGGTCTTTAACTATAATATTGATTGTCTTTGCTATTTTTCTTTTTACACCTTAATTATTATTTTGCAAAATTAAACATTTTTTACAATGCAACTATTTAATTTTACCCTCATATAAAATTTTGAATAATCAGAAAAAAATAAATACTATTTTAACAAGAAAGAAAAAGTGTGTACAAGTGAGCCGCTAAAAAATTAGGCACTAAAAAAATCTCAATTTCCCGAATCCATACGTAGCGTAGCAACCTTGGTCACAGACTCAGTTGACAACAAAAATTAGGGTTTTTGGAATCAACCGAAAGGGGCACAAAGGCAGCCCAGTCTGACTTGCGACGAAGAAAGAATAAAGATAACGAGGGAATCCATAAAATCCCCCATTAATTAAAGCCGATTCCCTTTTGCGTATACCCTTTGATTATTCTTCTCCCATTCGTCTTCTCTTTTTCCTCTCGTAATTGCTCTGTAGCAAGCAACCAAGCAAGCAAGCAGCAACTACCGACTATGGGGAGAGGAAAATTCAAGGGCAAGCCTACTGGTCGTCGTCAATTTTCTTCCTACGACGAGATCTGTAAGTTTTGTTTTTGATAATTTTGTTTCTGGATTTTAGGGTTTGAGATTTTGTTAGATTGTTAGATCTAGATGGGTTACAAATTGTGCATGTTTCGGAAAAGAATATGGGTTTCAATTCTGGGTTAGGATTATCTGGTTTTGAATTAGCTGAATTAGGGCTCAGAATTGGTTGTTTTGAATACTGGGTTTTGCTTGTTGATTGTGGATGAATGAATTCAGTTGCTGAATTGGTAAAATTTGTGTTTCTAAGTTCTGGGTTAGAACTTAGAATTGATTCTATAAACATACTGGTTTCTGTTTGCTGTGTGATGAACTATAAAGGATGCCTTTATAACTGCTCTATGGTATTTTATTTGGTTTTGTTGTTGGTGTGAATCAAGCTGGAAGTGATAGGAAAAGGGTGCATGTCCTTAGTCTTTACTATATGATAGTTTGTTTCCTTCAATGTTGATGGGATTTTGAATGTACTCAATATGAAATTTCCTGCTCTTTTATGAAACAAACATGGCAAAGTAAGAGTTTTTTGCATTAGGTTTGATCTCACTCAGGCAAACATGGTTGGTTTCCTTTTGGTTCTTCACCGGCTATCTTGAATTTGATTGCTAAGTGCTTGTCAGTTGGTTGAAATTTGCTTTCGATTTTGAATTAGATATACCTATGCTTTGGCATAGCGTTATTGCGTTCATTGTCACACTCATAAGTCATAACCATAGTTGCCGGGAACAAGCGTTCCGAAGTCAATACTCGACTAAATCTGTGTAAATATTAGCAACCCGCGTTTCGGGTGAACGACCCGGGAAGCGTTCCTGGTAACTATGGTCATAACATATTGGGAGTTTACTCTTTTTTTTCTGTTGAACATTCATAACATACCCGTCCTTTACTTTTAGCTTCTTAAGTTAAACCTTACTATTTTGCCTTTTTCTTGAAATTACAGCTGCTGGAGGATCATCTCGTCCTCGTACCTTTAAACAAGTGAGCTAACCCAGATTCAGTCTTCATTTACTATCAGTCTATCACATGATTTGGTTTTGTGATTTACGTGATTGCTTCTATTAATGGATTGTTGTATGATTAGAAAGAGGCTGAAGTAGAGGAGGAAGAGATAGAGGAGGAGGAGGAGGGCTCTGAAGAAGAGTCTGATGAGGACTCTCAAGTAAGCATTTCTGTATTATGTCAAGCTTTTTTTTCCTTTTTAATTTTTTAAACTTTTGTTTAGGTAATCCGTGCGCATCCATGTTAGAGGAGTTTGTTCTGAGTTGATCATTCACTTTTTCTTTTTTGTATAATGCTCTCAGCAAAAGCGAAAAGGGACACAGGGAGTTATTGAGATCGAAAACCCCAACTTGGTGAAGCCGAAGAACTTGAAGGCTAAAGACATAGATGTAAGCACCCCGTCTAAAACCTTTGTCTTTGATTTTGCTGCTGCATTAATGCATGCTTAATTTTTCTAGTATTTTTCTTCTTTGGCAGCTTGAGAAAACAACCGAGCTTTCACGTCGTGAGAGGTTAGTCAATTCCTTTGCTATGAATGCTTAGCAAGTCAAACTTATTGCATGGTGCTAAAGACGTACGCTAAGCACATATTTGGGCACATGACACTGATACAACATGATAATACAGACATGTTGACACCTAACTTTTTAAAACTAAGACATGGCTGATAATTGGACGCATTTACGAACTAATTACATGATTTGCCTATTTGTTCCATATATATTTTCGAAACTTACCTAATATTAATAACCCAACTCAAACTTATTCAATTTTACCTTACCCTTAAAAGAACACATCTACTTCTCCTTTCCCTCTCTGGAGAGGTTCCCAAGAGGGAAAAAAGGGTGTTTGTGTGTGTGTGTGTGTAGGTTGGGGGGGGGGGGGGGGAGATAAGCTGGACAGGGTAGTTTTCAAGTGTAAGAAAACGAACGAATGTAAAGTTGGAGTTTTATAGGAGCAGATTCTCGATGATATCGCCAGTTTTTTTAAGACTTTTTGAAATATTCTAGGATTATAATTCTTCTCTCTTTTTCTCTCTTGTGCTAAAGTAATCTCTCCTCTCTAGGTGTTTGAGCAGTCTCTCTTTGTTTTGGTCCCTATTTCCCCTCGGCTGTCATCAGATACTTGAACACCCTGCCTTTGATTTTCTAAAATTTACTCCCATAAGCAATAGGTTTAGTTGAACACCCTGTCTTTGACATTTGAAGCATTCAAAAATGGCCGATTGGATTACTTTCCTGCCAGCCAAAGTAGATAGATTGAGCAATTTTTTCCCCAAAGAAAATAAGATTTTGCTAAATTTGAATTTGCGCTTTCCAGGGAGGAGTTGGAGCGGCAAAGAGCTCATGAAAGATACATGAAGCTGCAAGAGCAAGGGAAAACAGAGCAAGCGAGGAAAGACTTAGGTAAGTCATTGAATCAGACAGCTTTCTTTCTATGTATTGGACTCTGATGTGTTAACTTATATATGATTTGATTGAGAATGTCTAAATTCCTGCCTCTATTTAGAAGCATGGTTCAAATTTTCTGAAGGAACAGGCATCCAAATGATTTATTTGTTTTTAATTCCTTCTGTTTTGTTGGATATATTGTACATATTCAAGGGTAAGCAAAAGTGCAGAGGGGAAAGAAATCAACTTCTCTAGTTTTTTTTGAAACTTTTTTTAAAATTTTTTTTATAATAACTGTGGTACCGATTCACTCCCAACTATGTGGCCTGCAATAGTCGAAGCCATGTTCTTTACGTTGCTAGGGTGAAATTAGGTAAAATAAAGTATGGTAAACTAGGATTAATGGAGGTAAACTTTGGGGAAAATTAGAGAGTTTTCATGTTGTTAATTTGAGTAGTTTTAGTTCTTTTTTCAATTTTCCCCAAGATATATCTCTATTTACCCTAGTGTATCCAACCTTATTTACCCACTTCACCCTACCCATGCAAGGAACAGGGCTGCTGTAACATGGAAGTGGAAATGATATATTTTGTTGTGTAGCATATTTTGCATGCTCTCTTGATTTATAGCATGTTCTTTTGGAGGGTTATTACCCACTTCGCCTAACCCAGTCCTATTTTATCCATTCTTCCCGTATTTTCAACACTTGACTTTTCAACTTTTACTAGAATTTACTAAGCTTTACTTTCGAGTTTGGATAACCTTCCCATACTCCTATAAGAACAAACCCTTAGTACAACCTAATATTGGATTAACTTCTCACTTTTGTTCTTTCTATGCAGAGAGGTTAAAACTCATCCGCGAGCAAAGGGCAGAAGCAGCAAGGAAAAGAGAGGAAGAAAAAGCCGGTAATGAACTTTTACTCATGCATCACACTTTATCTTTTATACACACACACACACACCACACACTCCCAGCTCGTGTTGCGATATGATCGATTCTCACGTGCGCTAACCTTTTTTCCACAGCCAAGGAGCAAAAGAAATCCGAGGCTCGCAAATGAGCAAGGAAAATTCAACCTTGCATATCATCAAAACCCATGTTCTTTGGAACTTGTCTTAGTTGTGGCAATGAATACTCTGAAAAACTGTGTTCCCCCTTTTAACTTGCTTGTTGACAATATTGACAATGTTATTTTGCTTCTTTTGGAATGATTTTTTGTTGGTTGGAAAAAAAAAATAGTTAAAGAGAAGTGAATATGTACACATGGTGTGGAAATTCTAGATTGACTTATAATATCATGGTGTTGCAATAATTTGTTGAGGCATTCTGTAGTTTTTAGGTCATGATTTAGGGGACAGAGTAAGACTGTTACATCCAACCCATTCATACTTTGCCTTGACCTGGATTTTGAAGTATTGATTCTGGTTTCTTGATATATTAGATAACCTATGTAAGCACATAAATCATTTTCTTGGACTTCACGATTTTTTTTTCCTAAGGGAGAGTTTGGTAGAATGCTGAGGTTCCTCCCCACCTTTAGGAATATTTTGTTCTTTGAGGGTGCGTTTGATTGGTCAATAACCTTGGGGAAATGGTCAATTTTCCCAGGTTGATTTATTTTTCCTATGTTTGGATGCGGGTTGACTTCGAGAAAGTTTTCACGATGGGCTCACCATTTTCTCCATTTTCCTACGGAAAATTTTCCTTAGGGGGGGTTAAGGGAAAATTTCCCCCGGGAAAAATTTCTTTGGGGTTCCTACTATAGCTGGCAAAAACGACCCGACTTGAGACCGACCCGGTTTTCCAAACTTGAAATGTAACAAACTTGGAATATGGGGCATACCGAACCCGACCCGACCGAATTGTCAGGTCTAGTTCCTACCAAACAATCCTTGAGTTTGATTGTTGAGGTGCATTTGATTGAATCTTGGGGAATATTTCCTCGCGAGAGAAGTTCCCAATATATCATTTGGAAAAAAGGTCCAAATTTTGAACCACCAAATACAATTAGTGAGAAGAAAATTTTCCAACTGAACACACCATGAGTGTAAAATATGGCCTTTCTGTAAAATTCTTCCGTCCACTAAACTTTTTTTTTGAGACCCGGTAAAAAGAGATATATGGATGCCTGGAGAACCTTTATATCAAGGCGTCTTCCGAGGGAACCAAGACAATCTTCGTAAAAGAAAGAAAGAAAAAACTTATCAGCAAGGGTAACATTCCAAATGGAAAGGGGTTTGTAAAGTGATCATGGTTAGTCATCTAATCAATCGTCACCGCTCATTCAGTTGGTTTAGGAGTTTATTAATATCTCTAATGATTATTTCCAGTTATCCACTTCTTCTTTTAACAAGGTAAATGAGTTTGGATTGAGCTTCTCTTAGCACAAAAATGTCTAACCTTTACCATGGGGTACTGGTGATCCGTTTAGGTGCTTGGACAATGACAAGACTGTCACCTTCCATTGTCGAATTTAATCCTTGAATAGCCTACCCGAATAGAATTTTAAAGACCAAACCGAAGGGCTAAATCTTCCGTTACTCATAAGAGTCGTATTAGCATTAGCTTTCAAGAAATCTACACTGAAGAGACGTCCAAAATGATCTCTAGCACCAAATATGAAGAAATCCGGTCAACTTTAAAAATATTGACCAATTTTGAATGTATTTGACAGTATCATTTAACATTTGATCAAGTTAAAACTCTAACTGTATAAGTATTAATGTTTAATAAGCTAGTGTTTTGAAGAGTGTTTAGCCTTTCAAGTAGTGTTTTGTGAAACGTTAATAAAGTGAACGTTTAGTGTTTGAAATAATGTTCATATTTTTGGTCAAAAGTTACGCTTTGAAAATTTTATCTTTAGAAATTATCCATGTCATGTTAATTCATATTAATTTGCTAACTTGACTGCTAAATTTACCGAACACACTTCTCATTTAAACAACCATTCGCTATCTACTACTCAAATTGCATCATTTACCACATAAACCGTTGTCCGCTATCTAAGACGTTAATTTTGACACGTATGACCTTTTTTTTCCGATTATTGATAGCCAAAAGGCTAAAAGTTTTACAGAACAAAGCAAACCGCAAAATAAAACAACAGCCAACTAGCCCGAAAAGAAAAAGTTTACATCCAAACACAGCTAAAGAAAACACATCAAGGGCATTTCACCCACAATAGCCAAAACCATCACAACTCAATCATGCTGCTAAAATATCAAAACTTCAGCTTGATGAGTTATCGGGGAATCGCACACCAATATCATTGCCAATAATCCCAACCATACGATTTATCGTACGGCCTTGGCAATCAAAACTTGCCGAGAGAGGAAACCAATTTGTCCCAACTACTATTTCCAACTCTCCAAATTGTCCCTAAATTACCCACAAAAATTCCCCATATCCATTGACCAAGTAAACTCTACATGGGAAATTTCAAAGACCCCACCTTTTTGCATACCTATTCCTGAAATTGACAAGTGCCAAGGTAAGCCGCCATGTCCAAAATACATCAAAATGACTTGTAAATTTCCCTCATCCCCCCCAAAAACGCATACATTATACATTCATATGAACCCAAATAAACAACAGAAAATAAAATCAAACCAACCAACAAACGTTATTGTATGTATGTTTTCTGTTGTTGGGTTGTCAATACATAAACCAATTACATCATTGGAAGCACGCAATTCTCTCTCTCCATTTACCCTTTGAGCTTTCTCTTCCTCCTCCTTCCAATTTCCTCCCCCATCCCTCCCAATTCGATCAACATCAGAGAGGGGGGAGAAACATCCAAAAAAATACAAAAAAATTACGTCGAATTACAGAGAGATTTGGGTTAATTAGATATAGAGTAATATAAAATAAGGTTTGAATTTTGAATTTGGGTATTCTTCAATGGCGGCGTACAGAGCAGATGATGATTACGATTATCTGTTCAAAGTGGTTTTGATTGGGGATTCGGGTGTTGGGAAATCCAACCTCCTTTCTCGATTCACTCGGAATGAATTCAGCCAAGAATCGAAATCGACAATTGGGGTTGAATTTGCAACTCGAAGCATTAGGGTTGATGATAAGATTGTTAAGGCTCAAATCTGGGATACTGCTGGTCAAGAAAGGTACGTATTCGACGAACCCTAATTCCTCGTTTTGAATCCCTTTTGATTGATTTAGGGTTTGAAAATTTGTCGAATTTGAATGTTTTTGATGTGATTTTGTACGTGGGTTGTTGGAATTAAAGTTGCATTTGGATTTTGGAATTTGAATGTTCGTTCGTTCGATCAATGTTTTTCCCTGCGAAATTGGAACTTTTGATCTGGGTTGGTTAGATTGGGAATTACATTGTAGTTCTTGCATGGGGTTGACTTGATCATTTTATGAGACGTGGGATCTTGTTGGATGTTCATTCTCCCCGCCCTCATTAATTTTTTCTGATGCAGTTAGGCAAAACTATTTTTGTCGATTATTGAAAGCCAATGGACTTCAAAGTTCATAAAATTCAGCAAAACCGTATTAAACAAACTGCATTTACACAAAACTTTCATATTAATCCAACCTTAGGATTTCTTTCCCTAGCAAATGTGTGAAATTATTAGCGAATAGCGACATATTTCTTTGACGAGTACCCTTTAATTTGTTGTATATTGCAAGTCAAAAGTTTGATTTTGCCAATATTTCGTATTAGATCGCATCCAAATTCAATCCACCAAAATATCCGCTTCAAAACATGGTTATATGAGGTATGAGATCTAGAAGTAGACAGTCTCTCTATGCACGAAAGTGCAGAGAATATGATATAGAGTGAATTAAAAATCCATAGATTCCAGCTCCGACCCAAAATTTCAAAACTTTTAAAAATAAATTCTTTGTATTAGATACTAAAAAGAAATGTGTATGAGGGGTTGGTTGAATAATGAGAGGTCAAAGTTTGAAGAGGTCTCATTAATTGCATTAATATTTTACGCTTCATGTCGTAAGAGATTAATGCATATTAACAATAAAGGAATTGAATAGTTCGATTATGGTCAGCTACCAAATCACACAACATAATTTAGTATTATTGTTTGACTGATTCAAGCTTGGATTTGTTTTCTTAATTTCGAAAATTGATCAAATTGATGTTATGTTGGATTGTGTCATGACAATGTGCCAAAAATGCTCTAGTACTTGCAATTATTGAAGCTATAAATGAAGTGATCAAAATGAATATCTGAATTACTTGTTCGCCAAGTTTCCATTAGAAGCTCCAATGTGGCATACGTATATGCATGTTCTTTTATGTCAATTCATATTCATATATTTGATGGTTTTTTGATGTGGTAGTCTCTTGCGTCATTGTGCTTAGGTTACTTATCTTGGCATGTTCTCGTCACCGTATTTATAAAAGAACAAATTCATTTCAAATAAAGAGAATAGGTGGACAACAACGCCCGGGTGTAGATAGTTTTACTTCAATAACATATGCCAAACTTGTTTCCATGTATTTAAACATGTTTTCCAAAATCGATCAAAGCATATGGGCAATATCCTTTAGTTGTAAGGTTTTTCACCATTTGTCAGTCTGAACATGACCTAACCTGAACTCGACCCGCATGACCCAATTCCTAGATCTATGTATGGTGGGGTCCACAAAGATCTGTGCATCCTTCCATCCATCCATTCTAGTATGGACAGACTTATCAAAATTGACCTGCCTTGAAACGACCCAAACCAAACAAAACCCAACCCTTGTTGGGCCATGACTAGGCTGGAACTTGGCCCATTTGACCCAATTCCCACATCTACATACTAGTCCCCCACTTAGGGCCCAAACTCAAACCAAACAAAGATCCATCTAGTTTACACATAGAGATAGTCTTACATCAACAAACATCATTGTTAACCTATAACCCGACTGCTCCTTTCCCTATTCAGGTACCGTGCAATCACGAGCGCATACTACCGTGGCGCGGTGGGGGCCCTCGTCGTCTACGACGTTACCCGACACGTGACATTCGAGAACGTGGAGCGGTGGCTGAAGGAGCTCCGAGACCACACGGACTCGAACATCGTGATAATGCTGGTGGGGAACAAGGCGGATCTCCGCCACCTGCGGGCAGTCTCCATGGAGGACGCCAAGGGGTTCGCGGAACGAGAGAGCACATTCTTCATGGAGACGTCCGCTTTAGAGGCACTCAACGTCGAGAGCGCGTTCACGGAGGTTCTCTCGCAGATCTACCACGTCGTCAGCCGCAAGGCCCTCGAGATCGGGGACGACCCGGCGGCACTCCCCAAGGGACAGACCATCAACATTGGGAATAAGGATGATGTATCCGAGGTTAAGAAGGCTGGATGTTGTTCTAATTAAAGTTAATTAAGAAGGTTTTTTGTTAATTGGTTTTGTTAATCATCATCATCTTTGGTTATGGTTTTTGAATGATTTGATTAGTTAGGTTTTTACCCCAGAACCTAGCTAGCTAAGATCCCCTACCCTCCTCCCCCCAAGATGGTTTAAATTGATGGGGTATAAAGATTGTTTTTTTGTTGTATGGATATAGCTTGTTCATATGTCGATCAATACACAAGATTTCTTTCCAATATTGCTTGCTTTGGTTTTGTACATTACTTCTTTTATTTGAGACTGTTTCATTTGATGCCATTTTTTTTTCCGATAATTAAAAGTTTAAAGACTAAAATGTATAAAAAAAATGCTACAACAGTTCGCAAAAAATTTACAATAAAAAACAGTAAGTCAAATAGCAAAACAGTTGAAAGAATATATTTGGACTCTAACCTAAGCTTGCACATGTACAAAACAAACTCAAAGAACCTCTTCAAACTCCTTGCCTTGTTTTGACCTCCTACATGTCCGATAGAATTTTTTGGCGGCATATGAGCAAGTTATGCCTCATAATTTCTTACTTTCTTCGATTAGATTTTTTTGATTTTTTCTTATACTCCTTATATATATAATCGTATATTGATCGCTCCGAATCTCCAAACCAAACGCGTTACGTATCTCTGCCAATATGCCCACTACCTATTCCAAAATACCCACCAATTATGAAAATTTAATTTCTGAATGATGTATAAATATATTTTATTTATTTATATTGAAATTAGATTTCATGTTCTTGTATTCTTCAGTTCCAGGTCCCTAATTAACTAATTCCAAGTACTCGGAACTTGAACCTGTCTAATAAGTTTCAGGTTTCGATTCACGGTAGCATTTTAGAACCTTACCTTTATCCGTTATCATAAGTTCCTGAATTTTAAGAACCTTATCTTTACTATTTATTTGCAAATTCCAATCAAGTTCTAGATTACAATTTTCGAGACCACTCACCTCTAGCTCTAAGGGCCGTTTGGCATGCAATGAGAATGAGAATGAGAATTTATAATGAGACTGAGAATGAGAATTCATAATGGGAATGAGAATTAATATGTATTTATGAATTACCAACCTTCTTGTTTGTTTTGTGGTAATTCAATTGGGAATAGGATTGGGAATAAACACACATTGACAAAAATACCCTTTTATTAATTTATGAATGTCTTAATAAATATGAGTTTTTATTTTTTTTAAATAGGGGTAGTTTCGATATTTAAGAGAGACTAATGAATTCCCAATGTCTATTACCACACCCCCATGGTAATAGATTCTTGAGAGTTCACCCTTCCTACTCTCATTTCCATTCCCCTAGTTTTTTTTATTACCATGAAACAAACATGATAATTGTAATATCCACCCCTCTATTCTCATTCTCATATAGCTATTCCCTTGAAACAAACGGCCCGTAAGTGACAACCCTTGAGGATGTCACCCAAAATTTAGAAAGTTGAAATCTTGCTTCCTTTATTATTATTATTTTTTAAAGGGAAATTAGATTCTAATAATACAAACTTTTGGTCATATAAGACTTAATAATACGAACTTTCGATTAAGTGATGAATAATATGAACTTTCACCCCCTGTTGCCCCCAGTAACACGCCACCGAGGTAACATTTTCTTGACTCGGTGGCGATCCTAGGTGGCGGCGGAGGGATGAATTTAGTCAATTTTGACTTGCCACGTCAGCCACCCTCTGTCTTTCTCTCTCCTCTCTTTCTCTCTCTCTCTCTCTCTCTCTCTCTCTCTCTCTCTCTTCGTTGTAGATTTCCACAATTCCAGCCTTCTTCTTCTTCTTCCTCCCTCATTTTCTCTCCTCTGTCTCTTTCTTTTTCTCTGCAACTTCATTGCATCAAGGATTAATAATTACATCTTGGGAGAAAAATTCAATTCTTTCTTTTCCTGATTGATTAACGAAGGAAGAAACCCAGAATCTTGACATTCCCCCCCTTTCAAAATCTCCAACCCACTTTGCCAACTCACTCAAGAAATGGCGACATCGGCATTCAAATCCACGTCTAGACGAAACTCCTCATCCATCACCACTAACCCAGTTCAATCTTCAAGAACCCAGAAAGCCCCAATTAGGAGATCGAGGAGCGTGAGTGCAACTTCAAGAACCCAATTGGATGTAGATGTAACCTTTGATTTCCACAACAAAAGGGACAATCCTCTATTCTGGGTTGATGACAGAGACTCCCAAGTTAAGTTATCCGAATTCAATGAGGTTTCTTCGAAAGGAGTTAACCTTTGTATGTGTATGCATGGCTGTCTATCTATCTATCATAGGGCATCATTGATTTCTTATTCAGACGATTTCTTCGGAGATGGGTATCAATCTATCTATCTCTGAAATGGTCTGACAAACCCCAAAAGAAGACTCCTTTCTGAAAAAAAAAGAGGCAATTCAACAAAGAATCTACACTAATTTCCTCCAGAAAACCCTCTTTGTGAATCCAATCAATGGATTCCGCAATGTCTTCTTCGGAGAAAGGGGACGAAGAGGAACACAACAACGGTATTTCCGTTTCAACTTTGAGGGGTGTATGTGCATGTGAATGTGTGTTTGATTGCGAAAGATAAAAGCTTTTGGAGCGTGGCGCGGTGGAGGTATTGATGAAATTAGCTTGAGTTGTAGTTGTTGAGGAGAGGAGAGAAATCCACTTGAGCATCCATAATCAATAGAATAGAGAGAGAATGAAGCAACTCTCAAACACCCATGCTTGAATCATCACAATAATAACCAAGAACTTGCATAATAATAAAAAATCATCCAACATAAAGCTTGCATGCCAAAGGGTTTGGATATGATATTGGATAAAGGAGAATCCACCACCAAAACCTAACACCCCACCATGACCATCATAAAGGGATCACCCACCAAATGATCAATATATAAAGAAATGACTTGCTAACACCACCATTAATCAATGGATAAAGTAAGAACAAGATTTTTGAGAGAAAAGGGAGCAAACCCTAACAATGCCTTAGCAATTCATTCAATATCATAATCTGCCTAGGAAAGAGTGCTAAACATGGTATTTATACTAAGAAATTAGGTTAAAAACATAACAAAAATAACGAAACAGCACACGTGTCGCAGAGAGGTGACTCGGGCGAGTCCCAGAGCGTCGCGGGCGTGACAACCCACTGTTCGCCATGATCCGTCGCTGGCCAACAGGGGTCGCGGGCGCGACATGGGACATCGCGGGCGGGACGTTCGTCTGACTCAGGCGCGAGCACTCCTATCGCGGTCGCGTCGCTGTTCTGCTCCATTCCCTGGTCGGCCATCTTGCAACGTCGCGGGCACGACGGATTAGGTAACGGGCACGACACCCCCAACTGCCCAGAATTTCGCCTTCGGCCAGTAGGCCGATGCGGGCGTGACTGCCGACTGTTCGTCGGTGTTGCTTCTGTCTTGACTTTTCATGCCCCAGGGTATTTCCAAGCGTCGACACTTCTCATTCCTGGGATGGCCGAGTCCGGTCCCACGGCCTCCGGGTCGGAAGCAAGTCCCGAGCCTCTCCAAGTTCGGCCAATGGGTCACTTGCCTAAGCCAGTCCAACGTGACACTCACTACCCCACCCTCTACAAAGATGTAACGATTCGTGAAAGATAGTGGTCGGGTGGGTTTCGATCGAGAACGTCGGATCGGGTTTCTCTCCCTCATGTCTATTTTCGCTAACCTGGCCAAGGAAGCTCGGGTACGAAACCGACACGGTCCAACTGTAAAGCCAAAAAAAAAAAGAGGATGGAATTGGAAAAGAGAGTAATGATACAGAGAACCACAAATTTGAGTTCATCAACACACCCGGATCCAAAAAATTGGAATTGGAATTGGAAAAGAGAGTAATGATACAGAGAACCACAAGTTTGATTGCGAAAGATAAAAACTTTAAAGCCAAAAAATGAGGTTTCCGGTGAGTAGGTGACCGGAAAGAATGGTGGGGTGGCTAGATTTAGGTTTGAGTAGGTGGCCGGAAAGAATGGTGGGGTGGTGTGAGAAGAAGAAGAAGAAGAAAAGAGTGGTGGGTTTAAAAAATAAAAGGGAAAAAAAATAAAAGGGGTGAGTTGGCAATTTTTTAAGTCAATGGGTGACATGGCGCGTATGGTCAAACAGCAAAGGCAACAAGCCTCCGCCGCCATGTAGGATCGCCGACGAGTCAAGAAAATGTTAACTCGGTGGTGTGTTATTGGGGGCAACATCACTTAATCCCGAAAGTTCGTATTATTAAGTTTTATATGGCCAAAAATTCGTATTATTAGAACCAATTTCCCTTTTTTTAAAGTGGAAGATATTTTTATTCTTGATTCAGTAGCATTCAGAAATTATTTTCTTGGTAAAGGTAGAGATAATATTCAGAATTTGGCTTAACTAAAGTAGATACCCTATTGTTCTACCTCTAGACTCTAGTTACCTTTAGTACAACTTAAGTTTAGGAAAAAGAACAACCTAAAACCAACAAAATTAGTAGTTATCTATGCTGATTTGTTCAGTTAACCTACCTAATTAATCAGGGAATGTTACCGTACCATCCTCATGTTCCTACCTCTCAAATTATTTGTCATCACGGTCTATGTGCAATTAGTGTTTAAAAATTTGCACTATATTGATATATAATACTAGGGCCTCGTTCTTTTGTGCGTTAGCGCACCCAAACGCAACGCAAAATCAATAAAACCTAACGTATGACAAGCGCAAGAGAACACAACTTATCACAATCTATTATTCACCTCTACTCACCTTTTTATTAATTCTCAACGCAACCCAAACGCAACTTATCGAAACGCAAACGCAACGCAACGCACAAAAGAACGGGGCCTACCTCTCTTTTTATTTAAATGTCACATAGGTAATTGTGTCAAAAACTTTGACCGTTAATATATTAATTTGAATAATGATTTATTAAACAAAATGGATATATATCATTAGATTCGTAATAAAAAAATACTATTGAAAAATGATAATATTGTATTTTTTTATAAAAATATTATGTGTGAAATTGTTGATTAAAAATGGACATAAAATGCGTGAATGACAGATAAAAGAAAACGGATGGAGTAATAATAATAATAATAATAATAATAATAATAATAATAATAATAATAATAATAATAATAATAATGTATCATATGAACTATTATTATTATTAGATTCATATTAAAAATACGAAAATTGGATTCTGGTGATTCCTACGTACTTTCAACTTTTATATGTAGTAGTCTCTACTTACTATTTTATTCTGATGGTCCCAAATTGTTTTTTAAAAAAAGTATTCTAGTGGGGATGCCTCTGAGTCAAAGGGTAGTGATTCAATGAAAATCTGATATGGAGAAGAAAGAGATGAGAATTCTAGCGGTCCATGTCAAATTTCCATTGAGTCACCGCCCTTTGATTCAAGACGTTCCACCCGATCGAATATAATTTTTATGTTTTTAAGACCATCAAAATAAAAAATAGAAACTATTGACAAATTCCCCATGCCACTTAGGGATATGTATTGACTATGAACAATAGTTAGAATATGACTTAAAATTTGTGAAAAGCAAAAAAAAAAAAACACAATTATTTTGAAATTTTGCTGGTGAAAATGTGACAAGTTAAGGTAATTAAATTGGATAATTTATTTTGAAACTGTCCCATGCATGCTCGGTGATAATGCATATAAATGTAAACTTGTTATTTTATTTCTAATTTTAAATAAGACTATATTGATAAGTAAGTTTCTAAATTCTTCAATGTTCCTACATTCTTTTATTTTTATCCTCGATGTGAACAATTAAGAAGGTCCAAATAATAATAGCAGAAAACTGAAGCATTCCACGTCAATAAATTATTACGTGTACACAACTCTCACTATTGTTTTCCCTCAAAAAAAAAAAAAAAACTCTCACTATTGTTTGAATAAAATTCAGCATATTTTCAGAAAGAAAGCATTTCTCTCATGTAGAAATACTAGGTATACTTCCTAAAAGAGTTGCATACAATATTAAAGTAGTCACTGTTATTAACGATGGATACCTTAACTTAAAAATTTAGCATTTTCAAAATTAAATTTATTAATGGACGAAACTTTTGAAGAAATATTCTAATAAGCAGCCATTATTGCCCTTTATATATACACCGAAAGGGTCAAAGGGACCCATCTCGATCTCATGTAACTTGCATTTATACATACATGTATTTGAAATTCCTCAATAATAACAAAAACAATTATTATTATTATTATTATTATTATTATTGCAAGATCGAGAGCAATAATATATTAGAAATTACAAGGAAGGATGGAGGACATGTTTTCATAAGTGCAGGATAATGTTTATTACTAATACTGGGAATCAAATCAACAAAGCATATATTATTTGTAGGCCGACATTGTATTCAATCATTAAAAAAAATTGTTTGCAATCTGATCCTCATGCTTAAGAAAATGATTTTATAGCATTTAAATCTGAACAAAATGAACAAAAGTTGTCAAAGTTGGTTGATCAATCTCAAAGATTTAAGACTCCTAATTATCATAATAATTATACCATTATATGGTTGCATTTTGTTTTTAAGTGTTAATCGTTCTAAAACATGTGAAAAATATTCTAAAACAAACATTAGTATATCTTCAGATTATATTTTTATGAGAAGTAGTTTTTGAAGAAACACAATTCAGCTCTGAGGACCTCACGGCCATATCACTGAGGACCTCCACATCGGCCGCAATACTTTTGTTTGAAAGAGCAAAATCACGATTATATCAGGGAAGTTATCTCTACATTATATCTATCTCCTTGATTCTGATTCTCCTTAATTATTATGACAAGTTGATCTTCCTATTGTACATATCAAATGGAAAAGAGGATAATTCCCAACTACCAAATAAAAGAAGATTGGAGATTAAACAAGAAAGGAAAGAATCAACCTCAAAGGAAGGAGACTCTATTGTAGATATCAAACGGAAAAGATGATTCTTTCCAACTGTCAAATAAAACAAGATTGAAGATCAAACTAGAAAGGAAAGAATCAACCTCAAAGGAAGGAAACAGTTGACATCAAAGAAGCACAAGTATAAATACAACCAAGACCTCTCAAGAACAGTAACGATTCCAAGAGAGAAGAAATCGTGTGTAGGAATTTTGTGATAGAAAATTCCGAGTGTAGCTACTTGGTTGTGAGTAGTGTAACCAGAAGGTGTGTTTTGGTGAGGTCCTCAAATTTGTGTAACTAAAGTGAAGTGACCTTACTTTAGTGAGTTCAAGCCATTCTTTCTGCCTCAATTGTGAGGCCACTGCTGCAGAAATTCATCCTGAATCTTTTTCCCTTGTAAGCATGTTGAGGACCTCACAGTCCTTGACAGTGCCGAGTTTGTAACCTCCTCTATTTTCTAACACTTTAAGTTTATCAATAAAGAAGTATTATTCATATATATAAGTGCTATTAACGTTCTTGTGTTGATTAAGTGGAGAATTTTTATGCAACCCTATCCACCCCTCTCTAGGATTATTTCAGTTTTCAATATGCATCTAATAATAATATATAGCTAGCTTTATATAATATGTCATTACATATTTATATAAATACCAAAATGATTAGTCAAAGTTATCCAAATTCGAATGGAAGTGATAGTCAATCATGACAACCACCATAAAATAATATTTATCCATATATGCATCAATTTTTATCTTCATCATTCATTTTTTTTATTTAATACAACATTATAAAATATATTTTCTTAATTAGAAAGTTTTTCATGAAATTTTTTAAAATTTAAATATCTTAACTCTAAGATATTTTCCCTAGAAAACAAGCATATTTTGAAAATTATTTATTTTAATATTTTTAAATAAAATAAATTAAACAAATATATTTTAAAATTTATATTAAATAAAAAAAGTTAACAGCCAAAATAAAACTTGACACATATGCGAGTAAAATTTATTTTATGTACTGTGATTGTCATGGTTGACAACCACTATAAATATATCCTCAAGTAAATTATACTTTAATTACTAATTACTGATTCAATAATGTGTCTTAAATTAATAAGTAAGCTATATGTGGTATAACAATGAATAACCTAAGATTCTCTAAGTTTTAATATTTAGGATGAAATTATGACAATAATGACACTCTTAGGTTCTTAGGTCAAAAAATTACCGTACAAGTATATCCATTTATAGTCAGTCAATAATCAACAGCAAGCAACTTGTCATTTACCAAAATCATAACCAGTCTTATTACTACTACTATCGATGGCTAAAATTTGACTTTCTAAAACTACGTCTTCATTATGAGAATCAAAGTTCCATTTTATAGCATAAAAATTAAGACAAAATGATGAGTCTTAGTTGGCTGAAACGTGTGGAATTAATTGTCAATTTGTTTATGCTAATCTGAGTAATAAAACACCCAAACACCCACCGATTATCGTTCACTAATCAAAAGAATCCAGGTTAATCATCGTGATTAATTAACCTCTCTCACTAATTAATCATATCACACTCATTTTGCACTTTTTGGTTTGAATATGCCCTGGATCACACCTACTTTTACCTATAATTAACAACCTCTAATCCAATCCCTCTCATTCAAATTTTAAATTTTTCCAAATTACATTCTATTGCAAGATTGAAAACTTCCTAATCCAATTACCTTGTTTTTTGGAATCTTTCAAGTCATTTATCATTGTTATTTTTGTAAAATTCCACCACTTTTCAATATCTATCAAATTTGATTTTTTTTTTTACACTCTTCAAGTCCTCATATGATACTCCCTCCTTTCTAAAATTTTTGTGACCTTAACTTTTTTTACGGTCTTTAATACACTACTTTCATCATAACATACATTTTATCAAAAAATTACAACATTAGATTGTAATATACATTAAGAAATATAATGTCAGATTTGTTTTTACTTTCAACAGATATTGTTTAACGAAGGAAGTACTCCATTTTGATAATTATTTTCTATTAATACATTTTTTAAAAGTATATTTTTCAAAAACTAATTGCAAATATTTAATATTGAAAAATACTAATAAACATTATTAAATAAGAATTGAATAATTGCTGATTTACCAAATATGAAGCTCTAGAGGAAGCATCATCATATATTATTCTTCAAAGCCAAGTCTCAAAAACCCTACCAATAGCTTAAATGTACACGAATCAACACCCTTATATATAACCCACAACCCACTATTAGAAAATGACCTCATAAATATATACAACTCAATTATTCATTCATTTATTCTCCCTCTCATTTTCTCTCATTTATTCATCATACATTCATCATCATATTCCTTCAAAGGCATGTCTAAGCACAGCTATTCCCCAGAAGATGAAAACTTCATCTGCACAGACTATCTCAGTCTAAACCCCGAAAAAGCGAGCTTCTGCGATGTTTTTCGCTTCGTTTGGCCCTCGGAAAACGAGCGAAAACACGAGTTCATTGAAAGCCCTGAGGAATTGGCTCAAGACTTTAGGGTTTTTAGGTACAGATGGCTGGTTTTTATCTCCATTTTAGTTCAGAAGTTTCTGCTCAAAATCCAGACCCCCTTGGCCTTTTCCGGGTCGGTGATCGATTTTTGGCTCAACCTTGTTACCATCAATGGTGGAGTTCTGAAGCTCTTCATCAATTTCATCACAGGTATGTAATGTAGTTTGATTTGAATCGATATATGTTGATTGTAACGGTCACTTATAATCTTGAGTTTGGTCTAATAAATTTGGCTAAAAGTATGAGCAATGTATATAGAGTGAGGACCGTTAAAATTTGAGTTTTACATGGATTATAAAATCAATAGGACGTCAAATGAAAAAATTAATGTACCGTAGTCATTTATTCCGGCGAGGGATCTAACTTCAAGGTTGAAAAATGAAAAATAAGAAAAGTTGATCAGCTTCGAAATTCAAACAAAAAATATATGGCCATGCCCAACACTTTTTATGATTGAATGTTTTTTTTTTGGGACAACCCTAGCTTTGGGGTTAAGATTAAGTTTGAGTTTTATTTTGCTTCATTTTAGTAGTACTGCACCATTAAGTTTTACTCTGGAAACTATTTCGGTTAGCGACATTATTGTGTCACAAATTCATGTAACTGAAACCAAAATTAATAGTCCGAAGTCCAGTCTAAGCGAGTTATTGAGTCGTAAAAGGATATGCAAATTATTATTATTATTATTATTATCCTTATTTGGTCAAAATACTAAGACTAATTAAGGAATCAATATAACATAAAAGGCAGCTGGTTAATTAAGGATTACTCAAGTATTATATCAATAACGCTCCGATACCAACTGTAACGTCCCGACACTTAAGGTGTTACTCCCTCCGTTCCATATTAATTGTCCTGACGTGTCATTAATTTCTCAACATATACAATGTCCTAATTTACGAAACTAATATCACTAGATTCATAACGAAAAATACTATCATAAGAATATAATTTTGTAACTTTTTAATAAAATATACTATAAGAAATTCTTAGTCAAATACGACAATTTGGACGATTAATATGGAACGGAGGGAGTACTTAACAATATTTTAATATATTTGATCTTAATTTAGCGAAAGCGTATAAAAATCGGGGCATTATGAAAACCTTTGTCCTTGAAAACAGAAGCCACAACTTGAATGTTGAGTTTCCTTGAATTTTATGCCAATCAAACATTTTATCACTTTTCAAGTTTTTTTTTAAATTTATATTGTTTTAGTGATCACTTTTCAATCACTTTTCAAAAGTTTTGTTTTATTGTTTCGTTGGGTTTTGGAGAAAGTTAATTTTCAAAAGATTGCATTATTAGTTAAATGAGCAGACACTAATCAAATTCATGATTAGATCTCACTGCATATTAATTTTTATAATTTTGATTTTTAAGATCTTCAATGTCACATTTTGATTGATAATTTCTTACATAATATGTTATTAACAATTTCAATATTATACTTTTATAATAATATTTTTCATTACAAATCTAATAGCGGTGATTTTATTTAACAACTCATTATATATGTTGAGAAATTTATGGACAAAATTTTTAAAATTTAATTGCACGATTTTTAAATACGACAATTAATATGAAAGAGACGGACTATATTTTAAATGGAGTATGCATGCATATCTTTTATAGACAAATTCAATACATAGCCAAATGGGATTTGTCATTGACAAGTTTTTAGTCTAATCCATCAAATATTAAAAAACTGAAAAATAAAAAAAGGCGAATAATGTACACAGGTCCACCTGTTCTAATCAAATCAAATAATACGATGGAATTCATGACATTTTAATATAATTAATTAAGAGATGGAATCTGTAATTAATAAGAGCCATTAGTAAACGGTAACCCAATTTAAGGGGTTGACACAAATAATCTAATGATGCTACTTAATCCAACAGTAGAATAAACTAGTAGCTGTTCATCCAATGCTTCACGCAATCATATTTCTATAGTAATAATAATAGTTTACCTTTCAATTGTTGATTATCTTGAATAATTCATTTTTTTGAACAAAAATATTGTGTCAACGATTTGGAATCACGCTTATTTTAATATATAACAGTGGCCTAGAAAGCTTAACTTGTTGCATTTGAAAATAAAATGTTGAATTTTAATTATGTTGGGTATAAGATTACAGTTACATATTTTACGAAAATGACATAAAAGAAAGAAAAAGAAATTGGCTTAGCTAGAATTGCCTTCAAAGAAAAGATTATTTTTTTTAACTTTTTTAATAAATAAATTATATTTGCATTAGTTTTGAAGGGTGGCGGATTCACCCGGACGCAAGGCTATTAGGATCAAGATTCTAGTTAGGATCGATGCGGTTTGTTAGAATCGAAATCGTAGAATCGGATCGAGGATCGTAAGATTCTCATACATTAGACAAATAGCAAAAAAAAAGTGACAATGTGCGCAAACATTATCAAATTCACGTAAGATCGTGATCAAATCATTGGATCATAAAATCGTATTGTGATTCCTAACTGCATTAAGATTCTGATAAGAGTTAGATCGATGAGGGTTTTTAAATCGTCAATTCAGATCGGGATTTTAGTAACTAGGCCCTAGCATATCCAAAACAATTAAAAGTAAGAAACTGGAGGCTAAGTTGGTTTCGTTCTGCTTAAGAAATTAGTAGCTATGCTAATTAATTGAACTGTAGAAATAATGTCAATTTGATAACAGGATAAGATTAATTAAAACATTTGAATAATTTGTTGAGTAATGCAGGAAAAATGGAGATTCCAAAGGAGTCAAAGGAGACGTACAGATCCATAATAGGGAATTTGGACACCCGAGTTGAGCTGGATCCAAGTATACCCATGGGCGACCCCAGATACCCCCCTGCATTGTCTTCCATGGCTGCTAAATTGTCCTATGAAAACTCTGCCTTTATCAAGTCTGCTGTTGAGCACCACTGGAAGGTATTTCAATTTTGACCATATTCTTTTCTGCGGTTGATAAAGTACAGTTGTGGTATGATACGATAAAAATATGGATATTGTGTTATGATTTGGTACAGTGTGGTAAACTGTGGTAAATTTGTTGTAATAATAGTTGGCGTGGCAGGTGAAGAGACAGAAAAGTGAAAAGAAAAGAGAAAAAAAGTAGGGAAAGAGAAAATAATGGTTGTTGAGGCAAAGTGTGGTAGAGTACTAATGTTTGGATTAAAATGTCATGTACTCAACTTTCCATTTTAGTACAAGATGTCAATTATTTTAAAAACTATCATTATACCATTCAACTTTCTAGAAAAGACAAAAATATCATTCAACTTTGCAAAAAAGTAAAAATAAATGTCATTCTACTTTTTCAAAAAGTACAAAATATTACTATAACATTTTTTTTTTTTAACATTTTTAGAAAGTTGAGTGTAATTTTTTTTACTTTTTTGAAAATTGATGACATTAATGATAGTTTTAATGATGAATGACAATTTTGACTAAAAATATAAAGTTGAGTGACATTTTTATACAACCACTCAAGTACATATGGTATAGTACTATGTGATGGTTTGTAGTTTGTGTGCTAAAATGTGATAGGTGAAGTATGGTACCACATAAAAGAACATAACCCCTCATATTGTTTTCTCAATACATATATAAATAAATTAAAATAATATAATGTTGGCTATTTAACAAAACGGTAATACATACTTTGATCTATTAATCTTCTAAATGATTTTTATAAAATGACATAATTCATCCTTTTGCAGATGGAGCTGTTAGGATCCTACGATTTTTGGAATGGTAAATATAATTTTTTATATAAACTATTCATGAATAACTCCAAATTTATAATTATATATTCATACTTAATTAACTTTAGGAGCTTCTAACCTTTTTTTTTTTATTAAAAACAGATTTTCAAGACAAAAGTTCAACCCATGGATTTATGGCGCGTAGCATAAGAAAAGAAGGTACAGACCTAACGGTTGTTGCATTCAGCGGCACAAATCCTTTCCGTGCTGACGATTGGTGTACGGACTTTGACATCTCCTGGCTTGGGCTCAACGGCGTGGGCCGGGTCCATGCGGGCTTCATGAAGGCTTTGGGCCTTCAAAAGATGGGCCGTGACCGGGTCGGATGGCCCAAAGAGGTCGATGTGGGCCCCGGCAAGCCTGCTTTTGCTTATTACAAAGTCAGAGAGGTTTTGAGGAAGATTGTTCGGGAGAATAAGAATGCTAAGTTTATAGTTACAGGTACGATGAAATTGTTTTACGTATCAGATCGGTTCAAGTGGTTTAATAATTATTTATTTGGTTTAAGTAATATTTCAGCTTCAAATCATGTATGTATATGTATGATGGTCATCTAATAATTGTTTTTTCAATTATAACATTGAATATGTAGGGCATAGCTTGGGAGGGGCACTAGCAATATTGTTTGCAAGTGTGCTAACATTGCATGAGGAGAAAGAATTGCTTGATAGATTGGAAGGTGTTTACACATTTGGGCAACCAAGAGTTGGAGATGAGGAGTTTGGGGAGTTCATGAAGAAGAAGTTGGAGACATACAATGTGAGATATTGTAGGTATGTCTATTGCAATGACATGGTGCCTCGATTGCCATACGACGACAAAACTCTCTTGTTCAAGCACTTTGGACCCTGCCTCTTCTTCGACAGTTTTTACAATGGCAAGGTATTACACTTATTTCCCCAATTCTACTCCCAATCTTATAGCTTTGATTGGGTCAATTATCTCTATGGAATAATCTTAATTCAAAAGTTAAAGTTGATGATTAAAAGCCTAATTATGGTTCTATACCCTGTTATTTAGTCTAACTATCATGGGGAATCATCTTAACCAAAAGTTTAAGCTGATATTTAAGATCCAGTGATAATTTATACTCTAACAATCTCCGTAACCATTACCCAATTCGTCATTCTCTTCTCTTCTCTTCTCTGGTTATTGTGTTTGTATCATCTCATAGTTTTTATATCTCTAACTCTTGCTCATATGTGCTTACTGCTTACATTTAAATCTTCCAATAGCTTCAAATTGAGCTATTTATCTACGTAGGCGTTCTTCTCTTTATGTTTTGGTTGTTTATATCTGATGTCATAATTTTTAAATCCGTATAACTGCTTCCAACTTGTTACATCTTTGGACAATGTACAACATTATCGAGCAATAACGACTCCTAATTTTTTGCTTTTTTTTCGAGTAGGAGTTGCCGGAGGAGCCAAACAAGAACTACTTCTCACCAATATGGGTAATACCAAAGTACATGAATGCTTGGTGGGAGTTGATAAGAGGGTTTGTCCTTCCACACTTGAAATGGGGTTCTGAGTACAAAGAAGGGTGGTGTGAAACAGCATTTCGAGTAATTGGGCTGCTCATTCCGGGCCTTTCAGCCCACGGCCCACAGGATTATGATAACTTAACTCGATTGGGTCGATTGCCCTTTCCCCAACATCCTAAGGACAAATCCAATTGACTCGTAAACCATTTGGCTGATTTGGATATCTTTTTATTTTGCAAAAAAAAAGAAGTAAAAACAACAAATTCTTTCATCCTAGAGAAAGTCACGTAAATTTACTTGTATTGCATTTATTACAATATACCATAAATAGCCCTGCAGGAAAAAGAAAAATACATAATTTCTTTCTTTATTTTATTTCATTTTTAGGATGATTGGTGAGTGGTGAGTTAGACATGGAACATAATTGTATAATTATTGATAGAATGTTCGATGTTTATGTATAGATAATGGTCACACTCGTATCAGAAGTGTGGATGCGTGTTGAAAAGTCTTATCTCTTCCTTTTACTTATCTATGATAATAACTCATAGAGATATAAGAGAGAGTAAGTCACTTAATTTAAGATAAATGTAGTAATTATATGATTATTAGTTAGTGCTGATTATATCCCCTCTCTCTTTTAACACAAGCAATGTTTTAGCTGCGCAATATATTATGAATTTGTTAAAATTAAGGTGTTTTTCATATTATGATTATCGAAAATAGGAATTATTAATGATGACTTCGAATAGCAATTATTCAAATCCAATTTTCCTTTTATATTTGCAACTGAAAACTAAAACATTCATATTTGACGACTTCAAGATTTACAACATTGATTTCAGCTGGACTTAAATCAAGATGTGTTATTAATTGATATCCCAGAAATACAATACATTATTATGCAAAAAAAATAAAAGAAAAAAGAAAAAGTTCTGCTGCAAAGAAACTCACGAACCCCACCACATACATACATGAAAACTATAGAGATAAAGTTACATAATCATTGATCATCATGATCATGTAAATAAAGGGAGCATAAATTACAGGAGGAGAAAAAAGGGGTAAAATCTGGTTAATGGAACGCTAGATCCCATCATAAGGTAAATTAGGCAGAGTTTTGAAGCAAACTTTCTTTGAAAAGGGTTTATCAAAGGAAACATTGGAAAAGTTGTAGACTTGCCGTAGTGTATGGTTTTTGACCTTTAAGTTTTAATATGAAAGGCTTTGAATTACAAAATTTTAAGATAAATTATGAGGTTCTTAATTATATTTATATTCATGAATAATTATATATATTATCCATGGATAATTGTATATATATATATACCATCTATGAATATAAATACAATTAAAATCTCATATTCTCTCCTAAAATCTCATAGTATAAAGTTTTTCATACTAAAACTCTAAGGTTTAAAGATGGGTGATGCCTAATGCATCATTATTCATGCATGTATTGCATGGGATTAATTACTTTCCCGATTAATTAGCCAGCCCATGACAAGCCATTTTCATATGAATGGGTGGGTCTAAATACTTTTTGAAAATCTGATGAAATATCCAGTTGTTAGCAGCCTCAGTGTAATGAATCCCATCCCAAAGCACTCGTAGGGATGGGTTGTTGCATGAATTTGCTATGATGACCTCTTTTCCATCAACTAACCTTGTGGCTCCACATCTTTCTGTGTTGTTGAAGTTGTATTTCCCTCCATGCCCACAACAAGCCACTAAGGGCTTCTCAAACCCTGCCATGCATTCCTCCAAATTACTATTATTATTAGATTTGTAACAAAAAATACTATTTCTCAGTATCCGTAAGGAATGGGAAAATTTATAACAACCGATCGAGATGATTTTACTTTCACGAGGTATAGAAAAGTTATATGTAGGTAGGGGTGGGCAGTTGGTCCGGTCCCCACAGGGTCAAGAGGGCCGGGTCATGGCAAATGTGGGTTGGTAAAGGGTCAGGTTGTTAAAGGGACGACCCATTTAACAATGTCAAAGAGACCTATCAATAACTCAAAATAAATAGTTTTTCCTCTTATTTTAAATGTTAAACTAATTTAAATATATTACTGATAGCTACATTAATTAATAATTAATATAACTACCTTTTTTTCTACAAGTATACTCTATTTTAATTTTACCATGGATCGACTCTTTTTTTTTGCTAGAAAGCCCTGACCCTCGGCCTACAATTTTAATAGGCCGACCTTGACCAGACCGAACCCTACATAACCAATGGGTCGACCGTGACCCTGGCCCTGACCCGCCCCGCCCCGCAAATTGCCCACCCCTGGCCATCTTATTTTGAAAAAAATATATACTATTTGTTTGTGGAGGATGGTAAAAGTAAAGAGGTTTTTACAAACAAAGGACTAACTAAATGGCTTGTTGTTCAAATTTAAGGTGATACTCAAGACTGAAGAGCTTACCAAATTTTTCAGGTTGGGCAAAGAGGGAATACTTGAGGGAGTAGACATCAACATAGGTGAATGAAGCCGAAGGCAGATCTTTTCTGAGCTGGGCCACAGCCTCCTTTAATTTAGCGTTGTAGTATTGGGCCGCCTCATTGTGTGGGATAGAACATCCGTGCTTATCCAATTGGGCCTCTGACACAGGAAAGAGTACCAGAGTGTAGGAAAGGCAGCCCAATGGGCCGGTATTGTGGATCCAGAATGACCTCCCTCCTTTTTCATATACTCCCTGCCACAGTGCCACCACACACCAATGAAAGCATCAGCCAATCAGTGCGCAACTTATTTTTTCTTTTTCTTTTTTAAATGTTATGCTGTTATTGGAAGAAATGACCATCTTACCCTTATGGCTTTGGAGAATTGGGCAAGAATATCAGGGACAGTAGCCTTCACTTGGTCAGTGGTCATGTTGAGCTTGTAACCATAAGTGAGGTCATTTTGGCCAATATCAAAGGTGTATAGAGCTCTAGAGAAGTAATCTTCCTTGGGTAGCAACCCCTCAAAAATCCCTCCTAAATCATTTAAAACTAACACATATGAGAATAATAAAACATTGTTGGTGCAAGTGTTGCTTACCTAAAACTTAGGAGATTCAAACATAAATAGTTTTTACATAAGCAAGTACTATTATGTAACATGAAAACAATATTTGACTTAATTTCCTCAAGATTATAATTTTCGGTTGTGTTTGGTAGTAACGTTTCGAACAGCGTTTAGTGTTTTGACCGAATGAAAAACTCTAATCAAATAAATATTAATGATCGGTAAGTTAGCATGCATTTAGTGTCTCAAGTAGCATTTTCTGAAATGTGAATAAAAATAACGTGTAACGTTTCATATTTTTTTATAAGAAAAATACCACTTTGAAAATTTTATATTTGGAAATTATGCATATTCTTTTATGTCAACCAACATTACTCCCTCCGTCCCATATTAATTGACATATTTCAAAATTTTTCACATACAAATGTTTAACTAAAAAAACTAACCACATGATTAAATAACACTATTTTCCAAGGTATTTTTCGGATATCAATATATAAGTAGTGAGAAAATGTGATTATGTGAGTAATAAATATAATAGCTTTTATTAATTGTAAAAGTAAAAATAGTTATTAAAGGTAAATTAATTAAATTAAGTATTGGAAAATGGAAAGTGACAATTAATTTGGAATAAAAAAAATTAGTTTAAGTGTCAATTAACATGAAACGAATGGAGTAATTAACTAACTCAACTGTCAAATCTACCGAACGCAATTTTTATTTGTTACGTAAACTGTTATCTACATGGAATGAATTAAATTGGTTATAAGACTATGAATCCTTCTAATCTTAAGCGATAAATATGACTTTATCACATGGATGGCAATTAGCACGTACAATTAACTATTGTCAAAGCTAATATAATACTATCCCCACTGGATTACTCCCTAGTTTCAAGTTTGACCCAAAATCATTTGCAACCAAAAACATGCAAAAATAATTCCCAAACTTGCTGTGCAAACTATTACCTCGTTTACGCACAATCTGAGACCTTCTGATGAACTCTGAAAATTCGACGAACTGCACATCCAACGAAACAGGACTCACTCCAAATTGAGAAATGGTGAAGTTCGGAGCTCGAACAGTCGATCCAGCCGTCGCAAAATTCGCTCCATGGCTAAAGTTCGTTCCGATCGAATCCAAATACGCACTCACATACGGCAATCCCAAGCTTTCAGCTAACACAAAACCAAACAAATTCACTGAATCTCAACCTATGCAATGAACATCGTAACCTCAAATTAGGTCAAATTTGAAGAAATCGAAGGAAAATTTACCGAGGAAATCAACGATAAGACGACCGTCGGAGTTCCGGCCGGCGGGACCGCCGAAGAAGGTCTTTCCGTACGGCGGAGGAACGGGCCTGAACACCGCCGATAAGGCGCCGGTGTCGGAATTAGAGTCGCCGAAGTTGAAGATCGCCGGAAAATGGCAGTCGGCGATGGACGGTCGAGATTGAGTTGGGTTGCATTGTAGTAGCAGGAGAAGGGGGAGAGTAATGAGTAGGCATGATTTGATTGAAGAGGAGTTTATCTCCATTTGGTTGGTTGGGTTCTTCATGGATTGCGTAGGAGTGTATAGCCTTATAGGGAGGACTGTAGGAGGGAGAGTTTAAAAAACCATAGAGAGGGGGAGGGGGGGGGGGGAGGGGGAGCGGGAGATCTCCAAATGGTTGATTGGGGGGGAGTGCAAAAGGATTTTATAGGAGATTGTGTTATGGTCGGATGAAAAATTATTTTTCAATAACGGCCGGTTGCTTTATGCGGTGAATTGCGATACGATATCATATTGTCTCGTTATTTTTTAATTTTTACTACGTTTCACTATATTACATCATAGTTATTATCAATGTATTTTTTTATTTTTTTCTCTTCTCACTTTTTTCTTCTATTTTTCAAATTTTCTTTCATCACTTACCTCATTTACCATAATTTTCACCACAATTCACTACACTTTTTCAAATTTCACCGCACTTCACCATTACCACGCCGGCAACCAACCGTATAAAAGAATGTGGCCTAAAACTATTTTCGTTATAAAATGATTTTTAAGGAATATAAGTTTTAAAATTATATTTCTACTTATTTGGTATATATATATATATATATATATATATATATATATATATATATATATAGCTTTTTTGGGTTGGAAGAGAAAGAGGAGTATGATAAGAGAGAAAGAGTTGAATGAGATATGAGCTGTTTCTAATAGTGATAAGTACGAATGTAGAGTTGGGAAAAACTGATCCAACATGATGACCGACCTGAAACCGATATAAAATTAAATGGGTTTGGGTATAACTCGTTTAGTTAAATGGATTGTCATGGTAAACCCGTTTAAATAATTAGATTAGCTTTGGGTTGAGAATATCGACACAAAAAATGACACATTAAACCCGTTTAGTAATTGGGTTAGTGGAAAATCGACATAAAAATGGATATATTTACCCTGTTTAAGTAAGATAACGTTTTTACTTTTGCATGGCTTGTTATGGGTTGTTTAGCATAACTTTAACTTGGGCTATGCCAAAGATTAAAGAAACCCTACATAAATGAGTTGGTAGATAATAAATAAATGGTCAAAACCCCTGCATCTTGTCTCCCTAAGTTGACGGTCATCATATAATATATGTCTGTTAAGCAGTAAATTAGTTAGTCGAAGCTGACATGTTTAACCCATTTAGTTAAATGGATTAGATTTAAGTCAACCCATTACGGTTCAGGTCAAGGAATTCTAGCCCCGTTTGAAAAAAAGGGTAGGTTTCAGGTTTGAGATTCTTCAACCCGTCTAATTCTATCACGAACACGAACATAACACGACATGACCTATTATCCAATTCTAATAATAAACAGTCAATACGAATAACTAACAACGACTAATAGTTATTTATCAAACGAGGCCTAAAGCTAAGCATGGTATTATCGGAGACCCAAATCAAAAGAGCTTTGGGCTTTTAAAGCAACTTACCTTCTCTATTCTCCAATACAGGAGTTCATTATATTGTTTGACTTAGTTCTGCACTTTTCACAATTTCACGGCATCGCATCATTTTCGTATTTTATTAACCACACAAAAGATCACGGCCTTATACATATTTGATTATTTGAGAGTTCTTTTTCCTATAAAACAAAATTGGTCAACTCTAAAACTAAATTCACACATATTCATCATTTGGGTAGCTTACAACTGCAAGTCACACAATTAAAGAATGAATCAGATAAAATTTTTATTATTCTTCCTTTTGTTTTTAGTGAAGATTTATTAATCATCATTGTAGACTACGAGATTAAGCAAGTCGTACTTTAAATCACGGGTTAAAACTTAAAAGAAATTAATCAGATAAAATTTTTATTATTCTTCCTTCTATTTCTAGCGAAGATTTATCAATTATTATTGTAGACGGCGACATTAAGCCGGTCGTACTTTAAATCATGGATTAAATAATGAGTTAATATTCATATTTTGTTAATTTTATTTTTGAATTAATTATGCCCTCTATCCCTAAATATAAGTAGTTGGATAAATTGTGCAGTTAATTTGAAAATATTAATTAGGAATTTTTCAATATATGCGAAGATCTATAATAGTATAATATAAATGTAATATTATGAGTCAGTGAAAATATTTTCACAAAACTGTACTTTTATATTTTTTTGAACAATATATTGCTAGAAAATAATAGCGAAAAAAGTTGTATTAAAGAATATGAAAAATTAAAAGTGACATCAGAATACAAGGAGTATATATTAATACTACCTTTATTCTTTTTTTTATGATTTTCTAACTAGCTTTCTCATTTTATTTAATTTTTGTCAATAGGCCAATATCATTAAAGTAATCTTTTCATTATATATATTATTTGTCACCTTACAATCCAAATAACATATTTTATCCTTTTTTATTGGTCTTAACTATTCGATTAATGAAATGTCAAAGATTAGTTCAATTAATAATATTTAAGTAATTCTTTTAATTTAATTACCCGATAATTTTTTGTAATATTGATTTGTTCAAATGTCACTTAAAAAATTAGAGGGAACAGTGAAGAGTGTTAAATAAAACGTTTTTTTTATTGATTTTTATTGGTAAATGATAATTAATTGACTAATGGTGATTTTTTAGTATTAATTGATGACCATTGACCCACATTTGGCGCTAAAAACTTCATGTGTATTGATTATATTCCTGAGAACCCCCAAAAAGCGGAGCTTGTTCGATGTTTTAGGTACAAATGACTCGTTTTGATCTTCATTTTAGGTCAATTTCTTTTGACCTTATTCGAATCCTTAAAAAACACTAAAATTAATGTCATTTCATTTTATTTTCATTACCTTTTTTTTTTTCATTACCAACTTTACTTATCTAATTTTATTCTATCACTCTAAAGAACATGACCTTAGTAAGCTTCGACTTGTTTGATTAGTGGCTCAGCAAATCTTTCCCCTTATTCCCTACCTGCCACTTCAATATCTCCAAGGTGGTTTGTAACCACAAGCCCCTATCCATAGTCACTCATCCCCACTTTACCCCGTCAAAATTCAGTTTCGCCCCTCTTGGATGATCAGATAGCCTCCACTCCTCTGCTCGTTTCTCTCATATAAGACAATTCAAGCCAACATAAATACAATTCAAAATGCCGACATAAATACAAGTCAAAATGAAAAGTAATGTCCTAGTTTTTGTTAATATTAAAATTCGAACAAAAAATTCTATAATCAGACCCCATCTTTTCAAATCCGAAAGGCGAAAAATGAGGGTGTTCGGGTCGACAAAATTTTGGCTCTACCCAGAACTAGGACAGCACAGCTGTTCAGTTGGGCTTCAAACAGCCCAAACTTTAAACAATACCCCGGTGACCTACGGCCCAATTTTCCCATGAAAATCCAAAGGGTGGCTTCTGAAATGTCGACATTGCCCTTTTGAAATTCGGAGTCTATTTCAATGCTCAGCCACTCCTCACTTTTCTTCCCCAAATTTGGTTGCGTTTTAGCTGCAATTTGAGACCTGAATTTCCTCTTGATTCTCTTCTACAACTCTATTTCTAACTTAGGTTTCGATTTCTACTTGTAATTTCCCTGATTGCTGCAAACCTTAGGGTTCGATACAATTTTAGGGTTCTTGGGATTTTAGGGTTTTTGTTTGTCTAATGTATGCTGTTGTTTCTGTGTTACTTACTGCAGATTTGTGATTGAACACTAATCACAAGATTATGGCCCCTCTTCTCTTTGAAGATATCTTTAATATTACTCGAATCAATCCCGATGGCAAGAAATTCGACAAAGGTACATTTCTCTTTGATAGAACTTGGTATTTTCTACACAGAAGTTGTTCCATTTAGACTGAAGATTTGACATTTGTTTTCTGTAATGTTTAAGAAAGGTTGATCTTAAACTCCTAATCAATAAACTGTTTGAGAAACTTTCATAGGTTGTTTAGTTTTAGAAAGTTGCATTCTGTGGGCAGAACCTTGTGCATTTTTGGAAAAAGTGTACAGTGTTTGAGAAATTTCTGAATGAAATTTCTAGTCAACAAATGTTTGATTGGTTAGCTAATAGACAATCGCATTTTCTGTAATGGATGAAAGATTTTGAAAACTTGAAATAGATGTGCTGTTAGCTAATAGTCAACAAATTTCTGAATGAAAGTTGCATTTTGTGGGCAGAATCTTGTTGTAGGCTCTAGCTGTGTGCATAGATGTGATTGTGCTGTTAAACTGAAGATTATGAGTTTATTGTATTTTGTATTATGTCTCTGACAGGTTGCTTAATTGGTTGCTAATCGTCTATTTTGTCGACACAGTTGCTCGCATAGAGGCACAGAGTGACAAGTTCGATGCACACATACTGCTTGATGTGAACATCGATGTATATCCTATCAATATAGACAAGAGGTACACAATTGGCATGGCAACCACCCTGGATCTCGATGGGACTCCCGACACCGGATACTACAATCAGGTAAAGAATTCCTTTATTGTGTCTTTTGGATTGTCCGGCGGAATCAGCCTCTTCATGCATGCCTGCACATGGGGGGAGACTTCCTACATCTGGGTCTCCTTAGACCCGCGTTAGCGGGACTATACTGGTATCTATTATGGTTAGACTTGGCAAAACTAACTTGAGACCTGAACAGAAAAAACCAAACCCGGATTGACACAAACTTGAAACCGATCCGAACCGTGATTCGGAAAGTGACTTGATTAAGATCCACACCTAAATGACCCCAAATCAAACCAGAACCCTATCGAAAAGAACTTCACTCGAACCAACCCATACCCGAACCGAAATAAGTTGACCCGAACCCGAACCGATTCACTCGATTGCCATGTTTAATTATGGTTCTTGTTGCCTTCTGGCTTGTAACAACTGTACCTAGATTGTGTCTATCTATAAATTGCCTGCAAGTGAATGGATAGAACATATTGAGTCGTCCGAGTGCAGAAAATACTTTGCATTGGCTTCTAATGTGATCCATACAAAGGGGCGACGTATTATGTCTGGAAGCTTTTAGGTTGAGAAAAGATGCTTACTCAGTGTGACTGAGGATTTTACATGTTTAAGTTTTTACCTTCACCGCATTCATTTTGTTATTATGCTTTGATGATCCTTCAGCTTCCTGTTTTTTGCATTCCAGACTACACGGGAGACATTAGCAGACAGGTACGAGTATGTTATGCATGGGAAAACCTATCGTGTGACTGATACTGAGGTTGATGGGCAAGAGAAGGGGTGAGTTTCTTTCAAGTATTGCTTAATTTTCCGGTCTTACGTGCATTATGCATTACAGTGCCATTTTGCAAAAACCGACAGCTAGTCTAGGGGCCTCTAGGCTATGTCTTAACACTCGACTCATGTTTCGTTTTTATTTTCAGGGAGATATATGTTTCATATGCTGGGCTGTTGATGTGGCTGAGGGTAGACAAGAGTGTGAGTAAGCACTTCGAACTCGACCAAAGATTGTTTCTCCTGATGAAGAAAACAGAGTAGGCATTTCAGTTTGGCATCACTCAAGATGATATGTCATGTTGCAAAACTGTGCTTAAAACTGTAATAAGATACAAAGTTGTGGTCAGACATTAGCCGGTGTCTGGAATTTTGTATTTCGTTTATCAGTTATCAAAGGTGTCATCCTGGGGAATGATTTTCAGCCCCCCACATTTTTCAAAACTTTTATTAGGTTGAAAAGTTTGCATCTCAAATGATGCAGAGTTCCGCAAACAAACAGGTAAGCAGCAAGGGGAAAAAATGCAGCAAAAAAAGTCCAATGTAAAGCCTCCATAATGGTAACAATAGGAGCGTGACCTATTCTTTAGAATATCTAGTTAGATTTATCTTTGACTAACCTTACCTTATCTTGCACGATTCCCTATAAGACATTAAGTAATAAATACCTTTACTCCACACTTGGCCCCGTTCTTTTATACGGCTTGCTGCGGTGTGCTGCGGTGTGGAGGAAATGTGGTGGGGGCTGAAGAAAGTTGTGGTGGTTATGGTGGAATACAGAATGTTTAACTTTTAATAAAAAGATAAATTAAATTAGAAAAAGTAGGTTGTGGTGGTTTGTGGTAGATTGTAGTGGAATATGGAAAGTTGCGGTGCAGTGTGACATCGCAGGCTGCCAGGCGCATAAAAAAATGGGGCCTAAATTATCTAACACTTTTTATCCTTACCTTTCTTTTCTTTATCAAACTTAATTTGATCATACCATTCTAAACAATAGGGCTAGACTGGCCGGGGGCGGACGGTAGCCCCCATCCCCTTTTGTAAGCACGAAGCCGAAACCAATGTAGCCACTCGCAAACTATCAGTGATACACCGAATCCACTAAACTGCAAGGCACTTAAAGAGCGGTCTATCGATTATGTCTCTCCATAATGGTCTAGCCTTGTTTGCATTGTGGCTAGTGTCCCTGCTTATGAATTTTATTGTTTAGATGCGTAAGTAAATTTCTATGATACTTGCTGCATTTCAATGTCCTATCCTGTTTTAGATAATCGACCTAAGGCACGGTTCTTTTATGCGGTATTTTGCGGAATGATGTGGTGAGGTGTGGTGGAATTGTGGCGGGTATGGTGGAATTATGGTGGGTTATTGGTATATGGGATAGGTAAGGAGAGAGGATGTAAAAAGTAGAGGAGAAAAGTGAGAAGAGAAAAAAGTGAGGAGAGAGAAAAGTAATGATTTGAGGTAAAATGTGGCGGGTTGTGGCATGATTCATGCAGACCATGAGAAAAGAACATGGCCTAAATTGCCTCGTACTTGTAACTCGGAAGGGTGAAGTTGGTGCTTGTAACTTGTTAGAGTCAAGCAGGTCGGACCAAATAAGGAGAGATGATTACGGGTGCGGTCATTAATGGGTCTAGTTTACAATGAGCAAGTCTATTCAAATATATTAACAAGTTGTTAAAAGGGTTGGACCATATGGGTTCTCGTCAAATATCCAAATTAATTAATTTCTCATATTGGTTTAAATATTTATTTAGTTAAATATTTTAGCAATACATTATATGAAACAGTTATCACAACTATGTGGGTTGGTGACTTGGTGTAAATACATACAGTTTTGAATATGGGATCAAAGTATATCAACTATGGGCCAGTCCTTTTTGTTTAGAAGATCCATTCAATGGTTCGGCCCATGACACCACTTAGCTAATGAGCCCACCATACCTGACCCATTGCCAGCTCCCTTTAGGGTCCATTGCTAACCTTATCGCGGCAAGAATGATGGCTCTCAGTTGATCATCGACTCCATTCTAAAACGTTTGAATGGGGATCTACTACTCAAACTCATGTTCGACGTTATTGCAAAAAGCTTAATTTTTTTTGTGTCTATTCAAGAAAATTTATTAACATTAATTTTCAAGAGAAAAGCAAAAATTTTCGAATGAGAATTTTACTTTCAAGAGAAAATGTTGAAAATCAAACTACAAATGCTCTAAAAATAAAATGAAAATCTTTAGGAGACGAGTTGTACATTCAAAATTTGATTTCCTAGAGAAATGTGGAAAATTAAAATTTCTACACTCAGAAAATTAATAAATGAGTCGCATTTTAATTCAAGAACAAATGTTATCCACAGGTCAAGCTCAAATCTTGACAAGAAAAATGACGATGATAGACAACCAAAAACACTTTGGGTCTTTGAACATTCTGATAGCATTCCATGGATTGAAGAATCACCAAGACGTCTATATTGTATGACAATCACCAAGACGTCAACATCAAATGAATGGTTCGACAAGAATGAACTTTCAAACAATCGCCCTATATTGTATGACAGGGGTTGAATGAAATCGAATTCGAATGTTGTTACGAGAAATATTAGAACTTCAAGCACCTCAATATATACATTCTGAGGTCCATTTGAAACTCTAACCACACTCTAGTTGGTTTCAACAGTCTACACCAATACATTTTGAAGTCCCTTTGAAACTCTAACCACATTCTAATTGATTCCGATAGTCTAGATCAAATCAAGTATAACCATGATGCATCCGATTGTGTCCAGGCTAGGTGAATTTTACAACTCATCTTTAGAGACAGTTCTACCAATCATCAGGTGATAATACTACGATGGCAGCATCAAGACAACTCTGCTGGTCGTCAGTCGATTATAATACGGTGTCGATTCTGTCAGACGTCTGGTGATTATAATAAGATGACAGTTCCGCCGATCACCGGACGATTATAGTGCGAAGGAAGCATCACAACAGTTTCACCGATTGTCGCGCGATTATAATCTGATGTCGATTCAGTTGTTATATCCCGAGTCTGACCAAAAACCTTGTATCTGTGCGTCAACTGGATGATGAGGGGTTCACGATGAGATTTCGAGATGGTCATTGGAGGGTAATGAAAGGATCTCTCGCAGTTGCAAATGGTAGGAAGGAAGGGAAGTTATATATTACCATTGATAATTCTAATAGACCTATTCATGTTCGTCAAAAGCATGTTAGCTTCTCTGATGAGAGAAGGGTATCAGAAACGAGGAGGGTTCCGGTCGAGGCTACGAGAACGGATGATCAGCTGAAGAATGCATCTAACCTTTGCAGGAGTTCAACATTGTCAACACGAGGTAAAATCCCAATCCGAAATTCCCCTAAGATTTTGACAAGGATGCATATGTCGAAGTTACAGGGGCGTGATCTGTTTAAGTGGGAGTCCGTTGCTAAAAGAGTAGTTGATGGGAGGTCAACTGGGACCTCTATTGATCTTTGCTAATTAAGATCGAGATGGATGCACTAGAGGATTCGAGGAGGTGTTGAAGTGCTGACTGATGATAATTGTGGAAGGTTGCGTTTACGATTGGTCTCCAAGTGGGAGATTGTTGGGTTGAATGTGGAGACCAATTTTGGTTTGGTCTCCGTATCTTGGGGAGCAAAGTAGAAGAGTTTGAGTGAGAATCAAATTGTTGATTTGTTAACCGCCTTCTTTTGTAATTCCTTGGCTACAAGAACTATATTAACTCTAAATGTTGTGTTAGCCTTGTACTATAAATAGAGCCCAGGTGTTAAGCTTATTGGTATGTAATTGAGAGTGTTTCATCTGACCACAAGAGATTGACCTTTAATCTTCGTGTTCCTGAGGGAGTTGTGTGAGGCTCATATGTGTGTTGAGTTCATAGGTTGTAACTCTAGGAAGGCTGTGAGAGATTGTGGAGGTCTGAGAATCTTTGAAACACTGTTGTAATCCTCTGATAGTGCATCATTTGTGGTTTTTTCTAGGTTTGGATTTTCCACGTTAATTCCATGTGTCGAATTTTTATTTACATTTTCGCCTTTATTATTGTTTGTCTGCTAACAACGCCATGAGAATCCTAACGTATTTTAGATAATATAAAAATAAGATGTTAATTACGCCTCAAAAAAATGGCCATAAGTCAATAACCGCTATTAATTAGCATTAGTCACTATTGAATCATTGATTAGCATTAGTCGGTTCCAATTGAATCCAATCTATTTGGATTTATTTTACTAACAACACCTCAAACCAATACTCCCTCCATTCTATATTAATCGTCATCTTTGGAAATCATACTGTCAAATTTTAAAAATTTTGACCATAAATTTCTCAATATATACAATGAGGTTCAATATTAAATTACCACAATTAGAATTGTAACGAAAAATACTATCATAAAAGTATGACAGTGTATTTGTTAATAACATATTATGTTAGAAATCATCAATAAAAGAGTAACATTGAAGACCGTGAAAGTCAAAATTATGACAATTAATATGAAACATGACATAGGGAATAATATTTTTCGATAATTATAAATACTGATCAACACAAATGACCACACGACCATAAGCACTCGACCATGTATCAATTTTGTATTGGCTACTCCAATGAACACAAATCAACACTAACATCATTGATGATCAACCAACCCATAATACATTACCAATCATCATGGATTCAGAAGTAGATTACTTATAATAAGCTTGCTAAGAACAAACCCAACATATACTTTTCAACGTAGGATAAATCAAATCAAGGTAATTAACATGTTGGGTAAAGAATAGTAAATATTATACATAGCTAAGAAGCTAGCAAGAGTGTATATATGTACATATAATAGCTAGGGTTAGCTACTTAGCTAGGCAGCATCTTGTAGTTTCTTAACTTGATAGTAACTGGTAAAAATTACAGCTTGCTAGCTGCGTTAGCACGAATCAGGATCAGTTTACAAGTCTCTGAATTATAACAGCAAAAGCAGTAACAGTAGAAATCAAGGATTTTAATTGGCAGGATCCTATATATCCATGACAGTAATTTTTTGTTTCTTTTTCCAATTCCTTCCTGGGTGAAAAAATCAACTTGATTAGACACATTATTGCAGTAGACAAAGAGAGATTGAGTGATGCAGTATGTTTTACGTGCTTAGCCCTAAGAACAGTATTTTAGGGGCTATTAACATTTTTATAAATCATGCATTCTTTAAAAAGAAAAGGAAAAGAAGGGAAATTATGTGTGTAAACAAATAAAATGGATGAAGATAAAAAAAATAGCGATGATACGTGTCTTGGGACAAGACAATGTTTAATTGTTGTACTCCTTATGAAATTAATACTCATTATCATTTTTAGTCCTAATTGTTTTGACAGTTACTATTAATTTCAATTAAAAGGAGCTTAGACTCTGTTGGCTACGCAAACAATTAAAATAGACACCATCCAAATGAACCCTATATGTTACACGCAAATTTTAGACACTTTTTGTAAATTTTAAAAAATATAAATAAAAGTGTGATTTTATACCAGCATTTATATGTATTATTATATAGAAGTCAATTATGTAAGTTTTTTTTTAAATTTAATTTACAAATATATAAATTTTATACAAAGTCAAAACACTTAAGATTAGATATACCTTCTCTCAATATATTTATCATTTTCAAAAACAAAAAAAGAAAAAAAAAAAGAAAAAGAGATTGATTGATGGAAGAGAAAGTGATGGGGATGTGTCATTTTTGAGAGAGCACTGCAAAGGGAAGAAAATAGAGTATATATTTTAGAAAAGAAAATTTAAAAAAAAGAAAAGAATAAGAGGTTTATTTATTTTTTTTTGGGGGGGGGGGGGGGTAATTCTACTACTACTACTACGTCAAGTTTACTGTTTTGCATGAACCGTCACGTTTCATATATAATCATCATTTATGATCATACCTCCCCACGTCCCCTCACCTATTTCTGTATATTTTTTTTCTGCTTTTCTTTCTAGTGGCTTGATGGTACCGTTTGGATGGTATATTCGAGTGTAACAAGAGTAACATATTGGGTTTATAATGATGACGTTGGCTCCGTTCTTTTGTGCGTTAATGCAATATAGCTCAATGTAATTCACTAACCCTATTATAATATATCTCAAATTATTAGTACCTTTTAATTATTTCTATCATAACTTATCGCAACGCAAACGCAAATGCAATGCATAAAAGAACGGGGCCTTAGTATATAAGTTCAAAAGTTAGGTTGTTCTGTAGTTTCACGTTTGAATAAATTATGATTATAAAAATTTATGGAAAATAACACACGAGATCATATATAAAAGCATTATGATCCTGTTCTTTTATATGACTGACTGACTAGGTGCCACAACACACCGCATTTTGCTAGAACCCACCACAACATATTAATCCATTACAATTTAATTACCACAAGTAACCACAATCAACTTTTTCGCATTTACCAATACAATTTACAATTATAGAAAACAAAATTCATCACAACTTACCAATAACCCACCACAATCCACGGCAATTCCACTACACCCGCCACAATTCTATACCATGTCGCACCGCGCCATACCGCAGCCAATCGTATAAAAGAACAGGGTATAGTGATGAAGATCAATTCGTTGAAAATAGGTATGAATAAACTATAATAATGATACTCATAAAAATACTTCTAGGTATTTATAAATCAAAGTTAAAAAAATATTCTTATAAATACTCTAATGCTTATAACATAAAAATAGAAAAATGTTCATGTATGAACTAAGGCCCTGTTCTTTTATGCGATTGGCCAACTGTGGTAGAACATACTGCAGTTTGCCACAATTCACTATGCTTTACCACAAATCATTACTTTTCTCTCTCTTCACCTTTCTCCTCTACTTTTTACATTATCTCTCCTCACCTACCCCACATACCAATAATCTACTACAATTCTACCACACTTCACCACACCATACCGCAAAATACCGCAGAAAAGAAGAGGGCCTAAGACATAAAATGTTCATGAGTTATGTACCTTATTAAAAGTTCACTAACAAAATCATGAATTGCTTTGAAAAATTACACAGGATCCTCGTTAAAAAAAAAAACACTAGACATGCACAACCCATGAATGCACAAAAACATTGTACGTGCACCTGGATCTACTTACCATCCAATTTTCAGCTTTGATGGAGATTGGAGATCCTTGCAAATTATGTAAGGCATTCTCTTTTTATTGTAATTTGTTCTTGGAATAATTAAGTTCAACTCATAAGAAATTTAAAATCGATATATTAGGATAAGATATAGTCTTTTCAATTTATCTTGTCTAATTGTCTAAATTTACTTTGCCTAGAAGTTTTTTTTGGAAATTTTTGCTTCACTTTTGAGGAAATTGGAGTATTTTTGTTAAAATTAAGGTGAAGAAAATGACAACAAATTTACGAAAGTATCTAATAAAGGTTTGATCATATAGTGTTGAAATTCAATCAAAATCAGCTTAAATTAACGATCTATAATTAAGGCCCCATTCTTTTGTGCGTTGCATTTGCGTTTCGGTAAGTTGCGGTTGGGCTGCGTTTGATTGCATTGGAGTTGATGTGTTTATTATAATATAAGAATAGTAGATTACGATAAGTTATGGTATATTGCGTTTATCCTACGTTAAATTTTATTTATTTTGCGTTGCGTTTTGGTGTGTTAACGCACAAAGAAACGGAGCCTAAGTAGCCGTAAGATTACCAATTTCATACCGTTATCTAATCATAAGTGGCAATGAGATTACCATATACCGACTTCATCACTCCTTGTTTCAATTCTTATGGGTTCCTGTTAGCTGTAATTTACCTTTTTTTGTACTAATCCCCAATTTTCCTCTTATTTAATTATGCTTCTTTCAATATTTCCTTTCAAATATGTTCTTTTTGTAGTTGTGAGATTCATTACTTCCTCTCCTAATAGATATATTTCCTTTCATGTTAATTCTTCATATATAGAGATATGTGTGTATGGAGTTAAATTTTTGGCAGATTGTCTTAGTTTGTGACAAACACGTTCTTCAAATTTAGATTTTAACGATAGATAAAATTTTCAAAGGAAAGACAATATAGGATCTGTGAATTTCAAAAGGTGTGTAACGAAGCAAAAATTGAATAGAAGACGAATGTTCAATGACATCCCAATTAGTATTATTTAGACCGAATTTTTTTAAGTCAAGAAAAATATCTAAATTAAACAGGGGTCGTGAATCACTTATAATATAATGTTTATATGCCATATAAACCTTCAATTAATAAAATGTAACCTTTTTTTATATAAGAAGAATGAGAATGTATATGATTGGATTTTATAAATGTGCATGCGTGTCATATATACATATATTTTAAGTATAACAAAAGACCAGATGGAAGCACTAGATAGCTTCACCTCATAAGTCATAAAACACGGAAAAGTTACAAAGGAAAAACATTAGATAAGAAAAATAAAACAACTTCTTGAATTAGGTTGGAGATAAAAATTTTATATCGAATAAAATCAAACACCAACAGATTCAAGAAAAAGTGCAAAATGTTCGCAAATATGAACAAAGCGTACATGGGTTCCTATAAAACTGGCAAGAATTGCGAATATGACATCATAACTGTTGAATGTTACATTTGACGATTCATTGCCTTTTGAATATTATTATGTTAGGGTTTAGGGTTTATGAGTATGATCCATAACATGAACTTAATGTAGACTCTTTATATATATTTATATGCAAAGAACCAAATGTTTAACATACTATGGTAACCCATCAAATTCAAATTGAACGACAAAATTATTATTATTCATATAACATAAAACATATATACTTGTACTAGTTGATTGAAAAGGACCAAGGGAAGTAAAGGTCGCCAAATTACTACATTCAACAACCATTGTACTTGATGTACTAATTTACTAATAACTTCATAAAAAAGTAAAAAACACTTAATACTATAAGAAACTCAAAAATAATGTCCCACTAACACCAAGGATGTAAAATGTTTCCATTTGCTATCCTTAAATTTCTTCTCTTTTTTTCTTTTTCTTTTTTTTTTTAATCTTGGTGGATCAACATCTTTCTTGATTCATGCCTCTCCACAATTTGGCATTATTCTTGAATGCATTTATATCTGCACAATAATAACATCAATCAATATATTAGTAAGCGGGAGCACATTAAATAAATGATTAATTATTAGAGATGAAAGTAGTACAAATATAAATTACATAAATAATATTGTGAAAGAAAAAAATTAATTAATGTAAAAATTCCTTCCATTTTATAATGATAATTTTCTAAGAAATCAGAATCTCTGTGTAAACATTACACAATTCCCTTTTATGTCAATTTTGATACCAAATATAATTAGGTGGATAATCATTTTGGAACATTTTTAAAAATTAGTGAACTATTGTTATGAGATGGAGGAATACAGGAATACATATGCTTTCATATTTGATGCTTTATGATATTATTTTTTTCTAAAATAACATTTAAAAAGTTGTTTTGGTGAGATAATAATTCAAGGAGAGCATTGAATGTGTAGACTACTACTAATGTGAAAGTTAAAAGTGATTAATGAGTTGCATGCTTTAATTCATACACAAAGACCAAGGTAATACAATGTAGAATGTGCCTTAAGGTTAGATTTCAAAACATTTTACACAATGCAACCAACTAACAAAGCTCACATTTAATGTACTGCTAAAACATGGCTAGGAGTATCTTCCAACTTTATGCTAACTAATTCTACAAAAATGAAATTTTGGACTGCCTTACAAACATGGAAAAACAAATTAAAATCGTCTTAATCACATTAAGTTGGCTATACATAATAATTACAGAATTATGTAGATGGTAATTATAAAAGTAATCTAATCAAATACATATTGTATCAACTATGCAAGCCAAGCAAATTGAATGAAAGATAGAATCATTTGGACAAACCATTATTAGACATGATTACCATGTGTAAAATTCTTAATTATTTCATAGCACAAGACAATCTTTTGAATTATAGAAGACGACATCATTGAATAGGATGGTTGGCTCTATTAGGTCGTTTGATATAAAACCGACACCGAATAACAATTACTACCTCCCTCTCAAACTATCAGTTACTATATCAACTACATGTAGTTAAATTTTTAATTATTTAAATATTAAAAATATATGTTAGTAGAAAAAGATAGCTAAAGTATCATGCATCTTGAAAATCTTAAAAAGTTAAAAGTGACAGTCATTTTGAGAGGAAAAGATTACGCACCTGATATGGGAACTCGGGAGCAAGGAGATCAGGGGTAGAATCGAGTTTGTCAAGCAAAGGTGTGGCTGCAACAGCTGTACGTACTACATAATAACACGCACCATGTTGGAGGGGGTGCAGAGTAACACCCCACTCATTGGTAAGAACCGGGTGGCCCGACGGGTGAACTAACATTGCATCCTCGCCAAAAGTCTCCTTCACGTTATAAAGCCCAGCTGGAACATCGATGGTCATGTTATCCATGAAAATAGTTGATTTCCCACCTATGCCACCAGCCTCCCCTACACCTACACATAATCATTATAAGATCATCTTACAATAATTTATTGTAATATTAAAATTTAATTTGATTTTTTGGGGGTTTAGATTTTCAACTAATTAGGTTTTGATTGATATATGAAATTCCAAAGCAGAAGTCAGCAATGTATCAGAAAAAAACTGGCCATGCACACGTCCAAGGGGAAGACAATGACATCGATTGGTGATGACAATGACAAATTTAGCCCCCTCTTTATGCATGTATGACAAATTTGTCCTTGAATTTTAGAGGGGCTGGATTGAGAGTTCAGTAAATTATATGTTACATAACATCAATCACATCATATCATATCATATCCATCATATCATGAAGTCTACCCAACTTACTTGGATAATTATCATTATGATATGATTCACCCATCAACACATTGTCTTCTCAAATTCCACTGGTTGGTTGGTTTCTTTTTCACCAATTATTATTTGGGTGAAAACATAAGAAATGTGAAAAGACTTTTTAAAAAGTTGGAAATTCTATTTATTAATCAATTTAATCAAGTTCAATTAACCATTTATTTTCAAAGTTCCATTACCAATCCATTTGCTTGATTTTATTTTTCCTATCTCAATACAACAAGAAGACTCTCATCAAATTTTGCCAAAAGACTATATAAATAGCATGTTAATCTCTAATTTTGGTACAAAACCATGCATCTATTTCATCTCATGATACTATGCTAGTTATTCTTTCTAAAACAACCTTAATTAAGTAAAATTAATTTATTGTCTAAACTTAAACAACAATGTCTCTCATTTCAGTTAGACATAAAGTAGTACCTTTTTTTTGATCGTTCAAGGCCTAAACAGGATATAAAATTCACATATAAAACAAAATGAAATTCACGAGATCCTAAACGGGATGTAAAATTCATAGATAAAACAAAATGAAATTCACGAATCGGAAAACCTTTAATCACGAGATTATGTCACACAAGAACATTCACCCATCTAATTAAGAATAATAGAAACTAGATTAAGAAGAGAATTACCAAGAATTTGGCCAAGATTACTTGTGATAACACCCCCAGTAGTGGGTGTAGAGATGACATTAGGGGCAGAAGTTGGAATTAGGGTTGTGCAAGTAGTAGTATTGGTAGGAGGAGCATTAGTAACCAAGAAACTCAACTCTTGTTGAAACTTCAACTTGTCAACTTCCTTCATCTCCCCTAGAAGAAGGTTCGAGAACCCTCCACCGACGTGCTCGCCCACGGGGCCCACCGAGACCCCTGTGGTGGGTCCCATGTGATCGTGAAAGTTCAACCCTAAACCCTGATGGGTATTATAACCGCCACCACCACCAGCACCGCCGAGCACACTGGCCCCACTTTGCTGCAAGGGGAAGAAAACAGGCTCTTGACCCACAAATTGGTCAGAATTAGGGTGAAAATATGAGCAACATTGGTTCACTGAAGTTGGGGAGGTATTTATCCCAAATTGATCAACCCCCACATTATTATTGTTATTGTTATTGTTACTAGTACCACCATTATTAGTATTATTTGCATCCCCTAGGGCCACCGCGACCGCTGCCACCCCCCTAGGTTTTTTCGGGGAGGCCTTGTCGGATGAGGTGGTGGAGGAGGAGGAGGACGCCGACATGGGTGGTGGGGCCCGCTGGTTAGTGGCGGCAGTTGTGGTGGCGGTTTTGGACCGTTGCTTGTGTTTGCTTCGAGATTTCCGGTTTTGGAACCAATAGAACACGTTGGCGTCGCCCACTTGGCCGTACTCTTGGAGTTGGGCTCGGATCCGCCGGATCTCATCTCGGGGCGGGTTCACCATCCCCGAGTTGAATATGGCCTCTAGGATCCGTATTTGCTCCGGCTTGGGGTTCCATCTCGGCTTTGGCTCCGGGCTCCTCTCCTCACACCCTAAAAAATTTCCATAATTAAACATGATCAAACAAACCATCAGGGGTAAGACTGCGTACATCTGACAATTAACTCCACTAGTAAACTAACTTCCACACATATTAACAAATCCTAGAGATCTAAACGTAGAAATTAAAGCAAAGTAAAACAAACCGACCAATGAGGGTAAGACTGCTTACCTCTAAAAATAAAAGTAACGTACTCTACTAATCCTAAATTTCTATACATACAAGAAACCCTAAAGGTATGGGCATAGAATTAAAGTAAAACAAACCACACAACTAAGATAAGACTGCTTACATCTAAAAAGGTAGCTCTTGTAATCCCTAATTTCTATGCACATAAGAAACCCTAGAGAGGTGTAGACATAGATGATAAGTAAAACATACCAACCAAACTTATAATCAATTTGCATCTATGCGTATAAGAATAAGACTACGTACATCTGATCGCAAATAAAGTAAAAGACAACCTTAGAGACCGAACTACGATAATCAAGTAGGACGACGTCTTACCAGAGGAAAAGGGCGACGAAGAGGAAGACGAGCGAGCGCAAGGGTTGATGTCATGGGGTTGAGGCCATTGCTGGTTGTTGCAGGGCTTCGACTTGAAGAGGCTCGGCCAGTGCCTGTTTGATGACGCCATTTTTGTCACCTTTGATTCTAGAGAGAGAAACCAATCGATGGTGAATTATACAACCAAAATTATGAGAAAAACTAAACACACACACAAACACACAAACACTCTTTGATGTGTTGCTTACTTGGTTTTAGTTGCAGTTGAAGTAGTAGTAGTAGAAGCTAGGTTTTGGACATGCCCTTCTTATATATATAAAAATCAATATTAAAAAAAAAACAGAAATCACCTGTAAGAGAGGAAATGAAATGAAGAAGATAAATATTTATATAAATTAAAATGATCAGGGAAGAAATATGAATAGATTAAAGGAGAGGTGGGGGAGAGGAGGAGACCCATGCCTTGGCCATATATATCAAAATAAAAATAAAAATCACTCCAAAAACAAAAGTAGGGCAAAGAAAATCAAAGGGTGTTTGGGACCAATTTAGAATCTTTCTTCTCTGAAACTTCAGAACTTGCAGAACCCAGAAAAACCCACCAAAAAAAAGGGAAAAAATTCTCTCTTTCTCTCTCTAGACTTTGTTTGTTAAAAAAATATAAGGAGGAAATTAAAAAATAAAAGTACCTTAGATAGATTGAAAGAGGGGTGTTGTTCTGAATGGTTTGTCTCTTTTGCTCTTCTCTATGGAAATTTAATGAAGTTGCTTCATCATCATCATCCTCTCTCTCTCTCTCTCTCTCTCTCTCTCTCTCTCTCTCTAGAACTTAGGGTTGCTTGGTAGCAGAGAGAGAGGGTGTATTGATGGTGGGGGAGATGATTATTCTAATGGGAAGAGGTTGTTGCAGGAATAAATAGGGGCTGTTTGGGTTGAGAGAGAGGGAGAGAGAGAGAGTATGTGTGTGTTTGTGAGTGTGAAAGAGAGAGTTTTTATTTTAGAGAGGGGAAAAAATGGAATTGAAGGGAGTTATTGCAATTTGGGCAAAGGGCTAAATTTGGGTAATAAAGTTAAGGAATTGAAGGTTATAGAAATGCAAAGGCCTTTGGATTGACTCGAGGGGAGGGTGAGGAGGATTAAATTCTATCTTCTCCCTCATTTATCATTTTCTTTCTTCAAAAATAAGTAACTTCCATCACTAGAATTATTACTACCTAGCTTGTGTTTATATGTAAGGGATTAAGGCACCGTTCTTTTGTGCGTTGCGTTGCGTTTGCGTTTCGATAAGTTGCGTTTGGGTTGCAGGGATTGCGTTGGGTTGCGGTAGGAAATAATAAAAAGGTGAGTAGAGGTGAATAGTAGATTGTGATAAGTTGCGTTATCTTGCGTTTACCATGCGTTAGGTTTTATTGATTTTACGTTGCGTTTGGGTGCGTTAACACACAAAAGAACGGTGCCTAATGGATAGATTCTCATTAATTTGGATCCAAGCTTTTACATATCCATCATGTAAAAAGAAAAAAGAAAAAGTTGATTTGTTTTTTAAGGAATGATTTAGTACAATTTTGGGAAAAAAAATGTTAATTGATTGATAAATTAACAAGATTTGAGCTCAGTAATGAATGACTGAATTACTACTTCCATTACCAAATATTTGTCATTTGACTAAATTTTGTCTGTTAATTATTCACAAACTATAATGGGTTAAAATATGAAATTACTGTCATTAGGAAGATAATTTACTGAAAATTACAATGGTGGTAATTTTATATTGTAAATCATTATAATATGTGAGTAACCAACGGTCAAAATTTAGTCAAATGACAAATATTTTGGAATGGAGGTAGAGCCATTTAACTTTGATTTTTTTTATAAAAAAAAAGAAAAGAAAAGTGGGTGTATTATTCAGAAAATTGGTCATTTTGAGAATTTAGTTTATGTTATTTTATGTCTTATTAAAACATCATGCTACTATTAACACAATGTGTACCCTCCTGACCCAAGCTTCATATATTTATGATTATATTAATCAACAACAACAACAATTTTTCGAGAAAAATAGGTTTGAGAATGATCTAAGGATCCAAATGTAGGTAGTCTTACTCTATAAAAAAAGATTAAAATTTTACCTTGTTAATACATGGTCATGATGTAATTATTAAGTGATCTATTGAAGTTATTTCCACTAAATTGGCATAAGCAAGCAGTGAATAAATTAGGAAATTTTTTTCTTAATAATGACAGTTAAAGTTTCTTAATAGAGACATTTGAATTTAAATTTGAATTTATTATATCAGTTTATCAAAGGACATAAATCATCATACGCCCTAAATAACTTTGAGAGAGGTCATTGATTTGTACTTGTTCTTGTTGAAAAGAGGACAGGTGACTGCAACTAATCCATATATAAATCCAAAAAATAAGTAACCTTTTAATGGCTTTACTGAAATATGTATTAATCAAACTATAAAACCTCAAAAATTTACGGTTTCTCTGAAACTCCCTATCAAAAGCATCCTATTAGTGATAACATTTATCGGAAAAGTTGGCAAAAACTGCAAATTCAAATAACTTGGATTTTAAATAATAATATAGTGAATTTACATGACCAGCTTTGTTATGTTGATGAACTTTTAAATAAAGTTAACTAGACATGCTAGCGCAATATATGAATAAAGGATTTGAACAGTTTTTCAATTGTTTTCATTCGTAACCATAAGTTCAACTTTTGTAAGAGGAAGCACTTATAAATATCGTAACTCATTGATATAATTCATGCTGGAGAGGTGACGGTTAGGTAATTGTAACCGTCCGGAAATAAATCCGTAAAATATGTTAGGTCTAATGTGATGCTTTAAGTAATATTCATGTGATGTCTTGTAAAACCTCTTGAAAATGCATCACTGTAAAAAAAAATAAAACTGTTAAGTAGTTAACATCACTTGCTTGTTCATATATATGTGTAGCACAATTAAATACAAAGAGTTAGATATTGCATTAGCGCTATCTTTAATTTAATTCACATATAGTAAAATCTATTCAATTTCTAACTATAGCCATCACATATATTCATATAGATCCATTTAAAATGCCCACAATTATGTGATTTATAACTCTAGATATATTGCCAACATAAATAATTAGGCCCCATTCTTTTATACAGTACCACACAGTGTGGTACCACAAGTTACCGCAACTCACCACAATCCACCACAACTTACCATTTACCTTTTTAATAAATTTCAAAAAGTTTTACATAAATTTATTATTTCCACCACAACTTACCACAATTAACCACAACTTACCGCAGTCTACCACACCACAACTTACCACACCGCAGTGGTACCGTATAAAAGAATGAGGCCTAAGTATATCTATCTTTCTTCATTAGAATTTATTTTCTATTTTAATTTTTAAACTTTTTCGATCCCTCTAATAACCATATTTAACTATCATTTTTTTCAATATATATTTCTTAAAAAATATAAGATTATGCTTTACTAAATTAAAGTATGATTTATCACAGATCTAAACATAATAATTTTATATGATAGCTCATTTTATATATTAATAATTAATAGTCTAAGTTTTTAAAAGTTAACTGCATGAAATTTATATCAATATTATTTAAAACAAAGGTAGTAGCCAATTGTTTATAATAGAGAGATAGGAGGCACTCGAATCCTTATGTTCTTGCTCTAGTAGACAACATATTTCCGATAAATTATATTTTTTCACTTCAATTAAGACTAAAACCTTTTTATGATAAATTGATAAGTATTAACAATTCTAAATAAAACTGATTTATATTGAGCAACAATAATCACCAATAAATTATACATGATAAGGTGAAAAGAAAGTTTGTGATTTGTTTCTAATAAAGGGACAAAATATGCTCCTAGATGGTAGACAACTTCTCTATACAAGCAAATTAAATAGAAATTAAAACATATGGAAATTTATGAGTAGAGAAGCCAATAAGAAAGAAAGGAATGATAGATGTATAGAAAGGCAAGCATATATATTTGTCAGTTCTATTTAAGTGTCCAGTCAATCAATCCTTTTGAGTATACGAATTGCATTGCTTTGTATATTCCCTATCAAAATACAGTAAAATCTGCCATATATATGTCTCATTTACATTTCTCTTTCTTTCATCCGATTGGATTTATCATCTTCATTTCTTCCTCCACAAGCAAATTCACCTATTATCAATAACTAATTTTACTTTATTTCAATTTCAAAATTTGTGCAGAAATATATTCCCTGCATTTCATATTAATTATTATAATTTTGATTTTCATGATCTCTAATTTCATTTTTGATTGATAATTTCTTATATCATATTCCGTATGTTGTTAACAATTGCAATATTATATTTTTATGACAACATTTTTCATTAGAATGTCGTTGTATTTTCATTTTTGTTCTAGTTCTTAAGCACAAACAATAGAAAAAATTAACAAAAATAAATATAACGAGAATCTCGAGTTATTTAAATTGGTGAACAAGGGTAAGAATCTCCGGTTAAAAGTGATATCCATTTGAAAAATTTTACGATATTGTTTAATTAGCTCCATCTGTTCCATATTAATTGTCACCTTTGGAAATTGTGCAATCAAATTTCAAATTTTTTGACTATAAATTTCTCAACATATACAATGAGTTACTAAATAAAATCGTCACCATTAGATTCGTAATGAAAAATATTATCGTAAAAGTATAATATTGTAATTGTTAATAATATTATTATCTTAGAAATTATCAATAAGAGTAACATTACAGATTGCAAAAGTCAAAATTATAACAATTAATTTGAAACGGGAGCACTATATACATTGTTTAGGGGAATGAATGCCTCCTATTGCCCTAAAAAAAAAAGCCCCTACTTGCCAATGTTTTTGAATATATTTGAAATATTTAGTGTGCCTAATTAATCTTCTCTTCAAAGAATTGAATCATATCTCTCACTCCCAAGTCCCAAATGAACAACTTCCTCGTTGCAATAAGTTAACCCACAAGATAATTAAGGTGGATAAAGATGGGTCTATTAGTGGGCTGTCGGTTCATGTCCGACATGAAAAATTGGCCGAACACATTAGCCTATTTAATTACTAATGAAAAAAAAAACTGATCCAAAAGTAACAAAACATATCAATATTGATTCCCTCTATTCTAATTAGCGTGTAATAAATCGTACACGATCTTTAATACTAGTACACTTTTTTGTCTGATAATTTCTTGTAGCATATTTATCAAAAACATCTTGGGAGAACCCTTGAGAGAAGGGCTCCCTAAGTCCCTAGTGTTTGTTGCTTTACCTTTTCTGGAAAAAAAAATCAAAAACATTACAATATTCTGCTCTTATAATAAAAAATTGTTTGTCATAAATCTAATAACAGTATTTTTGTGTAATGGAATATTATATATGTTGAGAATTTAATAACTTGAAACTTTTTAAAATGGCTTAAACTTAGATCTAGACGGCTGTGTTAACATGAAACAGATGGAATAATTACTCGATCTTAATAAGCTATCCCCTGAAATTCAACCGTCGCATGCCCATTGGTCTCTCTTATATATTGCAAGACAAAGCAACTAATTTGGCCAAATGTACCATGAATCTTATTGTTGACCTTTTTTTCACCTCTTGAATTAATTTTTGGTCTCCATTTTTGTAATTCCAAGACTCTTTTGCAAACTAGGAATATACCTCGTTCACATTAAGCACTCTTAAGTTTTCTTGACTAAAATGTGTGAAAAATTAAAGATAGTAACCAAAAATTAATAATTCAATTAACAAATTAAATTCAAAGTATTTTCTTTGAGCTAACCTTGTTGAATTCAAAGTATTTTGTATTGAATTTGATGGTTATTAAGGAATGATGTGTGAATCAAATCATTGTTTGACTTCAATATCAATTGAATTTATGCCTATATATGAAAAGAAGAGTCATTGACTCATCGGTATTCAATGTAGTATTATGTTGAGATAATTGTAGTAATTAACATGTACATATTTATTGTATTTCGTGATAGTTGAAAGGGTTGGATATTACACATTCTTGAATTATTTGGATAGATTGTTCCCAATTTATTGAACATCTTGACCAAAATATATTTAGTCTCGAACTCTCGATGGTATTTTAGTCAAAACGACTCTCTCCGTCCACTACAGTATTCAACATATACGGTACTCTTATTATCCTTTTGTATTTATGTATTTTTTTAAAACAAAATACTATAGGATCATACTACTATTATGGAAGTATTTTACCTTACAAATTTAATAATTATAATTTTATTATATGATAGATTATTATATTCTCTCTATTCCTATTTATTTGTAATTTAGAAGATTGGAGAGACAGCCAGCGAAAACATAAATTTGAGATTAAAAAATCAAAATTACTTAATTATTTCCATTTTGATAAAGAAAAGTTTATATTAGAAACACGAATGAAGAATATGGCGTTTTTGTAAAAAAAGAAAAAGATAAGAACAAACAAATCATGTAAAAGTTATATTAATAATGTAAAATGAAAAATAATTAGGAATCAAAAGTTAACTAAAGTAAACAAAAAAATAGAGACGGGTCGAGTATATGTTAAAAACTAATATTTAAAGTTTTCAAAACTTTTGCACGCAGTTTGTGTATAATGACACTCGACAAATATATGAATGAATGAAGAGTACTTTAACTCGGCACAAAATTTATTAAGACATATTTAGGCATTAGCTAACTTCAACTCATGTAAAGTTAAAATGAATTATTTAATTTCAAGTTTTTTCTTAAAAGGTAAGAATTACGTAGTTGGGCAACGCTTGGTTCTGTCAAGATCTGTATCCTCATACAATATTACGAGGATAGATTAATCACTAGAGTTTGTAGTGCACACTAAATATGCTTGAGATGAAGACCAACCAAAAAAACAATCCCCAACTCCATTATCTTATCAATAGATCGATATGCGAAATGAAGACTGCATTGCATGAATTCATAAAGATCTAATATCCTCGGCAAGAACATAGGATATTAGATCATCTTTTATGAATTTCTATAATCCGATCTTTATTTGAATGTTCAACTATAACTATCATGATTTTTGTTTAAGAATCATTTTTTTTGACAAAGTTATGAAATGACAAATAAATTAAAATGAAGAAGTACTTTTGAGTTGACTTTGCTTATATATTTGTAATTGGCCCCTTATATTTGAATCTTCAACCATTTGACCTCAAATAAATTTTTTAACACCCTTACCTAATCTAAATTCAAAGGCATATATAATCACTAATTTCAAATTTGTATACCATCCAATGAGTTACTAATACTACTCCCTCTGTTATTTTTTATCCGCCATTTACGGTTTTCATTGCCAATTTTTAATCAATAACTTTTAATATAAAATTTTTATAAAAAAATATTATATTATACTTTTTCAATAGTATTTTTTCATTATAAATCTAATGACATTAATTTTGTTTGATGAATCATTATACAAATTAAAATATTAACGATCAAAGTTTTTTATACAATTTTTTATGCGACAGATAAATAAAAACGAAGGTAGTATTTACGAGTTCCAAACATAAATGCCCAAGGAGAAAAAACTAATTTTACACAAATCCAAACACAAACACAAATCCAAATGCAATATGAATATAGTACACTCATACATTAACATACATGCACGTACTCCCTCGTTTATAGCGGGAAGAATTGAATGGACCCTACAACAACAATAAATCTTTTAAATTTTATATATTACACTCTCCGATTTTATTTATTTGTTGCCTAGTAAATTGTGTCAAAAGCGGTTAATATTTTAATTTGTATAATGATTCAATATGCAAAATTGATGTCATTAGGTTCGTAATAAAAAAATACTATTATATTTTTTTATCAAAATTTTATATAAAAAACTATTAACTAAAGATTGGTACTAAAAACCTAAATAACAGATAAAAAAGAACAGATTGAATATTCATTATTTTGGCTTTGAATATTTATAAATTCACACTCATTCAATTTTTTTTTTCTGTCCTCTTTTCACCTCTTTTCGTATTTTTGTGTCTCATTTAACCTTTTGAATTACCAAAGCTTTTCTGATCCAACCCATTTGTCTCCAACAAGAATGGTAAAATGTGAATTAAATTGTTTGCCTTGTTCATCCACTGATACACACCCTCAATTTGTTTCACCTTCCTAGCTTCTAACCTACTTATTTTGGTCAATAAAGTTACTGTCTACTCTATATTTACCAACTACAAGCAATTCTTCTTTTATCCTCCTATAATTGTAAAGCTTATCATGCTACATTTCTACTAGAGCTACCTAGCTAGGTGGGTATTTTCTTGGCTTTGGATCTTCTAGTTGACTTTAGCTTGTAGTTAAGATAGCATATCCACTTATGCTAAATATTTATAATATAAAAACCCACAATTTGATAGTTTTCTTCAATTAACTCATGATTGATGAGTTGAAATATCTCTCTTTTTTAAGGGCCTTCAAGACAACAATGAAAAATATATGTACCATGTTGAGGCTTGAAAAATGATATAATTTTATGAATAAGACAAGATACATTAGTCACAACACTTATTAAATATATGAATTTGTAAATACACATTATTATGTAATGTAGATAAGGAAATATAAGTAATGCAAAAAAGATGCAATAAAGTAAGTGAAAGTGGGATATGTATGTGAATTTTTAAATATACATAATATAAGATAGGTGATACTTTTTTAATATTAGAACTTTGTATAATATGGAACAGAGAGAGTATTTTATTAGTTTGAGGGTTCTTTCCACTCGTAAGTTATATGAATTATTTTTTATAAATATAAAATTATGCATATATAAAAGATACATTTTATATTATCATTCTATATTATGGTTGATATGATTACAATATTATGTATACCAGCCATGTAGCAGATAAAATGCTTCCTATCAAGGTTCAATTCTTCTATCATTCCTAAAAATATAAGTTCTAAAAATTATCAAAAAATAAACTACAAACAACTCTAGATGTAAAAAAATGTTTTAATTTAAAATACATATCATTTCAACCATCCCGTCACTCCCTATGAAGGTCAATTCTTAGAGAAAGTAAAACATTTTCTACATGTAAAAATTTTAGTGTTGATGTGTTGAGTTGTCCCACATCGGCCTTTGACACCCATATTGTGGTGTATATAATGGCTTGGGTGCCTCAACCTCCTAAGCTAGCTTTTGGGGTTGAATTGGGCTCAAGTCCATTATTTCACAGGCCGGGTTGTATTTGTCATAGATAATTTAATACTCACCCTTTACTCGATCTGTTAAATTCACTAGTAGTTGTACCTAAAACAAAAACCTATTAGGCGGCTAAGTTTACCCGATCTTAAAAAAAAAAAAAAATTAGAGCAAGAAGAAAAAGAAAGTAACACCTTGAACGACAAATATTACTATAAAGAAGAAGTAATTACAAGTAATTGGTTAATATTAAGGACATCTTAGCACCAATTTGAAATAATTCGAAAAATCTAATTATTTAACGAGACTTATGACTTTTAAAAATTAAAATAGCCAAATTATAGCTTAAAATATTAGTTTCCTGGCCCAAATTAATTGACATTTTGACTAAATTTTGACCGTTAATTATTTACAAATTATAATGAGTTACAATATGAAATTATCTCAATTGTAAATTTTAGTAAAGTATCTTTCTAATGACGGTAATTTCATGTTGTAACTCATTGTGATTTGTGAGTAATTAACGGTCAAAATTTTGTCAAAGTGTCAATTAATTTGGGACGGAGGGAGTATTAAACTTGTACTGAAACTCATATTCATCGACAAACATCCTAATTGCTGAATCATCAGTACCAGTTGTGCTTAGCACAACCTAATTATATACCTAAGTATTTTTTTTTAAAAAAAAAATCTTGCAGAATCAAGTTATGCATGTTCGTATTTTTATGATCTTTTATAGCTATAAGGATGTAAAATTAATTAATTTCAATATAAATGATTTAATTGTAATTTATACTCCTTTTGTCGCCTATTAGTAGTTGAGTTGGGGAACATGCAATAAACCTCTGTAAACTTTGACTATTTAATATTATTTAATATGTACAATGATTTAAAATGTAAAATTAATATTAAGAAAATTTATGCGAAAAATATTTTCATGTATATTTAGTGATATAATTTTGTATAAATTTTTATTATTAGAAATTTACATACAAGATATCATAAAAAATAAAAAAAATGACCAAAATAGAAAGAGTAGAAGAATAATACTACCCCCATCTCTGTTCGACTCTTTAGAAATTATGCAGTCAAACTTAAAAGATTTTGACCATAAATTTCTCAATGTATACAATGATTTATTATACAAAATTACTACTCATAGATTCGTAACGAAAAATACTATCATAAAAGTATAATATTGCAATTGATAATAAGATATTATCAGTAAGAAATTATCAATAAAGATTGATAATATTGGAGACCGTGAGAGTCAACAAAATAAGAGCAAATAATATAGAAATGAGGGAATAATAGTTTATAGAGGGTCACATGAAATCAATAAATGAGTGTATTAATCTAATGCAAATATGAAGTGGGTATGTGTGTCTTAAGCGCACAATGCGCTTACAACATTCAGTTAATGAAAACGTGCCTTGTAGTAAATAGGAGACACACTAATGGTTAAATTCATAAATTTGAGCCACATGCAATCTTTATATTTTAACTCAAATTATCTTCAATTATTTTTAAATCATTTCTCTATATTTATGATTTGTTACAAGTTTGAATTTGGTCATCTTGTATTAAGTTTGTAGTCTAACTCATGCAAGTAATTAAGATTGTTAGAATTAGAATTTCAAATGAAATGGATGAGAGTTCTTTAAAATCAAAATTGTAAAATTAAATCAAGGTTTGAATGAGTAGCACAAAACATGCTACTCCTTTTGTTTCTTTTTATTTGTCACCTTGAAAGATTTTGGAGAAATTAAAATAACCAACAAAATTTGGGGAAAAAATCTATAAGATTACTTAGATTCATATATGTTAATTAATTATAAGAGAATATAGATGTAAAATTGACAAAAAGTTATACTGGAAATGTAAACAACAAATAATAAAGGACTAGAAAAGTTAGTTTAATGGACAAATAAATAAGAATAGTGGGAGATTTTGATTATAACTTTTTTTATATCTTATTTTTTTTCAACTAAAGTTCCTAAAAAATAAAAAAATACATGGAAAAATTGAAAAGAAAAGGAAAAAAAGGGAACAGTATAACATATATTTATGTGTATTGCCAATTAATTTTGAGATAAAATTCAGTTAATTGAAGTTCTTCACAAATGACCATGGTGTTCTATTTAACAATTATCTTGGTTTTCTTTGTAGTCCTGTCTAAAATTGAGATTAGCTCATTTAGAGGTCTGAGATCGACTCATTTAACAGTCTTCATATATCAAGTGGCTGCGAGTTATAACAATTCCAGAACTTTTTAGGTTGGACAAAATTAATTATTCTTTTTGTCAATTGTCCACTTCAAAGCTGTTAAAAACTTTTTCAAACACAATTATAAACAATTTTTTTGACCAACGAATAATATTAAACCATGTACGGCTAACTATTTATCCACCGCCCCTGACATTAATGGATAGATATACAAGCTAAAAACTTGAAAGGGTAGGGCGGCAATTGTTGGACCGACATGAGCCTTTTGTTTAAAATAAAATATATGAATTATTTCTAAATTGCAAATTTATTTAACTTATATTTTTTTTTTCTCTTGAAATGTCTTTGGAGATTCTTCGATGAAGTTAATCCTAGTTTTTTCAATTGGAGATCCATGTTTTTTTTAAACTTTCTCTATTTCATAATATTAATCATTTTAAATTTTCCATGGTCTTTAATGAATATTTCTTAATTAGAGTGACTAATACTATAGAACAAAGGGGGTAAGTTTAAGTAACAACTGGATCCTTGCACTAGGAAATTACAATAACATTTTCAAAATAATTAATTTATTACTATATTTCCTAATTAAATATTTAGTGGCACAAAATTTGCTAGAGACATATGCATTTGAGTTAGAATGTTGTTTGTATTGAAGATTCTTGGCACAAAATTGCTTGGCTATGCTAAAGACTATCCAATGCCTGTCTTCCTGTGAACATGTCATTGAATTTCATGTTTGTGGTTTGATTAGCAAATCAAAGACAAGTCAAAAGTATATTATCTCCCCCTTGGAAAATATCATCACTTAATTCTTAAAAGGTTGTGTATATCATATAGTATATAAGTTATTATATACATATAGTTTACTTAGATCATGGTGAGTATTATTATAATAATGCCATTAGCTCCATAATTCTAGGATTAACAGATTTGAATAAACTAAACTTAGTATCATATGTTTGCTGATTGGTCATTAAGATACTTCATTTGAGGATTAAGTAGATGAATTTTTTAGGGTTGTCCAAAAAGGTAGTCTAATTTCAGTATATAGTTTAATTTGACCTAAAAAAATCTCCGTGTGGTCGATAAATTTTTTTTTTAAATTTTTGTGTTGAGTTGTTTAATAAAAGATCTAACACACTATTTTTTTTATAATTTTGCTGTCCAAAATCTTGGAAAATTAAACCTCAATTATCAATTTTTTCTACGATGCATGACTAATTTGTTCAGAACTGAACAGTAATCTTACATATCAATCTAAATATTATAACAAAGAATCCTAGACACTTTTTTTTTTTTTAATGGAGGGAGTACTAGGAAAATTAAAGCTCAAAAGCTTCTTATATACTCCAATTGGTAATTTGTTTAGGGCTACTCCAATTAATTATTTGTCAATTAATTAATTAATGGTTGCACAGGTTAATATTTAATTTGCATGCATGGACAAATGCATGGAAATAACTAAAGCCAGAAATACAAGCAATTACACGAAGAAGTCAACGACAACAGCCTTCTATTTACTTTGCATCGATGGCTTCAAATAATTAAAATTTCCTTTCCTCATACCTAAATATATTTCCCCAAAAAGTAACAAATTTTCTTTTATCATAGGTTTAAAGTTTTCTATATCTTAGGTTTTATTTTTGCACTTCATTCAAAAAAAAGTCTTTAACATATTATTTCAAAAAAAAAAAAAAAAAGGCTGTTAACCAAGGTAAAATCCTGTTCTTTCTGTGCATATTTATTTGAAGTTAGAGCCTTATTTTGGCATTAGTTTATCAGTTTATGAAAGGCTTAGAAATAAGGGAAAAGTTCAAAAAGATGGATGTGTTTGATATAGTCTGCAATGGATTTGTTTGCTCAATGTCAATAATATGATAAGATTGTGAGACTAATCTACAAAATACTGATGAGGCTTAATTTAATAACTTTTATTTTGCATGCAGGGTTACAGTAAAAATAAGGAACTAAACATCCCTAATAAGTTATTAGGGATGTGAAAATTAAATGAAAATGCAAGATGATAAAAAACTGAAATACACCATCGGTATTTTTCCAAACCCGAAATACACCCGATCTATATGTACTTAAACCCGATATATGACTGACCCGTAACCTGCCCAAACTGATAGGTCTACATCTTAATTATGGGCTTATTATTTTTAAACACTAAAGAAAGTTATGTTTATGGGCTTAGACAATTGGGCCAATCGTTGATATATCATGGGCGTTAACATCTGGCCCAGTTGGCAGTGCCAATTTGAAAATCTCTCAATTTTATCAGATACATAACATCAAAGAGACCTCAAGTGTAATTATATATGCTATAGTTAATACATAACAGATCATTATATTTGTGTACATCTTAAGCTAATAGGATTTTTCTTTTCATGTTAATTCTTTTTTATTTCATTTAATGATCATATATACGAGACAATACATTGAAGATAAACTGTAACGCCCCGACCCCTCCCGGGTTGCAGACATACTACTAATAACTGCTTCAAGGATCGTTGACTAGCACCACCAATCACTATAAATCTTTCCAACGTTCCTGAGAAAAGTCCAAGAAGGTCGCCTATCCTTAGACAACTCCCAGGCAAACACTCTTACCTAGTAGGTCCCCAACGGATAAATTTCTTAAAAGGAAGGTGCACCTTGTTGATATAAGTAGTCATTTCAATTTCGTTAGCCTACACTTAACTAAATATTTGAGATGTTACATAAACATCAAGTAATATATTTTGATAATTGATTTTAGTGTAAACTTGGGATAGTTTCGAAAATTTGTTTCAATACAACCATGCATTTACATCATAAGAGGTATCATTAGATAGTAATTGAAATGTAGATAAAATCGTGACAACTAATTTAACTAAACCTGTTCAAACCTTAAAGTTTGAATAACTTTTTTATCAAGGAATATCTTATTACAATCGATTATATTTCTTGTGATTAAAACTTACCATAACAGCCTTTCATTGCACGCTTCTTTTAGTAATTAATATCCTAATTATAAGTAACAAATATTAAAAAAAATACTTGCAAAAAAATAAAATAAAATTGTTACTTGCAAAAATATAAGTTGCTCTGTGTTGTTAACCATAAGAGAGCAACTAAATTAGGAGAGTAATTAACAAAATGAAAGCAATGTTTGGATCAAAGGAAGGTGCAAATTCTACTACTCTTGTGGCCCAACTTCTTCTTCTTCCTTTGCTTTGGAGGCCTTAATGCAACCTTAATTGCTGAATCAAACACTGCCTTCACATTCTGCCAAAACCAAACAAGTCTCTATTACTATTAGGTTAAAATCATTTCTATTTCTCACTATTATTAATGATTGCAAAAAAAAAAGTTAGTTAAGTGAGCACTTACAATTACCAATTATGAGAAAGTATGTGCAACTTTTTTAAAAAAATTGATTTTATTACAAATGGCAAGTCAAAATTTTCTCTTTACTTTTACATAAACTATCTAAATTTATCTGATTTGTATTATAACTTTTCTATTTTTAAAACAACTCATTAACTACTTCTACCTACTCTTGTATAAACTACCAAATCTACCCAACTTTGCTTAGGCTGGGTTTGACAGTAGTGTTTAGCGTTTTGATCAAGTCAAAATTTTAATTGCATAAATATTAATGTTTGTTAAGCTAACATTTTGAGAAAATTTAATGTTTCAAGTAACGGTGAAACGTTAATAAAGTTAGCGTTTTACCTGTTGTGTTTTAGCACTGCACTCGATGTAAACGATTGCTCCTATCATCTTCTTGAGTTCCTCCCCCTATTCATAGTAAATAACTTTCATATATATTGTTGTTTACACATATAAGTATTTCTATTTTCTATTAAGAAAACAAAATAAAGTCAATATAGATTTTCAAAAAACAATTTACCTGAGAAGTAGTTATGGGTGTTGCTCCTGGATGTTCCTTCAAAAAATCCTTGTCTTCTCTCAAATCTGGATTTAATCGTTCGAAATATAAATATTACACATATATTAGCATGAAATTCGACTAAAATAGGGCTGTTTAGTTTACCCATTATGATTAATAAAATATTACTGTGTAAAAAAAATTTACCTAATTTTGTTCCAACAAGAACTATTGGTACATTTGGGGCATAGTGTTTGAGCTCAGGAATCCACTAAACCGAAAAAAGAAAAAAGAAAAAAGAGTCAAATTTTAACCAGCCAAAGGATGAAAATCTTCACTATAAATAGGCCTGTCAAAAATTTATGTCCGGGTTAATCCGGGTATGGATGAATCGGTGAAGATTTGATGTCCAATACCCAATTTTTGAAATATTTTCCTGGTCGAACAAATCAAACAAGTATAAATTCGAGTCTAAAACCAGGTTCAGACAATAGAAAATTGGAAAATATTGTGTTCGATTTTTCAGTCAAATCGATCAACGTAAAAATTGGGACCGAAATTCTGTGACCATATCCGCTCTTTTCTGAGTTGGACGGAACCGAGTTTTTGGGCCGGATATTTTTTTGACAGCCCTAGTTATAAACATGTAAACATAACAAATGTATTTTTTTTGACTAATTTTAATTAGTACCTTCTTAAGTATATTCTCATAGCTAGCTTTGCTAACAAGAGAGAAGGCCAAGAGAAATACATCAGCTCCCCTATAACTTAGAGGCCTTAATCTGTTGTAGTCCTCCTGCCCTGCATTGCATAATCACTTCACTAATTAGCAAATCTCTAAAATAATTAACTATGATTAACAATTATGAACGATATTAGTGATTTACTTTAATTATCAAGCAAAATCTAGAAAGAAAGAACATTTAATTAACCTGCAGTATCCCAGAGGCCAAGGTTCACTGTGTTACTATCCTCTACCACATTTGCACTGAAGTTGTCGAAGACTGTTGGCACATAATCCTAATTATCCAAGTAAATACAAGTAATTAAGACAAATCATACTCATAAATATAACCTAATGTTCTTGTTCATAAAAGTGTCTAAGAACCATTTTAACCAAAAATTGAGCTAATGATTATTGAATGTTCAGAGATATGACCTTAGTTTACCATTCGTCACCAGAGGCTCTGTTCTTTCCATTGGTACGTGGAAATTAGGTAAGGTAAAATTTAGTATGTTCGAGTAGGTTTGGGTAAATGTAAGTAAAAGTACATATAAGTAGGTATTATGTGTTTTTAGTAATAGTAATATGTTTTTCTAGAATTAGGTAAGTGCAGGTAGGTTTAAGTAGAAGCAAATAGAATTGAGTAAGAATAAGTAAAGTTAGATAGTGGTTAGTTTTACCCAGCAAAATAACAGGGCCTAATCGAGTGACTGGACATGTTCAAAAAAAGAGTATAATAATGATGATGATGATGACGATGAATGAGAAATCTCATCAAATTCACCTCGATCTTGGGCAGAAGAAGAAGAAAGCTCATTTCGGACATCGGTGAATGCCTTAGAAGGGGAACTATATGGATGAGCACAGCTAGAAGAATTACTAGTTTTATAGATGAGATTTGAGATAGAATTGGAAAGTTTGATGTCCAAAAAATCACCTTGTTCCATAGTTCGCGGGTCAAAGGTCGACCCATATTGATTGATTGAGAACAAAATGATTGATTGAGAAAAAAATGATTCCCTAGAGACAGCGAGAGAGTTGGACCAATGAGAAATTAAAGATAGAACGCTTTTGTTGATTGTTGACCAACGGAAGATGATAAATTTTTGCATGGGCCCATTTTTGTGTTATTTGGGGAAATTTCAAATATATACAACATTATCTTTGATAAATATACATACCGAGAAAGAAAAGTATACATACCGTAGGAAAAGTATTGCTGGTGTAGGAAATGAGCATGCAAGTTTTCCCAACAGCTCCATCTCCTACTGTGACACACTTGATGAATCTAGCAGTGCTCATATTCTTTGGCTTCTAATTGCCCCTTAATCTTTTCTTATTAGATTAATTAACATGTGTTTTGGTAATTAACTATATGTTAAACAAATTAAGCCACCTACCAAGTACCAACAAGGGTAGACAAACTTAAGTAGTGAAGCTTCTAAGGTTATATATTGCTATATATATGCATGCCTATATTCCCATCTATTTCAAAGGAGAATCCAATCATTATTAATTCAAGTGGCAAAATTAAGTTTAAAAAATGTTAATAAAAGGGTGATTTTGGTGGGATATATGGTGGAGTTGGCTGCCACATTAACTACCTAAACAACCTTCACTTTAATCAAAAGAAGTACTACTTTTTGAGGGAATTTTTCTACTACCGTTCATATTATTTGTCATTTTTTGATAATTGTGCAGTTAAATTTATAAAATTTTGATCATAAATTTCTCAATGTATATAATGATTTGTTAAATAAAATTACTATTATCAGATTTGTTACGAAAATACTATTATAAAAGTACAATATTGCAATTGTTAATAAAATACTCCCTTCGTTTCATATTAATTGTTATAATTTTGACTTTCACATCTTTGATTGATAATTTCTCAAATAATATGTTATTAAAAATTGCAGTATTATACTTTAATGATAGTATTTTTCGCTACGAATATAATGATGATAATTTTATATAGCAACTCATTGTATATATATTGAGAAATTTATAGTCAAAAATTTTGAAATTTGACTGCACGATTTTCAAATACTATATAAGAAATGATCAATCAAAAAGTGACATTGAAGAGCGTGACAGACAACAAAATGATAAATAATATGGAACAAAGGGAGTAAGTAAATGAATGATTATACCAATGACTTGGCTTGCCTTCAAGTTCAAGGTGTAGGGTTAGCCAATTATGAGGGGGTAAATTAGGTCTTAATTGGGTTGGTGTGCAGTGGTTTTAGGGTTAAGAGAGTGGTAGAGAGAAAGAAAATGATCATGATTATGATTTGATGATTTTATGGAATATAATTAAAGTGATGAATGATGATGATCGATGTTATGCTTAGCTAAGCAAAAGATTACCGTTGTTTGAAGCAAGATCTTGGTGTAACTTTATTTTGGATAATTGATTACTAATTCATCATGGTGATTTTTATTAGATGATATGAGCATTCTAGAAAGATGAGTAGCTAGCCCAGATCAAGGTTGTTAGAATTAGGATCCTAACTCGGATTTGTAGGGTTGTTAGGATCGGAATTAGCCCACGTAAGATCATGGATCAAAATGTAGACAGTAGAATCTCATCGAGGATTTAGGACTATAAAATCATAAGATCGTAGATCAGGATCGTGATTTTAATAACTATGGCTCTGATTAATATAGACTTACGTATTGTTTGGATCATCACATTTTTGTTTATTTTAGTACTCCCCCGTTCCCTTTTTGTTTGTCACTTTGAAAAGGTATGGAGAAACCAATGCAAAACAAAGTTTCAGCAAAAATATATTATAATTATAAAATGTCCTCAGTTATTATTGAGTTATTGACCTCAAAACCATTTATTAAAAGTAAGAGTAGTAAAATTATTGTTAAAAATATAAAAATGACTAATAATTAGAGACAAAAAATTAATTAAATGAATAAATAATTAGGAAAAATGGGAATAAATGGTTTTAACATGGCTAATCTCCATATTTTGAGGACAGTTAAATATACGAAAATTGAAGGCCATTATCTATGTCTTTAATTTGCCCAATTTTTGAGAGATGCTACCAAAAAAAAATACTAAAAACTAAAATTAAAGGCTATTATTTACGCATGTTACAAGTACTCCCTTGTACTTTCCTATAAATTATGGGGAACTAAAAGTTGAACAAATTCAAGTAATCCAATATTTAAAAATTTGATAGCTAGACTTAAGGACATGTCAGAGTCCCATGCCTAATTAATGGGCCACAATTAATTCTTAGTTTCCTTTAAGAGATAGGCCCAATAAGAGGTTCCATTGGGAGTACTAGACTATCAATACGACAATAAAATCTAAAGTTGTTGAAATAATTTTGATGGTACCTTGCAAGACTATCAATAGTTTTGATGATTTTTTTTATTATTAAAAGTAAAAAAAATGTTAAAGAGACAGCACCGGCATTGCGAAAATCGCAGAAAAAAAGTATAGCGAAACGACAACAAATAACAAAAAAACAACACAGTTAAACATCAAGACAAAAACAACAAAAATAAAACACTAAAATTAGCATTTTCTTTCTCTTTGCCATTTCTCCTTAAGTCCCTTTTCAACGATTCCTGGATCTCCACGAATAAAGTCATAACCACAATCAAACTTAGCCACTCTATCTGTCATGTGCTCCAAAAGATCTCGAGGACGCTCTGAAGATTCAACTAGCAAGCTCGCGTTTTTGTCATTCCTTCTAACATATTCTTTAGATCTCATAGTTATGCATGTAGCTTGATTGACCAAATGCCACTTGAACTTTAGAAAAGTCTTCACCTTCTAGCTTCCTTCTTCTAGCAAAAGCTTTGGAACCCTCCAAAATTGAATCCTGATGACATTGCCATTACTTTTTTTAATATAAATTTTGATTTTTTTTTTCACTTATCACCAAGATCGTCAACCTTCAACATGATTAGTGTATAGAAATGCAGTTTTTACGTGTTTATATGAATAATTATCATTTATACGTTTTGTTGTTTCTATATGTTTTCCATTGTCTGTTCTTATCCTAATATGATATTCTTATTTTCATAATGTATTCCTTTTGAACTTAGTCCTTGCCAGCTTTGTCTAATCCAAAAAAACACATATTATTAACTAAATTAACATGTAAATTGTAATGATTGAATTTTGAAAAGAAATTTTTTGTTTTTCTTTTTTGTCTTGCCATAGGATACCATCCCTAGGAGGGAGGTAATTAATCTATAGGTTTAGACAAAGAAAAGTGTCACAAATTCTTTGCTAAAAGTCAAAAGAAAATTCACGTGGAAATAAAAATCGATATCCTTTTCATCCTTGCGTTCATACTTCTCCCTCCTACCTATTTAGCTTTTTATATGTATTATTTAGATATTTATGTTAGTTAATTTTTAATTTTTTATCATTAATTTTACTATTATATAATAATATGTTATATAAAATTGTCATTATTTTTTTTTATAATTAGCGTTCATAAGACCCTTTTATATAAGAGCTGAGCCATTATAATCAGGCAAACAGCCGGCAACAAAAACAGACAACCGAGAGCAAATGAAGATCCTCCACGATAGGAGCCCAACCGGCGAATACAACCATAGGACTACCAAAACCCTACCAATAAAAATTGTCATTATTAGACTCGTTAATTTAAAAAAAATGCTTATATCATAAGAATATAATATTATAACTTGTAATAAAAATTGTTTGAAACTTTCCATCAAGTGTTAGGATTCTCATGATGTTATTAGTTGGCGAACAATAATTAGGTTATAGTGAATAAGGATTCACACATGGGTTAATGTGGAAAAACCCAAACCAGAAGAAAATCACAGACAATGCACTATCAGAGGATTACAATGCTGTGTATCAGAGATTCACAGACCTTTGTAATCCCTCGCAAACTCGCTAGAGTTATAACATGAGAACACAACCTTCACAGTTGATGAGTCTCACACAACTTCCTCAGAAATATAGAAATTATAGATCAGTCTTTCGTGCTATAGATGAAACACTCAATTGTGATGCAAAATATATCCAACAACGGGTCCTATTTATAACAACGACAATACAATAGAATCTAAGATTAATAGAAATTCTTTGGCCGCCAAGCACGTCAAAAGATAGTATTAGAATCCAAAATCTGTCCAAATTAGATAAACATATCAAAACAGGATTCGAAAACCCGAAATTCGACACACCACAATCTGGCATGACCTGTATCCATACAACACAATCCAAGTCCATCCAATGTTTGTATGACACGACCAATGCCCGTACGACACGATCCGTGCCGACCATTTTCCTACTCTCTACCACAATAAGATCTGTCTTTAGATTTCATCCATATTGCTCTCAATTTGTGCTTTAAGTCATCTTACTCATAATTTAGACTCCATACATTAAACCCAACTATGACCCACTTTAGAGTTTAGAAATCATAGAATATTTATGAATAAGATAAAATGACAGGGAGAAAATATTTTAGAATGGTAGTGGAAAATTAATTAAGAAGGTATATATATGGTTGATCTCATATTCTCTTGTTGAATTTGGGTCATGTCTTATGTCATATCATTCATCCAGAAGGAAGACTCCAAATATGACACGTCATCATCTATGTCACCTCACCTTATTCTGCTCCCCCATCTTTCCTCCTAATTCCAATTTTGCCACTCTCTTAGCTAATGTCTCTGTTGAATTAGATATTTGTTTTAAGTACTTTAAATTCTAATGAATATGGTAAGTTAGATTTATTCTTACCTTAATTTTATCTTATCTTATCTTACTCAATTCCCTAAAAAACACTTAAATATTAATTGGAGTCAAAATTTTGTCATTACATTTCCTTTTCTTATGTTACAAATCTAATTAACTTGATCCTATCACTTTAAAAAACAATGCCTATGTATGTTTACAGTATAAAAAAAAAATTAAAATTTCAAAGACGATTTCATGTTCTTAATCTCGCCAAAATTCCAATTTATATAGGTAATATCACTATAAAATAAAGTATTTTTTTAAATTTTTTGCTAGCTTCCTATAATTATGAAGTGATCTTTGAATTATTTTAAAAGCTAATGATAATATTTTATATATTAATGATGAAGTAATTGTGTCAAAGATTGCAAATTGCACATAAAATTCTCCTAAGCCATCACAATTGAAGCTGCCACACCTCGAAGGCTCGGACTAGTCCAATAGTACTTGGAACAAGAAGTCAAAATCCATGCATGCAATCCCAATGGCAAAATAGTCTTTTCATTACATAGCATAAGAGCATATATATATTCATCCCAAACCCACAACATCCCAACCCCAAATTCCCATTTCCTCAAAAACAAAAACACCAAAGAGAAAATCATGTCCCAAGTAGAGTTACCCTTAAATGAGAATGATTCACAAGATATGGTCCTATACCATGTCCTAAAAGAGGCAACTGCCTATAATAAGGACATAGGCCCATCCAACCACCACCAACTTAGCCAACATGGTTCACAAAAGAGGCTAATCACAAGCTTAAACATGAGCCATCATGGTCATGGTCCGACAGGCGGGATAGCCAAGAAGGATCATTATCGGGGAGTCAGGAGACGGCCTTGGGGGAAGTTTGCAGCTGAGATAAGAGACCCGGCCAAGAATGGGGCCAGGTTATGGCTTGGGACCTATCAAACCGCTGAGGAGGCGGCCTTGGCCTATGACCAAGCCGCGTTTAAAATGCGGGGGGCCAAGGCCCTGCTTAATTTTCCTGCTAGATTAGCACCATCACCACCATCATCACAATAGTCATCAGGGCCATATATAACTTGCTACATCGTTTAGCAAGTTAAAAATTTGTATGTCAACTTCGAGTCTAGCTCTAGTTGCTCATTGATGAATGGTTAAGTAATCAATGTATTAATTGCTTCATTTTGATCATATACATGTAAATTTTTATGAGGATCCGAATTAGGTTGATTTTCATAATTTTGTACGGATATCAAAGATCTATAATATCTTTATATCTTTCACATTTTTATTTTTTTTTACTATTTCCTTTTTTTTAATGTGATTTCTCTTTGATCTTAAATATTTGTTTTATTGGTGAGAACGATCAAATTGGAACATATAAGATACGTCATACGTGTGTAGGAATTAATTTAACTAAAAATTTTGATTGATTTGTGGTGAAAATACAAACTTTGACTAAGAAGATTCCTTCTACGAACTGGAAAAATATGCATCTAGACTAATATATGAAGACCATTGATGCATAATGGGACCAAGGGATGATCTCATTACACAATATCTAAGGATCTTTAAAAACGAAGATAGGAATCTCCCTTCTCAAAGTTCCAAAGAACCAAAAATGGAATAGAAATGGATGAAAAGGATGGAAAGAACTATGAAAGATGATTACCCAACGAATGGAAATGATGAACGAATGGTTGAACGAATGATGGATGATGTTTGAACGATAATGGCTTTGAAGATTCTTGGAGGATACAGCCACACCACCTTCAAGAGACCTTCAATTCCTTCCTATCACCACCAAGGACGCCAACCTTGGATAGAAGAAGGGGATAGTTTCGTTCTCCCTCAAGAGAAACGAAGAGAAACTAGCATAAAGCTAGAGAGAACAACACATCATGTGTTTGATTGTATTTTGATATATGATTGAATGAATGAATACAATGGCACCCTAGGGGTCTATTTATACTACTCTAGGACCCCTTGGACGTGTACCTAGGGTTCAAGAAACCAAGAATCAACTATTACATCATATATCCTATTTATGACATCATAAAGTCTAAAATACAACTCTAGAAAGAAATTGCTATAACTCCTTCAATACTTGTCCGTTTTCAATGATTCAAAAACCATTGGAAAGTTTATTGAAAGATCTCCAATCTGTCTTTTGATGATTTCCTCAATAGACGTATGAATCTAGAATTATAGAGCAAAATATCGAACTGTACTTGATGGAGTCTTTTGCTGCCGTGAGAGATGACTTTTCAATAAGGACTTGAGAATGATTTAAGCTCATTTGATGTCCTCCAAATGTGAGAGTAACTCCATATAAGCTTAGAAGTGTGAGGACTAAGCTTAGAGTACCTTCAAGGTCCTTTACGCCTTCTATCTTGATAAACCCAAGACGACATTTGTAGCTTCAAACTGGATTAAAGACCTTGTAGCTAGACCTTGATGTATATAGCTAGGCAAATATACATCAACCATGATCAATGATGTGGCATGATTTGTCCCATTCATAAAAAGATTATCACTTCATTGAAACACTGTAGCTAAATGATAAAATAAATGTATTGATTTTATCAAATGTCTCATATGAATAGAAAAGTATTGTCTTTACCTCTTAGAGAATATAAATATATTTTTCTATTTATAATCCCACATGGATAAAAGAAAATAATCTGTAACTCTTTATAAGTTAAACAGCAATATGAGTTCATAAATGAATAAACTTTGGGTTGGGCTAATCTTTTGCTTGGGTTAAGGTCAGCATTGAACCGCACCCGACCAGGCGACGTGGTCCGTAGGGCATTAGAGGCGCATTTGGCACGTGAGCTCGGAGCACAGGAGTAGACAACACATAACATTTATTTATTATTATTATTTTCCTTTTAAACACGAATTTGCATGAGGGGTAAATCTTGTTTTAAACATCCTGATCTGATCACGCCACAAAGCCTTAATCAATCCCTGTTTTTCTAACATACCTAATTGGAAATTATAGCCATTAAAGGTCACAATGAAGAAATTAAAGCAAATTAAATCTACGCAACAGTGTGTTGTTTTCATCGGAACCTAAATTTACAAAATAATTAGTATAAGCTTAAGAGAAATAAATGGAATCTCCTCTTCTAACATAACACACTCACTATACATGCATTGAGATCACAATGAAGAAAGCAAGTCCTCCAAGAGATCACTCCCTAGATCTTCAAACTCAAGCAAATCATCATTATATTTCCCCATGGTTCTTTCCTCCATGTTTGCTCTTGGTCTCTTTGTTTCGGGCTCCTCATAGTGATTTTTGGACTCCCATGCTTTTTCGTGACCTCTTTTCCTAGGGTCGTTATTGTTATTATGATTATGACTTGTGTTAGCTCGATTTGGTTCATTTTGAGTGTCAAGGGGGAAGTTTAGGTTAGCTTTGGCACCTCGAATTCTTAAGGCTGCCTTGTCGTAAGCCCTAGCAGCCTCTTCAGCCGTGTTAAAAGTCCCAAGCCAAACCCTAGCTGAGCCCTTCTTGGTAGAATCCCTTATCTCAGCCGCGTACTTGCCCCATGGCCTCCTCCTTACTCCTCTATAATGTCGAGCTGGCCTATTTTCAAGTGGCCTCCGCTCTTTTTCATGATCATCTTGTTTGTTTTTATACCCAGTACCGATGTTGTTGTCTCTTGATGAACTATTACCAAATATCAGGAATTCGTCAAGGAGATCCTCCCACAAATCTGCATCCATCAATGACGTCCAACTTCCTAGGCTTGGTAGCCTATGCAACGCGTCTACAGATCCATCTACTCTCTCTTCTAAACAAGGAACCGCTTCCCAATCTTTCAAAGATGTTTCTGTCGCCATATTTGCTTCTCTTGATTCATGCTCTTTCCCTATGTAGTTTGCCCAAATGTTCTCTAGTATAGCTTCTCCATATTCTTTGTGGGTTTGCTCTTCCTTTCCTACAACCATTTTGAAAGGGTTAATTAAGAGAGATAATTAGGTAGCTTATGTATATATATAAACAAAAAGTTAGGCGTGTAATGCTCTAAGTATTATTTGTATTGGTCAATGATTACTAGGACAACTCAGCAATTAGCTAATTTTCATTGAAAGAAAATTGGGTGCATGCTTATGCTCTAAACTATTGCCTTTACCTTAACTCAAGGTTGATTTTGGGATCATGCTTGTGCTCTAAACAAGAATGGGAAAAAAAAATAAAGTCAATCCATGCGTCATTATGAATTGAAATTGACAATTCTAAAAGAGAAACTAATTAACCTTTTTAATCTTTTTTGGGTGCAAACACTTCTAGTACTTGTTCTATCTAGACTATACGCATTCAATATACTTTTAGATGCCAATATATATATATATATATATATATATATATATATATATTGTTGCTAGTTGAATAAGGCACAAAAATTCAGAATTAGATCATGGTTCCAGGACTATATACCATTGGTGTTAGAATATAAAACCATTCATGGGGCTTCAACCATTAGCTTAAGCTTTTGGTTGAGATGGTTCTACATGGTATTAGAGCCAGACCAATGAACAAGAGGTCTTAGGTTCGAATCTCAACACCCCCCATATTCAAATGCGCAAGGTTAGGGGTCCTTTGCAGCATCAACGCTTCAAGCCCAAAGGGCATTCGCGTGAGGGGGCGTGTTAGAATATAAAACCATTAGCCTTAAGCTTTTGGTTGAGATGGTTCTACAGGGTTCTTGTATTCTAAAAACTATACATACATACAATGTTCAAAATCTTTACAATGTGTAAATGTTCAAAAATTTATATATACAATGTTCTAAAATTTATATATATCATTTCTTTAAAAAGAATTTATATGACAAAGATAAAATAATTATATATTAAAAAAATAAGATGTTCAAGAGTTTATACTATTATATTCAGAATATCACAAACATAAATACTCAAACATAAACAATAAGACATTCAAAATATGATTTATAAATTATACAATTAAATTGTATAAGTTGAGACCATAGAGCAATAGATCCCAGCCTTACTATTTAATTTTTAACAAAAGTTGATACATGGGAGATTTGAATAAAACTTTATTAATGTAATTAACAACATGGTATGAACGCGTTGTATAAATTTGTAAAATTTTATAAATTTTTATCTTAGAGTAATCTTGTGGCTTTTCTAGTAGATCATTATGGATATGTATATTTATTAGACTCTTTATAAGCAAGTTATCTGAATTTTGAAAAAAGAGGTAGAGTGGATGTGAAAAAGAAGATAGGAAATAGGAGCATAATTAATAAACAAGGCATGGCCACGTACGTAGGAATTATATATTATCTTATCTTTGGTCAATAGTTATCTTTAACCTGAAGCCATACTATGTGAAATTCCCAAATGCAAAGACAAAGATTGCCATAATTAATATGTACAACTTTCCCATCGCACAATAATGGCAAAAGGATTAAAAAGGTCGAGAATATGTATAAGCCCTCTCAATAACATGTTAGAAGGAAGGGTAAAAATGCGGGCTTGCTAATTGAATTGTCATAGCGTCCTCAAGCTCATTTGGCGGACATGGCGCGCAGAGTGGTTAAGTTTGGTTGTGGTTCTGACTTCATTCGTGGGAAACCAGAGACTATTTAGAAGCAGCCCTATAAGGAGAAATAGCGAAGATAATGAAAATGTTCATTTTAGTATTTTATTTTTGTTGTTTGTCTTGTTGTTTGGTTGTGTGGCTTCTTTATTGGTTGTTGTCCATTCACTGTACTTACCTCTGCGTTTTTCACAACGTCGATGTTGTCTTTTTAGCTTATTTTTGTTTTCAATAATTAAAAAAATGTATAAGCCCTCTACAATCTAGAAATAGGGTTGTTTTTACTGAGTGACATATACAATCCATTAGTTTCTTTCTATTTCATTGAGGTGTTTCTTTACCAAGATTATTAAAAATAAAGACAAATCTAAAAGTTTTGAACTGACTGGTATGATTATAACAACAATAACAACAACAAACTCTCAGAAAAAACTCGTTTGAGCGCGGTATGGGGAATTAGATATAGGCAGTCCCCCCTCCCCTTAATTGAAGTTTATTGAGATCGAGGTTGATTCTGACGGATTTGATATGATTATTATTATTATAGACAATATATACATGGTCAATTTTATTTTATTTTTTTGAATTCGGGTAAAGGATCATGGTGTTAAAATTTAAATGAGTTTGATATATATTTGATACCTATAGCTACTTTGCCTAATAAAAGCAAGAAGAAAAATCCTACTAACTCAATAAACATATATAATTAATCCATACGTAGTCATACATATTTACTACAAATCTATAGCTAGTTGAGCATGTAATATCTTAACAAATAACAGGGCCCATTAATTAATTAGCACTTCAATTGAATGGTTATAAAATATGGTTATATATGCTTTATTAATACGTATTCAAACATATCATATCATAACATTGGACGCCACACGGTTTAGCCGAAAAACAATGATTGTTATAGGATTATTCAATGTATACTTGGTAATTAAGCAAGGCAATATGTTACGGATTCACACCAATTTCAATGCATTGTGTTGTGTATGTACGTAGTTTAGTTAAATAACTAAATAACACCTTAATTAGCTTCTTAGTTGTAATCTAGCTATTAAGCATATCTCAATAATTCATTGTTTATTGACTCTACTCGATATATAGCTAGATTGAGATTTGTTTTAAATTCAAGCACATGCATGTGAGAGGATTTATTGGACCATTATTCCATATCGCAAATCATACCGTTCATCATGGTGTACTTACCTAGGTACACCATATATATTGGAATATATCAACTTTTTATGTGATAAATTTTTGTAAAAAATTGATGAATTTAAAAAATATTGATGAGTTTTGTAATAATATTGTATATTTATGATGAATATTATAATCAATATTGATAAACTTTTTAACAAGTTGAATACCAGTGGTTATTAACTTATTATGTACCTCATCATATACAAGTTCTCATCAACAGACTATACATTTATCAAGTAAAAGTATCACTATTCAATAATCTTGAAAGTACAAAATTACAAAGATATTATTATAGCTTTATTCAACCATCTTTTTCATATTATTTTTCAAAATGAGAAAATGAGTTACAAAATAAAACCCCAATTGAATGGGACTATAAGCATTATTCAATGATCTGGAATGGTCTAATCTAATACATTTATTTGTATTATATTATTTTATGCAAAATTAGAGATCTTGCACATCTATCCTAAGTACTCATAACTCATTTCTACATAATTCTTGGAGAAACCTTCTAGAGAAAAAGTTGGTGATTTTCTAAGAAGTTTCAACTCCACCTCACTTATTAATCATCATTGACAAAAGAAATTAACAAAGAATTTTTCAAAGTTGGTTGAATACAAGGGTTGAGTACCAACATTCATTTTACAATATAAATGAGAAAAGAAACACATTTGTTAAGAAAAATACATAATTACCCACCACCACTTCTTTTTCATCACTTCCTAACCAGGCAATTGGTAGTTAAGAAAATCCCACATCCCTTGAGAAAAATGAGTTTGGTTTTCCAAACATTATCAACCCTAAAAACAACAAAAACTATATTACCTATATATAGTGACTAAATTAGCAACTAAACAACAACTAACCTATAGTTATTATAAATACCCACATATTATTATAAGATCCCCATGATTTGTACCATGTTTTTTGGCAACATGGGTCAAGGTCATGTTATTTGCTCTATCATTTTTATCCTCCTTTCCTCAACCCTAATTTCGGGCCAATCAGGTTCGGGTTTGATCCCAACGGTTCCTAAAGTTAAAAAGAACTCAGTCTCGGCCATATTAGTATTTGGTGACTCAACAGCCGACCCGGGAAATAATAACTATATTTCAACCCCATTCAAGAGCAATTTTGCTCCTTACGGTAAGGATTTCCCTGGCCACATTCCAACTGGGAGGTTTACTAATGGCAAATTGGCCTTCGACTTTATCGGTATGTATATATGTTGGTTAATTATTTATCTAGGTTAATTTTGAATCGGGAATTCGTCTATTTAATCTAGATTAAAGGGTAATTAAAGCTTGATTTCATTGAAATTGCAGCAAGTTATGCAGGATTAAAGGATTATGTGCCAGCTTATTTGGACACAACCCTAAACATAGCTGAGTTGATGAACGGAGTTAGTTTTGCTTCAGCTGGCTCGGGATATGACCCTCTTACGCCCCGGCTAAGTGTGACTAACCCCTTCTATATATATTTTAGATTTTAACTCAAACTTAATTATTAAGTACAATGTACATTGCCATGACAAAAAATTTCTTAGAAGCAATATATAAGAAAAAATTTCTTAGAAGCAATATATATATGTGTGTGTGTGTGTATGTGTGTGTGTGGAAATTCATTAAGATACTTGATATCATATATAATTTTATGTATGTCTATCAGTTCAAAAATCTTGCATATATAAGAGGTGTGTAATGTGTATATGTTCGTATAACGCATATCCTATAATGATATCAGCTCATATAAATTTAGGGAGTTAAATGATAATTTTAAGGTTACTAATTAATACTGTACTATGACTAATATTCTCTAATAGAATGAAATTTTGATATGATAATAACAAATATTTAATCAAAAAGATTACTTTTATTAGAGTCGTGCTAAATAAATTATTAGATCGACAACCCTATATTTATAGAAGGTCGTCAAAAAGTTACACATCTTATGATAAATTTATAATGAAACCGTCTCACATAAACCTACTTATTCATATATTTATGTATGCTTTTTAATGTTTTTTTTTTTGTAGGGAGTAATTCCCATGTCAAAACAGCTGGAATACTTCAAAGAGTACATAACAAAAATTCAGGCAGTACTTGGGCCAGAAAAGACTAAAGAGCATCTAAGCAAGGCAGTTTGCATTATAAGTGCTGTAACCAATGATTTTGTGGTTAATTACTTCACAGTGCCAGTCCGAAGAAAAATGTATACTATCCCTCAATATCAACAATTCTTGGTCGACAATGTTCGTGAATTTGTCAAGGTATCGTTATTATCTCTAAATCTTCTCTTAAAATTGCACATTACAAATGTTCCAAGTATCTTGCAAGATGTAGTATTTTTTTGTAATATCTTTCTCTATATATTTACTCAAGTTCAATATATATATAGAACTAATTAATATACTTATGTATGATTAAACCAGACCTTGTGGGAACTAGGGGTGAGGAAGATTGCGGTCCTAGGAGGACCGCCAATAGGATGTTTGCCGGTGGTGATCACCGTGAAATCAGACTCCGGTGGCTGTATCAATTCTCTCTCTAATGTGGTTAGAGACTATAACAAGCTCCTTGAGAAAGAAATTCAAGCTCTTCACCATAGTTTGGGTAATAACAAGACTTCCAAAATTGTCTACATTGATACTTACACTCCTATGAGTGACTTAGTTCAAGGTCTTCCCTCCAAATATGGTAAGTTTATAATGTTTCCCTTGTTTTCCTTTCATCATTAACTTTCATATGTATATTTTGTTTAATTTTCTTTAGATCGGATAAAGTTGGCCTGTCCATTGAGCCTATATTTTAGGGGTATAATCACTAGTAAGTTTAACAAATCGGGGGTAAAAGGTAGGACTAAAATACCATGACAAGCATGGTCCAACAACCCTAAAGTTTTCGGCTATGAAAATTTTTAAAAGAATTGAACCGATTGGAAATTTTTCATATAATTTAGTGATTTAGCCTATACAAATCATTTTCCCAAGAATCCTAAGTTCAATAGCTGATTCTAAGGAATATTTCTTGAATCGACTCTAAATTCAGGTCAAAATATCTTGAATCAGATCTAGAATCATGGGCTTAATTAAGTTAAATCTCATAAATAGGAATTGACTCGTCTTAAACCGTTCATTCGCGCATTTTTCAACTATACTTATGCTAGTTAACGTAGATGCTTGGTTGGTAAATGTTGTCAGAAAAATTAATCGAGTTTACAAGTCAATATAATTTTTCTGTGTTAAGTGGATGGAAAAGTTTTATTTGAGGCTCAAACTCAAACTCAAAAAAAAAACTTCCAACGGAAGGGTAGGAGAAAATTCTTTTGTTACGGGTCTTATGTCATTGCAAGGTACATTGAGACTTGTCCCACATCGGTAGAATGGGATACCGCTAAAGGGTTTATAGATCAAACGGACTCTTCTCCTGATGGACTACTCTTCTCATCTTCCCAAAATTCTACCAAACATGCTCTAAGCAATTAAGTAGATTGAGTTGTTAATTACTCTTAATTCAAGTCATTGAATACTAATTAATCATGAATGATTTTGTTAATGAAGGTTTTGAGCAAGTAAAGAGGGGATGTTGTGGGACAGGATATGTGGAGGCAGCATTTTTGTGCAATCCATCATCACCAGTGTGCCCTGACCCATCCAAATATGTGTTTTGGGATTCCATTCATCCAACTGAAATGGCTTATTATCTCATTTTTAGGTCTTGTCTGCCTGTCATTGATTATATCATTTCAGATGACTAATTCAGATGTAATATTAGTTACTACTGTTTGGTCTAGTACATATCCCATTATTTATTGTTTATCATTTAATTTATTGTAATTTTTCAGTTTTTTTAACGAAAAAACGAGGAGGTGAGTTAAATTAATAAATTGTCAATTTATCTATGAGTACATACGGTTCAATCTGGATTGCACATGTCCCGAGCCAAACCTTTTCTTCCCCTATTGGTGTAATTTTTCGTCTAAGTATATTTTGTCACTACACTCAAATATTCATGGAGCATTTGATTGGTTCAAAAAGTTACATTTTAGGTGTGAAAAACTGGGTCGGTCTTGGGTCGGATCAGCTTTTCCCAGACCCAAGTGTATATATTCTCTTGCAACGACAGTTGATGTTGCTGAATTCACATGCCAATAATGTTAAAATCTAAAACAAAACAGTTTGCAATTTTTACATTACATTAAGAACTTTGAACCACATGCCAATGTTGCCACTTTGTTTTTCATTACTGCAAGTCTGCAATACATTCAATGGCCTCTCTAATATGGGTATAAACCAAGAAAAAGTGTTTAGGGACAATCACAAAAGGCTAATAGAAACAAACTAACAATGGCCTCTAAAATACATATTTGCAAAGGTCTCTCTAATACCTTTACAAAGACCAAGACCCTAAAGAAATAGAATATAAATCCAACTACTCAATAAAATGAAGTTGCAATTTTGCTGCAGTCTCTGGGGCACAGAAATCTTCCACTTTCTCTGTTTCCAAACATCTGTTTGTAGCTTTAACTAAAATTGGGATGATGGGGGTTTGGTGTGACAAACTTATGATTCTTCTGCACTGTCTTTGCTCCTGATATCACATATTGAAGTTAGTTGGTTAGCTTTCCCTCAAGATCAAATAACTGGAGAAAGCACAGAAAGAAATTGATCTAGGGTACACAATATTTTAGGAAAACTATTTATAGGAGACAACTTTTTCAAAATATAACGAAAATTACAAAACATTTGGGGGAGACTCTTTATAGGGCACAATTCTAGTGGCCTTGTTCTTTTATGCGGTTGGTATGGTGCGGTAATGGTAAAGTGCGGTGAAATTGTGGAAAGTGTGACAAGGTGCGGAATGGGGGTGGTAAATTTTGTGGAAAGTGTGATTGATATGATAGGTGATGAGAGAGAATGTGACATGTAGAGGAGAAAAGTGATGAGATATAATGCTAAAGATTGTGGTAAAGTGTGGCAAAGCATGGTAAAGTGTGGAAGAATATTTAGTATGGTGAATTGTGGTACCGCACCACACCACACCATACAAAAGAATAGGGGTTTTTATATATTTTTTTCTCCGGAGGAAGCAACGTTTTTTACCCTAGTTTCGATAGTGAATGATGATTTTACCGTAATTTAGTCAAGCGTGGGTTATAAAGTGTATTAGCCTGCTAAGAGCAAAGTCGTTATTCAGTATCAAAATTAGGGTAAAAAGATGTTGCTTCATCAGAAGAAAAACTCACTAGAATTGTCTCTTATAAATAGTTTCCCCAAAAATATTGTGTACTTTTTGGTAAAAAAGTTGTCCCTTATAAATAGTTTCCCCAAAATGGTGTGTACCCTAGAATAATTTTTGCAAAATCAGGTAGCAATGTAGCATTTATTCAATAGCATTTGGCTGTAGGGCATGAAAATACGTACTTGGATGGTTGTGATGAATCGAGTTGCAATGTTACAGGGCCGTCGTTTGTCAAATTGACCTTCAGTTCAACAGAGCATAAGCAAAGTAATCTCTCTCCTTTAAGGAAACACTTAATATATATATATATACATGATAGAGTGACAAATAATGATGTTAAGAATAGTAATCATACCTTCATCATTGCTCCAAATATGCCATCTACAGCAGTAACAACAAATGAAGCAAAGTAAGCTCCAAAACTTTGTAGTATGAAACAAATTTAGCAAATCTACTGTTAGCTTGGATCCAGCATATACATTGATCGATCCTGATGACACATAAGTTTGTAACCAGCATATTGCCTCTGATATCAAACAACAAAATTCTGTAAGCAAACACTTAAGAGACTACTGGAATTAATCACGTTCACGATTGTTGTTTTAAGCATTCATGTGATGCTTGATGTTTGTTGATCGTATCTAGACCAAGAGAGGAATAAAAATCACAGAAATTATACCCTTTCAGGTGCTAGGTTAACAGATGGGAGCTGGTATAAGCAAATTGAGTTCATCAGCTTTACGGATATGTTAGGTCATATGTGCACAAGCATGAGTGAAAATTGAGTTCATTGGTAAATATGTATTCAATAACACTTGGATACAGATATTCTATTGTCAAGACTCAAAGGGTGTTTCTGCCCAACTTCTTTTTGAATACTTCCATGAGTTTGCTGCAGTTTCAGGGTTGTTTGCTAATTTGGATATACTTGACGTTCCTAAGTTGTTATGGGTGATATGCTTGGATTCCTGCTAGCTAATATAGACTAGCAAGTGGCAACTAAGAAAAAATGCACCATATGAGGACTGTTTCTATGATTATTTGCAGCATATTCAATTGAGATGGACGATAGTCAAACTGATTTGCTTTTTGTGGATGAGAAAAGAGTAATTAATCTCCAAAATTTGTATGCAATAAAAACCTCAATAAAGACTGCATCGACCTCATAACTCTAACAGCGTTAGAATATAGATTCATCCTTCTTTCCAATTTCCCGAAGTTACAATGCACCAACATTGGCACCTAACCACTGCAACATCTTTCTTTTCAGATTATGGACATGTAGAAGCAACTAATAAGGTGGCGAGAAAGTTTCAACTGACAAGTATCATAGAGAAAGAGCAACCAGCCCCAAATAAACTCCCTTATTGAACCATCTGTTTACCTAAGTGAGTGGCATATGCATATTGTTCCATTTGTCAAGTCACAGACAATTGGTAGGACAACAGCACAAGCAGCATTCACAAACATCTATTCTACTTATCAAAAAGAAGAATGAAAATAAGCATCTACACAACAACAAGAATAGAGGATTGCACAATTACACATCTCTGCCCGAAACACATGGAATTTTCAGTAGAAACCCATATGAATGATGATACAGACATGTCAGAAACCTATATATCATTTGTAATTTTGTATTATGAAATAATTTGTGTACATCATAATAGCAACTGGTGAAGTTTATATCCATGGATCAACACAAGATGAAACAGAAATAACTAACCTTTAATCAAGTCAGGATTGTAGCTTTTGCGAAATTTTTCTACCAGTGACTCATAGAATGGTTTCGCTTTTTGAGGAGGCATGGCCACATGAAAATCTGGCTTGTTACCCTTCAATGTTCCATATAGTGTAAATTGACTCACTACAGATTTAACAAAAGAAAATCAAGTTTCAAATGCAACAAAAGAAAATTTAAAATAGGAAGCTGTAACTTCAACCTACCTAGCAATACCCCATAGTTTTTCTGCATAACCTGCAAATTTAACACTAAATTAAACATCAATAGTTGCGAAGAAAACATTTCCCAAACAAGTGGGAGCACGGTGACTGGTGTACTGCATACTTACACTATGATCCCAAGCTCTGCCGGTCTTCTCATTTGGGAACAATCTCATGTTCAGCACTTTTCGACATCTGCAAGACCCCATCTCTTAGTTTCATCCTTGCTCACTTCGATCATGAGTTGAACAAAGCAAAAGGAAACAGTTGAATTTGACATTTGAATCACAGCAATGAAAATTTTCAAAACCAATGGCGAAAGATAATCATCGAATTCAACAATTGCGATTGAAATCATCAATAGTAGAAGAACAGGAATCAATTATACACAAAAAGAAATCAAAACTAAAGTCTACATCAACATTTCATATGGTCTCATTATGAAATCCAATAAAATGCAGCAAAAGAAAATGACAGAATCCAACATTTGATCACTCCAGTAACATTTTCAAAATTTATGCATAGTCATTAAAAATTGCCCATTCAACTCTCATTTTCTGCAAAAATCATACATTTGCTACAAAAATCATTAATAATCAATATTAGAAAAACAGGAGACAAATATGCACAAAAAAAGTAAAATTAGAGCAGTCTGAGCAGACATCAACATTGACAATTTGACATTGAAAGCAGGCAAATAGATTATCCTCTAACTCTGTCAACTAAAAAACGTCGATGAGTAGAAAGATACATGTAATCGGCGTCGGAATCAGTATCGGAATCATGAACTCCAACGAGCACAAGTAGTCCAGGCCCCATCTCCGACACAATGCGGCCTTCCACCTGCAAACATTCCGGTCGCCGGAGATCAAACGCCGGCGAAAAATCGAGCAACAAAATTCTACACAGAGAAAGAGAAAAACCTCGACGCTGGCAGAAGTGACGCGCTGAACAACAGCTCTCATGGCTCGGACGATGAGCGAAGGTCTCCTCTGAGTGACTCGGCCGAGTTGCCGACTCGGTCTGAGAAGAAGCGACGGAGGAGAGAGAAAAGCTGAGGGTGCTACGGCGGTGGTCGTTAATGGCGGAAATCCTGCTGCCATGGATATTGGTTGGCTGATTGGTTAGTTTGTTGGTCTTCTCAAGTCAAGTTGGGCTGATGCTTGTGTTTGCTCTAATCTTTTGCGGCCCATTGGGCCTAAAAACATACTTTTTTTCTATAACTAGTAAATAATAGCACGGGCTAAAAATTATAGTTTTACAATATAAATTTGGTGTAATATATCTTATCCGTGTTTACCCCAACCAGATATATAGTTGACCTATATTGCTTAGTTATTGTAGTCGAGGGTAAAAGAGTAAATTTGTATGTGAACATAAGTTAAAGGCAAGTCGTCGATTAATGATTATATTCAAGGGTGAAATAGTAAATTCGGGTGTGAATACAAGTAAACAGAGCAAACAGTTGATTAATTAATATATTAGTATATTCAAAGGCGAAATAGTAAATTCGTGTGTGAACACAAGCAAGCAAAGCAAGCAGCTTATTAATTATTATATCCAAAGGCAAGATAGTAATTTCGTATGTGAACACAAGCAAGCAGCAAACAAAAAACGCAGTTGTTACATTCTTTTCTTCTTTAGTATATGATACTAACACGTTTGATTATAGGTACAGTAATCCAACGACGTTATAACAGATGGAGTAGGAGATGTCAGGAAATGAAAGGGAGGGAGCTTGCCTCTAAGTTAAACCTCAATTGACAATTGGGCCAAAACATCTTTTCGTTTATTATGGGTCGGATTTGTAAGATTATTAACGGATGGATCGGTATTGGGTACATAGAGAATAGAGATGGGCAAAATTTTGACAGATTAATACTCCCTCCGTTCTATATTAATTGTCGTATGTGAAAATTGAGCAATTAAACTTTGAAAATTTTGATCATAAATTTTTTGAAATATGCAATGAATTGTTATTGAAAATTACAATCATTATATTTGTAATGAACAATACTGCATCCATCCCAAATTATTTGACCTTTAATCTAACTTCTTTGTCCCAAAATATTTGTCTCATTTATAATCTCGTCAACTGTAATTACTTTTCTACCCTAATTAATAAATTCACTTATCACTTTTTACAATTCCAACGACTATTATCTTTAATTAAAGTATGAGTAATTTGGGTAAATTACAAACGTTTTACCTCAATTCTCAATATGCATTGGTCTTCTCAAGTTAGGTAAATGGACAAATATAATGGAACAAAGGTAGTACTATCCTAAAATCATAATATTACAATTGCTAATAAAATATTACAGAGTATATAAGAAATTATCAATTAAAGAGTGATATTGGAGACCGTGACAATCAACAAAATGACAATTAATATGGAACAAATGGAGTATAACTATAGATTTTTTCTTTTTGTCTGATTTTGACACTGCTTAATTGGACCAAAAAACTGAATGCAATATTTCTCTAAATTTGTTGTTCAAATTACTCATTTAAATTGTAAACATTATATAATTTAACTAAATAGAATTGAATAATCGATTGGGTCATTGCCTTAGTGGCGAATAACACCACCTTCTCTCCCATCCCACCAGGATTCAAATTATTGGGGAACATTCCTGACTTACCAGCGTACGAGAGTGTTGTCAATTATTGTAATTCATCTTTCTTCCAACTATATAAAATATAAATTTCGCAGGAGTTAATTAGAGAAACTTAGCAAAATATAAATAGAATTGAATAATCGATTGGGTCATTGCCTTAGCAGTAGTATGCAACCTTGTTGTATATATATATAAGCATTCTTGTAATTGTATATAAGCATCCTACTACTACTTATAGAATTTGTGACCGGTCGTTGATCCGAACGAGGAATATTGGATTGTCAAACTCCTTGCTTTCTCATTTTTGTTGTTCATTGTGTTGGACGAAATAGATCCTAAGATTGGTGGTCGTATTTCTAATATAAGCATGTTTAGCATATGCATTGGTATCGATCGTGCAAAACAATAACAATAACGACCCTCATTATAGTCCTGTTGACACAGGTCTGATGAGATTTAGATGTAGGTCGTCTTCCACCAATTGTCACGGGGTGACTTTAATTTGTACAACACTTGTGCAGCGCTAGCAAACTTTAACCCGAGTGTATCGACTAAGAAAGCTTAGAAGACAATGTAGAGAGACAAGAGTGTGTTTAAAAGAATGTTTTGAGTATTGCTTCCAATGGTTAGATGATTACAAATGAGACTCCAAGTGGTATTTATACACTTCTACTCCTCAATGAACGATGGAGATTAATTTGATCTAACGGTCCATATTGTGCATCTAGAACCTTCTATACAAGTATCTAATAATCTATATAGGGAAATTTGATTCTAATAATATGAACTTTTGGCCCATATAAGACTTAAAAATATGAACTTTTGATTTAGTGATTAATAATACGAACTTTGACCCCTTGTTGCCCCCAATAGTATGTCACCGAGTTAAAAATGAATTTAACTCGGTGGCGGGATGACGTGGCAACCGGAAAATTTCAGCTTGACTTATTTTGTTAGCTTGACTGCCAAGTGGATGACATGTCATCATTTTTTTTAAAAAAAAATTTCATCCTCTCTCTCTCTTCCTTCCTCTCCATCATCCCCACTTGTTTTTTTCTCTCTCAAAAAATCCAGATTCCCCTTCAATCTTCTCCAAATCCAAATGTATACCCATTAATATTCATCAATTCTTCAACAAATAACACCAAATTCGTTCCCCTTTTCTCATTCTTACCTCCTCTTTTAATTTCCAGATTCTGACCTTCTTTAAGCAACAATGGGGAATTGTCCCCTTCCCCAACACCCAAAAGGCTGAAATTCTTCTCAATTAGGGCCAAGGGAAAGGATGTTGTGGTATCGATAAAATCGTACATCGAGGGTAACAAGTATGCAGAAAAGATGGGGTTCAAGAAGTGGGTTTATGACAGCAATGTCATGGAGTTGATGGATTGGTACACTTTTGAATGTTATGAAACACTTTTGGGAAGAAATCGAAATGAAACACCACAAAAATTCACTGCAAAAACTTCAACAAAACTCAACTCCTTCAATTCAACAATCTCTCCTTCTTCTTCATCATCTTCTTCGTCATGTTCATCTTCTTGTGCTTATTTAGGGTTGATTGAAGAAGATGCGAAGACCATATGAATGTGTTCGAAAAGCTTGGCACAGTGAGACTCAACAACCAATTTGAGGCTCCCTCATTCAGGAAATCTTCGTCTGATTCTCATTTTTGCTTGTTTTCTGAATTTTAATTCGATTTCTCTTTTTTGTGTGTTTTCTCGATTTTAATTTGATTTCTCATCTTTGTTTGTTTTTTGATTGAAATTCGATTTCTCATTTTTTGCTCGATTTCTTATGTTTGTTTGTTTACTGAATTTCATTTGATTTCTCATCCTTGTTTGTTTTCTGATTTCAATTCGATTTCTCATTTTTTGCTCGATTTCTTATGTTTGTTTGTTTACTGAATTTCATTTGATTTCTCATCCTTGTTTGTTTTTTGATTTCAATTCGATTTCTCATTTTTGTTTCAATTCGAGTTCTTGTTTTTGTTTGTTTACAGATGAGCTCGGCCCCTATCTTTGAGAAGAATTTCAGCCTTTTGGTGTTGGGGAAGGGGAGGATTCCCCATTGTTGTTTAAAGAAGATCAGAATCTGGGAAATGTATGGAAGAAGAAATTAAAAGAGGAGACAAGAAGGAGAAAAGGGGAACAAATTTGGTGTTATTTGTTGAAGAATTGATGAATGTTAATGGGTATACGTTTGGATTTGGAGAAGATTGAAGGGAAATCTGGATTTTTAGAGAGGGAAAAAAAGAAGTGGGGATGATGGAGAGGAAGGAAGAGAGAGTCGAGGAAAATTTAAAAATAAAATAAAATAAAATGATGACATGTCATCCATTTGGCAGTCAAACTAACAAAATAAGTCAAACTAAAATTTTCCGGTTGCCACGTCATCCCGCCACCGAGTTAAGTTCATCTCAACTCGGTGGCATACTATTGGGGGCAACAAGGGTTAAAGTTCGTATTATTAATAACCAAATCAAAAATTCGTATTATTAAGTCTTATATGACCAAAAGTTCATATTATTATAATCCAATTTCTCATCTATATAAGTGTAGAGTAACATTCATGAGTAGTCTAAATAACTCTAGGAAATTTTAGGGAATTCTAGAATAGTATAGAGAAGACCTCATGAAAGATACGTAATATTCTGAATGTTTCTAGAATATTCCGGGACATTCCAGATGGTTCCGGAAAACTCCGTGACACAATGCACAAGAGTATATGAAGATGTTGATTCTGACGGACTTAAAAGAAACAATATTTTTCAAATATTCTCTATTCTTAGCATGGTACTAAAGCATTATAATTTTGATTGCTGATTTTGTTCATTATGAATGTTGATCCATTAATCAATTGCTTGGATTTTAGAATACAATATAGAGAGACAATAGTGTGATTAGGAGAATGTTTTGAATATTGCTTCCAATTGTTGGATGGTTACAAATGAGACTCCAAGGGGATATTTATACACTTTCACTCATCAATGAACGGTGGAGATTGATTTGATCTAACGGTCCATATTGTGTCTCTAAAACCTTCTATACAAGTATCTAATACTCTATATAAGTGTAGAGTACTCTAGAATATTATAGGACATTCATGAGTAGTCTAAATAACTTTAGGGAATTTTAGGGAATTCTAGAATAGTCTAGAGAAGACCTCATGAAAGATACGGAATATTCCAGATGTTTCTAGAATATTCCGGGACATTCCAGATGGTTTCGGAAAATTTCGTGACACAATGCACAAGAGTACATGAAGATGTTGATTCTGGCAGACTCAAAAGAAACAATATTTTTCAAATATTATCTATTCTTAGCATGGTATTAAAGCATTATAATTTGATTTGAAGCTTGATTCCTGATTTTGTAAATTCTGAGTGTTGATCCATTAGTCAATTGCTTGGATTTTTTTTCCTTATCTTCTTTTTTCTTTCTTATTGATTTTTTGCCAATGATTTCGTCATGCCTATTGAGGAAAAAGTATAGAGGATGAGGAGTGACGTAATAACAAAGTTGGATGTTTATAACAATGGACCTTAGTATCTACGAGGACTAGATCATCCGAGTTTTCATATTTTCAACTTCAAACTGAGTGGAGTGATTTTTTTTTTAAATGGAGCATATCAGCCAAGACAAATATGCAAATCAAGGTCAACTTAGGATTCATCATTGGTGAAAACAAAAGGTTTTTTTTTATCAAAGATAATAAGTTACTCAATTTGAAAAGTTTCTAAATTGTGTAAGTTTTTCTTTATGTTGATCCAGCCAAAAAACTATGATAGTTGAGTAGTTGACATATTATATTGTTTAGAGTAATGACATTGTGTATTACTTCAACTGTAAAAACAGGTGAAAGATTCACATCAAAGGAACATTATTCTTGTTGTGTATCACACCAATCCTGAGCAACTTTGGAATGAATTGAGCAATATAGACAATGTGTCAAACACCCCCCCCCACCCCCCAAATACATGGTTAAAAGTGTATATTGAAGGAATTACAATGACTAATTATATAATTAATGTACACCTTATTTTTAAGAAGTTCATCTCTTGAAAATTTTCCAGTTAAGCGTGCTTACTTGCGGTGATTTGTAGGTTAGTCTTTAATCCTTAAAACAGTTAGTGGTCATGTCCACGGTTTAGAAGGGATTAAGTCATTACAATGTGCCATGATCTATTAGCTATAGTCGTTGCCCTTTTAAACAAGGCATATTCCATGATACAATGAAATAAGAATCAAAAGTAGGCCACTGAGGATAGTATATGTCCAAAAACAACCAAACATTGAAAAAATTGAAGTCAATGATGCTTTAATGGTCAAGAATGTGTACAAGAGCAACAAGGATTTCAATAAAGGGAAAACATAATAAGTTTTGTAGTTTTGCAAAAAAACGTGAGAAAAGGAACAAGAAAAACTTTTAAAATGGTTGCCACCGTTTATAACACTAATGAAGATTAGGGCACCCCCTTTGGAAGCAATGACCTGACTATGTAATGAGGTGAACGAACCAACGAGCAGTTCGATGCAAAACTCACTCATATCGTTACCCATGAAGTAGAAACTATTAAAGGGGAAATAGCAAGTGTACAATCAACAAGATTTTGTGAGCAACTTTGCACATTTCACGAGTAAACAACTATCATTAGATCTTTTAATATATTTTTTTTTACACAAAATAATGTGTCCACTTTGATTATAGATATACATACACTTAATAGTTCAAGGTTAGGTTTGTTAGACGCTTTAATAACTCCACCTTGATAGAACATAGAGGGGCTTAGCAAAATATGATAAGCATTTTATTGAGATTGTTAGCAACTGTATTGGTCAATATCCTTATTTTATAGAACCAATCTTTCTATATCATTTCATTGAGAAATAGGGAATAATTAACCTACACACAATTATATCTCCTTTAGGGCTTCTCTCTTATTTCATCTAAAAAGCAATAACAAGTGAAACAAACCAAAGAATTTTTGCCATGGGAGCTTAACTAGGATCAAAATATCAAAGAATTTGGGGACATTGAAGAGCTAGCTAGAGAAGAAAACTTAACTTGATAATTGTTTGTCGTAAGAGCAATGCAATATGGAGTTCTATTTATGAGTTCATAGCAATCATATTGCAAGTTGATAACTACTATAAAATTAGTTACTTTGTGATGATAAGCAATTGAACAATGGATTAGACACATACTAAATTTAACTTTAATGTTTTCCACCTTCCATTAACTATGAATACATGTGTTAGGTTACAAACATTGTGTAGTTTGAAGACATTTGTTTAGACAGTAATTCAATGTTTGCTACATAACAAAATATAATTAATACATTTTTAAAGTGTTAAGTATGGCATTGGATTAGTTTACAGAGGAACAATAAACACTTATCTGACTTCAATTTCTTTCTTCTCATAAAATTAGTTTGGTTGTCCACATGTAAACAATGATGACTTTCACCAAACTAATCCCTTAAATTAGTTGCTTGCCACCCTAAAATTATTAAGGTTTATTATTGTTGAACAATTTATATATATCGTGTAACATTACATATTTATAATTAATTGCCAAGAAAGGTAAATGTGACGTTAGATCATAGATGATATATGTCACTCTATCTACCTGTATCATTCGACCACAAGAGATAGATTGAAGATGGGCTAACCCATGGTAGACCTTGCTATCGTTATGTTTAGCATACGAAACAACAACAAAATCGAAAGCATTACTGATGCTTAAGAACTGGTTTATGAATAAAGTGCTAGAATTATTAGACATCTTATGATATTTGAGATTATTAATAAGCTGCAAAGAGTCTCCTTAAGTGATAAATTTGCGACAACATTTGGTTCAGACTTCTTGAACTCCAAACAAGTAGGCTCTAATTTCTTTAATTAGTGGTTCTAGGAGCTTTTCTTCGTACTCCACACCTGCTGCCTCAGTGACCCCCCAAATGCCAAATGATGTCTTAAACTGAAGCTCTCCCCCACCTTGTCTCCATCGACATTCAGCTTGAGAATCCTCGCATGCGGAGGGCTCCAAATGTGGTGTTTATCTTCCTTGTCTCACTAAATATCTCCAATATTTGGACTTTTCTAAAATTTCTTACAAAGTCAAGAATTTTGAACATATTCCAAATACATATTAATACGGTAGAAAAATAAAACAAACAATATTCCTCAAATATCATATCTTCAATCTTTATCTTCTTTACAAATTTCACACTAGCTATATATTTATTCATTTCTCTATTCCAAATAAAATGAGGTGGTTTTATAGTGGTTTTATAGTGGCCCATTGAAGCAAGCAGTAGACTAGAGCAGCTTCTCATTTCCTCGCCCCACCGTTGTAATCAACGATCTCCGGCTGCCAAATCCAAAGGTTATGCTTCAGATCGTCATTCAAATTTCGTGATTTTCACATATCTCGCATTGCCCAGATCACTTTCTACGTGGGTAATGATCTTTTAGGTTGTTTGTTCTCATATTTTGTTGCACACCACCTGTTCGATGAAATGCCTGAACTAAGTCCCCAGCGAAGTAACGATCTTTTAGGTTGTCTATCCATGAGAAAGAAGCGATTTTGAACCTGATGGGATTGAACGATTGTTTGATCATTGCAGATTGATAAAATGTTGCGGCGATTATCTGCTAGACTTGCATCCTCAGCTGCTGTTCTTGTCAGCAGAACTGCGTCGTCTTCAGTGCAAGAGGCTGTTCCGAGTGATTTTGTGAAATGGGCTTTCATGGGTTCTGTTCGAACTTCAAAATTTGCATCTGGGTTCTCGCCATTGGAAGCTAAGCCATTGAATTCGATCATGGATGTTCAGAGGGCTCAGCATAAGTCTCCTGAGGACCTTGCTTCCATCTGGGATGATGTAATGTTTCTCCTTCTCTATATCGATTAATGTTTTTAGCCAATTATACATTTCATAACGTGGTTCATTTTACTGTGAATTTTCAATGTGTTCATGTTCAAATGGCGGGTAGATTTTTACTGAATTCTGAGTTCAGTTTGGAAATATGGATTTGCTGTAATGCCCATTAAGCTCTAATCTAATATTATTCTTTGGCATTGCTGATTTGAGAGATATGAAGTAGGTCCTGACACACATTGATAGAATTCAATATATATTACATGCACCAAGAGCATATACTCCATAGTGAACAATCTTAATTTTGTGATTGAACAAAATAAAACAAGCTAGTGAATAACCGAGCACCTTATAAATTGCAGATCAAATTCGAGGTCTTGAGCTTCTATATGTTGGCCAATGAGCTCCACCACCTATTGGTTTTCGATTGGAATCAAAACCTCACTTGAGCTTATTTACATTACTGAGTTGATTAAGATCTAATCTATTTTTCAGCAGCGAACATAGCTTTTCGTTTGATTCTGTTTTGATCATGAATGGTTGAGACTTGAGTTTTGGGATACTTAGCTAATATAGGGATCTCTCTGTAATAAGCAGTATCACTTAGGAAGAGGACATATTGGCGTTTCTATGAAAGCTAAGCTGTACAGATTACTGGAGCAAAGAGCAGCCGATTGGTAATTTCCTTTTTCCCGTATACATTGCCTTCTTTTTTTGTTTTTAAGGATTTATGCCTTTCTAATTCTATCTACTACTTGCAGCCAATATTTCGTTGTGCCCTTGTGGAAAGGAAGCGGATACACAACCATGTTTTCTCAAGGTTTGAACATTGTTGACATGGTTTGAAATTGTATGTTCAACATAGGTTTTGTTGGTAATCATTGCATTCAAATCAAATGAAAAGTAACCTTTTGCTTGTTCTCAAGCATTATTGCTTATGCTTAAGGGATTGGTGGTATATTTCCATGCAGAACTTGTAAAGAGGAAGGGTAAATTTCATTAATCTACATGTAATTTGAGAGCAGTAAGTTGTTTTTGTTCGGTTCTGTTTGATCATAAGAACTGACTGGCACGCTGATTTTTAACTTGACATAAGAATAGGAACCTTGAAGTGCATTCAAATTGTCTTTTTTTTGCATGCTTATTTATGAGTTAACAAGGTTCTCTATGTACTAGGCTTCTGGTGTAGCCTTAGGTAGAAGGGTAACTATTGGTCGATGATCACAGCAGAAACTCATGAATATAAAGAGTTTTTAGATTATGTAGCTGCTTGTTATATGGAATTATTGACTGCAGTTTCTTTAAACCCTGATAGATAGGTTGCACAAATAACTGCAGTTTTCCCCTTGTAATCTTTGACCTTGTGGCCTGTGCTTTTATTCCCAAAGGCCGAAAAACATAATTTAGAAGGTTCTCGGCCTTCAAAGCCCTCGATGGTACAAAACAACACAAATCTGCTATTGATCTCACTCAGTCACTTTATTCAATTAACCTACTTTTGTCCAAACAACCAAGAAGTTGGTCTTGAATGTGAATTCAATGCTTCGTGAGACCATTGGTTGATGCATGGGAATACTTTGCCTATGCCTCTTGATGCTAGCACTATAACCCAAAACATAGGTCATGTGTGGTTATGACTTGCTTGTGAAACTCTAGAGGATTTTGGATATTAGATGTCTAAACTATCTTTTCTCCACACACAATATTGTCGTGCTTAGTCAAGAAAAGACTGCTTACATCTGAATCCCTTACGACGGTACTCGCGGAAGCAGGACACACACTGGGATTTGTTGTAGATTTCTTAAGTTATCGTAAGGCTGACACCACGCTTAGTCAAGAAAAGACTGCTTAGTCAAGATCCTTGGTTTTTGGCCTAAACCACGCTTTCATAAGGCTGACACCAGCCTCCTCTTTTGTGATACATTCTTACAGTAAGTTATCGTAAGACTATCTCACACATCTAGCCACGACCATAAACTAAAAGCAAAACCAATACTCAAGAAATCCCGTCCAGGCGAGGCAAGGAGGGTTAGATGTAGCCGTGTTACCCTTAAATTTTACAATCTAGAGAGACAAGTTCCAATTGACCAAGATTTAGAAGACGTTCGTTGCCTACAACTCCACCATAACAAATTAAAAAGAGAAACAATTATTTGTGAGATGGCTTACATTAAGATTTAAGACTGTTTCGGACAAGAATTAGTGCTTGTGTAATTGGTATCACTTCAACAGCATCCTTGCATGATACAAACATATGCCTCATGTTTTGTTTCATACACACATTTTTATGTGCCGTGAGATGATTCTAACTTATGTCCAACCGCAGTTAAGTTGCCGTACATCATTTTTACGGGGTTAGAAGACTACAAAGCGCGAGGAACTCAAGCATCTCCCTTCCTCACAGTTACACACTACACCGAGTTTGCAGAAACCAAAGACTTGGTGCTTGTCAGAGGGGACGTCGTGTTTACCAGCAAACTGAATGATGATGAAGCAAAATGGCTTCTGGAGACCACGCAGTCTTTCTATCTAAACGACGCAAGGTACAGGCTGGTGGAGAGATTCAACAAACAGACCCGCGATTTTGAGTTCAAAGATGTTTTGCAGGCCTTAGATATGCCATCTTTGTAAGCTCCTTTTCAGCCAGATTGTATTTCAGTGAATGCAGCATAATTGAAGGAAAATTCAACCATCATCCATAGTGCTAGATTTTGCCCTAGTTTGGTTTTGTTTTTGTCAGGGTTGTTCTGATTGATGTTGAGGAGCAGATTTTTCCTTTAATCTGATCTTTCTTTGCTAATGTTGGGGTTTGCCAGGGTTCCTGTACACTGCAAAGCAAATGCTGTGAGTTAGGTTTTCAACTTGTACTGTGATTCTAGTTTCTTTTTCTTTTTTGTGATAATTGGAAGCCATATAATGCAGAATTCGTTCAAAGATGCTACAAAAGTCCGCAAAACAGCAAAACAAACTACGTGATGCAACCAATAAACCACAAAATGTACAGCAGAAAACAACAGCTAAAAGATGCAAACATTAAAAGTCCAATCTGCTCCAAAAGCTAGCTTATCAAATGGTAGTTGTGTTCTTAAGTGTTCAACATATGATCTAAGTGCCTAATTCTTCCCCGTTTTCCATTGGGTGCTTTTGGTAGTTTCTCATTTAAGATTTTTGTGAGAAAAACTTTTCCTAACTCGTTAGCAAAGTATTTACTAAGTTTGAAAGTGAAATAGTGAGTATGTGGAAAGACTTTCTCCCCCATTAAAAAACTATAAGGGGACCTGAAAAATTTGTCAACTTGAAAAAATTTACTATCATTTTTTACTAAAATTTTCCAACCAAACATACCATTAATTATACTCAATTGGGGAAATTACTTTTCCTATGTTTCTTATTCCAGTTATTTGTAGTCAATTCTAGAAATCACAATACATTTTCAGAAGAGGTTTTAGATTAACATACATGTTCATGATAAGTTGATAACAAGAACAGTGACAAAACTGAAATTCATTTTTATATTTCTATTTCCTATCAAAGTTTATGTCTCTGTAGAAGCAAAAATAAAAATTTAATTTTTTTTTCAAGTGTGACTTGTGGGATTAATGCACTTTGTTTGAATATTAATATAAAAATATTTTCTCTACAATTGGCAGGTTCCATAAAATATTATTCTCTCCTCAAATATTTCATCGACAATAGACAAGTTCCATAAAACTCAAAAATGATAATTTTTCCCTTTGACATAGAAAAAAAATTGTCAATATATTTGCAAATATTTGAATATACATAAAAAAAAACTTTTTGCTATGGGGAGAATGGGAAAAAGATGTTGATAACCAAAATTTTCAATAAAAATTGGCCACATTCTTTTTTAAAAAAAATTCACCAATTTCCCCATGTTTCATTAGGTTTTGGGTGGGAAAAAGTTAATGAGTTTAATTTGCCAAGTTAGTTTTATTTTTAACTAAGTGAGTGTTTGGTAGGAGTTAGGAAATTTGTTTGAAGAAACTTTTTGATGGGGAAAATTTTCTGGTCTTTCAAAGAGAAATTTTCCCAAAAAAATGTAGGAAATAGTGGATCACTTGTAAAATTTTTATCAAAATTAACCTACATTTAAACATAAAAAAATAAGTTAATCCGAAAAAATGGATAATTTCCCCAATTCCCCAAGACTTTTGACTAACAAGTGTGTCAAATTCATGGGTAACAGTTGAGTAAAATTTAAATTTTGGTAACTTTTTGTAATTTTTAATAATTTTTGGTAACTTCTGACAAATTTACGCTAATATATCAAAACTAATATTTTTTTATTTTCTAATTTTGATAATCTTTAATAAATTTTGATAAATTTAGATAAAAACTGATAAATTTTGATAAATTGAAGTTACACATGAATTTGACGGGGGAGAACTCCAATTTTAAATTTACAAACGTTTTAGCTTGGCCTCCAAGCCCAAAAAAAAAGGGGGGGAGTCCATATTTGAGGTGGGAAAGCAATAACCCTCCATTGTTAGCATTTGTGTAACTGTTGTTTGTGTTCCCTCTTCTTCACTGTTCCAAGCTTTCTCTCACTAAACCTAAAACCCTCCCTCCACTTTCTCTCTCCACATTCAGCTCAAACTCAACTCCGTAAGCCCTAATCCTCCCTCTCTCTGCTCAATTTAATGTTCGTTTCCAATTCATCAACTGTTGTTGTTCTTCGCTTATCGATCTCAATCGCATCATCTCATGTACTAATTTCTACTTTCCAGGCGTTTCTCGCTCCTCTGCTTCACTCCTCCGAGCTCTGCCCATGGCCGCCGCCGCCTCAGCTGCATCCTCCACCGCGGACGACGCCAAGGACATCGAGAAGCTCTATGAGTATGGCGAACGCCTCAATGAAGCCAAGGACAAGAGTCAGGTAAGTTTCGCGTCGTTTTCTAGGGTTTTCTGCTTCAGCTAGGGTTTCTTTTGTGGTTCAATTAGGGTTGAGTTTGCTGCGTTTGGGGAATGTAAAGTGTTGAGTTTTGAGGTGGTTGGATGGATGTGCAGAATGTGAAGGATTATGAGGGGATTATAGCCGCGACGAAAGGTAGTACCAAGGCTAGGCAGTTGGCTGCTCAGCTTATTCCCAGATTCTTCAAGTATTTTCCTGACCTTTCGGGAAGTGCTGTGGATGCTCACCTTGATTTGTGCGAAGATGAAGACCTTGGGGTTAGTCATCTTAAGTTGTCATTTTTTAAAAATCTTTTTCTTGGTGGAATTTTTGGTGCATTTTTGAAGATTTTGTGGCTCAAAGAGACAATGAATTATTTCAAGTTGTAGTATTTATCAGTTGAGAGCTCATTTGGAATTGTATATACAGAGTCTAAATGGGTAGGGGTTTGCTTTTTGCAATGTTTGGAAGCATTCTTTTGTAGCAATACTTGTATACATAGCATGATGTCATTATGTCAATTGTAGAAAATGATCTTGTAAGTAGATTTCATATGAAGTAGTGGCTGTTGATTCTACAGATAATTTCATGGATATCTTCTGAATTGGTGTTCATTAGTCTTTGATTGGTATCATTTTATGCTCCTGAATGTTCTTATTTATTTACTTTTTAAAAATTTGGTAGTTTGCATCAGATACAAAAATGAGGTAGTATTGTACATCTTCCTTGAACATACTTCTCAAACATGCATTTCAAGTGATTCTGGCATGTCTTTGTAAAACGACAACAATCTCCGGTTTAGTCTTGCTAACATGAGGCCTCCGGCATGTCTTTGTGTCAATTTTCAATTTTTATGGTGTTGATATGTTATGTCCTGCTTACTCAAAAACTTTTGATGACATGATGGAAAATGTTGGGCCCAAGGCCCTGTTTAGCACACCTTGTAATTTAGTTCAAGCTAATAACAGCTTGAGTGCGAGGTAGCTGTTTCAGTGCTGGATGACTATCTTGAATAGCATTGATGTAAGTTTTAGGTGTCAGCTGATAGTTGTGTGTGTCTTTGGTTAAAGAAGTTGTGTTCAGGGAGGTTAGCTATTGTGTGGTTGGTGAGGTTGCATATACATAAAAGAATATAGTATTGCATTATCTTTGTGGGATGGGGTTGGAGACCGTCACAGTAAGTAAAATCTAACAGGGCAAACACTACTCTAATTTTTTGAAATTAGATTTTTTTGTTGAATACTGAGTGCTGGTGCTAAACATCCGAGTAGTGGATGTTAGAACAGGGAGTATGTTGACCCTCAAATGGTGACTTATAGTTGAAAAGTGGATGTGGAATGGGATTTGAGACCAGTTTGCATGATGAAGGGTAATTGTTATCAATACCATAATGTGGTCGAATACCTCAGAGAATTATGACATGAGGAGAGTGAGAATGTCAGTGTTTATGTATCATACAGGAGTATGGGACCCATATTATTTGCTCCTAATTGTTACAACTTACAACAGAAGTTCAATCGTATGGAACTGGAGACAAGGTGTAGGAGCAGTTGAGAATTAGCAACTTAATGCATGACAAATTGTTTGGATTACATGTACTGAATCTAAATTCTACACACAAAACCTTCAGCAATTTAATTGTAACATCTGGTGATTTTGATGTTTTGTATTTGATTAAAATGGACGCATGAGCATAACATTAGTTATCTGCATAAAGTTAAGAGTAGAACTGTAGAAGTTATGCCTAAATCATCACTTTTCAATTTAATTTATTTTTTTATAATAATTACATCTCATCTTTGAGGATACAATTTATAAGGTCGTCTACCATGATACAGTGTGTCTTTGTCTTGGCATGATAAGATCAACTTTGATATTATAGAATAATTGAAGAATGCAAAATCACAAATTTGGGCTAGTTTGTTGTGGTGAATATCAGTATCTCCTACTATCTTAGACTTGAACAGTGCAAGATGTAACCTGTATTTCTGAATATTCATTTATTTATTTGCTTAGTCGGTTCGTTTAAAGTGGTGTACTCCATCAGCTAGTGCAGCTTATTTTGGTGGCTCTCATGCACTGTCCCATTGTGTTGGATTTTGGCAATTTGATATATCATTTATTAAATTCTTTTGTGGATATCTGTTCTTGTGAAATACAAAGAATATGGTTTAGTAAAGTCCGCTGCTGGACCGCTGGTTTCTTATATGTACCAGGCTACCTGTGCATGCGTTTCTTGATGCTTTGCATTCCATGACCTAGCTTCATTTGTCACTGGTTGCCACTGGGAGGGCTTCAACATCCTCCCTTATTTTAATTTTATTTTTTCGGCACGTATGTTCTTGTATGTGATTGTGAAGTGTTTGTGCAGGTTCGTGTCCAGGCTATAAGGGGTCTTCCCCTTTTCTGTAAGGATACTCCAGAGTATGTCCCCAAGATTGCTGACATTCTTGCTCAATTGCTCGTGGCCGGTAATATAGCATATGCCTTATGTGGAAATTCATTTTTTTCCTGGTGGTTTACATAATTATGAACTTTGGTCTTTGGCTGCATGTCTTGCAGAGGAGAATGTTGAAAGGGATGCAATACAGAAGGCGTTGATGTCTCTGCTAAGGCAGGATGTGAAAGGTACTTTTTGTAGTGCTGAAAAGACAGTTCAGTGATATTCTATAAAATGGTTGAACACAAGTCTTTTTTTGTGATTTCTATTACATAATGTTTCGGTGATCAATTATTCTTTTTTAATCCACAGAAGGTGTCTAAATGAACTATTAGATACTTTGAATCTACTTTTTAATCCACAGAAGGTGTCTAAATGAACCATTAGATACTTTGGATGTATGTATTAGGCTTCACTTGCACATGGATTGTAATCTTTCTGGCCATTAGCTCTTTTAACTGTTACGATTTCTTTTAATTTGTTTTTGTAACTATAGAATGGCTTTTAGCAACTCATAGCAAATGTCTTTTGGTAACTTTTAAGTGCTTGAGGAAGTGAACCTTGTTACTTAGACCAGCCAAGGAGGGTTTAGAATTGAGGATCCAAAGGGCTAAACACCTTTAGTTTTCCTTTGAATCTTTGATATTGACTTCTACTTCTCACAGCGTGTCGTGTCAAACTTAAAATTTTCATCTCTTTCTCCTCTGTGATGATGCTTATTAGAGGAACTTAAGAATGCTTCTTGAGGACGATGCTGTTGGAGAGAGTTTCACCAAACATATTGGGATTGATTGCAATTTATTAGGTGCACCCGGAGCATGTGCTCAGATATTAGGATTGTTCACTTACGTATATTAGGTTGTTCACTCTTATTACTATATAATTGTTCACTTTTATTACTATAATTGTTCACTCTCAAATATCTGGAGCACATGCTCCGTGTGTATGTAATATATATTCGGGATTGATTAACAATTGGACCAGTCTTGTTGGAGCTAGAGAAAGTGAATGGAGGAAGTGGGAGTTTAAGAAATAGTTCTCTCCAATGTGCTCGAGTGCCATCATTGGAAAGCTCAAAATTGAAGAGTAGTGCAAAGTTCTAGTGGAGCCTCAAATGAGTTTGTAGTTTGTACAGTCACGAATTATACAAGAGACTAATAACTTTCTCTGTACTGGACTCTGGAGTCTGGACAAAGGAAGCAAATACATAGATTCTTAAGACTTTTGAAGTTAGGTTTAATAATTGGGTGGAGCACCTGATTGACATTATCCTGGTTGCCAACTGAATGAAAAAATTGGAAATAAAATGATACCTAATGTAGTTGTGTGTATTGGATTGTGGTGTATGGATAGTATTGAAGCAGTATATAGAACCTTAGAATCTTGAAACTAAGACTGGGGTAGACCAGGATTTGATTTGCCAACTGATTCTGATGTCTTACACAATGGATTTGTGCAGCCTCTTTGACAGCATTATTTAAACATATTGGGAGCATAGACGAGACCCAAGATGAAACTCGTGAGCAAGAGGAGAACATTCGTGAGAAGGTCTTGGCTTTTATTAGGGACAAGGCATGTATTCTCCTTTTTATTATGCTTAGTTCTCATTGCCATCTTTCTTGGTTAAATAAAGTAATTATAGGCAGAAGTAGCATTCTTTATCGGGACTAATTTTATTACTTCTGCAGGTTTTCCCTATTAAAGCTGAACTTTTGAAGCCTCAGGAGGAAATGGAAAGGCACATAACTGATTTAATAAAAAAGGTACCATTCAGATTTGTAACTGCTGTAGTTGCCGGGAACCCCGTTGTGTACTGTGGGTGGGTCGTAGGAAATGATGGTCTCCTTAAAGATTCTCTTGTAACTTTTTTTAAAATAATGATGATGCAACTCATCAATGCCTTGCAGAGTCTGCAAGATGTGACTGGTGCTGAATTCAAGATGTTCATAGACTTCTTGAAAAGTTTGAGCATTTTTGGTGACAAAGCACCTCCAGAGCGTATTCAAGAACTTATTGATATCATTGCAAGCCAAGCAGATCTAGATACAATTTTCAATGTAAGCATCTTTGGTTCTTTAGCTGACAATAATTTTTGTTGATAGTTTATTAGCATATATGTGTCACTGGGTAAGTGTGGCTTTTTGAATGCATGCCTCAGAGGGTCAGTCAGAGCCTCAGAGTCCTCAGAGTCTCATTCTTTGTCAAATGCATACTTGTTGCTGTGATGTGATTATGTTAATGAACGAATGTATAATGTAATGTATTTGATTTGTAAATGTTGGTGTTAATGTGTATATTATTTCTTTGTGGAGTATGAATTGGAAAATGTATGTGGATTCACTTTTTCTGGCCGAAAGTATTTGCGAAGGATTGAAACTGTATGGTATAAAGTCTCAGTTTGGGCTTGCTGTTTTTCTAATTGCAGGTTTCAGATGTCGACCATATTGACAGGCTTATTTCATGCCTATACATTGCCATTCCATTTTTCATGGTATGTGTTGTCTTCTGTTCCACTTCAAAATCTTTGTTGAGCTTGATGATGACGCCTTCTGATGCTTTTTATTATTTTTGTGACAGCGAGGTGCTTCCAATGGCAATTTCCTTAATTATGTCCACAAACATATTGTTCCAGTTTTTGATAAGGTATGTGAGGGAGTAGCGTTTTAAAGTTAGATGTTCTGTGTTTACTGTATATATATATATATATATTTTGCTTATATAGCGTTTTTGGGTACCTTTTGCTTTCTTTGATTTGTCTTGCCACGACGTCATTAATATTATGCTCCAACTTACAATGTAGACTTTGTCTTCCATTGGAGATATTCTTCTGAGTTGCTCGCACATGTCTTTATTCAAGTAACCTGGCTGTGTGTGAACATGAAGCGCCCATCTTTAAGCTTTTGGCTTGAACTTGTAGCCAAATGTGCTTTAACTCCTACCATTGAAATGTCTTAAAACTAAAAAAATCCCTTTAGAAGAGCTTTTGGAAAAATACTGGGTTTACAATTTACAAACAAGCTATTAGGTGTGCTGGTACTGGTATTTAAGTGACATGCAAGGATAGATGACCTGATTTCATGCTTTCTAAGTTAAGATCGTTTTGTCAAGCTGGAGAGTGTTGCTGAAGTGTGCATTCTTTATTGGCTTATTAAATAAGTATTTGTTCTGGATTCTAATTGAGATTGAGCTCAGTTTCAGCCCAGTTACACCTTATTTTAAAGTAATGTTGAGTTTGTCGTCGTCATCTTATTTTTCTTGGACCTTATATTTCATAATGAACTGCCATTGTGCTTATGGGAACAAGTTAATGACCTAAAAGGCTAAAATTAGGTCTTGATTGTGAATGAGCTAGAATGTTTTCATAGTGGCTTCTTCCACTTATGTTTCTTTTTTACTCACATAGTTCCCAGAGGAACGGAAACTGGATCTGCTCAAACACCTTGCTGAAAGCTCTCCATATACCAGTCCTCAGGATGCACGTCAGATCCTTCCATCTATTGTTCAGCTTTTGAAGGTATACATCTCTTCAAACTGCTGGTGTTTCAATGGAGTAGGCTAATGGTCTTTTCTTTAGTGGGAAAAAGTGAGGTTGGGTTAGTTTAATAAAGGTTGAAAAGTTGAGTGTTAAAAATTATGGGTAAAAAAGGATAAGTCTGGTTTGGATAATGGGGTATTTACTAGGGCCTATAATTTTCGAAGTTTCCTACGGCTCTATGACTGAAAAAGTGAAAAGTCCAAATGCACGCTGTTGTTGAATCAGTATTTAATTTATTTATGATGATGAAAATGTGAGACGGTGAGACCTGTCGGTAACATTTTTCTGGATTTCCATTGTTTGAATATGATTGTGCATTTTCGGGATTCTCATCTTTTCCCTCTTCTATTTGCAGAAGTACATGCCTCGAAAGAGAACTGGGGAGGAAATGAACTTCTCCTATGTTGAGTGCTTGCTGTACACATTTCACCATTTAGCCGCAAAGGTTATAATCTTCACTCTTCCCTTGATATTTTCTTCCCCATATGTAGCATTTTGGAGGTCCCCTCATGTTCTGAATGTTGCTGGTGTTGCTTTCTTGCAGGCTCCTAATGCCACAAATAGTCTATGTGGGTACAAGATAATTACTGGCCAACCATCAGACAGGATTGGGGAGGACTTCTCTGAACACTTCAAGGACTTTACTGAGAGGTATACTTGCGAATAGTGGTCAATAAACAATGATTTTGAAGAGTAAATATACATTCATATGTTGCATTAGTCATTTGTGAGTGAAAAAATATGGTCTTGTGTGATTTATGAAAAGGATATGCCTTATCTCCTGTACTAACAGTTGTTCTGGAGATATATCTCAATAGAAGGCGTGGTATTGTTCCTAATTTGTATTAACAATAACATGATAATGTTCCTATTATGATAAATATGCCAATGGGATAAATACATCTCACGCAGTTACTAGGGGAATCTCCAATGTACTTGCCTTGGTGGGTTGCATGCTGTTCTTCTTTCCGTTGTGGGATATTTTATACTCATCAATCGTTTTGTATGAATATTGTATTTGCTGATTTTCTTCAGCATTGGGAATCGTTCCAATTTGAAGATTTGTTATGACCTTACTTAGTTATGGCTGTCACACGGTATTGTCTTAGTGAAGGTTGTTCTACACGTGAAGGTGTGATGATGCTTGTCCATAGACAGCAGCGATACTGTTCTCTTCCTATTTTTTAATGATTGCTGAAATTGTTTGGGGAAAGGACCTATGGAGACTACGCGGTTGGCATTTGCTTATCTCTCTAGATCATGAAATTTCATGGCATAGAATGTGGATATTCATGTTGTAGGTTGATGCAGGTTGACTTGTGTTGAGGAGCTATCGAGGGCTACTATGAAGAAACTAACTCAGGGAATGGATGAGCAAAACAAGAGGATGGCGTCTGCATCAGCTGAAGTAAAAGAAAAGATTGTGAGTATAACCATAAAAAATATTCAAAACTCCGTTACTGTCTGTAACGTGGATAATCTGATAATATGTTTTTCAGATATTTAAGAACCACATGTTGCTACTTGCTATGAAACCAGACTTTTTGTTGATGTCCTGGATAGAATAGGTCTTGTCAGGGTCACTTTAAGGGAGAATTTGGTTGCCAAATTTCCCTGAGGAATTAGCCAATGTTCCCAAGCTCACCAAATCTCCTCATGTTTGGTTGAGTTTAATGGGTGGGAAAATTTCAAGTGGGGCCCATTATTTTAGTCAAATTCAATAAAAAATTTTCGAAAGTGGGGGTAGGGAAAAACTTTCTTGGGGAATTTCTTGGGATTCTACCGTACGCCCCCTAAGAGATGTTAGGATGCCCAATCACAATCTAGAACCACATGGCTGACTACAGTTCTGGCCCTTGTGCAGAAAATTGAAAAACAAAATGCTACTACAGGACTGAAAACGTGCAACAACATTCTCGCTATGACACAGGTGAGTGGAATGACATACAATCTAACTTCATAAGAATGATTGTGTCTTTAGTGGAACTAATCTGCTGAATTCTTGTATCCTGTTTCAGCCACTACATAAAACTTCACCATCGTTCATTGGTGACAAGAAAATAAACCTTTCCTGGAAAGAACCAGTAAAATCCGCGCCCTCGGGTACCACTGCTGCTGGGTAAGATAATTGCTTTCATCCAACTCCTTTTCATTTTTTGTCTGAAATAAGTTTTTGCTTTCTTCTTCTCATTTCTTCTCTCTTTTTCAAATTTTAAGTAAGAAACACTAAGTTAGAAAACCATGCTCAATCTTTGAAGCAAACGACTGTGATAATAACCTGAAGTGCAAATGGTCATGATAACCCCTTGTTACTGACTGGTCTCTACTCTCTCCTGTAATATTTTTTCTTTACTTTTATATTCATGGTTCTATCTGTGGTGAACAATTGTTATCAACAAACATTGGTGTATCATTGGGATTGGTAAACCAGTGAAAATCTTAGCCAGTATTGTTCAAGCAAGTACCTGACAGAAGAACTGCTGCCACCCAATTTTCTTTCGAAATTTAATTCAGACAAAGTTAATTTTAAGCAACATAAATAAGCATACATTGAACTGTGCATGCTTCATTTGCAGTCTAACTCAACCCTAATATGGTACATTTGGTTCTTTTGATGTCCTAACTGGTCTTTAAACGCGTCTATTTGAATTTAAATTTTGACATGGGACTCATTGTTTTGGACTTTGTAGGGGAAAACGACCGGCTGCCATCAATGGTTCCAACAACAATGCTGCCAAGAAAGGCCGGGGAGGAGGCGGCGGTGGGTTCTACAACCCTCTAGTAAACAGAGCACTTGAAGGTATATCATATGGCGGCAGAAGTGGCGGCAGAGGCGGCGGTAGAGGTGGCAGAGGAAGAGGAGGGTGGGGAGGACGTGGTAGAGGTCGCTCCTACCGGTAAAAAAAACCCTAATTCCGCTGAGTTTCACCCTGTACTTTTGTTATCATCCTTGAAGATGGAAGAGTACCCGGGTTTCAGATTTGGTAGAAAGACACGAAATCGGAAATGGCATCATGTTTCTGTTGAGAGAGGAAGAAGCAAGCAGAGATTGTGAGATTAGATTGTAGGGCCAGAGAATTGTTTAAATATTCTTGTGAAATGTTTGTCTTAACCCAAAGTTTATTTACTATTGTGTTTTATGTCTTGTCCTTTCAATATTCTTTTCTCATCCCACATAAATCCTTTTTTGTAGTAATTTTCTGTAAATTTTGAATGGGTCTTGTACTCTTGTTGTCTTGCAGTCTTTGACCTATTCTTAGTTGTGTTATATCAGACTACCAGTATGTAGGTCTGACTGATTGAATTGAGATGTTAAATGTCCAGCATTAAAGTTGAACTAGTAGTCTGCTTAAGAAATGCCAAAATATGATTCAACCAAATGGAAAATTAGGGAATTTTGTAAGAATTTATTGTGGAAAATTAGGGAATTTGTAAGAATTTATTAATTTAGGGCTCTTTATATTGCAGAATTGGATCAATCATTGAACTGGTTGACCTAGGTCATGGTTGAACTGGTCAAAATCGGCATGAATCAGTCATGGGTTTAAAAAGTAAAAAGTATGCACTTAGAAAAAAGAGTTTTTTTTTATAGTAGATTTACATCAATTAGGTTGCTGTTGCCTAAGGACATATTGGGAGCATTTGACCCTTCCTTTTAAGTCCTTCGTTGATTGGTACTTCTTACGTTTCTTTTTGAACTTTTATAATCTTAAATATAAGACTTTTACCATCTACAATATGTTTTCAAAAAAGATTGTAAAATTATATTTTTATGAAAGTATTTTTCAATATGAATATAATGATACTAATTTTATATGATAAATTTCAATTTTAATTATAATTTAACTAATTATTTTTAACTTTAAGCCTCAATTAATTATATTTGATATCATCATTATTATTGTTACTAATTTAGTTAAGGAAAAAGATTAGTCATTATACATAATTTTTCTTATTTTAAACGAAAAATTATTTTCAAAAAAACTTAAACGTAATCAAGAATTTCTTTCAAAGTGTTTGCTACCCTTTGGCCTTTGCTCGAGCAAGGATATAAACATATGTTAGTAATGTTACAACCAGGAAAGAAGTTAAAATAATAGAAATTATTTTGATGAAGTAGTATAACTAATACATTTAGAAAATTAAGGTACAAAAATTAACATCACATACTTCAAATAATATACATCCAAAAAAGTTCGTTATCCTTCTAGATGTTTAATTTATTATAAGGAATTTGTCATCTTTTTAAAATAATTAGTAGAGAAGCAAAAAAAATACAACAAGCAAGAAGCATCTACCCTTTGGTCTACATTGTCATGCTACCTATTAGCCATCTCAGCGAGTGGTTTCTTGGCTAGATTCCAAACCACATCACATGAAATCCAATTGTTATAATTATTTTCACTCAAGAGTGATGATATGAGTTTTGTCATAAAATATTTGGTATTATTTTCCATTTTAAAATTAATAATTGGTATAATTTTTTATCACAAATTATTTTGCTTGTTATGATTTAACTATTAATTGTATGTCAATTAATATAATTGATACTCTAATGATATCAACCTCATATGTGAAATATAGCTTATCAATACTTTGTAGATTTTTAAAAATATTGATAACAGTATATAGTTTGTACGATTCATATATCGTATATAATATTTATACAATTCAGTTATCTTTCTTTTTAAATTTCAAATTTAATGAACACTAATAGCATAGTTTTATATTATGAGAAGACAGCTAAAAAAAGTTTCGTCATAAAACTCAAATACTTAAAGTGTCCTAACAAAGTAAGTACTCCCTTCGCCCCTAAATAAATGTTAATTTGACTTGATTTTGATCGTTGATTACTCACATGTTATAATGAGCTAGTTACAATGTAAAATTAACTCCATTGTAATTTTAGTGCAATATCTTTTTAACTATGATAATTTATATTGTAACTCATTGTAGTTTGTGTATAATTAATGATCAAAGTCTAGTCAAATTGACACAGGGAAGGAGGTCGTACATCTTGTATAAAGCCTTTAATGATTTGCTTTGAGCGGTTTTTGCATTTTGGACCCCGAATTTTAGGGGTATTTACATTCTGAACCATTGGTTTTCAACATTAGCATTTTGGACCCTAAAGTTTGTAGGCTGAATAAAAAAGGACCTTAAAGTTTGTGGACTGAAGAAAAAGGCCCCTGTCTCATTTTTTATTTTTAATCTTGTACGTGCATGGTTACATACAAAATGGCAATTTAAATACATCCTGAAACCCTAAAATGAAAGGAAGAAATTTATTATAAAATAATGAATAAAGCACGGATAATTTAGTCAAATACTAGAAAATATACCAATAAATATCGACCAGAAAAAATGACACTGTATTTAAAAATAATATAAAGCCTGCAGAATGGGAAAATTTCACACGTACGTTCGTTGAAATTTCTTCGTAGATTCTTTCTTTCTTTGTCACAATAAATCCCCACTACTGCGACACAAAATCTGATGAATTCTTTTTCTCCCTTTCCTCTCTAATAATATCCTCTCATTTTCAAAAAAAAGAAAGATTCATTTAATTTCCTCTCTTTATACACAAAAAGAAAATGTTTATTTGGATAATATTTCTGCTGTTTATGCTAAGTATTCAAGCAGAAACAACCTTGATTTCTGATGGGAAAACCTCCATTAAAATTGGAGTAATTGTGGACTTGAATTCTCGAACCGGAAAAGAACAGAAAACTGCCATGGAAATGGCCGTTGAAAGCTTCAACAATGGCGGTGGCTCGAGTGCTCGGAAACTTTCTCTGAATTTCGTTGATTACAATGGTGGTGGTCTACTTCAAGCTGTCTTTGCAGGTTCTTCATTTCTCCCTTCTTCTTGGAAACTTCTTTTGATTTTTCTTTATGTCGAGTTTCAAAAGTATACATATAGTATACTTTGTTAGGATTACGTCTGGCTATGATACCAGTTGTTTGAAATAATAAGTGTAACGCTCCGACCCTTCTTGGGTCACGGACATTGGCGATAACAAGAGGTCACTTATTTTGAGATTGGTTACTGAGGATTCCCAACGGATGAACTACCTTAAAAGAAGAGGTGCACCTTGGTGATATAAGTAATCATTTCAAACCCTTCAAGTCACACTTTGACCATATACTCGGGATGTTACAATAAGAGCATATTAAATAAGGGTACTAATCCAAATATTATCGCATGGTAAATTAGAGGAGATAAATATTTAACACAGAAAAGCTCAATGGGAAAATCTTATAGGCAACACAAGCACAAATAAGTTTACTATTGATGAAGAGTAAGGAGAGATTCAACTCGAGTTACGATCTCAAGCTTTGAAAGAAATCACTCCAAAGAAATATATAAATTCAACGTAATTATAAATATAGACATTCTCTCATCAATCTTTATCATCAAAAGGCGCCATATTTGACCACACTAAACTGGGTGAATGAAACTAGCTAGCCCTCGATCTCTTTTATAGAAAAAAACTCCTCCTACATTTGTATCGATCCCACTTTAATTAGATTTTTAGTGAACTTTTAAACGGCTTTCTAACACAATTAGAGAACACATTTTCGGGTTTAAAAAATAGGAAAATTTTAGAACAATAATTTCCTAATTAACTCAAAGTATGTAGTAGCTTGGTGTATATGTATAGTTACTTAGGCTAAGCAAGCCATGGTTATGGTAGGGTTCTTAGCAAGACTTGCAATAGTACTATCTAATCAATTTAGTGTGGATCAATCAGGTTCATAATATATTATTTACAATAATAAAGTAAGATACACCAAGATGATGTTCTGATTAAAATTTAATTTTGATTATGTTGGAGAATTATTATTATTATTATAAATACAAATGAGTATAATAGTGATAATTGGGTTTGGATCACCTTGTTTTTGGTAGGATTATTATTTGATTAAGTTGGGTTGGATTGCTTAATTAGGATGAAGTTGAAGGTGAATTAAATAATGACTAATGGATTATATTCCTTTTCTTGTGAAAGACAAGTTGTGTATATATATCTTCGAGTCTTCTTGGTTGACTTTGTCTCTTATGTATAAAATAAACCTTTGTCATATACGTTTGGGACCAATATGCTTCTCTCATAAAGAAGTTTACATTATTTAAAAATATATATAAGACATTTAAAGTTACAACTTGTCATAGCACATGTTACTAACTAGTTTTCAATTTAAAATAACTAAACTTTTTTTTTAAAAAGATAATTACATAAATACAAAAAGATAATTACATCTTAATTTGAAATTTGTGTCCAAATTTGGTTGCAAATTAGACTTACAAATGTATGATTCCATATTATACTTCATTTTATGTAATTATCTTTTTTAAAAAACCCTAATTAACAATCCCTTTAAATTATTATAACGTATCCTAACCTTATCTTCATGTCAAGTATTTTTCTAGCATCTAAATTATTGTTGATGTAACATTCAATCATTTGTACATATGACTATATATGACATAAAGGTTCGAGACACAAATAGAAACTAATTTGTCAAAAAGATAAAGAGTTAAGCAAGAAATGTTATGATAATGTCTTTTGCATATTTGTTGCCCGAAAATTCTATTATGACATATGTGTAGTATCTAACATGTAACTCTCTTGGTGATGGCGTGTAGCTAGAAAACTTGTTGAAGAGAACCAAGTTCAAGTGCTAATTATAGGCTTGGATGATTGGCAAGCTACTACACTAATTGCACAAATTTGTAGCCAAGCTCAAGTGCCAACTTTCTCTCTTGTTGCATCACCCCTCTTCACCCCATCACTCCCTTATTCTCTCCAATTCCCATTCCTAGTCCAAATGGCTCATGATGGTTCTCAACAAATGCACCACTTAGTCTCCATAATCCATGCTTGCCTTTGGCAAAGAGTTACCGTTGTATCTGAGGCTGATCCTAATAATGGTGATACTGGTGCGCTCTCTGCGCTATCTGAGGCCCTCCAAATTGTTGGTTCTCAAATTGAACATCATCTAGTTCTCCCACCTTTCGGATCTACAACAAACCCTGAGAATGCGGTTCAGGAAGCCTTTTCCAAGTTTCTTAATGAATCAAGTTACTCTAGGGTTTTTGTTGTTCTTAAGGTTTCGCCTGGTTATGTTAACCCTTTGTTCAACGAAGCCAAAGGAATGGGGCTAATGAGAAATGATTCGGCTTGGATCATCACTGAAGCAATCTCTAATCTTCTTCCTTGTTGCTTGAATGCCTCCACCATGCAAAATATGGAAGGTGCCCTAGGGCTTATGACCAAGTTCGATAACTCTACACCATCTTTCGAAGAATTTTATGCTCGATTTTGGGTTGAATTTTCCAAGGAATATCCGAAAGAAACAAATTATGAGCCAGGTTTTCATGCCTTGCTTGCATATGATGCCATTTCTACAATCACCGCCGCCATAAGTCGCCTTACCACCAAAAGCTCCACCCAAAGTCACTTTCTCAGGGCGATCTTGCAGAGTAATTTTGCTGGATTAAGCGGGCATATCTCTTTTAATCAAGATAATAACACGCTACAAAGTGACCCCAACATGAACTTGGTGAACTTCGTGGGTGGAAATTACCACGAAATCTTTGATTTTGCAAGCGACGACATTGAAGATGACAAGGTAGCTAAAAGATTAGCCATGGAGATGATCGCTTGGCCTGGAAATTTCACCGGGGGAGTTCCGAAGGGATGGGTGATGCCAACTCTAGAGAAACGCATGAGAATAGGTGTTCCGGTCGGACATAATTACAAGAACTTCATAGATTATAAAGGGCCTTGTAAGAAAAATGAAGCTTGTGTGTCCAAAAACATTACAAGAGAAAATGAGGATTATGGTGGCCTTTGCCCTGAGCTCTTTAGAGAAGTGTTGGAAATCTTGGATTATCATCTTCCCTACCAATTTATTCCATATTTTGGTACATATGATGACCTCGTTAAAGAAGTTTATAACAAGGTACGTTACATTATATATTCTTACATCATTTACTTTTCATTGGAATATCCTTTCATAGATTTTAGTAATGCATGCATGCATGGATTATTTTTGAGAAATTATTGCATAAATCTATGTTGATATAAATATGGATTTTGATACAAGAACTTTGTTTAAATATATTTCTATTAAGCAATTAAGTATTAATAATAGTTTTTGACACTTTTTTTTTGAAATAACACCCTAATTTGCATCAACTCCATCTATTTATGTATATTTTACTTGTCCTTTTGTAAAATTTTGAAATTATGGATAAACAAATAATTTTTATACAATCTATTTGTGCTATCATAACTATCAAGTTCAATTATTAGGGTTGTTTGCATTTTGGACCCTAACTATAGAGTAATTTATTTTCTGGATCCTTGGTTTTCATTGTTACTTTTTTTGACACTAAAGTTTATGGGCTGAATAAAAAAGGACCTTAAAGTTTCTGGGCTGAAAAAAAGGCCCGTGTACCGTTTTTCTTTCTCTTCCCATGTTTGAATTTTTCTCCTGGTTAGCGCCAAACTTTAGGGCTAATTAGGTTAAAATCGATATTGAAGCTACAATATACCTCTCTTATTCATGTCGGAGCTACTTAGACCTTTAAGGACTAAGGGACTTAGGGGTCTAAGCAGCTCCGACATGAATAAAAGATGTGTATTATAACTGCAATACAGTTCTAACCTAAGTCCTGAAGTTTGACGCCAATCTGGAGAAAAATTCAAGCATGGGAAGAAAAAATAGAACGAGACACAAACTTTTTTTTTTCAACCCACAAACTTTAAGGTCATTTTTTATTAAGCTCATAAACAAAAAATCAATATTGAAAACCAAGGATCCAGAAAATAAACTACCCTATACTCGATGATCCAAAATGCAAACAATCCTCAATTATATTCCCTATTTTTCAAATTTAATGTACAACAATATATATTGATTTAACTAGATTAAATTAGATATGTATCATTTGTGCAGATATAACACATACGCTAAGAGATCGAAAACCCTAAATTAAAAGATATTGATTTTGATTTGGGGATGTAGACATTTGATGCAGTTGTGGGGGATGTAACAATACTAGCAAACAGGACAGAGCTTGTGGATTTCACACATCCATTCGAAGAATCATTATTATCACTCATTCTTCCTGTCTATGAACCCTACAACTCTGATGATCCATGGATTTTTCTGAGGCCATTTACACCAGCAATGTGGTTGATAACTTCAGCTCTTATGATCTACACAATGTTGGTTGTTTGGTGTTTGGAAAAGGATAATGGTGACTTCAAAGGTTCATTTTGGGAACAACTTAGTACTCTTTTTTGGTTTGCTTTCTCCTCACTCTTCTTTGACCAAAGTAAGTTGTACAAGTTTATATTTACACATCCTAAGCTTTTGAATAAATTTGGTTTACCTACTTTTCTAGTAAATTGAACAATATTTGAGGAGTATGTGAAATTAAAGGGCGATATGGGACTAACTCAAGAGAGTCCTAATGAATTATTATGTGTGGGATACAGAGAAAGTGTCGAATAACTTGGCGCGCGTGGTGGTAGTGACATGGCTATTCATTGTCCTGATACTAACCTCAAGCTACACAGCAAACCTGACATCAATGCTGACAATAGCTAGGCTGAATCAGACGACCATAGACACCGAGATGCTCCAGAGAACGAATGCCAGAGTAGGGTACGACAACTCTTCCTTCGTCAACAAGTTTCTCGAACATCTATTCAAGTTCAACGCCAGCAACATCGTGGGGATAGAGGGAAAGTTTGAGGAGTTTCATGCACAGTTTCAACAAGGAAACATCAAAGCTGCTTTTCTTGAGGTGTTGTATGCAGAGCTCTTTGTTAGTCAGTATTGTAATCAGTACTCCATCACTACTCCTCGTTACAGATATGGAGGCCTGGCATTTGTAAGTGCTCATCATCACTTCTTACTTATATTCTATCATAGGGGTAACCACCGATAATAAGTTTTATAGGCCGGGTAGTAAAGGGTAAAAACTTAACCGCTTATCAGCTCATAACAAGTATAACTCATTAACTTCACAATTTTCACCTAGGGGATTTTTTGGTTTTTCGTCCTAGTGAGAGGTTTGAAAGATGGGATATTTGGTTGTTAGTGCACTATATATTGCACGTGTACATGCACTACTTTTTGGTAGCATAGTTAGCACCTGTCTTATTAATTTTTATAGTTTAGGGGTTTAAGTAGCTCTAATATGAATAAGAGAAGTGCATTATAGCTTCAATATTAGTTTTAACTTTAGTCTTGAAGTTTGGCGCCAACAGGGAGAGAAATTCAAACATGGGAATGAAGAAAAAAAAGAACGGGACACAGACCTTTTTTTCAGCCCACAAACTTTAAGATCTTTTTTTATTCCGCCTACAAACCTGAGGGTCCAACAAATTAATGTTGAAAACCAAGGGTTCACAAAATTATCCTATACTTCAAGGTCAAAATGCAAACAACCCCATTTAAGACCCCCTTTTATTATCTCCTTCAAATTCTATAATGAAAGGACTAGGAATATTCAGTCTTAAATTACCTCATGGTGTAAAATGCAACCTTTTCAATCAATTTACTCTTCAGTAATTAAAAAAAAAAAAAAAGAAAGCTCCTTCTCTTATAGGGGACGGGTAGTGACTCGACTGTAAAGAAGAAGTACGTAGTGACTCGACCTTACCTCATACATCAATTCCCTTAGCCTATAAAACTTACCTAGCTATCATCTTCAAAAAATTATGCAGGTATTCCCCAAGGGTTCACCAGTGGCTCAAGATGTTTCCCTAGCAATACTGAAGCTAATAGAGAATGAGAAAGTGAAAGATTTGGAGAAGAAGTGGTTGAATATAAACAGCGATTGTTACGTCTCGACAGATGAATTTACGACGACCAACAATGGAGGCAACAATGGAGATCAAAGCAGCAGTTTGAGGCTCAAGAGCTTCTGGATTCTCTTTGTTTTCTCAGGAGCAACTTCTACTCTTTGTTTCTTGGCTTTCCTTTTTTCCTCTTGGAAGAAGACAACCCAATTGAGGGTAGCTCCACTCCCACAATAATCTAGATAATCAAGCTTTATATCATACATAAATTTGGGATACTAGTTGTTAATTAGTGATAATGATAATTGATGTATTGTTGAAATCATTCATTCGTCAAAATATTTGGAAATGATAGGAGACTTGGGCCAAGACACCTTTTAAGTCGCGTGCCCTATTATTAAAACCATATTATTATTATTATTTTGGTTATATAGTTGTATTGGTAATGACAAAAGTAAGAGGTAAATTTAGAAAATTGTCATTAATGTTGTATCGGATTCGTGAAGTGACAAATATTGTGGAAAATAAAGAATTAGTTAAAGTGACAAATATTGAAGAATGGATGGAGTAAATTGAAAGAAAATTATATGATTGATATCACCACCCTTAATTCTATAACTCTAATATCACATATAAATCGCATAAAATTATATTTTTATTGATAATTTTTTATGTTTGAAAAAAAAAGTTTAAAATATGTTTGACGAATGTGATCGATTTGATTAGAATATTAATTGTGTTCATTGGGGTACCCAATGCATGTAAACACAAAAGTAGTACAAACCACACACACATATATATATATATATATATAAAAGGTAGATTAGATTCTTTCTTACTATCGTATTTCACTGACGATTATAAATATATATATATATATATATATATATATATATATATATATATATATATATAGATTTGCTAATCGTCGCCAAGGGGCGATGGTTAAGAAAGAATCTAATCTACCTTTTATAACTCTATGTATTTGTCTACGGTTTCTAATAACCAATTCCTTCAAAAATAATTTATTTGTTAATGTAATATTTTACGTGGATTTTTTCATTAAAAAAAGATATACATAGATTTGGTCAAACAATTAACTAATACATTTTATTAAACTAAAAAAAATAAGTTTTTATCTTATATCCTTAATTGTCTGAGATATGATTAAAAAACAGACAAGATTCTTTTTAACCATCGTCCTCAGGTCAACAATTAGCAAAACCAATATATATATATATATATATATTACTATTAAGTAATTTATGGTTGATACTTTCCAACCCATATTATTGAAAAACATAAAAGTAAAAAGATAATGAAAAAAATTATACTATTCAAGTTTAGCCGAAACAAGAGATAACATATTCATAGTATTATTATACTATTTCATAAAGTCAAGGTCCACACCTTTTGCCAAAGAACCGATAGTAGAAAGGTCTAAAGTTGATTATATATTTCATTCTCGTATTCCAAATTTCCAATATATGCAACATAAACTCTCTCCCTCCCTCATTTCAAAGTCACAAGAAACTATATATAAGCATGGAAACAATACTTTGTAATATTATGTTGTCCAACTATACGCAAAAAATGTTTATTGCTTTACTGACGTTGTTGATGTTGCTAAGTGTTGAAGCACAAACAGCATCCATTTCTGATGAGAAAACTACCATTAAAATTAAGGCGATTGTGGACGTGAATTCTCGCATGGGAAAAGAACAGAAAACCGCCATGCAATTCGCTGTCGAAAGCTTCAACAATGGCAGCGGCTCGAGGTCTCACAGCCTCTCTCTCAGTTTCGCCGATTACAATGGTCGTGGTCTTCTTCAAACTCTGTTTCAAGGTTCTTTATTCATCCTTCCCCTTCCTTTGAAATTTATTGCCTTTTTTTTTTTAAAGTCAAAGACTAAAAAGGCAGAAAAGATTGTAACAACGTTATAAAACAGCAAAGAAAGCACCAACAACAGCAATATAGCTAAACAAAAAAAAAAAAAAATTGGAACATCACATGCAACCTATCAGCCAGAAATGACATAGGAAAACTACTTGTTTGAATTTAAAAAATTTTCTTTTCGCCATTTCTCTTTGAACCGCTCTGGTGTAGTATCAGGATCCCATGAATAAAGCTCGAACCACACCTAAATTTATTGTTTAAATAGAACTAGTAGTTTTGATTGACAGTTTCTTGGAATCAGTCTCTCAATTTATAAATTGTGTATGATCCCATGCATGTTAAATGATTAGAAATTGTGAATTTGTGTTATTTTGGTTTGATCACCTCGTTTCTGATATGATTATTCGCTACCTTGATTGGGTTAGATTACTTAGGGATCAAGTAATTAAAAGGTGGATTACATTCTTTATTTTCAAGTAAAATTCATATTTTGAATCATCAAGTCTAGTTATCTGTTTGATTTTTTCTTTGCACCTTATTTTCAAGTGAAATCCATATTTTAAATCATCAACCGTAATTATTTGTTGACTTCCTCTTTTTATACATTAAATTAGCTTTCAGAAGTATTTCTCTGAAAAAGAAGTTTAGATTATTTTAGTAAATAACATATTTAATATTGCAGTTGAAGATGTTTGATGTTGTCACGTACTTTTCATATAATATGTGCAGAATTATTTTATAAATATCTGTCAAATAAAGCCGCCCATAAAATCTAACATTCATAAAGAATATCTATATATTGATCCTAGTAAACAGATTCTTATCAATAATTACATGATATTCAATAAATATTTTTTATAATTTGAACTATTATGTGCAAGTTATTTTAGTTCATTCATCCATATGGTTATGTAATGTCAACAATTTTTTATTGTTATATAAGAAACAATTTTGTACACAATAACACTTAGAAAATGTAAGGACCTTTGTTAAAGATGATCCATAGAAATTTTACATTGGCCATGTTTCGCAACCAGCGGGTAGCTGGTTGTTGTTAGCTGTTAGCTGATAGCTGTTTGGATTAACTGTTTGACTTTAGCTGTTTGGGTAAACTGATTGGAGGAAAAGTGTTTGGTAAAGTAATTTTTTGTGAAAAGCTAATTCAAAAAGCTTCATCAAGTAGCTTTTTGGAAACACCTCTAGTAACTTACCAAACACCTCTAGTAGCTTTTTAACCTTGGTCAAAAAGCTAAAGGTTATCCGAAAAGCTAAAAGCTACCCAAAAAATTGGGTAGCCAAACACCCCATTATATGATGATACATTTGCATATTTGATTGCTAAACTTCCAATTAGACACATTCTATTGAGACATACTTTATCTAATAACTTATAGAATTGTTTATGATCATTTGTAGTTCAAAAGCTAGTTGAAGAGAACCAAGTTCAAGTGCTAATTACAGGCTTGGATAATTGGCAAGCTACTTCACTAATTGCACAAATTGGTAGCCAAGCTCAAGTGCCAACTTTCTCTCTTGTTGCCTCACGTCCCATCCCCCCATCACTCCCTTATTCTCGTCGGTTCCCCTTCCTAATCCAAATGGCTCGAGATGATTCTGAACAAACGCGCCGCTTAGTCTCCATCATCCAAGCTTACCTCTGGAAAAGGGTTGTCGTTGTGTCTGAGGCTGATCCCGATGGTGGTGATATTGGTGCGCTTTCTGTACTCTCTAAAGCCCTCCAAAATGTCGGATCTCAAGTTGAGAATCACCTAATCCTCCCAACTTTTGCCTCTATAACAAACCCTAATACTGTTGTCAAGGAAGTCTTTTCCAATTTCCTCTATGAGTCGTGTTACGCTAGGGTTTTCATTGTTCTTAAAGTTTCGCCGGGCTATGTTAGCCCTTTGTTCAAGCAGGCCAAAGAAATGGGGTTAATGAAGAATGACTCGGCTTGGATTATCACTCAAGCAATCTCTAATCTTCTTCCATGTTGTTTGAATGCCTCCACATTACAAAATATGGAAGGTGCCCTAGGGCTCATGACCAAATTTGATAACTCCACAACATCTTTCGAAAAATTTCATGCTCAATTTTGGACTACATTTTCTGAGAAACATCCAGAAGAAAATGGTCATTTTGACCCTAGTTTTCATGCTCTACTTGCATATGACACCATTTCTACCGTCATCACTTCTCTAAGTCGCCTCACCAACAATCATACGAGTGGTCATGATTTCCTTACAAAGATCTTACAGAGCAGTTTTTCCGGATTAACCGGCCAAATCTCCTTCAATCAAGAAAATAACACACTTTCAAACACCCCCAACATGAAACTAGTCAACATTGTGGATGAAAACTACAAAGACATCTTCGATTTCCCTAGCGAAGACATTGAAGACGAAAACTTAACCAAAAGATTATCAAGCGAGACGATCACTTGGCCGGGGGATTTTACAGGTGGAGTTCCTAAGGGATGGATGATGCCAACACAAGATAAACCTATGAGAATAGGTGTTCCGATTTCTCAAAATTTCGACAATTTCGTAAATCATACTTGCAAAAACCAACGTTGTGAATTCAAATCCAATGGTAATATTACTCGTTTGAATGAAGAATACATCGGTTTTTGCCCCGAGCTCTTCAGGAAAGTGGTGTATGCATATGTATTGGGTTATGATCTACCTTATCAATTTTTACCCTTTCGCGGTTCTTATGATGACCTAGTTAAAAGCGTTCACAATAAGGTATGTACTCCCTCCTTTCCATGCATCTTATGTTTCACTTATTAAATGTTTCACAATTTTGAATTCCCTTCTTTACAAATCTAACCATAGTTTTATTCGATTGTGTGATAGTATTTTTCATTACAAATCTAACAATAGTTGTACATTATCATGTATACAGAGAAACTAATGGTCCAAACATTCAAACTATGGTTGACACATATTTAATTTCAAGGTGACATTAGATAAAATGAAAATGAAGGATTATACTTAAAATTTCTTATAGAACTTTGCTTTTCATTCTGTCTTCTCTAAGATTCCTTAAAAGAATTAATACAATCAGAACAGTATGTAAAAGTCAAACAACTAATACAATCAACTAATAGATAATTGCCAAACATATGGCATTTACTGAATAACAAATGATTGTGTAGATGCATGCATTTATTGCTTTGAACTCAGCAAAATTGAGGGACAAGACTGGTACATTCGACCATTTCATATCTATCATTTGAGTACGTGTTTGGGTCGAACTTTTGGCAGACGTATGATGCAGCTGTGGGTGACATAACAATACTAGCCGACAGGTCGGAGTTGGTGGATTTTACACTTCCATACGAGCCATCGACATTGTCGCTCGTTCTACCAGTTGGGGTTGCTAAACCTTACAACTCCGACGATCCATTGATTTTTCTGATGCCTTTTAATGGCCTAATGTGGGGATTAATATTGATTCTTTTGGTATATACAATGCTGGTTGTTTGGTATTTAGAGGCAGAGCAGGAGGAAAATGGAGAGTGGACTAAGCTTAGTACTGCTATTTGGTTTGCTTTCAGTTCCATCTTCTTTGTTCATAGTAAGTACATTATTCTTCCATGCACTTAAATCTATTATAGGAGATAACAGTATTTGGGGACACTCTTGTAAGAAAGAGACATCTAATATTGGTTTTATTGTCCATTTAGCTCAGCAACAACAATAACAACCTTTTAACTGACACACTTGAGCACGGTACGGGGATCCTAATATAGACAGTCTTACTTCCATGAACAAAAATTCATGGAGAGACGGAGTCCTACAAATATGTTGCAATTTAGCTCAATATTTTAAAAAATTAAAATAAAAACAACTTTGACTTTTTTTACCGCAACATGAATTTGTTAGTTTACGTTCTCGATGACAAATTTATTACCTTGGTCCTAAAATATTTGTCCATTTAACTAAACTTTGACCGATGATTGCTCATAAGTTATAATGAGTTACGATATAGAATTAACATCATTGTAATTTATAGTAATATATCTTTCTAATGATGGTAATTTTCATATTGTAACTTATTATGATTTATGGGTAATCAACAATCAAAGCGTAGTCAAATAGACAAATATTTTCAGAAAGAGGTAGTATATACTATTGGCCTATTGCTTTTCCAATTTACCCTTATTGATTGTTTTTGCTTTTAATTCCTTATTGTCAATACTCATATTCTTAGTTATTTGGATAATATGGTCTTTTATCATAACTATTAGAGTATAAACCTATTATTGGGACTTCAACTATCTGTTTAAATTTTTGGTTAAGATGCTTTTACATGGTATCAGAGTTACGTTAGATTGATAAACAAGACGTCTAAGGTGTATTACGTGATTTAGAGTATAAAATCATTCTCATACCTTTAGCCAACATGTTAATTGAGCTTTAAGTTGAATTCGCCTTTGCATATATATACTTACGCGGGAGTCTCTTGAACTCATTTTCTCTAAATTGAGTGACATGCGACAAGACTGTCTATATTTAGATATCTTTTCCAAAGTCCCTAAAAGCGGGACCAAATGTTATCGTTGAAACCTAGCTAGAAGTTAACAATGATGTAACCAATGTCCGAATCAAGTCATATTAGGGACACAACTACTTACGCATATATCACTCTGTTCCATATTAATTGTCGTATATTTGACTACCACAGTCTCCAATGTCATTTTTTTTATTGATAATTTCTTATATAATATTAGGATTATTGGAAATAAATTAAATAATCTAATCTTTGGGGTGATTGGATACGACAAACTGATCTTTGGACTTTGGATTCAATGAACTATATTTAACATCCTATTAGATTGAATGAACTTTCACGTTTATATATATCTTGAGAAATTTATGATGAAAATTTTTATGATGAAAATTTTTAACGTTTGTCTGCATAATTTTCAAAGACGGTAATTAATATGAGACGGAGGGAGTATACACTAACATCATTTGTTGAATCATATGAAACAATGCAGAGGAGAAGATTACGAGCAATTTGGCAAGAATAGTGGTGGTGACATGGCTGTTCTTAGTGTTAGTATTAACTTCAAGCTACACAGCCAACCTGACATCAATGCTCACAATTGCCAGACTCAACCAGACCACCACAGACATCGAGACGCTCCGAAGAAGCAATGCCAAAGTTGGGTACGATAGTTCATCCTTCATGAGGGAATTTCTCGTAGATCTCTTCCACTTCAATCAAACCAACTTGCTAGGCATTCAACCAAACTTCATAGACATCCATAGAAATTTCAAAGAAGAAATTATCAAAGCTGCTTTTATGGAGGTGTTGTATGCAAAGCTCTTTGTCACCAAGTATTGTAAGCAGTACACCATCAGTTCAACTGGGTACAGATTTGGAGGGCTTGCTTTTGTAAGTGTTCTATCACTTCGTCTCAAATTTAATATCCACCGTTATATAGGAGGGTTGTTTGCTTTATGGATCCTCAACTTTGGTGTTTTTATTTTCTGGACCCTTATATTTCAAAGTTTATATTTTGGACCCTATACTTTGTCTCCGGCAACAATATGGACCCTATACTTTGTCTCCGACAACAATATGGATCCCTATATTTCAAACCCATTATCGAATTTTTTTTCTTTCAAAAATTTTTCAGCCGCAACTTCTTCTTCCTCTTCTTGCACGAGTTCCAACCCCCATATGAGCATAAATTTGTCAAAAAAGTTACCAAAATTTACCACAAGTTACCAAAATTTAATTTTTACCAAACTGTTTTTTTACCCATGAATTTTACACAGTCTTAGCTGTCAAAGTCTGGTCAATTTCAAAACAGTCAAAAGAAGGAAAAATGATAAAGACCATATCGGGAAGTTTAGGCAACAATTAAGTCATCGTCGGAGTCAAACATAACTTTGGACCACATTTTTTGGGCGCACAAAGTATATGGTCCAAAATATAAATTTTGAAATTCATAAATTCATGGTTAACTTCAATTTATCATAAATTTACCAAAACTTACCCAAAATTACCAAAGTTAAAAAATAAAAAAGTTTTAATTTTGATATATTAGTATAACTTTGTCAAAAATTACCCAAAATTACAAAAAATTACCACAATTTAAGTATTACCCAATTACTTTTTAACCATGAATTTGACTTGACACACAAGGCTAATGTACATATATATGTAGGCATTCCCAAAGGGTTCACCGGTGACCAAAGATGTTTCCCTAGCAATACTAAAGCTAATAGAAGACAAAGAACAGCCAGTGAAGGAGCTTGAGAATCACTGGCTAAATGCAACCAGCAACCATTGTTATGCTTCTGCAGATGATTTTACGGCCAACAATGGCCGCGATGATCGAAACAGCAGTTTGAGCCTCAAAAGCTTCTGGATTCTCTTTACTTTCTCAGGTGTAACATCTACTCTTTGTCTCCTGGCTTCCCATATTTTCTCTCGAAAGGATAGGTCCAGGAGGGTCGACGGTCCATATGCACATTGATATGAGCTAACTATACATGTTTATGTTTTAATATAAGATCAAATATGTTATACATAAATATCATGCTTATGAATCTCTCTCAAGTATAGTGTATTTATTTGTGCAGACTTTCAAATTTGTATAATTATCCTTTACTGTCAAATATGTTATCTATTTCTCTCAAGTGTTGTGTATGTAGTTGAATTGTTCAAATTCTTTTCATCTGTCAAGCATATATTGTATCCTTTAATGTCAAATATATTTTAGTCTAAGTAGATGAACTATTTCTCTCAAGTGGTGTGTTTTTTCTTGGTGTGTTTGTGAATACAATGAATGATAGTGAAAACACATTTCTAAGGTATAAATATAAGCTAGAAGCGGTTTAGGTCAAACCCACGTCATAATAATTGACCTAGCACTAAACTGACGAAAAACGGCCACCACGTATTATGCGCCATGTCCCTTCCAATGGTCCATTGACACTTTCATGAGCTTCCTTAACACACCTAACTCCATGACATGCACATTGAGCCATGCCTTCATTGGGCTCCACACACAACAATCTCCACACTTGGATCGAGACCAATGCCGCTTCAATCATTTTTAGTTCTAGTGCATCGATTCCGTGGTCTTTTTTTTCTTGCTGTGGGTTTTTTTTCCATGTTAAAAATTCTGGCGTCTCTCTAGCTTTTGGTCTCTTTTCCATACTTATCTTGTGGTTGTTTTGTATAGTCTTCGATCCTAACACAATGAAGCCCCTTGAAACTTGAAAGATTTCAAAGATATTAAAGTGGTGTTTGCACACAAGAGTACCTTAGTAAGAAAGATTTGTGGTTTGAAGGTTATATCAACTAAGAAGAAGTGAAGACTTAATGTGTGATTCTTTGCTGAAGTGGTTTCGAGTTTTGATATTTGCATCTTTTAGCTGTTGTGATTGCTATGAGAACAATAGCATCAACAGGGCTTAAAATGAGGAGAGAGAAAGAAATGAGAAGAGGAGGGGGAGATAGAGAAAAGAAGAGAAAATTAAGAGTAATAAAATAGGGAGTAATTAGAAATTCTACCACTGTGATATGAGAAACATGTGATTTACAAGGGTGGAAAGGATGGACTTAAATAACGAGGGGTCCACCAAATTCCCATTATTTTTTTCACTCTAATGGGAATGTTCTTAATTTGTGTAGATGTATCTTTTAAATGGTATGGTTTAATCTTGCTATTTTGCAATTTTACTATTTAACATATTTTTTATCGGTTTTGCTAAATGTCGCCCCTAGGGCGATAGATAAGAGATATCTGAATTTGTTTTAATGTTTATTTTGTATGTAAATCTAAATTTATTTTATATCAATATACTACTTTCCTATTTAGACAAATCAAATATTCCCTAATTAAGCTTTTTATATTGTGATTAGGGATGGCAACGGGGCGGATCGGGGATGGGGGAGTATAACCCCGTCCCCATCCCCGCTTTGGGGAATGATTCTTGCCCCATCCCAATCCCCGCGGATTCCCCATCCCCAACGGGGATTTTTTAAAACTATCCTAAATTTAACTAAATTTTAATCGGAACCGGTTTTTAACCGAACCCGGTTTTTAACATGTTCAAAATATAACGTATTTAACTTGCTCAAGTAATAATACATCAAAATCAAACAATAATACATCAACAAGTGAAAATAAATTGGAAAATTACTACTTTGTCCTTCCCATTAATATATATATTAAATTTGAATAAATGTTATTTGGTAATTTTAACATTTTCGGGGATGGGGATTCGAGGATGGGGACGGGAAATTCACCGGTGAGAAAATGGGGGGACGGATGGGAAAATTTTGTCCCATCCCCGCCCCGCCCCAGATTTTGGAAAATTGTCACGTCACATCCCACACCCCAGGCGAGTGATTTTTCCTAGGCGGGCGGGGCCATCTGTTCAGGATTCTCTGCACATCCCTAATTGTGATTCTCATCATTTCTTTAATTCATACAAGATTTTATTTTCCAACATGATTTCGTCCACATTAAAATCATAATTTCCTATCATAGGTTTTTTTTTCTTGGAAGCAAAATACAATAATTGTCCATTCTAGTTGAGTAGTTGTATTCACGTTGAAGTTTTTTGGGTGGAAATTAGGTTTAGTATGTATTGGGTTTGAAAAGTTTTTGGGAAAAAAAATCTTCACATCTTTTATCATAAAGTGTTGTTTTTAATTGTAGATCATGTCATTGCTTAAATCTAACATGACAAAAATTTATTTGTTCAAATAGAAAAGAAGTATACAACAAATGTAGTGATTGAAAAGAAAGGATCTTGACAGAATTCATGTTGGAAAATAAAATCTTGACTGAATTAAAGAAATGATGAGAAACACAATATAAAAAGCTTAATTAGGGAATATTTGTTTTGTCTAAATAAGAAAGTAGTATATTGATATAAAATAAATTTAGATTCACATCCAAAATAAACATTAAAACAAATTAAAATATCTCTTATCCATCGCCCATAGGGCAACATTTAGCAAAACCGATTTTCTTAACATCTTTGATCCAAATTTTAACATATTTCAGCTTTCAATTACCAAAAAAAACACACTCTAAACCCAAAAAATAAAACAACAAAGATAATCACCAGTGGAAAAAGTGGCCCTTAACCTCTTTGCCTCCGCAAATAATAAAGAACAAAAAATGACAACCCAACAAGGCCAACATTATTTATTACTCAAAATCCAGCGCCTCTTTCACTCTTCTGTGTCCTCTGCTCTGCATTTAAACTCCCTGCTGCTTATAATTAGTTCTTCTTTCATCAATCTCTATAAAACGAACCCTCTATTTCTTTCTCCTGACTTCCCAAAAGCTACTTCCTTGCATAGAACAAAGAGAAGTCTAGAGAGAGAAACGGGACTACACAAAAATGAGGCCCAAAATCTACCTCTTTGGAGACTCCATTACTGAAGAATCTTACAGTGATGGTGGCTGGGGTGCCTCGCTCACCAACCATTTCTCTCGCACGGTATGTATGTTCATCTGCATTGCACACCACCTGTTCGAGTTTATGCCTCAAAGAGCTAACACGAAATGAACTGTGTTTTTTTTGGGTGTGTTTGGGTTATTTGCTGCGACCCAGATGATGTTTTCTGTTCAATCTGTGAGGGTAGTACATGTTTTCTGATTTCATCCATGTTTTAGAGTCTGGGTTTTTGCGGGGGTATTGATTGTTTGGATGATCAAGCTGATATAGTGCTAAGAATTGTGCTTTTTGAGGTTATTTACTGCAACCCAGATGATGTTTTGTGATTTTCCTCATGTTTTAAAATCTGGGTTTTGTGGGTTCTTGATTGTTGGATGATCAACTAACAGCTAATAACCCAGATGGTAATTTCACTTCAAAATGTGGTAAAATCAATGTTTTGTGATTCTATTCAAGCTTTACCATCTGGGTTTTTGTGGGACTTTTGATATATAATTAATGGTGGAAGATGATGATGATGAACAGGCTGACATAGTGCCAAGAGGATACAGTGGGTACAACACAAGATGGGCACTGAAAGTTCTAGACAAGGTGTTTCCTGCGGCGGCGGATGCGGTGGCGCCGGTGGCGGTGACGGTGTTCTTCGGGGCAAATGACGCCTGTCTGCCTGATGGATACGGTGGTTTCCAACACGTGCCTTTGGATGAGTACAAGCGCAATCTTCACTCCATTTTCTCTTCTCTCAAGGTATGTAACGTAAATTTAGTAACCTCTCTTTCTTTCTTTCTTTTCTTTCTTTCTTTCTGTTTGTCTGTCTGTCTCTGAGGCATAGACACAGCTGTTCTGTGGAGCCACGTTTGGCTCTGTATCTGTATGTGTTGGATCAACATATATACAGTACAAATACTTTTTTTTTCCCGGGGTTTAGATGGTAATGGACTAAAGCAAAATGATCATGATAGTTGGTGAACGGGTGGTCTTAGGTCGATCCGAATCACGGAATTGGTCTCTTCGAACTTTTTAGGTTGTGGTTGGCGGATTGCTAGAATTCTTAGAAAAATCTCTAAGGGAGCATTTGGTAGGAATTGCAAGGAAATGAAAGTTTTCTATAAGAAAGATTTTTCAAGGTCAATCTATATTTAGACATGAGGAAAATAAATTAACACGGAAAAATTGACCATTTCTTAAAGGTTTTTGATCGACCAAATGCAGCCTAATGAAAAAGTGTTTAGTGAGTGTCATAATCAAATAATGGGTGTCGCATCAATAGTTTTCCATCCACCAAAATAGTGTAAAATATGACATTTTTTCGGTCTATTAAATAACTAAGCATAAAAAATTTTGTCAATTTAAAAATAATTGACAGCCTTTCTCGATAAAGTTTTTCAACCAAAACTTATCATAATTCATTGACTCTATTACTCTTTACATGTACAATTGTACATCATGTCTTATTGTGGGGCTTTTGTTATTGGATTTGGAGTTATATTGTATGGGTAGGGTATGAGCAAGTGGCTTATTTCATTTGTGACACTGCTAGGTCAATGATTTCAGTCCTCTGATCCATCAGAAAGTTTTGAATAACTTTAGATTCTCTTTTATATTGAGTTACCCCTACCATTACCATATTTCCATGCAACATGTGAGTGAAGTGAGGGACTGTTTATAAATCTAGGGATAAGGTAATTGTTCACATTTGGCTAGTAGTAAATCCACCCATGTGCTATTGAGCTGGCATGTAGTGTTATTTTGATCTTCACTTGCCAATTTGACAACTTGTTTTGGTATTTTTAATGCACCCTTTGATCATTTCCTTAGGGTTTTTGTTTATATTTTAACTCCCCCTTTGAGATTGTAATTTATGTGAAACCAGAACCAAGGGTCGGGTTAAGACTGTTACTTCAGACCCCCATGCCCTATTTTGCAGCACTACATTACACTTTAGCGGTGGGACCCTTCCCCAAATCCTTACTTGTGGGGACGTTTTGTGCACCGGGCTGCCCTTACTTTTGGGGTGTTGGTTAGAATGAAACAGGGGTCGGGGTGTTACGATATGCACGTTTACAAAGATACTATACATTTTATGAATACATATAAATATCCACTTGAAATGGTTGCATCGCGGCCTCAAGTGTGTTGATTGTAGTCCATTATTTTGATCCCATTTCTCACCTTCCGATGTCCATCTTAACCCGTATGGGATTGGAGATTAAGGGTCGCTTATTTAGCAGCCAATATATATTGCATATCCTCAGAACATATACTTCATAATGAACAATCTTAATTTTACGAGTAAACAAAACAGAACTAGCTAGTGAACAAACGCTGCTCCTATAGCACGTAATAAATTGAAAACTACAACAAATTTGAGGTGGTTTATGATTGAATTATGAAGCATTATCATCTTATCCTTTAATGCCATTTGTAGCAACATATTTTCACCCCATGTTAGCAGTAAAGAGAAAAGGCAGCACGAAACTATGATGATGACGGCTCATCCTCTCTGTTACTTTAATACAAATGCACAAAAAAGAAATTCAATCATACACATGATATACTATGGGCTCAAATTTAAAATTGAGATGATATCAACATTTCTTGTCCCATGTTGTTTTGTTTTGAGGAACCATGTCAAATGAGCTTACTCATCACTCAACCAAATTAAGCAACTTTTGGACTAATGTTTTTTAGTGTCCTTTTTTTCCCTCCTACCTCAACCATCATTTGGTTGTGAGGTCGACCTTTCGAGTACGAAGAAAAGAAAATCTTATGTTGTTTATGATGAGGGACTTCCTAGTATTTCGTAAACCCTTCATTCAGAAGCTAGGAGTTTGAAATGTATACAGTTTTTGCAAGTCTTATGCATAGTTATTAATATCCTGATCTTGATCTATGATCCTACGATTTTATGATGAGATATATTCCAATCCACGATCGTACGTGAATTTATTCCGATCCTAATTACCCCATGAATCCTAAGTAGGACCCTGATTCTAATAACTTTGGTCTTATGTACTCGTGATGTGTGAAGTGTCTAAATTTGTCTTCCCTAAACCAAGCATCCATTTGGAAACTCTTAAATGGATAGGTACTCCACACAAATTTGGTTATTTGTTTTTTGTTGATGGGCCCTCACCTACATGAATAATTGAGACAATAGCCCAGGGAAATTTTTTCTGGGGAAAATTTTCCATGGAAAGTTTTCTACGGGAACGACTTCCCTGGGAGAAATTTCGCTAGGAAAATGTAAGAAATGGTGGGTCCATCGTAAAATTTTTCCCAATGTCAACCTAGATCTAAACATGGGAAAATAAGTCAACTGGGGAAAATTGACCATTTCCCCGGGGTTTTTGACCAACCGAACACACTAGATTAAGAAATAAGAACTACAAATTGTTCAAGTGCAAATTTGACAATTGTGCAATAATTAAACTAATGGAAGCAAACAAACAAAAGAAGGCAATAATTGAGGGTATTGGGGACTTGAAGACACCAATTGTTTGGCATTTCTTGATTCTTTTGTGAAAACTTGTCAAAGGGTTGTCTTTTGGTTCAATAATTTCCCCAACCTCTACATGTTTTAGTGCAAGTCATTCTCAACCTTTGCATTTGATTTCCATTAAGATGAAAGGATCTTAAAATGCTTTATTATTATTATTCATCCAATTTGTGTGTGCCCCTTAATATTGTGATGGTTTAGTCTTCTTACACCAAATCTTTAATGTGATTATTCTTCGATGAGGCGGGGCCCGAGGCCCTAGAGTTAAAATCCACGTCATTTCATATGAGAGCCAAACAATCGGGAATTCATGGACCCTCCATGTTAATACGACATTATGCATGGTTACCCTTTTCAATAGTTCAAATTTCAATGAAAATCTGGAAAAAAAAATCTCGAAAATAGCTGAATCTGACACCAGTAACCTCAAACTTTATACGGGAGATATTCGGTTTTAAATGTCTCTAAGACATTAATATCATGTGAACATGCTTATCTTTCGCACTTTTTAAAGGCAAGATATGCTTTTACTGAAAGTTGTCATTTGAAAACCAGTAATCTTGTTGCTTTCATTTGACTGAGCAAGTGGGTCCTTTTAGGCATCTCATGTAGCAATTGTTTTAGAATATTCAAACATAATAAGTGGATTAAAATGTTGCTTATGTTCCTGTACTTCTTTTCTTCAGTTAATCGTTTCGTTTCGCTTTCCTGCTAGTTGTTTTGTTTGTCCCACATTTTTTTAAGTGCAATCATTAGATTTTCTTTTGTCAATTAACCGGAGTATTCTATCGTTTATGAAATGATTCAGACACTTTGCAAGTTATGCTGCTTTTGACAACATTTCTTCAGCGCTGCTGAAAGAATGGTTTATTAGGGCTCTGCATTGATTGATTATGTTATGTATGTTAATATAATATGGTGATTATCTGGATATAGCTGAAAGAGGGTTTAGCTTTTTAGCTTGAATTTTGATGGACTAAAGCAAAATGTCTCTGTGAAAGTGGGATTTTTGGGTTGTCGGATTTGGATATAGAGAAAAGCGTAATTTAACGATCTTCAAGACATGTTCGCTTGCTCGATATTGTAGCAGCGCCTTTGGATTTTGTGAAAAAGTTACGAGCTGGGTTTAGTTTAGTGATAGATAGCTGCTCTTCCAGTAAGTTGACATTCTGATTCACAGGCTCACAGCTGAAGTTGGTTTCTTTTTATCATAATAGGATTCTGAAAAGTGAAAAGGTATTTGGGACCATGATTGTCTTGCTGTAAGTTTAAGCTTTCTTGCTGGAATTCGGAAATGAGAATCGATTCCGAGAGCAATATGTGCACATAAGCTTATCGAAAAACAACGATTGACTACAGATTCCCGCTTGCATTTATGATATCTGGACATAGCTGTAAGCACATTCAGCAACATGAGACTGAAATTGACATTCATCTGCATTTTCTCTGTTAGAAAAATTGAGATCTACCCAAGTTTTAGCCAAAGACTAAACATGCCTTAAATTTCTGGAGGATCCTATTTTCGCTCTAGGTGCTTGTCATTACAATGTGCTCGGTCATTAATTCTCGCAAATTTATTCTGGATTTGAGACACATAAACAACTTTCTTGTTCCTCTGTATTTGCTGGTTGTGCCTGTTGACGAAGTAAATGTTAGTCTGATGCTGGTCTATGTCGGTAAAACACCTGTTCTACCGTTTCAATACTTTTTTCCTTAGAAACCAGGCATATATTGGGTTTAAGAATCTTGTCTGGTAAGAATCAAAATCACAGGATATCATCTTAAACCAGTTGCCAATATTATTGCAAAACTTATAATGCTGCGGACGGTTGAAAACTCTGCTGAAAACAAGGAAACTTATCATATGCATATTTATCTGCTTCTTATATTAGTGTGGAAAGACAGTCTTGTATGATGAGGTAAGACCGTCTATATCATCATCTCCTTAGACCCGGCTGTAGTGGGATCTGCTCTGAAAGTTGTAGTCGTTGTATCTGCTCGTTATGTATACTCGTAATGGTTGATCATTTTTTCAGTTTAAAGGCCGACTTACCTTCTTGTTTTGTTCGATTGTAGAAACGATGGCCAACTTCTGTCATTCTCTTCATCACTCCTCCCCCAATCGATGAAGCCGCGCGTTTGCTGTATGTCTAAGATGATTAACTACCTCTTGCGTCGTTCATTTTGCAACAAATTTATTTCTTGCAATGCATGCGAGATTCTGAGTCTATTGTGACTTAATTTTGCAGACACCCTTACTGTGAGAATCCATCGGGGCGGCCTGAAAGGACAAATGAGGTTGCCGGGGCGTATGCGAAAGCCTGCGTTGATGTGGCTCGAGAGTGCGGGGCACCGGTGGTCGATATCTGGACTAAGATGCAGGAACTCCCCGATTGGAAAAAATTATGCCTAAGGTACTCTCACTACCATCTCCGTCGGTTGTTTATTCTCTAGATTACTACAACATGCATATGTACATCTGGATCGCCTAAATAAGCGGGACCTACACTGAAAGTAGTACTTGGATCTTCAGGGAATCAGTGGCATAGATATTGGACCAATGATTAGTCTGTCCTATATTAGTTGGTTAATGGGCCAGGTTGCTATAGGCTCAAGCATGTTGGCCCAAATTAGAGGGGCTTGCTTAAGAGTCTAATCATTAATGGGCCGAGTCATTAACGGACTGAACCACCTCAAAATAAAATGTATCGGCAGTACTTCGCATTAAACAATAATTATATTAACTAATATTATTGGTACAAATACACTTTATTTTAGGTTTACGGTCAATTCAGGCCTTCCATGGGCCGACCCTCATTTTGCTTAGAAAGCTCAACACGACTCGCAACTTCAATGAGTCGATCATGACGCGAATCTACATAGCTAATAGGTCGACCCTGACCTAACCTAACCCGCCCCATTGCCCACCCTTGGTCTTCAACAATGCGATTACGTGAACTAAACCTCCTGATTTGGTGCATTACATTTGAAATAAATTGAGTTGAGATAAGGTTGCCCATCTCCCTAGACCCCGATTAAGCAGGACTCACACTGAGAATCACCGAATTTCTAAACATATGACAGGGATGGTTTGCATCTAGCCCAAAGCGGAAACAGGATTGTGTTCGAGGAAGTAGTGGCAAAGCTCAGGGAGGCCGACGTGAGTCTAGAGAAGTTGCCTGTCGATCTTCCACTTTTCTCCGAAATCGATCCCAAGAATCCCCTTAAATCCTTTGAATGAAAACAAACAGGTGCCCCATTATTTTGCTGTCGATTGTCGGGTCTTTTTGTAGTTGTCTCTTTGAGCCCTTGTGATATTGAACTTTCTACTCTGCAGTGCATAATTCATACAGGGGGCTCCTCTGTTGTATCTTTTTGCTGAATCAGTTAGCAAATATATGATTATATTGTCTTTCTTACACAACATATGCTTTTTCAAATACAAGTTTCTAGTCGCTATCGAGTTAGCTTCCTTCAGATTGTTGTCATTCAAACTATGTCCGTACATGTGAATTGCCTAGATCCCACGAAACCAAGAGAATCGTAATAGTTGTTGAAACAATCTATATAATATACTCGAAATGTTGCAAATACATCTGGATCACCCAAATTCCAAGAAAGCAGCACCCGCATTGAGAGTTGTAACAATAGTTGAAACTCTTTATATAATTACACCAACACGATTTATATCTTCCTAAGTGCCCTAAGAAACAAGAGGTCTCAAAAAAAGTGACACATGATACAAATTTTACCATAGTCCTTGGTCCATAGCACGTATTTTCCTACTAATGATGTTGAGGATCAGGACCGCCAGGGCTGCCACGTGTTGGCCAAAACAATTGGTCATCGGTCGTGTTTTCTCTCTCGTGACTCTCGGCGACACCACTTGGTCTAGAAGCTTCCTTCCCGGGTGGTGCGCGAAAAATTTCCCATAATACGTTCCTATGTACATAATTAAGAGGCCTTACGCCGGCTACTCTGTAGGAGAAAAGACACCCTAAAATCATGCATAATAAGGTAGTACTAGTGACACTACCAGCATTGCTTCCCATGTATATTTGAGTTTAGTTTAGTTTTGGGTTTTGTATGTGTTTTGAGTTTAGTTTTGGGGTGTTATTTGATGTGTGTTAGTACAAGGGCTATTTATAGTGAGGGAGATTGTATGTGTTTGTGGTGTGGGGTTTGCCTAGTTGGTAGTGCAACTGGTGGCTCACAAATAATATATATCAACTCAAAGTGGAAAACTAGGTGATCATAAACTTGAGGATAGATTTGGCCATGTGCAAAATATAGGTCTTATTTGACAATCAGATGTTAGTTGTTATCTGTTTGAATTAGCTATCTGTGAGAAAAACATTTGGTACAATAAACTATTTGTAAAAGGTCATACCATAAAGCTACTACGAATAACTTTTCCGATCAGGGTTAGATTGGCCATACCAAGAGCTATTTAAAGTATAAAAGTTCTTTGCTAAACACCCCCATAATATGACTTCGATTCATGTAAAAGAATCACATATTTGAGTACACATTTGGTAAAATCTGATACGAATGGAAAGATACAAGTATGATGTAACATGACTTAAGTTGTACTCCATAATAAATCAAGGTCTTGATTAGTATTTTGATAAATTTGACATGCCTTTGAGTTGATAGTAAAAAGTGAATATTAGGTTTAAAGTCATCTTTGAAAATAGTCGACATAGAATTTTCGAAAGAAGAGCTATCTAATTTTTTATATATTATGCTTCTTAGAAAAATGAATATCACAAACTTTGAATTGTTCCGAGGACTTAAGGTGTCATTATACACATTTTATCATAAGAATATATAATTCACAAAGTAAAATTTCTTTTCCACTATTTTCACAAGTGGAAGATCATCCAAGTGGGACAACTAAAGAATTGAGATCACAACTAAAAAGGATATTCTAAAATAAATACATTAAATCAGTTAGAAGATTATGTGTTTTTTCTTGGTTGGTTTGACTTGAGAAATTGCCATAGAAACAGACAAAAAAGAGCTTGTGGAGATTACAGTCCTTTTACCCTGTGCTAGGCTCAATTTTATTTGAGATTAGAAGATAGTAATAGATGATGGGGCTTAATTCTATTTGAGATTGTAGGATAAAGAAATATTTCCCCTTCTTAAAATAAATGTTTACAAATTACAATGTCTTTGAATTGTTGGTGTCAAACCATCTTAATCAAAAGATCCGCTTATGTGAATGTCCTTTGGACTTTGAAGCGTGGATAATGTAAAGATTCTTTTACCTTGTGCAAATGAATATGAGGGTGCTGAGATTCGAACTTGGAATTTCTTGTTTATCAGTCTGGCTCTGATACCATATAGAATTATCTCAACTAAAAACTTAAGCTGATGGTTGAAGATCCAGTAATAATTATATACTCTAACGGTTGGTATTTGAAATAAATATTTACTTTTCAAAGGTAAATGTATAAGTTTTATCAAAATATCCTTATTTTACATTTAAAATAATGCTACTAGAAAGAATGAAAAATAAATATAAAAAGCTAACCAAACTTGAAAATTTTGACCAACTTTACTTACGATAAAATTTTTATCAACAACCAGATACACCTATATATTTATGTCTTTAGCCAGTGGTAAGAAGCTTCTTTGATGACCTAAGCACTCTTTGGCACTGGAAAATAATTAACTAAAGGAAGGAAAATGAAGCATTCATTCATGCACTTAATTTTAATTTTAATTTTAACTTTACTTTTATTTTTATTTTGTAAGTAGCTATAAAGTAACAATATTACTGTATTTGTTTTCTAATCTTTGAAAATTTATCCTTATTGACATGTTGTTTTAGAAGATAAGTAAGAAGTATAACCTAAGGTAAGAAGTATAACTTAAGTAATCCTATTCCGACTTATATCATGTATGCACTATCTAAAATTATTTAATATATATTTAATCCTTTGTATATTTTTATCTACACTATCATACCCACCAATATAATACCTATTTAATCCTATCTATACTACATAACCTTATTTATTTTTAAATATTTGTACCAGTACCAATTATGAAATTTTCATTATAAAGGAGAAAATTAGTGGTTAGAACAATGTCATAGTTCTTTAGGAAAGCTAATCATATTTTCTTTTTACTTTTCTAATCTCACTTTTTTCACTTTCTCACAGTTTAAGTAGGTAATTAAGAGTTGACATATAGAAGATTACAAAGTGTGATTACACCATTGGATATAATAAAACAATATACACTTAAATTAATATGTTGGTGTCATTCACCACTCATATTTGCATTTATGCTTTGAAGGATATCCATTAATGGATAGTTATGAGTTATGACTCACATGAAGATCCCAAGTATTCCCTCCGGTCCATATTACTTGTCCTCCTTAGTAAATTATGCCGTAAAATTTTAGAAATTTTAATTGTAAATATCTCAATATATAATGATTTATTTATATGAAATTACTATTATTAAATTTGTAACAAAATATGTTATCATAAAAATATAATATTGTAATTGTTAATAAAATATTGTATAAAAAGTCATTAATTAAACTGTGATATTGAAAAATGAAGACCGTAAAAGTTAATTAAGAGATAAATAATATGAAATGGGGAAAGTACAGTATATGTACATAATCAAATGTTGAGTGTTTAAGAGATATTGTAAATTTATGGGTGGGTAACTGTTTGTCCCAAATAAAGTATCAAAATGACAAACAAAGGGTAAAAATTTATGGTATCATCTCATAGATGATACACTTGTTTTTGTTTCATAGGTTGTGGATAAGGTAACAACTAGAAAGTTAGCAAAATAAATTTAGTGGTTATTAGTGATCTAAGCTTGTTAGAAGATTAACTTCTTTTAATTCATGAGGTACTTTTTAAAGTTTTTTTTAATGACTTGGGTCCAATTGAAGAGTGTCGATCATAGTCATACTAGTGCTATTTCCCATCAATTTTATATAATATTTGTAAGAGCATGTATACAGTTTAATGTGGTTATTGATGAGTTAACTAAGGACATCCAAGATGAGTTGTGTGGCGTATACTCTTTGCTGATAATATAGTTATGATTGATGGGTCGTGTGAGATATTGATAAATGGAGCTTTGGTGGGAGTTTTAGATTAAGTAGGTCGAAAGCGAAGTATATGAGGTGTTCTTTTAACGGAGTTGATCGAGAATACAATAATGAATCCATAATGATTGGGGGGACGATTATTCCTATGATGGAGAAGTTTCAATTCATGGGATCTATTTTGCAGAGTTATTGAGATATTAGCGATGACATAACACATCCGAGTGGGTTGGGTTAAGTGAAAGGCAACCTTAGGAGTATTGTTTGATAAGCAAACCTCGCTTAAGTTGAAAGGTAAGGTGTATCGTGTTGTAATCAGACCAGTAAAGGTATATGGTTCAGAGTGTTGGACTACCAAAGAAGCTGCATTCTCAAAGGTTCAGGCGCCATTCTTTTATACGGTATGCGGTGCGGTAAGTTGCAGTGTGGTAGAGTGCGGTAAGTTGCGGTTAGTTGTGGTTAGTTGTGGTGGAAATTAAAAAAAGGGTATTAAAATATATTAATTAAAAAAGGGATTGTGGTAAGTTGTGGTGAATTGTGGTAAGTTGTGGTGAGTTGCGGTAACTTGTGGTATCGCAAGATGTGGTACTGTATAAAAAAATGGGGGCTCAATGTGGCTGAAATGAGGATGGTTAAATAGATTTGTGAATTAACCAAGTTGGATAGAATTCCGAACAATGTATGTCACGATAAGCTAGGGGTGACCTCTATTGACGATAAGCTTCGTGAGAATAGTCGACTGAGATAATTTGGTCATGTATATAGGAAGAGCGCCGATGCACCTGTTTGGAGATGATGTGCAAAGATTACATTTTCGTTGCTTCGTCGCGGGCTTGGTAGGCCTCGAAAGTCGATGAGGTAGGTTATTAGATCTGATTTGAAGCACACATGCTTAATGGAGACTAACACACTTGATAGGAGTGTTCGGCGAGCTGCGAATACGATTAAGGTTATCGAGTGAGAAGATGTGAGGTTGCTTGTAGGATGCCTTGCTTTGGCTTTGCTTTGTTTCTTGTGGTCTCCTTGTGTTTGTCTTTGTCTATGTTTATCAAGTTAGTTTGAAGATTTAACTGAATTATCGAGTCAAAGAGCGCACGTATATGAAGTTTCCTTCTCCCAGCTTTTCTTTTCTTTTTTTTCCTTAAATGTCTTTTTTTTCCTTTCTGAAACGATTTTTTTGATCCACCTGAATCAACCTCCTCATGCACACTTCTATGTATAGGGGGAGACTGCATACATCTGAGCCACCTCAAACCTTGCATTAGCAAAAATAGACTGAGGTACGTTATTGTTGTAGTTATAAGAGCATATGCATAGATCGTTAACAAATACATTAAAATTTATCCATATTCACATAAAAACAACAAATGTAGGTGAATTCAAAATATACGATTTTCCAATAATATTTATGCCTACGAATATAACATAGGTTAACTTTTTCATTTTCATTTAGATAAAAGCCCCAAAATATATAAAGACAAAATACATAGGTATATATCTATGTATCTCAGCAACTTTCTCAGTCTCTTTATTTTTTGGTGTCAGGATCGAAATAAAGAGCCTCATATCTACCAAAAAAATTGTTGGGGTGTCACACATCTTTTTTAACTGACTCGTGGGTCACAACTTTTTTTAATGCATTCCCGGGGGACATTAAACTTACTTAAGTGGCTGGGGGGTGACATTCCGGTTATTTTGACTGTAATCCGGCGAGATATGTTGAAAATGACGAAAATGCCCTTATTTTTCTCTCTGATTTAACTTACTATACCATTCATCCCTCTTTCTCTCTTTACTTCATCCTCTTCCTCCATAATTCAATCCTCTTTTCCTCCATAGATGTGGGGAATTGGGTCTAAATTTTCAAAGGAATAATCTTTGATTTTCATCATGAACAAAAACCCCATCATCTGACATCTATCAACAACAAACCAAAGCAAAAAAATCAAGACAGATTAACCACAGGAAAGATCCCTCCATTGAAGAACAGAAGCAAGCCGCCATGGAAATCCGGCTCCTCGCCAAGAACAGATTGGAAAATCGCCTGAAAATCGCACGCGCCGGCACAATCAAGCCTCTGATATCTCTCGTATCTTCCTCCGATCCTCAACTCTAAGAATACAGCATCACGACGATCCTCAACCTCTCCCTCTGCGACGAGAACAAGGACCACATCACCTCCTCCGGCGCAATCAAATCGCTCGTCCGAGCTCTGAAGACCGGGACCTCGACGGCGCATGAGAACGCGGCCTGCGCGCTGCTCGACTGTCGTAGATCGACGAGAACAAGGTCTTGATTCGTCCTTTTTAGCGGTGTGTTTGGCGGAGATGTTGATGGTGGTGGGAGGAGGAGAAAGTGGAGACGAGAGAAGTGGGTTTGGTGGAGAAGAGGGAGAATCGAGGGGGTTGGAGAGAGAGGAGGAGAGAGAAGTGGCGGTTGCAGTGGTGGACGCCATTGAAGAAGAAGAAGAGATTGAGGAGTGAAATTAAGGGTAAAAGGGTCACTTCATTCAATTTTCAAGGGCAAACAAGACTTTTCTTTTTTTTCGGCCAAAACATGTCGGATTGTCACCCCTCAGCCACTTAAGTAAATTTAATGTCCCCCTAGAATGCATTAAAAAAAAGTTGTGACCCGCGAGTCAATTAAAAAAGATGTGTGGCACCCCCTAACAATTTTTTGTACGGCAGAAGAAAACTATCAAGATGTATAAATTGAAAAGAAATATGACAAAATTAATACTTGAAATAGAGAATATAAAGACATTAGTATTACAAAGACAGTAGTAGTCAACTAGTATGACAACTATAATTCAACTAGTATGACACCGATATTTTGTGCGTTGCGTTTACGTTGCGTTGCGTTTGCATTTCGATAAGTTGCGTTTAGGTTGCGTTGGGTTGCGGTAAGAAATAATAAAAAGGTGAGTAGAGGTGAATAGTAGATTGTGATAAGTTGCGTTATCTTGAGTTTGTCATGCATTAGGTTTTATTGATTTTACGTTGCGTTTGGGTGCGGTAACGCACAAAAGAACGGTGCCTTAGACCATGTTCTGTTATACGGTTGACTGACTGCAGTGTCATAATACACCGCACTTTGTCAAAACCCACCATGACTTATCAATCTACTACAATTTACCATAACCCATCACAATCTAATTTTTTAAATTTATTTTATTTATTTATTAAAAAGTTAAAATCTATACAATATTGTTCGGTTGTAATTTTTGTGGTTTTATAAGTTAAGGTTGTCGGTCCACAGGAATGGGTGTGAGGCTTGATTAAGGATAATCGGTTTGTGTAAAGTGGTTTTTCTCAATGCGGAAAGCAATAAATTATGTAAATGAAGCAATAAACTAATCTAGACAAGATAATAATAAAGAAAGCAATTAAAAACATGAAATCAAATAAAGCAATTAAAGCAAGGAATGGAAATCTAGAATGAACAATGAAATTAGAGACAAGAAATTATACCTTTGATGACTAATCTTCAATAAACCTTTAATCTACACTTGAATTTCCCCCGAACAAACAAGAAATTGTGGTTTGGATTACCAAGAATCCCCAAATTCTCACTAGTAAGTAGAATTGGAGTTCCTTGACCCTCCTCCCCACTAAAAATGGAGTTGATTGTGGCTAACACTATAAAGCTTGGAAAACAAGTCAACAATGGAGATGAGAGAGAGAGAGAGAGGAAGAGAGAGAGAGAAAGCTTGTAAAACTTCAATGAGAATGCTTGAAAGAAGAGTTTAATAACAATTGCAAGAAAACTTGAAGAAAGCTTGAAGAACAATGGAGAAAACTTGAAGAACAATTAAGAGAGATTAAAACAAATAAAGGAAAGCAATTAAATCTAATTCTAATCCTAAACTACCTAGGCTAATTGATAATTTTAGATTAATACAAGTGGGTATTTATAGAAGAAGGAAAAATACAACCCAAAACCCTAGGACAAATCACAGCATGCGCAGCAATTTCTCCGCAGACAGTGTGGCTCGGGCGAGCCACCCTCTGGCTCGGGCGAGCAAGCGTTCTGGCTGGTGTTTTTGTTGCCCAGAAGCCTTGCTCGGGCGAGCCAGCAGATGGCTCGGGCGAGCAAGCGTTCTGGGCAGTTTTCCCTGCCGACTTCAAACGCGCATAACTTCTTCATCCGAACTCCGTTTTAGGCCCGTAAGATATCGATGGAAAGCTCTCGGTGTGTACTTTAAGCTCCCAAAATTTCAGAGCTATCGGAGTTGTAACGAAGGAGTTATGACCCAAAGGGTGAAGGCACACGTATTTCAAACCTTTAAGTTTGTACCGTTCCCCTGTTTGCGCCAATCTTGATATGGAATTTCCGACTTCGGTTTCGCCTCAGCTCTCGGCTCGGGTTGACTTGGTTTGACTCGGATCTCGGCTCGGGTTGACTTGGTTTGACTCGGGAAATAGCTCGGGATTCCCTAAAAACCTTCAATTAAGCCCAAACTTCTTCTAACTCCTTATTTTCCTACAAAACACCAAATCATTATATCTAATATATAAATAGGGGTTAAAATAAGCAAATATACCCTATAAAAGAGAAGAAATTCGGCTCGAAACGAGGCCGAACAAATATTTCATTAAAACAACTCACCTAATCACTTTACCCTTTTTTATTTAAAAAGCAATTCACTATTTCATTTCACTGTTTCCAATTAGTTTTTCACAATTATCAATATAATTTACCATTATAAAAAACAAAATTCACCACAATTCCACCGCACCGCTTATACGCAGCCAGCCGTATAAAAGAACGTGGCCTTTAGCGCTGACAAAAATTCGGGATCGGGTAAATTCGGGTCGGATAATGTCAAAATTCATACGAGAATTTCATGTCCGGACCTGGTTTTATTTCGGGTTGAACCGGGTCGGACAATTCGGACGAAGCAAAAATCGGGTTCGGACAATAGAAAAAAGAGAAATTTTATATCCGAATATTCGGTCAATATCAAAATTCGGACGAAAAATCTATGTCTAAACCCAATTTTTTCTGGGTCAAACAATTCAAGTAATTCGGGTCGGACAAAATTTTGACAGCGGCCTTGATATAACAAAGTCAAATAATTATAAATAAGAACAATTTGAGGCATAAATGCTAATCCCTTAAGCCCTAATCTAAAACTTGTCAGAAAGCTTTTTTCATAGATCCAGAATTACCTGGACTTCTACAAAAGGCCTCCTAAAGCGCGTCTGTAATTCCATCGGCCCAACGAGGCAATTATTACTATTACAACACGGTTGTTTTACGGTACTAAAAAAACACAGGATATATTATGAAGTAACTAATATATGAATATAATTTAAAGAAAATAACAGAGAAGAATAATAAAGATGAAAAAAATAGAGAAAAGAGAATATGATGATTTATTTATAATTCATAAAAGATGTTTAATATTAGTCGTATAGTAAGAGTCTTATATAATATAGATTTCATATGTGAATAGAAGCATGCTATATTATATTTGATTAATATATAAACGTTCATATGTATATTATTGCATAATAGAATATTATTTTCATAATATTCCTCTTTTTAATTGACAATTTCTTATATAATATTATCTTAGCAATTGTAACATTAGCCCTCTTCTTTAGTTTAGTTAGATCTAACTTAATTTATCTTTATTTTATATAATACAATTCCGTAAAGAACACTTAAATCAAAAATAAAATTTTAATCAAAAATAAATTCAAATAATATTATTTAATCTCAAACCAATTCATTTTCTCCAACACCTATAATGTTTTTCATTGTTTTCTCAAAATATTCAAATTTTATATTTCTATTCAACAATTACCTTAACTCAAACCAATTTTATTCTTGCCTTTCCTTTCTTTTCCTAATCTAACCAATTTAATTTGATCAAAGAACATCATTATACTTTTATGATAATGTTTTTTTTTATAATCACTTTTATGATAATATTGTTCATTATGAATCCAATGATAGTAATATTATAATAAATGATTATATATTGAGAGATTGAGACCCTGTTCTTTGGTTAGGTTTAATTAACCAACCTATCCAAACCCATCCAAATTTATCATTACTTATCCAAATTTTACATAATTTCCAAAAAAAGTATCCACTCTAAAAATATAATTTTCCAAAAAAACATTTAACTTATTTAAACTTATTGTAATTGATCCATTAAAGTCTAAAATTAATTAAATCTGATTTTTTTTCTTTTACTTTTATATACCCTCATAAATGATAACTCGCCAAAAACTATTTTAAGAGTAAATTTGACATGGGGAAGATAGATGAGCAGATCAAGTCTTTTCACCCTTCCGTGAAAGATTTGACAGCAGCTACTCTACTCCTAGTAAAATTTTGCAGACTTTGCTCTTCAAGCAACATCTGCTTTTTTTTCCTTCTTTTTTTTAATTCAAATCTATAATAAATTAAATTTTCCCACTTAAAAGTTGTATATTCTACAAACAACATAAACTAATTCTAATTCTAATTCTAATTCTAATTCTAATTCTAATACAGTTAGAACTGTAGAACAGAACAACTTACTGTAGTTTTATACTAGGCTATAAATACTCCTCCAACTCCAACAAATTTTACAAGGGCTTTGCTAAGAAAGAAAAACCCAGATAGAAGATGAAGGTTGATGACCGGAAAACTTTGATAGTTGAAGATGCAGAAGAAGATGACCGGAAAAATTTAAGTTTAGAAGAAGAAGATGACCGGAAAACTTTGAAAGTTGAAGATGCAGAAGAAGATGACCGGAAAAATTTAAGTTTAGAAGAAGAAGATGACCGGAAAAATTTAAGTTTAAAAGATGAAGATGAAGAAGAGGATGATGTGTGGGTTAAGATGTTTATGAATATACTTAACACGTATGATGATGATGATGATGTGCATTATGAACTCAAGAAGTTGTTCTTCTTCTACAAAGCGGGCTCTGTTTGTAAGGCATGGAGGGTTGCTTGCAAGAAGATTTTAGCTCGGAACGATTGGGAGGAGCCTGGGGAAGAAGAAGAAGAAGAAGAAGAAGAAGAAGAAGAAGAAGATGATGATGATGATGATGATGATGATGAAGAGGAGTCTGAAGAAGAGTAGGAATGCGTTTCATTAAAGGCAAGAAGGGTTTTGTGACTGTAAATTTAGATAGGGTTTTTGGTTTCTTCAACTAATTGTGTGTATGGATTCAACTTCTAGCTAGATTAATCTACTTGATTAGTGATCTTAATTCCCATGGTCTTTCCAAATTTTCATGTTTCTTATGTCTTCTCACTGAGGATGTCAAAAATAAGTCCAAAACATAACTCAGTTCAGCTTGACACCAAAAAAAGAAAAAGATTAAATTTTTACGTAGATTCCATTATTTCACACTCAAACTCGTTAGAAATTTTTTTCTTGAAACTCTACCAAACATGCCCTTATGTTTATCGTACGAGCTTGAATTTCAAGCTCGTCCGAATGACATGACTTGGATTAACCCGTAAAATTTGGGCGTCATACATCAACTTTTCGCAAGTGTCCACTTCATTGGGACCCCAAATGACTCGACTCTGGATTTTTTATTGCCCTATGTCATACATTCGCCCTAAATCAGCATGCTTTAGTAGTTTACAAGCCAAATCCCCAACGTTCTAGTCAATATACAATACAACAATAACAACTTTTAGCGTGAATTTTGCCTGTGCCGGGTCTATTCCAATCGTATGAAAGCTAGAAAACAAAAGCCATGGTTTATCACAGACTGCTGGAACTTACATTGTGCCAAAAATTAGGCTTCCTCTCTTCAAATGCAGGTGCTCGTCGATACACCAGTGATGCAGTCTCTATCAGGATTCCAGCAGTCAGAGCAAATATTCTGTATTTTCTACCACCGGAGTTGTAATCGAAGTAATGGAGTGCATATTTCTGGCCCCTCCAGTCTCCCTCCACTTCTCCTCGGTTTTCATCCTGTTTTGGAGCAAGAAAAGGTCGGAGCTTGAGACTCTGTGTCGAGGTCAAGTCTAACTAGGGCTGGCAAAAAACCGGGTCCATGTAAAATTTGGGTTTGGACAATTCAGACATTTGACAAGATCAATAAATTTGGACCCTATTCGGCTGCCATTTCAGACAATTCAGACATTTGACAAGCGTGCTCCGGTTGTCCCATTGTCCGAAGCCAAATTGTCTCGAAAATTCAGACAACCTAGACCCGAATTACCAACCCAACCCGCCCCGAATTTGAACTAGACCATGACCAGTTGCCCGGATTTAATATTCGGTCAAAATATGGTAACCATACACCGATTTTTTCCAGGTCAAACAAATCCAAGTTATTGGATCAGACAGATTTTTGCTAACCCTAGGTATAGAGCATGATGAAAAAATTGAAGGGGAACTGAATGAACCTTGAGGAACATTTCTAAAGGCGCGTCGAATATGGCCCCGACTTCTGCAGGGTTTGGGGTTGGTGTAAACGCAAACTTGTCATGTAGAAGACCAATCACCGGTACCACCACCATGCCATTCTGAAATTGCACCATTCATTCAAACAAATTGGCAATGTCAGGCCTTCCTACCACCACCATGCCATTCTGAAATTGCACCATTCATTCAAACAAATTGGCAATGTCAGGCCTTCCTAGAGTTACCAAAAGATGGAGGTCTTTTAGCATAAGAAATCATAAAAACCATAAACTTTCAGATTGACAGCAAAGGATAGTGATTGTCTAAGAAAGCACAATGGTGATGAGATTTGATCCACCTTGTTTTGAAGTGATCACGAAACGATCAAACTCCGAAAACCACATTGACCCAAAATTCACACTAACAACACTCTGACAGGATAACATTGCCAAACCTGATAAATGAATCAACTTGATCCAAATGTGGACTAATTCCGACCCGGATCAAAATTGCTATGATACAAATGACTGACTTGCAATTACAATCATTTGATCAAGATCAAACACAGGATTTAGCATGTAATCAAAGAAAAAGTATCAACATTAACAGTGCAATGCAGTGCACAAGGCAAGACCTTCATTGTGAAAGGATTAAGAAGAGTATCAACATCAACAAGAGAAGGGTCCAAACCAATCTCCTCCTTTGCTTCTCTTAATGCAGTGGCTACTTCATCTGCATCGCCTTCATCCATTTTCCCACCAGGAAGTGCCACTTCACCTGAAACAAACAACACAAATAACCCACAAATGTGCACTTGCAGTTAACAATCCCGGTTAGCTGCTGAATCATCCGGTATCAAATTGGTCATCTGGGTCACTCAGTTTCAGTTCAGCACGAAATGGGTTGATGAGACATTCCGGTTAGGGCAAGGAGATAAGCGGGTTTGGATCAAGTCGGTTCAGACAATCAATGTGCATGCAGTTGACAATCCAATTAAAAAATTATGTGCTAAATCACCCTGTGTCAAATGTGTTATCTGGGTCACTCACTTTCTATTCAGGTCGAAGTGGGTTGATGAAATATTTGGGTTTGGGCACGCGGGTTTGGATCAGCTAGGTTTAGATCAATAAAACCCACCAATCTGCAGTTGCATTTGACAATCCAGATCAATAATTAGATGCTACACCACCAAGTATCAAATGGGTCATCTGGGTCACTCAATTTCTATTCATGTCAAAATGGGTTGATCAGTTATTCGGGTTCGGATCAACTATGTTCAGATCAATAACCCCAAACAATGTGCAGTTGCAGTTGACAATCAGCTCATAATTGGGTGCTAATCATTCAGTATCAAATGACTGGTCATCTGGGTAGCTCAACTTCTATTCGGGTCGAAATGGGTTGATGAAAAATTGGGGTTCGGGCAAAGACATAATCGGGTTTGGATCAACCTGGCGCAACTCAATAACCAATAAAAGTGAACAATCGCATTGATAATAGTGAACAATGGTAATTGTCTAACTGATAATAGTGAACAATCGTAGTTTTTGGAGCACATGCTGTAGGTGTACGTAATAAATTGCAGCAATTAACAAACCAATAATTAATCAACTGCTAATCACCCAGTATCAAATGGTCATCTGGGTCAATCATTTTCATTTCGGGTCGATGAAAATTACAGGTATGGATCAACTGGATTCAGCTCAAAATCAAGTTTTCATTTACATGACTAATTTCAGGTTATTAGATCAAACACAATCGATTATGGGTCAATTTGATCAAATTCAGAGACTAACCCGAGTGAGATGACAAATTTGATGAACGTTCAGTGAGAAACACACGAAGATCGCCATGATCTCCTTCAAATAAGCAGATCAAGACTGCGGCTTTTCTGTGAACTCTGGAATTAGGGTTGCGATCACAGCTTCGAACATCCGCAGCATTGAAATTGAAATTGTTTGTTGAAAGAGGATTTTGGAGACGAAGATGGTGAGTCAACTCGGATAGTTTCCGGGTCTCACTGCCAACGTTTTTGGCCTCCATGATTTAGCAATGGCAGATGTAGAAATTAGCATGTTCATCCTTGGTTTGGTGGGTTGTCAGTTGAGCAATTCACTGAGTCACATGCGATCAACTCGGTCACTCGGTTAAGCAAGTTACTTGAGGTCTTAACCACTTCTCCCGGGTAATAATTTTTATACACCCACATTTTCAAAATAATTTTTATCTTAGCTGATATTAAAAATATTGTATATTTGATTTTTGTTAAATTTTTCAACGAATATTAAAAAAATAAATATGAATTCACTTTTTTACCTTTAATATTTAAAAATTATTTAAAAATATTGAATGTGGTAAAAATTATTTCCATAAATGTCATATAAGATAAATGTAATTTATTCGACTTTGGCTGGTCAATCTTTGAGAAATTGGTCCTTTGACCAAAAATATAAGAAGCAAATAAGGAATAAGAACTGTGCGTATGCATGTGTTATCAAATGTAACAATTAACAAATGTTCATACATCATGTCACTAAAGTAGCCCAAAAGTACCACAAGCACAATACAATTGTTTGTTATTTTTTCAAAATTAATACTCTCTTTGTTGCATATTAATTAACACTTTGATTCAATTTTTATCATTAATTGCTTACAAATTACAATAAGTTTCAATATGAAATTATCGTCTTTAAAAAAATATTTTATTAAAAATTACAATCGAGGTAATTTCATATTGTAACTCATTGTTATTTGAGGATAATTAATAATTAAAATTTAGTCAAAGTGTTAATTAATTTGAAATAGAGAAAGTACCAGTTGTTAGAATTAACCCGCTAATTCATTCATCTCTTAAAAAAAAGTTGTCATTCTAATCAAAACTAGCATAGCAACCACCTAGTCGGCTTAATAGCCGTTAAATAAAATAAAAAATCATAGCAACCACCTAATTTTAAACAACCATGGTAATGGTTATGTGTTTGTCATTAGGATCTGTTGGAATCAGCCTCTTTATGCATTTTTGTGTATGGGGGAAGACTGTCTACATTTAGACCCCCTCAGACCGCATATTAGTGGAACCAGACTGGGTCGATTGTTCTTATTGTTGTTGTGGTATGGTAATGGTTGGGTGTCCACATTATTTTTTGAACTTTTCACAATCTTATGCTAGTATAAAAATTGACTCTTTAACATGCCTTGAACATTCTCAAGCATTAAACTTCATAGATTTTGACTCACCAAGACACCAACAAAAAAAAAAAAAAAACATTTTTCATATTCAAACTATTTCTATGCTTCACTTGGATAAAATTCACATTGAACTCTCATTATTATTTCACATTTTACAAAACCCTCAAAAGTCAAGTTTGCTTACACTAAGGTCCTATTCTTTTGTGCGATGCGATGCGGTGCCGCAACTCATCATACCACTCAATATTATTCTATAATTCACTATATCATACCACATTTTATCACAATCATTACTCTTCTTTCTACTTATTTTTTTCTACCCTCAGTTTTCTCTTCTACTTTTCACATTTTCCCTCCTCACCTACCACATCGACCAAAAATTCACCATATCATTCCACATTTCACTGTACTTTTTACAACTTACCACACCGTACAATTTCCATGTGTTACCGACCGTACAAAATAACAACGCTTCAATTGCTAATAGAGTGCTAAAAAGATTCCACTCTTTTTTTGGCTAAAAGGGTTGAAAATGAACCAATGGTTGCAAAGAATTGTGGGAAGGACAAAGGACCCAGAGACAACTTTAGATGAAACATGATTTTAAGTCATTGTTGAGACTACTCATAGTAGTTATTATATGTGTGGGCTCCTATTCTCGCATGTACATTAAATTATCCTCTTTTCCTAGTGTTAGGGGCATGAGGTAGAGTGTGCTCTAAATGTTTTTTGGTACAATCATTTTGGGGTCAATCATCAAATGCTCCTCATTGGATTCATTATATAAGATATATTCATCATCGAAATTCCACACTTTATCGGGTTCAATAGTATGTTTCAACAATAATAATAAGCTCGCAGAATAAGCACATATAAGCGTAATTTTATCTATTTATTTTGGGTGATTATTGTTGTTGTTGAAACATATATATGCTTAAAGAAATTAATCAAGACGCCTATGATGTGTCATTCAGCTACTTATGCTATTATGTGGAATTTCATTTTTGATTAGATTTTTATCTTCGATTTTGTTTGACGATGATATAGTAGAATTCTTGTCAAAAGAATTATCTAAATGATCTTGGATCTTATATTTGTGTTAGAAAAAAATGCTCAAAATTTTCAATTAAAAGTTGGATGAACGTTGAGAAATTAAATGAGAAGTACCAACAACTACTAAACAACCATCTAAATCAATTGTTAAGTGTCATGGGACAAAAAAGAGGTCCCACGTTGGAAGAGGAAATGAGGTTCCTGAGTTTATAAATGTGGGCGCTACACATCTTATTAAGACTTTTTTTTCTGCAGAGAGGGTAATGGCTCTATGACAAGTGGTATCAGAGCCGAGCTGGACTCAATTTCGATCTCTCGCCAAGCACCACGATGATGTGAGGTAGGCATGGGGCCCCACCAGCGACGAGAATATCACATGATTGGGTGGGGGAGAATTTCATAAGGCAAGAAAATGTCTCACATTGAAAGAGGAAATGGGGGGTCCTGAGTTTATAAACATAAGCGTTTCACAATGTCTACTGTCGTCAAAGTTGTTTCTCTAACACCATTGAATCACTTTTTCGAGAAAATTGAAATTGAGATACTGATGCAAGTTCTTCCTTTCTGAATCAGATAGATTCATATCTGAAAGAGGTTGACAATAAGTTCTTTCAAAATGGACTATTTGTCCCTCTGTTAGAGGTGTTCCAGAAATGTCTGCGATCGAGTAAATAGTTCTACGAACGAATAGATCGGATCGAATTGGAAAATCGTTAGGTATGAATATGTTAGATACCTGTGACTCGATTGGACCGAATTGATTATCTTCATGCATAAGGATGCTAGATTACCTAGTAGAAAAGATTGAAAAATCATCACAAACCTCCCTTTTTCTTTTGTATTGCAATTTCTGGATTATTATATGATGATTTTTTAACTTTCCGATCCGCCGGCTCGCCAATCATTGATGGTTCTAGAACCGCTAAACCTACGTTACATGCAATAGTACCCAGAATTACTACCGGAAAAATATATAAAAGATCATTAGGCCACGCGGGCTCGCCATAATAATTATGACCCATCCCTTTTGTGTAATCAATGTGTAAATTTAGGGCACATACACTACTGAAAATCAACTAAAGTTCGAGTGATAAATAGTAAGTTTTTGTTTTTGATACTTAAAACATATGTTTGTGACCAATGTGACAAAAACACATTCCAAATTCTATGACATTGATCTCCACAATTGTCCATATATCCACATTTCCTTACCAAATAATTGTAGAAGATTTCATCTTGTTTTTGTTGTCTTCTTCAATCTTCATTTTCACCTTAAACTTTCACAAAAAAGGGAGAAACTAGAGTGGCTTTAGTGAAGCACTTCACCCCCTCCTAAACCCATGCAACAAGGCACGCGTGGTGCACAAGTACTCATCCCAAGAGGCAATCCAAAGGCAAAGCAAAGCAAAACAAAGCAAAACCCACAAAGAAAGAAAAATAAAGGGAGGCACTTCTTCACATGCCTCAATGTCACTATCACTTTGAGGAATCTCTTTCAATGCCTTCACCTTTGCTTCCCTCCTAATATAACACTCCTTGACACTTAAACTTCAAAGCATCAATCAAATCATCTTTCCCCCTTTCACCCTTTCAAATTTTCTTGTCGAAAATTCGGCATCCCAAGCTCCTACCTCGCCCTGTGGGACCCACCAGAGGCAGTGTCGACAGGTGTAAGGAGATTCAGATGTGGACAGCCTTCTGTTTCTGACACTGAGTGTTGTATATAAATGTGTGGGAGGAAAGTGATGAGAGTAAGAATCAGTTGTGTCATCTCAAGACTTGATTGAATATGAGTGAAAACTGAGGGTTTATATGACAACTGACAACTCCAACAAGAGGTAGGTGTAGTACTTGTTTTCTTTTCATGTTTGCCTTTTAATGTTGGTGGGCTTATACAGTTTTCTTGTCAGAAGATACTGCAGATTGGAATTGTCTTTGTCCAACCCTCACAATTTCCCTGTTCTTCATTCTTCTTCATATATGTTCTTATCTCTCCCCCCCCCCCCCCCCTTTCATTACTACTAACAAAAATCTTGCATGCATTTTCTTTACTCAATTCTAGGCAATGATTTTGTGCATGTATGCTATATGGTATGATGCAGTTACCTGCATTCTAGTGCACTTAACTGCAAACTACAATAATTCAGTATAATGAAGGCATTACTGCTCTGAAGAATTCTAGGCTGCATTCTTCTGCACGTACCTGCAAACTGCACTTTTTTTACGACTGTTCTGAAGAATTGTTCGCTTAATTAATGGGTAGAGCAGGAAACATGGCTGAAGTACACGGATCGGAGGAGCATAGTTTGAGGGCATCAGAGAAGAAAGCGCGGCACAACAAAGTCTACACTGCAAAAGGACCAAGAGACAGGAGGGTCCGACTGTCAGCTGACACTGCAATTCAGTTCTACGACGTCCAAGACAGGCTTGGCTATGAACGTGCGAGCGAGGCAGTCGATTGGCTCATTAGGAAGGCCAGAGTCTCCATTGACAAGCTCTTCGAAACATCATCATCTTCTCACACTCAATCAGTTCATCAGTTCCCTACTGACGGTGGCTCATCAGTGCAGACTTCTTCTGATCAGTTTGTCAGTTCGATGGAGAACTCGTCGACGCTGTTTTCTAGTTACATTCAGGGAGGAAACTGCGCGAACGAGATGGGTTTTTCTCAAGGTCAAGCGGGGTGCGAGCAAAAGGGTCAGATTCAGAGGATGTTTATGATGGATCAAGAAACAGGGTTTCAGAGTAATGGAGGAGTGTGTTCTGATGAGATTGTTAAGTTTTACATTTCAGGTCAAGGGTTTGTTGGTGATCAGGAGCTGAATGTGGGATTTAATCAGCAGCATGCCTTTCTGAGAGGTGGTTGAAGTACAAGAACCTGCAGATTTTCCCTTATTTGCAGTTGCATCAGTTATTATGTGTCTGTTTTTTGTGAGTTTGCTTTGTTTTTGATAATTAATAACAGTCTTTTCTTTCCCCTGTTTGAGTGTATGACATGAGCTGAAATTTCTCACAGGAACTCCTTTCTATTTCGTATGATGATATTTTAGGTAGAATCCTTGAGAGAGTACGGTACATTCGGTCTCTTTTAGGATTCTGTAAAAAAAATCAGGAAAAAGTACAGTTTAAGGTTACTAAACAAGGGTAATTCCAGGATTCTGTAAAAAAAATCTCTTCAAAACTTCTATTTACATTATAAATACAGTACATTCGGTCTCTTAAGACATTTACAACCAGAAAGAAAAGCTTCAGCGAAAATATAAGACCCGAAAAAAACAAGAAAAAGAAAAAGAAGAAGGAAGAAGTATTGCATATTTGCATGTTCCTTTATTCAGAATCAATTGGCAAACCACATATTTCACACCACCCCCATATACATAACTTTCTGAAAAGAAATCAAATGAATGACTGCAAGATTTGCACATATATCCTCGATCGAATGAAAACTCTGAGATTCTTCTTCAGTTGATAAACTTATCTTTCTTTTTCGCCTAAGATACCGAATCCCTTTTCTTCTCTGGGACTACTACTTGCTCTTTAGCCTTGGATGCTTTATCACTGCTGGGTTTTTCTGCGCCAGGGAAGGACAACCTTCGAGGTTTTCCTGGGATCTTCCCATTTACTGTGCTTGGTTTTTTTACCGGTGCTGGTTTTGGGGTGGTTAGAGGTTTACCGTTTTTTACAGTCTTGGTGGGTTTGTTCTGAGTGGCCTTCTTAGGACTGATGGATTCAGATGAAAGTCGGGTTTCCCATGGGCAAGCCGCGATCCATCGCTCCTTCCAGCTCCAACCCCAATTGGCTTTCCCGAGTTCAGAAGCGTTTGAGCCGGATTGGTTTTGACCGGAGTTTGCCCTCCACTGCAAAAGAATAAGTTCAGTTCAGAATAAGTGTAGAATAAGAAGTTTAGAATAAGGTGAGCGTAAGTTATGCGGAAAGTTCTCAGAACAACGTTTGGAACGAGTTCAGTGAAGATAAGTTCAGAATAAGTTCACTTCAGAACAAATTCAGTCAAATGAGTTGAATGATTCTTTAAGTAATATGTCATCGGACAGATAATATGAAATGAGAAAAATATGTCGGAAACTCAGATAAAAATATGAATTAAAGGGTTTTTCTATGGAATTATGTACTTGATGAGTGAATGCATATGCCAAGGTTCGCTCTCGCTTCAGTGCTGCTTCTTCTCTCTGACGTATTCTTGATAGGATCTCTTCCATGGTATCAGCGCCTCCATTCCATTCGACCTGTTTGAGTTTGTAACGTCACGAACAAAAGGCATTCAGAACTATGTTTTTCGTTCTTGGAAAGAGACCTAAATAGAGAACACCAAAAACACTTATAATTCCACAAAGTTTTTTCTTTTTTCATACTAACCTCCAAGTCATGAAGCTTAGCCTCGAGTTTCAGTTGGTTTTCCAACTTCTTCTGTTTAAGACGGCCTTCTATTACCATGGACTGACGGCGCTCTCTAATTTGAGCTTGTATCCTACTCCATAAATGAAGATGAGACAGCGTGCTATTAGCTTGCTTTTGAACAGATTGCATTTTAGTCAGTTTTTGGAACCTTATCGCCCCCTTCATTCGTTGTACGGTTTTCCTTGCCTGCAGAAAAGCAAACAATCAAACACCCTTCATAAACACGGTACTCCGGGGTATAGATTTGAGTTTAAATTTAAGGCATCTGTATATAAGACATGCCTCTAACATCACATCAAACAAGCTCAATATGGTCACGGGTCCAAAATGTTATGAGTATAAAACCATCACTTGACCTTCAACTATCAGTTTGAGCGTTTGGTTAAGATGATTCCACACGGTATCAGAGCTACACTAAGTAAGAGGTCTCAGAAAGGGAATTTGCGTGACGGGGCGTGTTAGACTATAAAACTATCATTGGGTCTTCAACCATCAGCTTAAACTAGGGATAATGAAACATAAAGCGCACCCTATAGGCCCGAAAAGCAGTCTGTATTCTAGTTGCAGCAACATCTTCACTGAGTTCAACCCGAGACACATTGTTTAGGCTGTTGTTTTGACCACCATTGGCATTGTTTTCCTGAGAGTTGGTGTTGGATTCAGATCCTGTTGGATTCTCAGAAGCTGCATTTTCCTGTCAAACAGAGAAAACGAGACAAATTCAGTCTGAATACTCTCTGCAAACTATCACAAGTTCAGTCATACTCAGAAATATACTAGATTACATTACATCGAGGCCTACGATCAAGCCAGGTATTTTCCACATAAATACGTGAAACATATTCTGGATCACATAACAAAGTGTGACGCTAAGATGCAAACCTTTGGTTGTTTCAATTTGTCAACCTTCACCTTCTTTCTTCTGATTATAGTCTTGAACCAATTTCCGGAACCCATTTGTCTGTCAAAGACACAACTCAATTTGTATTAGGCCTGAAAAATCTCGTCATGAAAAACATTTGTAATTTGTATGACATCATGGTTGATAAATGAACAGCCAAAATCGGCCACAAGACATAGGTTGTTTCTTAGCTAGACAAAATAATCGAAAACATATTTAATTAGAGAAGTCATCTACTTTCTAACCTACTCCAACAAAGCTCCATAACTGCTCAAACTTGTTGGTCAACAACAACCACAAACATGACTTTCGTTTGTCAACCTGTGAGACCAGGAGGAACTATACATTTTTACTACACACCAAATTTACCAAACCTAATCGTTTCCGACTTTCGTTGTTAGTTAGACTGTCACAGAGCCCTGTTCTGCTGCTAATTTTGAATTTACCTAACCTAATTTCACACTAATGTATGAACCATAGTTACCGGGAACGCTACATATGCCCGCGACCCGCGTTCCGAAGTCAAAACTAGACTAAATTAGTGTAAAAACTAGCGACCCGCGTCCAGGGATTAACAACCCAGGAACCGAAATTCATTCTCCAACAGCAACAACTCATCCCAGTGTAGTTCAGAATACAGATTCCTACATAAATTAGCCCTCAGAAATCCATGTTAAATGTAGAAATTAAGCTGAAGTTGGTAATTGGCATTCATACAAGGAAACTAAATTTAAAGTCACAATAAAACATTCATCATCCACAAGAAAACTAAATTTTGATTCAATAAAACATTTCAACACCACACACCAAACATTCCCCTACAAACAACCAGGCAAAGAACACCCACCAATCTCACAAACAACCAGAGAAATCCAATGCATTATGCATAGACAAAAGACCCAAAACTAGGGTTCACACCTACTGATGCTAAAATTGGCATTTTTGGACCAAAATTGCAAAAGGGTAACCCATTAAAACACACAAAAACATACCAGAATTACAACAAGCAAGAGAGGAGATAGATGACAAAAACCTAGCAGATATACCAACACACTTTGGAACTACATGATAAAGGTATTATTATATCATATCCAGTCAAAAGAGCAATTAATTCTCATTCTATGACAACATTTTTGGGTTGAAAATTCTACACCCAATTCAATCCCAAATCCCAATTGGCAGATCTTTCCCACCTCAAACATACCCAAAAGGGCAAAACTTGGGCAAAATCCCAGCTCTGATCAAGCCACAAAATGAATCAAAAACACAAAAAACCCAGGAAGAAAATCTAACACAAGATCTGAAATTTGAGAAGGGTATAGTGTTGACATACCAAATAGCAAGCAGAAAACCCTGTTTGAAGAAGTGGGTTTGGTTGAATTTTGGTGGGGTGGAAGAAATTTTGATGACTGATGGCCGTCTGTGTGTTCACAGGGTGACCCCCAGAAGTAGAAGTAGAAGTAGAAGTAGAAGAGAAGTAAACAACTTAATCAAAGCTAAATAGTAAATGCACAGAGAAAATAGCCCAAAAAATAAATAGAAAAAAGAAGACAAAAAGGTGGGATTTTTTTTTCTATTTTGGATTAAAACCTAATGCCAGCAACAAAATAATGATTAGTGAATAGTGGGTGAAGTCAGCAATAATTAGAATTGGTAGAAGAGTGGTTTGGATTGATTTGGGTTTTGATTACTTGAATCCTGTAGTTGATTGTGTTTGTTTGGGGATGCTTACAACTTATTAAATTTTAAAGAAAAATACTGAAGAGGACAATATGATGGGAAAATATAGTACACCAGTGTGATATTATACCTAAGAATAAGTATATGTATGAATATGATGCATGAACTTAAATGTATTTTTGTACTGATATCATTCAAATACTCACTATTCTTCTACACTTTATAATATTATACCACGTTTTAGCATACTCATTACTAATATATCTTCTCACTTTTTCTTATCTTCACTTTCCCCCTCCATTTTTCACATTTTTTCTCCTCACTTAGGGTCTGTCAAATTACAGAGTAAATTAAATTTACTAGTTTTTGCCTAAGTTACCAAAATTTACTAAAAATTACGAAAGTTTAATTTTGATATATTAACATAAATTTGCCAAAAGTTACCAAAATTTACCAAAATTTAACTTTTATCCAACTATTTCCTTCATATAACACAACATCGTGTTCACATTTTACCAACCACACAAAAGAACATTACTGTAACAATTATGAGTGAGTAAATTTGCCATGCCCAAGTCTAACTAATTACCATTCTTTTTCATAGATTGGTTGAATAAACAAATAAACAATATAATTATAATCAACAATTTTTTAGGATTCCAACAACCCCTTCAAAAAAGAAAAACTCTTTTTGGATAAAGCAATGCACAAAATGATGATTAATAAAATAAATAAATAAGTAGTACTTGGATTAGTTGTTGCATGGAGGGCATCATAATTATATTTATCATTTTTATTTCAATTCCCTTTTAGGATTGAAAACATAATATATCCATTTAAATTTATTATGGCTTTTTCCAAATAAGTTTATCCTTTCTCTCCCTTCAATGAATGGTTAGTTGTGATTGTGCAATTTGCAATTTTCTTGATTAATTCACAAACTGTTCCCACAATGACATTATAACAAATAAATGACAGGGAATTTTGATGTCGATGGCATCTTCCTATTTCCCTAATAAATAAATATATTTTCTTTTTGACTCTCCTTCTTTAGAGTTTCCTGCTTGAAAACAATCAAAATATAAGGGAATATTATTGTTAGTGTTGTTAGTAACATGACAAAACACATCATAGTAATTACCTATATTTTTTTACATAAAAACATATATTATTGATAATAAATGGATGTACAAATTGTATATAAACTATTTGTCAAATTTAATGTGAATTTAGACTTATATGTATTTGACTGAGCATCCATCAATTATAAAAATATATAGTTGTAAATATTGGGGGATCCCCATTTTTGTTGGGAGTGGTCATGGCCAACCTAGGTCCAAGAAAAAAAAAAGTAAAGTTTTAGTAAAATTAAGGATAAATATTATGAATTTCATTTTATTATATGAGTGTAACAGTACAGTGGCTACTCCTATTCTGAATATGTAGATCTATCACTGGTTGTAAATTCATATTATTATATGGTGAAAATCAAAATAAACTAAACTCACTTTGTACATGATAATAATAACAATAATAATAATAATGTGAAAAGTAATTTTGTAATGATGATTAAACGGCGGGATGACTATGTAATTTTCATATAATATTAAAAAAAATTATTTTAGTTTCCCTTTTCATGTCTAAAAATACTAATATGGTGTTACTATGTAGTATATTTTTAAAATGTACCCAATGTTGTAGTTTATATTTATGAGATATTTAGATAATGAGATATATATTTATTAAAATAGAATTTTAAAGATTAGAAGCATGATTGTAGCCACCAGATGTTTGACATACTTGGGAGATTTTAAATTGACACAAATACATATTTGTTGGGCACCTAAAAAAACAATAATCGCAAAAAAAAAAAGATATATTAGCGAAATCAACTGTTTTTGGAGGGAAGAACGCAGTTTATTTTGGCCGTTGATCGCGGGTGATGACTGAGTCATGAGTGGTCTCGATTAAACAAAAGAATAAAGAAAACAGAAAAGAAATCCATTTGATAATCTCGATAAAGATTAAAGAGATATTTTTATCGCAGAAAAAGTCAAAAGAGATTACGAAAAGACGGGAATACCCATCCGCTAAAGGCTGTTACATCTACATCCCGCCTGGAAAGACAAAAATAACCCTGCGTTGAGATGTATAGAAAAAGAATTGGTCCCGGCGGGGCTCGAACCCGCGACCTTCGGCTCATAAGACCAACGCTCTAACCAACTGAGCTACGGGACCCTGTTGTTGTATTTATAAGGGTATTTTATATAAAATTTATTTTATTATAACTATCATGAAATTATAGGTATCTTACCATCATGCAATGAGATTATGAGAGAGAATCAATCAAATCTCTTTGTGCAATGCAGGAAAAAAAATTGTGTGTGTATTCTAAAGGTCTAAAAATCTCATTTACTTCAATCATGTAAGTAACGAGAATTATCACATTTCACTAAGTGTTTTTGCGATGCAAAAAAAAAAATGTTATCTCATTCGTGAAAGTTTTTTTAGACGAGAAGTATATGGGTGATATTGTGTTTATTTCGGTCACAATAAATAGAAGAAAGTTGTGTGTTCAATAGAATCAACGACATCAACAAGGAAAATGGGAAAATGCCAAAAAGGTGAAGACAATGTTTAGCAAAACAAAGTACCATCAACATTCGTTGATGAAGCCTATAGAAAAATGTTTATGCCTTTAATCCTTCAATAGACATATATGAGTTTATTGAAGCTTATTTTTAAAATATGCCCCCAAAATTTTTGGATTGACCATTAGGTAATTAGGATAATGGATTCAAGGCTTGTTCTTTTTATTGCTATCAATATGTTGTTTCTACCTATCTTTGCCTGTTTTTACATAAACTAGGATAATCATCTATATTAACGTAAACTTATCCAACATCATGTTTTAAAAATTCATATAAATTCAAATAAATTTATAAAATGCATAAATGTTTTGAATGACATTTCTTTTGTGAATTTCATTTGAAATCTTAAAAAAGTAAATTTTAAGAGATTTTAAACTACAAAAATACAAAATAATATAGAAATATCAAAATTTGTCCAAAAAAAGAAAATGAAAAAATACCAGTGGCCCACTAGATCCACCACTGTTGGCAAGACTCACCAACATCCCTCTTTCTTTCACTCTATTTCATTGTCATTCTCCCTCACACCCTAACCCACCATTGTTGTCGTCCTTGCGTACCACAAACCCGCTGCATTGAGACTCTCGCTGGTCAATCCCACCGCACGCAACCGTCACCAACACTAAGTGCACCTTCAATTGTTGATTCTCATAAGTTCAAACATGAACCAGCATTGTGAGTCAAGTCAATCACCCGTCGTGACTGACTTGACTCACTAGCCGCCGCCATCGTGGCCTTCCGCAATCAACAAACCTATGTCACTACACGTCGCTCTAAAAAGCGTCACCCTTGCTACCACTTCTCTTTCATTCACCTACTCATCGTTTGCAAACCTCCATCACCCAACGTCAGCCTCACTACCTCGCCCGTCGCACAACAACCACCTACCCATCAGCGTCCTAAAACCCACCTAGTTCTTCAATGATGGTGGTAGATTTGGGTTTAGAGGAGGCAGTTATTGCCAAAATCCAAACAATGTTTATTTTCAAAATATTGAAATCTTCTTGTGTTGGTAAATTAAAAATTTCCTAATTTTTTTTGAAACAAAAATTTTCTAATTACATAAGGGGAAAAATAATTTTGTTTTTTACAAAAAACCATTATTTACACATTTCACAATATTTAACTTCTACATGATTTACCTTACCTACATAATCTTACCTAATCCTCCCAACTTCACCTATCTCACTTCTACTTACCAATGAAAAGAACATGACCTAAATATTCTATATTGTTTAAATACAAGGGAAATCCAAACTTGCTAATCTTTCAAGGGACGTCAATCCTTGTTTACAGAGTTTGTTTTTCAAATTTTAAAGAAATCGCAATCTTGAAAATCAAGTTCCATATGTAAAGCGGGTAGAATTGTCTTCATTCAATCCAATATTAAATTAATGTTTCTTGCATAATACAGGGTTTTCAACTTTCCAACGAAGTTGTTACCAAAATTGATGGCATTAGTACAATTCAGGTAAGGATCTTCCCATAATTACCTTAGACAAGCTTTATTTACCTAAGAACATGTGAAGTATTGGGTTTCGAAAACGGAAGTTATTAATAACGTTTTCCTCTGCAAGCTATCTTAGAAATATTTGATAGGAAAAAGGCCTTTGGATGGATGTTATTAGATCCAAATACCCCTTTTTTTTTAGAATTTCTTCAAGCACAAGATTAAAAATGGTGAATCATGGGCCTGGAAAGCTATCTTGCACAACGGTGAATAGCTTTGAAAAGACATTCATTGGAACCTTGGAAATGGTCTAGGTATAGAACTAACAATGGGATTTACACTCTTGCCACATATACTGGGGAATTCTTGAAGGAAATATATTATAATAGTGTTAATCATGTGTCTAGAGAAGACAATAGAACTATAGACTGACTTGCAAATGACAATCTAACGTCTAAGTATAGATTTGTGTGAGATGAGATGAGAGTTATGATAGTAATCTCTATAAGATTATCAGTCAGGATCTCCGTGATACAACATTTAAGAAAAGTCTACCCAACCTCTATGGTCCTGTTTGGTACACGATTTATCAAACAACTTGTTGTAAAAGTTGGTTTATTTGAATGTCAAATAGACTATTCATATGTTTGGTAAACAACTTATTTAGTTGATTGTTTTGCCCCAATCAGTCAATTTTCAATATGCTGGATCATCAGTCTATTGACGATGACTTATTGTGGAGAACATATTTAAGTCCAAACGTTGTCTAAAATTACACAGAAGTCATCCTAAAAATATTATTTATATATTTATAAACGTTATAAATGAAATTTCAACAAATACATTTTAAGAAACAACAACCATTATCCAAACCATTAATTCAAACAAACAATAATAAATAACCAATACAAACAACTAACATTAGGCCGCAATAGCCAACAACTATTCACCAAAAAAAATTTACCTTTCATTAACCAAAAAAAAAAAAAAAGGAAAAAATATTGTGGTGGGGGAACCAACTTCTAGGCTCTAGCAGTGTATCCTCAATGTATCATTGAATTCAATGAATTGAAATCATGTACGTCTTCGTTCTAAAATCTATTGCGTTTCCCTCCCAAAGTTTTCTCAACATCTCTACAAGAGCAGCCATTGGTGCGTCGCAAACTAACCTGCTCTGCTTTTCTCCTCTGTCGTTGGAGCCCCTTTTCTGTCTAGGTAACTCTCTCTCTCTTTCTTACTCGAGAGCATAGTTTGAATGTGTGTTTTGCTTGATTTTGACTGTGGGTTGATTTGGGATTCTTGTTTATTGATCAATCAATAGACATTATGGTTCAATTTACCCTCCTGCCACTTAATTTCATTGTGGTTTTCGTTCAGTCATTTTATCAAACAATTGGTGTGCAAGTTTAAATTTTGCGAAGGCAGCGACTTTTAGCACTTTGAAGTTCATGATGGGTATTGTTAACTTGTATGACCCCAATGTGAATCAGTAGTATTCAGATTGTGTGCGTTTCCAAGTTTTAACCTTTTTGATATTTGTTTGAGGATATTGTGCCAAAAATGTTGTGAATGTCCGTAAGTTTGAAGCGTGGTTTGTCTAAAGCTGAAATCTGTCTACAGTTGCTGGCATTCATAGAAACAGAAATGTACGATTGCGGTTCCAAAACCAAAACCAATGCTCCGAAATGTATGAATGTAGTTAGCAACTGTTATACAGGCAATGTAAGAATAGAATGTAAGCAATTGGAATTCAGTTCTTGTTTTCTAGAGCTAAAGATGCCAACTTTGTGGTCATTCTGTTATCAATTTGTAGTGCCTGTTTATTTTTTTGATCTGTTTGTTTGTTAAGGGATTCCAATTTGCTAATATTTGTGCCCAAACACAGTGCAAACCAACTAATGTAACTGTGATGTCTTGTTTGTTCTGATATCTACGGAATGTGTTGATGGTTTGCTTCTGTGATAAATATTAATAGTCATTGATGATCAATTTTCTTGATCCTGGACTCGGTGTATTTTGCAGTGATAGTGGCCTGGAAAAATTTGACCTGACCCGAAAACTGACCCAGAGGTTTAGGGTTTTGAACACAACTTCCAAACCCGAAAGCTAACTAAGCCCGAAACCGACCGGTATTTAACCTGCCCACCTGAATTGATAGGTCACAGGTGACAACATTTGTAGGGTTACTTTTATCAATTTGCAGTGTGTAGTAGAGCCTAATTGAATGCTTTCATTGTTGCTTTGTTCGCGTAATTAGTGTTTTGCTTGTAACTGCCTCTAATTATGCTGCTGCTTCTCTGTATTTCAGGTCATGATATTCAAGTGTTTTGGTGTAGGATGAGAACTGCTAAAACATCCCAAATTAGATCTTTATGTATCTCATCTTCATATGCCCCCAAACCCCAGTTTTCTCCTACTCCAATTCCCCCATCCACAAATGGCGATGTGTCACCTCCAAATTCAGCCGTTTTTTCAACCACTCTCCAGCATTACATAAATTCAAATTATCCATCTCATGGCCTAAAGATTCATACCCATATGCTGAAAACCGGTTACCAACCCAATACAAACATTACAATCAAACTCCTTATACTGCACTTAAAATCAGGCTTCATACGCTATGCACGGCAGATCCTTGAAGAGATGTATGTGCCAACACTTTCAGCCTATAACTATTTACTCAATGCTTATGTAAAACATGCCCGAGTTGAAGAAGCATTTGACTTGGTTCGTCGGATGTGTGATTCTAATCAGAGGCCTGATAGCTTCACACATTCTTTAATTTTGAAAGCATGGGTTTCTGTGCCTAGTTCCCTTGTGACTGCTGATTTAGGAAGACAGGTGCATGCTCAGATGCTGAAATATGATGATGAAGAGGATATTGTCGTTTTTGCTACTTTGATTGATTCTTATGTGAAGTGTGGAAGGGTTAATTATGCTAGGCGTGTGTTTGATTTAATGCCGGTGAAGAATGCAATATGTTCTACTTGCTTGATATCTGGTTATTTGAACAATGGACGTGTAGAGGATGCTGAAGTGTTGTTCGAAGGGATGATTCATAAGGATGTTGTTGCTTTTAATGCAATGATTGAAGGGTATAGTAAATCAATCGATACTGCAAAGAAGTCTATATACATGTACAAAGAGATGCGAAGACTCAACTTTCTCCCTACAATTTCAACCTTTGTGAGTCTCACTGGAGCATGTTCCTCGATGACATCACTTGAAATCGGTCATCAAGTTCAGGGTCACATTGTGAAGACTATGCACTTTACGGATGTAAAAATCGGGAGTGCTCTCATAGATATGTACTCCAAATGTGGGAAAATTGATGAGGCTCGTCGGGTGTTTGATTACATGCCTGAAAAGAACGTATTCTCTTGGACATCCATGATTGACGGATATGGGAAACACGGGAAACCCGAAGAAGTGATTGAAATGTTTGGTAAGATGCAGAAAGTGCATCGAATAAGACCCAACTACGTTACCTTCCTATGTGCTATCTCGGCTTGTGCACATGCCGGGTTTGTGGACAAAGGGTTGGAGATTTTTGAGAGCATGGAGCGGGATTATTCACTGACGCCTAGGATGGAGCACTACGCTTGTATGGTGGATCTTTTAGGGCGATCAGGAAGGATACACCAAGCATGGGACTTTGTTAAGAAAATGCCAGAAAAGCCTAATTCAGATGTTTGGGCTGCTTTGCTCAGTTCATCTAGATTGGATGGGGAAGTTGAGATTGCGAGCGTAGCTGCAGATGAGCTTTTCAAATTGTGTGACGATGGGCGGCCCGGGTCGTATGTAGCTCTATCAGATGCTTTGGCTTCAGCTGGGATGTGGGACTCTGTGAATGAAGTTAGGGAACTGATGAAGATGAGAGGCGTGTCAAAAGATACTGGCTTCAGTTGGACACGGAACAATGATGGCCCATAATCGTATTAGTTTCACAACAAAGTGATGATTTTTGAAGATTGGTAGTTCTGATATGTTGCAAAGTTGTTTATATACTGAAGCACATTACATCAAGTTATGCAGTAGATTGGTACAATACGGTTTTTTGGGCCACTTTTGAGCGTACTCTTGAAAAATTCATTCAAGGACAATTGTGCATGGCTTATAATTGAAGACTATGGTCATTACTCAGGCAGTGACTGGGACCTGGTAAGCTGCTACATTCTTACTTGTTCATTCTATAGACAGAGGGATTTCGCAATACAAGAAATCAAGATCGTACAACATTCTACTAATAGTATATATCATTATCTAAGCTTTTCAACTTAGTTTTTGAAAACTTGCCTGATGTGGGTTTTTCTCTAGTTGCTGAAGGTTGAGAAATACAAGCGACCCAATTACAGAAATCATGCAGATGACAGGAAAGTGACCACAAATTGTTGAAAACCGCAAACTTTGTGGATCGACAACTGCTGCAAGAGAGCGGGAGAAGGCAAACATGGTGGAGAAGACCAATGGCTGGAATTTGTAAATTGGATTGGATGACTGCGATGCCATTAAAGAACACATCAAGCTGCAATTTCTGGTATGTATATATGTATCCTCTCCCCCCTCGTCGTGTCCTAACGACATACAATTTGCACGATTCCTTCATTTTCAATTCTTACTAATCCTGATCACCCAATAGGGGGGAAAACAGATGAGTTAGCAGGAGTTTGTTATCCATTTTTAGTGTGCTGAAACCGCAAGAGTTTTGGAACGAGTATAGCAACTGATTGACTAGGATTTTGTGTATCGAACCAGTATCTTAGTCCTGCTGACATTACCCTTAGATGAGATATGTCAGGCTTCCTACCAGGTCGGACCGAATTGATGACCTTACCCGGTTTTCCAATTTTCCAAGTCAGACCAAGTCGGACAATTCGAATTGATGTATATTTGGGTAAACATCGGATTCAGACAAAAGAAATACAAGTAATGCTGTGTCCGAATTTCGGTCAAATCGGTCAATATTAAAATTCAAATGAAAAATCTATAACCATGTCCGATTTTTTCTTGGGGTTTAGCCATTTAGGCAATCGAGTCGGACTACATTTTGATAGTGCTTGAACTAGGCAAGTACTCTATTGATTACCATGTAAACAATTGGTTGGTCCTTTTTTTTTTTTTTGTATCTCTTTGGGTGATGGTTGAACTGTGGCCCACAAAACAATATTAATGTATCGAGAAAACATTGATGAATACCAATTTTTGTAGTTGTACCTATATGTTTCACGGTCCAAAATATATTAGATGATGTGATTTATTAAGGTCAAATAGTACATAGCAAAAAGAAAATACATCGAATGGCTCGATGACAAATTTCCATCAAAATAAAGAACTGCAATATCATACCAACCTTGTGATTAAGAAAACAACATTTGCTTGATTTCATCTGTGAGGCTCAACTGTAATCTGCACATTACTGTCTGAAAATCTATAATCTTCATCAACTTTCTCTGGATAATGAAAGCGAAACCGTCAACATTAATAATTTTGTAGAATTGATAGATTGGGTTGTTTGAATTATCAGAGAATTTATAACCTTATCACCAAATTTCGTTGTATAACTAAATGTGTTTGGGCCTAGTTGTTTTTTGGTTAAACTGATACTTTGAATGTAGTTTTTTTCATCTTTGATTCATTTCATTTTAGTAGGATGTTGTTTTGTTGTTTCTTCTATTATTGCCTAGTTACTTTTACAAGTATTTCTTGTGTATTACGAACTTTTCACCTTTTTATGACCTTAAGTAACAATTTTTTTTAGTTTTTTTATTTTATATATATGAACATAGGTCAGAGATTCACTTTGAATTAGAAAATGATAGGTCTATGAGATATCTAATATGATAGTTTACAGTGATTTAGAATGTTTTGAACTTACTATAAAATTTAACTTAAAGTATTGATCTTTTAATTGGAGGGATAAATTTTGGTTAACTTTAATTTAGTTTTGGTGATAAATACTCGCTCCGTTTTTATTTATCTGTCGCCTAGGAAATTGTGTTAAAAACTTTGACCGTTAATATCTTAATTTAATAATTCATCATATCAAATTGGTATCATTAGATCTGTAATGAAAATTACTATTAAAAGAGAATAATACTATATTTTTATAATAAATGACAGATAAAAAAAGAACGGAGGGAGTACTGGTTAAATTTTACCAAGTCAGCCTGTGACCCCACAAATCCTACCAGCTACCCCCCAAGATTTTTTCATCCAACTGCTCATACTACCAATCGAAATTAAGCACTAAATAAGCACAAAAAATTAGTTGCAACATTATTGCATTCACGCATGATATCAGTATACTCAACTGCACACTACAATATTTTCTCCTTCCAATTTTCATCCTATAAAATCTATTTTCCTACATTGTTTTCCAAAATAATCTTGGTCATACAACTTACACTTTGTAAAGACATGAAATATTTTACCTTGTTCTTTTCCTTTTTCTTCTTTTCTCCATGTAATATTTATGCTCTATCTGGTGTGAAGCAACACTATGAAGCTATCTATAGCTTTGGTGATTCCTTGGCTGACACCGGCAATTTTCTCCGGTCCGGTGCCCTCGCTTTCCCGACCATCGGAAAGTTGCCCTATGGAGAGACTTTCTTCCAACACCCTACTGGCCGATGCTCCAATGGCCGGCTCGTGATCGACTTTCTAGGTTAATATCCTCTAACCTTTTGTTTTTACCTCTCTATTTTAAACCCTAGTCTAAACCCTAATCCTTCAACCCTTTTATATTACATATTGTACCCAACTGTTTTTTACCCAACATAGGTTATAATCTATGTTACTCGGACTCTTTATATTACATCTTGTACTCATGTCGGACCCTCGATACTTGGACAAGGATTAAGGATACGACACGCGAAACTTCAAATTAGAATGAAAATATGCAAATTCTCTTAAAAATAGCAGAGTCCGACACCAATATCCGGGTCCGATATGGACATGCGTACCCGAGTCCGAGTAACATAGGTTATAATATTATACTTGTACAATAGTATTTGTGCATTTCAAGTGTGGTGCTTAATCTATAGATTAAAGCGATTTTTTCTTTTTTCTATGTTTTCTTGCTTGACTGCTTAGCTCTGTTTTGACAAAAAATCGAGTTGACAATTGTGTTATTTGGATGATTCATAGCTGAAGAATTTGGACTGCCATTTCTACCACCATATTTATCCTTACAAAAAGGACATCATTCCCCACAAGGAGTGAACTTTGCCGTGGCAGGAGCAACGGCTCTTGATCCAGTTTTGTTCCGCGATTATACGCTTAGATCAGTTCTGTGGACAAACGACTCGTTGAGTGTTCAGCTTGGATGGTTCAACAGTTACAAATCTTCACTTTGCTCCACTAAACAAGGTATACAAATATTGTCATTCACTCTCTGTATCTCATAAAGATTGGACTCTCTATTAGCTCTGAGTAACATATTGAGTAATAGGGCATAACACATTATGAAATATGGCATCTTAAGATCTATTATTGAAGTTCCCCCCCCCCCCCATTGTAACACCTATGAATCTATGATTAATACGAAAAAATAGATTATATTCCGGGACCCTGTTCTACTATTATTAGGATCTACTATCTAGTGTCATGTTTTTCAACTTGGGTAGCACAGTATATATGGGTTAGATATTTAAGATTATTTTCATATAGATGTAGATAAAACCTAATATCAATAATCCAAAATCCCGCCTTAGCCGATGTATGATGGGTCGGATGTGGCATCCTTACCCCAAAAATTTGCTATTTAGAGAGACCTGTTCCAGTTGACCCAATATACAGAAATCGTTTGCTACCTTCTACTCCATGGAAAAGAAGCAGGGAAGGTTTAATGGGACATTTTACTTTAGTCCATTACAACTTGAGTTGGAAAAGTAATATGCTTCACTATCAAAATTATTATATATGGGCAATTTTCATATGATGTAGATATCAAGCATATATAATTGGTTTGATTTGATTTAATCTCGAGTACACCATTTGCCCAGATTGTGCAAAATTCTTCAAGAAATCACTCTTCGTTGTCGGAGAGATAGGAGGAAATGACTACAACTTCATGTCCTTTGTGCACAATGACATCAATATGGTAACTGCGTTAGTTCCCAATGTTACCGAGGCGATTTCAGACGCAATTACTGTAAGCTTCCTGATTACTACATTAATTAAACCTAATCCTAAGCATAAAGTAGTACTTAAGACCTCAAAATCAGGTAAATTCATGTCTCCTACTCTCTGGTGTTTTAACACAGACGTTGATAGAGGAAGGAGTGAATTCAATATTGGTACCAGGAAATCTGCCAGTTGGGTGTTCAGCAGTGTACTTGACACTGTTTCAAAGCCCTAACAAAGAGGATTATGATGAAGATGGCTGTTTAAAGGCTTACAATGCTTTTGCAAGGTATCATAATGACCAACTCAAGCTGACATTGGACAAGCTAAGAGTCAATTATCCCAAGGCAAACATCATGTATGGTGACTACTACAATGCAGCTTCTCTGTTTTTTCATGCACCGGGTCATCTCGGTAAGTAGTTATGATAGCCGTCGGGTTACTCTTAAATGGCTCTAAAAGTTATATTCGTGCGTAATTAAGTCAAATAGTAGGAAAAATGATGGTAGATTGGTAGGAAAAATTTCAAACCATTTTAGCAAAAATGATTGGAATTTCTAACCCTTTTTCCCACATAAAATTTTTGAAAAATAGTCGGAATATGAAATGGTTGTTAAAATGGTTGGTTTTTCCAACCATTTTAAATTGGTTGGAAAAAGTGGTTGGTAATACACATTTTTTTAGTTGTGTACGTAACTAGACCCGGAAAAAGTAACTCGAGACCTGAATCGAAAAACCGAACCCAAATGGATGATCCGATCTAGATCTGAACACAATACTGAAGCTAATCCGAACCACAACCCAAAAAGTGACCCGATTAAAATCCACACCCAAATGACCCCAAATCAAACCAGAACCCAATTGGAAAGAACTTCACCCGAACCGAAACTGGCTGACTTGATGGCAGTCCGAACCAATCTTCAACCGACCCAAATCCGAACCGATTCACCCGATTTCCATGTCTATACGTAACTTTTGATTGCCTATATCTAGGTTTTCCTAGACTCTATATAGGTAGGATTATATACATTGGGAGTTGTATGTAGCTAATGATGCATATCTATATAAATTTGCAAATGCAGGATTTAGGAAAGTATTGGTGGCATGTTGTGGAGGAGGAGGAGCATATAACTTCAACTACAGTGCAAGGTGTGGGCACCCTGGTTATAGTGTTTGTGAAGACCCCTCAACTTATGCTAATTGGGATGGTATTCACTTGACTGAAGCTGCCTACAAATTCATTGCTGCTCGACTGCTTCGTGGTCCCTTTTCTTTAAAGTTGAACTAATTATTCATCATCAATTCTATGCCCCAAAACAGTTAATATTATGTGTGTCTTTATTCCCCTTAATTAGGCTTGTTTCTTGCCTTAGACTGCTTAATTAGAGCATATTTTGGGGTATTGATTTGAAATGTTTACTGAATCTGATTAATTTATGTGGCGGTTCGATCTCTTTTAGTTTTGTTGCAAGATAGTCAATGACATGAACATATTTTGGGGTGAGGTTTGTCTGCATTATACCATTGTGGTGGGACCTTCTCCGAGTTACCGCTTGCAGTCGTGGGGATGCTTTATGCACCGGGCTGCATATGATCAATGACATGGGCTAAATCTTGCCCATTATGCTAGCTCTTGTTCATACTCCATAGTGTTATGTTGATGCAAAAGGTTTGGGCGATAATACATATGCTAGCTAGCGATGGTGTTACTAATGTTTAATTTTACTTATCATCACCAAATATTAGTGTATTAATGATAAATAGGTGCAAAAGATCAATACACTAGTGTCTAATGTTAAAAGTTGATATATTATATATCAATATCCCAGAGTTGGTACATTAAGGACCAAAATTCAATTTAAAAATCATAACAATGAGCGACGACAAAAATTCAGGTTGAGTCTAATTGGTCAATGTCAAAATTTGGACGAGAAATTGATGTCCTGACCTATTGTTTCTAGGCTGGATGAAACTAAATCCGAGTCAAAACCAGGTTTAGATAATGGAAAAACATAAACATTATTTTTGGATATTTGGATTGGTTGGAATCACTTTTGGATGGATTGGATTGGATTGGATAAGTTGTGATGTTTTTTTGGGGACTTGTGTTTTTAGAGAGATACATTTTTGGGGAATTATGTAAGATTTGGATTGGACTGGATTGGATTAGATTAGAAAGAGTTACAAATCCAAAGAACAGGGCCTTGGTCAATGTCAATCAAATTAATCCGAACTATACTCATTTTTTTTGAACGGGACAAATTTGAATACTCAGATCGGACAAAATTCTACCACCACCATTAATATACTTTTGCAATAATTCCTACTTTTGCAAATTGGACGACAATAATTCCTACTTTCAATTTGTATTCTGGTGGTCAAAAAAATAAAAAAAAAATTGTATTGTAGTGGTACCAAATCCATCACCACATTCTTTTTATTTTTTTCATGCCTACCCCATATTGTTTTTGTTTTTTTGTTCTTACCCCCAGATAGGTAATGAATTGTAGTTGCTAAAACATTTTTAAAATTATTTTTTTGAAATCCTGAGCAATTATTATGATTTTTTAAAAGGAAAAAATTGAAAAAATCATAAAAAATAGAAAAAAATAAAAAAATGGAAGAAATACTGTAAATTCATTAAAAATCGTGGTAAAATGTTATACAAAGTTTTGAATCAATCGCAACACAAAATCTATGATATTTAAGGTATACTCTCGATTATGTCCCCACTACAATACAATTTTATTTTTTTTGGACCATCAAAATACAAATTGAAAGTAGGAATTATTACCATCCAATTTGCAAAAGTAAGGATTATTAGAATCCAATTTCCCTATATATAAAACTATAAATTTTAGATGCTTTAAGAGAGATTATTGATCTGTCTTGATTCGAAACACACGAGCGTATGCATTATATTGCCATGTTTGAAAAAGCAAAAGGATCATCCAAGTGTATGGCTAGGAGACTGTTCAACAATTTGAACTTGCTATATGTGGAATGAAGAAGTTGTGAAATGTGCGTACGTCAACCATGCCATGCATGATGAATCTATTAGAATGACCAAATCAACGTAAAAGGTGGCAGAAGATCGAAGAGGTCGGACGATCACCACCTTGTCCCTCATATGTGTGTATATATATATATATATATATATATATATATATATATATATATATATATATGGTACCCCACAGACAACTTAAGCGTTAAGACAAAGATATAGATAAGAAGAAGAGAAAGATTGAGAAACTAGAGAGAGATCCAGGGAGTAATTAATATATTAATGATATAATGATGATGAAGAATTTCATTTTGGTGTTGATTTTATCTATGTTGGTTTTGGGCATGACCACCGAAGAGGTGGACCCACCACACCGCACCCTGCGTGCCTTCGGCGGCCACTCTAGCCTCTCCCACGTCGGCGGTGGCTCCGCCAGCAGCCATATCGGTAAGTTGAAATCAGCATATAATGATCTATCCCACAGCTATATTCATACACATATATAACTAGTGGCTTAACACAATCCAGTGGGTGCAAATTAGTACACCTCACAATAGTAAATTTCTAAAGTAGAGATTATTATTAATAAATGTCTCAAATTAATTAAATGGTGATTACAGTACACAATCCAATTTTCCTTATTTAAAGTCATAAAAATATAAGTAGTAGATAATACAAGAAATTCGATTATGAGCCTGGGCTGTGCACGATGCTCCGTGCGCCCAACAAATTTTCGCGCGCGCGGAAGAAGCCCAGGAAGAGAATGAAAGCTTACAGTGAGAAGAAGGTTGATGTATGAGCATTGATATTCAGGTTTATCAACATTCAAGTTTAAGGCCCTAAACATACTTGTTCTAGGGCACGAACATTAATGTTTAGGGTTATGAGTAATGATGTTCAGAATTATGAACATAGTAGTTTATGAGTATAATGCTTGTAGGTAATGGAGCATACAAGTATTAGATTATGAGCAAACTTGTTATTGTAGGGTATGAACATTGGTGTTCAGGTTTATGAGCACAATAGTTGTAGGTTAAGAGCACAATAGTTGTACATTATGAACATTGGTGTTCATGATTATGAGCAATGAAGTTTAGATTTTACGAGCATACTACTTGTACGTAATGAGCATACAAGTTCTAGAATACAAACAAACTTGTTGTAGGGTGTGAGCATTGGTGTTCAGGCTTATGAGCTGTAATTACCTCGAATATATGGTTAAATGTGACTTAAAAGAATTGAAATGACTACTTATATCACCAAGGTACACCTTTTATGGTAGCTCATCCGTAGAGAACTCCTCAGTTAAGCGTGCTTGGTTGGGAGTTAGTCTCAGGATGGGTGACCTCCTGGGAAGTTTTCCAAGGCAGCGTGTGAGCGAGGACGAAACACGATGGAAAGTCTCGTGGTGATTTGTGGGGCCAGTCAGCAATCCTTGAAACAGTTATCGGTAATGTTCGCAGCCCGGGAGGGGTTTGGGCGTTACATGAGCAATGACGATCAGGATTATGAGCATATATAACTGTTGTAAGATATGAGTATACAACACCCTTTTATTGGGTCGTAGATCTGGGCCGCGTAAAGCACTAGAGAAAAGGCGCGCCGACATCACATCGCCTGGGCTCACCATGCTCCGTGCACCCAGGCTCATGATCGATGCGCTGCAGTAGAAGATGTTTAGCGGATATCTTGATTCAATTAAAACATATCGCTGTCATTTTACGTAACTTTGATTGGTTGCCCATATTTAGATTATCTTAAGAATTTTCCTAGACCTTACATATTATTACACTGGGAGTTCCTGTATGTACATAATAATGCATATACATACAAATTTGCAAATGCATGGTTTAGGAAAGCATTGGTGGCATGTTCCAGAGGAGGAGGAGCATATAATTTCAACAATCCAATAAAAAAGGATTTTAAAGTTTGTGGGTTGAAAAAACAGTATGTGCCCTGTTCTTCTTTTTCTTCCTATATTTGAATTTCTTTCCTGTAATGCCTAGGCCCCTCTCGGGCAGCAGACATTACCGATAACCGCTTCAAGGATCGCTGACTAACCCCACAAATCATCACGAGTCTTAAAGGGAGTTTCAAACGAGGCCCATGGTACACAAGTTAAGTGAGCTTCCATCTTAAAACTAATTGGTGTTAAGAGGAGTAGTCCACTTGATTTATATACCATGTCCTTTCTCTTTACTTTTTCGATGTGAGACATTTTTACTCATAGGTGAATCCCAACAATCTCCCCTTCACACATGAGTCTCCCCCCTTGATCGGAATCTTCTTTTGACCAAGGTTTCAAGTCACCATCAGGAACCCATCATAGCCGCACCTTACTCTACAGAGGCACACCCTACTGCACCTGAGTCTCATGCCACCACTCTGTCTCAAGAGTCGCAGCCGCACCTTACTCCACCTGAGCCGCATGCTACCACTCTGCGCATTCAGGAGACCCAGCCGCACACACGCTATGATCACTGTTCTTGTCCACGGTGATCTTCCCGCACCTTGCGTGCGCCCAACCAAACGAACCATCGGCTCTGATACCACTTGTTGGGGGATCCAAGGCGGGAGCCCACTTCAATCGAGGGTCATGGTACACAAGTAAAGTGAGGTTCCATCTTAAAACCAATTGGTGTTAAGAGGAGTAGTCCACTTGACCTATATACCATGTCCTTTCTCTTTACTTTTTCGATGTTGGACATTTTTATTCATGGGTACCGGTGAATCGCAACACTATATGTGGGTGTGTGTGTGTGTGTTGGGGGGGGGGGGGGAATTGATCGATCCAATAAGCATGAATTATTTGTTAGCATGTGAGCACGATGAATATTAGCCATTAGATCCATCATGAATGGTTGCAATTAATCCTGATTTGTTTCTTTTTTTTTTTGGCTGGGAAAATGAGTCTCAGTAATAGTTACATTTAATCCACTTATTTTCCTTTTTTGGCTGAAAACTTGAAAAAAAAACACAGTTGCATAAATTCACTCCCAATTCCTAAACGCACGCTGCTGGAAATCAACATATAGACATTAACTATTAAATATATGAACATCAAATAATAAACATATGGACATCAGTTAACATTGATAAACACCCAGTGTCAAACAAATGAACATCAACTATATATTTGGTATATTATGGCCACCGAAGTCAATCAGATCACCTTTTTAATTTAATATGCAAATATATAGATTTTATACCAATATCTTGCCATAAGACTCATATCATTTTCATTCCATGACAATTCGAGGAGTCAAAATTTTGCCAGTATTAATAAAATTATAAATTTTGGGTGAATTAAGAAGATTAATAATCATCTTAATTGATTCAAGGCACGCATGCATGTATTATTGTCCATTTGAAAAAAAACAAAATGATGATCCAAGTGTATCGCTTGAAGACTAATCAACAATTTTAACTTGCTATATATGGAATGAAAAAGTTGTCGAATAAGATGTACGTCAACCATATATGCATGCATGCTTGATGAAGAATGAGTCTTGAAAGAACCCTAGAGGAGGGGGTGAATAGGGTTACTGATTTTTTCTGCACAAATCACAACTTAACAAGGACGTTAGGTTCACAGTCCAAACAGACTGTGAATTTCCTTTACACAGAACAGAATTAGAGGGAATAAAGGACAGAATATATAAACTGAATAACTTCCTTTATTGCCAACAGAATTAGACAAACCTAGGATGAATGTCCTTAGGTTTTACAATGAACCAAGCGCCTTGCAAGGACGCTTCTTATTTCTGGGATAATTTCACCCACCAAAACATAGTTTGGTGTAAACACTAATTGAATCCTGATTCGGTCTAGAATTCGAAACCAAAAAGCCTAGCACAACTCTAGATCCGTTTAGAGTTTGATAGCACTTTTCTCACAAGAACACTCTGAAAATTTTCACTCAAACACAAGAACACATTCCTTGTTTGAACATTCGATTGCTTCCGTGGAATCGATTTCTAGTTTGCTCCGGATTGTTTCTTCAATTTATAGAGGCTGACGATGCTGCGCAGAATAGAGTCGTTGGTTTCGATTCTGCGAGATACTTTCTCTCTTTATCTTCTGCCTTTCCTTCCAATTTGCTTCCATATTCTTTCCTTCCTTGTGCGATTTCCAGAATAGCCATGTTTGCCTTCTTTCCGAATTCTCGCTGGATTGTTTCCTGCATAATAGCAAACAATTAGTTTTGTTTTAGAAAGAAGATAAAGGATTGAGTAAATGGGATAACTTTTATTTCTGGAGAGACTTCCCTGAATTAACTTGTTTTGTCTTTCACGTCAAAATCCAGTATCTGCGTTGAATGACCTTGAGGCGCAGTCTGCTGAACGTCCTTTAGTGACTTCAATGTTAAGGACCTTGAACCTGTAATAAGAGGGCTTCTACAATCTCCCCATTTTTGAGTGAAAGACAAAATACTAACACATGCATAGTCCTTAATACAGGCACAATAGTATAATGGATAGGAAGCATTAGCAATAGGATAGTTTAAGATGTTTTACAGGCCAAAATAAAATCCAAAGCAGTCCAAAAGATGTTCACCAAAGTCAAAGACAGTAGTCCACTGATGGACTATGCAAACTTCATCTCCCCCTTTTTGACTTTCATTCAAAAAGGAAACAGGAGGAATGTCTGGCAAAAAAATGTTTCAAATCATGTGCAGAGAAAAAAATGTTTTTAGGGCTGGGGGTTGATGGTGTGAGAGTCATCTGCTGCTGGAAGGGATGGCGGTGTGGAAGAGGCGGGAACTGTCGGTGCGCTTGTAGCAATGTCTTTCAGCGTAGCTGCTGTAGTGACCATCTCAGTGCGTATGGTTCCAAGGGCCTTGATCTCTTGGCGAAGGGCAGAGACTTCCTTCTGTAGATTGGCCACCACTTGGTGAAGGCTGGTCAGTTGTTCGTGCAGGGCCACTTGAGCATCCTTCGCGGATGCAGCAGAACTGGAAGCCTCAACGGCCTTGATCTCATCACTGTGAAGCCAAATACCATTTGGTTGTGGCTGGTATCCAAGGAAGAGTAGGAGAGATGTGTCAATTCTGGGCAGGGTTTGAGAGGAGGGCTCAACTCCGGCGAAAGAAACGCCGCAATGGTGGAAGATTTTGGTTAGAAGATTGCCGTAGGGTAGTGGGCCAAAGGTAGAGGAAGCAACTTTGATGAAGTGGTGAATGACAAGATCACCTATTTCAGGATGACGGTCATGAAGGACGTTTAGAAGAAATGATGCACACGCTGTGTTGACAGTTTCTTTGTTGGTTCCTCCGGGCAGGATGGTTCGGACAAGGGTGTAGTAGAGGAACCTAGGTTCGGATGTCAAGCAGGTATATTGAGTGTTTTTGTGCTCGGTGGATCGTCCAAATTGACGACAGAGTTCATGCTTGGGATCAGATGGAAGAGACAGGGGTCGTTTTGTGGGGTTTGGAGAGAGTTGAAGAATACGTTCAATGAGGGAGGGGTTAAGAAAGATGTCGACTCCGGCGACAGAAGTTGTGAGGGCTGGTTTGGCAGGGTCTGAGTTGAGATTAGCATAGAACTCAAAAACAAGAGATGGATAGAATGCTGGTTCACAGTCAAAGAAGGAAGAACTTCCCAGATCTTTCAATGTTTGAAAGGACGGAAAAATGGAGATGAAGGAATCAAGATCGACATTTTCGCAACACAGGATTGGGCGCTTTTGAAGGTTTTGGAGTCGTTGGTCAATTGTGAGGGACATGATGGTTTGAAGTGGCGGTTGGAAAGTGAGAGCATAGGAGGATGAAGAGGAAAGGGAGTGGGTGGATTCTTGTGGGTTGGGAGGGGATTTGCTGGACCGAAGTCGCTTGGCGACGCTGGTTGGAGGTGTGGGGGCAATGTTTTTTTGGGCGGGTCGCTTCTTCATGATGATAACTGGAAAGTGGAGTTGATAGAGAAGGTTGATGATGGAGATGGTTGTGATGGTGAAAGGGAAATGTGGGGTAATTGGGACGAGTGGTAAGTTTAAATAGGGCCTGAGTGAGGGGAAGGGTGAAGGCGGTTCTGGGAAAGAGGCGGTAATTAAGGGAGGGAGGAGGAAGATATGGGGAAGGTAATAATGGGAGAGATGACGGTTGGGGAATTTTGATGGGACGGGGTAATTATGGAGAGAGAGGGAGTGATTGAAGATTTGATTTTTGAAAAAAATTTTGGAAAGTGGAAACCGTGTAAAAGAGGAAAAGATGATAGAGACTAGACCTGTCAATTCGGTCGGGCGGGCGGTTTCGGGTCGGTCGTATATCGGGTTTGGGTAAATACGGGTCGGTGTATTTCGGGTTTGGGAAAATACGGGCGGTGTATTCTGGTTTCGGGTCAACCCAACGGGTTATGATTGTGACCTTTTTCCGTTTTTTCTTTTTCAAAACTGGTCTCTAAATACTACTTTTTGTACAATATACATAATAAAATATGATTATCTTCTAGTAACAATATATTATTGTAACTATTTTAACTTAAATATGAGAAATAACAAATAAATAAGTTGCACTTATAGTTTAATAGTTAAAAATTTCAATGTAAAGTCACAAATTTTAATAAAGTTCAACTTAAAAAGTTAAATTTTCGGGTCAAATGGGCGGGTCGGGTTTGACCTACTAATTTTCGGGTTCGGTGTACTTCGGGTTTAGTTGAAAAAATCGTGTTCAAAACCCAGAAATTTCGGGCGGGTTCGGGTCGGATTATCGGGTCGGGTCAAAAACTGACAGGTCTAATAGAGACAAATGGAGAAGATATCTTGAAAAAGATTTTGGTTGAAAAATAAACGGTTGTACTCAACAGTTATGAGGGAACTGCTTGCTCAACCGAATGCCAGTAATTTTATGTGAGTGATGCTCAATGTGGTTCCGTGACAACAATGTCAAGGACCTTTGTGAGCAATGGAGGTAGAAATTTACCTGATAGTTGAGTTCCTTAGCTCCCCCTGGAAAGGAGAATGCTAGCTCCCCCTCAACTTGTCGTCTGGTTGTAACATGCCAAGCTCCCTTCTATTTGTGAGAAACAGTTCAGTGGGGAGGGCCTTGGTGAAGATGTCTACCAGTTGTTGATGAGTGGGGACAAAGTCTAGAGTGATGTGACCTTTGTCTACATGATCTCTTATAAAGTGATGTCGTACTTCAATGTGCTTGGTGCGAGAGTGCTGGACTGGGTTCTTGGTGATTTGAATGGCACTCTTGTTGTCACACTTGATGGGAATGTTTGAGAATTTCATGCCAAGGTCCTTCATGTGCTGTTTGATCCAGAGGATTTGAGCACAGCATCCACCAGCTGCTATATATTCTGCTTCTGCGGTAGAAAGAGCAACGGCATTCTGTTTCTTAGATTGCCAAGATATTAAGGAGAAACCGAGCATTTGGCAGCCTCGGATGTGCTTTTATATACGTCTGGGAACCGTGAAGTCAACATCTGTGTATCCAAGGAGGTTCAGGGAGTTGTTCCTGGGATACCATAGACCAAGGTCCTTGGTGCCTGCAAGATATCTCAAAATTCTTTTGACAGCAATCAAGTGAGATTCTTTGGGTGCACTTTGAAATCGAGCACATGAACAAACACTAAACATTATATCTGGTCGACTTGCAGTTAGGTAAAGTAGAGATCCTATCATACCTCGATACTGTTTATCAGGAACGTCCTTACCATGTAAATCCTGATCAAGTTTTAATGTGGAGGACATTGGGGTACTGCAGTGTTTAGCGTTCTCCAAACCATATTTCTTTAGAAGTTCTTTGACATAGTTACTTTGGTTGAGAAAGATGCCTTCATTGTCTTGTTTGATTTGTAGGCCAAGAAAGAACCTTAGTTCTCCCACTAGACTCATCTCAAACTCCTTGCTCATTAGGTCGGAGAATTCCTTCACTAGATATTCATTAGTAGCACCAAAGATAATGTCATCTACATAAACTTGAATTATAGTAGAGTTCTGACCTGAGGTTTTGATGAACAGTGTTTTGTCTATGAGACCTCTTGTGAATCCATTTTTCAAAAGAAAGGAGCTTAGTCTCTCATACCAAGCCCTGGGAGCTTGCTTTAGACCATAAAGGGCCTTCTGAAGTCTGTAAACATGAGTGTGTGGATCTTGTTGTTCGAATCCTGGAGGTTGTTCCATATAGACTTCTTCATTTAGGTATCCATTAAGGAAGGCACTTTTTACATCCATTTGATACAGTTTCATGTGCGTTGATGCAACGTAGGCAAGGAGTATCCGAATGGCCTCTAGTCTTGCAACAGGTGCAAAGGTTTCGTCATAATCAATGCCTTCTTCTTGGTTGTATCCTTTGGCAACTAGTCTTGCCTTGTTTCTTGTGATAGTGCCATGTTCATCTAATTTGTTGCGGTAGACCCATTTCACACCAATGACTGGATGATGTTCGGGTCTTAGGACAAGTTTCCATACTTTGTTGTGCTCAAATTGATTCAATTCTTCTTGCATAGCTAGGATCCAGTTGTTTTCCTTTAGGGATTCTTCAGGTCCTTTAGGTTCAATCTGAGAAACAAATGCGTGAAAGACACAAAAGTTTCTAAGAGAGGATCGAGTTCTAATACCTGTTTCCAGACCTGAAAGCAGATTGTCGGCTGGACGAGCAGGTTTGAACCTGAAGGTCCTTGATGACTCCTCAATGTTCTGTTATGCATTATCAGCCATTTGAGGAGTTTCTGTTGGTGAAGGTCCTTGTCCTTCACTTGATGAAGGTCCTTGTTCTTCACTTGAGGAAGATTCTTGTTCTTCATTTGAGGAAGGTCCTTGGGCTTCATTTTCCTCATGATCCGAAGTTTGTTGCAAGTTGTCATCAGGAGGAGGTTCTTCATTTTGTTGAAGAGGACCGTGCTGGAATATACGAGGGGCATCCTCGTCATCATCATCTTGAAGAATCTGGAATTTGATGGAGGACCTTTCTGATGAAGTGGTGGAAGTTTCATCGAAGACAACATGGATTGATTCTTCAACCTTTTTAGATGCTTTAATGTAGACTCTGTAGGCCTTGCTAGATAAGGAATATCCTACTAGAATTCCTTCTTCACTTCTTGGCTCAAATTTGCTTAAGGCCTTCTTACCATTGTTATGAATAAAGCATTTGCATCCAATGGCCTTGAGGTGAGCTACATTTGGTGTTTTACCCTTGAACAGCTCATAGGGTGTTTTCTTCATGAAGGATCTTATAGTACATCTGTTGAGAATATAATTTGAAGCATTTATAATTTCGGCCCAAAGAAAAAGGAGTAGATTGTTCTCACAGATCATTGTTCTGGCCATGTTTTCCAGTGTGCGGTTCTTCCGTTCAACCACACCATTCTGCTGTGGTGTCCTTGGGGCAGAGAAATTATGTGTGACCCCTTCTTGATCACAAAATTTTCCAAATTGATCTCGATTATCAAACTCTCTTCCATGATCTGTTCTTATAGACACCAAATTGAGTCCTGTAAGGACCTTGAGTTGCCTGTATAATTTCTCAAACTCTGGGTAAGCCTCTGTCTTATCCTTCAAAAATAAAACCCAGGTAAATCTAGAATAATCATCAACAATGACTAGTATGTATGAACGTCCTCCTAGACTTTTGTATGGAATTGGTCCACAGAGGTCCGTATGTAACAGTTCTAAGCATCTAGAGGTGGTTATTTGAGATACAAGTTTGAAGAAAGTTCGGGTCTGTTTGCCTCTAGTACATGCATCACATACTTTGTCACGAATGAAATTTTGAGATGGTAGTCCTCTAACCAAGCCTAGGCGTTTTAGCTTTTGAAGGGTTTTCATGTTTACATGTCCCAATCTACGATGCCATAACCAGGTCTCATCTGATGCAACTCTAAGACAGGTAAGGTCCTTTGTCATATGATCACTAAGGTCAATAACATACACATTGTTCATCCGATGACCTTTAAGGACTATTTCATGAGATTCCTTTTCTACGATGCATGAGTTCTTATTGAACCAAACTTTATAACCTCTATCACAAAACTGAGAAATACTTAGAAGATTATACTCTAAACCTTCTACATAATATACATCATTTATACAGTTGACTGAATCCTTACCGACCTTGCCGACTCCAAGGATCTTCCCTTGGCTTTTGTCTCCAAACGTTACCTTCCCACTTTTGATGTCCTTGAGTTCTCTGAATTTGGTTGGATCTCCAGTCATGTGTCTCGAGCATCCGCTGTCCAAATACAAGAGGTCGTTGTGAGCCCTGAGACATACCTGTGTAGACACCGGATTTTGTACCGGTATTAGTTTTAGTTATTTGTAAAAATAAGTTAGCCGAGTAGTTTAGTAGCATGCAAACCCACTTCGTTCCTAGCCCGAAAACAAGCATAATGGCCCAATATTACAGAAGAAACCCGTCTGGTTGCAGGGTGGGCAACATAACTCATTTCGGACCAAACCACTGAGTTCATCGGGCGAGCTCGATTCACTCGAGAACCCGTTTGGGTTCCACGGCCGTATGCTAACCCTAAAACACACCCCCTACTCCCCCTATTCCACTATAAATTAAACCCTTTTTTCCCTTCCATAGACACAACATTGTGCTAGAGTATTGACACTAGCATAATTCTCTCCACCTCTTCTCTCCCTTTGCATGCTGCTTCACTAAAGGTTAGCATAGTTGATGTAAACCAGGTAGCATAATATATCGAATTCATGTTTCTTTTACATTTTCAATGTTTTGCATGACTTTAATGTTAAACTTGTGAAATTTATATCTAATTCCTCCCTTTTAACTTTTGTTTTGCTTTGATTTAATTCTAGTAGAGTCTATTCGTTGAATAGGCGGGTTTGACGGTTTTAATTGTCAAATTCGTAACCTTACCCCCGGATCCATCTTTGGATTCGTAGACCGGAGTTTGTGTTAAAATGGTTTGTTGTTTTTTCTCCTAAAAATTCAACTGGCGACTCCATATTCATACATCGTTTTTTTTCTATTTTTTTTATGCGACTCCAAATTCAACTCAAGAACCCAGACGGGTTTTCTTATTTATTCTTTCCTTCTTATTTTTTTGCTCCTTTTGTTCTCGGGTTTGTGATAGTAAACCTGCAGGTTGCTTACTTTTTGACGAACCCAGACGGGTTTGCTTATGTGGAAAACCCAGACGGGTTTGCTTATGTAGTAAACCCAGACGGGTTTGCTCATGTAGTATACCCAGACGGGTTTGCTCATGTAGTAAACCCAGACGGGTTTGCTCACTTTTTTTTGTTTAAAAGGGCGAATTTTGAGATTAGGCGCATAAATTAAATTAATCATTAACGAAAACATTCTTAAAAGTTCAACCTTATTTAAGGTTAAGCAATCCTAGTCGGCTCCCAATCACTTTTAAGTAGCGCCGCGAAAAAGGTCATCAATTTTTCTGGTCTCTGATTGGCGACTAATCGGGACTTAAACTTAAAAAGAGGGTAAAACTTGAAAGAATTAAATTTTAGTGAATTTTGTAAAAAAAAAAAGGAGGAATTAATTTATTTCACATTTTTATCATTTTTTTTAGGCATATTGCATACCAGGCTACTCTTGGCCTTTATGGGTGGGGAGCACAAAAGCGTTGGTTTAGGTTTTAAAACTAGGAATCAATCCTGAGAGCGGGAGGTCACTACTTGTGGGATGCACTTACATCGCCAAGCATTTGATCTCTCCTCTCACCCGTGTTACACTAAAGGTTTCCTTGAAACCCAAAGAGCAACACCCCACACATTTTCCCTATGAATTCCATATAAGGAAAATGCACCGGGGTGAGAACATGTGGTACCCTATTTATCTCCCTAAACCTAGAAAAACCCTGAATCTAAAGCCATGGTTAGGCTCATCCCGCATCTATATGTCATGTAAATTAATACTGTAAAAGTTGAGTCCAAGTGTCTAGCCCGATCATGAGTGGGACGTCGTTCTAGCCCGCGTAGGATCAAATGAGAGATGGACTGGCCCAAACCCAGACGGGTTTGGTGGCCTAAACCCAGACGGGTTTGACGTGCCTGGTCTAGTTGGACTCACTGTGGAATCCTGTCTGTGCCTATTTGAAAGGGGGGAGTTACAGTTCAAACCCAGACGGGTTTGGGCCTGTTTTTCTTCTCCTTCCACATCGAGCCAAACTGTTCGATACTGCAGTCAGCCCAATCCACTTACTATTGATCCTATTCGGCCCTTTATGACGCTCCTTGAGTCAGATGCCCAATGAGTATCAGTCCTGTCAGTCATCATGCTAGGTCCATATAGAGTTAGGACATGCACTCCCATAAAAGTGGGTGAGTCACCCTTATGTCAGCATGTAGGCGTCATGTCCGTGTCCTAGGCTCATATAGGTCCATTAAGTCATGCATGCATTGGGCGGGTGGCATAAAGGTTCTTTCGAGCACTAAACCGGTTCCATGCAGCAAGATAGCGGACCATCTCCGAGCCCGCATCCGCGTGACCCACAAACCGGCAGCTCATTCACAATCCCAACTACGGATCACTTTGCCCAATCCGGTGAATCCGGTGAATCCACCATGGCCACTAGCGTGCCTAGCCCCCTCGTAAAAGCTGTTGAGACTAATTCCATCCAACGGAGGTCAGAACCTTTCTTACTTTCAGTTTAACTTGCTTCACTTAGAAAAATCTAGACGAGCTCTCAAAAGTTTTTGAAACCTTTTCCTTCAAACCTTCTGATTTTGAGACAAGTTATGAAAGTTGTATCTGACTGCTTTGACTATCTTAGAAAGTATAAATGTGCGTGCCGCAAATATTTGGGCTAAGTTTAGTTGATTGAGCCCCATCCCGTGAGTCCACATTGCCTAAATTTTGAATTGATCACTTTTATCAATTCCATGATCCCTTGAGTGACTCACCCATTAGTTGCATCTCTAGAACTTGTTTTGCATCTTGCTTGATACTACACATTTGCATTGCACGCTGTGACAAAGTGATTAAGGCATTCAATTTTATTTTGATAAGCTACATAGCTAAATAGCCTTCCTTACATTATATTTACCGTTCTTTTTGCCCCGCCTAGCCTTTGTTTATCCTTTTTTCATGATTGAACCCTGACAATACGAGCCTTGGCCTCTGATATCCAGTATCCCTTTGCCTTGCTTGGTTGGATGAGAGTTTGTCTTTTTTTTTTGGAAGTTTGGGAGAATCTGAAAGTCCCATATCTTGAGCGATTGGTATTTGGTTATGTTGTTCATATATTATATCAAAGTCGAAGATTCCATAGATATTCTTCTCCTCGATCACCCACAAAAATAAAAAAAGAAGTAAAAAAAAAAGTAAAAAAAAAGGAACAGAGTTTCAAAAGTAAAAGGGTGATTAGGGAGATTCAATTTAAAGTTCAGAAAACTTTGACCTGGTTGTATTCAGTTGAGATGTTTCAGGGTGAAAGGTGAAATGACTTGCATACATTAAGCAAGAAGGAGAGTTTTAGAGTGTTTTATTCGTTGAAAATCAATCCAAGCATGGCTCTTAACTCCTCATTCCCAAATTTTACCGCTCCTTACCCTAACCTAAGCCCCGTTGCAACCCGAAAAAGTCTTTTTGATTGTCACTTGTGCATTGCATACCAGTAGTGGAGAGCGAGGTTCTTACCAAGCTTATGGTAGTTTGTTTCTATTGGTTTGAATATGAGAAAACACACATACATTTTCAAAATTGAGTGTTTGAGTGTTTGTTCTTTCCTATGTGAGGTTTGTTCTTTTTAACCGACCTACGTCCATAACTAACCGCGCACATTTGCATTATTCTTAAGACTGTTGGCGGATTTATGCCTCTGAAGTACTTGTTCTCTCCTTTGGGATTCGAAAATTTCTTCCTATCTCTTTCGAACTGAGTTTTGATCTTGTCAGTTAATCTTTGTGCTTGCTTGTTGAATGATTTTGTTTTAATCGAAAATTCCTTATCCTGAATGTTTGAAGACATAGAAAATCCCAATATCAAATGTCTTCGCCCCAAACCAGGTAGCTCGAACTTACTTGTAGTGTTTAATTCTCGTTTTTATTTTTGGTCTTTTCGTTTGGGGAAGTGGGAGTAATCCCACCATGTAGATTGCATATCGCATTACACATTATTGTTACTTTATGCATAAGGGTACATGAAAATAAAAAAGTGCATTACGTAGCTCCATCATTGCATAAGCGTCACATCAGTAGTTCGCACTAAAAAAAAAAAAGCATTATTCCATCATTGCATTGCATCGTCCTAAGTGCATAATAAAAAGTCATACATAGCATTACATAGGTCCGTTGCATAAAGACCCTGCATCTTTCTCAATCCTCATCAACCACCACCACTGGCGCTATCAGCCCCATGGGTTCCGCTTCCACCAGCTCCAAAGTAAGTGTCCCACTGATAGTAGGAGGAGTCTACCACCTCAGACGCCACTGAGCCGGATAAGTGCAACACTTGATCGTCTGCATTAAGCCAAGAGTGTTCTGGAACCTGCCACTCTTGATTACCTCCAGGCCACCCCTAGGGAGCAGGCCAAGAAGTTCTTACTACGGGCTCTGGGACAAACCATCCCGACCATTCCTGCGTTTGTGTTCCCCATCCAGACGTTAGAGGCAGCTCCAAACCTCCTTGTGAAGGGGTAACGGGTACAACGGGTTGGGACGGAAGCACTGATGAGGCGTCATCTGCGAGGGCACGGTTATACCCCACAGATGCACCCGAATCACTGCAAAGCACCACGGTAGGATCGACAGCCGCAAAGGAAGTGCCATAACCTAAATCCACAGTCGGTGCAGGAGACGCAGGAACATACCCAGGCATTCCATAAGGGTATTGAGGCAAAGGATGAGAGGGTTGACGCCTAGATCCCGAATGGTGAGATTCTGAAGGAGTACCTAAATGCAGTGAAATGCCTTTTTACTCGCCGCACACAGCTCCACCAACAGCGCTAGACTCGGAGCCTGTCTCCACCACAAAACTGGGGGTACCACGACGAGAACCGCGGCTCCGACGAGAATTCCCATGATCATGAGACCTCACCTCATGGCCGTGCTCACCTAAAGACATGGAGGATATGCTGTTCTCCACTGAACGCTGAAAGTCGTGGCCAAAACCCGTGTCTCCGTAGTGAGAACTGGTTGAATGACTATCTTCGAGTAAAATACCTTTCCCACGGTCATCATGAGCCGGCATGCCCATGCTCCGCCTACTCCTCTCCCCGTGCCTTCGGAGAGCAGCTTCACCCCCATAAGAGTGCCTCGCGTCGGCCATGAAGGAAGAATGTCGAGGGAGGTCCATCTGCTCGGCCGACGCAGGCACGCGTCGCATCCGAATGGCGAGGGGATCCAGGACGAGACTGCGCATCATCATCCACGTTTGCGTCCCCAACCACAGAGCCCGCAAGGTCTTTCTCACGAGCCCACTTGAGTGTGAAGTAATTTTTGAGGAAGCCTTTTGCTTGTTTCCATCGCCACTGCACAGAATGAGGAAAATTGGTCAAGGTTTGGAGCAAGTTACGAGTAAGCAAAGAAAAAAGGGAATCACCTACCGGCTTTCCCAGGATCTTCTCTAGTTCCGGTTTGATGTCCTCACTAGTCGCCCTTGGGTAGCCGCAAACTGTGTCCCCAGAGTTGCTCTGACTCTTCTCGTCATCCTTGCAATAGGGCCCCAACTACAACAAACAAAGAATTGGTCATATTAGGCGGCAATAGAAGGAACATGAAAAGAGTAAATAGAGGTCTTCTTCCTTACCTTTCTGAAGGCCAGGCGGTCCCGATATTGTTCCCATTCCTCCCAGAATTGGTCGGGCGATGCCATCGATGCATGGTTAGTATACCAGGAACCTCTCTTAGTTGCTACAAACGCCTCGGCATGCAAGGCTCGCGGATCATTCATGGTCTCGGGAGGGTCTGATGGTATTATCCACATCTCATGGCCTAGGGTTTGCCTCGTAAGTCTCTCACCGAGACTCCAGACCCAACCGAACGGACTCTCCGTCACCAAGCGCAGGGTACTATCCCTATGCGCCGCATTTCGTGAGGGAATAAAGTCTTGCGGGACCTCGAAGCCAACCCAGGCATTCCAATTGACATCATCCTGCACAAGTAAAGGAAACATAAGCACCAAAGAAATGCAAGAGAAATTACATGAAAAATGTACCTCTTCAAGGTGATCCAAGATGCGGCGCAACTCATCTAAGCTCCCAAATGGTTTCTTCTTTTGCTCGAGGTAGTTTTGTGCCATCTTGCCAAGACTGCCTTTGCGGACGTGTCGGGTAGGGATAGTGAATCCCTTAATGTACTCATACCCCCATACTTGCAAATATGTCAATACCGAGACTCATGATATAAAAAAGAAGAGAGAAATGCATGTAAAAGAGAAGCGTCTCGAAGATTACCTCGAGCACCTTCCACATGCTCGGACCGCTCATCTCCCGCGGATTCTCCGGTGCAAAGAATGGGTCCACATCGATTGCGGCCGAACACCAAAGCGAAGCCAACGAATGAAGTTAGCATAAGCAGCCTTTGCCCAGTTCCGATGAATGACCTGCTCTAGATCAAGGAGATTCTTCATCCAGGTCAAATAAACGTCGTCTCCTCGATTGGCAAACATCGTGGCAGAGATGAAATATGCCAGGAAAATGAAGCGACGCTGAAACTCGTCCATATGAGTGAAGTCAGCAGAAGTGATGACATCCTCGAAGGAACCATAAGAAAGCTTCATCTTTCGACCAAATCGGCGCCGTTCGAGCACAGGCTCTAATAATTCCATCACTTGGTCGGTATAACAGATCGGTCGACATCTTGATCGCCCAACAGAGCCGGTAATCATCACAAAGTCGACAGGGGTTACGGCCATCTCTCCTACAGGGAGGTGGAAGGTGTTGGTGGAATCCAAGAATCTCTCTGTGAGCGCACGCCCCATCACCCGTGGCGTACAAGGTTCCCAGGCCTTGACACATTTCCAGAAGAGGTCGAATCCCGACTCTTCTAAAAGTGCAAGCGCCCAATTATCTTCCACAAAATGCTCCACCACCTTGATCGGTTTCCACATATTGCCACCAGTTCTGAGGGAATCCTCCTGAGGATCCACCATAAAAATTCAAAAAAGACAAGTCTCTACAGCAAACTATCAAGTGATCCCTAGTTTAGCAAAAGCTAAATTGAACTTCCACTAAATTAGGGGGCTAAAAAATCATTCGGGCAACCCAGACGAGTTCTCACAAGAAAAATGGGTTGGGCCGTATGCAACTCAGACGGGTTCCAGAGAATTTGGGCCGCATCAGCCCAATTCAGACGAGTTCACGAAAAGAGGTTGGGCCGTATGCAACTCAGACGGGTTCCAGAGAATTTGGGCCGCATCAGCCCAATTCAGACGAGTTCACGAAATGGGTTGGGCCGTATGCAACTCAGACGGGTTCCAGAGAATTTGGGCCACATCAGCCCAATTCAGATGAGTTCACGAAAAGAGGTTGGGCCGTATGCAACTCAGACGGGTTCCAGAGAATTTGGGCCGCATCAGCCCAATTCAGACGAGTTCACGAAATGGGTTGGGCCGTATGCAACTCAGACGGGTTCCAGAGAATTTGGGCCGTATACAACTCAGACGGGTTCAAGCAAGGAGAGAAGTTGGGCCGCATCGGCCCAACTCATATGAGTTCTTCGACGACGGGCCAAGACGCAGACGGGTTCCTAGCTCACTTTCGGAATAACCCAGACGGGTTCACGAATTGGCCAACTCGAATGGGTTCACGAGAAAAAGGTTGGGCCACTCATTTTTTCGGATTAACCCAGACGGGTTCCTAGCTCAAATGGGCTCATTTATCGGACTAACTCAGACGGACAAACTCAGACGGGCTCACTATGCGTTCCATTCTAAAAAAAAACGGCCTATCATCCTCGGTTCTCTAAAGCTCGATTTGAACAATACGGGTAATCGACACAAATTACTTCATTATTATTAGCTAAATCAACAAGCTAGAATTAAACATTTCTACTTGCAAATTTATGCTATAATTAAAGAGTAGAGTCAGGAAGAAGACATTACCCGGACATGTGAATGCTTGTGCCATACGTGATTCCACGGTTGGGCACGATGTCGACGGTTCCCAACCCGGCCTGGGAGTCCATGCTCGCCGGGAGGACATTTCATGTGCCCAGTTCGTTGCATGGGGTTGAACGGGCGGATCTCTAACTTTTCTAACCATTGCTTCCTAACTAGTGAATGAATGATTTTTTGAGCAAGAAATGGAAGTGGAAGAATGAGATGTGTGATTGAGGGTGTGAAGAGGCCCCCTTTTATAAGGAGAGTGGATGCATGCACACCACACAAGTGGCCAACCGGCGGGTCCCGGCAATAGGATCATGGAAGGCATGCATTGGCCGAAAATCTATCCTAAAATCTATCCTAAAATCACATGCATTGGCCGAAAAAAAAAGAGAAAGAAAAGACCCCAGACGGGTTCCTTACGCTAAAAAATACCGGCCCAGATGCGTCGTAGAAAATGGGCCTTGCATTTGCAGGCCCAATGCAGGAACCCAGACGGGTTCCTTGCGCCAAAATGCCGGCCCAAGCTCATCGCAGCCAAAGTGGGCCTTGCATTTGCAGGCCTAATGCAGGAACTCAGACGGGTTTACAGAGCCAAAATGGGCCCAAATTCGTCGCTCCAATTCAAGCCCAAAGCAATGGCAAACTTAAGCCCATTTCCGAGAGCTAAAGCACAACTGACAGGTAAATTCTCTGACTCGCTCTGATTTTCAGATAAGCTGATGCCCTCCTTCTGCTTTTGCGAACAATGCGAGATACGTCGGTCGTCGCGGTTACAAAGACGAACTCATCTTCGGCCGTCGCCATCGGGCCTTCACAATACGATGACACCCTTTTCAAAGACAGACATGCTTCACGGCGAAATGAAGCACGTCACCTCGGTCCGCCTCACGGCGAAATGAAGTGGATCACCTCATCATCACAGCACGCTTCACGGCGAAATGAAGCACGTCACCTCGATCCGCCTCACGGCGAAATGAAGTGGATCACCCATCATCATGGCACGCTTCACAGCGAAATGAAGCGCGTCACCTCGGTCCGCCTCACGGCGAAATGAAGTGGACCACCCCATCATCACGGCATGCTTCACGGCGAAATGAAGCACGTCACCTCGATCCGCCTCACGGCGAAATGAAGTGGATCACCCACCATCACGGCAAGCTTCACGGCGAAATGAAGCGCGTCACCTCGGTCCGCCTCACGGCGAAATGAAGTGGACCACCCCATCATCACGGCATGCTTCACGGCGAAATGAAGCACGTCACCTCGATCCGCCTCACGGCGAAATGAAGTGGATCACCCATCATCACGGCAAGCTTCACGGCGAAATGAAGCGCCACCTCGGTCCGCCACGGTGAAATGAAGTGGACCACCCATCATCACGGCATGCTTCACGCGAAATGAAGACGCCACTCGATCCACCTCACGGCGAAATGAAGTGGATCACCTCATCATCACGGCACGCTTCACGGCGAAATGAAGCGCGTCACCTCGGTCCGCCTCACGGCGAAATGAAGTGGACCACCCCATCATCACGGCATGCTTCACGGCGAAATGAAGCACGTCACCTTGATCCACGTCACGGCGAAATGAAGTGGATCACCTCATCATCACGGCACGCTTCACGGCGAAATGAAGCGCGTCACCTCGGTCCGCCTCACGGCGAAATGAAGTGGACCACCCCATCATCCTGTCATGCTTCACGGGAAAATGAAGCATGCCCCCCAGATCCGCCTCACAGCGAAATGAAGCGGATCGACTCCGACCGGCTTTACGGAAGAAACTAAGCAGGTCAACCCATACAGACACAGGTCTTGCACTCCACGGCGAAATGAAGTGCATGACCTTGATCCACCTCACGGCGAAATGAGGCAGATCAATTCGGTCAGCTTTACGGAAGAAACTAAGCAGGCCAACCAACATCGGCGCAGGACCAAGCTTCCAAGCGTCAACCAGCTTCAGAACAGGCTTCTGATTCATATCCAAGATCATCAAGACTACTTTGATCCTCGTTTTACTCAAACTCGATCAAAGTGGGGGCTATCTGTAGACACCGGATTTTGTACCGGTATTAGTTTTAGTTATTTGTAAAAATAAGTTAGCCGAGTAGTTTAGTAGCATGCAAACCCACTTCGTTCCTAGCCCGAAAACAAGCATAATGGCCCAATATTACAGAAGAAACCCGTCTGGGTTCGGTGGGCCAGAACATAACTCAGCTCGGACCAAACCGGCTGAGTTTATCGGGCGAGCTCGATTCATTTCGAGAACCCGTCTGGTTCCGCTACAGATGCTAACCCTAAAACGCACCCCCTACTCCCCCTATTCCACTATAAATTAAACCCTTTTTTCCCTTCCATAGACACAACATTGTGCTAGAGTATTGACACTAGCATAATTCTCTCCACCTCTTCTCTCCCTTTGCATGCTGCTTCACTAAAGGTTAGCATAGTTGATGTAAACCAGGTAGCATAATCTATCGAATTCATGTTTCTTTTACATTTTCAATGTTTTGCATGGCTTTAATGTTAAACTTGTGAAATTTATATCTAATTCCTCCCTTTTAACTTTTGTTTTGCTTTGATTTAATTCTAGTAGAGTCTATTCGTTGAATAGGCGGGTTTGACGGTTTTAATTGTCAAATTCGTAACCTTACCCCCGGATCCATCTTTGGATTCGTAGACCGGAGTTTGTGTTAAAATGGTTTGTTGTTTTTTCTCCTAAAAATTCAACTGGCGACTCCATATTCATACATCGTTTTTTTTCTATTTTTTTTATGCGACTCCAAATTCAACTCAAGAACCCAGACGGGTTTTCTTATTTATTCTTTCCTTCTTATTTTTTTGCTCCTTTTGTTCTCGGGTTTGACAGTAGTAAACCCAGACGGGTTTGCTTACTTTTTGACGAACCTAGACGGGTTTGCTTATGTGGAAAACCCAGACGGGTTTGCTTATGTAGTAAACCCAGACGGGTTTGCTCATGTAGTATACCCAGACGGGTTTGCTCATGTAGTAAACCCAGACGGGTTTGCTCACTTTTTTTTGTTTAAAAAGGGAACGAATTTTGAGATTAGGGCGCATAAATTAAATTAATCTGTTAACGAAAACATTCTTAAAAGTTCAACCTTATTTAAGGTTAAGCAATCCTAGTCGGCTCCCAATCACTTTTAAGTAGCGCCGCGAAAAAAGGTCATCAATTTTTCGGGGTCTACAACCTGCACTGAAGGACATTATACCTTCCTTTGGACTAGAAGGTTTATGAAAGGTTTCTTTGGTTGGGGAAACAGGTTTGCTGTTTGGCTTTTTTGGAACCCACTTTGCTTTGGTTCTTGGTTTTGGTATAGGTGTGGGTTTATGAGGGGGTAAGATTTCTGGTTTGGTTCTGGGTGAACCAGGTTTATCTGTAGAGGTTTTCTTCTCAAGATTTATGGTAGAATGAACTTGGTCTATTTCTTGGTTCAGAATGGAGTTCAGCTCTTTTCGGTTCTGTATCATTTCATTTCTCATGCTGATATTATCAGAGGTAAGGTTTTTAATTATCTCTAATTGAGTTTCTATGGTTTTGGAGTTTGTTTCAGCAATTCTAGTGAGATATTGTACCTTGTCGGTGAGGGTTGCAATGTAATCAAGCAGATTGAGCAATCTTGGTTTCAAGTTATGTGAAGGACATGTTAGAAAGAGATTTGTAAATACCTCATCATCGTCATTCGCCTCTGTTTCATCTACTTGGGTTTCTGTAAGGTCCTTTTCCATGAGACAAAGGTTTGCGATTTCCTCGGACTCACTTTCACTTTCACTGCCTTCACTTTCACTCCATGTGGCAACCATGGCTTTGCTGCTCAATCTTTTTCCTTTGAAATCGCTTTGTTCCTTGACTTTCTTCACATGAGGACATTCCCTGACCAGGTGATCTGTTGCACCACAAGCAAAGCACTTATATTCATTATCATCCTTGGTTTGAATTTTACCTTTGGGTGAAGGTCGTTTGGATGATGATTCTCTCAGATAGCCACGGAATCTGGGATTCTTCCTGTATAGTCGTCTGAAACCTTTAGCTAGCATGGCCATGGTTTCTTCATCATCATCCTCTGATTCTTCTTCTGGTTCCTTGGTGCTTTTGAGGGCAATGTCCTTGGTCTGACTGCCTTCAGACAGTCGTATCTCATGTGCAAGAAGTTTGCCAATCAGCTCTTCAATTTTCAAGGTCTCTAGATCTTGGGCTTCTTCTATTGCCGTTACTTTTGGTCCCCACTTGTGCCTAGGAAGACACTGAAGGACCTTGTTCACTTGTTCTTCATTGGAATAGGATTTTCCGAGGGACTTGAGATGGTTGATGATTGCACTGAATCTTTTGAACATTGACTCAATGGACTCATTTTCTTCCATCTTGAAGCCTTCATACTTTTGAACTAGTATGTTGACCTTGGTCTTCTTTACTTGGTTTGTTCCTTCATAGGTTGTGACCAAGTAATTCCATATCTGCTGAGCTGTATCAAAATTAGACACTCTTTCAAATTCATTAGAGTTAAGACTGCAAATTAAAAGATAATGTGCATGAGTATTTTTCTTTGCTCGCTCTTTTTCTTCAGCAGAATACTCAGATCTTGGTTCATCACTTGTTGTTCCATCTGCAGCAGTCGTCTGGGGAGTAGGGTAATTTCCTTTGGTGACTACATCCCAAATGTCCTCATCTTGATTTCTCAAGAAGATCTCCATTTGGCGTTTCCAGATTCTGTAGTTGTCACCTGTAAGTAAAGGTGATCTGTTCCATGAACGTCCTTGACTTAAGTCTCCCATGTCCATGAACGTCCTTAACTTCCTTTATTGCCAACAGAATAAGACAAACCTAGGATGAATGTCCTTAGGTTTTACAATGAACCAAGCGCCTTGCAAGGACGCTTCTTATTTCTGGGATAATTTCACCCACCAAAACACAGTTTGGTGTAAACACTAATTGAATCCTAATTCGGTCTAGAATTCGAAACCAAAAAGCCTAGCACAACTCTAGATCCGTTTAGAGTTTGATAGCACTTTTCTCACAAGAACACTCTGAAAATTTTCACTCAAACACAAGAACACATTCCTTGTTTGAACATTCGATTGCTTCCGTGGAATCGATTTCTAGTTTGCTCCGGATTGTTTCTTCAATTTATAGAGGCTGACGATGCTGCGCAGAATAGAGTCGTTGGTTTCGATTCTGCGAGATACTTTCTCTCTTTAGCTTCTGCCTTTCTTTCCAATTTGCTTCCATATTCTTTCCTTCCTTGTGCGATTTCCAGAATAGCCATGTTTGCCTTCTTTCCAAATTCTCGCTGGATTGTTTCCTGCATAATAGCAAACAATTAGTTCTGTTTTAGAAAGAAGATAAAGGATTGAGTAAATGGGATAACTTTTATTTCTGGAGAGACTTCCCTGAATTAACTTGTTTTGTCTTTCACGTCAAAATCCAGTATCTGCGTTGAATGACCTTGAGGCGCTGTCTGCTGCAGTCTGCTGAACGTCCTTTAGTGACTTCAATGTTAAGGACCATGAACCTGTAATAAGAGGGCTTCTACAAGTCTTTGAATCAACGTAAAAGGTGGCAGAAGAAGAGCTCACCACCTTATGGCTCATGATAAATTAAGATACAGATCGAGAAGAAGAAAAAGAGAAATTTGAGAGAGAAAGAGAGAAAGAGAGAAAAAGATAGAAAGAGAAGAGACTAGTGATGATGAAGAATAATTTGATTTTGGTGTTGAGTTTGTCGATGTTGCTGGTTTTGGGCATGGCGGTGGACCCGCCAGCCCGCAACCTACGTGGCGTCGGAGGCTACACCCACCGTGTCCATGCCCACCCCGAGGGCGCTTCCCATTCCCACGTCGGTGGTGGTCCGGACGCAAAGATGGCACATGCTGGAGACGAAGCTATCAGTCAAGCTGCTGGAGAAGTCGCCGATAAAATCGCAAATTTAACCCTTCAGGGAGCCCCTCCACCCAAAGCGTAACTTAGTTAATTTATAACAGTTTAGAATATGCGTAAATATATCTTTTAGAATAATTTAAGTGGAATTTAAGATGATTAATAATCATCTTGAAGATACGTATCATTTTAGATTATCAATACGGATAGGAGTTCAGATTATTGGAGCAAAATTTGCGTTACAAGGGAGATTTACGAATTTTGACAATAGACTTATATTATCTTTTGATCTTGTCCTTAATAATTTGTCATTTTATATTTTTGATGTAACTTTTATTATCGTGCTATATTGTTCAGTGTCTAGGTTATGAATGTGTTTTGGTTTGATTTCCTATCACAACGTTGTTATGTGGTTTGTGAATTCATATATATCGTTTATTCTGCATCTAATTGTGGTTCTTTGAAATTATGAAGCCTTGTCGGGCCTTGCAAAATAAAGTACGGGTCTTGTTCGACAAAATTGACCATGGTTTAGATAGTGTATAATGGTTTGAGTAGTAGGTTGCAGTGTAGTTTAGCGATTAGCGGATTCTTGTTTTGACGATTGTTTAAAAAAAATGCATTTGGTAAATTTAGTGGTTGAATTAGTTGATTAATGTAAATTGACATAAAAATATTGATAATTGCAAAAGTAAATTGTTAAAGGGTATTGTTTAACCAAAACATATGATTATATATATGAAGCATAATTACAAACGATAAACATAGTTTTATTAACATTTTAAAAAAGTTGCTTGAAACACGATGCGCTCATGAAAATACTAGCTTACCAAACACTATATTTTATTAAAAGACTAATGTTATACCAAATGCGCACTATTATCAAATACAACCATAGACAAAGACAAAGACAAATTCAGTCTTAATGACAATAGTCTTGGATAACGATACCAAATGGGCCTCCTAAACAATCCCCCCCCCCCCCCAACAATTTGACTATAAATACACCTAACTATAATAAACTTGAGTTCGAACATACTCAACTATATATTTAACTCGTCCACCTGAATTGATAGATCTAGATGAGGAACATTCACATCATGTCAAATACATAGCAATAGACAAAATGAGTCATCTTTTATCAACTCTTAAATTAAGAGCTAATTACACACCTCCATCTTGATCAATTTCATGGTCCATCAAACGCCACGAGCCATCCGACATTTGAACCATGCCTTTATTAAGCTGAATCCACCAAGACTTAGGAACAAGATACTCGTCCTTCAAGTTATCCATAGCCTTATTCACAAGCGCGAGATCCCTATCCACCACCAACTGAAATCCTCCTTTACTCCCTTGGGTTCCCGCGATTCCATGCAGGTAATTCTCTAGATCATGCCAAGCTTCAGGAACACTTCCTAGGCTCTTCAAATAGGGAGATTTTGTGGTGTCGATGACGAGCTCTTGCCCTACATTAGAGTAGCCAAGTGGTGGGTAGCTTGGGACAATGTCTAAGGTGTTTCGGATCTTCAAGGCCTTGAGGTGTTGAGTGTGTTGGGTGAAGATCTTCTTGAAGCTTGAGTCGCCAACTCGAGGGCTGGCGAATAGGAAGGTTGTTACTAGGAAGGATTTGTTGAGGTCGTCTTTCGGGATGTTTAGTTTGTTGGTTACTATATCGGCTGCGTTCAATGTTGCTAAGGCTGCTCCTAGACTGTGACCTGCTATGGTTATACTTAACTCTTCGTTCTTGTATTGTTCCACCAAGTTCTGAAGCTCTGTTAAGACCTATTTGCATGCATTAAACCAAAGAAATAAATCATAAAGTTATAAATTAACTAGATTGGATATTAAAGTAATTTGAACTTATATATATATATATATATATATATATATATATAACATAATACTAAGAATTTTTGGATGTTAATATACTGAACTTTTAGGGTATTGAATAATAATACACTGAATTTTGACATTGGACAATAATACATTGTACTTAGACCTGTCAATTCGGCCGGGCGGGCGGTTTCGGGTCGGTCGTATATCAGGTTCGGGTAAATACGGGTCGGGTGTTTTTCGGGTTCGGGAAAATACGGGTGATGTATTTCGGTTTCGGGTCAACCCAACGGGTTATGAATGCGACCTTTTTTTCGCTTTTTCTTTTTCAAAAATGGTCTCTAAATACTACTTTTTGTACAATATACATAATAAAATACGATTATCTTCTAGCAACGATAGATTATTGTAACTATTTTAACTTAAATAAGAGAAATAACAAATAAATAAGTTGCGCATATAGTTTAATAGTTAAAAATTTAAATGCAAAGTCACAAATTTTAATAAAGTTTAACTTAAAAAGTTAAATTTTCGGGTCAAACGGGTTGGCCGGGTTTGACCCGCTAATTTTCAGGTTCGGTATACTTCGGGTTTAGTTGAAAAAATCGTGTTCAAAACCCAGAAATTTCGGGCGGGTTCGGGTCGGGTCAGAAATTGTCAGGTCTGTACTTTAGGGGGTGCAGGACAATAATACACCAGGAAAGATTCCGATGGTGGCTGACTTGGTGGTGATCCTACATAGCACTGTGGCAGGCGGACCACATAGGATTGCCACCAAGTCAGCTACCGCCGGAATTATTATGAGTCCATTATTGTCCAATACCCCCAAAGTACAGTGTATTATTATCTAATGTCAAAGTTCAGTGTATTATTGTCCAATACCCCAAAAGTTCAGTATATTAACGTCCAAAAACCCTAATACTAAACCTGGTTTCTTGCACTGCTGGTGTTGAAGGGGGATCTAGGATCCTCAGTAGTATAAATAGAGTAGAAGCCTTGATGAACACGAGGAACGCCTCCATCTTTATCTTTGCCTAGGATATCAGATGCCGATACTTGAATGAACTGGGCATCATTAACCCACTCTAATGGTTGCTTTGTGCCTCTCCAAGTTATGACAATGTCTCTCCTACCCAACAATGCGACGGTGTCATCATCTGCCACTGCAATGTAACCCATCCAGTTCGACTCCTTGCTCCATGCCTCCCTCGACAACGATTTTAGGATGAATGAATCCGGTACATCTATGCCTGTATATATGTTGAAAAGGTCAATCGGTCATCGTCTAGTTCAACTTAGACCTGACAAATAGGTCGTTCGGTTTCGTTGGTGTAACACTGATTTCAGTCAAACTTATATATGTTTGGCTTTAAAAGATTTGGTTCAATTTCAAATTGGATGAGGTCATTATAGGGTTAGGTTGACTTTGGGCTCGCTTGTTGGTTAAGGCTCTGTTCTTAGTAGTATATTAAGTTTAACCATATCTTACCTTATTTTATCATTCGAAAGAATAAGACTATACTTTTAGGTGATTTACATTTAAAATCTATATTCAACTCACATAATTTATTTAAAAATAAAAAAGAAATAAATGATGTGACATTTACCCACCTTTACTACTTTGCTTAACTTTCTTTACCTTTCCTTACCTTACATAGTTTAATCCTACACCCTTAAATAACATGGCCTTAGATTAGACATAGTTCAATAAGCAAATTAGAATAGCCTTACTTTTATCTTTGGATATTTGGTTTTTCTCATGTAGAAATTAAGCCAAACCCGCTACATATTCATCTAACAATACTACTATCAACAATACATGTCAAATATATTTTGTTGTTCAAAAAATACGGCTAATGTATTTTGATTTCAGGTCAACTCTAAGTGTGATAACTACGATTTTTTTTTTGTTTTTTCTTTGAAATGATTGCCTATAAATACTCTAATATTCAATATATGTAAAATATACTATTATCTCCTTGTAACACAACATATTGTTGTAAATACTTTAACCTAAACATATGGTCGACTGTGATTATAGTTTAATAATGACGATTCCCCATCAATACATACAAGTTCAAAAGCTAATTTTTCAACTTAAACGGACAAGTCAGGGTTAACTCGATAATTTGCAGGTTTAATTTTTTGGATTCATTTCGGGGAAAATTTGTGTTCAAAACCAAATAAAACAAAATAAGATAAAATTGGGCAGGTCGTTGTGTTAGATCGAATTATCTAGTTAGGTCAAGTTTTCGCCGAATTTAACTAGGATGAGTAAGAAGACATCCGTTAAATAGATAATACACATACTCGAGGTAGCATAAAAGAACTTGGTGACAGTATACTTGTAGGGATGGTTAGCCATGCCAAGACCGACCTTGGACAAGAATTCCTTCCTCGAAAACCGGCTTGCTCCAGCGTACTTAGACTTCTTCTCGGTGATGAAGGTGTCAATGGTTGCCTGAGCCATTTCTCCATAACGAATGATGTATCTTCGAAGATCAATGTCTAAGGGGTCCAACATCCCCTCCCAATTGGTCATACCACTTAGAATTTGCCATTTTTCTGAAATGTTGCCAACCATGTCTCCCTTCTTTAGTTTGAAAACTAAAACTTGCCTAGCTATAAGCTATTTCTTAGATTATATACAAGATTATCAGTATCATATTTTTGGCAAAAGATTTGACTTTTGTTTGTTTATGTGTATATTAATAAGGATTTAGACCTGGCAAATGGAGCAATGGTCATTTCTTGTATAGTTGTCCTTGTTGTGTCTAATCTATTATAATTCAAGTTGTCTTCCATGTACTTCCACATTTTTTATTACCCCTTCTATTCTTAAAATATTTGTCGATGTGGAAATTATGCAGCGGATTTCTGAAAATTTTAAACGTAAAATTTTCAACAATAAGTAGTGATCTATTATGCCAATTACCTCTTGCCTGAGTAGCAAGAGGTCCACCTTTTACCCCTATTCTCTAGAGTTCGAATCTTGAGGGGAACATTTCTCTCTTACCTGTTCGGAGAATGTCGTGGGTAGGAGCGGGGCCCAGCTTTGGACCATTATTAGCACCCCCGTTCCCTTTCTGCTACAGGTCTGTTGGATTATTCCCCTGAGATAGGGGTTCGATGGGTTAATTAAAGGTTTAACCGGTCAGTCTAATTATCTGAGTTGTGGTTAATTAACAATTTTTATAGTCAGCTCTGTTTTTATTTATCTGTCGCCTCGAAAATTGTTTTAAAAACTCTAACCGTTAATATCTTAATTTATATAGTGATTCATCATACAAAATTGATGTCATTAGATTCGTAATAAAAATACTATTAAAAAGGTATAATATTATGTTTTTTTGTAAAAATTTTTTATTAGAAATTATCGATTTAGACATTGAAAATCGTAGATGACAAATAAAAAGAAACGAAGGGAGTGAATTAAATAGTATGCTTTGCATATCAAACTTGTAATTAAGTCATGATAGATTCTCAAATCTTTCACGTAGGAAAAAAGAACATATAATTGCATCTGTTCATACAGGTTGGATAGATTAATTATAAAAATCAGTAGGATTAAGATAACATAACCAATTAGATCAGAAAAGTCTTCCTCAGAATACATCATTTCTGTGTCCAGCAAACTATATATGACCTCATAATTTATCATATAAATCATATTAAGACGTTCGATTTGTTTTTTTTTTTTTTTTTTTTGAGATAGAGTATTCAGTCAGTCCAGCTGATATTAACTGGTCAAAACAATTTATCAAAATATTTTGGAGGGTTTTAATTAGGAATTATTGTTTCCGGATGACTGGCCATTTATCAGGAATATAAAATATATTTTTTTGGCAACTTAATTGAATTGCTCAGAATCAGCTCAAAATCAAGAACCACCACCTGGAGGGTTTTTGTGTTTTTATTTATTTCTCATTATTTTTGTGTTTTTATTTATTTCTCGTAATTCACATTATTTATTTCTTAACTTGTACGGGATGACTATGATATTTGACGTGAGTTCAGCACGTACGTAGGAGGCATAGCTTTATTAAGAAGGAAGAGCTAACTAGTAAGGGACTGGGGGTATATTCACGGGTCGGTTCGATACGGTTTGAATGGGATAAACACGGTTTACTAAAAACATAAACCGGAACAGTATAATCTGGTACATGCATTGGATTTCATAGTTCGGTTTATCGGTTAATCAGAACTTGTTTTAATTTTCTAAAAGACAAAAATTAATCAAACTCAAAGGAAAAAAGAAAAAAAAATAAAAGAATTAAAAAATTGAATAGGTTGTGGACTTGGGGGCAGTGGCATTCAAAATTTACAACAACACAAAATGGCACAAATCACTCCACAACTTTTTGAGCAGTGAGAATCACAAAGTTTCTGTTTTCTTAACTGATATTGAAGCTATAATACACTTTATAATAGTCATCTTATCTATCAATTTCTTTGTAATTTATTCGCATTTGACCCTTGGACCTAAAATACGTTTTGGCTACTCCAAAGGGTACTTAGGGGTCCAAAGTAGCTCTAAAGTAGCTCCAACATTAATAAAAAGAGGTGTATTATAAGTTCAACATCAGTTTTAATCTTATTTCTGAAGTTTGACGTCAATCAGGAAAACAGTTCAATCATGGAAATAAAAAGAAGAACCGGACACAAACCTTTTTTTTAGCTCACAAATTTTAAAATCCTTTTTTGTTCAACCCATAAACTTTAACTCAAAAAATTAACATTGAAAACTAAAGATACAAAAAATTAATTACCCTAAAATGAAAGATCCAAAATGCAAAAAACCCTAACTATTCACCCTCAGATTTCTTTCATTCTGAAGTCAAAGCAATGGTTTTTGACGTACCAAACTAGTTCAACTCATTAGAATCTTACACAATCAATCTCATCAATGGTAATTTGCCCATGCATGCAATATTACCCATGCGATGGGTCCATTTATTACAAATAATAAAGAAGACAAAGATTTTTTGCATTTTGGACCCCGAACTTTAGGGGTATATATATTCTGAACCCTTGGTTTTCAACATTAACTTTTTAGACCCTATTGTTTGTAGGCTGAATAAAAATGGACCTTAAAGTTTGTGGGCTGAAGAAAAAGACCCATGTCTCATTCTTTATTTTCCTCCCATGTTTGAATCTATCTCCCAATTGACATCAAACTTCAGGACTATGGTTAAAACTAATATTGAAGCTATAATACACCTCTCTAATTCATGTCGGGGCTACTTAGACCCCTGAGTACATGGTTTTAAGTAACTCCAACATAAATAAAAGTGGTTTATTATAACTTTAATGTCGGTTTTAACCATAGTCTTGAAGTTTGATGTCAATCGGGAGATAAATTCAAACATAGAAAGAAAAAGAAAAACGGGAAACGAGCTTTTTTTTCACCTCACAAATTTTAGGGTCCTTTTTTTTCAGGCTACAAACTTTAGGGTCCAAAAAATTAAAGTTGAAAACCAAGGGTTCAGAATATAAACTCTTAAAATTCGGGGTCCAAAATACAAAAAAAAACCCATTTAGTGATCATTGACAACACAAAGTCCATCAAGATTGGCGCCCTTCGATGTACTATTTAGTAATAATCATGTCTAAATTGCAATTTACCCATTAAATATCTTATTCCAAATCACAAAATGCAATTTCAAGAATTACATGGATAACATATAACAATATATCACATATATATATAACATATAAACAATGTTAACCAAATGTCAAATTTACAAACTAATTAAGGAGCCAATATTATATCAATCTTCATCATCCATTTCATGGTCCATCAACATCCAAGACCCATCTTCCTGTTGAACCATGCCCTTGTTTTTAAGAACCCACCAAGAACTTGGAATAAGGTACTCTTCCTTCAGATTATCGGTGAGTTTGTTCAATAGGGCTACATCGCGTTGAACAACCAACTCGAACCCTCCTTTACTCCCTTGGGTGCCCGCGATTCCATGCAGGTACACTTCCAAGTTATGCCTGTTTGAGATGGTTCCGGGGCCTTTGATATATGGCGATAGCAATGCATCGATGTTTAGCTCTTCTCCAACCTCAGAATAGCCTAATAGCGGATAACTAGGGACAATATCTAAAGCATTGGCGACACGTAAGATCTTAAGATCGGCATATTTTGAACATTTATCTTTGAATGTTCCATCTCCAACACGAGGGCTCGCAAAGACCATGGCAGTAACCATGCAGGGTTTGGCGTTGGGGGAGTTTGTAGGCCGGTTGACATTGTTAGCTACAATATCGACTGCATTCAATGTTGCTAGGGCAGCACCAAGACTATGACCTGTTACAGTTATGCTGATCTCTTCATGTTTATATTTTTCCACCAATCTTTTCAGCTCCGTCAAAACCTAAGATAATAATCATTAACATCTTAATTTTTGATAATTTATCAACCCTATAAAGTACGTAGGCAAAACCATGACATGCACAAATTCATTAAGAGTATGTTCACCCAACCCAATTGAAAGACAGGTTATTCGGTTTCAAATATTTTGATGAAACTTTATACCCGTTATCCAATTCAATTATCCAAGAAAATATTTTCTTTTTCAGATGAGATAATTTCCAAAAGCGTTAATTAGAGTGGTATATGAATATGAAAATGAAAATTTTTAACTGATAAATAATAGTTGTACCATTTCTGTACTTGTATAACAAATTTTGAAGTCAAATTGATTATTTTTATACCATTTATTATTCTTTATTTATTTATCTATGCTATACTATATATTAAATCACATTTGGTTTAGCCATGGTACCGCACTATCTTTATACATACGCTACAATATAGCTGGCTGAAGAAGTTGCAGAATAGTAGACTAGTAGTTATAAATTTATAGAGTATGAGCTTAGATTTTAATTAATTAGCTTATCAATAAAGATTATTAATTTTAAGTAGTTAGTAGTAGATGGTTAGTTGTTTAGATGACATTGTTTATGCGTTGCATGTAGTTGATTTAGTTTGCTGTCTAAGTATCTTAAAACAAATCTAGTTAAGAATTTCTTGAAATTAGGTATCTAGGGAGTAGGGACCCATAATCTATTTTCCTTTTACGGCGGGATTATATCGGAGATTGTTGTTGTAAATTGATAGAAAAATCACAAAAAAATATAACCTAAGGACTAACCTGGTGTCGTGCACTGGTTTTATTAAAGGATGATTTGGGGTCATCCGAAGTATAGATTGAGTACCACCCTTGATGAACCTCGGGCTCCTCTCGGTCACCGTTAGCATCATCAACATATCCGAATATGTCAGAGGCTGAAACTTGAATGAATTGAAGATCGTTAACCCATTCCAACGATTGCATGGTGCCTCTCCATGCAACCACGATGTCCCTCCTCCCTAACAATGCGACAGACTCATCCTCAGCCACCGCGATATACCCCATGAAATTAGATTCTAGGCTCCATGCCTCCCTTGACAGGGACTTCAGTATAAGGGAATCAGGTAGCTCAATCCCTGAAACGGCATAGAAGAATTTGGTGACCTGGTACTTATACGGACGACCTGATTCCAACCCTACCTTGGCGAAGAAGTTTTTCTTTGAAAATCGGCTGGACCCTGCAAATTTTGAGTACTTCTGTCTATCAAATGTGTCATAGGTCGCCTGAGCCATTTCTCCATAGTGAATCAGAAGTCTTCTCAAGTCGATGTCAAGTGGGTCCAATTGACCATCCCAATTGTCTCGGCCCATCAGGGTTTCCCATCTATCAGCTATGTTGCCATGAGTAGAGCTCGAATGACTCGCACCGTGGGTTCGCCATTTGGGGGGTGTTGGAGCTTTGGATAACTTCTTGCCAAAGCAACCAAGACCAAAAAGAGAGAGCATTTTTTTGGGGAACACCCTAGATAGCTTCTATTAGGCTTCTTTTCTTAAAAGAGAGAAAGCAAAGATCAACACATATCTCTTAGGCTTATATAGCTAGAGTTATACATAATCTAGTGGTAACTATTACATTTAATTTTAGTTAATTAGCATAATCATTCCCATTATAATCAGTCAATAGCCCAATCCAAAGTGCTTGAACATGTCAAAAAACTATTTGATTTTAAGTTGGTCCATACATGGGACTAGTCAATATTATTCGAGGATTAAGCTTTATTATTTCTAAAAAGATTGGTGATAGGATAATTCAAGTTTAATAATTGCATAGTGCATGATTGTACGGCAACTTATTATATTGTGGCGTTTCTTAGGGTTAATTAAATGTGGATTTAATTTGGGGGTTAGCTACGTACATTTTGTCCATTTCAAGTCTTGGATCGACCAATTATTTCATCGATTTTGAGTTATGGATTTTAGAGCATATTTACATGGGTTATAGTTGAACATAAGGTCAATTTTTCTTTTGTACCTAATTCTGTCTCTATTTCTAATGGTTTCCCCTATATCTTAGCTAGTTTGAATGAATTCCAGACAAAATCTCATTAGATTGTTATGGTTTCTTTTGAAGATAATTCAAAGAGGTTTTGGATTTTGGTAAACCTAGTAAAATAACAAAGCTTGAAAGTAAAGGTAAAAGGAAACTCAATGCTTTTCAAATGGAAAGCACTCTAAGGATTCCTTTCGGAGCTAGCAGATTTTGACCCGACCCTAACTTGCCCGAAAGGTCAAGGTTAGGCCCGGAATTTCAAAACCTAAAACATAATTAAAAAAATTCGAAATCGACTCGTACCGAACTCAACCCGTCTGCAGGTCTAGTTCCAGTGTGTTTTTTGGACAAAAAAAGAGAGGCTCAGTGCAAACTTATTCATATTTGAAACTAATTAATCTAGCTACTCACAATTTGCAAAAGGCAAAATTAAAGTTTACGTAGGGTGAAAACCTTGTTTAAAGGTGAAATTAATTGTGGAGGATATTGTCAACAATGGTATAACATATGACAAGCTAAAATTATCAAGTTACGGTATATACATAAAGTTTGACTTATAGATATGCATTAGAAGTTGATCATTTCACAAATGTAGGTAGCTAGAAATTGTAAACTGGCCAAACAAATTAAAAAGTTCTTAATTTAGTAAGACGACCTAGTAACTCAACTACATAAAGTATGTTTCTAAGGAACTATGTGATCAAATTGCCAACTAATTTTACCATAAAGGATCTAATCATACTATCTAAAAACATGGGCGTATCACTAGTATACGTATAATGTTGTAATTTCTTAAAAATAACGTTGCAGTATGTAAGATCTAAAATATAAATATTATTTCTGATTAGCTATTTTATTTTGTTGTATTTGTGTTTTGATCATCTTTGATATTTTAACTGTGCGTAATTGACGAGTTGTTGTATGTTTTATGCAGTTTTGTAACCTATGTTGCGAACTCTATAGCATACTCTGGACTCTGAAAAATAAAAAATAAAAAACAAATGCAAGACTCAAAATTTTAGTTTGAGATTGTATAGGGTGAGAAGCTCATTTCAAAATCTTATTGAAAGTAGAAATTTTTGGGGACAATGTCCAAAATAGTTGTATGTTAATTATCATAAGCTAAAACTATTTACAATAAAAAAAAACTATTTACAATTAAGTTGTGTCACCGCACATATATAGAATAGACATGCACGACAATTTGATCATTTTACTAATATAGGCAATTTGAGTTTGTACATAACAAAATAATCCTAATGTAGTAACCTAGCTAAATAACTATGTATGTAATTATCTATAAATACATCTGACAGATGTAAAGTATGTTGTATGCATCCATTGAAATCATACACAATTATGTCATAAAGCACCTAATCCTACTTTCAGCAGCAAATATAGAAACTTTTTTTTTGGGGTTCTGTGAAACCATCTCAATCAAAAGTTTAAGTTGGTAATTAAAGTTTTAGTGATGATTTTATATTTTAACACGCCCACTTACACGAATGCCCATATGGATTTGAAGTGGATGCTGCAAAAGCCCCCTACACCTTGCCCAAATGATTATAGGGGTGCTGATATTCGAACCTGAGACCTCTTCCTCAGTCTGACTCTGATACAATATGAAAATCATCTCAACCTAAATCTTAAGTTGATAATTGCAGGTCTAACGATGGTTTTATACTCTAACAGATCCAACTTATGTTAACGATGCGGCGTGCAATATCTTTTTCAAGACTTAACCATTTTGTTTGCAATATTTTTATTGTTAAAGGTAGTTTTAGGATGATCGATTTCTTTTGAAACAAAAATGATTTAATGTGCAGGGTTTCATCTTCATCTTAAAATTAGTATTCACATAAGGACCATGATAACCATCTTGACTCAAGATGGTTTTTAACCATCTTGAATTGTTCATATTTCACATTTTTGTAACTTTTATTAATATTTTAATTAATAATTATATATATTTATCAATTATAATAATATAATACTTATTAGCTAGGTAAAAAAATATAATTGTAGCCTAATTTTATCAATCATAGTAGAAAATCCACATTTTATACATAGTTTTATATTTATGAAATAAATATAAATAAATAATTATTTTTAAATTGTTTATAAGTTGTAGTAACCCTAAAAATAATGAAAGGTACCTTTAGAATGATTTAAATACACTTACATTTCACTTTATTAGTGATTTAAAAGAAATGCAAGATAGTTAAGAGTCATCTTGTGTCAAGATGTTTATCATTTTCGTTCACATAAATACAGCCTGACCAATTGCTAAAAGAAATTAACAATCAATCAACATGATTAAATGATTATTTTTCACCTAATACTTTGATAAATCATGAGTCATTGTGTCCTTATATAATATTTCTATTAATTTTTAGGAACAATGAAGAAAAAAATAAGTTTAATAGAACGAATTAGGACTGAAGCTTTTGATTTCTAAAGATAATAATTTTTAGAGATCAACTATCAAAAAATACTTTTTATTGGATCCTTTTTCACCTAATAATTACCCAAAATAGATTTTGTTTTTTCTAAATGAGGTCCATATATAAATCCCAATAATTCTACTGAGGATCGATCACCCAATGCCTATTGCGATGGGCAATGGCTTGAGTTGACGGGTAGTGTTTGTCTCAAACAGTTTGATATTCGCATTTTTTCTGTTAGATTAGTTATGACTTGTTGGACCGTTCTATGATGGAGGTCGGTCCAATAAAATAAGCATGTACACCCTTTGAATTTATTGTTATCCAATAATTTTGCTATACATTGTATATATAACAATTTGCTAAAAGAGAAAGTTGAATTACGTATAAGGCTGTTTGGACCATTTTGATTTAAGTTCTAAGAACTTAGCTAGCCTTAAACTTACAAGTTACACCTTGCTAGTTGCTAACTTTGCTATAGTTGAAAAGTTCTCACATCTATATATGATAGGCTGGCTACTCCTAACTGTTGGTCGTTGTTATACCAACTTCAAAAGTACCAGCCAGCCTTATGGCTTACAATTTCGTATCACCCTTTATGTGCAAATACTTACTCAACTCCTTGTAACTAATTAATAATGTTTTCTACAACTTGCAACTTAACCTATAAAAAAGGAAAGAAAAAAGTTTTTTTCTTTAAAAAAAAAAAAGAAAAGAAAAGAGGTCGGACTCTTTATCTGACAGTAAAGTATATCTCCCTCCGTTTCATATTAATTGTATTTTAATAAAGAACTAGTAACATTTACCTCCCTCAAAGTTTTGTAAAATGAGGATTTTACCCTCCATATTCAAGAAATCTTAATTACCCAACCTAACAAATGCTAAATACAATAAATATCATACTTAACTATTGTTTGTATCAATTTTATCTACTTTTTCCGATTTACTTAGTCAACACAAATAGTGAAAGTTCCAATTTATCCTTCATTTAAAATTTCCCCTTCCCAAACTAATTCTTTGTAATAAACCATCCCACCTCCTCAAAATTGCGCATCATGTATAATTCAATTCAGAATTGAATTAATTTGCTTCAGTTTATCAAAATGAGAAACAATTAACAACCCAGGAAAGACATTTTCAATTGAATTCTACCATGGTTGATCATCTGGGAAAACTGGCAATTGAGTGACGATAATAATTAATGAAAATAAAGTGAATGGAGAGAAAGAGAGAAGGGAAGAGTACGTGAGAAGCATCGCCTGCAATGTGAAGAACAACTTGGAGGTGAAAGAGGTTAGTTTCGTCGTTTCAATTTAGTAATTATGTAGTTTCATTTTTTTTTAATTTAAATTTTGAAGGTATTTTTGTCAAATCAGATAAAATTATAAGGGCAAACATGTCTAGGTTTTTGACTAATCGGAAAAGGTGTATATTTATGTTAACAGTAAAGGTTAAGTTAGGTAATTAAAATTTCACAAATATGGAGAGTAAAATCCTCTTTTTACAAAACTTCGGGGGAGGCATATGTTATTAGTTCTTTTAACAATCTTCAACGTTCTTCTTTGGGTGGAGATTTCTTGTAACATGGATATTTTATCTATAAATCACAGCATTGACTCTTAAGATAATATTTTTTTATTACCAATATAATGATAGTATATTTGCATAATGAGTCAAAGTTTTTAAAAATTAACTACTATATAGATCAATATGACAAATATGGAAAGGTGATAGTAATTAGTAAGCAAAAAGGATAACAAGGATATGGACGTGATCACCATAATGTTTTGTTTAATTTATCAGATAATGAACAAAACCATAAATTAATTAGACAAGAAATAGAAGACTATATATATTAGGGTTATATAATATTAGGCTTTGTATTATCCCATCTTTTTCTTTTGAACATTGAACAGTCAAGAAATTAAAGAACAAAAATCGATAGAAATTCGAACAATAGGTTACATACACTATGAAAGGATGATATTTAGAAATTAATTTTAAATATTGGAAGGACGCTATCTTGTGTCACTTTTCAAATTAAGTTCCTTTCTTTTAATTGCTAACTAATTTTCTTTTATATAGTTTACACAATAATAATAATAATAATAATAATAATAATAATAATAGATCTTGTGAAATGTTTATGTTTTTCTAATGTTGTTGCACCACCTAAACTAGAAGATTTGGTCATAAGCTAAGATATATTACAGTGTCAGGAATAATGGAAACCTAACAACTTGGTAAAACAATTCAATAAATTCTTGAAGAATCAAACAAGGTTTATATACTTAAATACTTAACCTATACATGTTTGACATAAATATAAAAAGTTGTAATTCTAAAAATAAGAACGGGCATTCTTTAAAAAAAAATGAACACTCTTCAACATCTTAATCAGAAAACAAATCCTGTGAAATTTTTATATACAAATTGCATTCGTACATAACTAGAAGTACATTAATCTCTTTTTTTCTCCAACACCTCCTATATAAAATAACACAATAGAACACCCAATTATTCTTTTAGTCAAATTGAAGAAAAAATTCATATAATTAATCAATTTCCTCAACACTCTCCCCCCCCCCCCCCCCAAAAAAAAAAAAAATTTATAAAATCAATCTCCAAATTTCAAAGATCACAAATCATCATCATCATCATCACCATCTTCAACCTCACCATCATGAAACACCCAAGATCCATTAGGTAATTGAACCATGCCTTTGTTCTTCAATGTCCACCATTGAGTTGGTACTAGATAATCATCCTTCAATATATCCAAATGCTTATTAACAAGTGCAATATCTCTATCAACCACCAACTTAAACCCTCCTTTTCTCCCTTGAGTCCCTGCTACTCCATGCAAGTAAACCTCCAAACTATGCCAATTCACAAACACCAACCCTGTTAGTGTTGCCCCCTTCAAGTATGGTGACTTTGTCGTGTCGATCTCGAGCTCCACCCCCACGTCGGAGTATCCGATGAGGGGGTAGTTGGGGACGATGTCTAGGGCATTGCGAACCTTCAAGAGTCTAAGGTTTTCGTGTTGAGAGAAGATTTTTTCCAAGTTCGAGTCCCCTACTCGGGGACTCGCAAATAGAATGGATGTCACCATGATGGGTTTGTCCGGGCATGATTTGGGTCGATTTAGATTGTTGACGACTAGATCGAGTGCGTTCAACGTCGACAAGGCTGCACCTAGACTGTGACCTGTTATGGTTATGCTGATCTCTTCGTCCTTGTATTGCTCAATTAATCTTTCCATCTCTGCTAGAACCTACATTAAAGAAAGTCATATAAGATAGGAAATGTTATATAGAATAGGACAATATAATCATACGAATATTAATCTAAGATACTTTTATATAAACATCATGAATTGCTGTAAGTTATGTTTTTATGATTTTAAATGATAAGTTTATTATAATTATACATCTATTATTAATTATAAGTGCATAATATTTATTGGCTACATTAACAAATACAATGACGCCCTATAAAGAATGCATATCTTATAGATAATTCTATACTATGAAAAAAATATATAGATAAAATATTTTTTTTATGTAATTTATGAGTGATAGTAACCCTCAAACTAATAAAATGAACCTTTTTAAAAATTTAAATGAGCATGAACATAACTTTTAGAGTAATTTAAATGTGAATTAACATGGTTGATTAATCACCATATTGACTCAAGACTTATTGTTTTTCACAGAGAATGTTGATATGACTCAAACCTAAATCAATAGTCATCAATTTGATTTGAACTTGACCCAATCCGATCTGACCTAATTTACTTTGTTATAATTAAGGATCCATGAGATAACAATTAAGTCATCCATTCGACCCCAACCTGACCTAACCCGACCTAATTTATTTATTACTAGGGATAACATCTATAACCTAGCATGCAACCATGCAATCATCTCACCTGATTTCTAGCACTAGTCTTATTGAAAGGAGACCTAGGATCCTCCGAAGTATAGATAGACAACCACCCTTGATGCACCTTCACCTCCTCCCCATTCTCCCCACGACCAACCACACTCGAACCCGAAACTTGAGCGAAATCCAAGTTATTAACCCACTCCAACGACAACACGGTCCCTCGCCACACCACCACGATCTCCCTCCTCCCCAACAACCCTACCGACTCGTCCTCGGCCACTGCCACGTATCCCATGAAGTTGGACTCCTTGCTCCATGCCTCCCTAGAAAGTGACTTGCATATGAAGGCATCAGGGACTTCTATCCCTGATGTCGCATACAGGAACCGGGTCACCCTGTATTTATACGGGTGACCCGAGTCCAGACCCGTTTTCGAGAACAGGGTCTTCTTTGAAAACCGGCTCGACCCAGCAAATTTGGAGATCTTGGTGCTATTGAAGGTGTCGTAGGCCGCCTGAGACATCTCTCCATAGTGGATGATTAACCGCCGGAGATCAGCATCCAGAGGGTCCAAGAGGCCTTCCCAATGGTCTTGGCCACTTAGTTTTCTCCATTTCTTGGCTATGTTGTAACTATGATGGAAATTCATGGGTTTTTTTTTTTTTTGGGTTACTTTGCTTTCTGTTTGATTTATGATCAAGTAGTTCTTGCTTGGAAGGGTTGTGTATGTTTTCTTATAAGGTATACTGTGTGGGTCTATATATATACATTAATGCACCTAAAGGGGTTTGACACATGTTGGTTGAATTAAAGTACTTTTTTTATTTGTTTATTTGGAAGTTAAGACATGTAATTAAATTTATAGGTATTCAAAAGGTAAGATGATGATTAAGGAGTTCATTAATTAGTTAGTTCAGAATATATTCCATTTGCATAATCTACGTTTTAGAGTTAATGGATTGTGATTAGGCTTTATGTTGACGTAGGATCTTTCCCAGTTGGAATCAATGCAGCTCAAGCTTCTTGTTGATGGCTTCACAAAGTATCGTGAAATACAAGTTACTTGTTACAAGGAATTTACGTTAAATTTTGTTGGGTTTTGTGGCCCATTGGATCCTCCTAGGGTCCCAAATCGACAAGAGGAGAGGAGGAAACGTAAGCCACGACTCATTCGGTGCAACGAGGAATCCTGGGTACGTGGCGTGAAATTTCTCTCGTAGTTAATTTTGTTTTACCTAAGTTCCCCCTTCAAGTCAGCTACGACTTGCAGAGAGATATAGTTTCATCAATATTTTTCCAATGTTATATCCCGAGAGGTTGTAAGTTGAGAGTTTGAGAGATTTTTATATTGTAATCTCCATTGTTGGTCGTATCACACCTTGTGATAGTGATCGAATTGTACTCCTTCCTTCTCATAGTGGATTGTCTAGTTGTTGTCGTCCGTGGATTTTCCTCCAAGTTCTTCGGTTTTCCACGTTTACATGTTGTCCGTTTTATAAATCGCTTAATTTTCATTCCTAAATTTCGTCGTAATTTCTATCGTCCCGTTTATTTCGCTTTCGCTATAATAATTGGTTAACTCATTACATGAGCCTATTTATTTTAAGTTGATAATGCTCTTTGACTTATAAAGAGAGAATATGCATATTTTTATCCATGTAGAACATTTGTTACTATCAATACCTTGATTTCTTTCAATAACTTTTCACAAACTATTCAACACTAACTTACCGTAAGAAAAAATTGAATTCAATGCTGTTATAGTCATAATCCAATATAAACGACATAAAACACGTTAATTTTCTTTTTTTTGTTCTGATTATTCAAAGCCTTACGATCGACAGTTTCCAACAAGACGTAAAACAATGGAGGATGAAACGAAATGCAAATAATGGAGTGATTTTTTTTTTTTTTACTTTAGTTTGTTATCAAACTATGACGTTATGGGATGATCTTATCACCCATAGTAAAAGAAGCATTTTGGTGACATAAGAAGCGTATAATTGAGATAATTTCACATATTAATTAGGGTTTTTGGCTGAGAAAAATCCGTACTGAGGGTCTTGTGATCGAAAATAATCCAAAGTGATTTTTTGGCTGGTGGCAGTCTATACTTATTTATTATTTTCTCGTAGCATCCCAGATTGAAATTCCGGCACCGAAATGCTGATGTGGCAGCCGGAGCACGTGTCATTTTAATTAAAAGCATGTCACGTCAATTTTTTTTAATTCTATTTTATCGTTTTAACGATAAATAGAATTAAAAAAATTGACGTGACATGCTTTTAATTCATTACTAATGTTTTTTCCCCCATAATGTAAGTGCAAGGTGAAAAATGTAAGTTAAACGATAAAATAGAATTTAAAAAAATTGATGTGGCATGCTTTTAATTAAAAGGGCACGCGCTCCGGCTGCCATATCAGCATTCCAGTGCCGGAATTTCAATCTGGGATGCTACGAGAAAATAATGAATAAGTATAGACTGGCACTAGCCAAAAAATCACTTTGGATTATTCTCAATCACAAGGCCCTCAGTACGGATTTTTCCCAGCCGAAAACCCTATTAATTAACCTAACTAAGTCATATTATAAGAATAACTTTTAATTCAAAATTTATATATTAAAATGACTTTTCAATACGGATTTGACTTATAATTTATTAAAAGATGACTTTTTTTAAAAAAATTGCCCCAAATCAATCATTCGTCACTGTATATTTTTTTTAAAAAAAATCATTACAAAATTTTACGATAAATTTATGGTGAGACGACGTCATTGACAAAAATAAAAATGAATTCTTACGTCATATATACAACAAATATGTGGTTGATGCATGCTGGATAACTTAGGGGAACAGAAGATCATAATAAGCCATAATTAGAAGTAGTATAACATGATGAGATGCAATGTAATGTGATTTGCTAATCATATTAAATTGGAAATTAATGTGCTGGGTGGAGTGCCATCTGGTTGATTGTGATATTAATATATAATTGATTAATAAGATTGTGGAAAATTAAAGAAAAAGGAAGCATCTATCATCTATGTTTTTGCAGTTTTTTGCAATGCTTGCACGCATCATTCAATCCAACAATTCCTACATATTACAATATTACATAGTATGATTATATCACCAATAGTACATGTCAAAATCATCATCCACCATATGCCCTTGATATAAATTGGTATATAGATTTCAAAAAAAAAAATATATTGTATGTGTATAATTTTGTCTTAAACCTTATCTTTAAATTTTGTCTTAAAAATTATCAATCATAATTTTTAATTTCTTCTAATTTTTAGCATGCAATCGCGGCATTAAAGAATTAATGTATTGTTAATAAATTGGACAAATATCTTGTTCTTCTTGTTCTTATATTTGTAGTCTCAAAGATGCAATTTAATTAATTATTTACCTCCAAGGCACATCATCTATCATTAAAATAAATCATTTATAAATACATAAGGATACGAATCTTGACACGAGACACTTATCAAGTGCATTGCCTTTTTTTTACAAATTACATTATATTTATTAGAATTTTAAAAATAAAACGTCTCATTAACGAACCTCTTCTGCTTCTTTTTCGTGGAGTAATAAGCAGTGAAATATTTCATAACTTGGGTCAATAATTGGAACAAGTCACTCTAATTGCAAAATTTAGGGATAACACTAGTATATTTGTCCCCTCCATACCTCACCATGAACAAAATTTTGGAGTATTAGTTTTGTTTTTAACCAACTATTGCTAAATGTCTAATAATTAATTATTAATCATTAATTCAAAAACATTAAGGTTACAAATCATAATAAATATTCGTCTGAGAAAAATAAAATAAAAAGACTTTACCGATCATCATCCAAACAAAAGTTATGCTAACTGTGGTGGTATATATCTTGTTTCACATATTTCAATCAAATATACTTTGAATGTTGGAAAAAGAAAAATGAAATAAAAAAGAGTAGAATTTTAAATCAAATGAATAGAAGTACAAATTTGTCTTTGTACACATGATAAAGGTTGCCCTTATTCATAGAATCATAGATAATGACCAGGAATTTCTTGCTTGTCAATAAACTCTATCTAATGTAGATGTACATACATTCAAGTTGCTTGTCAATTTAATGCTCAAAGGTATATATATATATATATATATATATATATATATATATATATATATATATATATATATATATATATATATATATATATATATATATATATATATATATATATATATATCCCTTGTACAATTAAAATTCGTAATTTACAAGAGTATGTGAAAACCAAAAATAATTATTAATTATACTCTATATCGTAGTTTTAGAGAGTTAAATATATTATATTGTTGTATCATTTGATTTTGATTTTGAATGTGATTTTAGATAACAATGTGTTGGGTTTGTCACAAAATAATTCTAATTCTACTAATTTCTTCAAAAATGAGTACGTACAACCAGATTCTATAAGTTCCAATTTTAATGGAGTCAAGTCAAATTCCTTCAAAATCATGTTCTATGAAATTCAAGATGAAGCTACAATTTGGTTATTAGATAAGGAGCAATAAAGCTTTGTTAATATATAGGATGGTATCGAGAATTTTATTAGCAAAATTAGATTTTGGTTCAAGAATAAACTTTTGAACTTTCATTAATTTTTGTTCGAAGTGGAGTACTTTATTAGGTTTGTCCCAAAATAACTCAATAATTTTGATTAATGAGTATCATTAATATGTAGATAAAATGAGTTTGTGGGTTACTATATCTATTAAATTTATTTTGAGTTAGAACATTACTTGGTTCATAATGAATAATACTTTCATAGAAACATAATAATAAAACTTATTCAAAATTAACCTTTTTTACACAATGTGAGAAAAAAGAGCGAGGAAGAAAGAACTACCACCAATTTAATTGTAATATTTCACAATTTTTTACATAAGACAATACTATATTTTCATAAAAATTTTCAAATTTGGCTAATGAGCTAAGAATCAACTATACTGCGTACCACTAATTTAATAGCTATTCTCACCAATCAAAAAACCTTTTGTAGAGTTGGAAAATATTCAACGTACGTACGAGGGATTTTTGCTTTTTGGACCTCGAATTTTGAGATATTTATTTTCTGGAACCCCATATTTCAAAGTTTATATTTCGGTCTCTATACTTTGTCTCCGACAACAATATGGACCCCATACTTTATCTCCGGCAACAATATGGACCCCATATTTCAAAGCCATTATTGATTTTTTTTCTTTCGAAAATTTTTCAGCCGCAACTTCTTCTTCCTCTTCTTGCACGATTTTCAACCCCCATATGAGCATAAATTTGCCAAAAGAGTTACCAAAAGTCACCAAAATTCAACTTTTACCCTACTATTTTTTACCCATGAATTTTAGACACCCTTAGCCGTCAAAGTCTGGTCAACTTCAAAACAACAGTCAAAAGAAGAAAAAAAATGATAAAAGGTCATATCGGGAAGTCTAGGCAACAATTAGGTCATCGCCGGAGTCAAACATAACTTTGGGCTACTTTTTTTGGGTCCAAAATGTATAGGGTCCAAAATATAAATTTTGAAATATGGTGGTCCAGAAAATAAATACCCCAAAAATTCGGTGTCCAAAAAGCAAAAAACCCTACGTATGAGTGCATGGCTTTCCATGCAAATTAAAGATCAAAACATGTACAAGAAATATGAAGTTACGTTAATTGGGGTACATTCCATATGTAGAAAGTAAACTTGAACTTTCATAGTAAATAATCTAACATTACAAATTTGCAATTGTAGTCAATGAAGTGCATCGTTCTCCAACCATTCTTATATGTGGCACTTTAAAATACCTATATAGGTTTATTAAAGTGTTAATTTTACAAAAAATATTTATCAATTTTTATAATAAAATTTATTATAAATTTGTCAATAATATTGTAAAATTCATCAATTTTTTTTAATTTATCAATTTTTTTCACATAAATTCATCACAATATATATGATGGATCTAAATAGGTTCATAATGGTGTATAGTATAAATTATAGTTCTCCAATTATGAATTAAATTACCTTAGCTACCAAGAAAACTATACCTACATGAAATAAAAAGAAAAAATGGGATATATATACAACTTCCTCCGTTCACAAATGATTGTCTCCCACATACGTTTAATTTCAATGTTCATCTTTACTTGATAATTTTTTTATATAATATTTTATTAAAAATTTTTAGTTTATATACTTTTCTAATAGTATTTTTTACTACCACAATCTAATGGTATTAATTATGTACAATAAATTATTATTTATATCGAAAAATTAACAATCAAATTAAAATTATCAATATATACATAAAATGGGATGACAAATAATTTAAAAAAAAAAAAAAAAACCGGATGGACTATGTAGCTTTATACTTTTGTACTCTACTCTAAGCCCTAACTTTACCAAAATTGGGATTTTTAGGCATTAAATGAGCTAGAAAATAATGGGTTTCTTGCCTTATCATTGACTCTCCCTTGCCCATATATAAACAATGCTTTGACGCTAAACCCTGTTGCATCATCAACATTTTTCTGTTCTTTTCAGGAAAAAAAAGGATATTCATGCATAATTACATTTACCCTACCTGACTTATGTGGTAATAATTTTTGCACACCCGACATTTGAGAAATAATTTTCACCCTACCTGACATTTAAGTGGTCATAAATTTAAAGCCCCTAAGGTATGTTATAATTGATTTTTTATTGACTTTTCCGGTGAACTGTAAAAAAATAATTATGAAGTGACCTTTATACCCTTGTTATTATTTCCTTTGACTTTTAATTAAATGTGAAATGACTTTTGTACCCTTAGTATTAATTGTTATGACATTTTAAAACCTAACCACTTCACTGATTACTCTCCCCGGCCCCCTCCCATACAGAAAATGAAAACCTAACCCCTCCCAAACCACCATGTCTGTCTTCTACTCTCCAACATAGTCTTTTCCTTCTCAAATTAAAGGGCAACATCGTAATTTCACATAGTGATATAGGGGTATTGTTGTATTTTTCCATTTCTAATGACAAGTTACCGGATTCTAACACTAAAAATCACTTTCACCAAATGTCAGGTAGGGTGAAAATTATTTCCCAAATGTCGGGTGTGCAAAAATTATTACCGCATATGTCAGGTAGGATAAATGTAATTAACTCTAAGTTTTCGGCTATTTGTAAGCAATTTTAACATTTATCGGTACTTCCCAATTATATATTTCTGGTTTGATTGTATAAAGAGGCAGTAATAAAGTAGCAACCACCTTCATCTTCCATACTTTGGATTGAATTATTGGTGAAAGTAAAAAAAAAATTCCATAATTGAAAATTGCAGAATTGGTGAGTTATACTTATTATGGGCAGTTTAACACTTTTCCTTTATCCTCTAACATGTAAAAGTTACCGATAATTACCGTAGGCACGCATCAACTTGAGGTTGATGCTCCCAACAAACCATTCAGGAACTCAAAGCTTTGAACTCAAACCATTCAGGAACTCAAAGCTTTTAACGTTTAAGAGCTTTGAGTCCAATTCTGGTATTCTGGCCCAAAACTCTTAGCCATGTTTTCGTTCCACAAGCTCAGCCCAAATGGTTACTCAAATGACTTTTTTCTTTTTTTTTTCTTTTAACGTTTCTTATTAATTGTTGCGATATTTTCATTTCTACTTTTAATGAATAAAATTATCCACATCACATGTGCATATTTCATTTATGATTTCTTTCTGGGTGATGATAAGTGTCTTGCCCCAAAACATTAAATGACTTCTCCCTTATAAAATCAATACTTATTATCGTTTTTAACCCCAATTTTTTTGACATATACTATTAATTATCAATAATAAGAAGCTTGGAATGTGTTGGCTACGCCAAAAATTAAAATTGACACCCTATTGAATGAACCCCATCCGTTGGACATATTTTAGACGCTTTTTTGTAAATTTTTAAAAATATAAATAAAAGTGTGATTTTATACAATTTATATATATTATTATAGTTATATAAGTCAATCATGTAACTTTTTTCCAATTTAATTCACAAATATATAGGTTTTCTATAATGACAAGACACAAAATATGTGTCTTGCACAAGACTTTTATCATTTCCGTTTCTTCAAACTCTAAAAAATAGGAATTTCGTCAAACTTAAAAGTTGTTATTGTAGTATTATTTATAGGAAGCATCAAATGATCAAATATACACGTTTATAGTTAGTTATGCTCAAAGGACATCATTCGTATGATATTTATTGTATCATATTGAGGAAATTGTTAGAACTTGTCCGATAATTAATTGGTTGCAACGACTAGCTAGCTTAGACCTGGCAATCATGTGAACGAGTTCGGGTTTTGGTTAGTTAAAGATCGGTTTGGGTTACTGATGGGTCACCCAATTTGATTAGGGTACGAATGCGGGTTACTTTAGGTGAGTTTTATTGGGGTGAGACTCTTTTGAATTGAGTTTTGGTTTGATTTGGGATCATTTGCGTATGAATCTTAATCAAGTCACTTTTGGAATTAGTTACCTCAAATCTCACCAACCTTAACTAATATATATAAGTGTCCAAAGGCAACATAATTGGCCACACAAGTTACCTCATAAAATGTGGTAAGTCAAAAAAAGTAAATAACTTTGTTATATTAATTACACTGTTTAATTACACAAAAACAAACTGAAGCCATGAATATTTTTTGCGAATACACATACATGTAACATGCAGCAACATGCACCGTTGCACCATTATTGAAACTTGTGAGTTATGGCCATATATATTGATGAAAGAATAGTTAGTGGCCATATATATTGATGAAACTTGCAAAACTAAGTCAGTTATTAGGGCGGTGGTCATGAGAACCCACACCCAACGGTCGAATAAATGTCTATTTTGTACACTACAAAAGCTTTCTTCTAGTGTCTTCGGACGTCATTAGCAACAAACAATAATTAGGGTAAGTAATAAGTAAAGATTCGCGTACTTAAATAGTGGAAAAACCTAAATCAGAAAAAAAAAAAAAAACTCAGGAACAATGTAGTATTAGAGGATTACAAGTATTTATTTGAAAATTTCAAACCTTCACATCTATCACCGTCTTCCTAGATTTACACTAGAGAATTCAACCGACACAGTGATCGATTATATGTCAATCTCTTGTGGTACATATGAAACACCCAATTGCAATGTGATACAAACAAGCCTAACAACATGTCATATTTATAGCAAAGGCAATACAAAAAAGTATAAGGTTATTAGGAGCTTCTTGGCCAGCAAGCACCTCAAAAAACAGTAACAGAATCCGAAATAATCTTGGATTAGGAAAACATATCAAAACAGGACCCGAAAATGCGAAAACCGACTTCAGTGACCATTCATATTTCATACCATCCCAAACTCATAATTTAGGCTCTACGCATTAAGCCCAATGACTCTTTTGGATTTGTGTCCATACAGTGTTCGTACGACGCAGTCCGTGTCACAACTCTCATCCTCTCTGTCTGCAGCATGACCTGTTTTGAACCAAATTTCACTCGTTTTACTTCCATTCATACTTCATACCATCCCAAACTCATAATTTAGGCTCCACACATCAAAACCCAACAACTTCCTCTCTCTCTCCTCATTTTATAACAAGAATGTTCAGTGCGAATCTTATTTTTAAGAGGTTTGATCGAAAAATTAGATGTGGGTAGCTTTAATATTGCATTAGTTAAAATCTACTAAAAAGGTGTTTCTCTCCCATGCATTAATTAAGTGTTGTTTTGATCTTGTGGAAGAACATGAACAATTTACTACAAAAGATAATTTTTGTTAGTCAAATGATCAAATTCTTAGTTTTGAAGGAAAACTTTCAAAATAGGTATTCTTATGTCGTTGAGATGTGTCTAAAATTGTGATAAAAGAGTTGCAACAAACATTGTGAAACTAATAAAGGAAAGCTGCAATTTAACTCCATCACAATAACGAAAATAAATGTTTGAAGTCGATTTAACAATATAAAATATTGATGTGACTAAAATAAATAACGGCTATATATATCCATTTTGATCTTTTTTTTATAAAAAGAATGTTTATATAAATTTTGATTTGATTTTCAATTTTTCAAAATCAAAATGCTAAGAAATGCTACAGTAACTTATAATTGAAGCAACAAATTTGTCCCAATAATTAAAAAGTAAGTCCCTAAAAAAGAGGGTACATTTTGGTACCTTCTACATTTACTTGGATTCTCCCACTCTTATACTTAGTTGGCTTATCTTCCTCATGCATGTGGTTTTGGGAGGTCCTTTAATATTTATAGTCCCCTCATCTTTAACTCCCTAGAGGACCACCCCATTCAATTCTTTTTTATATGTTCTTTCAACATTATTCATTTATTCCCACCTTCTTGTCCCTAAAACTCTTACTTATTTTGTATCACAAAACAAATTTCCTACCCTTTTGCTTGCCCATCTAAAAAAATGTTCATTTGGCTTCACATGCATGCATAACCTCTTCTTTTTTTCTTTTTCTTTTTTATAATTAAAAGTCTGGATAGGATGATGAGTTTGATATAGCAATGTGGTAACAACATAAAACAATAGCAATGTGGCAACGACATAAAACAACAGTAATGTGGCTCACATGGTATTGTGAGTTGTCTTCCAACTTAGAGGTGGTGGGCTCGAGTCCTACTATTTACAAAATTTCTTGTGTGAAATTCTGCAAGGCTTTCAACCAGGTTGGGACTTCCCTTGACCTGCTAAACCCTATTAAGTTATTAGGTAAACCCTGAGATAGGGGCCTAGTAATATGTTCTACGAGATCAACTTTGTTTTACATGTATGTTTATCGAAGAAATTGTATAAGAAATTCTATAGTTTCACCTTAATCTTGCCACATGACTCATTAGTATGTTTGGAATTAAATAGAATTTGTAATTTTTTAAGAATTTGTATAGCTTGGTGCTCATATGAACTATTACTCACACCCGTGAATAACATATACAAGGTATGAATGTGTGCACGCATATGGATATATAAAATAACTAAGAGAAAGTGAAAATTACCCCAATTATTGTCATAGATTTTCATGAGAAATTCTATAGTTTCATCTTAATCTTGCCACATGACTCATTAGTATGTTTGGAATTAAATAGAATTAGTAATTTTTTAAAAATTTGTACACTTGGTGCTCATATGAATTAGTACTCACACCCCAGTGAATAATATATATATACAATATATGTGTGCATGCATACGGATATATAAAATGACTAAGAAAATGTGAAAAATACCTTAGTTGATGTCATAGATTTTCATGAAAATGCAAACGATATTTATAAGATCGCGAATACATAAGGAAAATAAAATTTAATTAAAAAGAAATTGAACAGATGAGATTCAAAATTCTTGCCTTTGACATATGTCACATATTTTATCTGTCAATTCAACAAATACACAAAATCCTATCATATGTGCATTACTTTGATGGATAGAATAATAAACAATCCTATTATAGATGCAATCACTTTCGCGAATTAATTTCTTCAACAAAATAAGCAAATATATGACAAAGTCAATAGCAATCACTGCTAGGATTGAGGTATACTTGCTAATAATATGGCCAATTACACTCACCCCACCTATGTCTTTATATAGAAGTCTATATTCTTTAATTAATACTACTTTTCATTTTAAAAAATTGTAATCTTCTAGCTATAGCTAGCTAGTTGGTTGCATAAGATGAAAAGGTACCCTTTTATACACATATTAATTAATGATTTACCCTTTTTTTACTCACAAAAAAATAATGCTAGATACACATATGAATGATCTAGAACATAGAAGTATATTTTTTCATCTACATATACACAATTAGTACATAATAGTACATATATGCTAATACACATATAGTATGTAGGATAATTTGCAACCTCCTTCACGTACGTTATGACATTTATAAATCGAATTTGACGTTTTTAAGTTAATATTTACCCACTCTAAGTTTTTGAACCAATTTCGTTTAAGTACTTTTTCGATAAATTAAGTTACTTTACCGGTGTGTGTGATTTGTGATGAAATTTGTTTGCTGAAATGATGATAGTTTTAACAAACAAATATCATCACATGATATATATCACACATGCACAAAAAAAGTAGCTAAATTTACCGAAAAAGTAACTAAATAAAATTGGTTCAAAAAATCATGATGGGTTAATATCAATTCAAAAAACACCAGGATTGAATTTATAAACATTGAAGGAGGGTACATGCAAATTTTCCTATATATACATGCATATATATATATAACTTTTTTTACCAATATTAATCAAAGAACATAACCAATAATTTATGGTTGAATTATTTGCATGATTAAAAAGAAAGTGTTGGATGATTTTGTTGAACGTGAAGGAGTTTAGGGTGATGTTATCAACATGTGGGAGTAGGTGACAAAAGCAAGTAGGAGTTTAGTTAAGGGCAGCTGTTCTAGCTGCCTTGAGGTTGACTTCATCATTCAAGTACACACTACATACAAACTTGTAGTTTTCACATTGATTGCTTGCAATATAATAAATTCCTTGTAATTCTGCTAAAAGTTTCAATTACTTTTTCTAAAAATCTCAAATTATCCCTTTTAGAATTTGATATTTACAATAATTTTTTTTTAGATTTATTGAAAATTTTGGAGTTCATGTGAAAGTTTGTAAGCCTAAATTTAATATTACTACAATACTGAATTATTGCACGTACCTATCTTTTTCTCAAATCTAATTTCAAAAACGTTATATGTAACTGACAATTTTCTAAAAAAAGATCATTATGCCTTCTTCTCACACATGGTAAATGAAAATTCATAATTCAATTGTTAAGTCAAGATAAATCACTGTCATATATGAAGAAAAGGTATAATTCCGAGAAGATACAAGTAACTATCGTGCATCGCTATCAATTTCCATGTGGAGATCGTATTTTTAAGTCGAGATCTGTATAGATGCATAACTTCCATCGTTGCTCCCGCTTTTCACGGAGTTTTGAAAGATCCAAATACGAACATTCTTTCTACAACAAAATCACCATTTTGGAACGAACTGATTTCAATAGACCCACTTGAAAAGATTTTCTTAGGTTGATTTATCTCTATATACTTCCAAAAATCTCACTTAATTAGTGCCATAAATCAATGAGCCGATTGAAAACCTTTCTATAGATATAGATATTGTTTCCTCCTAGCATTGTCCACCTAAAGAGAGCCCTAGGAAGTAGGGCAATGATTTAATTATGTAGTGGGCTCAGTTGACCTACGGTCAAGCTAACAAACTAACGATACCTACAAGGCTACAAGTACACAAGAAGAGCTAGCTAGTTTAAAATGTCGTTGGCAATCAACTAGCCATCTAGGGTTCACATATTTGTACCTTATATAAGTTTGGAGGGCTCACAATATTCAAAAATAGTACTTATGGATGAATGCCATAATGAATTTTGGCCCTGTTTGTCAACCAGTTGATAACTGGTAGCTGATAGCTTTTTGAATTAGTTGTTTGACTTTAGCTGTGTTGGGTTAGCTGATTGCAAGAAAAATGTTTGGTAAAGTAGCTTTTTGTGAAAAGCTATCTCAAAAAGCTTCATCAACTAGTTTTTTGAAAACTAACTTTTTGGACCCAAAAAGCTAATATAAAAAGCTACTTACTAAACATCTCAAGTAGCTTTTTAACCTTGGTCAAAAAGCTAAAAGATATCCAAAAAGCTAAAAGCTACCCAAAAAGTTGGGTAGCCAAACACCCCATTGTATGAGGTTAATAAGATGTTGCAGGAGAACTAGCGTTGACTTCTAGGTTAAATTGAGGTTGGTTTTCAAGTAGTTTTTTCATGATTGTTTTTCGATAATTGAAAGCTATTGAAGGTTAAAATCTGCATCGAAGATACTACAAAGATTCGTAAAACAACAAAAATAGATAGACAACACCTTAATAACTAAATGATGCATTCAAGAAACACAAAAAAAATAGCAAAAAAATAACATCGAAACCACTCTGAAAGAGAAATCAAACAGAACATGTCCTTCACTTCTTTGGATTAAATAAAATGAAGTTTGGATGGATTGGATTGGATTGGATTTGATTGGATTGGATTGGATAAGTTATGCTTTTTTTAGGGATTGTGTTTTTAGAGATGATGCTTTTTTGGGGAATTGTGTAAGGTTGGATTGGATTGGATTAGATTGGATTGGATTAGAAAGAGTTATCAATCCAAAGAACAAGGCTAAATCACAAAATTTTTCTCACCAAAGATCTCTTGCGTGCAAGCACCACCGCTTCAGTATCTTTTAAAATCCCATACATTTCGAGTAGCTTCATTAGTAGTAGACTTAATTAGCCTTTCGAGCATCGGGATGGAGTCCTCTACACCCAGAGAAGCATCCGTCGCAGATTGAACTGGTAGAGTGTCCTCATTGTCATTGGAATCATGATCAGACAACACATCCTGATGCAAACATGAAGTCGGTGAAAACAAGCCAGGAGAACCATGAGCAGTTGGGGCAACTCTAGCTTGACTCTAACCAGCAGGGATAATGTTTGATATATATGCTCCAAATCCAAAGATACAAAAGAGTCACTCCCTTTTGGATCATTGCAAAAAAGGTGTGGATTGGGAACATTACAAGGTCGATCACAATCTAAGGATGGAGATTGAGACAGCCTAGTCTATTTTGCTTTAGGGATCCAAATTCATTTAGTACATTTAGACTTCTGCTTCTTATTATATTTTGCCCATGTAACAGCCAAAACAAAATCGTTAAAACACTAAACGTCAAAGCACTTAATAGCATTCAAACACGCTTGCTTTGTTTTGAAACACACAAAACCAAATCTTTTCCTATTCCTACCCATTTTTTGAGGAATATAAGCATAAAAAACATTCACAAAATCAGCAAAAGGAGTCTTCAAACTCAAATTATCAACCCTAAAGGAAAGGTTGTCAATTAACAAAGATAAAGATTGAGACCTAACCTAGTGACAGTAGGTACAGAGTCACAAATTACATGCATCGTTGAGACAACTGTGGCAGCTGCATAAGGACTAACAATATCAGGTACGAGGAAATTAGCTACCCCCTTCAGCCCCACCAACTCCTTAAGTGCACACACAATCTCACTAATTCTAAAAAGGGCAACCATAGTTAATACATCACAATAACCACTCTCAAAATTATAGAATCAACAAAGGTAGAAAACTCATTATTTAATACAACACATTTGAAGATAATAGAAAAAGACATTATACCTTCAGAGACAAAGCCCCCACACCACACAACAGAACTGGCCAACCGACCGCCGAGTACACCCTACTCAGGGCGTCGAGCCACTTTCAATAGAAATCCAGATGACCTAGACCAAGTAAAGTCGCCGCAGGTCTCCTCTAGTGATGCGCTGACAACCCTAAATTGAAGCCCATCCACTGTAGCAGTGCAAGGACCCCAATCGACATACATTAATGCTACCCCAAGGAATTGAACTCTGAAGGGTGGGAGCTTGCCACTAAAGCAAACTTCAATCGACATACATTAATAAATATACATCATGGTTTGATAAATAAGTATGTGACCTCTTTGACTTTTAGCTTTAGGTCTACAAAGTTTTTGGATCAAAATTTTGTGAGGTCTCTCTAACTTTACCTATGTTCATTATGGTTTCATTTTAAGTTTATCCCTTGATGGCTTATTTATTTGGAATTCATCAAACTTATCTCGAATTGTACGTGTCTACTACCATTGCATGCTGTATAATTTCCTTGTAATGAAAGGGTAATGCTTTATTTGTTTCCTACTCTATCTATACTATTAAGACATAGAAAGGGGGGAATTTGATCGTTAGCTACCACACTGTTTGGCCAAAGGTGGGGAATAAAGGGACCATTGCAACCTAGAAAATTGCAATCACATTTGGCAATCACTCATAACTACTCATAATTTGAGCAAAGTTGAAGTTACCGAGACTAGAACCATCAATCCAATGAATTTGGCCAAATAATGCCCCTTTCTTTTAAATGTACAGTGCAGTACGGTACCACAACTCACTATACAATATAATTTAATATTCTTCAACACTTCATCATATCATACTACACTTTATCACAATCATTACTAATATATCTCCTCATTTTTCTCTCTTATCAATTTTCTCATCTGTTTTTCAGATTATTTCTCTTTACCTCCTACAATCCTACGTCAATCACACTTTCCACAAATTTTACCATATCATTTCATACCTTACCGCACTTTCTCCAATTTTACCATACCACACAATTTCCATATTGTTGAGTTGTCTCACATCGACCTTTGACACCCATATTGTGGTGTTTATAATGGCTTGGGTGCCTCAACCTCCTAAGCTAGCTTTTGGGGTTGAATTGGGCTCAAATCTATTATTTCACATGGTATCAGAGCCAGTGTCATTGATGTTGGGGTCGCGCTTGTTTGCGCTTCGTGGTGAGGGGGGCGTGTTGAGTTGTCCCACATCGGCCTTTGACATCCATATTGTGGTGTTTATAATGGCTTGGTTGCCTCAATCTCCTAAGCTAGCTTTTAAGGTTGAATTGGGTTCAAGTCCATTATTTCACACATATCTTACCAACCATACAAACGAACATGACTTACATGATTACATAGGAAGGAAACATATAATGGTGATAATACACCAATAATTGTCATTTTTTTGCTATGAAAAATTATCAAAATTACCGATATTTAACTTTACCTTGCCATATATTTACCCATGCTTATCAATATTTATCAAATCTTCGATAGTAAAATTCTTTTTATCGCTAAATTGCATTACAAAATTATCGAGGGCCATGAGCCTATGACCAAAGTCCTGAAATATTCCTTCCCCATTTTCCTTCTCTCATACATTGTTTTACCAGTCTTTTCCTTTTTCTTTTCCTTTTTTTTTTATAAAGAGCAAAGAATAAAAACGGTTGACTAGAAGACTGTTATAAAAGCGGCAACTTTAATTCGAAACTAAAAAATAAATTACCACTACTACTATTCCCTTCCCTCGTTTCAATCCTCACTGCTCACTCTCTCCACCACCCAACTCTTCTTCTTCTTCTCTCTCTCTCTCTAAAATCCTTCACATTCTCTGAACAAATTCAGAGAGAGAAAACTCCAAACAAACAATCATGGTGACAAGCAAGGTGAAGATGGCAATGGGTCTCCAAAAACCCCCCACCCACTCCAAGCCCGACAAGCCCCCACCGCCGTCCAAACCACCGTCACGCGCCTCCGCCAAGGCCGCCACCGGCGTCTTCAACCGGTCCATCGGCGCGTACTTCCCACGCGCCTCCGCGCAGGTCCAGCCTCGGCCGCCGGACGTCTCCGACCTCCTCAAGCTCGTCGAGGATCTCCGGGAGCGCGAGGCTCGGCTGAAGACGGAGCTCCTGGAGCAGAAGCTCCGGCGAGAGTCCGCCGCCGTGGTGCCGCTCCTGGAGGCGGAGATCGAGAGGCTGTCGAAGAAGCTTCTGGAACTCGAGGAGGAGAACGAGAAGCTCGTCCATGAGATGGAGTTGGTCAGGGAGAGGCTCGTCGTTGAGAGGAGGGAGAGCGAGAAGAAGATTGCGGGGTTGAAGATGGAGATTGAGCAGCTTGCGGCGAATCAGAGGTTGCAGGGATTGATTGAGGTTTCTGGAAAGTCGAATTTGATCAGGAGTTTCTTGAGTTCGAGGAATCCGCCGGCGAAATCTCCGGTTGAGGTGACGCCGGCGGCGGAGCTTGAGCGGGAGAGGATTTCCCGGAGTAATTCTCCCGATGAGATTCCGACGACCTCCGATTCTGCTGCATTGTCTGATATCGTCGTTCGATCGCGGATTCCTAGGGTTCCGAAACCTCCGCCAACGAAATGTACTTCGCCGGACGGCCGGAAATCGCCGGCGAAATGTGCGCCTCCTCCGCCTCCGCCGCCGCCACCTCCGCCATCGCAGAGGACTTCCGCGCCGCCGCCTCCGCCGCCGCCAGCGAAGGGGATGAAGGCGGGGACGGCGAAGGTGAAGAGAGTGCCAGAGGTGGTGGAGTTTTATCACTCGCTCATGAGGAGGGACTCCCGGCGAGAATCCGGCACTTTGTCGGCGGATGTCACGGCGGCGAACACCAGGAATCTCGTCGGAGAGATTGAGAATCGGTCAGCGTATTTGCTGGCGGTAAGTTTCTCGTCTGCTGTGTATTTGGTTTATTTACGGTTTTGCCACTGTCAGTGTTTGGTTGTGTTCTTTTTGTTTGTTTGTTTTTTTTTTTCTGAGTTGGTAATGTCATATAGCTGAAAAGACTAGACCTCCTATTGTACTAATTGTCTTTACCCACGTCCTTTTTTCTTGGATTTTGCTATTTTATTAGCTTCCATTTTCACTTTTTCAGTTTGTGATTTGGATTTGAAATGATTTTCTGATAAAAGTTACTGCTGCTTTTGTCTTTTGTTTCAGTTTATTGATTGTATTACATGATTTTTTTTAATGGGTTTGCTTAATTATGTGATAATTATAATTATTATTATGAAAACTAAGCTAATAAATTGAAAAACTCTAAGTTACCCACTTGAAGGGTTGTCTAAATTTAAAACAAGGAACATGCTTAATTATTTATAAAACTAATTTATATTGGAAAGTTGAGAAAGTTGTCTTTTCTATTGAATTATTGATTGAAATCTCATTTGTATAATGTGGGCATGATTATTTGGAACTTTTTGCATTTGGGTTATTGAAATTGTGTTTTTATCTCATAGATTAAGACAGATGTGGAAACACAAGGAGATTTCATAAGATTTTTGATCAAAGAGGTTGAGACAGCAGTCTTTGGAGACATTGAAGATGTGGTTTCCTTTGTCAAATGGCTTGATGATGAGCTTTCTTATTTGGTATGTTTCTGGTCTTGCCCTTAGAGGTTCTTGTGAATCATAAATGGTTACCACAATGTTACACGTCTTACGATAAATTTATGGTGAGACGGTTTTACATAAAAATTATTGATCCCACTTTAGGATTGTAGCGCATTGTTATTATCCAAGGGGTGCAATGTGGTATACTTCTAAAGTAGGCATTATTATTGTTATCCAATAACCCAAAATATAGATTATTGCAATTGAATATTTATTTTTTGGGGGCGATTCTGAAGGTTTAAAAATCTTGAAAACATATAGGTGGATGAGAGGGCGGTTCTAAAGCACTTCAACTGGCCAGAGCAGAAGGCAGATGCCTTGAGAGAAGCGGCATTTGAGTACTCCGATCTGAAGAAGCTCGAATCCGAGGCATTGTCCTTTAGAGATGATGCTCGTCAGCCTTGTTCCTCGGCCCTCAAGAAAATGCAAACTATGCTAGAAAAGTACAACATACAACCCCATTTTGGTCCCATTGAGTGGCAATTATATGCTATGAACTTATGAAGCAGTACATTTCAGTTTTGTGTGCTGATTGTAGTTCTTAATTCTGGTGAATGAATTGAACAGATTAGAGCATGGGGCGTACAACCTATCCCGGTTAAGGGAATCGGCCACGAATCGATTCAAGTCCTTCCACATTCCGGTTCATTGGATGCTTGATACCGGTTTTGTTAGCCAGGTAGCTTAACTTACCCTGTTCTTAAAAGTTAAAAACATGAACTAGCAAATACTAATCTTAAGTTTAATGTTAAGCTGTTTTAGTGACTTACGACTGTCAAAAATCTGTCCCACACCCAATAACCTGGATTTATCTGACCTGAAAATAACCGGGTAACCATACCGTGAATTCGGCTGAATTCAGAATCCAGACAATTTGCCATGTCCAAATTTAAAACTGGGTCAGGTTTGGGTTTGACTCAGGTCTGGGTTGCCGGGATATTAAAGACAATCCGGGTTCACACAAATTCGGACAATCGGGTTCGGACGTGTAAGCACTTGGTTTTTATTTTAGTCTAGTTCTTCAATAAATTTTAAAAATGGTTAATGCAAATGCGGACATTCGGACAACTGGGTCCAGACATTTTACCTTAGGGCCCGGGTCCCATATGGAGTGTGTCTGGATTCGTAACCAAACATGGCCCGGGGTTGCTAATATTGTCCAATGTCCAAATTGCCCAGACTCAAATTTTACCCGGACCAGGATTTTTGCCAGCAAAAACCTATCGTCTCGGCATATTTGGAGGGATGCCAAAGTGGGTGTTGACAACTTTCTAATGCATGGGTTGGGTGCATAGAATGTTGGTTTCTTTTCTCCATGCACATAAAAAGACAAGCAAAACCACAGATAGATGCTTGTTAATCACCCATTCTTTAATGAATCTCACCATATAATATAACAATTTGCATAGAATCCTAGGAGGTTGGGTCAATTCGCGCCGCACGTAAATAATGCACAACTACATGACAAAGGGGGGACATACATATCACAATGTGCCCCCATTAAGTATGCCATCCTGCTTGCATGCGCATATGGGAAATCCCAGTTTAAATTGTAGTAATCTAATAAGTCCCTCTTGTTCTTTGTTGTTTCTTGACTTTGAGTAAAGAATAGGTGTGTGTAACTGTGTATATGTGTGTATGTATGTGTATCTTATTTCAGATTCTTCTGGGGATTTGGTTGACCTTTTATCAATCCCTAGACTATTAAAAATTATGGGGGGTGTGAGGATATATCCTTCTTCCTTCCCTGCTAGAGACTTTTGGGGAAATAAAAAGGAAGGAAACTGCAAGGTAAAATGGATATTATTTTGGAATTCATTGGGTATTGTGGGTTATTGAGTCATTGCTGATATCAGTGATGAACTTGGGTACAAGTGTGTGGATGCTAGACCTGTTTCAGCAGTCGGGCCGGGATGTGTCACGGGCCAGGCCAGACCAGACGGGTCGGAAGTTTTTGACCCGTCGGCTTGAGCCTGGCCTTTGTGCTAGGTACCCTCGGCCTGAGCCTTGACTCTACAGGCCGACAATTATTATATAAGACGAATTTTTCGTATATAAAAGACCTAAAAATTCATATATTTAATTTATATGTTTAGTTGGGTCACCGGTCCTGGCTGGGTCACAAAAAACTAAAACCTATTATGAGTTTTTAAAATTATTTATGTATTTCATCGGGTTGGGCCGAGCCACAGACCCTCAGACCGGGTCACCTTGTGGTCTTCACGTCTGGTCTCCTAAACTGGTTTTCATACGATTTCTAAATTTGTTTCCGAAAAGTTTTTCTATGGGTTAGTAGGAATCAACATTTTCATGAACTTCACGTCTGGTCTCCCAAACTGTGTTCATGCATAGTTTTTCAGAGAGTTTGTTGTTGTTATTCTGGGTCAGGAAGAAATCGAAGAGGGTAAAAGGAATTCAATAATTATTATTAACTCAAATCCTAAGAATGACAAAAGCCAAGTACAACCATTAGATTTGATCATTTAATTTACTGGATGACTACTGCTGCAAAGTTACTGCCATAAATTCACCTTCTTTCATTCCTTCTCCCCAAGCTCTCTTAGGAATTACTGGCCTTCTGCAACTGCAAGTTATGATTGTATCCAACAGTATGAATGTATAACAACTTGGTGTTACATGTACTATTATGCATGCAGATAAAGCTGGCATCAGTAAAACTAGCAATGAAATACATGAAAAGAGTATCTGCAGAGCTTGAATTAGTGGGGGGTGGTCCTGAGGAAGAAGACCTGATTGTGCAAGGTGTTCGGTTTGCATTCAGAGTGCATCAGGTGAGTTAATCAATTCAATCATCTTTTGCTTTCAATTCAACCTCATCATTCAGGCCCTGTTCTTTTCTGCGGTTGGCAAACTGCGGTACCACATCATACCGCAGTTTGCCACAACTCACCACACTTTACCACAAATTATTACTTTTCTTTTTCCTCACTTTTCTCTCTCTTCACTTTTCTCCTGTACTTTTTACATTCTCTCTCCTCACCTACCCCACATACCAATAACCTACCACAATTCCACCACACCCACCACAATTCCACCACACCTCATCACACCATACCGGAAAATACTGCATAAAAGAACAGGCCCTCAATCAGCTTTTGCTTTCATTTCAACCTCATCATTCACTACTCCATATATATTTCCCAGCCTTTTTGTTTGTATGTTGCTTGGACCAAGCTGCAAGCATTCAATGGGATGTTTGGGTTTCATATTCAGCTATGAGGGGTGTTTGTCAAACCACTTTTTTTGTTTTTTTGGGTTAAAAAGTTATTTGAAGTGTTTGGTAAATTACCTCTGATTTTTCATGTGTCCCCCATGTTTTTGTATCAAAAATTTTGACTGTTAATTCCTATTTTAATATGTATACTAATTCATTATATATATAAAATTATTATCATTAGATAATAACTTCATGGACCCAAAAAAACTAGTTTAAAATAAAACTACTCCCTCCATTCTTGAAAATTTGTCATGTTAACTGATTATTTTTTATTATATGTGTCACTTTATAATTCCAATTATAATATTTATAACTACTTTATCTAATTACCTTCATTAACCAACTAAAACTTAGAAATAGAGTGAGTATTTGAAGCAATGTTTAGAATAATTGAACAACTAATTTTACCAAACAGTTTTCTTGCAAGAAGTTAATCTAAATAGATAAATCAAACAACTAATCTAACCAGTTAACGGTTGGTTGCCAAATATCGGGCTTACTTCGGGGAAAACATTTCTTGTTCCTTGTAACAAATTGCTTGAAATAAAGTTGTACAAAAGTGATAACTTTGCTGACCCAAAATTATGGCTTTCTTGTGGGCAGTTTGCTGGAGGGTTCGATGCGGAGACGATGAGAGCGTTTGAGGAGCTGAGAGACAAGGCAAGATCAGTTCAGTCCAGAATGACCTAATTTAATTCCCACCTCAGTGATTCTTTTGTCTTTGTATATAAAGGACATATAGAAAGTGTCGTGTTTCTGAAAAATGGGATCATATCATGGAATTACTCCATTGTTTTGTGCCCTCCTAGTAATGTAATTGTGAGTAATTTTTTATCGTGTGTAATGCTAGAAACATCTTGACCCTTTCTTAAGCAAGGTCATCAAAAAACTGTCTGACCTGAAAATTCGGTTCAGTCTGAATTGATAAAAATCAATATAGTTATAAATTCTTCGTCCAATGACAGTTGACATTGCATTTTCTAGGTATGGACACAATGTTTTTCTTCTTTCTATTATCTGAATTCAAATAGAATTCAAACTTACACACACTTGAATTAGTCCAACTTGTAAGAAGCTCGAAAGATGTAGGTATTAGGCATTAGCTTTACATCTAATGTCCAATTCTTCGGAATTCAAAATTTTCAGGGATCACAAGGTAAAGGTTGGAGTTAGTTCTAGGGTTTTTGACCTTAAAGGATGACCTAACTACATAATTGACCATGAAAGAAAGTAGGATTGAGAGAGTCTAATTTGTGTGAAAAGAGAGAACCCGTGAGAAGCTTATTGGACATGCCATGTAAGCATTCATTTTTTTTTCTTTTTTGGTTTCAATTGTTGTCTCTGCCCCTCTCCACCCACCAGCACCTACCCCACCACCAACACCACCACCCCACCACCAGACTTGCACCCACCATTTTGGCGTCGCAAACCACCTCCATGCTACGGCCACTCCCATCTCCGACGACCAACACGCAGACCACCCATTTCTCTCTTCTCGAGCCTCCCCAAACCCTCTCAAACCCCCCCCCCCCCCCCCAAAAGAAGTTAAGATTAGAACATAAAAGAAGCTCTTCATTCGGAACAATTCTGCTTCATATAGCAACTTTGTATGTCACAAAACAATGGGGGTGTTTGGCTAGGTAGCTTTTTGGGTAGCTTTTAGCTTCTTGACCAAGGTTAAAAAGCTACTTGAGGTGTTTGGTAAGTAGCTTTTTATTTTAACTTTTTGGACCCAATAAGCTAGTTTCCAAAAAGCTACTTGATGAAGCTTTTTGAGTTAGCTTTTCAAAAAACTCTACTTTACCAAACACTTTTTCTACAATCAGCTAATACAAACAGCTAAAGTCAAACAGTTAATCCAAACAGCTATCAGCTAACAGCTACAAGCTAACAGCTAACAGCTGGTTGCCAAACAGGGCCAATGTCCATTTGTAACTCCACACTTATACAACACCTATCTGACTGGATTCATACACAACATTATCATGGAAATAGTTGAGCCAAAGTACTGAATCATCAGCCTTTCAGCTTTGTACACACATGCTTAATTACAGGAGTCTGTTTAATTTACAGCAGTCAGAAACTCTAATTTACCTTCCGTTGAATCAGACAGAATCATCAGTCTCTTATTTTTTTTGGGTTATACTGATTCTGGGCCCTCGGGCGTTATTTGGTTATGTACAACATACAAGTGTAACTAAGGTGAAAAGTTACGTAGATCGAATCGATGAAGCAGTCTCAGATGACAACTCTGAAGTTGATGAATATGTACACAATCAACCAATATGCAGGAAAAATTAGTATCATCCCTCTACTGGTACTGTTTCCATGATTTGATCTGCAAGAGGATGCGGTAAAAATCATTTCAAGACAGTTCGACTATAGACGAGACTGTGGAACGCGGGGTCTAATATAGCAATATTACTTCTGAACTAAAAAGAAAATGTTAAACCAGTTCCGATTGACCCAAGATTTTTTTGTCACTTTTGACTTTTCATGATCTCCAAAGACTCTATTTTGACTATCATGTTTCTATTAATATACTTTTGAAAAAAAATATACAAAAAATTAGCTTCTTATGAGATTGTTTTTCAGTATAATCTAATGATACTTGTTCCATATGATAAATCATCACATATGTTGAGAAATTAATAATCAAAGTTCTCAAAACGTAACTGTACGTAGTTCATGACAACAGATAATTCAAATCGAGGGAGTACCTAGAAATGCTTCGATGATGGACAGTCGTAGTTGGAGGCGACTCCCTGTAACATGGGGGGCGGAATGTGAGGGAGATACATAGCTAGGCAAAACCTCTGAAACAAATCGAAAACACCATTTCTATATTCAACACTTAGAGCAGCATACATGTATATGCACACAAATTCTGTCACTCATCATTTTCGAGTGACGAATTGAGCTAACAAAACCAAACTTTACAAGATAACTATATAACACACTCCTTATTCTGAACTACAAATTTGAACCCAAAACATCAACATTTTCCTTTTCGAAATGCCATCCATATTCCACATTTCTTCACTACCCCTAGCTAGCTACCCAGATCGAATGAATCTAAAACAAATCGACTTCAAACAATAGAAATGACGAAACTGTATATGAGTGTGGATGGATAATCACATTGTCAGAGCCGCGTAGAGAAGCTGATTCCAAGTATCGGGCAATCCAGGTAGGCACCAATGGCTGCAATCGATGCCGGGGTGATTCCCACTGTAAGTCTCAGGATGAGCATCTTTCCTTAGCTGTGAAAGAGTCGTTATGTCGAGGAGGTAAACCGGGGTTTTCATCGACGTCAGAACTTTTCTGACAATGTCTAGGGCTGGTGGTGACCCTGCTGGGTATGTTGTCCCTGACAGCGGCTCTGCTTCGCCTCTGCAGCTGTGGGATGCCCTGCTCCATTCCTTTGCACTGTTTGGTTCATCAGGACACAAAGAAAGAAAGAAAGAAAGAAAGAAAGAAAGAATGACTCAAAATACGTAATTTTAAGCTGGTTGTCTATATCTGAATCTCCCTAGACTATGCATGAGTGGGACCCACGTTGGGTGGTCTAAGTGTATAGTGTTCAATATGAATGCAGGGATGATACAGAACCAAACATTGGAACATTTGTCAATAAGAAAACTTTTTATTGAGGTTGTGAAGGAAATAATGGGTCCCACATCAAAACTTTCCAAAATATTATACAGAACCAAACATGAAAACATTTATCAATTTGGAAAAGTTGACCAATTTTTTTGGGAAAGTTTTTCAATCAAACGCCCCACAGTTAAACAGCCTGACACTGTACATGTCGATTATGCACTTGAAAGAATGATGTTTGATTTCTTTTCTTTTTCCTCCTAGGATGCGTTTGGTAGAATTATGGAAAAAACTTTCCTTCCTTCAATTTTTTTTCTTGGGTTTAAATTTGAAATGATCGGTCTCATATGAAAGTTTTTTCATCCACTGAAATAACCAAACATAGAAAAATTAGTACGTTGAGAAAATTTAAAGTGGGAACCCACTTCAACTAAGACCCTTGATACACAAGTTAAGTGAGATTCCATTTTAAAATCAATTAATATTAAGAGGAGTAGCCCACTTGACTTATATACCATATTCTTTCATTTTTCTTTTCTGAAGTGGGATATTTTTTTTCTTTATTCATGGGTGAATCTTCACATAGTCAATTCACAACATGGATCTATTTTTTTTTTAGAAAAATAACACAACTAAACACATCCAAACACACCCAAAAAAAAAAAGTATAGGAAAACATAGACTTACTCATAATGGGTAGGAGAAATGCCTTGGAAAAAGACTTTGGTTTTGGTGGGCTTAACATTGGCATCAACCCATTTGGCCCATGTTGTCAATCCTTTGTAGAATGCAGCCAGACGATCCATGTCTTTCACAATTTTGGACCCATCTTGTATGTAGTCCCATCTACACAATCACAATCAACTAATTTATTGCATCTAATCATTATTATCATAAGTGTTTAAATGTGAGAATTAATGACTTTTTTCTACTTAATCATTCCATTTAATGACTTTGATTATAACTGGAATTAAGGATAACTATGGTCAATTATTAGATTCGTCTTGATCTCGATTACGATATCGTATTCTTTTTTAGTAAATATATGATGTGACTTCTTTTGAATATCGAGATCGAGTAAGCCTAAAATCAATACTATCCTAGTCAATTGACTGGTTTATAAACGGGTCATTATCAACCTAGATTAAGCCATACTGGTTAATAAACTAGCTTATTTAGACAATATTTTTGTCTCGAGAATGATTCATATTTTAGTAAATATATGATGTGACTTCTTTTGAATATCGTAATCGAGTAAGCCTAAAATTAATACTATCCCAGTCAATCGACTGGTCTATAAACAGGTCATTATCAACCTAGATTAAGTCATATTGATTAATAAGCTAGCTTATTTAGACAATATTTTCTTCTCGAGAATGATTCATATTTCATTTGTTACTATGGAATTGAAATGAAATAATATAGGGTAGAGAAAAACGTACGGTTGCGATCGTCCGGTGTGGGTCCACCAATGCCACGTGTTGAATACGAGGACGTCCATCCCTTTCCATGCATTACCTCCTAGGATGGAGTTTAGCTTGAGGACTCTTCCTATTGGTTCTTTAACTATGTCCACCAAATAGGTTGTGTGGTAGAGTAGCAAACTTAGTCTATACTCCTGCATTATTAGGATTTAACCAACCTATGATTAGTTAATCAACAATTAATTATCATGCAGACTAAATTCTAGCAAAAAATTAGGGTTTCATTTTCACAAAACATAATGAATTATACAATGATCATGCGATCAGAGCATAGTTACTAAAATTCTGATCTGGATCTACGATCCTATGATTTTATGATTTCAAAATTCTCGATGCAGTTCTAACTACCTCATGAATCTTAACTAGGATCCCGATTTTAATAACCTTGGATCAGAGTAAGTTTTCCCTAATTACATACATTTTGATCTTGTAATACTCAACAATATTCAAGTAGGAGTTTTTGCATCTAAGAGCATATATATTGTACATCACTGTATATGAGTAAAGATTAAACCTATTGATTCAACCAAGAAGAATATTTTAGGTAGGTTGGTTAGTACTGAAATGATGAGGAATCCTGTGGAAGCTCTAGTAGTGGCTGTTATAAGATCTGCAAATATTAGGTTAGATTTCCAAATATGTGATATTCATCAGCATAAGATTTCATGTGTTGGGAGAAGTTTGACTAGCTTTTGAAGCTTGGTTTTAACTCAAATCTAAATTCTATAAATGTGTTCAAATTGAAAATAAGGCAACCCAAATATTTGATGGAGTAAAATTAACTCAAGTTGTCGCAAATTATATTATGGTGAGCCTACCTTGGTCCATGAAACATGATTTAGATAAGGTTAATTTATCAATTGATTAATTTTTACGATAAACTGATAAACTTACGTGTATTAATAAATTGTACAATAATACTGATAAAGTTTTGGATGATCTAAACATGGACCTCTAAGAATTATCATATAAAAATTGAAACTATACCATTTAACAAATGAGAGGAACATAAAAAAATTAAAGAATAATGTCCTAGATCTATTGAACACTTTCCTTGGTTGTAGTTTGAAGCATGACAAAGATTGTGATTGTATGTATTTTGGGTAAGTAGGTATATATGTTTCGCTATTCAAGGCTAACTTTACATTTACACACACACCTAATGTTAATGGTGTTCACTGTTCTATCCACCAATAAACATGTAACAATAAAAATGATTATTATGATTTGGAGAAGTTTGGTGAGTTGAGAATTGTGATTGTGAATGGGTTGTTTGGTAAACAGTAGAAAAGTGACACAAAGGAATTGCCAAGTTGTTTTCTCCTTGAGTTGTCTACCATCTTTAATGAGGGATAGCCTCTTGTCTCTAATCCTTATGGTGGTGCCCCCACAAAATTTTTTTCTCAATATAATATTTTGATAATTATTTTAAACCAGGGACTGTTAAATTTATGGGTAAATTGAATTTATCAATTTTTATCTAAATTTATTGAAATTTATTAAAATTAAAAAATAAAAAAATAATTTTAATGTATTAGAGTAAATTTAACAAAAGTTACCAAAAGTTATCAACAATTATCAAAAGTTACCAAAATTTAACTTTTACCCAATTATTTTTTAGTTTTTACCCATGAATTTGACACACCCTAATATGCCTTCTTAAAATTTATCATGTTATAGTTATGATCATGTGCTTATATAAATATAATGGCAATAATTTTACACATAAATTAATATATATTTAGATAGAGTATAGTTGTAAATTTTGACAAAAGCAATTCCAAACAACAAATATATTGAAAAATTGATGATTAAAATTTTCAAATTTTAATTATATATTTTGAAAAATTAATGATTAAAATTTTTAACATTTAATTATTTAAACTTACATTTATAGTGACAAATATTTAAAAACTAAAGGAATGAGTATTCTTTCATTTTGGAATTGAATAAGAAGTTTTTCACTCCCTTTCAAGAAGTGTGTGCTTCTTATAGGATACCAATGTTTTCCATGGAACATTGGACTCCAAATTATATTATGAGCCAAATGAACAGTTGATGGAAGATCCAAGTGTAGCCTATCAAGAGGCAAAATGTGGCTTACTTTAACATCCCAAGACAAATGAGCATTCTTTTATCTTATTGGGGTTGGATTCTAGACACTAGCTAACTTTTTGTCATTTGTGTGTACTATACATAATTTGGAGTTGTCCCTATCTTGGACACACTCATCCTCATTTATGAATTTAATCATATATGCCTTGTGGTCAACTTTGTTTATCAATCTTACCAAGGTTACCATCTCTAGCTATTGAGGGCCTTTCAAATTCATAGTTAAAAAATAGTTGGGTAAAATTTAAATTTGGGTAACTTTTAACAAAATGATGTCAATATATTAAAATTAAATTTTTTTTTGTTTTTTTATGTTCAGTAAGTTTTGGTAAGTTTTGGTAAATTTAGGTAAAAACTGGTAAATTTGGGTAAGTTGGACTTGCCCATGAATTTGACAGGGCCTCAGTGTGGTACTTGCCCTTAAACTTGTCAATTTGGATGGACGGACCGATTCTAAGTCGGGTTTGATATAGGTTGGTTTCGAGTTTATTTAGGTTTCGATTTGGAAATTCCATATTTAACCGTAACATTTTTGGCAGGTTCAGGTCAATTTTCGAGTTGGGTCGAGTCTAGTCACTTGTAGTGATATTATTCTAACTAATTCTAAACAAACTTAAACTCAAAAATTATTATTATTATTATTATTATTATTATTCATTTATGTTAAGATGAGAGATTTACACATATAAATAACTTTCTTATAGAAAAAATTAAGGACAATAAATGACATAGTTATATTACTTATAGCAAAACCTATCCTTGATAACTTCTATTTGAACATGAATTACATATTGGTAAAGGACAAAAAGTTGCAAGTATTATTGTCATCATATGTACTTAAGTAGTTTGTAGAAGTTCCAAAATTTACAAGATCTTATCATCATTTGTCACTAAAAAGCACAAAACCAATATATTAAACTATGATATATGTAGAATAAAAATGTGGTAGGGTAAGACATCCTTGATCCCACCATCAAAATACGGTCAGAAAAAGGAAAATTAATTAAAATAAAAAAAAATGGGCATTATAATTCAGTCTTATATGACAACAAGACATGCACAATATGCACTTTTGGATGAAGTAGCTCATCCAAATTACTAAAAAGTATTACTTTTTAAAATTTTGAAAAATAGCATTTGAAAGTAGAAAATAGGTCGGAAAATGTGAAAATTGTTTTATTGTCAACCTGACAAAAAAGCAGCAAAAGGTGGAAGTGTGTTCATATTTTATATTGGGTAAGACACAAATTGTGACCATATACATATATCAATCAAAATTAGTTTATGTTTTGAAAGTAATAGAAAGTTATGGAAAAAGCCTTTTGTTCTGTGTCCCAATGAAAAAGTAAAGGAGAATTCCAATAAAAAAGACAAAGATGCAACTCATGCAAACTTTCCCTTTATCATTGAAGCATTCAAAAGAAAAGATTAAAAATAGAAATAAAAGGTTAAAGTCTTTCTTTTCCTATACATCATGAAAAGTTAAAAACAAAATAGAAATAAATAGATAAATAAATAATGCTTTGAATAGAAGAGAATACTATGTAAAAGTGTTTAGAGTATGTACAATGATCCCCTCTCTCCTAGTTGATATCTCTTCCTCCTTTTTTCATTCCTTAAGCTCAACTCACTCATTCCGTAACTCAGGAATGAAGAAAAGGAGGAGAAGAGAGAGTGTCTTAGAGAGAGAAAATGTAATTTCATTGGTTTCATTACGCATTGTTAGTGCTCTTAACATAAAAAGAAAGTGATAGAGCCACACAAACAACTGAGATAAATGAAAGTTACTCCTAGTTGTTAAATGGATTATTTTCCTTTTAAGAAAATAGATTCATTTCTTAAGGATAATTTTTATGCAATTTGTATGCATACCTTATGCACTTCTCAAGTTTTCATATGTTTATTATATATGCAGATTACTGTAGTATTTTGTTTTTCAATATTAAAGCATAGGTTATTCATTAACCCGATATAAATATCAATACATAAATATCAACTATCTACAAAGAAAAGATCTACTATCAATTGTTAGCTAGCTACTATGACTTGTTAGCATATACATTCTGAATATTTAAGAACCAAAAGTATGTAACTACTATATAAAAAGTTGCTCTCATTTAACGTTTTATTGTAGGTAAAATTTCAAAACTATTAATTTGTTAACTGTAATAGCCAATTTAAAAATAACTTGTGATGCTCTCGTTAGCATATTGCAAATTTTATTTGAAACGGTCTTACATGTATAAACTAATTTATAGACTAATGTAGATTTTTATCATAAATTGTTATAAATATAAAAATAATTATTAAATTACCTCATATGAAAGTAAAAAAAAAAGTTGTCCCTTATAATTGTTATGTGAGAATTCATGATTGAAAATTATTTGTTAGAGTGTAAAACCATCATTGAAGCTACAAGCCTACAACTATTAGCTTAAATTTATGATTGAGTTGGTTCCACATTATATCATAATCAAACTAAGCAAGAGGTTTTAGGTTCAAATTTCAATACCCTCATCCCATATTCATTTACGCAAAATTAAAAGTCTCTGTGCTAGTATCCAATGTTAAACATATTACAGACAAATACTCCCGAGTGTAATAAAGAAAAAAAAATACATGATGCAAACTCAATTATGGATGTGTAATGTTTGGACCTGGTGATTCGGATTGAAAATTGTTGAATAACATCCAAATTTGTTCAGAACTGAATTTGTCTTCAAATTTGGACGACTACAACTCAATTACTAAACTCGGGTCAACCCAATTTTCAATTCGGATATGCACTATTTTCTCACTAAAGTTTGGACCAATTGGAACCAATTTATCTAAATTGTAAAATTTAAAAAAGTAAATAGCGCAATGTGAGATTTTGAAGTAATGATTTTGGTTTTATATTTCGGATTTTTTAAATTATAAAATCGAACATAAAAAATAATTCATACCACATTTTTTTTAGATCGAATAGTTTTTTGACAACCCTGATTTTTATTTATATTTTTGAATTCGGATAAAAAGGAGATACAAAGAAATTTATATGACCCTTCTCATAAGATGTCTACCCAATTTGTCATCAAGCAAAATAAAAGAAAGATTATACGGAAGACTATGACCTCATACATTAAAGTTAGGTATGGGATGCTGCTCCTTATTTCAAATAAGGAAAGGTTCTTTGACGGGAATAATATAAACTTTGAAATTGGCTCACAATAATACAACTATTGAGGGTTTTTGTTTATTATTTTAGCAGCATAAAGGTGATTTTCGACTATATTTTTAAGACACTTTCAGTTGCGATTAGCAGTAAGAAAAAAGAAAAAAGCTGAAAGGTATCCAAAAAAATTACATTTTGGTCGGGTTCCCGAGTACAATTTTTTTGGACTAACGAAATTAAAAAAACAGTACGCTTTATTGGCATATAAAACTTGAAAGTATAGATTAATAGAACCCAACTTTACTTTCTTCTTTCGGATAAAATCGGATAATTTTATTGTGCTTCTGTAAAATACAATTTTCTTTTTCAAAAAAAGGCCATTTTTTGTTAATCAAAAGGGAATCAAAATGATTCAAAATCGGAGGATTTAAATTTTTAGCTGAGAATATGACATGTTTCCATATTACTTACTATTTTGTGAATAGAAAATAACTACTACTAGTTGAAAAGATAAAACCCAAAAAAGGGGCAAAATAAAAGGGTGGTAAAAGTAAAAAAAGGGAACTAACCTCAAAAGTGACAGAAGAAAGGAGTTGTCTCCGGATGACAGTATACTTGGCCTGAGGCGCCGACGCATGAATCATACAGCCCAGCGAGTTCCACTGATTCAGACTCAGTGAGTCACCCACAAACATTATCTTCTTCCCCCTCCATCTCCGAAGAAACTCCAACCCATTGAATCTAATCAAATTCATCCCACAAAAACTAATTGTCATTCTCTCGTAAAAACTCAAAATTACCTCAATTATAAAAGTCAGGATTTTCACACATTCTACCCTGGAAGACCCCAAAAAGAAGAGATTTTTTCTGTGTTATTATGAAGTGGTAATTCATATCATTGAAACTTAACATTTACACCAAAAATAGCATTTACCATACTTGCCATTTATCACACAGTAACAAAAGTTTACTTAAAACACATTAACATGATCATTTCAGCTCATTCAAGTCTTGAAAATGATGTCTTCACCAAAAATGCATTTAGCAATGAAAAAACTAAGCAAACATGAAAGTTAAATTGTGAATAATACATGAAAAAAATCCCAAGAAGAAAGTAAGAATGCAGAAAAAGAAAGTACCTGGGAAGAGGGCAATTATCAGGAATCCAAGAGTACTTGAGAAATTGTGTATCACTTCTTCCATATTTAAGGCAATCAAATTCAGGGTCAATGAATGGGCATTTTTTGGGATCATAAAGTGGGTATGCCCCAATATCAAAAACCCATTTCCCTTCAAACAAATTACAGCTGCCCAGTTTCTTACTTCCCCTCAAACTGCTGCCATTGTTGAGCAGCTCATGCTCCAATGTCAGTGCTCTGTTTTCTGCAAAAACAGAGAAAAACAGGGGAGTTGTAAAGAGCAGAAACAGGGGAAGTTTTGCAGCAACTCTCTTCATGGGAAGGTTGAAGAAGAATGAAGATGAAGATGGGTATTTTTTTTTATTGTTGTTTTTGTGTGGGTTTTTTGAGGGTATTTATATAGCTTTAGAGAGAGGGGAGAAAATTGTTGAAAGATGTTTTTTTGGAGTGGAATTTTAGTACAGTTTTCACATGGAGCTGTGTCTGTTTCTAGGGAGGGCCAATGGGTTTTTTTTTTAATTGGTTTTGTGAGTAAATAAAATATTAGAGGGTGTGATTTTATCTAAGGGAGTAATATGGTGTAGTGTGGGGTCTTTTAAGGTGCCCATAGCTACCATAGGTATTTATTTTTAAAAAGAAGAAAATTTTAAAAATAATTAAAGAAAAAATGAGGGAGTCCCCACACCTAGTGAGAAAGCATGTGTTTGTCTACAAATTGTTCCTTCTCTTAAAAAGAAAAAAGAAAAAAGTTGTTCCTTAATTCTTAATGAGCTTTTATTTGATGTTGTGAGTTATGAGTGTAACAAAGATTTAAGCTTTATATTAAGTAGAATCAAGGTCGAAGAGGAAATAATATGTATTTGTGTATATTGGTGGATGGACAGTTTGGTTTTATGAGAGACGCTGTCGTCTTCGATTTATTGTAAACAATAGCTTTTAAGGTGATTTTAGATATATATAACTCTTAAGATGACTTCGCGAATCAATCTTGTTGTTAGTCCCTCTGTTGTTCCACCTGCTGATGATTCAACGGATTCTGAGTGAATCATCTCTAAATCATTTTGTGTTGTTCTGAGTCACTAGGGAGTTGGCTCAATTGTCCCTGCTGATATCTGATTGACAGTGAGGAGACTGACTTTCAGTCGGTTCACTCTGGTTTTAGTAACCCTGTTGATATTGAGGTCTTCCTTTTGGAGGGTTAAAAAGCTCATGGTAGAAGATGGAAGAAGGGGAAGATTTTTCCAAAGTTTAAGTGATATTTGGTCAGCCATGCTGTTTGTAAGGTCGTTTATGCAAGGTCGAAGGAACTTGTTGAAAGGAAGGAAAAGAGTGTTATTTTGCTTGAAAGTGGCACTTGCATTTTTTTTTTTTATGTTTTGTTTTGTTGTTTGTTTGTCTGTTTGTGTTCATACAAAAATTTATTTTTCACGTTTGAATATAATAATTACTCAGCAGTTTGCTTTTTAGCTTGTGCTCACATATAAATTTACTATTTTGCCCTTTAATGTAATAATTAATCAGCAGTTTGTTTTTTAGCTTGTGCTCACACACGAATTTATTCTTTTACCCTCGTATACAATAACTAGCAGTTTGCTTTGTAACTTATGTTTACACATAAATTTACTATGTTGCCCTCGAATACAATAACTTAGGAGTGCAACACCAAATGAAAGTTAAGTTACTAAGCCAATCAGTTCAGAGACAAGTTAAGGCCCTGTTCTTTTCTGCGGTTGGCAAACTGCGATGTCACAGCCTACCGCAGTTTGCCACAACCCGCCACATTTTACCGCAAATCTTTACTTTTCTCTCTCCTCACTTTACTCCTTTACTTTTTACATCATCTCTCCTCAGCTACCCCACATACCAATAACCCACCACAATTCCACCACAGTTTACCACACCATTCTGCAAAATACCGCATAAAAGAACAGGGCCTAAATATAGGTCGACTGTATATATGGTTAAGGTAAATACAAACTCAGTGTATTTTGGATTGGGGTAAATTTGACATTAGAAACATGAGTCAAGTGTATTTCAGATTCATGTAAATGTGATAGGGTGTATTTCGAGTTCGAGTAAATACAGGTTATATATTATTTGACAGTAAATTTTATTTTTGAGATGGCAAATGAAATTAGTATACAAAATATATATTCTGTATCATATCATATCATATCATATGCTATAAAGTAAAAGAACATAACAACTATGTTGTTTCATTTGCAGCTTGTCCTTGTAGTTTGTGTTCACATTTTAAAACTATTCTTTTGACATTCGAATATAATAACTAGCAGATTGTCTGGTGGCCTGTGTTCACGCTGAGATTTACTCTTTTGACCCCGAGTATGATAACTAACAGCTTGCGTTCACGCGTGAATTTACTCTTTTGCCATCGACTGTAATAACCAAGAATCCTATCATTAAATGAAAGTTGACCTACTAACCTATTAATTCAAGTAGGTGTTTAAATATGGGTCATATGTGTTGTTTGTAATGTTGTATATTTATTAAAATCTAGGTCAATATAAATTTGATATAATATTTTTTTGAAAGTGCTTAATATAATAAATTTAATGTACATTATTACATAAACTTGCATTATAAAATTGTAATTTCTAACACCGTCAAGACACGGGCATTCTTTAATAATCATAAAAAAATGATGACTGTGGAATATTATTATATGTAATAAAGTCTTGAAATTTATCAAAAGACCCTTGTTTTTATTTTTTTGGACCACAATAACATATCTTGGAAAAAAGTTGCTCAATTGATTCCTTGTTTTATGGATTGACATGTAAAATGGCGGGGGAACATACTCAGAAAGTCTTTTTATATTAGCCAAAGTCCTTCATATCAAGCATTAAGACATACTCAAGATTGCAAGCTATGCCAAGTATATTATTACACCCATGGAAATGTAAACGTGTTGCAACTATGTTTATAACGGAAAAATCCACATACTAAATGAAACATACATCTATTAATAACGGAAATTTCAACTAATTCTTACTCCCTCCGTCTCAAATTAATTGTCACTTTGACAAAATTTTGACCGTAAATTACTCACAAATCACAATGAGTTACAATATGAAGTTACCGTCATTAGAAAGATACTTTACTAAACATTACGATTGAGGTAATTTCATTTTGTAACTCGTTATAATTTGTGAATAATTAATGGTCAAAATTTAGTCAAAATGTCAATTAATTTGGGACGGAGGGAGTAGCTAAAATCACTCTAAAAAAACAACATTTTACACATATTATGAAATTTAACGATGATAAAGTGTTTAGGTATAAATTCACCAATTAGGAACTCATCGTACCAATGTAGGGTAATCACCCTGCCTCCGAAAGTTCAATAATCAATCACAATAATTACTTCTAGTTTGATTCTATTTGTATGTTTTATTTTCAATTCAAAATAGCAAAATGATAAGCGTCTTGATTCAAGATAGTTAATAAATATCTTAAATTTCATCTAAATCACTTAAAAATTAAATATAAATAAATATATTTAAATTATTATAATTGTATGTTTCATTATTTTGTTGCTTATTACGACTTATAAACTATATAAAAATAATTATATATATATATATTTCATAAACATAAAACTATATATAGACTATCATTTATATTTATTGACTTAGCTAACAAGTGTTATACTTTTACAATTGATAAATATATATATATATATTAAAAGTTATAAAAAAAAGTGAATTATGGACGATTCAAGATAGTTATTAACCATCTTAATTCAGAACATGCAGCATTATCCTTTTTTATAATAATTTATCCATATATTTATATGTAATGAAAATATATAAAACTATTGATGGAAAATATAAATTAATTATCTTTAATTGTACATTAATATTTTCCAAAGGACTAGATATTTGTCTTCCATATGAAATGAAGATCACGGGCTGAGTTTTCTTGAGAATTGAGGGCCATTCCACAATCACAACTTTATTCATATTTTTCTTCTTAAGTTAATTTATTTATTTCCTTGAAAGTTCAATTGGACCCAATTCTTGAAAAATTTAGTGCCTTTTAATTCAAAAGAAATGATACAAAACCAATGGAAACGTAACTTTGACTTGAGTTGATGTCCTTTCTTTGGGGTTGGCTGATTTGTCTCCAAGGACTTCCATTTTGATTTCCTTACTCTTTCTTGATTTTTAGTAGTCTTTTATTTTAAAATAAATGAAATATAAAAAGTGGGAAAAGTGAAATTTTAAAAAAACACTTAAATTAAATAAGGGGGCCATCCCACATATATCATCAATAGTTATTATAAAATTCAACATAAATTTATCAATATTATTGTAAAATTCATTTGATACTTTGAAATTTATTAATGTTTTATATAAATTCATCACATAAAAATAGACCCATTTTAATACATGCGGTAAATCTAGCTAAGTCGGCTGCGGTTTACGATATTGTAATTTGGATTTAGCACAATTCACTAGTGAGTAGTGACAATTGTTTAATTTTTAACTAAATTATTCGTTTTTGCACACATATTGCATGCTGAGTCATATTTTAACTCAACAATTATTGATTCGTTGAAAATGACTGTTGATTAAAGACTTTAAGCAAATGTAATTATCATAGTCTAGATTGATGAGCTTAGCTTCCTTTGGAATAAAGTTACATATATATATATAGTTTGATTAAGAAAGATTCTTGTTTGGCAAATTAAAAGCTAATCCATCCAATCTTAACTATAGACAAATATATATGTAAAAAGAAAAAGAACAATGGCATCCACCTTTTTCACCTCACTAAAAAGTTAAAAAAGATTTCCAAGATAAGGACCATAAGCTTTATGATATATTGTATGATTAGGTAAGGGAGCATATTGGAAATTTGGATTTGTTAACTCTTTTAATTTGGATGATTTATTCCCTACTAGCATAAATCATATTTCACTTTTAGAAAGCATTAAGAGACATGGTCTAGAATTTTTTTGTTGTAATTATAAATAACTAAAAATATCAATCAATTTTAATATACGAAATAAGGTCGGTTATTTTATACGGTTGGTTGTGGTATGGTAATGGTGCGGTGAAATTTGAAAAAGTGTGGTGAATTGTGGTGAGAATTATAGTAAGTGGAGTAGGTGAGGAGAGAGAATGTGAAAAGTAGATGAGAAAAGTGAAGAGATATATTGGTAATGATTGTGGTGTGGTGTGATGTGGTGAAATATGATAGAATTTAAAGAGCTGTGGTGCAGTGTGGTACCGCACCACAATCTACCGCATAGGAGAACGAGATCTAAATAGGATAATATTGTGTATATAATCCAGTGAAAACATGATTCACAATGAACATTATTGTCATCGTTACTGCAATATTAATTCTAGTCTTCATCACGACTATTTATATTTGGGCAAGTTAGCAACAATACATGTCGTTGGCTTTGTGCCAAGGGCTTTTGGCAACTCTATGTTATGCATGGAGATCTTGTGCTTGACCCTAGCTACACACATTTTTAGGGTTTCTATACTTACATTAACGTTGATACTTCATGTTTAAATTAAAATCATGACTTCACCGATATTGAGAGCGTTGATAAACTAACGTAAGCTTATCACTACAACATGGTAACAAAAATAAGACCGTTATGAACGGTCACAATTTAGCTTGAACGGTCGTTCTGGGGGCGGGCGACCGTTCATTTGCGACCGTTCGTGACGGTCGCCTCTGAATGGTCGTTTGTGGAACCGGGCGACCGTTCATTTAAACGGTCGCTACCGAACGACCGTTCACAGAGACGAACGACCGTTCATTGAACGGTCGCTAATTTGCGACCGTTCAATGAACGGTCGTTCGACTCTGTGACCGTTTATGAACGGTCGTTATATGTTGTGACCGTTCGTTAACGGTCGTTAATTAGCGACCGCTCACCAATCTCGCCATTTAATTTTTTTAAAAAAATTTTTGTCGAGTTGTTTACGTAATACAATCCAGAATATATTTGAAGTATAAGTGCCAAACGGTCACAAAATGAACGGTCGCAAATAATAATATATATATAAAAATGAACGGTCGCAAACAGTAGCATATATATATATATATATATAAAGTCAACGGTTGCAAGTCAACGGTCGCTAGTCAACGGTCGCAAAATATATTACATATCTGACAAGTTTTTAAAGTTGTCCTCAAAAACACTATGAAGAAGGGGGGTCATTAATGAAGTTAGAGGGAGAGAATTGACCACTGGAAGGCGTCCCCTGCTGCTGCTGTTGATTTTGTTCTACTTGGGACAATCTTATTTCAAGTTGGCTCAACAGTTGCTGGTATTGGGAGACTTGACTCCTCAAAGATTGTGTTTCAGCCAACATGGAAGCATAAGCAGATGGGGTAGGGGCGGCGGATGAGGAAGAAGAACCCTGACCATTGTGGCGTGCATAACGGGCCGGCCTTTCGTAGAACATGCCCGTCGAGGATCCCAGGCCATAGACGGACTGATTCTTAACCGAGAACCCACCAGCGACATTATAGAACACCGCGTTGGCTTCCACAGTATTGGGCTCCAAGCCCGCTGTAGATACTTGCTCAAGATATTCATTCTGCAAATTATCAATACTAATGATAATTAGTAACCATAACTAAACGTAAAGCAAAGAAACCATGACTGTTTGTTGTCAAAACACATTATCAATAGATGCCACAGTTAAGGTAATATAGGGAGATTTACATAGAAATTTTGGCAGAGTTTCCTTTGTAATATGGACTATACCAAATTCATAATACAAAACATTAACCTGCAAATTACAATATAAACTCGACTTTACAACAACGAACATTTGAACATATACAATCCTATCGAGCCACACGCTCGTTTTTAAACATAAGTTGCACATTCCAACTTCCAACAACAATTCCAACACATATAATCAAGTAACAACATACGGCCACACGCCGATTAATCCTATCGAGCCACACGCTCGTTTCTAAACATAAGTTGCACATTCCAACTTCCAACAACAATTCCAACACATACAATCAAGTAACAATATACGGCCACACGCTGATTAATCCTATCGAGCCACACGCTCGTTTCTAAACATAAGTTGCACATTCCAACTTCCAACAACAATTCCAACACATACAATCAAGTAACAATATACGGCCACACACCGATTAATCATATCGAGCCACACGCTCGTTTCTAAACATTAGTTGCACATTCCAACTTCCAACAACAATTCCAACACATATAATCAAGTAACAACATACGGCCACACGCCGATTAATCCTATCGAGCCACACGCTCGTTTCTAAACATAAGTTGCACATTCCAACTTCCAACAACAATTCCAACACATACAATCAAGTAACAATATACGGCCACACGCTGATTAATCCTATCGAGCCACACGCTCGTTTCTAAACATAAGTTGCACATTCCAACTTCCAACAACAATTCCAACACATACAATCAAGTAACAATATACGGCCACACACCGATTAATCATATCGAGCCACACGCTCGTTTCTAAACATTAGTTGCACATTCCAACTTCCAACAACAATTCCAACACATATAATCAAGTAACAACATACGGCCACACGCCGATTAATCCTATCGAGCCACACGCTCGTTTCTAAACATGAGTTGCACATTCCCACTTCCAACAATAATTCCAACAAATAAAGTATTAAACTAATTTTAGAAGAAAATGACTTACATAAACTTTGGCCGCTTCGGGTCAGTCCATTGCTTGTTGCCGTGGTCGTCTTGTTTACAATGATAGTGCTCTATGACGTCCGCGGGGGATGGATGGATCCCGTCACTAGCCTAGGAATATATTTAGAAACATTACATATATTACCTGATAATTTGTATTGATGAAAAACGTCAAAGTTAAAGATGATGGGAGGCTTACCAGTTTTCGCAAGTATTTACCGGCGGACATCGCCCCACCGTAGTGCTTATTCTGGTCCGGGGCTTTGTTCCGATTCGCCGTGTATGCCTCGACCCGACGCTTATAGGCTTCTTCCTCTCGTTTAGCCCACATCCTCGCCCGGATTTCATCTGACAAATGGGGGATTAGTTTGTTCCTTGGGGTATGTTTCTCCCGGTAGACCAGGCCCTTAAGGAGGTCGCTGAATTTGCTATGCCACATGTTGAAGACTTCCTGAGCCAAGTCCAGTTCATATTCGAAACGTTGCGATACAATAACAATTAAAATAATTAAACACATATTTACTGTCCCATATATAATAACGAAATCCAAATAAAATAATTAGGTTCCAAAGGATTGTATTCTTACATAGAAATACGACCAATAAACCATTTTCTCATGATCTTTCATATCACCAGCACTAAGAGCCTCCCCTTGGTAATGAGATTTTAAACTATCCGACACGACCTTAGTAACCTCAGGCATTGAGATCCTACAAGAAACGAGCAATAAGTGAGAGAGGCGCAATATTTATTAATTATTATGTATTGACTATAATTAAAGTTGACATACCAGTCTTCTCCCCTAATGAGGGAGATTTTTGGGTCGGATGGGTCGATAGGATTACCGGGCTGGATCTTCCATAGGGGATGGTGGGGCCATTGCGTTTTCTTAAGCTGCACTATAATAACCAATAATTGACCGCACAAATAATGAATTTAAAATTATTTTACATTTGATGCATGCAGTGAGTAATCGAATAACCATGAAAACAAATTAAATTATAACCAAACAAAATAAAACAATAAAATTCTAAATTGTTAATCGCACAACGTAATAAAACCAAATGACAATTCAAACAAAAGAATCTACACGTGTGACCTACTCATCATCATCATCACTAAGCAACTCAACAAATGCGGCGTTTTCCAATGCTTCATTTCCTTCTAAATCATCGTCCTCCACCCTCTCTAGTATACCCCGATCTTCTCCTTCTTCATCATCACTAAATAGTTCGTCTCCCGAGCCATCTCGATCGTCAAGTAGGTCGAACTCAGCAAGTGATGGGGGGTCCACATTGTTGTCTTTCTGAAATGCTCCATCATGATCATCGAGTCCATCTATTGTTTGTCTTGCCTTAATTGTCAGTGTAGCAGTCCATGATGATCTATCCTTCTTGGTTGTTGGGTAATGGATGTACACCACTTGTGTAGCCTGAGATGCCAACACAAAAGGCTCATACACCCTATACCTCTTTGCTTGGTTAACGTCAACAAGCTTGTAATGATCATGCACGACTGCGCCACCTTGACCCGGGTCGAACCATTCAACCTTGAACAAGTGGACTTTGTATTCCCTACTACGCCCAGTATAAACTAACTCAATAACCTCTTTCAAAATCCCGTAGAAGTCAGTTCCATTCACCCCTTTGACACACACCCCATAATTTGCATTCGTTGTTTTATTATCGGCACGGTAAGCATGGAAATTGAAGTTGTTAATGTATAAATGAGCCCAAGATAAAACATCCTTCCTAGGGCCATTCGCTAAAGCAGTAACAACTTCGTCTCCTTCACCGGATGACAAAACCTACAACGTTGTTTAATAATTGCGAAATTAATCTCATGTAACCTATGTTAACCAATAATTTAAAACCAAACAACTCAAATTGAATGTTAACCTTTCTTCTCAACCAACGAGGGAATTCTTTGCGATGTCTGTTCCACAATTCACCATGCGGCGTACGTGGATACAAACAGGCCATCTCTTCCTCAAATTGACTGAAATAAGTCAACATAGGTGAATATTCTACTGGATAAATAAGTTATTGATAATTGAAATGTCGATCTAATTAAGTTATGTTGTATATGTACCTTTCATATTCAGTCATTAAATTGGAGTTTGAAAGGACATATTCATGTGCAGCCTCATATTCTTGTTGGTCTATGAATCTTTTCTTCCCTGCAGCTGGAGAGTACCCAATGTTCGATGAAAACAACTCAGGTATTGCTCCATTCCCGTCGGATGCATCACCCAACTCGGGGCATGAGTTCCTTGGAAGGTCCCTTGATTTTGTGTGCACTTCCGGTGCAAAGTATGCAGCACAAAAGTTGGAAATCTCTTCCGTTAAGAACGCATTACATATTGAGCTTTCAACGCATGCCTTGTTGCCAACCTTCTTCTTCAAATGATGCAGAAATCTACAACATTTGACAACCACCACGCGTCGATGAATGCGTTACAAAGAAAAAGGTGGGTCCTAAATGTTTAATAAAAATACACTACAAAGAAAAAAGGCGGGTCCTAAATGCAATACAAAAATTTAATTACCTTTCAAAAGGGTACATCCACCTATACTGCACCGGTCCACCTTTAGCTGCTTCATATGGAAGGTGTATTGGAAGATGCTCCATCACATTGAAGAATGCGGGAGGGAAAATCATCTCCAGTTTGCATATGATTTCCGGTATGTTCATCTCCAACCGGACCATATCATCAACACTAACCTTAGAGGCACACAAGTCTCTAAAAAATTGGCTTAGTTCCGTCAGGGCTTTCCAAACATTCTGAGAAAGCAACTCCCTAACGGCAATTGGTAACAACCTCTCCATGAAAACATGACAATCATGACTCTTCATACCATGTAATCTTGATGTGTTAACATCTACACATCTACCTAGGTTGCTTGCATATCCGTCGGGAAGTTTGAGGTCTTTAAGCCACTGACATAATGCCTTACGCTCCTCTTTACCCATGACATATGCAGCTCCACCTGTCCTATCTTTATCAACCCGGCGACGCTTACAATGAGCGGCTAGGTCCTTCTTAGAGTTGTCATCATTTTTTGTCTTTCCTTTGATGTCCATGATGGTGTTCAACACTGCTCAAACACATTTTTCTCAACATGCATGACATCTAAGTTGTGTCTAATTAGCAGGTCTTTCCAATACGGTAGCTCCCAAAATATGCTCTTTTTATGCTAATTGTGACATTGAAGATAGCCGTCAACATTGCCTTGTTGTTGAGTAGATGTTGGCAATCTTGACACTTGTTCCCAAACTTGGCTCCCATTAAGGCGAGGGGGTGGAGGTGAATGTTCTTCCCGATTTTTAGAAAACGCACTCTTGTTAGTACGATAAGGATGGTCCATAGGGAGAAACTGTCGATGACAATCAAACCATGACTGTTTCCTCCCATGTTTCAAATGACCGTGATTTTGTTTTGTCCATGCAATATGGACAAGCCACTACTGCGGTGGTCCACCCAGAAAGCATACCGTACGCTGGAAAATCGCTTATTGTCCACAACACGGACGCTTTCATTCTGAACGTTTCCTTCAAAGACACATCATACGTGTCTACACCCTCCACCCACAACTGTTTCAACTCGTCTATTAACGGCTGCATGTATACGTCCAAGTTTCCTTTTGGACTTTTCGGACCAGGAATCAAGAGCGTGAGGAACATGTAGGGCTTCTTCATGCAAAGCCACGGAGGCAAATTGTAGGGGGTAGCTATAACAGGCCATGTAGAATAAGTTTGCCCGAAACTACCGAAAGGGGCGAAACCATCCGTGCATATACCCAACCGCACATTGCGTGGTTCCGATGCGAACTCTTTGTGAGTGGCATCAAAATGTTTCCAAGCTTCACCATCACACGGATGAACCATGTCACCGTCCCCTCGAACATTTGTTGAGTGCCACCTCATTTGCTCTGCTGATGTCTTAGTCAAGTATAATCTTTGCAACCGCGGACCGATTGGAAAGTATATGAGCTCCTTGTGGGCGATCTTTTTACCCTTGTCCGTTGTCCGAACATATCGATCAGCGCCGCAAAAGTTGCAACTATCAAGCATGGAGTTCTCCTTCCAAAACAACATACACCCCTTTGGACACGCGTTGATCCTCTCATGCGGAAGTTCTAGAGCTTTAAGTAACTTCTTCGATGAGTGGTACGTGTCCGTCATTTCATTAACAGGGGGGCAAATGTCTTTCATGAGGGCTAGCAGACTGTCTACGGCTTTGTTAGGGAGATTATACTCACATTTTATGTTAACAAGCCGAGACACTACTGACAACTGTGACAACAACCTCATACAAAGGTCGTTTGGACGCTTCTAACATTTCAAGAAATTTTTGCCCTCCATCGGTCGGCTCATTCTCTATTATTTCGAACACGTTGGACGATAAATCTCCGAGGGCATCCGTGAGCATTTCTTGCATTGGGTCTAACACATCAGTCCTCGACGACCCTTCAATTTGGTTCGACGTTTGGTTGAGGATCGTTGCAACGGGAGGCACGTACACTTCACCGTGACTCGTCCACACAAAATAACGTGGTACGAACCCATTTTTGTATAAGTGCACCTTAACATTGTCCTCACGTTGGTGTTTCATGTTTTTACACTTTGAACATGGACACCTAAGTACTTTATCCGATTGGAAGCTAATGGTTTGTTTAGCAACCGGCAAAAATTCTTCTTTCACCCCTCTAACAAACTCTTTGCTAAGATACCCCTCCTCATCGATTCTCTCGTACATCCATTTCCTAGTATTTTCCATTTTGTTCAAATCTGCAAAGTTGACCGAATTAGATTTCAAAGTTGTCAATTTGTGCATGTCAACACACTAATTTGCTAGGTGAGCTCACTTTCTTATAACAACCAAAAGCATCCAAAATCAACACTTTTCTATGACATGTACAACTAAGCTATAAATGTCAATAGTCAAGAGGATAATGTTATTACCCGATGAGAGTGTGATTGTTCCTGATAATTTATGGCTGGAAAAAAACTTTCATGAGTTGTACCGACTCTCCTTTTATTTGTCTGGTTCCCAAAAAGTAGCGCAATCTCAGCAGTGAAATTGCGCGAGGTCTATAATGCTATGGGAGTTAGAAGCATCTCAGATTCAATACAATGCAGTGTTTCCATTGTGCAACCTGGTGGGCAATAAGACAAGGCGGGAATGAGAGAGAAACTTATAGTAAAAGGTCTAATAGAAATTGTGTTTCCATTAGACCGTTTACTATCAGCTTCTCTATCATTCCCGCCATGTCTTGTTACCCACCTGTTTGCACAATGGAAACACAGCATTGTACCGATCTGAGACGCTTCTAACTCCTACAGCACTATAGACCTCGCGCAATATCACTGCCGAGATTGCCCTACTTTAAGGAAACCAGACAAATAAATGAGACTCGATGCGCATGAAAGTATTTTTCAGCCATAAATTATCAGGAACAACCACACTCTCATGGACACTAACAGAACCCACACTCGACCACTTTTAATGACATCTACAACTAACATACTAGAACTATAAATTACCCTACTTTCTAATAACTACCAAAAGCATCCAAACTCAACACTTTTCTATGACATCTACAACTAAGCTATATATGACAATAATCAAGAGGATAATGTTATTACCCGATGAGAGTGTGATTGTTCCTGATAATTTATGGCTGAAAAAAAAAATTCATGAGTCGTACCGACTCTCCTTTTATTTGTCTGGTTCCCAAAAAATAGCGCAATCGATCGCAGTGAAAGTACTGCTGAGATTGCGCTACTTTTTGGGAACCAGACAAATAAATTGGAGACTCGATACGACTCATGAAAGTATTTTTCAGCCATAAATTATCAGGAACAACCACACTCTCATGGACACTAACAGAACCCACACTCGACCACTTTTTATGACATCTACAACTAACAAACTAGAACAATAAATTACCCTACTTTCTACTCTAAACTACCATGACAACTAACCTATTGACTAACACTAAACTGGTTGTTGAGTACTTAAACACTAGCAAAGGGATGTGACATAGTTATTTATAACTCATGTCTTCATTTGGGGTTATGAATAATTAAGATAGCAATTAGGTTGGATACGAAACAAATTTACGCTAACAACTTGACAGATTAACTTAATTAAAGGCATGTCTCTAAATGTCAATTCACCCTTGTTGTGATGAACAAGTTGTCTGAGTTATATGTACGAGAAATCCACCGCTTGTGACGTATCAAATGTCGATCCTTGTGCATTTAGCATCCCAACCTCATTTAAAACGAACACCCAGGAAATCAAGATTGAGTTCCTGGGTGTTCATTTTATTAGTGATTGGTATGCTATAAAACTCAACGATCGACATTTGTTTTGCCGCAAACGGTGGATTTCTCGTATGTATAACTCCGACGAATTGTTCATCACAACAAGGGTCAATTGACATTTAGAGGCTTGCCTTTAATTAAGTTATCCAACAAAGTTGTTAGTCGCGTAAATTCATTCCTAATCAAACATAATAACTAACTCATTTACTAATAACTACCAAAATCATCCCAACTCAACACTCTTTTCTAATAGTGGTAGATTTCCATGTCGTAGATTCAAATGAATTTTAAGCGTGCTAAAACAATTATATACAACATAACTAACTAAACATTCTTTACACATGTATTAACCTAATAATATACTAATTTACGCATGCTCATAATTTATACACATAAACATACAATTAACAATTTTCATAACTAAAACAATAAATATTTCAAAACATTACTAACTAATACAAGTAACATACAATTAATACAAAAATTCAATAATAAAACACAATTAACACAACAATATACACATAAATAAACAATTAAACTAATTGACAATTTTCACCACATACCTAACCTAATTAACATACAATACTTAAACAGTAGTATAACTAACCTAATTAACATACAATTTCACAACATATCATTAAACTAATACAACTAACACAAAAATTAACCGAATAAATACTAACTATTCACTCAAATTATTCACAAATACTAACCTAATTAATGCATGCTCATAATTTATACTAATAAATATATAATTAACAAAATTGACAAATTTCAAATATTTTACTGGAGAGAACGACGGCGGCAGTGAGTGACGGTGGCGGCAGCGACTGACGGCGACGGCTTCGGCAATGGCGGCGGCGACTGCGGCGCGGACGGCGAAGACGGGACCAAAAAAGTGGCGGTTGCGGTTCCGATTTGCTAGCAAGAGGGAGGGCTTACGTTGTTATTAACCACCAAAAACTTAGAAGAATTGATAAGGAGGGAGAAGAGGAGGACTTACCGTCGTCGGTTCCGGTGGAATGTGGCGGCAGGCGGCGGTTTCCGGTCCAATTCGCCGGCTAGCAAGAAGAGGGAGAAGAGTGAACGGTTGTGAGAGTGAAGTTGCGAAATTGAATGAGAGTCTGGCCGTTAGACGGTATTAAAAGGCGAACGACCGTTCATTAACGACCGTTTAATGAACGGTCGTTATTTAGCGACTGTTCATTAACGGTCGTTAATGAACGGTCGGCCGCCTCTTCCTTGCGACCGTTTATTAAACGGTCGCTTGAAACGGTCTTATTTGAGCTGCCATGTTGTAGTGTATGTTTGAACTTTGATATCCCCTATCTCTTCCCTATTGTGATTCACTTGATTAACGGTTCTGATAAAACAGTGGATATAGTAAGTTGGTATGCTTATCAATCTTAGAAGCAAATTTAAGTATAGCAAGAAGATCAAATTGAGAAGAAAAAAAGCATATAAACACACTTACCAACAAAACTTAGGGTAAAAAATTCAAGGGTATGGACCAAATCATATAAAAGAAGCATGTGGTGACTTAATTATAATTATGGACCTTTTTGGAAGGGGAATGTGTAAATAATAATTGAAGAGATGATGAAAAGTATAAGCATAATCACAAAATAAGAATGTGGCTACAAAGATTAGTTAGGCATGGTGGACAAGTGTTCCACCACCAAAAATGGAGGGCCCTATTTAAGTTTGCTGCTGGTTGGTGAATAATATTATTGGGGCCTATCTTAACCAAATTACTCAAGTCTTAGCCAAAATTTGTCTTGCTTTTCCTTTCTTCTACACGTGCCCTTAATTAGGGCTAAATCAATTGTGTAGGTGATGAAGTCATACTCCTCTCCCTCAGTTGTATATACCAATGACAACTATTTAACCGCATTTTCAGTTGACCGTATACTCGTCTCTCTTAGAAAAATATATATGGTTAACCATTTTTACAGTTTCCAAGCTTTGTAAACTTAAACCTAAACCACATTATATGGTTAGCTGCAAGTGAAATTTGAAATTTGAAACCACACCAAAACCGTCGATTAACCGCATTGAAAACATAGTTAACTGGTTTTTTTTTATTCGGTTTATGGTTAACCGCCGGTTTTGAGATTTAAACCAATAACTATGGCTAAAATATTTAACAATCTACTATGAAATTTCACATTTTTCTACTAAATTAACCAAAACCGATTAACCGTGGGGTTTTTTGCATTTTGGATCCCGAAACATAGGGGTATTTATTTTCTGGACCCTTGATTTTGATTGTTTATTTTTAGGTCTCTAAAGTTTATGAGTTGAATAAAAAAAGACCTTAAAGTTTGTAGGTTAAAAAAAAAGGCCCGTGTACTGTTTTTTTTTTCTTCCCATTTGAAATTATCTCCCGATTAGCATCAATTCGTCAAACTTCAGGAATAAGGTTAAAACTGATATTAAAATCTGATCTCTAGATTGCCAGTTATGGAGGATATGTATATGTATGTTCTTTATCATCGAATGTCTTTGGAGACTATTCAACTTGTTTTTATCAGATCATCGAATGTTCACTTAAATTAAGTACGTACGAGGGCACTTTCCAAACATTAATATAAGATTGAAATGGTTTATATGCAAGATTCGAAAATATAGATCAAGTTGAGGTGGTCCAAGAATTATTGAATCACAATCCATATCCAATTCTACTTAATTGATTCACATAATTTATGAGCTGTGATCTATCATCAAGTTTGAATACTATGAATATATTTATAGCGTTATCTTTTAGAAAAAAGATAGTCTAACCCATGGTCCGAGCTAAACTCTAGATAAGCTTATTATTAAAGCAGATAATCTCGCTATGAATAAGATTGATAAATTTAGGTAAAAGTTGAAGAATTAAGTGTTGAAAATATGAAAACTATAGGAAAGTTTGGGTTATGTTAGATAATGGGATATTAACGCATTAAGGGAGTATTTGGTAAGAACCGCATGGAAATCTTTTTCATGGAAAATTTTCCCGAGAAATATTTTCCTTACCTCCCCTCCGCGCGCCCCAAGGAAATTTTTCCCTAGAAGAATCTTAGAAGTGGTGGCCTCTTGTAAAATTTTTTCCTACGGAAATATGAAACTAAACATGGAGGAAATAAATCAATAATTTGGGAAAATTATATTGATCATTTCTCCAAACAAATTTATCAACCAATCGCACAGACATTCAAGAAGTGACACGTTAATCTAATCATCTTTAACATGAAAGAGTAGCTTTCACTAACATTAGCATCTACAGAAGTAATCATTTGATAAATTACAAGTCATACTCGTATTAACAAGCCATTTTCAATATGACTTTCAGTTACTATAAAATATTAAAAATGATACTTTTAAAGGAACATGTTTCATGATAATTTTCTATTAAGACGATTTTATTACTCTAGAATTCCCATTACTTTAATTGTTATACAAAACGACCACGTCGCCCATAATCATGGGAGCAATAATGCATGGGGGTGAATTGAAACGTTGAAGTTTCATACGTAAGTTGTGACCGATAATGAATTGTTGGGAGTGTTTGGAAAGGGTGGGTAAAGAGGGAGAGAGTGACAATTGCATGGTATGGAATTCCACACCCCAAGCTTTGTCATCTTTTCATTTCCTCACGGCAAGTGCATGCAACCAAACAAATCCATTAATAGACGTTAAACATGTAGATTACGTTGAGGTGAAAGATATGTAAGCTAGGATAACGACCAACTCAATTAATTTTGGACTTAATCAAGTCCCAAAAATTCTTAAAACGACTTCATCGTTTCTTCATTGACACGTTCGATATGTACTTCAATTCTTTCTTTCTATTTTATCTGTTATCTTTTTATTTTATCTACCATCTTGATTCATCGTTTCATTTCTTCATTTACCCATTCGACATAGTTTCATCTTTTTATTTTATCTATCAATAAAATTTCAGAATTCGAGTATTAATTGATCAATATATACAAATAATATGAGTTATCGTAAAAAAAAATCAAATGGAAAACGATGATAATTAGATTCATTGTTGCAATTTTCAATAATATATTATGTTTCTGTCGGAAAAAAAATAATAATAACAGATAAAATGAAAAGGAAGGAATAATACGTGATTTCACGACCCTATAGATTGCTTATCTGAGCTTGAAACCGAGACACAGAGCATACTAGCTTAGCACATCAAGTCCCCTTAATCTAATATTGTGAATAGAGTTAGAAAAATTTTGTCCAATCCAAAATATTCGAATTGTCCTACTTGGAAAAAATTGGGTTTGGACATAGATTTTTCGTCCAAATTTTGATATTGACCGAATATTCAGATATAAAGTTTAGCTTTTTTTTATTGTCCGAATCTGATTTTAGCTTCGTCTGAATTGTCCGACTCGATCCAACCCTCGGACATGAATTTCTCAGCTAAATTTTGACATTGACTGAATTTGTCCGACCCAAATTTACTCGGACCCAAATTTCTGCCACCCTGTTTGGTAAATAATCTATTGAATGACTTATTGAAAAAAAATTGGTTTTTCAAGTCAAATAAGCAACATAGTTGGTAAACAACCTAATTACTTGGCTAATTGAGTCCAATAGGTTGATTTTCAATAAACTAACATGAACAATCTATTGGATTGACTGTGTATAAAAATTACCATTCAACCCAAAATTTACCAAACATTACATACAAGTCATCATAAAAGTACTTGATATATATTATTTTAAAATTGGTGATAAAGGCTATAAATATAATTTCAACAATTACTTTTCCAAAACAACTAACTTTACAATCACAACTTTTCCAAACCGCTAATACAAATAGTCAATTCAAACAGCTAATTGGTAAACAGCCAATACAAACCACCAACAACCAACATCTATTTACCAAATACGACACCACCAACAACCAACATCTGTTTGCCAAATACGGTCTAAAACTCATTGTTGCACTTTAGTCTTTATATATACAATACCTTCAAAGTGAACTTTCTTTACCAGACCAACAAACAAGAACCTTTTGCCTAATGTCAAAATTAAGCTGAAATTGAGAGTAATCATCAAGTTGTAGTTGCATGGGACCAGTTACAGTTTGGATGTATGTGTGAGTAGTTGAGTTCAACACCTGAGCTTCCAAGACCAGCCCTAATAAGCAAATGCCAAACTGGCAACTGTTCACTTTCATTTTCATAAACACTACAATTATTGGTTTTTCCTCTTCTTCTTTTGGGATCCAAAACCAATTATTACTTTATGATATTTAATACACATATTTTCTTGAATATTCCTTTTTGGAGGGGGGTGTTGGAAGCAAATTTGACCTCAACCCAGAAAAAATAACTATGCAATTGAATTTTGTAGAGTAGCAACATATTCACAGTAAATTCTACCATTAATGTAATCTGAATGCTGCTTACAATTGTGAATTTCGATTCCCCGAAAAAATGCAGTTTTTTGGATGTTATTTGGCATCGCATAAGAGATTCTGCTCCTGCTCCCGCTTTAGAAAATCCGACAAGGTTTGTATTAGCGATTTGGGGTCGAAGATAATACCAACTTTGGGGTCATGAATTGAATCGACCGTGATCTGCTAAAACAGAGAACATGGATTAACACAACTATCAGAATGGAAAAGTTTTGCAATTTAGAGGAACTCGTTCAAATTGACCTGGGTTTTAAAAACCGTTTGCTGCCTACTACTCCATGAAAACGAAGTGGAGCAGGTTTAATGCTACATTTTATTTTAGTCCATTACAATCTAAGTTGGAAAACATAGACATACTGAAGTAAAGTGATCTTCAAATGCAATGCTGCTTACCACGACATGGATTCCCTGGCTACGTAAGGCATTTAAATCAACTGGGATTTCGCCGTTTCTTGGCACAAATATGGTGTTGATGTACTTATGAGGCTGCAAAAAAAGGAAAGAAATTTCAGATCGTAACCTCTACAAGAATCGCGTGCTGTCAATCATTACGAAGTCTAAGCCTATAGTGTTAAGGCCAATAGCTAACAACTAATTCAAACCGCTAACGGTTGGTTGCCAAACAAGACCATAATTCTCGAGTTTGAATACAAAAGAAACTGATCAGAATGAAGACATAATCTCATTCGAGTGGTACTCATACAGATGAAAGAGTTCCACCTCAGTATTTCCGGTTCACTATGTTCCCATGTAATTTTTATCATATCAATCCGTCAAAAACAACAGATAGGGTAACAAGATTCATCATCTTCACCATTTCTGTGATTTTCTTCAGTTGAAGTGCCAGCAGTAAATTAAGGAAAAGAGAGGATAAAAAAAAAAGTGTCGCTGAAGTATTCACTTACAGGATTGGAGAGACTGTTGCTGGGATTTCCATGTGTTCTATTAAGAGCATCTGTGATGGCAGTCACAAAGCATGAAGCTGAGAATCCACTAGTTTCTCGATCATCAGTACCGTTCAACAAAAGTATCTGCATCGAGACAACAATATCGAAACATTCATCTCGAAACTATTACCTAAGGTTTTCCCATAAAAGATATAAAAATAATATCTAAAGTAGGATCTGCAAATGCTCCATTGTATAACACCCGAGGAAATTTTATGAAATGTCAATTGAAAGAAAAGTACCTTGGGACAATTCCTTGAAGCAATAGTTTCCCCGATTCCAGTTAACACCTGAGGAAAATAGCGGCCAGAATTAGAGAGCTTATAGGCAGAGGTGTCACACAAACAGAATTATTGTGGTAATTCAAATGGCTTAGTTCAACATGGTAAAAAGAAATGGAAGAATCACCCAGTTTTTAAACATCTTTTTAAGGTTTTGGGTTTTATTCATTTTTTTGTTGCATTTTTTCTTGATCAAATTTTTTGACTTAGCACACTTGAGCATCAAGATCAGATATGGGGATACCGTGATATGATCTACAGGACATGTTTTGTTGCAGGATGGAAAGTACATATTAGTCCTACTTAAAAAGTGCAACAATTCATGAGTTTCAATATCTATAGGGAACAATTACCAGCGAAGGGCAGATGGAAGTAAAAAGGGAGCCCATAGCGTACACAATGCAGTCAACGGTTCGCAGCTGATCCAAGACGACCGGATTAGGCGTAGGGAAAACCTGCTCAAAATAATAAGTCCACATCACATTTAGGGCCAAGTATAATCATCACTCCGTCAAAAGAGATCTGTTGGGCGTGTTCTTTAGAGGGTAAGGTAAAGTTGGGTAAAGTAAACACAGGTAAGTTTAGGTAAAAGATGAAAAGTTGCCATGTTGTGGGAGGATAAACTTGGGTAAGATAAGATTGGGTGTTGGGGTAAAAAAGAGGTAAACTTTAGAGAAAATTGAACAAGATATAGGCCCTGTTTGGCAACCAGCTGTTAGCTGGTAGCTGATAGCTGTTTGGGTTAGCTGTTTGACTTTAGCTGTTTGGGTTAGTTGATTGCAGGAAAGGTGTTTGGTAAACTAGCTTTTTGTGAAAAGCTATCTCAAAAAGCTTCCTCAAGTAGCTTTTAGAAAACTAGCTTATTAGGTCCAAAAAGCTAATATAAAAAGCTTGTCACCAAAATCCTCAAGTAGCTTTTTCACCTTGGTCAAAAAGCTAACAGTGTCCAAAAAGCTAAAAGCTACCCCAAAAAGCTATTAGCCAAACACCCCCATAAACATACTCAAATTTCACAACTTTCCCCAAAATTTACCTTTTTCTACCCTAATTTACCCAATCTTATTAACCCAACCTCACCCTACCCACGTAAAGAACATGGTACAGTGCTGAAAGTATGGAAAGAATCGGCACATTCGGGTTGGGTTGGATAAAGTGGGTAATAACCCACCTAAGAACAGGGCAATCTGACCATGTATGAAATATGAAAAGCAAGTTTCATATCTATTGCTTGCGGTGAGGTATAAGGTTATTTTTCTCCTCTATTTATTTAGGGCGTTTGTGTGGAAATGGGACAAAAGTAGCAATACTCGGCATGTATGTGATAGAAACATTTATGCCAAAATCCCCAACAAAGATCACTTTTCACAAGCAGGCATCTAGCAAAAGATGAATGATGTGTGCAAATTACCTCATGCAATAAATTACATCCTTCACTTGACATGTAGAAAACCCGCTTTATTCTTGAAGGAAGCGCTTGTCCAGAACCTTTATCCTATTCACAAAACACCAAATGGCAAAAATATAAGAATGTGGTAATTATTTCAAACATGGAACTATTTATCATTGCAGTTTAGTTTTGAGCCCAGAATATAAGAATGTGGCAATTAATTCAAACTATTTCATATCAGCCAAAGTGAAAACTAAAACCTGGCTAATACAAGGCAATCATATATACAAAACCTGAACTCTAAATCCTGTCTAATCTGGAAGAAACAAGATGTTATGAAAGTGAAATAAATACCTTGTTGATAGGCTCCGATCCATTGGTTGGATGCGAGATTTCGTTTTGACCACGAATAATATGCCCATCCTAATAACAAATTAGCACTGTTTAAGAATGACAAACCTTCCTTATGTAAGCATCTAACCTCTTATGAAACCTTTCCACAACTGGATCAACATATAGTCCTATTTTTGTTTGAGATGTATGTTCAGACATCGAGTAAGATATGAAAGAATGTGCCAATGAGTGTAGTGTCTAGGTTCTCAGGCAATGCAGCATATAAATTGGTGGGATGAGTAAATTAAGATTCATACCCACAGCTCACATCCAAGTGTCAATCTGTCGTTGGTCGAAATGACTGGGAGAACAAGACTTTCTTTAGGAATATCTGAAACACGAGAAAATAAAAATATCGCAGCTTCAAGAGACTGGAAGAACGTACGAGCTCCGGCAAAGAAAAAATTTCCAATACTGCAGAAAAAGATGCATCGTATCAGTCCAAATAGGGGATCTGCTCCTCTTCCGCACCAAAAAATAAAATCATATCAGTTCAAACTCTAAATATTACGGCACCAATATGCTAATTACTAATTTTTATTTTATGTTTTTTACAGAAGACCATGAGGATAGCATAAGGTGATATGCTATTATGCCGCTATGAATAGAGCTGATTGACACTTGCAACAACCACTACATATATCCTTTATATTCTAGCATCCAGTCTTTGTGACTAATTTTTTTTCGACAAATACAGGTCCTTATGACTAAATTCAATGAACCTAAAGTATTTAAGGAAAATGTACCTGCCGTTGCTGAAACAAAACTTCTCTTGAGCTCTCATAAGAATCTGCATGAAATAGGAACATGCTTAAAAGAAACAACCTTCGTCCACTTCTTTGAGAGCATAAATTATTCACATAAATCATACAGATAATTTTGTTTTATCATTGATATTGAGATAATCCATAATATATGTCAATCACTTTTAGGAATATCGAAATTCTTCTATATAAATACCATTTTGAACGTCAAGACGTGTGTGCAGGGAGGGCATCCTTAAACTACTGGGAGGAAGAACAACATTTCATTACCATTGTAGTTGCAACTATAACACCGAGACACCATTGTCCTCTCTTGGCTTGTCATACTACTTCATATGTTAAAGTTCTTAAGATGGATGAATGTAGAGAAAATATGCTTCAAAAATAGGATACAAGACCCCCAATATTTATAGATAAACTACCCAGGGCAGGACGTTGCCAAACTCTAGGGCGAATCAGAATTTCAGACCAGATTATGTACAGCTTGGCATTTAATTGTGTACCTGCTGTTGAAAGTAAACTAAGAAAGCCCGAATTGTTTCCCGGTATGGAATTGAGACTTCCTCCCAAAGAGGGTGCTCTCCTTCGACAATGTCATACCTGTCAAATTCTCAACTGAGCATATTCAATACTCCCATTACAGAAGCACCTAGCAAATACATGAGATCATTTCAGAATATTATTTAAGAGAATTACTCAAATGAGATCAATGATGAGTAAGGCAGACGAGAAAATCAAATTCAAATCCCGAAGGTCTCAACTAGGTGAGTTAAGGTCGGAATGTACCACAAATTGCAAATATAAAGAAGCTGATTAAGATGGAACCTAAGATTCGAAAACCGTTGGCCGCCTACTACTTCACAAAAAGCACAAATAAGACAGCTATTCTTTGGTAAATGGATGGAAAGGTAAAGTTTTAGTAACTTTTGGTAAATAAACGTAAGTTTTGTTAAGTTGGTATAAGTGTATATTCTTTTATTATAGCGGCACATTTCCCCCAAGAAAGCAAGTAGTGGTAAGTTTTGGTAAGTTTGGATAACTTTTGGCACGTTCTATTTACTTCCCACTTACTGACGAATTCTACAGACCTAGGTGGAAAACCACTTCATACAGAGGCCAATGAGAAAGCCCACCGAATAGCAAGGTAAATAAAATGCAGTGAAGCCGATACTTGTGCTGGACAACAAGCAAGCAAGGCCATCATACCATTCTGACTTTGCGTCTTTCGCAGATAGAGGCAATCGATGACCCAACATTCGTTTGATAGCAACAGCTTCTGCAGTGCTTTGGTCAGCAAGCCTTAAACATCTTGATCTTATGTCTCCAACTGCTGGACCACCTACAAAATATCATCTACACGGGTTTAATCTCATTCCTTATAGATGACAAGATGCTTCAAATATAGGTAAATATACAATCGAAAACAAAATAGAGAATTTATTTATTTAGTATGCAAGATTTGACATAAATTAATCTCTGAGAGAGAGAAATGTGCTTGGAGAGGATTAGATAATGGAAGTTTGCAACAGAAAATGCATCAAATTTTGAGAGAACGTTGGGAGAAAATGGCCTTCTGGGAATACAAAGACCATGAAATCACATAAAATGCAGTAGCAGAACTTTATGTCAGAAAGTTCAGGGAGAGCATAGAATGCAGCAGACTACCACAACAACAAAGATGCAAGATGAACGTAGCGCAAAGAGGAGAATTTTTTTTCTTGTTTGACTTTGCTTGTGTTCTCTATTGTCCAACAGAGTAACATTCATAGGATACAAGTAGCCTAGAAGGCTAATTTTGATTTTTTGAACCAGAGCATAGAACACTAGAATAAACTTACCAAGCACACGAACAATTTCAGCGGTGCTTCCTCCATCATCAGACACTGGAAGAACATGTGCAACCCGAGTAGTGAGCTTCTTCAGCTCTTCCACAACCCCGTTAAAGGCCGTACCTCCTACACCAAAGCAAATGAGCATAAAAAGTTAAGGGAGACCAACACCTTCAGACTTCAAATGTTCGTGAGAATTGAGAGAACACATAAAATGTCTCCTATGAATGTTGAATTCTTAATTTTGTAACCTTCAAATGCATAACCAACAACCTTAATAGCATACTCCCTCCTTCCGGTTTTATCTATCACTTAGATTTACACGCCAGTCAAACTTTGAAAAGTTTGGCCTCTAGTTTCTCAACATATACCATGTTCTACGATACAAAAGTACTCACTAGATTTGTAACGAACAATACTATCAACAACAACAACAATCTTCTCCCAGGGGAAACACGTTTGAGCACCGTCTAGGGATCCAAATGTAGGTAATCTTTCCCTCATGAACAGAAGTTCATGGAGAAACTGATTCCGGTATTAACAAACAATACTATAGCAAGAGTATATTGTTGTAATTATTTGATAAAACATTGTGTGAGAAATTGTCAATCAAAGAAGGATATTAGAGACCGTGAAACACTTAACAAGCGACGGATAAAATGGGAAGGAATCTCAAAGCAATATCGCACCACCACGATTTAACTTCATTTCCTGATTTCTTAGATTTCAGACAGTGTATTATCTACTTTTCCTAATCCTAACCAACCCTTTGTTCTTTTGGCAAACTGTTTGAGAACCCCGGACTCAATCCCGAATCCTCGAACCAATCAACTCCTAAATTCTATCCAGAAACAACAATGTGAGTTCAAGTTGCAATGGATTACTCTCTGAGAAGGCTAATAGAACAAAACAGAACCCTAAAAAACACAATGACATCACTAGCAAAACCCCAAATGCCTCTACTCTAACCTCATCAGCACAAAACAATCAAACTACACCCAGAAGCCAAATTGTTCCAAGACCCAAAAATACATCTTTCAATCAAAATCAATCGAACCAGCCCAGAAATAATTGGTGCATTTTCCAGAACACAAACCAAATGATCCATTGAATTCCACACATTACCAATTCGAAACACTCCAAAACCCAACATGGGTCGAATTACCCCTCTTGTAACTCAATTAATTATTCCCAAACCCATCAAATTCCAACCCATCAAACTTAAACAATCATCCGAAAACCAAGAACCAACGTTTACGAAAATGAGAGACAGAAAAAGTACCCGAGAATACAAGAAGAGAAGGCGGGCTGGAAGATGAAGGTTCTGAAGAATTGAAGGAAGCCATTTGGGATGGAGAAACAGAGTGAGATTGAGATTGAGATTTGATTTCAAGGGTAGTACGAGTGCGATTGTAATGATGGTGGGAAGAAGGAAAAAACTTGCATAAAAAGGGCCCCAATAAAGTTTCCCCCATCTTCTAAGAAACTTCTCTGGGATCTCGCTCTCTTTCTCTGTAGTTTTGGCTCCAACACTCTCACTCGTACTCGCACGCTCATGCCAAAAATGGCGGAAACTAATCTATCTACGGCTACTAATTATCCCGTCATCCTTCCTTGCCACATCACAGTGGCTACACACTAGACAATGACGCCCACCTAGGGGTGGGCACCGGGTCGGGTCGGGTCGGGTCGGGTCGGGTTGGGTTGACCCATTAGTTAAGTTTGGGTCGAGGTCGACACTTTGAAGTAATGAACTAGGTTAGGGCTTTTTGGTAAAAAATAAGGGTTAGTCTATGGGTTAGCCCGTTTGACATTAATTTTTAAAATTAAGTGTATTTGTATCAAAATATAATTATGTTAATTATTATTTAATATGGAGTATTAATAATATATTTAAGTAAGGTTAGAATTTAAAATAATAAGAAAAACCATTTATTTTAAGTTATGATCGGCCGACCCGGTCTAATTGATTCACCGATCTTTTAACATTGTAAAACAGGCTGATTTGTTAATGGCCTGACCCTTCACCAACCCGACCCGACCCTTTGATAACCCTTTGATAAATTGAACAATTGGTAAGACAAGTCTATCGATGACACGCCCTATTTCATCACCTAAAAAAAGTCAAAATTAATTTCTTTGATCAAACAATATTGATTGATGGCAACAGCACTATGAAAAAAAACTCATCTATGATAAGTATTATAGGCAACATTAGATAGTAATTTACCCAAAAGAGACACTAAAACAACATAACAAATGTAAAAAGTACATGCGGTAATTTGCGGTGCACTACCGCACCACATCGCACTACTCAATATTCTACCACACTCCGCCACATTTTACCACAATCATTACCAAAATACTTTCTTACTTTTCTCATCTACTTTTTACATTCTATCTCCCCACCTACCATAACTCCCACCACAACTTGCCATAACTCACCACACTTCACTACGATTTTTCAAATTTCACCGTACCGCAACCAACCACACCGCAACATGAAAAGAAGGGGGCCTGAGTATGATCCACTATATTGGGGGTGTGGTTGCTGAGAGAGCCTCAAGCATGCAAGCACATGCTAGCAGCAAAACCCCAAACTGCTTGATTTCATACTTGATATTGGACATATTTGGTTGTATATATGTGTCAAAGTTAAGAATCTAAACGTGTAGGCCTTCCTTGTACTTTCTTGTTATAAGCCCATGTATTCAGATCAAGATTTTAGTCCATCCTTATAGATAGTTTGCTTAATTGCTTGTTTTTATAGAAGGAAAAACTTATACTGGTTGTCAATCATGACAACCACCACAATAAAAATAATGTTTATCCATATATATGTCGACTTATATTTTTGTCATTTAATTTTTTTTATTTAGTATAACATTATAAAATATATTTTCTTGATTAAAAAATTTTTTATGAAATTTTTTTAAATTTAAATATCTTAACTCTAAGTTTTTGCTTAGTAAACAAGTATATTTTGAAAAATATTTATTTTAATTTTTTTTAAATAAACTAAAATTTTTAAAAATGTATTTTACAATTTATATTAAATAAAAAACTAATGGTCAAGATAAAACTTGACAAATGTATGAGTAAGATTTATTTCACTTACGGTGGTTGTCATGGTTGACAATCACTATAAGTGTATCCTTCTATAGAATAAATTAAATCTGGCTAATTTTAAATAAAAAAGTATACTACTTATATAAAACTCATGCCAATCACTTATATTAGTGAATATATGTAAAAGAAATTTTATTGGTTAATTAAATACATGACAAATAATTTATATATAAAATGTCATGAAAGTAGTAGTCTCGTTGAACATATAGGTAAGAGAATTTACAACCAAAAAAATGCACAACTTCCCTTGAGAAAGAGGGAAGGGATAATTTCCAATTCCACCTATTTTTATCTATGTGCACATACAATTAAAGTCCAAGAAGCAAACCATAAAACTTCTCTAAGAAAATCCCTTAAATTAATAAGGCAAACTCTTAGAACTTGAGCTAATAACCAATGCCTTAAGCTTAGAAGTCTCCCCATTAGCATAATTTGCTCTTCTTGTTATCACCTCCATATTCTTGTACAAACTTTGCTTCACCATCTTCTTCATCAATCTCTTCCCCTCATTTGTCTCCCTCTCGCTCACGGGGGACACGATCGAGTCAACCCGCCTGGTTTGGGGCCCGGAATGGGCCCCAACCCTGGTCCCCCTCCCGACGTCCTTGAACCATTGGAGCAACTTTAGGGCTCTTTTTTGAGCCAAGGGGCTTCCCAACAACGCGACCTCGAGGAGGACATGGACTATCCCTAACTTAGCCATCTTTTCTCGTTGTTTCGAACTCTGGTGGGCGAGGATCATAAGTATATAAGCAGAGATCTCTTGGCATCTAGGCTTGTCTTCCCAAGTCAACACATCAATCAAGCATTCAACCACCATGTTGTTGTCTTCTAGGGCTTTTTTACCCATCAAAGTCACCACTAGGTTTCCCAAAATTGCTAGGGCTTTCTCTGAGACATCCCTTGAGGAGGAGGATGAGATTAGGGTTAGGAGGATGTCCACCACATGATGGGAGATCAAGGGTCCAGAATTGTCCAACACAGATGAGAGGTTGTATAGGGTTCCTATAGAGGCTTGTTTGGATGTTTCAGAGGTGGTGTTTGATTGGAGAGTGGTGAGTAAAAAGGGAAGAAGTGATGATGATGATGGGTTGTTGAGTTGGCATTGGGTGTTTGATAGTGAAGAGATGGAGAGTAGTAGTTGGGAAAGATCATGGATGGTTGAGTCATCCACTTTGTGTATGTCTTTTGGTAATTTTGATAACATTCCTGCTTCCAATATTAGTGCCTTGTTCCTGAAAAAGTACAAGCCAACTTGTAAGAGTATGAAGAAAAGTGATTAATGCTTTAAAATAATGGTAAATGTAGTTGAGTTTTATGCTAATGAACAAATTATGCCCTATACTTTTAAATGTTGCTAGAGTGACAATCTTGCATGAGTGATTTATTGTTATAATTTGTATTTTGATATGTTTAAAAATGTGCTTTTAGTAAGGATAAAATCTGTTAGACTATAAACCATTTATGGGATTTCAACCATTAGCTTAAACTGTTGGTTGAGATAGTTTCACACTCTAAAACCATTTCCGGGATTCAACCATTAGCTTAAATTATTGGTTGAGATGATTCCACACTATAAAATCATTCTTGGAGCATCAACCATCACTTTGGTTAAGATAGTCCCACACTATAAAACTATTTGTGGGGCTTCAACCATTAGCTTAAGCTCTTGGTTGAGACAATTCCACAAAATTAATCAAGGATTATATCATTGCATTATCGACAACCACATATATATATATATATATATATATAAAAGAGTAGTCAAGATCAGCTAAATCGTCTAGATCTCAATTTTATTTTAAAATAGATATTGAAGTGAAAATACAGACAAAGAGGGGAAAAAAAACTCTAATGCTTACACCAACTCAAGTCTAAATCATAGGCAATTATTCGATGTAAAGAATCCAAAAATAAACAGATTAATGAATATAAGCCCTTCCAAAATCTTAATGCTGGAGACAAAAAAGAAATAAACAAAGAACAATTGGTACAAATGAGACATCTTTAGGTTCATGGTGGCATACTTTAGGGCCCAGACATGTATTATTGAGATGTTGTCGATCCATAATAATTGATTAATAATAATATACTATATAGTTATTATAAAATATTTAAGGCCGGTCATGTGTGACTACAATTTCTAAGGAATATATTTTGATGATCTTAAGTCTAATCGATGGCCCAAAAGTGCATCAAGATCATATTCTTGTGGACTTTTAGGTCAATGATTAAATAATATTCCACTTTCATAATTATTTTTAGGTCTTTTTAATCTTGGATTGCCCATTTAATTACTTGTCAATATTAAATTACTAAGTTGGTGAGTCAAAACTCTCTCTTTTACCTTCATTGTCACAAATGTCATTTTGGTATGTGACATTCCACCACTTTTTAACACTATGAATAAATAGAATACTTTTTATATTAATATTTAATCTTTAAAACTTTCGCAAGATTATAATGGACAATAATTTATATCGAAGTAAAACTGTTGTAAAGAATACCTTCCCGTAGTTAATGTTTAAGTATTAGGCGCTACGATGTTATACATGATTTTGAAACTTGTGTATTTTGCCACTAACAATATGAATTTATATTGGATTGTAATATTAATCAGCTGTAACTAATGAAATGAATATGGATTATATAAACTCTAAACATTAGCCTAATTTAGTTTTTGGAATGAAACTCTAGGTGAAAGTTTTGATTTTTAATATGTACTATCATAATGATCTAATCTTCAAAAGATTAATTTTGGTAATGTGAAACTTGTAATCTTGCTACCAAATTGTGACAAATGAGGAATTTAAAAAACTATGAAAAATCCAAATTTCTATCTCAAATGCGCCACTTTCCCAAGTCAAATGTGTGCCCAAAATTGGATCACTTTCCACTAGTGGACCTTATTAGTAGACAAATCTCCTACAAATAATTAATATTGTAATTGAATCACCTAATAAAATGGGAGGTATGGTCCAAGACATTTGAGATAAAGGCTTCTCATGTATTTATAAAGTTAGGTATGCGATTTTTTTAAATGAAAAACTAAAAATATATGGTAGTTCCAAACATTATTTTAATAAAGATGGAAAAAAGTCATCCATCATCCTAAATGATAATGATTATGTAATTGACTATCTATCAAATTATTAGTAGTGTTTTCAAAAATTTCATCTAACCCTCAAAGGTAAGAGGAAATATCGATCATACTGAAATAGAAAGATCACTATATCAAGGAACGATAATAAGATAATTCATCAAATCATACGCTAACACAAGAGAGCTATATATATGATCATATAATCAAAGTAATTCTATTTTATCTTTGTATAAATCAACCAATTATTTTTCTGTAAATGTAAGAATTTATTGTTCATTAAGGTCATGGAATCACAATCGACCATACTATTCAATATTCTTTCACAATTTACCATACCCTATCACATTTTACTATAATCATTATTAATATATTTTCACATTTTTCTCCCTTTTCACTTTTCTCCCCTATTTTACACATTTTATATTTTTCACAAAATTTACCGTATCATTCTACAATCTTACTGCACTTTTCACGATTTCAATTTCTTTCATTGCTAAGACAAGTTTCAATTCCACATAGATTTATGATTAAGTATCCAAACCAACTAAATTAATTACAATTACTAAAACTTTCACTAGATTATTATCATTATAACCCAAAAGTTTCAAACTTTAATCTCAAATAATCATCAAGTGCTCCATCTTTTCAATTTGATTAAACCATTATGAAATCTCCAACTATATATAAACTCATGCTTTTCAAACAATACTAGTATACTACTAATCTTTCCCTCAAATTTTAACCGAAAAACAATCACCAACCACAGCTCAAACATCAACATAGCAAAGAGTTGAAGAAACTTACGTAGAAGTGCCGTCAGCAAGGCGGAGCAACGCCTTGACCGCCGCCGTCCGGCGAGAAGGTTCGCCGGAATCCGCCATGTCCACCAGTGGCGGAATAACTCCGAGCTCCGCCAAATCCTTCCTAATCTTAACATCTTCATCAGCCAATCTCGCAATTTCAACGGCCGCGATTTCTCTCTCTTCCGACCTCCCAAAAAGCAGCTTTTTCACTGCTTTCTGCATCGCCATTTCACCTCTCTCTCTCATCCCCTGTTTTCCATCGTCTTTTTCCTCTGCTTTCTCCTCCTCTGTTTTGGATTCAATCTGCAGATTTTTGCACTCGAATTGCAATTGCTTTCTGGGTTTTCTGGATTGCAGGAAAACTCGACGGAATTTCAGGAAAAACTTGAGCCAAGTGGAAGAAGTTGAAGATGAAGAGGAAGAGGAAGAAACAGAGGGGGGATCTTCAGCCATGGTTGGAATTGAAAATTAGGGTTTGAAAATTTGAATTGGGTTATGGGGTTTGTATATATGGGGGAGATTCGAGAGTATATCCCTTTTTAATTGATGGGTTTTTGGGGAGATTTGAGGAGGTGGAGAGATTTGGGGGGAGCACATGAAAATTGGTAGGAGTGTCTGAGTCTCAATCTGAGTCCATCAAACAGGGGAGCTTTTAAAAATGAGAACCAGAGAGAGAGAGAGAGAGTGTCTATTATTACGGTGATGCCCCCCCTTGAGGAATTCCATTGAATTCTCTGTGCCACGTGGAAATTAGTTATAGTTGCATAAGTTCTGCCCCTCTGTTCCTTATTAATTGTGATTTGTGAAGAGACTACTTCCCTCCCATTATATTTGTTTATTTATCTAATTTAAAAATATCAATATATATTAAAAATTAAGGTGAAAAATTTATAATAATTGAAGTAATAGTTGTTGAAATTGTAAAAAGTGAAAAATAAATTTATTAATTAAAGGTAAAAAATAATTACAATTGTTGGAAACAAATGTTTTGAGACAAAGAAAGTAGGTAAATAGATAAATACTACCTCCGTTTTGTTTTATCTGTCGCCTAGGAAATTGTGGCAAAAACTTTGACCGTTAATATCTTAATTTGTATAATGATTTATTATACAAAATTGATATCATTAGATTCGTAATAAAAAATACTATTAAAAAAGTATAATATTATATTTTTCTATAAAAGTTTTATATTAGAAACTATTGATTAAACATTGGCACAAAAAACCGTAAATGACAGATAAAAAAGAACAGAGGGAGTATTTTGGAACGATCGAAGGTAGTATATAATAATATATTAAATAAAATTACTAATATCAGATCTGTAATGAAAAATACTATCATTACAACTATTTATAAAACATGATATAAAAAATTATCAATTAAAAAGCAACATTATAAACCGTTATTGTCAATAAAAGGATAAATAATATGAAATGGAGAGAATATTACTCAATATTTTTCAATATTTGTACGTCTTTCTTATTTTCAAAAAATATATATATATAATTGTACTTTTATAAAATCATATTCTATATATATGATCATACTAATTTCACTTAACAAATCATCACATATATTGAAAAATTTGCGATAAAACTTTTTATAAATTGAGAGTACAATTTCAAGGTGACATATAGGGAGGGATGGAGTAATATGGTGTACGTTTCCCTCTTGATGAATTGAATTGAATTCTCTATGCCACGTGGAAATTAGTTATAGTTGCATTGTGGGGATTGTGCTATACCATGACGTATGGGTAATAAGTTGGGCACTTATCGATCATGCCGTACATTATCTATCTTCATCCTCATGCATGCATTTGGATCCACTCTACTCTACAATCTCAAATGGTGGTAGGTAGTTGTAAGTTGTTAACTCATTATTGGTATTACACCGATACCTATCAATATAGGGCATGATCTTGGATTTGGATGCAGCTGAACCGAGTCGATTTGTTGAGGTCTAAGGTCATTTTTTTTTGTGCGGTTGGTACGATATAGAAATGGTAAATTGTGGAAAGTGTGGTAAGGTGTGGAATGATGTGGTAAAATTTGTGGAAAGTGTGATTGATGTGGTATGTGAGGAAAGAGAATCTGAAAAGTAGAAGAAAAAATTGAAAAGATATATTAGTAATGATCGTTGTAAAATATGGTGAAGTGTGAAAAAATATTAAATACGTAGTATAATGAATTGAGGTACCACACCGCACCACACCGTATAAAGAACATGACCTAGTTTAATAAAGTTTAATTTGATTGAAGGTCTAATTAAATTGAGCTGGAACTGAACTCGAAGCAATCATATTTTGATCCGATTCGTCGGTTTTGTTCAAATAGAGTATGTTTCTTTACATATTTGAGTGGATGATTGGATATATGATACGAATCCATCGTCACGATCAAGGACCAATATGAACCAGTATTTTCTAATCATAACACAAAAATGTAACATTTGACTATCTTGGTAACCTACTACATATATAACTTCGAATCGAGCTCCGATCCAAGTTAGAACATGACAATCTTAGGACAAGCTTACACTCAGACTCTGCTTTTTTCTATGGTGGATAAAGTGTGCATGTGAAAATGATATGGTATGGTAAAAATGTAAATAGTGTAATATGATGTGGTGCGATGTAGTAAGTTTAAGTCAAGCTGGCTCAACTTCTCATCTACACTTCCTATATAAATACATGATTTTTCACATATGGTTCCATACTTATTGAATTTGTTCACATATTATTTTAAATTTGAATATTATGAATAAAATATTTATGACATAAAAGTGCTTGTGCTTTTACATCTAACAATTGAGTGGAAAATTCAAATAAAAGTAGAATAAAATAAATTGTTAAATATATAAGAGAATTGTTTTGTTATGTTGATGAATACATACCAAATTTAAGGCCATGTCAACTTGAACTTGGCTTCACCAAGGTTATCCAAATTAAACTATATTTATGGAGCTAAAATGAATTGAATACATGTCTGCTATATGTTTGTTGGATTCTAAACTTAATTAATATGTTTTCATGTTAGGTTAGGATGCTTGAATAATCTAAAAGCTCTATAAAATTTTCCAACCTAATATGATTATATCATATGAAATTCAGATAACTTGACTTTAAAGCTATCCAATAATCCTCCAAATTATGATAGTTTTTGTCCAATATGCATCCATATAAAGTTATATATATTTCACTAAAATATTGGTAAATGATACTAAAAGTTTTATTTAAAAAAGTACAATATTATTAGGTGAAATTATGACTAACAAAATATAAGGTAATATAAAGTTATAAATTTATGAAAAACACTACCACATCAAATATTATAAAAAAAAAAAACTAAACTAATACTACTTCGAAAGTTTACTCAGGGCAAGGTATGTATAAGTGGTAGATTTAGGTCTTTGAGTTAAGGGTGACCAATACTTTACTACGTACACTTATTTGAAATAAATATATTATTCATATTTTTTTAGTCTAAAATACACTATTTTTTAAAAAAAAAAGTTTAAGGGTGGTCGATCATGGTTATCCCAAAGTCTCACAAAGCTCCACTATGGAGGGGTCAGATATAGCAGTCATAATTATTTATTCCTCACATTTACGTTTATAGATATTGGTTTCAATTGATCCTAGATTTAGCAGTTGTTCGCGTTATCTACTAATCCATGGAAAAGAAGCAAAAGACGTTTAATGATCAAACAATAATTCATTACAATCTAATTAGGTTGAAATAAAACATAATATTTTTCAACTATTCAGATTACAAACTTAAACCACATCAAATATAATAATTTGTTATACATAACTAACATATCATTTTTGGAATATCACTCGATAAATGCATGCATGTTATTGTTACAACTACTTTCAAATTTAATTCTTATATAACTAAAATCCTCATAATAATCATAATAACAGGAGTTTCACGATACATCATCAACATTTTTCGCATGAATAATCAACCTAATAATAGCCGGAGTTTCGCCTATACATTATCAATCTTTTTGCATGGACATTTATAGATTAATGACATAATTAATAAATAATTACGCATTAATCTTTGATTGGGAACAAGGAATTAATGATCCACATTGTTTATGCATGTGAGATTGGTCAGGATAGTCAGGCAGCTAGCTAGCTTTGCTCCTTAAACCCTCCCAAAGATCATGACAATTTTTTATATATAAAAAAATTATAATTTTGAAATGTTACTCCCCCTATGTTCCTTGTTAATCGTCGTCTTTGAAAATTGTGCAGTCAAACATTAAAAATTTTGGCCATAAATTTCTTAATATATACAATGACTTGTCACATAAGATTACTACCATTATATCCGTAACGAAAAATACTATCATGCAAGTATAATATTGCAATTGTTAATATAATATTATACAAGAAATTATCCATAAAAAAGTGATATCGAAGACCGTGACAGTCAAATCCTCCCTCCGTTTCATATTAATTGTCATAATTTTGACTTTTACGGTCTTTAATGTAATTTTTTGATTGATAATTTCTTACATAATATGTTATATATTAACAATTGCAAATATTATACTTTTATGATAGTGTTTTTCGTTACGAATTTAATGATCTAAATTTAATTTATATAGCAACTCATTATATATATTGAGAAATTTATGGTCAAAACTTTTGAAAATTGATTGAACAATTTCCAAATATAAAAATTAATATGAAAAGGAGGAAGTATGTTATTAACAATTGCAATATTATACATTTATGATAGTATTTTTCGTTATTAATCTAATAATATGTTAATTTTATATAGCAAACTCATTGTATATATAATGAGAAATTTATGGTCAAAGTTTTTGAAATTTGACTGCATGATTTTCAAAGACAACAGTTAGTAATTTGGAACAGAGAGTAATTAATTAAGATTAAGACAGTAATTAAGTCAAATACAATTCTTAATTAGCTCCATTTTTTGGTCCTAAAAAGAGGCCAAATGGGTGGCATGCATGGAGCAGGAGGGTGTTGCTGATCACCCATCAAGGCTTAATTTTGTGTCAGTTATTGTGTGGGTAGCTCACATGCAAACCTTGATTAAATTACTCTGCACAATGCTGCTTTGTTTCCTGGAATAATTAATGCTAATTAATTAAGTAGGACAGTTAATTAATTATTTCCATAATTAATTCAACAAAATTAATTCTGATGATCGAATTATAACGTGCATGGGATGTTATAACTTGATCTCATATATTATCTCAATTATTCTCCCATGATTTTTGCTGAAACTATATCTCTTCGCAAATTCCGTAGGACAATTCCCTCTTCATTTGCCAAGTGCCGACAACAACTAAAACGAGATTATTAAATTAAAGGAGAATCCAATTAATTAAAGTAGACATTATATTTTTCAAAACTTCAGTGATGCTTGATTGAAAAAAATGTTTGATATCTTGAATTAAGATGGTTGAATTATAATTCAAAAAACCTAAATTTATACATATTTAAAATTGTTAAAAAGATCTGTTATATTAGCTTAAGGGTTCCTCTAACTCATAAATTATATAAAAATTACTTTTCATTTATGTATATTTTTTAAATATATATATAGAATTACGAGTAAAATTACTTTTCATTTATGTCACACCAAATTAGGTTTAATAACCTAATATCAGTAGCAAATCCACCCTTAGAATGCTCTTGTAGTCGTGATCAATTGCTTGGAGACCAAGCAATATCAGTCACAAATAGAAAATAATTATTTATTTCAAAAACCTGAGTTTGAATGACTGAACTGAGGAAAGTTCGGTCCAGTCCTCGGTCCAAGAAATTCTAATATTCGGTCATTGGTTCAGTCCAAAGATCGAACTGAAGGACCGAATAAAAATGACTCAACTACTAAAATTTTAGGGTTTCTGTTGGTTCTATTAAACATGTAATGATTTTGATGATAACAAACAATAAAATTAGTCTTACAAATGAGATTGACAATTGAATTAATTTAATTATTATGTTACTCATAAATAATACTTATGATGTTCCAACATATTGATGTTAGAATATTTGTTTAGACCTTGTTATATGAATCATAACACACTATAATATTTAAGTGGATTACTTATATGATAAAATAATATATGATTGGACAAACTTAATTGTGAAGTGTGACTTGATCGATATTATGAGAATATTAAATAAAATAAGATTGTGTAAAATCAATAAATGTCCAAATACATTGAATCAAATCGTTTATCAGTGTGGCAACAATTAATGATATTTAACTTGATAAATCTTAAGCTTGATTATTTGTTACATATTATCTAATATGGAATGATATGATATTACACTTGCTTACTTGCAATATTCTTTGAGTATCATGTCTAATTGATTAGGTGAAAGAATTACAAAGGGAACATCTTGTGAGAATCATATCATTTGGATATCAAGACCAAGACTTGATTTTTTTTTTTGATAATTAGCGGTCAACAGACCCTTTTATTTCAATAAATCCGCAAAGCCGAAGGAACAACACAAGCATTACAGAAAGCTTTCCAACAGCAAAATGAAAGCCACCCAACTAAAAGTCTGATATGAAGAAATGATAGGAACTTGATGAAATTTCATTGTAAGTTGATCCACCGAGACTCACCACTTGACAGTTTGTAGCATCTGCAGTCAGTTTCATCCTGTGAGGTTGCTCCGACAGTAGTCTGATGCATAATCAAAAAACTCTGAGCTTCTGAATACACTACACTTGCCTCACCCACTGAGCACACATTGAAGATGTTCACAGCTTGCCCCACCCACAAAGCACTCCGCACATTGATACTTCGATCTTGTACACTACAAATACGAGGAGTCATTGGTCATTCAAGAGTACAAGAGAAGAGACAAAAAGAATACACAAGCAAACATCTCACTTGAGCATTATTCTCTTTTGCTATTGTTGAGTGTGAGATTAAAGAAAATTACATTGTGCTTTTGAGTTGAGTTATTGAGATAATTATTGTTAGGAAGAGGATTTGAGAGCTGAGATGTCAACTCCCGACACTTAATTGAGAGCTGATATTAAGTGGTGAGATCTTGAGAGTAGAGGAGACTCTAAGATTGTGAGAAGTTCATCCTCATAATAATTCGAGGTTAAATCCTAGAGTTGGAGAACTTTAGGCGGTGACGTACTCCGAAATTTGAGTTCAATTCGGAGGAACATCATAAACAACTATTGTGTTTTGTTTATCTTTCAATTTTCACTATTTATTTTCTGCATTTTATTTAACTATAGCCTAAATAAACTTTCAGTTTCTTTCACTCTTTCTCATTAATGGTTGCGAATAGTCCAATCTGGACTGGACAAAGAACTGGGTTGAAAGAAGTTCGGTTGGTTTAGTCCAGGACTGAAAAAAGTTCAACCGGTAAAGTCCAGGACCGAGCTTTTTTAGTCTAGTCTTTGCTCCAGCTCAGCTCCCAAGTTCGGTGCTCAATCCTTTCAGTCCAGTCCGAAAAAAGGGCTTTATAATGAGACAAGTTAAATAGTAATTGTTTCATATATTTGATGTAAGTCATGTGAAAGTTAATAAGACTAGTTAAATAAATAGTGGAAATTAAAAGGAGACAAGACGTGGTAGTCGTTTACAATGTTCCTCTGAATTCAAATTTCGGAGTACGTCACCGTCTAGAATTCTCTAACTCTAAGATTTAACATCTAATAATTATTAGGATAACTTCTCACAATCTTAGAGTCTTCTCTACTCTCAAGATCCCATCACTTAACATCACCTCCCAATTAAGTGTGGACAGTTGACTTCTCAACTCCTAAATCCTCTCCGTAATAATAACTATCTCAATAAATCAACTCAATAACCACATTAGCTCAATACAATTTTCTTTTTGTTTCGCACTCAACAATAATAAGAAAGAATAATGTTCAAGTGAGATGATTGTGTTTGTGTCTTGTACTTTTGATTGGTAAAATACTCCTCATATGTATTTATAGTGCAAAAGGTCGAAGTATCAAGAAGTTAAAGGAATGTATCAACTCTCTGTGATCTTAATATCCAAATGATATGATTCTCACAAGATGTTACATTTGTAATTCTTTCACCTTATCAATTAGATATGATACTCAAGGAATATTATAAGTAAGCAAGTGAATAATATCATATCATATAAGATAATATATAACAAATAACCAAGCTCAAATTTATAAAGTTAAATGACATTAATTGTTGCCAAAATGATAAATGATTTGGTTCAATGTATTTGAACATTTATTGATTTTGCATATCTCATTTTATCTAATATTCTTATAATATCAATTAACTTACTTAAATATTTTAGTGTGATATGATTCATATAACAAGGTCCAAACAAATATTTTAAAATTAATATATTGGACCGTCATAAGTAGTATTATATATGAGTAATATAATAACTAAATCAATTCAATTTCCAACCTCATAAATTATCGCTTGTTATCATCAAAATTATTATATGTTTCAATATGGACTGGACTAATTAAGAACTGGATTGAATAAGTCCAGTCGTCGGTCCAGTCCAAGACCAAAAAAAGTTCGATCGATCCAACCCAGGACCAAACTTTTTTCAGTCTAGCTCAGCTCCCAAATTCGGTGCTCAATCCTTCCGGTCCAAGTAATTTAGATTTATGCATGTATGTATCACATTCTGTATGTAAAAAGGACAGTTTTGAAATACGACAATTAATATGGAACTGAAAGAGTATTTATAATATTTATTAATATCGATTGATTCTTGTTGACATTAATACAAGCAGATAAAACCCAACTTACAACAAAACGAGTATTGATCTATAGAATAATTTCAATGTAATAAGATCCAATAGCAGGCTGGATTGGAACAGAAATCAAGACCGTGAACTCCTTTATTTTCCCAAATCTAAGTACAAGTTTGCATGAACTGTATGTTCAGAGGAGCCTCACGTGGAAGAATGACTGTAATCTCACGGTAAACCTGATTAATTAATACCATAATTAATAATTAGCAGTTGACAGAAAGTCGACAGAAAGAGACGAGAGTAGTATGAGATTAAAAGTAAGTGTGAGTGATTAGTGGGATAATGAGGTGTCCCACCAGTTATCTTCTCTGGCTCTGCTTCGATCATCACAAAAATCTCTAATCACATCTAAACACCACCCCACAATGTACAGATAATGACACTACATTACATAATTACATACAGATAGATAGATAGATACATCAAGCTTGAATTTATGGATGGATGGATATTAGTGCATGCTCCTGCAGTAATTATTATTAATTAGGTTCGGTTCTTTTATACGGTGTGGTGCGGTGTGGTAATGGTACGGTACAGTGGAATTTGGAAAAGTGTGGTGAAGTGTGGTAGGTTGTGGTGAGTTGCGATGGGAGTTGTGGTAGGTGGGATAGGTGAGGAAGATGATATTCTTGATGATATTGATGCCGAGGTTGAGCGCAGGAAAATGATTATTGGCAAGGATATAGGCGTGAGATTCCTCGATGACTCACCCAAGTGAAGTTGATCTCTTGTGATCGTTGTCGTTTGAGAAAGTTTTTTGGGTGTAGTTGATCCTTGCTGTGTTGCTTATGTTTACCTGTTTTTTGCAGGCATGTATCTTTTGATGTGTGATGTTTGCTGTTTTGTAATGCGGTTTTGCTGTTTTTTGCGAACCTTTAAACTTTTGGTTTGCAATAATCGAAAAAAAAAATAGAGGAGAAAAGTGAGGAGAGAGAAAAATAAAAAAAATATTATGGTAATGATTGTGGTAAAGTGTGGTGGAGTGTGGTGAAATGTGGTAGAATATTAAGTCGTGCGGCCTGATGCGGTACTGCACTGTAAATTACCGCAAAAAAGAATGGGCCGGAATGGTTATTAGCATTGTAATTGTTGATTGGTACCTATGAGTGTTGATTAAAGCTAATCACTACGTACTTATTAGTGTTGGACTAAAATTTAAATTATAACTTGAAAACATGAACAACTTTGGATTGATGTTGATTAGTGGTACTCAATGTTGAACAATGATCATATGTACTTGTGAGAAAACTTAAGCGCAAATATAGTACGTGGATGTTAGGTAAATTTGGATAAATACAATAATGTTGGCTAGATAAGTTTGGATTGAGTACAACTTGGTGATTCAGAAAAATTGCACAACTTTAGATTGGTAAATAGGTATAGGAACTTTAAGTAAATTTGCCCAACCCAATATTACCTGTGAAAAGAATATGACCTGACAATAATAGTATATTGGTCGTAACTTATAATGTAGGATTTGGTTATGCTTAACCTTATCTTATTCTCATGGACTTTGAACATATAGTTTATCAAATAACAATGATTGTTTACCTTGAAATAGAATAAAACTTTCCCATTACAAATATTAATGTTATGTAATCACAAGAATTCTATTAACTTGTTGATTTTCTTTTAAAAGTTTAATTAAAAACAAAAAGAGATATGGCCAATAGCATGATTGGAGCCTAGAAAGAGTACAAGGGGAAAATCTCAAATCTCAATAACACAAGTTGTTGACAATGAATATGTAAATTGAAAAAGGATATTATAATATTATTAATCAACTTGTCACAATAATCACTAGACTCACAAGTCACAAATGCATGAAAGCACTCCACTTGATTCTACAATCCACAAATTTCCAAGTGTTGCCCTTTGCCAAAACTCAATTTTGGCATGAAAACAAAGGTGACCTCTTTACAAGGATAGACATCACATCACATTTCTGGGTTTGTTTTTCCAACTTTTGTGGTCCAATTTAACATCTCAAAGTTAATCTGCTACATCTCATTCTCAGAATGTGTATCTGTCAGAATAACACATTTAACTGGGTTCTTTCTTTCACTTCTATGTGTCTTTTCTAACCCGGGACGATGTTAGACATTTGCTGCTGTACATACGAATTTACAAATTCGGTTGTGTTTCAGATTTCAACAAACTCGTCTTCGTCGTTGTAGTTGGGATCTTCTTCGGTATCCCAATCTAGTGTGAAGGAGTTTGCTGCCTTCATTAGTTCAGTTAGGCCGGTGAGATCCTCTAGGTATGTAGGGTGGTTGATTGCTTTCAAGAGAAAATCCAAGCCATTCTTCTGGAATTCTGATACTACCTGAGAAATCATTCGATTTATATAGGAAGCAAGACTCAGATTAGTGAAATGAATGTAGGGAGGTTAAATTTGAGATAATCACTTACAATTCTACTGCAAGCTGTGCAACTGTATGAAGCATGACCCACGAGCGTCATCTGTGAGAATTGAGATAAGGAACCTCGAATTTGGTGCGGCATTATACCAAGAGGCTGCTCAGTACCACCACTCCCACTTGAGCCTGAAATGTCAGCGGGTGCATATATCCTGGAAGACGGAGATCAAAATTATGGGCAGTCGCAAATTTCCACATAAACCATAAGCAACAACAAAACCAAGTGTCGGTCCTGCTTATGTGGGGCTTAGCAAGATCCAGATGTAGACAGTCTTACCTCAGTGGACAAGGACATTCCTGTCCACTAGGATGAGTAAAAATTTGTCTAAACTAACATAGAACAGAAAAGAGAATGGCCCAAAAAGATGAGTAAAAACATGTCCCGAAAACCATGCAGTCATGCAGGTTCTACATACTCCATTCCACAAGATTAGTCGCTTCGACTTTTTCAGTCTCCAGTTGTACTACTTTGACTGTAAATTTCAGACATTATATTTTACTAAAACTTGCAACTTTATACTTTTATGCAAGTACTTTTCACTACGAATCTAATGATATTCATTTCAACAAATAGATAATTATATATCTTCAGAAATCTACAGTCAAAGCTTTGAAACTTTAACTGCACGTATACCATAGTGACTAATATTTTGGAACAAAGGGAAGCATTTGATTATCTCAAACTCACCCAAGAGGATGGTGAAGGAGTCCCACTAAAAGCTCAACTGCGAGCGCTGAAGCAATAGGAGCAAGGCCTGGACGTGTGACTGTGCACTGCTGGTCCAGAGGACGATTGGCCGTAGACTGTAAAAAAACAGCCAGACATCACGACTAATGTGAAAACAGAAGGCGTTTTGGGGAATAATACAACGTAGAATACTGAAAGTGAAGAAAATTACATCCATAGGAGCGACTACATCGTTGCAGAAATAACAGCCTAGTCTTTGCTCCTTGATCTGATCTTCTATGGATAACTTCCCGATGTCCAAAGACAAGGCATTAGCACTTTCTTGAAAACGAACAGGACCGGCTCCATGACGCATGACCAAAAAGCTCTCAAATCCCAGAGCAGCATTAATTGCAATCTACAATTACAAACACCCGATTATCAGCAAAAAGCAATTCACAAGCAATTATCGGCAGGCTTATCATTCAAGTAATGATGATTTTGTGAGAGAACAATTCAATCTTTCAGTTCATGGCGGAGTAGACAGCACACAATATGAACTACACTTCTTTTGTAGGGGATGTTCACATTAATGTTACGAACTATACTTGTAAGAAAGTTTCAATAGATCCTTGGATTTTTAGCAGATTTCCTTGAGATAAAAGCCTCGACTTTTTAAGGAAAAACATGGTTCGAATTGAAGTTTAGAGATTATTAGTATTCGACTGATAGAATCATGTAAGATCTGATCTTAGTGTTCCAGGCTTTCAGCACTGAAAGTATTCTGACATTACAGTACTTCATGGCAAGCTCCTCGACAGATGCAATCTTCTGAATAATTAGAGTCTCTACCAGCCATTAACCATCCATCATTCAATGGTTAAGCAAACAATCTGATTTGCATAATGAACAAATCTGTATCTTTTGATCGGATCAACATGCTGGGAGACAATCTCCTCCCCCATCCCCCATCCCCATCCCCAAAAAAAAAAAAAAAAAAAAAACCCCACCAAATCTACCTGATGCAAAGGTTAAAGAAACAAAAAAAGCTTCAATGACAACGGTAAAGGGCTGTCAAAATTTTGGGTTTGGGGTCATTTCGGACCTGGACAAATCGAACATCAGACAAAAACTTGATATTGGATATGCATTTTTTTGGGTTTTTTAAGGGCCGGACAATTCAGACAAGCCTGAATTCGGGTCAAAATCAGGTTCAGACAGCAGAAATATGGAAAATATTGTGCCAGAATTTTCGGACAAATCGGTCAAATATTAAAATTCAAAAAAAAATCTATGACCATACCCGACTTTTCTCGGTCAGAATGAACTGGGTATTCGGGTTGGACAGTAATTTGACAGCCCCAGAAATACCAAGGTGAAGAGTAACTTTCTTTTTTTTCCTAATAAATAAACAACAGAGGGGCAAAACCATGTTGCTGGGGTTAAGACGAACCTTGTTACTACTGGCACACAGCAGTGTAGGAAGCCAGCGACTTTCTCTTGTGTCAGTCAACAAGAAAACTACATCGTGCGAGTTGATCAGTTCCTGCAGTTGTTTACAATCATCCAACACATTCTTCTCCTCTTGATTGGATACTGGATGGCCAGGCATCGGAATGGCCATCACAACACCTTTTGCATCCTGATATGAAATGAGAAAAGTTAGTTAAAAAGTCAGATTAAAAAAAAAAAAACGGAGGGAGTAATAAGTTTAACTCATTTACCACAGCCGGGAAGATACGCTTCAGACTTTTCTCTGCAGCTATGGCTTTAAATTCACCACCATTGAGGCAGTCCTCCAATGTATACAAGGACTGCCTTAGTGGATTAGACATGGCCACTCTGCCATTGTCTAGTAGTGTAATTTTCCGGACGCCCCAAGCCTGAAAGAATATTAAAATAGTTAAAATTGCAAAAATTTCAAAAAAATAGAACAGAGCTTTCATGTAAAATCTCCAACACTTACCATCAGTGTGCGAGCGACCTGGCACCCTAGAGTACCTGCTCCAAGAAGAAGACACTTTGTAGCAGATAGAAGTCCTATGTTCAGAGAAGGTAAAGCTCGCCACGTCATTAATTTCAAGTTCAAATCTGCAGCAGACTCTGCCAGCCTGTAAATAACAGATATGGTAAATGAAAAGAACCATGAACAAAATCATGAAAACACAGTGATCGTGAACTATATATTATAATTGGGATGATATTGACAAGATACCTAGAAGGATCCATAGATGAAGCCAGGTTGACTGATCTTGTTACCTTTTTCGCTCTGTCCAGCTCCCATCCAACGACATTAGGCACATGATTATCGTCTTTCCATTCTACACTCAAGAACCACTCAGTTTATCAACTAACCCGGGAAATTAACTCGGAATAAAGAGGGATTGTCCAATAGGAGAATTGGAGTTACACAGTCTAACCTTGTGGAGAAATCAGGGCCTCACCAACAAGTGACAATTTCATATCGGCAAAGCCACGATTTTCCCTATAGCAAAAGAAGTGAATGGCCTCCAAATTCCATCTTGTGTGCAAGAAAGCAAGAAGGTTGCGAAGAGGCCAACCGGGATGACTAGGGAGATGACATGGATCATAAAACCCAAAGAAAACCTGCCCCGTTACACCACATAAGAATCCATGCCAAAAGAAATTTTGTTGCCTATAATGGCCAGTACAATGGGACTCATGTTTTTTAATGAAAACAAAACATTTTAACTAATAAAACGCCAAAAGGCACTCACAGTGAAAATCGTTAATGGGACTCATTTCAAGAAGTAAATAAAGGGAGGAAAAAGGTAACCTTTTCATTGTTCTGTTGGCAGGACTCCCACTCATTAAGATGCCTGACTTTAGCATGAGAATTTGATGCAACAGTGACCAGAAAGAAGGGGACACCTATAGAGTAAAAATTACTGTCATCAAGATTGAGCAGAAAGATGTCCTATGTAATGAAATAGAAGCAATTGGCAGGGATTTTCTTTCCGTTTCCCTTCTTAGCGTTTGTTTCTTTCTTCTCTTTTTTTTGGGTTGGGGTGGGGGGGGGGTGGTCACCTGCAGTGGTGCTAGAGCCACGCCATTCATTACAGGCAGCTGCCAAGGACTCAGCCTAACAATACGAAAAAACTTAGGTTAAGCAAACAATATTCCAAATCCATCGACTTTAACAGCATTTTCATCTTTAGCACCTCTTCTGAGCTGAAAAACTCTGAAGCAGGCTTCAGGTCAACCAATGTTGCCGGAGGATCAAACACCAAAGCAGGAAAAGCAACACTGTAGTAGAACCTCCATTTTTTGAGGTCAGCAAATGAGATAAGAAGAAACCTTGAAAGTAATGTACAATCTTCTTCAATTCTTCCAGCATGAATGTCAGCCCAAATCTGATATCCCAATAAAACAGACCTTGAAAATGAGATTTCGATAAGCACTTGGATCAATCAAATTACCCATAGCACACCGCACTAAAAGAGGAGTCCCAGCATGCATATGAGAGGCAAATTAAAATAAGTTGCATAGTGCATACCTTTTCTGCTTCAGCCTTTAATAAACTCTGTTTATCAAGATCACGAAAACCCTCTATAGTGTTCATATTGTAGATTGTTCCAGGAACAGCACACCTATTCCTATTGGTGTGAGTAGACATGGTTGAAGATGACGGCTCATTGTTGTCAGATGGCAAAGATTCAGAAAGCAGAGTTAAGTGGTTTGATACATGGGGATGAGAACAAGGCGCAAAAAAACCTGTCAAAATGGTAATACTAAATCATATATTGATGTGTAACTAAGGAGAAAATACGGGGAAAGAATAGTTTTATTGTCAATAGCTTTTGTTTCTTTCTCTACTACAATGTTCTAAGAAGGAAATGGTGTTTGTGACAAAAATAACCAAATAGATGACATGGCCGCTAAATCGGGGTTGTTTGTGAAGGACTGCTAAACCATTCCCCTTCCCAACTGTTTATCTACTAATTCCACCATAGAAATAAAGGAGGTAAAACCCAGCTTCCCGCAATCTTGCCATATCAACCGAGATTCAAATAAAGCCAATGAAATCTTTTCAAAATCCTTCATTTTAGTTCAGAAGTATACTATATCGATCTATTAATGACACAATACCAAGGGTTTGCATTAACCACGACAATCCAAAGATAAAATCATTAATGTAGTTGCATGTATTATCAGCATTAAACCATGTAAATTTCAGAAGCTCATAGATTTTTCTGGTTCGGCATTCTTTGACCAGCAAGTCATGTGAAAGACCAACTCATCATAAGTTTATTCTGAAATGTTTACTATTAAGGTGATTGTTTTTATAAATGTGAGGATGATTAACAGTTATTTGTGGCAACTCTCATGAAAGTCATACCGCGACAACAGATTACAATATGATAACCTTGGCGATCCTAAATAATCAAAATCTTCAAATCCCAAATTAGATTTCAGACCAAAATCAACACATCCCCCCCCCCCCCCCCAAAAAAAAACACAAAAAAAAATGTGTTTAGAATAGATGCATTCTGCAGTATGATAGCCCCTCCATGAGACAAAACTCACTAATCTAGCAACAGCAAATCTATCAGAAGAAAAGCTACCTTTATATAAAATTTCATAGCTTAAGTAATCCAAACCACCAGAGGATCAAATTCATCTTCAAGCATGTTCCAAATAAGCTTAAAGCTTTACATATGAATCAAAATTTGCACAATTAATAAGAATCCGCTATTACAAGCTACAAACCCTCAAAATGAATTCGTCCTTGCCAGCTTGTTGCCATATAAGCAGAAGTGATTCAATCATGCAATAATTCCTAATAATCCAGGGGAAAAGCTCAGAATTACAGAAAAATGGTGAGAAATTTAGGGATTTACCAGTAATTGGAACAGCAGATTCATCAAGTCCCCATTGATTGAGCTTCAAAGAGGACAATCGGTGCCAAAAACCCTCATCAATCGAACTCTGAAGAGGGGCAAATTGCAGAATCGATCCTCTACTTTGCTCATTCGATCGATTCTCCATTGAAAATTTTGAACTTTTTTCGCGGGGATTCGTGGGAAAGTAGAAGTCGATGATTTTGACTAAATAGCTCGACAAATTGGGGGACCTTGACTTAGCATAACCAGCTAGAGAAACTTTGTTGTCAACGTGAAGGAAAGAAGAAAATTATCACTGTAGAGGGTTTTTTTTTCATATTTATCCGTTGTTTTTTATCCCACTTCTTAATTTATTTTTTGTTTCATATTATCGTCATTTTATAATCCAATAATACGTTAATCACTAATTTATTTATATTTTACTATTAATATTCATTGAATTGACACTAAATTTAATTTTAATTACATATATTTGATTAATTTTTTTCTATTTTTTTTATTATAACTAAGCCTAAGGGGCATTTTATTCAGCCAAGCAGGCATTTTAATTTTTTCACTAATACAGTATTGATTTTGTGATATTGATTTTAACCCATCACAATTAAAAGCTAAGTAAAAAAGAAATGAGGGGATAATGGTATGTATGAGAACCTACCGAGAGAGCGGGGGTTGTTGAATTCGTGGTCTATGGCAACAGAAAGTTAAGTTATGGTAATTTTGATAAATTTGACTGTGACTTAATAAGTTTAGGTAATGTTGGATGAGTTTTAATAAATGTAAATGTAAACACAAATTTCGAGTCTAAAATAAATAAAGACAGGAAATTGAGAAACAAATTATTTTGTATCAATATTCGAATGTATGTAGGTACAGTCTCTGTATTAAATACAATGAAGTAGTCCTCTGATTCGATCTCCTGAAACTTAGGTGGTAGAGCGCGGCGCTGATCTCGATCTCGAACATAGGTTTAGTGAAGAATTATTCTGATGGTTCTTGAGAAGGTCTTGAGCGTTGATCCCCTTAGTGCTTGGTAGCTGGAGTCTGCTCGAAGTTTAACCGTCTGAAGGTTGACTGTTGGTCGTAGTTCTCTCGATTATTGGATGCGAGGGCTTAGTGCTTGGTCTCGATCGATGAACTAGACGAGGAAGACGACTGCAGTCTTTGATGCGAAGAACATAAGTTGTTGAACAAGAAGACGTTGGTCCTTGGCGCTTGATAGCTGGATGTCGCTTGTAGTTCAATCTTCTGAAGGCTTCGCAGGTCTTGACGAAGAACTCTGAAGCAGTTCATGATCTTGACGCGGTAGAGGCTTGGAGACTCGATCTTGAGCTTTGCGCGCTTCGATCCTGTAGCCGGAGAAATTTGGCGATTGATCTTGAAGCCTCCGCCGAAGTGCGAATGTCGAATGTTGTCTAGGGAGATCGCGGTGTGTTTAAAAATGAGGAGAGGACCCTATTTATAGGCTCTGAGGCTAGGGTTGCAGGGTTTGAGTCGCTTTGAGCCACTAATTAATTAATTATTCCTTTATTTAAAATAAAGAAATAATTACTATTTTCTGCATCATAAATGACATGTGTCACGATGGTATTGGTCATGATATATTTCCATTTAAAATTTAATTAAATGGACCGCCGTAATTAATTTTACATGTGACGGATAATAATTGGCCAAATAAATTTAATTTATTTTCCACGTGTCATTTTTTAATTGGTCGACAAATTTTTGCCTCCTACAGATGCCCCCTTCGAGAGTCAGTCGCGAATAAAAATTTGATGGGTTTGGAGCGGTTGGGTCTCGAATAATTGATGAAGTAACTTGTGCTTGATAGAAATTTTCCTTTGAACCCGAAACTGTGAATTCAAGAGTTATTCCATAATTTGCTGTGTGAGTTGTGGGGCAACCTAGTGGAGCTTTTTCGTATCCCCTTTTTTGTAGCAAAGGCCCAACTGAATTTTAATTCATATTTGGGCCATCAAGCTGGGTTGATCAAACAACCATCCAATTGTAAGCATGACTCATCTTCTTTATTTCTCTAAATAGGGTAGAATTTTATCAAAAACTTGTTTACGTAAAACTCTTAATATAATAATATGGGTTGGAGTTGGACTGAAGTTGGAGATAGAGTTGAAGTTCAATTCCGCTAGGGTTGGCGGTGGAGTATGAGACTCATCAGTCAACTATAAATTGGTGTTATTCTTCGTCCCTAATTACCCTATTCGTGACATATTGATATTCTTCTCTTACTCTATTTCTCCAAGATTACTTTGTTGAAGTTTGTCACAACCATGAACTCACTGCTTTCTCACTGTATATTTCTCCAAGATTACTTTGTTGAGCTTTGTCACAAAGATTACCCTTCTATTAACGGATTCCACTGCTTTGTACTTTCGTGCTTTGATCTTTCTTGATTTCCAGCATCTTGTACATCAACAAAGTTATGATAATTTTGATTTGATGCTATGTTTCTTTATGATCCACCCCTCCCCTTTTTTTTCGCGTCATGACTGGGATTCTCGGCCTGGTCGTTTCTGTTTGCTATTTTTCCAATGCTTGCTCTTGTCATTTAAAGTATCAATTCGTCCTTCTTCTTTACCTGATCTTTTGAACTAACAAGCTTCATAATTTTGACAGTGGAATTACAAAAGAGCGGGTGACCTGTCACGGTTGTAACGGTAGATGGCATCGGACGGTAACCCGTGACGATTGACGGCGGAAGTGTCGGCGTCGATTGAAGGGCATAAGCTGCTGCAACCGTCAATTTGGAGCTGTTTGGAGAGAAATGCAGACTCGAGAGCTAAAGTTTGATCTTCAAATTGCTTCTTATGAGCCTTCAAAGCATCGATTTCCTTCCGAATTTGTCCGATTACTTAGCCGTCACGGACTCCATTGCCCTCTACACTCTGCAGTGAGCCGGGCGAGGGGGAATGGGGTCTTGATGACGATGATGATTTCGATCTTAATTTATTTGAGGTAGTATAGAGTACATAGAAGGAACTCAACCGCAAGGGTGGTGAGTTGATTTTGATAAAAGAGGAGATTGCTTTCATGGAGTTAAATGGGTACTGGAAAAACAAACTTGAAGATGTGCCGCAGAAAGAGAAAAATATGAGATGAAAAGAAAATATAATTATATATATATATATAATATGCATATAGTTCACCTTCTCTGACAATTCACGTGCAAGATTTGTGATTGAATTTCTTGGATTTCTTTTCATCAATTAAAAGATCACCTAAATCAATATCCCTTCATCTTCACATGAAATCAAATCATCATCACTTTTCTTTTTTTTTTTGCTTCTTTTATTTTTTTTTTCAATGTTCTTTTTTTATTAACAATTTTTTTTTTCTTTTGTCTTCTTTTTGGTGCAGGGAGTTGCTACGACCTGCAGAAATCGTCCGTCCTCGCCAAGATTTTGCTCACTCGGTGTCTTTGTCGTAGGATAGTCTTGACTCTTCTCTTCGTATGCAGGTCGACCATGTCATTCTCGTTTTAGGTGGATTACTCTTGGCTATTTGGCGAGTTGTCCTAGACAACTCTCTCAAAACGCAACAGTCTGATCGAGTCATTGGATCATCGCTTTGCTTTAGGTGGATAACTCCATTGGCTGCTGGCGTTGAGTTGTCATTGACAACTCTCTCAAAAATGACAAGATCGTGGTCGATCGGGTCATCACTTCACGGAACACTCCTCGCAGATCGACGTAGAGTAGTCACAGACTTACTCTCTTCAGGACTGTCTGTGTCGACTGTGTCGTCATCGTGTTTACTCCTCAGGGAAGGTGTAACGCCCCAACCTTAATCACAAGATTAAGACTATACTTTAAAATCCCAAACCTGTGATTAGCGCAGCGAGCAACACCAGGTCGAGCATTCTGCCGTCCCCACTCGGGACAAGGCAAAATACACAACCGCAATATAACAATCCACCATAAAACTGTACTTAACTCCATACAACCCAACTGCTAGACTTAACGTACAAATACACAATACATCTTTTAATCATACATATCATAAAGTCTTTCCCCAACCCTGTGGCCTTTAATGCCCTTGAGTAACCTTGATTACCGATCATCGATCGCCTTTAGAGAACCACCCTGTATAGACGACTTACTCCTGCTTAACCTCACCTTTATCCTGGGAGCTCGGACCGCCTAAAACAAAACATTAAAAACATTCGCAAAGTGAGTGGGGAAACACTCAGTACGTAAACCTCCAACACGTCAAACCGTTCGAAAACGGTTTTTAGTGCCGACATTTAAATTCGTTTTGAAAACGGGGAAGGGGTTAAAATAGGACTTGAGTGACATGATCATAAACATATGCATAAACATAAACCAATAAAGATAGAAAGTAGGTGGAACCCTTACGATCGGTCTGCACCTCACACACACGCGTATGCCCAAGTTGATCTAAACTTGGAATGATTGACTGCTAAGCAGTCGACACTGGCCAGGTCAAGGCACTCTGATCAGGAGTGCTAAAAACATAACTGTAGATATAAGCATAGAATGCGGGTCCACTATTAAACATAAAGACATTGTAAATCATAAAACTTGACATGGCATGAATAGAATGAACCATGAATATAACTTAGATAGTAAAAAGCTGGACAATTTGCGTACCTTAAGACACTAAAGACCTTGGCGGCTCGGCTCGGCTTGGAGATGGCCTTTGAAACTTTGTCAACCAATAGAAGCATACATAAACATGAAGAACCGAATAAGGTTCTAAATTAGTTTCACGAGTTTGGAAACTTAGTAGTATAAATGAAACAACTTTAGGAATAAAATTTCAGGTTGTATCAAAATAGCGTTTGTAGCATAACGTGAGTTAGGAAAATCGAAACGACGTAAAAGAGTACATCCCGGAATAGGGAAAAACATGATCTTTAACTTTGTCAACTGGCCCGAAGGCTAGAAATGAAAGGAAGGGCCCGAAAAATGGCCCGGACAGAAGCAGTACACATATAACCTTAGAAATTTCCGGGTCGGAAAACATGAGAATAATGACGTAAGATATGATCCAAATGGAAGGGCTTGAATCCAATAAAACAAGCTTGAATCGATGGTGAATGGGTAATTATAACTTGAAAGCTAGGGTAAGCACGGTGGAGTTCAACATGACTCGATAATCGATGACAAATGAGCGATAAGCGAATCGATGAACATATTCGAATACGATAAGAACAAGCTTGGGATCAATGATTTTAGGCAATAAAGATGGACTTGACTTTGAACTTGGAAGCTACCAAGCTAGAAGAACTCTTAGCTAGCTCAAGACTTGGAATATTATTCTATAGGAAGATGGGGAGGTGAAAATACTTTACTAAACTCATTAGCTTTTAGAACTATCCTTAAGATTCACTTGAGATTCCATAATGGTACTCTTAGCTTTAAACATATAACTCTAAAATGACAACTTATAACCATGACCCATTTATGCCTAGAACCCCCTTATTGGGTTGATTTAAAGCTCAAAAGACATACATTTACATAAACCAAATTGGGCAGAAAGTTATTCCGGACAGCCCTGCTTCCCGGGCTTGTAACTCACACCCCCGATATCCGATGACCACATACTTTATGTTTCTGGAAAGCTCAAAGAGTAACCTAAAACTCTTATGTGTATCACTAAAACCAATAAAGTCTCCAAAGGGACGAAAAATGGTCATCAACCCAGATACACTCTTAAACATTCTGGGCAGAACTTAAATTATAATCCCTCAATGAAAACTCCATATCTCGTAATCCCGATATCGTATGAACGCATACCATACCTTTTCGGAAAGCCCAAAGTGTTACCTAGAACTTTTATGTTCAACTCCAAAGCCAATAAAATCTCTAACTTGACGAAAAATGAGCATAAACCTACTGACTCAGAAATTCGTATATAAATTTGTACCTTTACGGTTTTGGTCGTAATCCGGGCTATACATGTCAGAAATTCGAAATTCCAAAGCCTACAGTTAGATAATGAACTAGGCTATCATTTGGAACAAAAATCTGGGCAAATTTCACCCTTTTATTCCCCTGTAAAAATCTGATTTTAAACAGAATCCATTTTAGCCCTTCAAGCTAATATATACATCTCCAATGGCTTCCAACTTGTATTAATTTCCAATCAAACCTCAAATTAGCTATTACCCAATAAATTTCCAGAATTTAACCTCTTAATATTGCTAAAATAAGACCTTAAAACTCACATGCAAAAGCTAATTTAAACATCCAATATAATACCACTCTTAAACACACAAAATCCATCCAAATTTACATGTATAATTCCTCAAATTCAAACCCTAACTTAACCACAATATAAATTCATGCTTTAAACTCATAAAAGAGATGGAAAACAACAATTATACATGATAAAAACATGAAAATCTGATTTAGAACATAAAGCTTGAGTTTAGGGTTTGGATATTATACCACTTAGAGGAGAATTTGAGGAAGTAAACAAGTAGGGAGGGAAGAGGGAATGACGGTGGCGGCGTGGTGGTCCGGTGGCTGGCGCCGGTGGCCGGAAAAACCTCCGGTGGTGGCTGCTGTGGCTCGGCGGTGAGGAAGAGGAGAGGGGTAGTGAGAGAGTTTGAGAGTTGTTCTTGAGTTGATGATATAAAATGATGTGAAATAAACCCCAACCCCCCCTTTTATTACTAGTACTATACTCTCCCTTTAATCTACTTAAATCTGAAATTGTAACCAAAAAAAAAATAATAATTACAAATGTAATAATCTCAATTAACTAGTTTATACTATATAAAATCAATTGGTAACAACTTGGGTTAAAATAAAATAACACTTGGATGAAGAAAACCCGGATAAATGAACATAAATATTACTTGTACTTAAACGAAATAAATATAACCCAAATAAATTAAAGTTTGGGTAATAAAATATAATGTTACGGGGTCGAATAATTAGACCCCTTTCGGTTAAGAAAATAGCGTAAACGGTAAAACCCGATACAAATAACTTAACGTGTAAATAACTTTATAGCATAAATCGTATAACCTGAAATACTTTAACTCATTGAATGAACATGTAAAGTAAAATTTTTAAGCCGATAATTCGGCATCTTGGCCATCTCCTGCACGAGACACGACACCGATAACAATACATAAATAAATTAATTAATAAATAAATAAAGGTGAACGCGAAAAATTTATAACGCGATTTGGATAATTTCTGTGCTTTATAAATAATTAAACATGATTTTGGGGTGGGTTGTTACAGAAGGTCTGATGTATTAGACATCTTTGAGGTGTCTCTTTTCAGAACTGACCTGGGTCGACGGAAGTCATCATCGGGTTTACTCCTCGGGGACGGTCTGATGAATTAGACATCTTTGAGGTGTCTCTTTTCAGAACTCACCTGGGTCGACGGAGTTATTGCCTCGCCTCAAGTGGAATACTCTTCAACTTACTAGCGTAGAGTTGTCCTAGACAACTCTCTCAAAAACGACAGTAGAGTTTGGGTCGACAGAGTCGTCGCTTCACCTCAGCTTCCGTGGATTACTCCCTTGGCTGCTGCTGTAGGGTTGTCTTGAACAACTCTCTCAAAAACGACAGTAAAGTCAGGGTCGACAGGGTTATCATTTTGCTTTAGGTGGATTACTCCCTTGGCTGCTGGCGTAGAGTTGTCCTGAACAACTCTTTCAAAAACGACAGTACAGTCAGGTTCGACAGAACCACCACTTCAGCTTAGCTTCCGTGGATCACTCTGGCTAGACTTTTTTGTTGTCTACATGCTATGAAGAGTGAAATTGAATTTTCTGTCGAGCCATGATGAGTCAGCAAGATATGCTTCTGAAGATCCACGGCAAGCCAGCCTAACATATTCTCGACTATGATTGACAGAAGGACCCTACCAGCTAGTTTGCCCCTGGTATTGATCTGAATGAGACGTCGATATCGGCAGCTTGAAAGAGTCTACCACTTAGCCAAAGGAGTGTGCCACTAATTTGAAGGACGATGATGTCACCTTGGAGCAGAATTCAACCAACACGACTAGGATGCCCCCACATTGCATGCTTGAATGAAGTTGTCAACCAGCCTGAGTATTTCATTGATGGTGCTGACTTGAAGTAAACTAGTGACATGAAGATCTTGGCAAGCTAGAGTGCGGCTTGAAAGCCTACAACCATAATGACCTGGAAGTCGGCCTATTTCTTGTACTTTTGACTTGAAAATCTTCATTGTGATGACGTAAAAGTCTTTAAAATTTGATTTTGGCGACTTGATAGTCTGGAATTTGGTTGACTTGGAAGTTTTCAATTTTTTTATGACTTGGAAGTCGGTGGGTTTGATGACTTAAGAGTCTTGAAGTTTATTGACTTGAAAATCTTTGGATTTGCTAACTTGGGAGTCGTATACATTGTAGACATGGAAATCTCGAACTTTATTGACTTGGGAGTCGTGATTTTTTTCCTTGACTTGTGAGTCCTTGTGTTTTGTTGATTTCAATTTGGTTGACTTGTAAGTCTTTCATTTTATCGACTTGGGAGTCAGGAGAATTGTTGATGCGAGATTTGACTGACTTGGGAGTCTTCGTCTTGTTGTTGACTTGGAAATCACGGGGCTTGGTTACTTGAAAGTCTTGAAGTTTGCTGATTTGAAAGTCTTGAATTTTTGCTGACTTGGAAGTCTTTAACTTTTTTTGTTGACTTGGAAGTCGGTGAATTCGGTGACTTGAAAGTCTTGATTTTTTTTTTGCTGACTTTGAAGTCTTTGATTTTTTTGTTGACTTGGAAGTCGGTGAATTTGGTGACTTGAAAGTCTTGAAATTTGTCAATTGATGACCCTTTTTTTGTTGTTATGTTATGGCTGTATTTGAGTCTAAACCCAAATTTCCTACGTACCTTAAGGTATAAAATACCCGTAAGGATCAAGCCAAACGTAGTTCAAATTTAAAGATGGAGAAAATGAAAATTTTATTTATTAATTTAGCTGTACACAGTTTATACTCTTGCGGGCCAGGAGTATTACAATGATAAAACTGAAAGGAATTAAAGTGCAAATGAACTGAAAATGAAATCTTTTTTTTTTTCTCTTTTGGTGAACAGTTTAGGCTCTTGCTCGGGAGCTACATCTTCATTTTCCTAGATTTTGACTTCGACAAAAGAAAGCGTCTCCTCTCGCTCAAGCTCTTCGTTGACATTGTTTTTGCTTTGATGACCGGTGAAGATCACAGTGCGTCTCTTCACTCTTAGGGATCCTTCAGTCTTGACCTCCAATGTTGAACAACGCTTCATGTGAGATGGGATGGAGCTTTGAACTTCATTGATGAGCCCAAGGCGGCTAAAAGCGGAGCTTTGTTCCTGGCGGGGTGTTGAGCTTGACACATCTTTAGCTTGTTTGATCCTTGATAATACAGAAGACTATGGTCTTGAACCATCCTTGATTCTGCTGAAGACCGAGGCTTTGCGCTCTCCTCGATACCCTATCCGCTCAAAGACAGAAGTTTATTTGTGGGAAGCTGACCTACCCAACCTATCGAACACGGAGAGCTTTGACTTGGGCTAATACTCCATTCTTTCGCTACCATCTTCTTCGATCTCGAAGCAGGAGACCATGTTCACGGATGCAACATTGTTAACTTCTCCAAAGCACTTCGGAAAGTATTCCTCCAGCGTGACAGGAGCACGAAGGCCTTGCTCAATTAACTCAGCTGAATCGACTTCTTGTTTCTTGATGACTTCAAGTCTCTTCTTCTCCATCGGAGGTTGAGGATTGTTCCTTCTCCTTTGATGCATTTGGGGTCGTGGTGTTTGGACTTCCCTTTGCCCCTAGTCTTCCTTCGAGTGCCCGAGATCCATTTTCCATCGTAAAAAAAAAGCTTCTACTTCTTGCTCATGTGCATCTTGAGAGGTATGGACTAGTACAGCAACTGGTTTTTGGCATCCAAATTGAATCATCCAGAATTCGTTTCTCCTGGCTGGAACTGGATGTGCTAAAACATAATTGGCTTCGACGTTATCATCCAAGTCCAATATTATTTTTCCCTCCTCAGCTAGCCTCATCATTCGCTCCTTGAGCGTGGTGCACTTCTCAAGAGGGTGACTAACTACCCTATGATAGCGACAATATCTTGGATCAGTAGTTCTTCCCACTTCTTCTGGCCTCTTTGGTTTTGGAAGTTCGATGACTCCTGTCTCTAACAGGTTGTCTAGCATTCCTGACAAATCTAAGTCTGGAAATGGGTACTTCTTTTCTTGAAGCTCCTTCAGTGTAGGGCGCTTCCTTTCAGTATCTTTCGAGGAAGTGAATTTCTCCCTTTTAGGTTTAGACTTAGCAGAGATTCTCACTGGTTCACACATTGAAATAGCCATGGACTCCTCTGTTGAAGTCTTCGACGACTTGCCATTCTTCTTGTACCCGCTAGCACCGTTCCTTGATTCGGATGAAGATGAATTCCGTCCCCGTCGACTTGCTATGGTGATCTCCATATCATGTGCCTTCGTCGCCAGCTCCTGGAAGGTTTTAGGCTTGACCATCTTGAGGACGTAGAGTAAATCCCAGTACATACCTTGAGCGCACATATCGACAGTTGAAGCTTCGGTGAGGCGATCCTTGCATTCAAGACTAAGAGCCCTCCAACGATGGATATAGTCAAGTACTGGTTCGCCCTCCCACTGTTTGGTGTTTGTCAACTCTGTCATGCTAACAACCCGTTGAGCGCCGTAGAACCTGTTGAGAAACTCTTGCTCCATTTCTTCCCAACTGTTGATAGATTCGGGCTCTAAATCCGTATACCAGTCGAATGCGATCCCCTTCAGAGAGTGGACGAATTGCTTCATTAGCCGATCTCCTTCTGTGCCAGCATTACTACAAGTCTCGATGAAATGTGCAATGTGTTGCTTAGGGTTACCCTTTCCATCAAACTGGTTAAACTTCGGGGGCTGATATCCTCGTGGCATTCGAAGGGCGTCGATCCTCTTTGTGTATGGATTCATGTACAAGTGAGTCTTGTTTGATCCCTCTCGAGTTGAGCCCGCACTGCATTTGCCACTAAGTTTTGAATCTGCTCCACAGTCAGTGACTCTGAAGATGAGTTACTCTTCTTATCTTCCCCATCACCATCACCATCACCCTTAGAAGACTCTTTGTCAGATTCCTTTTGTCAGAATCTTCATCGGAGTCTTGATAGGGACGCTTCTCAATTTTCTTCATCAGTTTTGTGATTTGCTCGCTTTGTTCATTGATCTTCTTGTCTTTCTCTTCACTTTCCCTGTCGAGCATGTTTAACATAGCCTCAAGTTCAGCTATCTTTGCTTCCATGTTGATTGCCTTCTTGTCGCTTGAATTGAAGGTCGAATTTGACTTCTTGGAGAAAGAGATGAGAGGCAGAGATGTCCCACCGGGCGTGCCAAATTTGTAAACACAAATTTCGAGTCTAAAATAAATAAAGACAGGAAATTGAGAAACAAATTATTTTGTATCAATATTCGAATGTATGTAGGTACAGTCTCTGTATTAAATACAATGAAGTAGTCCTCTGATTCGATCTCCTGAAACTTAGGTGAGCCGAGGGCGCGAGCGCTTGATCTCGATCTCGAACATAGGTTTAGCTGAAGAATTGTTACAGTAGTTCTTGAGCTGAAGGTCTTGAGCGTTGATCCCCTTAGTGCTTGGTAGCTGGAGTCTGCTCGAAGTTTAACCGTCTGAAGGTTGACTGTTGGTCGTAGTTCTCTCGATTATTGGATGCGAGGGCTTAGTGCTTGGTCTCGATCGATGAACTAGACGAGGAAGACGACTGCAGTCTTTGATGCGAAGAACATAAGTTGTTGAACAAGAAGACGTTGGTCCTTGGCGCTTGATAGCTGGATGTCGCTTGTAGTTCAATCTTCTGAAGGCTTCGCAGGTCTTGACGAAGAACTCTGAAGCAATTCTTGATCTTGACGCGGTAGAGGCTTGGAGACTCGATCTTGAGCTTTTGTAGGCTTCGATCCTTGGCGCTTAGTAGCTGGAGACTGTTGGCAGATTGATCTTCTGAAGCCTCTGGAGTGCAGAATGTCGAATGTTGTCTAGGGGAGACTGCAGTGTGTTTTAAAAATGAGGGAGAGGACCCCTATTTATAGGCTCTGGAGGCCTAGGGTTGTCTAGGGTTTGAGTCGGCTTTGGGCTTGGGCCCAAATTAATTAATTATTCCTTTATTTAAAATAAAGAAATAATTACTATTTTCTGCATCATAAATGACATGTGTCACGATGGTATTGGTCATGATATATTTCCATTTAAAATTTAATTAAATGGACCGCCGTAATTAATTTTACATGTGACGGATAATAATTGGCCAAATAAATTTAATTTATTTTCCACGTGTCATTTTTTAATTGGTCGACAAATTTTTGCCTCCTACAGTAAATAAATAGTTTCGTTTTAAATTTAGGGTCAAAATAATTCGGTTCATGGGCCAATCCTTTTTTTGTTAAAGAGTCCGACCCAACACATAATTTCAATGGGCTGACTTTGACTAAATGTGACCCTAATAGGTTGACTCTAACGTAACACGACTCTGCTCATTGCCCCACCCCTTCTAGTATGTTATCTAGATCAACATCAACAATCACTATTCACCAAATAAGGGGTATTAAATTGTTCATGGATCACGATAATCATGATCCATTAGCCCGACAAAATTTATGCATCAAAATTATTTTCACTTTCATCAAAATTACTAAATTAGTAGCGGATAATCAACTAGACTGTAGCAAAAGTATTGTTATGGAAACATTCATTCTTTCATCAACGATGATGAGTGAGGTTAATTGTTTATGCTCTAATTTCTTGGAAATTAAGGTGATTTAAGTTGAAGTTAGATTGTAATTTAGGGCTACAAATATATCTCGTCCCAAAATTAATTGAATTAGCTTGCAATCAATCCATTAAAATTGGATTGGTAAGGTCATCAATCCACAAACAAAGAAGGGTCAATTGGGCTTCTATGTGGACTGAATGATAGCATTGAGTTTGGACCTTAAATTGGATTGGCAAGAATGTAAGGTTATTAATCCTTAAAGAAGATGTAATCTAACTCAAGTTTGGACCTAACAAAACTGATCCAATTTAAATGATCTTTCCGAATTTTACTGGATCCACGTAAAAAAAGGAAAGTGAATTTATTGCCCACCATCTAATTCGACTCTCACTGTAGGGTATGGAAAAAGTGTGGTTAGCTATTTGTCCCAACTCTCTAGTTAAGTAGTTATGTGCTCATTGATGAAATTTTGATCAATGGTTGAAATTGTTGATTCTACAAAAAGAAGCAAAAAAGGTGCACCAAAATTCAAAATGAGTAGACCCAATCTGACCTGATTTAACGGGAATTTAATTTTCATTTGCAAAATAACTTAAACTAACCCAACTTATAAATGACTTGACTCAATCCGAATTTTATCAACTTAGCTTATCCTAATTCAAATTAACAATCCTATTTTCATATCAGCATAAATCTACTATATAATATATTTTTATATGATTTATTGGCTCCCTCCTGGTAGACACCATGTTCCCGCTAGCCTAGTAATCTCATAGATGAGGGCATATACTTTTTTCAAGGATAGAGTCATCTACCTTTTTTTTTTTTTTTTTTTGGGTGGGGGCTAAAATATTACAATGAGGTTATAGGTTACTGGCATAGTAGAGATGGAAATAAATGCGGCAAGGTAGGTGGAATAGAAAAGGTGGCAACTTAAGTAATCACTTTTGTCCTAGGATTTTTCAACTATTATGTTTTATGCAAAATACTTTGAACTATAAAATTTTAAAAGGGAAATTAGATTTAAATAATCTGAACTTTGGTCTATAATAGATTTAATAATCTGAATTTTAGATTTGGTTCTGAATAATCTGAACTTTGGGCTCCTTGGATTCTAATAGCATGCCACCGAATTAAGTTGAACTTAACTCGGTGGCGGAATGACATGACGGCAGTGGTTTATGCCTGGGCATTTTAGGTATGTCATGTCGCCGCTGGCACGTCATCCCGCCACCGAGTTAAGTTGAACTTAACTCGGTGGCGTGCTACTAGAATTCAAGGGGCTCAAAGTTCATATTATTCAGAACCAAATCTAAACTTCAGATTATTAAGTCTACTATGACCGAAAGTTTAGATTATTTAAATCCAATTTTCCAATTTAAAATAAATATAAACATTTTAATCATATACCAATATACGGTATATATTTATGGATAATTATATATATTATTAATAGATAATGATATATATTATTTATAGATATAAATACAATTAAAAGTTTTATAATCTTTTTAAAAATTTTATAGTTCAAAGCCCCTTCAAATGTCAATAAATACTCCCCGGAGAAAAAATTAACCTCTTACACACACCAACTAATAAAATTTGTGGCCGAGCTAACTTAACCAAACTTGACCCAGTTTATTACACAACCTTCCGGTCCTTCCCAAATAGAGAAAAGTACACTTGTCTCTCCAACTGTGGAAATATTTGCTGAGACAAGACGAACTGCATCATCTCCCCCAATTTGACTTGTTCATTAGAGGGGTAAATATCACATCTGTTTCCAACTCAACTCAAAATTGCTCGACCAATATTTTCAAAACTCAACTTTTCAACTTTTACCTAAATTTATCCAATCTTATCTTGTCTCCTGCGAAACAATGCCCAAAGAAAATCATCATTGATTTTACAAAGATGAACTTCATCACTCCATGGTTCAACCGTCCTTCATCAACATTGGTTGGTATCTATAACAACTTAACAAGTCCTTGGGTTGCCTCAATGACTTGTTTCTTCAGTAGTTTCGCTTGCTTGATTACTTCTACTAACAGGGTAACTTTGTAAATTAGCAAAGGATCAATAATAAAGGAAATAGTTTAAAGATTTCTGAATAATACTAGAAAAACTCCCATTATGGGTCTCGCTTTTGCGAGATCTATGCATATCTCATACTTTTACGATCATTAATATTTATGAAGAGGTTAAATATACTAGAAGACCCACAAAACAAAGCAATTTTGAAAACATTCTCTGAACGATATGGAAAGAGTTATTACTACAAATTCGAAGGTAAAGCAGAAACTGTAAAGTGATAAATTCCTAAACTAACCCAATAATCAATACAAAACCCCTATAGAAATGTTAAGTATAGTATTACATCATCATGACCGTAATTTCTAGAAACAACCACCACTATGCACATAGGATGTATATAAGCCTATACATCACATGTCTCGATCTCAGATCTAAAGAGTCATTCTTGTCATTGGCTAGCATGACAAAGTAACGCTATATAGAGTTACTTTCATCACCATGGAAAAAAAACTTAAATACTGAACGGTCCATTCCAATAAGGTTCAAAAACAATCTAATCCAAACCCAACCCGAAATCGGAAATGTTTTTGAATGTTTTTGAGTTGCAATAGTCAAAAACATGAAAGCTACAGCAAGAACAAATGTCCGCTACTTCCAAAACACCGGAATCATCATTCCACATTTTGTACTTCATATGCTGTGTTTTTTTTACCACAAGCTGTTTGCACAAACAAGTTGCAGTAACATAACCATTGAGAAAACTGCAAATGCTTACATATGCAATGACGTCTCTCATGCAAAATGCAAGTTGAAGTAAAAAAAAAATAAAAAAAGGCTCTCTAATTAATTAGCAATATATGCTGCTTACACCACTAACAAGTTTCAAACAACATTAAACAATTAATTTGCTGACAAACAACCATTATTAGCTCCCGAAGTATATATTCATTATTTATTCATATTATTAACCCGGAATATTCATTTTCTTGAGTTTTGACATCCAATTGGGACCCACAACAGAGAAGATGTCACTACCCGAAACCGCTTGATCATGACAATCACTTTTTTTTCCCTTCTACACATTATTAAAGTTTCATATCAAATACAATTCTCTCTCGACATATCTGACTTTTATGTATTTTAAAGTTCATTTTAATAAATAATTTGAGGAATCAAGTGACGTCAGTTTTTGAAGGAAGACTATTTATATTTAAATCACATGAATAGTGTTCAACATATTTTCCTCGTGAATTTGTTATATCTTTAATCAATAATTTCTCACATAATATTTTATTTAGAAAAATATTATTATACTTTTCATCTAATAATATCTTTCATTATAAATGCAATGATATAAATTTAATATAATAAATATGTTACATAATTACTCCCTCCATTCTATATTAACTGTCTAAAATATTGTTTTTTGACTAAGAACTTTTTATAATATATTTTATCAAAAAATTATAATATTATATTCTTATGATAATATTTTTCATTCTAAATCTAATGATAGTACTTGATCGTATATTGGAACATTCAAGTTGATAAATTAATAATGTTAATGGGTAGTTATTATAAAATGGAGGGAGTAATATTTAAATTTTTTGATAGACGGACGCGTATAAAAGAAAAAATCCGGAGGAAGCAGTCAGATTTAGACTCACAGTTATTTGTGACCTAGCAAAGCAGAATCTTGACGAAAAATAACATAAATATTTGAAGGAATTGGTAGTTGATTTAACTAGTGTTCCAATTATGCGAGGAAACGTGAAACCAAAATCAAGACACACACCAATGAAGATCTCCATTGAATAATTAAAACAAAAAGGGAAAAAAGCAAAGAAAATAAGAATCTTATTGGATGACTAGTATATTCTTTGTAAATGCCAGCCATAGATCCAGAATGTACTGTTATTAGTTTATCAAGATTCTATTAGATGTAAATATGTCAAATTCTCTTAAAATAAATAATACAAGTAGCCAAGTAGGGATAAACCTATTCCACTTTGATCAACTAATAGTAGATGCATGCATCTCTCTTATGAGTTGAGATTATAATACAACGACCAAACACACGAGACACACGGGTCCATATTAGTTAAAGTCTTATTCTTTTGTGCGGTTGGTAAGATGCGAAAATCGTGCGATGCAGTAAAATTGTGAAAAGTAGGATAAAGTAAGAAATAGTATGGTAAAATTTGTGGAAAGTGTGGTTGATTTTGTAGGTGATGTGAGAGAATGTAACAAATAGCTAGAGAAGAAAAATGAAAAGATATATTGGTAATAATTGTAGTAAAGTGTGGGGAAGTATGGAAAAATATTGAGTAGTATGATGAGATGTGGTATCACACCGTATAAAAAAAAACAAGGCGTAAATCTGAAGTCAAATTCTGTAAAAGAATACCATAACCATGTACAAGAGAATGAATAACTCATGATCTAAAGCATTCCTCAACACTAGCCCAAATGGAGACCTAGGACCAGTAAAGTTTCATAAAATTGAGTTACTTAAACTTAAAGTTATCATTGACTAAAGTCATGGTAAATACATTAAAATCATCTAAATATAAAAATCGATATATTAATATCCAATAATAAAAGTGAATATATTACAATCCAATATAAAAAGGCTGAACTCTCTTCTTTCCAATTCACCCAACGATGGCAATGTCATCGACAAGGGAACATATTATAATAAAGGTATAGTCATGTACTTATATACGTAATATACCTTTTTCCCCTTTTTTTTTTACATAAGAAATAAGATCGTTGGATTTGGAAAGAAATGCGGCTAGGTGGGTGGAAAGAAAAGGGGAAAAGGGTGCAACACAAGTAAAGTAGCCACTTTTTGTCACCATATTTCAAGGACAATGCATTTCTACCAAATACATGTTACATTACATCAATTTCGTCGTCTATCTTTGCATTCTTGCCGTAGTACACTCAAAGTTTTCTTCATTGGCAATTAGCATATTACATATTACAATTACACCTAATCTCAAACCTCCATGAACCAAAAAGTAACCTCTTACAAGGACACCCACCTAGGACTTGTGTCCGAATTAGCCTAACCGAGCCAAGCTCGACCCGATTTATTATACAATCTTCCCAAGTAGGAAAGTACACGCAGTCTCCCCAGATGGAGAAACCGTCGCTCAATAAGAACAAATCCAAAGAATATCTCCCCAGATTTTGTGTAATGTTCTTTATAGGGGTAAATGCCTCCGTTTATCCACCTCAACCCACCAAATTCACCCATATTTTCAACACTCGAGTTTCTTACTTCATCCGACTTTACCTCACCTATCTAAAGAACAAACCCAGATAAGATCGTCGTTGGGTTCACAAGGATGAACTCGGGTCACTCGAGAAGGAAACCCTTCGCCTCTTGTTGAGGTACGTTGCCCCGGGCAACAGCTCGTCCGATGCAGACATCTTCTTCAATATAGAAAACAACGCGTCGCGAATGGACCGTGCAAATCTCTCCCTTTTACCCTCGCCACCTATGTGCCCTTTCTGAGCGATGATGAAGAAGGCACTCTTCACGCGATTTCCCAATGTCGAGATCTCGGGCTTGGTGAGGGTCAGGTTGAAGGCTTCGAGCCCCTTCCTTACTTCCGGGATGAGCTCGGGTTTGTAATCACAGCACAGAGATGCCCTGAAGGAGAGAAACCCGGCTGGGACATCGCGATCATAGCTGCATGGTTCAACTGTCACTTCATCGGCATCAGTTGGTATGATTAGCCCTTGGGTTGCCTCACTGGCCTGTTTCTTCAGCATTTTCACTTGCTTGATTACTTCTGCTAGCAGGGTTGCCTTGTCCATCTGGAGAGGAAACAGTTTTATCTTTGTAAATTACCAAAGGATCAACGACGAAAGAAATAGTCAACAACAACAACAAATTCTAAGGAAAAACATGTTTGAGCTACAGAGCAAAATAGTTTAATCTTGTAATTAGCAAAGGCTCCACAGTAAAGGAAATAGTTTAATCTTGTAATTAGCAAAGGCTGCAGTTAATACTGGACGATCCATTCCAATACGGTCCATAAACTATTTAACCCGAACCCAAACCTGAAAACCTACTTATGCTATGTTCTTTAGTGGGATAAATACCCATTTCCCTAACCTAACTCAAATTTCCCCTTCTTTACCTATATTTTTAACGCTAAACTTTTCAACTTTTACCTGAACTTATCCAAGTTTACCTTACCCTTCTAAAGAATAATCCCTCAGCTCTACCCTTCATGATGTTTTGAGCTGCAACTGTCAAACATGAAAGTTACAGCAAGAACATTTAAAATACCAGTTGGGTTTTTTACCCAACATGCTGTGACAAAATTGGTAAAGGCACAACAGTTGGGATTTTCTTTTTCCCAACCCAACCAACACAAGCATTTGCACAAACAAGTTGGACTAAATAAGGCAAACGCTTACATACGCAATGACGTCTCTCGTGCAATTAACAATGTGCACGAAGATTTGATAAAGCAAGTTGAAGGGAAAAAAATATTCGGGTCTTTAATTCGCAGTGTCTGTTTGCTGCTTACATCACTAAAACAAAGTTTCAAACACCATAAACTAATTGGTTTGCTGACAGACAAGCAGTATTAGCTCCCTAAGTATTCATTATTTATGCAGATATTAACCCAGAATATTCATTTTTTTTCATGAGTTGACATAAAATCCGGACCCACAACAGAGAAGATGTCACTACACGAAACCGCTCGATCATGACGGTCTCAGTTGTTTTTTGCTACACATTATTGAAGTCCACTTATCAAATAATCCTATATAGACTTGTAGTTGTTTCTGACCTAGCAAAACAGAATCTGCACTAAAATAACAGATTGATCTTCTGAAGGAATCGGTAATTGATTAACTAGTCTTCCAATTATGCGAGGAAACGTGAAACCGTAATAAAGACACAAGCCAATGAGGATCTCCATTGAATAATTAAAAAAAGGGGAAAGTTAAGAAAACAAGAATCTGATTGGATGACTAGTATATTCTCCGTAAACGCCAGCCGTAGATCCAGAATGTACTGCTGTTAGTTTATCAAGATTCTTTTGATCTCACTGTTTTAGTAGCTGTAAATATGTCAAATCCTCTAACAATAAATACTACAAGTAGCCAAGTTGGGATAAACCAATTTGTAATACTTTAATTAGCTAATAATGTATGCATGCATCTTTCTTAAGATTACACTACAATGGCTAAAAAATAAAAATTCTTTACAAAAAGCATATCTACCACATTAAGCATGGATAATATAGCTAAATCTGAAGTCAAACTCTGTAAAGGAACACCAGAAACACAAGAGATCGAATAACTGATCTAAAGCAATCCTCAACACTTGCCCAAATGGAAAAGTTTTGGGTTCCTGGAACTTGAAGTGACTAATGACTCGAGTATGAGAATGAAGATGTGTATATCACCGAACACATGACTGGAAGAACGGAGAAACTGAATGTGTATTATGTTCATAATCTGGATAACGGATTGGGAAACCCGAATATATCATGTTCATAATATGGATAATAGACTGAGGCACGCTTCTGTGAAAATAGGATTATACTCCCGGGAGTACCATGCTCCCGGAACCCATTTTATGAGCATGTGGGTATACTTTTATGAGCATATATGTATAAATTTATGAGCATACAATTTTTATTCTTTCACTATATATATATATATATATATATATATATATATATATATATATATATATTTGTAATTAGTTCTAATGCTTCTGCAAACCTCTTTAACTACTTTTGCATGGCGTAGTTAGTAGTGAAAAATTTTAGAATCTTGGGTTAACTAGTCTCTCTGAATTTTTTAATTCAAGTGTAAGACAGCTACACCAGAACAACCCCAAAAAAAAAAAAAACCTTGTTTTGCAGTGGGTTATTGGGGTATTGGATTTAGATTTGGAGAATGAATATGTATCCTATATCACAGCATGAAAGTCAAACTCATTTCGAGGTTGTAAAGTGTGAACATCTGATATCAAGTATGCTTCAAATCATGATTGTCACACAGTTTAGTTCAATCTGAAGAATGCTGAAAAGAGTGAGGGTGTTGTCATCTCATACCTTATCGGCACAGGGCACAAAATTGCGAAGGGCAGCGTAATGAGCATTAATCCTCTCTCTTCTCCGCCTCTCAGCCTCACAGTGGCTCCTCAAAGCAGCTGCATTCTTGGTCTGGGACAAATCCTTCTTTCCAGGGTTAGCCGATGATATATTTGGCAAATCTTGCTTTTCCCTGTCCAATAACAATGACCCTCCTCCAAATCCGGCCTGCGCATTCCAGTTTATCCCCATATTGCCAGGCATAAATGAGTCAAAAGTTGGAAACCCATAGTTCTCAACTCCAAAATCCAAATCCATATAGGTAAATGTAATACAAGATGAAGGTATAATAACAAAGTCCTTGTAAGAAAGAAAAAAGCTTTGATTCGAGAAGTGGGTCTAAATCAACATAGGCTCAACAAAAAAAAGTATAATTTCAGGCGCATATGCAAAGAAAACAAGCTTTTGGGAGTTATAATCAGATCAAACAAAAAAAGAACATTCACATTCTCATCTCCATGGTCATGAATTGGAGCATGTTGAAAAGATGGAATATCCTTTGCTTCTTTGGGTGAGAGCTTGAGCTTCAATGAATATTCAATGCAGAAAGATTCTGAACAACAATGTTCTCAGGGGGAAGAAGAGTTCTAGAGGGTCAATATTTGGTGAGGAGAAAATTTATGACTACTTGAGGCCAAACACTTGAAGAAGATAATACTTGGTGGTCATGAGTTAAGAATATATATTTGCTAATACAGGGTGTGGAAGCTAATTCTCATTCAAGATTCAATGCACCGAGAACGTATGACATCAGCACGAGGAAATATTTAAATAAAGCAAACACTTAATCATATTTAAGTATAGGAAATAATGTTCAACTCGGGAGTGCTTAACGGGTGAAGAGTTCTTGTAAGAAACAACAAAAGAATGATATAAAATGAGGCTGAAAGAGATGCCCCTGTCCACCCGTACCTCCCTAAACCAACCAGAAGAAAGAGAGCTCCGTATAATAATAACCAGGACTTAGTAGCTCAAGGTAGATGTGTCAGATTATAGTTAAATAATAACTGGCTAAACGGATACAAGAGGCGGCAAATGGAAACCGCACTCAAGCAGGGGGAAAGATAGTGGTGGTTCCCAACAAAGCAACAAAATCAATAGCACCTTATCAACTATTGCCCGAAATGCCTTTCTGGATATTCCTCAATGTCTCCGCCCTAACCTTACTTATCTACCCGTACATGTTGGTTCAAGTGGTTTGGCGTTTGCTCCCCTTAAGCAAGGTCTAAAGTTTGAGTCTTGCGAATGGAGAGCTCTACCCCTTTATGGGTTAACAATAAGATCGACCCAGATCTCTCCTTAGGTGGGGTCCGCTTAAAAGTCAAAAACTTTTTATGCAAAATAAATCGCAAATAAATAAATGAGTGTAGCTATGAATCAAACATCTTTGCTAATTGCTATCAAGTGCAAGGTTACCCGCAGTAGGATCTCTCCATACTTGGGTAATTAAATCCATGACTCCATGAGATGGTGTACTAGTAAAGCTTCAATCACCACCACCAAAAAAAAAAAAAAAAAAGGAAGGAAAGATTTAGACGTGAGAGAAAATAAACGGTGCTTAGAATATTAAGATTAGATGTACTCTTGTGCACACAAGATGTAAACCCAATGATTAAATAAGGGCAAGGGTGATCTGGTCATTTGGGAGTTGAAGTCATTCACCTAACATGATAAGCAGATAAGCAAAGGAGGACAGATAGCCCATGTGGTCTGATAGAAAAGTACAAAACTCCGTAGATGGGCCCTCTCAATGTGCCGTATTTTGTGCATCAGGCTTGTAAATCTAATCATATTATGATAGCTTATCAAGGTTGTTCATTAATTGACAGATCATGTATGATTGATAGCGGCACAAATTCTCACAGGACTGTCCGTAGTACATCACTTCAGAGATAACAGATAAATCATCACAATTAATGCTAAAAATCACAATCCACTTTCACCTTTGAATCAAAGTTGCTGGGTTGCAAAGTTTAAGCAGAACTTACAATATATGAATAGAGAGATCTTGAAAAGACGGTAGCTGACAAGTTTCGAGACTGCCACAAGTTAAAATTCACAATGCTTATTAGACTCATCCGGTGCAAACATCGCCAACCCTTCAACCACATTGTAGATCTCATCACTTCTAGGGTGTGAAGTATCTGCAACTAAGAACTTATGTGCTCCATCCTCCAGCTCAATCCAACTATAAGCCGCTATCTTCTGTACTTTTTTGTCTCTCATCAAGTTTCTTACTCTTACGGCATCTTGCCATCTACCCGTGTTAGCATATATGTTTGAGAGTTGGACATAGTTACCTGAATTCTCAGGTTCAAGCACTAGTAACTTCTTGAGTGTTATCTCTGCAAGCTCCATGTTCGAGTGGATCCTGCAAGCACTCAATAAGGTGCCCCATATAACAACATTTGGCTCCTTGTCCATCCGACATATAAAGTCATGAGCTTCATTGAGCTTCCCATATCTACAAAAGAGGTCAACAACACAGGCATAGTGATCTATCTGAGGTAAAATACCATGATCCAAAGCCATGCTGTGAAATAACTTAAGTCCCAGATCAAGTAAACCAGCATGAGTGCACGCTGTTAGCAATGCCACAAATGTGACACCATCCGGTTTGACATTGGCTTCTAGCATTTTCTCATAGACGTCTATTGCATCTGTTGCATACCCATTAAATGCCAAGGCCGTAATCATTGAGTTCCAAGACACGACATCTTTTTCATGCATCCGATTGAAAACTTTCCAAGCTTGCTTTATATTTCCACACCTCGAATACATGCTCAATAGGGCTGAAGCAACATAGATGTTGGAGTCAAAATCTTCACTCTCTATGTAGCTTCCAACATTTTCACCAGCCTCTATAGAACCCAACTGAGCACATGCAGATAAGACACTTACAAGAGTTACATCATTCGGCCTAATTTGCTGAGATTTCATGCATTCAAACAGTTCCAAGGCTTCACTTGGTTTCCCATTTTGTGTATAGCCAGAAACCATGGTGCCCCATGTGACGATATCTTTTTCATCCATTTGGTCAAATACTTGGCGGGCTTCAGTGATTGCTCCACATTTTATGAACATCTCCATCAATGCAGTCGCCACTATCATATCGCGGAACATATTGTTTTCATCTATGTACCGCTTCAGTTTCAAGCCAGTCTCTAAATCCCCTGTGCTAGCACAAATGGAGAGAATTGTCGCCACAGTGGGTTCATTCGGGCGAAAGTTCTCCCCCTGCATCCTCTCAAACAATCTGAGCGCTTCTTGATGATCACCATGCTGTGCATAGCAAGATATAATAGAATTCCAAGAAACAACGGTCCTCTCATTCATCTCATTAAACAATGCTCGAGCTGCCAAAACATTTCCAGCCTTAGAGTACCCCGAAATCAAACAATTATAAGCGATGCAATCTCTCACCAAAAGTCCATCGAAAACCATTCTAGCAGAAACTAAATCACCAGACTTAGCATACCAATCCATCAAAGCAGTCTGAACAAAACAATTTGACTCCAACCCACAACTGACAATCAAAGAATGAACTTGTCTCCCCAACTCAACCATCATCAATGCAGAACAGGACTTCAAAACTGATGGAACAGTATAAGTAGTTACATGGGCATTTTTGCAACGCATTAAATCAAACATACGTACAGCTTCTCTATAAGAACCAAGCCTACAATAAGTGAAAATGAATGAATTGTACAAACGGGCATCTGGTTCAGGCATTTCATCGAACACTTGGCGGGAATATTTAGTATGTGACAAACGCAACAATCTCTGGGCAAGAAGAGGAGACAGAGAACGGTACCCAGTTACAATCAAGGCATGGATTTGTTTGAGCTGGTTTAAATGATGGGAATTCCGGATAAAATTCAGCAAATTGCATTCCATATTATGGGTACTCAAATAACCCAATCAAAATACTTGCTTGATAGCATAAACAAAAGAGGGAAAACCTAAACTGACCCCAAATTCAAATAAGAACTGCAGAAGAATCAAAGCTTTGTGAAAAAACCCCTGGTGCGTCTTCTCCAGTCATCAACAATCGCCATTTCCCCCCTTCCATTAATCAAAGAAAGCAGTCAATATAGTGCATAAATTCCTGAAAAATCTGACATAGTATACTGGCAGATGGTAAGCTGATGTGAACTATGCATCTACCGCTGCCGAAGGAACCCTGATTTGAAGCTGGAAGTATTAAAAAGAGTTTGTTTGGTGTAGGAACCGCGAATTCAAACGGGTTTGTATATGTACATAGAGAGAGAAAGAGACACAGTTCTTTTTTTTTTTTAAAAAAAAAAAATCATTTTCAAGTGTTTAGAGCTTATGAGTTTCTGTAATCCATTTCCCATTGGTCCATCTGAGTGATATAATGGGCTGGGCCGTCAGAACAGCTTTATTTTGCTTTGGGTTAATGACCACAAAGGATGGCCCAAAATGCAAAGTGACAATGGGAGTAATGAGAACCATGAGGTTCTAATTTATATGAGAGAAAGAGATTCAACTAGACTTGTCAATTCGGGTTGGGTTGGGTTCGGTATGCTCCATATTTTGGGTTTGTTATATTTCAGATTTGAAAACCGGGTCGATTTTGGATTGGGTCAGCTTTTACCAGGACTAGACTCAACATTGCAAACGCGACATATCAAGTGGACAATCAATTTTTTTTTTCAATTGCTCTACCCCCCTTCTCTGTAATTCACACATAGGATATCTCTACAAAGTGAACCATAGTTTACCTTTGAAAATATCTATGGATACCTACAAAGGTGCACCATGGTTCACTAGGGATGGCAATGGGGCGGGGAATCCCTGAACCCGTCGGGGCCCCGCCCCGCTCTAGGGAAAAATCCCCGCCCCCATTGGGGATGGGGACGGGGACAGGGACGACTTTCCGAAATCCAGTCGGGACGGGGCGGGGATGGGGACAAAATTTTCCCCATCCCCGTCCCCATTTTCCCCGCCGGGTGAATTCCCCGTCCCCATCCCCGAATCCCCATCCCCGAAAATGTTAAAATTACCAAATAACCTTTATTCAAATTTAATATATATTAATGGGAAGGACAAAGTATTAATTTTCCAATTTATTCTCACTTGTTGATGTATTATTGTTTGATTTTGATGTATTATTATTTGAGCAAGTTAAATACGTTGTATTTTGAACATGTTAAAAATCGGGTTCAATTAAAAACCGGATCCGATTAAAATTTAGTTAAATTTAGGATAGTTTTAAAAAATCCCCGTTGGACGGGATGGGGAATCCGCGGGGATGGGGATGGGGCAAGAATCATTCCCCGAAGCAGGGATGGAGACGGGGATGGGGACGGGGGTATACTCCCCCATCCCCGATCCGCCCCGTTGCCATCCCTATGGTTCACCTTATAAGACACCCCTTGCTCACACTTTCTCTTTTCGAACCCTCATCTCCCACCTTCATACTACCTCTCTTTCACCCTTAACAAAAAGTAGAAAAATAAAATTTAAAAAAAAAATCGATATATTTTTCTTCATTTTTTAATATTTTTTTTGAAATATTATTCACATGTATTTAATATTATATAACAACATAATATTTTTCAAAAAGTTACCAAAAATTAAATTAACTTAATTACACAAATTTACCAAAAATTATTTACCACAAGTTCCACTTACCACTTAATTATATAGACCCTTAGAGAGCTAAAGATTGAAAGTATGAGAAAAGAAACCTCGTATAAAAATGAAAAAGAAACTTATGAGCTAAAGGGAAGGGGGAAAAACCATGTAATAAACCCGAGTAGTTATTTAGGAACACAAAAAATATATTAAAATTTCAGACAACAATTTCACCACACTTACATGCGTACTTATTGCTTACAAATGAAATAGAGACTGACAAACAAAAATTCCCAACTTAGACGATGAATTCTAAACCTGTTTCATGTATAGCAATGCTACGTTAGTGCATGCATAGACTTAGGGTTGACACAAATTAATAGCTAGCCAGGGCTAATCCTGGACGTAATTAATTAATCGTTGCATGCATGCATGTAGCTAGGGTTTCTTCCAATGTGGTACGTAAATCTCACATGGTAGGGTAAGAAGCAAGGGAGGCAACACCACAAACATTTTGACCTCTTAACATCCTCATGAACCCACCCTCGCCCCATCTTTCCCCCCACGAGTTCTTGATCAGCCAGTAGTCCTCGCCACTGTCGGGGTCCGTCCCGTACCCGATAACGGTGACAGCATGGTTCAGTTCGGTCCCACACGGCCCGTGGAAGATCCCAGCCGAATAGAACATAAAGCTGTCAGAGTTGATCGCGACTGCGACTGCGACTGCGACCGGCTGTTGCGACACGGCCTGCATGAGGGCGTATTCATTATTACTTGGCACGTTTTCATAGCCAGTGATCGTCACTGAACTAGAAAACGTCTGGCACTGATAACCAGGAAACCCTTGGGTACTTGTGTAAGGATACTGATCCTCAGTTGTTAAGCCCTGATTCTCCCGAATGAATTCGAACGTGGTGTTTAACCAGTTGCCTTCACATCCTTTACCGGAACAATCGACGAGTTCTTGCTCGGAAAGGGAGATCAATTTGCCGGTTTTGATCATGTTTAGACCCTCTATTGCTGCCACCGATGAGAATGCCCAACAACACCCTACAAACATTTGATAACGTATAAAGTTTTTGAATTAGTAATCATTAATTGGGATCAGCCCATCTCTCAGCAGACATATACTCCCTCCGTTTCATATTAATTGTCGTCTTTGTAAATTATGCAGTCGAATTTCAAAAATTTTGACCATAAATTTCTTAATGTATACAATGAGTTATTATATAAAATTACCATCATTTAGATTCGTAACGAAAAATACTATCATAAAATTAAAGTATAATATTGCAATTATTAATAACATATTCCCTCCGTTCTTTTTTATCTGTCATTTACGGTTTTCAGTGTCAATCTTTAATCAATAATTTTTAATATAAAATTTTTATTAAAAAATATAATATTATACTTTTCTAATAATATTTTTTATTTTGAATCTAATGACATCAATTTTGTACGATGAATTATTGTACAATTTAAAATATTAACGGTCAAAGATTTTAACACGATTTCAAAGATGACAGATAAATAAAAACGGAGGTAGTAGTATTATATAAGAAATTATCAATCAAAGAGTGACATTGAAGACCGTAAAAGTCAAAATTATGACAATTAATATGGAACAAAGGGAGTATTTTTGTTAAGGTAAAACTACATGCTTGCATTTAATTCTCCTCAAACTTTGCAATACACACTGATTGTTGTTGTTGTTGATTCAAATTACTAGCCCAACCCCAACATCTATAGAAGTTATTCATCATATTAGTCCTTTAGAGATACTCTAAGGGTAAATTACTACGTAGTTTCATGTTTATTTTAGGTAGATAGGGCCAACATAAATGATGTTCTTTTTTACTTCTATTTACTCCCTCCGTCTCATATTAATCGTCGTCTTTGAAATTGTGCAGTCAAATTTAAAAAAAATTTGACCATAAATTTCTCAATGTATAAAAGGGGCTGCTATATAAATTTATCACCGTTAGATTTATGACGAAAAATACTATCATAAAAGTATAATATTGTAATTATTAATAACATATTATGTAAGAAATTATCAATCAAAAAGTGATATTGAAGAATGGGCAAGTCAAAATTATGACAATTATTATGGAACAGAGGAGAATCATCTCTTTTTCCCTAAACTCTCGTATTATGTGTGTGAATAGATTCGAGATTATCTAATCAACACGTACTCTACAATGAGTGGGGGAATGAATGCATGCATGCAATGAGAATTTATATATACATGAACATAGATAGACATGGCTTCAAATTAGAACTCTCCCATAAATATGCTTATCAAAGCATGCATGTCTTCCATAATCTCCCCAAAAATGCCATACAACAAAATGCACTAAAAGTTAAAGATTTCTTGATTATTACTTACCACAGGATCCTTGGTCTTTTACTCGAGTTACAGCGCCCATTTCTCTCCAATCCATTGATGATTGTGGTTCATAGTCAAGCTTCTCATACCTAAACTTGGTTGAGTTCGACCCACCAAGCTTAGGTCGAGTTTGTCTCTTATAACCGGTATGAGTAGCTCGAAACTCCTCAGGGGTTAAGTCTGTAAAAGCATTAACACCGAGTTTGTACAACCTCTTCCCACCTCCATTATTATTGTTGAATTCCTCTATGTGTTTCACATTCTCCATGAAAATGTTGAAACGCTTTTCTTTTTCAACCTCGTCTTTGTAGACACGGCCGTATTTAGCCATCCATTGCTCGTGCCTCTCCCTCATTGAGACTTGCTCGTGATCGAGAGGACGAGATGTGGCTTGAGAGGCCCAATGTCCCAAAGCAAGAACTAGGGCAAAGCAAAAGAGGTGGAACAATTGGGTTGAGAAGGCCATCAAGGGTAGTTTTGATTTTGATTTTTGGAAGAATAGTTAGTAGATGATCTTACTCTAACTTTTGATGGGTGAGATTGTAAGGTTTTGCATGGGCTTTTATAGGCATTTAGTTGTCCTATCTCATGTGTGAAAATGTAAACCAATTACTTAATAAGATTTCAAACCCTAAGTCTTTCCTTGATTTGTGGGTCGTCAAGTAGTGGACTAGTATGCAATGAAGTGCTTATGTTTTGGTTTAGAATATAATTCATGTTTTAGCGGTTTCCTGGAAGTTTAAGTAAGAACATACCAACTAGCTATATGCCTACATAGGTCTTGACTTTGGGAGTTGACTCAAATTAAATTTTAAAATTTAAATTTGTAGAATTGAGGGCTATTATAATAGAAGTATATCGGGGAAAATTACCTTTTAAGTATTTTATCTTATCTTAGATAAAATTAAAATGATTAGATATTAAATTAAAAAAATTATATAATTAAATTCTGAAAAATATCCTACCGCATAATTTGTATAACACTATCTTATATTCATAATATTTTGATTTATTTAAAAAAAAACACCTAAAATTAATAGTTTTATCGGATGCAATTGATTAAGTTAGAAAGTAGTTTGTGTTTGATGGTGTAGTCAATATATGCTAAGCTTCTTGTAATTACCCCTAGCTATCAAAAAATTAGTACATTGTAAATCATATTTTATATTAGTTTGATAAAATAATGTGTCAGTTAATTAAAAAGTGTCTTGAGCCAAGACACATATCATCACATGCCTTTTGATTAAATTTGATAATTATTCTTACTTTCATCTCTTTTTGGGTTTTTGTCTCAAAATAATCCTAAGTCGGAGGTTATTGCCTGAAAATAATCCAAACTCACTTTTTGGCTGAAAATAATCCAAACTTTTAGCCTATTAACTCATATTAAACCGAAATTGATTTCCGACGTCGGAATGCTAACTGGGCAGCTTGAGCACGTGTTTCTTTAATTAATTGATTTTGGTTTTGAATTTTTTTTAAATACTTATCTAGACCCCAACTCACTTAAACTTATAATGACATGACAATAGATTAAAAATAAAAACACTTTAACATAATAAATTTAGTCTTCCAACCCCAAAAATTTAAAATTTGACTCAACCTTAACTGTTTTCCTTTTTTCTAGTTCCTCTCAGTTTTTTCTCTCATTCTTCGTTATCTTCTATGGACCCCATTTAGCATTCAGAAGCCGAAAATCGATTTCAGTTTAGTTTGAATAAATAGGTTAAAAGTTTGGATTAATTAATTAAATATCATGCATGAGATTTCCTATTTTTATGTTGGACATTTTTAAGGATATTTTCAATAATATTCTCTCTTTTTTTTACTTAATTTTCTATACACTTCATTTTTCTAACAATAGTTTACGTGACAAATAATTAGCATGGAGATAGTACATGTTTTTTTTTTTTTTTTTTTTTGGCAATGGAGTGGTGGACTTGGTTAGTAGGCTCCAAATTACGATCGAGTGTGCTAGTAGTAGTGGTAGTAGACTAGTAGTGCAAATTCCTAAGCTTAATTTAGGAGTCGGCCATGACTATTATGTTTGGCTTCTTCTAAAGTCACCCGCAATTAACTTGTGGGAGGGCATGTTAGCTTTTCCTCTAAGTTGTGTATACCAAATAAGCCCAATGCCCTATTCTTTAGAATGATAAATTAAGTTTATCTTTATCTGATTTTATTTTATCCGATTTTTTTATAAAAAATAACACTTAAATCAAGGTCAAAATTTTAGTAATAAAATATTTTTACATCACAACTAACTAACCTACCACAAATTTTGTCCTTACCTTTCATTTCCGTTCCTTTCCTTACAAACTTAACTTGATCATACCATTTTAAAGAACAATACCTAAATTACAGAATATTTCGAATGGCCATGTGGATGGATATAACCCTCACCATCGTGAAAAAAGAAAAAGAAATTTGCGCATATATATATATATATATATATATATATATATATATAGATAGAGAGAGAGAGAGAGAGAGAGAGAGAGAGAGAGAGAGAGAGAGAGAGAGAGAGAGAGAGAGAGAGAGAGAGAGAGAGAGAGAGAGAGAGAGAGAGAGAGAGAGAGAGAGTCTATTGATAACTAGCCTTTAGAGTGAGAATTAAGAACTATCTGTTAGAACCCTCGAGAACCTTGGTAGACCTAGGCGTAAGAATCTCGACAGACCCAGGCTCAAGGACCTTGGTGACTTGAAGTCTGGAATGGTTTGAGTGAAGGTTAAAATTCGAATATTATTGGCACAACCTGGATATTTTTGGAGTGATAATTTCCTAATTGCTTTGACGGTTTTGTTACCTTCTTCCATGATATCTAAATCAACATATAAATCCAATATTATGCTTACTAATTATTGGCATATCTCTATTGAAAGGTATCCAACTTTTTAAGGAAGGTCTGATTATTGTTATTCTAGCAAAATTCGGGTCCGGGTCAATCATATTGTAATTTCAGACGAATCGGACATATCGGACGAAAATTTGATGACCAATACTCAGTTTTTTGGAGCATTTTCCGGGTCGGACAAATCAGACACGCATAAATTCGGGTTTAAACCGGGTTCGGACAATAGAAATTTGGAAAATATTGTGTTCGAATTTCGATCAAATCAGTCAATGTAAAAATTCAGACGAAAATTTATGACCATACCCACTTTTTTCCGGGTCGGACCGAATTGAGTACGATTTTCGGGTCGGGCATTTTTTTGACAGCCCTAGTCTTTTATATTATAAGGTCCCCGGTCTGAAAATATGCTTATGTTATAGGACTTGTATTAAGTGAGTTGGGAAACTTACTTGGGTAGCTAAGTGTTGTTAATGCTTAGTGAGTTGTAGATCAAGGGTGTTGCCTTGATTAAGTTGTAGATTAAGAGAAATGTGCCTCCTTAATTGAGTATTTTATAAGCTTGCTTTGGAGGTACTTGTTGGGACTAGGGTCAAAGTTTTTTACCTGTGCATCCACGAAGGACCTTATATGAAGGTTTTCAATGAAAGCTAAAATCACGAAAAACAGGGAAGTTGTTTGGAAAAGTAAATATCTAATTTTTTTCTCCATATTTCTAATCAGACTAATCGATTGCATTATCTATTTTTTAGGAAACAATCGGTGAAGAAAATGGAAGGAAAAAAAGATTGTGATTCTTAGATAATATCTCATAAAGAAGGAAAGAAAATCATGAAAAATAGAGGCTTACAAATGAAGAAAAGTAACCACACGTACATACGTACTTATTTGAAGATGACAATTTACCACACGTACATACGTACTTGTTGCTTACAAATGAAAAATAGAGGCTTACAATAAAAATTCCCAACTTGGACGATGAATTCTAAACCTGTTTCATGTATAGCAATGCTACGTTAGTGCATGCATGCACTTAGGGTTGACACACATAACTAGCCAGGGCTAATCCTGAACGTAATTAATCCTCACATGCATGACATGTATGTATGTTGCTAGGGTTTCTTTCAATGTGGTACAGAAATCTCACATGGTAGGCTAAGAAGCAAGGGAGGCAACACCACAAACATTTTGACCTCTTAACATCCTCATGTACCCACCATCGCCCCAACTTTCCCCCCACGAGTTCTTGATCAGCCACTGGCGGGGTCCGTCCCATATCCGATAACAGTGACAGCATGCAACTGTTCGGTCCCACACGGCTCGTTGAAGATCCCGTCCTTATAGGACATAAAGTTGTTGTCATAGTTGATCAAGACTGCGACCGGCTGTCGCGACACGACCTGCATGAGGGCGTATTCATTATTGAAATAACCCTAGAGGGGGGGTGAATAGGGTTACTGAATTTTCTGCACAATTCACAACTTAATCAAGGACGTTAGGTTCTTAGTCACAATGGACTAAGAATCTCCTTAACAGAAAGTATAAACAGAATAGATAAAGGACTAAATATATGAATTGAATAACCTCCTTTATTGTGAACAGATAGTGATGAACCTAGGATGAATGTCCTTAGGTTTTACAAAGAACCAAGCGCCTTACAAGGACGCTTCTTATTTTCCGAAAACAATACACACCAAATTCAATCTTTGGTGCCTAAACTCAGTCGACTCTAATTCCGTCTAGAAATCGACTACACAAGTAACAATCAATCCTAGATCCGTGAAGGATTGATTTCACTCAGACTTCTCGCAACACAAGTTCTCACAAAAACACCAAAACAGAAAACTCTATTTCTATTTTGAACACCCGATTTCTTCCGTGGAATCGTTGAAGGTTTGCTCCGGATTGTTTCTTCAATTTATAGATGCTGACGATGCTGCGCAGAATAGAGTCGTTGGTTTCGATTCTGCGAGATACTTCCTCTCTTTAGCTTCTGCCTTTCCTTCCAATTTGCTTCCACATTCTTTTCTTCCTTGTGCGATTTCCAGAATAGCCATGTTTGCCTTCTTTCCAAATTCTCGCTGGATTGTTTCCTGCATAAAAGCAAACCATTAGTTCTGTTTTAGAAAGAAGATAAAGGATTGAGTAAATGGGATAACTTTTATTTCTGGAGAAACTTCCCTGAATTAAGTTGTGTTGTCTTTCACGTCAAAATCCAATATATGCGTTGAATGACCTTGAGGCGCAGTCTGCTGAACGTCCTTCAATGACTTCAATGTTAAGGACCTTAAACCTGTAATAAGAGGGCTTCTACAATCTCCCCCTTTTTGAGTGAAAGACAAAATACTAACACATGCATAGTCCTTAATACAGGCACAATAGTATAATGGATAGGAAGCATTAGCAATAGGATAGTTTAAGATGTTTTACAGATCAAAATAAAATCCAAAGTAGTCCAAAAGATGTTCACCAAAGACAGTACTCCAATGATGGACTATGCAAACTTCATCTCCCCCTTTTTGACTTTCATTCAAAAAGGAAACAGGAGGAATGTCTGGCCAAAAAAAAAAATTGTTTCAAATCATGTGCAGAGAAAGAAAAATTTTTAGGGCTGGGGGTTGATGGTGTGAAAGTCATCTGCTGCCGGAAGGGATGGCGGTGTGGAAGAGGCGGGAACTGTCAGTGTGCTTGTAGCAATGTCCTTCAGCGTAGCTGCTGTAGTGACCATATCAGTGCGTATGGTTCCAAGGGCCTTGATCTCCTGGTGAAGGGCAGAGACTTCCTGCTGTAGATTGGCCACCACTTGGTGAAGGCTGGTCAGTTGTTCGTGCAGAGCCACTTGAGCATCCTTCGCGGCTGTGACAGAACTGGAAGCCTCAACGGCCTTGATCTCATCACTGTGAAGCCAAATACCATTTGGTTGTTAACATGTTTAGGTGGAATTTGTTGTGATGTTTGGTACCCAAGTGAATGTTATACATGCCCTCTTGTTGTTGGAAGTGATTTGCTGAGGAATTTCATTGTTTGGAGTTGATTGAAGTTGCAATTTTGGAGAGCATTGGGAGTAAGTTTGGAAATTGAATATTTTGGGGTTTGATGTTTTTCATACTTCTTCCATGGATGAAAATGGTTGATTTGGGTGTTTTGTTGGGTTAATTTTTGTTGGCTATTTGTGTATGAGGTGGTCACTTGATGTTTGCTATTTGTATTGGTGATTATCATTGGTTTGGACGATTGTGGTGCATTCCCTTTACCGGTTTCACCCCATCTTTCCACAAAAATAGCGTCGCGAAGACTCCACAAAATTTCCTTAGTCACAAAAGAACCCCGAAGCCTCACCCGAATATATTTTCCTTACCTCATCAATCTCCTCAAACTCCTCAAATGGCCTCGTCGTCTAGTCAAATGGGCGATCGAAAATTCCCTCCTTAACCCAACTTCCCTTCCAAAACCACTCTTGATATGGCTCTTCTGCATATCATAGACAGCCAGAAAGTGATACAACGTCAAGTGAGCGATTTGAGCTATCGTGGCAAAATTGCAAACCGGTTCCCCGAGAAAGGTTCATGGTGATTACTCTCGGACTTCTAGAGCTCGACATGGTGAGTATGGGAGATTCTATGGCGAATATCGAAGGTCATATGTTGAACCCCATTGTAGTATTTTTACTCATGGGCCTAGAGTTGGTGATCCTCATGATTGGAGAAAGGAGAAGAAGGTTCAATCATGGTCTTCTACCAAGGGTGGTGCTCACTCTTGGTGTGAGGTTCCGTCCAAAGGAAGCTGATCTTCAAAGTCATCCAAACCATCTATTGAAGCTCGCGAGGATGAGAAGGAATACCTTAGAAAGCTCAAGGGCAGAAAATGTTTCAAGCGTAGAGAGTATGGTCACTACCAATCGCTATGCCCTACCAAAAAGGCCCTTGTACTATTTTTCTTTTTCTTCCTATGTTTGAATTTATCTTCCGATTAGCGTCAAACTTCTGGACTAAGATTAAAACTAATATTAAAATTGTAATACACCTTTCTTGTTCATGTCAGAACAACTTAGACCCTGGATACTTTAGGGTCTAATTCGTTCCGACATGAATAAGAGAGGTGTATTATGGCTTCAATATCAGTTTTGACCTTACTTTTGAAGTTTGACGCTAATCGGGAGATAAATTCAAACATGAAAAGAAAAAGAAAAACAGTCAACGAGCCTTTTTTTCAACCTACAAACTTTAAGGTCCTTTTTTATTCAACCTATAAACTTTAGGGTCCAAAAGATAAACAATGAAAACCGTGGGACCAGAAAATAAATTCCCCTATACTTCGGGGTCCAAAATGCAAAAAACCCCTATTATAACAGCGCGGAAGTACCTTATTTTAGAATAGAAATAAAATTATTAAATTTTAAAAAAATATATAATTAAATTCTGAAAATATCCTACCACACATAATTTGTATAAGACTATCTTGTATTCATAATATTTTGATTTACCGAAAAACCCACCTAAAATTAATAGTTTTAACGGATGCAATTGATTCAGTTAGAAAATAATTTGTATTTGTTGGTGTAGTCAATATATGCTAAGCTTCTTGTAATTGATAACTACACCTAACTATCAGAAAGTTAGTGCAATGTAAATCATATTTAACATTAGTTTGGTAAAAAAAAAGTGTGTGTTAATTAAAAAGTATCTTGAGCCATAACACATATCATCTCCTACCTTTTTATCTCTTTTTACCCCATACACATACACAATATACTGAAGTAATATAAATACTTGTTGTAAGACATGATGTATCATTTGGATTGGAATATCTACTCGTCTTGTTCTTTTATGCGGCTTTACCATATTCGACCACAACCTACCACAATTTATTTTTTTAATTACAATTTGAATTTCACATTTTCCAACACATTTACAATTATTAAAATCAAAACTCAACGCAACTTTCCACAATTCACCACAATCCACCACAACTTTTCCAAATTCACCACAATTCCACCGCACTGCGCCACACTATAGCCAACCGTATAAGAGTACAGGGAATCTAATAATATTTTAGTTGTTGTGAAAATAATATTAATAACAGTACCTTGCACCTTTGCCAAGCGATACAAAATAAATATCTTGTTTCATAATTAGTAATTTTAATGACAACTTAAGACTGAATTAAGAGTGTTTCATGTATAGTCGACGCCTCTACGTGACTTAGTCCTCCATGTATGTTAGTTAATTTGTTTTCTTCTTTGTTGGACGTCACAAGTACTCTTCCATGACTGTGATTTGTGGTATGTCTTGTCCATGGAAAATGTTTTGAATACAATGCTACTACCTTAATCTCTAATTATTTGTTAATTATCTAACTCTTTTGTTATTTTTTGTTTATCAATTTTACAACAACTGAAATATCCCTTTTATCTCTTATTAATAAATACTAGCTAGTTAGCCGGCCCATCCTACCTACGGACATGTTAAATATACTGTACCCCACCGCCCTATTTCTACCTGGATCTAAAATGTACACACACAACTTGCGTTTTTAACGTCAAGTTTGCAAAATTCAGAAATACGCCCGGCCTGTGTTTGCCCTTACCAAATGTACACTCCAACTATGTTTAATCCTCCAATTGGGTTTCGACAAAATAGACTGTCCAATAGCTTAAATTTCATTTGATGCTATGATTTTTGGCTGTTTAATTCGAGTATATGAAAATTAAATTCGTGTGCGAAAGTATTTACCTAAATTCAAAATCCATCTGACTTGTGTTTTTGATGTCAACTTTACATGTATGTGAAATACACCCGAACTGTATTTGCCCTAACCAGATAACTTATGACCCGTATTTAATCAGCTTGTCAAAATTGATAGGTTTAGTAACTTAATTTTCATTTGATGCTAGCATCCTTGGTTTTTTACTTAATGACAAAAGAGAAAATATGTGTGTGAAAACAAGTTACAAGGTAACGTGCTATTTAATTATTATATTCATTAGTAAAGAGTAAACTTGTCTGTCAATACTCGCAATAAGGCAAGTAAACACAAGTTAGCAAGTAGGCAGACTACACAAACAATTTTTCGCCCATGACTCTTTTATTGTATAGAGAATAGTTAATTTCATTAGTTAAATACCATGCACCAATTCTAATAGTTTTATGTCGGAGATTTTTAAGGATATTTTCAATAATATTCTACTCCCTCCATTCCATATTAATTGACACTTAAATTAACTTTTTTTGTTTCAAAATAATTGTCACTTTCCATTTCCCAATACTTAATTTAATTATTTTAACTTTAATAACTATGTTAACTATGTTATTTAGTGTTACACCTTAATCGTATGGTTAGTGTTTTTAGTTTAACATTGGTATGTGAAAAATTTTCAAATATGTCAATTAATATGGGACGAAGGGAGTATTTTTTATTTAATTTTCTATATACTTAATTTTTCTAACAATAGTTGACGTGACAAATAATTAGCATGGATATAGTACAAAAAAAATTTTGGCAATGGGGAGGACTTGGTTAGTAGGCTCCAAATTAGGATCGAGTGTGGTGGTGGGAGTAGACTAGTATTGCAAATTCCTAAGCTTAATTTAGGTGCCACCAACGACTAATATTTTTGGATTCTTCTCAAGTCACCCGCAATTAACTTGTGGGAAGGGCATGTTAGCTTTTCCTCAAAGGATATGTTCGGTTGGAAAGAAAATCATTTTTTGGAAAATGAATTTTTCATTTTTAGGTGTTTGGTGACTGGAAAATGGAGAAAACTATTTTTCAAGAAAATGATTTTTCTCACTCCTTTGTAAATTATTTTCTTAACTTCAATCTTATGAAAACTATTTTCTCCTTTTCTTCCCTACTCTTCTCTTCTTTCGTTCTCTCTCCCTTCTCTCTCTCTCTCCACCATTCTCTCTCACGCATTGATTTGAGTATTTCTCTCTCTCTCTCACACACACACATACACACACATACACACATTTTTCTCTCTCTCCATCACTCTCTCTCATACACCCAAATTAATATCTTCTCTATCTCATTTTTCTCTCTTCCACCACCCTCTCTCCTGCCCCTGTTTTAATTTTTTTTCTCTCTCTCTCTCTCTCTCTCTCTCTCCTCACCCCCTTTCTCTCTCCCCTTCTACACCACACCACTCTCTCTCACACATGCATTTTAATCTCTGTGTCTCCTTATTGTCAAACAGATGAAAATCGTTTTCAGGAAAATCATTTTCCTAGAAAACAATTTTCCTTTACACCAAACACACCCTAAATTGTGTATCTACCGGATCGCCCTAATTCACATAATATTTTATAGACTAGCATCAATGTGGATATATATATATATAATACTCACCATCATAAAAAAAAGGGCTTGCATACACATAATTGGGCAATGTTCGCTCTCATTTCGAACCGAATTGATATCGTTAATAAAGGGTTTTTCTTGTTTTAAACCCCTAATTATCGCTTTCAATTCATGTTTAGTTTAGTTTAATTATTTCAGTTATTTACTGTTTTTCGCATTTGAACCTTACCAAACCAATTTCCTATTGCCTGACACACCATCCCCGAGGATACGACAACCTTACCCTTTAACCCACAATTTCTACAACCGAACAATGGGGCCGTTTTTCGGTTGTAGTATTTTGGGGTTTTATGAGTAAGGTTGTCGTATCCTCAAGGATGGTGTGTCAGGCAATAGGAAATTGGTTTGGTAAGGTTCAAATGCGAAAAGCAGTAAATAACTGAAATATTTAAGGGTCTAAAACAAGCAAAACCCTTTATTAACGGTATCAATTCAGCTCGAAATGAGACCGAACAACACTCTCACACAAGGGTTTGCTCACCCCGAGCAAACTAAAACAAAAATAAAAAGAAACTAAACTACTCTAACTCACTTTCGTAGGAATCATGGTTGCTTTTAGCGTATGCAACAAGCCCTTTAAACCCCTTGGCAGCCCAAATGGACGAGGAAGGTCTCGTGAAGGTTTATAGACGTTATCCCCACAAAAGCAAAGGAAAAGAAAAGAAGAGAAAAGAAAGAGAAAAATTGTGAGATAAAGAGGCAAAAATGAGATAAGGTTAGCACAGACGGAAGTCTACATACACGATTACGAAACTAATTACTCAGACAATGCACTCACTCAATTTAGAATAGCTAACAAGCACCTTCAAGGCTACTAGCAAGATTGCCACTAAACTTAACATTTTTCACCTCACTCAAGCATAAGCTCGATGGGTTCCTCGTGCTCAAGTGTAGTGTTTCCGGCTTGTTTTTGCTTAAGTCTATGTTCAGTCGGTCAGAACTAGCTACTTACATACCCATGCTCAATACTTAATGAATTATAGGTGGTTCCTCTCCCTATTTTGTGTCACCCTTGGCTTGGTGAGGGTCACATGTTACATAGAGAAAGGTTCCACACTTATTACTTTCAACTCTTATATATATATATATATATATATATATATATATATATATATATATATATATATTTTGTGTTGGTTTGATTGAGAATTGAACGACCCTGAAATGGTCTACTCTTCCTACATAGATCCTTTCCATACACATACAAGGTGCTTAAGGGATATGAGTGTCTGATCCATATTTCCTAGGGGTCCTTAGCATCGGAAAACAATAATGAAAGCGAATCCAAGCTAGTTTTCCTTAAGTCAAGCTCGGGTCGTTTTTGAAGCTCCAAATTGATCGTCTAGAAAGCGTATGAGTGTTTTGGTCATTACATAAGGGACGCGATGGAACCATGGAACGCCAAGTCAAGTCCGAAAAACCAAACCCGAGGAGGCTAAGAAGAAGTCATGAGGGAACAAGACAAAGCCAAGAGAATCAAGTTGAAGAATATCATGTTTTGGGTAAAATTTGGTAAAAAGAAAAGATACGTCTTCACTCTTTTGATCATAACTCCTTCAATACAACTTCGATGACTAGGGGTGGAAACGGTGCGGTGCAGAGCGGTTTCGGTGCGCCGAAGCGGTGCACCGGATGAAACGGTGCGCGAAACCATAAACCGGAACCGGAACCGAATCACCCGGTTTTTAAAACCGTGCACGGCTTTACTATGTGCGGTTTCACCGGTGAACCGGAACCGCATACATTTCTATCAAACATCAAATAATCTCTATTTAATCAAAAAAAAATCTCTATTTAATAAATAAAAAAGCCCAACCCAATAACACATTAACACCTAATGTTCTTTTTTTTTTTTAACTAGTTAATTTATATTATTTTTGTATTAATTTTTGGGTAGAATTTTTTTTGAAACCAAAATTTATATATATATATATATATATATATATATATATATATATATATATATATATATATATATATTTAATTATATTAACGGTGCGGTGCCGGTTCCCCGTCGGTGTGAATATCCCAAACCGAAACCGCCCCGTTTAGTATTCGGTTTTTTCGGTGCAGTGCACCGGATTTTTAAACCGGTTCGGTGTTGCCCGTTCCCGGTTTTTTTTATCCGGTTTCCGGTTCAGTGTGCCGGTTCCGGATTTTTCTTCCACCCCTATCGATGACCACCAAATTTGATGAGTTTATAGGACACACCGAGAACTTTCCATCGATACTTTATGGGCCTAAAACAGAGTTCGGATGAAGAAGTTATGTTTGTTTGAAGTTTGCAGAAAAACTGCCTAGATCGTCAAGCCCGCTACCCCCTGCTGTAACGCCCGTGACGCTTCTCGGCAAAACAAGGAAGTCATGTGCTCAACTTTGTCACGCCCGTGACGACCGGTGTAACGCCCGTGATGGGCCTGTCTGGAATTAAAATTTCGTTGTTTTTCCCCTTTCCTATATATACCCAATGTTATATTTTTGTAGGGACTTTTAATGAAGCCTTTAGATTTAGACTCAAAATTTCTCTCACTTGGAGAGTTTGTAAGTGTGGGTTTTCAAATTCTAATCAATGAAAGCTAATCATTTGGGTGGAAATTGCTTGGTGATTTCTGTAGACCCCGAAAAATTGATAACCTTTTTCGCGGCGCTACTTTAAAAAATGATTGGGAGCCGACTAGGATTGCTTACCCTTAAATAAGGTTGAACTTTTAAGAATACTTTGTTAACAAATCAATTTACCCCGAAACACAATTTTCTTAAGAAAAAGACGAAAAGAGGAAGAAAAGAGAAAAAAAAAAGAAGAATAAAAAAAAGAAGGAAACCCGTATGGGTTCCAAAGAGCCAAACAGGGGGGATAAAACCCATGAAACCCGTCTGGGTTCCTCCAGGAAACCCGTCTGGGTTCCTGTCACTGACTCGAGACGAAAAAAAAAGGGTTTTCGGGGAAAATAAAGGTTTAGAGTCGCCAGTTGAATTTTAGGAGAAAACAACAAACCATTAAAGAAAAGACTCCGGCCTACGAACCCAAAGACGGATTCGGGGGTAAGGTTACGAATTTGACAATCAAAATTATCAAATCCGCCTATTCAAACGAATAGACTCTACTAGAATTAAATCAAAGCGGAAAAAGTTAAAAAGGAGGAAGAATTGAATAAATTTCACGGGTTTATCATTAATGTCATGCAATAAAACGAAAGAAAAGATACAAAAACACGTAAAATTACATTATGTATACTAATACAAGAAACACGCTAACCTTTAATGAAATAGCATGCAAAGGAGGGAGAAGAGAGAGAATATACTAGTGTCAATACTCCTAGTATATTCCGGCCTATTTTTTGTGGTGTCGGATGATGGGTATTTATAGGGGGAAAACTAGGTTTAGGGTTAGGGTTTGGCTAACCACCGCCGCGGCGGAGGAAAGATTGGACAAACCCAGACGGGTTTGGTGCTGGCAAACGGAGGGCGGCCTGGCCCAACAAACCCAGACGGGTTTGATAGGGCGGAGCTAAGCTCCGGCCTACCAAACTCAGACGGGTTTGGGTGCCTGGCGCTGGGCTTTTCTGTTCGATTTCGGGCTTAGGTGAATGATGGGTTTGCATGCTATTAAATTATTCGGTTGACTTATTTTTCACAAATGACTAAACTAATACCGGTACAAAATCTGGCGTCTACAATTTCTCTTGTTGGTGTGTGGGTGTTCTTCCACCACTCTTTGTGAGATTTCTTGGGTGTTTCAAGACTCTTTGCTTGTGAAAAGTCCTAGTGCAAGTGATTGAACATCTTAGTTCAATTGGGTGAGTGATTACTCTTTACAATTGTCCATATCCCTTTTAATTCTTGTTGTGTTTGTTGTTCATCTCCAAAACCCTAAAACCCTAAAAATTAGTGGTAGTTTTATGAGTTCTAAATTGGAGTTTTTTCAAACCCTAAATAGTTAGTGGATCCTTGGCCTCCCATATTTATCCATTCAAAGGACCCCCGGGTTTCCCGGATCATTTGGTATCAGAGCAAGGTTTAGAACTCATATTTGTGTGAAAAAATTTCCAGATTTTTGTTGTGTTTGTTCTTGGTGATTTGGACATTGTTCTTGATATTTATGGATGCAAAACTCATACTTTATGATTGATATTGGTCCCTTGATGTGTTAGAAGTATTGGGATGTGATTTTTATCATTTGGGTCGAAGTATTTGTTGAATATTGGGTTGATTTGTGAAGTTGTATATATATGCCCAGAAAATTAATTCTCTGTTTTGGGATTTTGGTGGTTGTTAACATGTTTAGGTTGAATTTGTTGTGATGTTTGGTACCCAAGTGAATGTTATACATGCCCTCTTGTTGTTGGAAGTGATTTGCTGAGGAATTTCATTGTTTGGAGTTGATTGAAGGTGCACCGGATGAAACGGTGCGCGAAAACCATAAACCGGAACTGGAACCGAATCACCCGGTTTTTAAAAACCGGTGCACCGGCTTTAACAGTGCGGTTTCACCGGTGAAACGGAACCGCATAAATTTCTATCAAACATCAAAAAATCTCTATTTAATCAAAAAAAAAATCTCTATTTAATAAAAAAAAGCCCAACCCAATAACACATTAACGCCTAATGTTCTTTTTTTTTTTTAACTAGTTAATTTATATTATTTTTGTATTAATTTTTGGGTAGAATATTTTTTGAAACCAAAATTTATATATATATATATATATATTTAATTATATTAACGGTACGGTGCCGGTTCCCTGTCGGTGTGAGGGATTCCCAGATGGGTTGTACTCCTGTTCAGTGGGCCTCTTCCATTTTTTCGGCCCACACACACAAAAAAAAGAGAAAATTGCCTGGAGAGGGATTACAGACGGGTTCCACACCCTTTCAATGGGCCTTCTTCCATCTTCTCGGCCCACGTACAAAAACAAAAAGAGGAGGGCCATGACCAAGAGAACCCAGACGGGTTCCTGGCCCCATTTTTGCCGGCCTTACATCGACCAAGCCCAGCTCGAAAGGAGGCCCAGGCAGCCGAACCCAAACGGGTTCCTCTCGGCTAGTTTTGCTACTTCGGCCCAATTCTTAGCTAAATCAACAAGTTAGAATCAAACATTTCTACTTGCAAATTTAAGCTAAAGCAACCAAGAGCAACCAAAGATTCGACTTGAATGATACGGACAGTCAATGCACATCATATTTAGCTAAATCAACAAGTGGGAATCAAACATTTCTACTTGCAAATTTAAGCTAAAACCAAAAGCAAAGTCAAGAAGAAGACGTTACCCGGACGTGTCAATGCTTATGCCATACGTGGTTCCATGGTTCGGGCACCAATTCCGACACTTGACATCAGCCGTCGCCGGGCTAATACGCGACACTTCACATCAGCCGTCGCCGGGCTAATACGCGACACTTCACATCAGCCGTCGCCGGGCTAATACGCGACACTTCACATCAGCCGTCGCCGGGCTAATACGCGACATTCACCATCAGCCGTCGCCGGGCTAATACGCGACATTCACCATCAGCCGTCGCCGGGCTAATACGCGACACTTCACCATCAGCCGTCGCCGGGCTAATACGCGACACTCACCATCAGCCGTCGCCGGGCTAATACGCGACACTCACCATCAGCCGTCGCCGGGCTAATACGCGACACTCACCATCAGCCGTCGCCGGGCTAATACGCGACACTCACCATCAGCCGGGCTAATACGCCGACACTTCACCATCACCGTCGGCAGGGCTACGCGACATTTCCCCACCGGGCCGCCATCGGGCCCTAACAATACATGACATCACCGCCGCGCTAATACGCGACACCTCATCACCCACCGTCGCCGGGCCCTAACAATACATTTCACCATCACCGCCGCCGCTAATACGCCGACATTCACCATCACCGGCCGCTAATACGCGACACTTCACCATCACCGCCGTCGCTAATACGCCGACATTTCACCGCCACCGCCGCCGGGCTATTACGCGCCACTCACCGTCAGCCGTCGCGGGGCTAATACGCGACACTCACCGCCACCGTCGCCTGGCTAATACGCGACACTCACCGCCGACATCGCCAAGCCACGCGCGACATTTCACCGCTACCGCCAGGGCTAATACGCGACACTCACCGCCGCCCGCCGGGCTAATACGCGACATTTCACCATCACCGCCGCCGCTAATACGCGACACATCACCATCAGCCGTCGCCGGGCTAATACGCGACATTCACCGTCAGTCGTCTCCGGGCTAGTACGCGACATTTCCCCACCAGCGGCCATCATCGAGCCTTCACAATACGATGAACACCATATCGACATCGACGCAGACCCACTTCAGCGTCGCCAACGCCATCGTCGGGCCTTCACACGCGACGAGGGCCATTGTCGGGTCTTCACAATGCGACAAGGGCCATCATCGGCCTTCACAATGCGATGAACATCTCATCTACATCGGCGCAGACCCGGCCTTCCAAGCGTCAACGCCATCGTCGCCTTCACAATCGCGAGGGCCATTGTCGCCTTCACAATGCGACAAGGGCCATCATCGGGCCTTCACAATGCGATGAACGACACCTCAACATCGACGCAGGACCTAGCTTCCAAGCGTCAACCAGCTTCAGAACAGGCTTCTGATTCATATCCAAGATCATCAAGACTACTTTGATCATCGTTTTACTCAAACTCGATCAAAGTGGGGGCTATCTGTAGACGCTGAATTTTGTATCGGTTTTATTTTCTTTTTTTTAGTGTTAGTTTTAGAAAATAGGCTAACCGATAAATGGCACGCAAGCCTCTTTCCACCGAAAACTCCAAAAAAATATACAAAGCCCAAATGCCGGGAACACGGTTCGGTGGCGGAGCTCGGCTCAACACCACAGAACCCGTCTGGGTTCGATGGGCGAGCTCACTCCGCCATGAACCCGTCTGGGTTCTCGCCCGAGGCCCGTTTTCCTTCCAGGAACCCGTCTGGGTTTCCTGTTGATTCCAACGGCGCCGCGGCTTAACCTAGCCTCCAAACCCTAAACCTAAACCTAATTCTCCCCTATAAATACCCACCATTCATCACCCACAAAAGACACACCAGGATATACTAGGAGTATTGACACTAGTATATTCTTCTTCTCTTCTCCCTCCCTTGCGTGCCCTTTTTTAAGGTTAGCATAGTTTTTTTGTATTATTGTACATAATGTAATTCTGCATGCTTTTGCATCTTTTCTTTTCGTTTGTTGCATGACATTAATGATAAATCTATGAAATTTATTCAATTCCTCCCCCTTTTTCCAAATCTGTCGCTTTAATTTAATTCTAGTAGAGTCCATTAGTTTGAATGGGCGGGTTTGATGATTTTTATTGTCAAATCCGTAACCTTACCCCCGAATCCGTCTCTGGATTCGTAGGCCGGAGTCTTTCATTCAATGGTTTGTTGTTTTATCCTTAAATTCAACTGGCGACTCTAACCCTTCAATTTATTTTTCCCCGAAAACTTTTTTCATTTTTTCTCCTTCTCGTGACAGAGAACCCAGACGGGTTTCCCCGTCTTGTATTTACTCGAGCAGGCAGGAACCTGCAGGTTCTTAGCCCCTTTTCTTCTCTTTTGCTTCTTCAGGAACCCGTCTGGGTTCTGTTTTCTTTCTTTTTTTCCGTTTTGTCTTCATGGAACTCAGACGGGTTCCTCGTCGAGTTAACTCTTTTTTTATTTTCCTTTTTGTTTTCTTTTTTCTTTTTTTATCTTTTCTTTAATAAAATCGAGTTTCGGGGTTAAATCAATTTGTCAATTAAAAGTGTCCTTAATAGTTCAACCTTAATTAAGGATAAGCAATCCTAGTCGTCTCCCAATCTAAAAAAGAGAACATCCTCTTTTAAGTAGCGCCGCGAAAAGGTCCGTCGGATTTTTTCGGGGTCTACAGATTGGCGACTCCACTGGGGACTTAAACTTAAAAGAGGGTAAAACTTGAAAGGGTTAAATTTTAGTGTTTTTGTAAAAAAGGGAGGAATTGATTTATTTCATATTTTTATCATTTTTTAGGCATATTGCATCCAGGCTACTCTTGGGCCTTATGGCTGGGGAGCACAAAAGCGTTGGTAGGTTCTAAAACTAGGATTACCTTCTGAGAGCGGGCAGTCACTACTTGTGGGATGCACTTACATCGCCAAGCCTTTGACTCCTCCTCTCCCCGTGTTACACTCTAAGGGTTTCCCTGAAACCCGAAGAGCAACACCCCACACAACGCTTCCTATGAACGTAGGGAGGTTGCACCGGGGCGAGAACATGCGGTACCTTATCTCCTATACCTAGAAAACCCTAAACCTAGAGTCATGGTTAGGCTAATCCCGCATTTGTATGCTATGTGATTTCATTTTCCATGTATATGTTGTAGAGTTTTATTTTTTGTAAAGAGTTTTGAATCCATGTATATGCTGTAGAGTTTTAGTTTGTAAAGAGTTTCGAGTCTATATATACATTATGTAGTTTTACCTGGTAAAGAGTTTTAGAGTCCAGTTGTAAACAGTCGTCGAGTCCGAGTATTAAACCCATTCATGAGTCGGGAGTCGTTCTAGTCCGCGTAGGAACACGCGAGGTGCATTTTGGCTTATCAGAAACCCAGACGGGTTTCGGGCCTGTCAAAGCCGGCCCATCCGTGTCAATTATCCGTCGGTCAGGTGCATCGAAACCCGCACGGTTCTGGCCCATCAGATCGACCCATCTGCCGGTAATTGACTGACGGCCTGGGCCAGAGAAAGAGGAACCTGCACGGGTTTCCTAACCCACCGCCTTCTCTTCTTTTTCGCCGACCGCTTTACCCCACGGACAGCCCAATGCCTTGTTCATGATCCTATTCGGCCCTTTATGATATTCCCTGAGTCTAATCCCTATTGCGTCTGTTACTTGAATCTGAGCCCGAAACCGAAAGCAATCGTGACTCGATCCGAGTAAGGACCCAATAGGCGATTAATGTTGTCAGTCCGCATGCTAGGTCCATGTAGAGTTAAGACATGCACTCCCGCGAAGTGGGTGGGTCATCTTACGTCAGCATATAGGCGTCGTGTCTGTGTCCTAGGCCCATGTAGGTCGCATATTGCATTACATAAGTTCCATGTCTCCCATCATGTAGGTCACATATTGCATTGCATAAGTTCCATGTCTCCCATCATGTAGGTCACATATTGCATTGCATAAGTTCCATGTCTCCCATCATGTAGGTCGCATATTGCATTGCATGAGCATCATATCAGTTTTAGTCATAAGGTAAAAAAAAAAAATTAAAAATCAAAAAAAAAGTTCAATGACCTTTTCTACAAATCGACCTTTTTCCCGGTTTAATTTGCTTCACTTAGAAAAATCTGGATGAGAGCTCAAAAGTTTTCAAAAACCTTTTCTTCAAGCCTTCTGATTTTGAGTTAAGTTATAGAAGACGTATCTGGCTGCTTTGACTATCTTAGAAGGTATAAATGTACGTGCCGCAAATCTTTGGGCTAAGCTTAGTTGATTGAGTCCGTCCCGTGAGTCCACATTGCCTAAAACTTGAATTGATTATTTTCATCAATTCCATGATCCCTTGAGCGACTCACCCATTAGTTGCATCTCTAGAACTTGTTTTGCATCTTGCTTGAGACTACATGTTTGCATAGCACGCAGTGACAAAGTGATTAAGGCATTCGATTTTCTTAAGCTACATAGCCAAATAGCCTTCCCTGCATTGATTTACCGTTCTTTTGCCCCGCCTAGCCTTTGTTCATCCCTTTTTCATGATTGAACCCTGACAGTACAAGCCTTAGCCTCTAATATCCAGTACCTTTTTGCCTTGCTTGGTTGGAAAAGAGTCTGTCATTTTTGGAAGGAACAACTGCTTTCGTGTGAGCAAAATATGAAGCTTGGGAGAATCTGAAAGTCCCATACCTTGAGCGAAGTTGGTTATGTTGTTCAAAGTCGAGGTTGTAATAGAAATTTCTTCTCCCTGATCACCCAAAAAAATAAAAAAAAAGGAATAAAAAAAAAATCAAAAAAAGAGTTTAAAAAATAAAAGGGTGACTAGGGAGACTCAACTTAAAGTCCATAAAACTTTGACTTGGTTGTATTCGGTTGAGATGTTTTAGGATGGAAGGTGAAACGCTTTGCATACATTAAGTAAGAAGGAGAGTTTAGAGGATTTCATTGAAAATCAATCCAAGCATGGCTTTTAACTCCTCATTCCCAAATTTTACCGCTCCTTACCCTAGCCTAAGCCCTGCATAACCCGAAAAAGTCCTTTTGATTGTCACTTGTGCATTGCATACCAGTAGTGGAGAGCGAGGTTCTTACCAAGCTTATGGTAGTTTGTTTCTATTGGTTTGAGTATGAGAGAAACTCACATACATATTCAAAATCGAGTGTTTGAGTGTTCATTCTTTCCTATGTGAGATTTGCTCTTTCGGCTAGCTTACGTCCATAACCAACCGCGCATATTTGCATTATTCTTCGAACTGTTGGCGGGCTTATGCCTCTGAATTACTTGTTCTCTCCCTAAAGTTTCGAAAGCTTCTTCCTATCTCTTTCGAACTGAGTTTTGATCTTGTCCAGATTAATCTTTGTGCTTGCTTGTTAGCTTGGCTTTGTGTTGATCGAAAATTCTTTGTCCCAGATTGTTTCAGTAGTATATAGAAAGTCATAACTGCATTGCATAACACCATCATTACATGAGCATTGCATCAACAGTCTGCATTAGTACATAAGTATAGAAAAATGCATTTAGTACATCATTGCATAGCATTGTCCTAAGTACATAGCAAGGAGTCGTGTATAGCATAGCATAAGAATCCTGCAGACGCATCGTTCTCAGTCGTCATCACGCCAGACCTCTGTGTCGCCACCGCCACTAGCGTTATCAGCTCCATGGGCCCCACTTCCACCAGATCCGAAGTAAGTGTCCCACTGGTAGTAAGAGGAGTCCACCACCTGCAGACGCTACCGAGCGATAGGTGCAGCACTTCGGCACCGCCTGCATTTTCGAGTGGCGCCGGCTTAGAAAAAAAATTCAATCGAATTTCCGGTAAGCCGGGGGCTATTTGAATCCAAAAAAGGAAGCAAGTCACTGCGGCAACTATCAATTGACTCCCAGTTTAGCAAGAGTTAAATCAAACTGCCACTAAGCTGGGGGCTATGCAGCCCAAGCAAGGGGACAAATCAGCTGGAACAGTCTGCCTAAGCCCACAAAGTCCACCATGGAAGAATTCAAGAAGGGGCGAGTCACTACAGCAACCATTAATTGATTCCCAATTTAGCAAGAGTTAAGTCAAACTGCCACTAAACTGGGGGCTATGCGGCACGAGCAACGGATCAAATCAACCTAAGAGCTAAAACGAGACGGATTTGGGCCTTCTTCTATTCCTTCCGGGCTTTTTCGATCCACGCAAAAATAAATGAAGAGCCCGACGCCAAACCTGCATTTGAGCCTTTTGGGCTTTGCTTCCATCTCATCCGCCACAAAAAGTTTGCTAGAACCCAGACGGGTTTACCTCCGTTTCCAGTGGACCTCCTTCCATCCTTTCGGCCCACACCCAAAAGAAGAAAAGTTGCTCGGAGAAGGAACCCAGATGGGTTGTACTCCTGTTCAGTGGGCCTCTTCCATCTTTTCGGCCCACACACAAAAAAAAGAGAAAATTGCATGGAGAGGGATTCCAGACGGGTTCCACACCCTTTCAATGGGCCTTCTTCCATCTTCTCGGCCCACGTACAAAAACAAAAAGAGGAGGGCCATGACCAAGAGAACCCAGACGGGTTCCTGGCCCCATTTTTGCCGGCCTTACATCGACCAAGCCCAGCTCGAAAGGAGGCCCAGGCAGCCGAACCCAAACGGGTTCCTCTCGGCTAGTTTTGCTACTTCGGCCCAATTCTTAGCTAAATCAACAAGTTAGAATCAAACATTTCTACTTGCAAATTTAAGCTAAAGCAACCAAGAGCAACCAAAGATTCGACTTGAATGATACGGACAGTCAATGCACATCATATTTAGCTAAATCAACAAGTGGGAATCAAACATTTCTACTTGCAAATTTAAGCTAAAACCAAAAGCAAAGTCAAGAAGAAGACGTTACCCGGACATGTCAATGCTTATGCCATACGTGGTTCCATGGTTCGGGCACCAATTCCGACACTTGACATCACCGTCACGGCTAATACGCGACACTTCACATCACCGCCGCCGCTAATACGCGACACTTGACATCAGCCGTCGCCGGGCTAATACGCGACACTTCACATCAGCCGTCGCCGGGCTAATACGCGACATTCACCATCAGCCGTCGCCGAGCTAATACGCGACATTCACCATCAGCCGTCGCCGGGATAATACGCGACACTTCACCATCAGCCGTCGCCGGGCTAATACGCGACACTCACCATCAGCCGTCCGCCAATACGCGACACTCACCATCACCGCCGTCGCTAATACGCGACACTCACCATCACCGCCGCCGCTAATACGCGACACTCACCATCACCGCCGCCGCTAATACGCGACACTTCACCATCACCGCCGCCGGCTAGTACGCCGACATTTCACCACCGCCGCCATCGGGCCCTAACAATACATGACATCAGCCGCCGCTAATACGCGACACCTCACCGCCATCGCCCTAACAATACATTTCACCATCACCGTCGCTAATACGCCGACATTCACCATCGACCGCCGCTAATACGCGACACTTCACCATCAACCGTCGCCGGGCTAATACGCGACATTTCACCGTCAGCCATCGCCGGGCTAATACGCGACACTCACCGTCAGCCGTCGCCGGGCTAATACGCGACACTCACCGTCAGCCGTCGCGGGGCTAATACGCGACACTCACCGTCAGCCGTCGCCGGGCTAATACGCGACATTTCACCGTCAGCCGTCGCCGGGCTAATACGCGACACTCACCGTCAGCCGTCGCCGGGCTAATACGCGACATTTCACCATCAGCCGTCGCCGGGCTAATACGCGACACTTCACCATCAGCCGTCGCCGGGCTAATACGCGACATTCACCGTCAGTCGTCTCCGGGCTAGTACGCGACATTTCCCCACCAGCGGCCATCATCGAGCCTTCACAATACGATGAACACCATATCGACATCGACGCAGGACCCAGCTTCCAAGCGTCAACAGCGGCCATCGTCGGGCCTTCACAATGCGACGAGGGCCATTGTCGGGTCTTCACAATGCGACAAGGGCCATCATCGGGCCTTCACAATGCGATGAACATCTCATCTACATCGGCGCAGGACCCAGCTTCCAAGCGTCAACAGCGGCCATCGTCGGGCCTTCACAATGCGACGAGGGCCATTGTCGGGCCTTCACAATGCGACAAGGGCCATCATCGGGCCTTCACAATGCGATGAACGACACCTCAACATCGACGCAGGACCTAGCTTCCAAGCGTCAACCAGCTTCAGTGCTTCGATTCATATCCAAGATCATCAAGACTACTTTGATCATCGTTTTACTCAAACTCGATCAAAGTGGGGGCTATCTGTAGACGCTGAATTTTGTATCGGTTTTATTTTCTTTTTTTTAGTGTTAGTTTTAGAAAATAGGCTAACCGATAAATGGCACGCAAGCCTCTTTCCACCGAAAACTCTAAAAAAATATACAAAGCCCAAATGCCGGAAACTGGTTCGGTGGGCCGAGCTCACTCAACACCACAGAACCCGTGCAGGTTGATGGCCGGAGCTCAGCTCCGCCCACAGGAACCCGTCTGGGTTCCTGGGCCCGAGGCCCGTTTTCCTTCCAGGAACCCGTCTGGGTTTCCTGTTGATTCCAACGGCGCCGCGGCTTAACCTAGCCTCCAAACCCTAAACCTAAACCTAATTCCCCCCTATAAATACCCACCATTCATCACCCACAAAAGACACACCAGGATATACTAGGAGTATTGACACTAGTATATTCTTCTTCTCTTCTTCCTCCCTTGCGTGCCCTTTTTTAAGGTTAGCATAGTTTTTTTGTATTATTGTACATAATGTAATTCTGCATGCTTTTGCATCTTTTCTTTTCGTTTGTTGCATGACATTAATGATAAATCTATGAAATTTATTCAATTCCTCCCCCTTTTTCCAAATCTGTCGCTTTAATTTAATTCTAGTAGAGTCCATTCGTTTGAATGGGCGGGTTTGATGATTTTTATTGTCAAATCCGTAACCTTACCCCCGAATCCGTCTCTGGATTCGTAGGCCGGAGTCTTTCGTTCAATGGTTTGTTGTTTTATCCTTAAATTCAACTGGCGACTCTAACCCTTCAATTTATTTTTCCCCGAAAACTTTTTTCATTTTTTCTCCTTCTCGCGATGTGAGAACCTGCACGGTTTCCCGTCTTGTATTTACTCCGAAAGCGAGACAGAACCTGCACGGTTCCTAGCCCCTTTTCTTCTCTTTTGCTTCTTCAGGAACCCGTCTGGGTTCTGTTTTCTTTCTTTTTTTCCGTTTTGTCTTCATGGAACTCAGACGGGTTCCCCGTCGAGTTTCCTCTTTTTTTATTTTCCTTTTTGTTTTCTTTTTTCTTTTTTTATCTTTTCTTTAATAAAATCGAGTTTCGGGGTTAAATCAATTTGTCAATTAAAAGTGTCCTTAATAGTTCAACCTTAATTAAGGATAAGCAATCCTAGTCGTCTCCCAATCTAAAAAAGAGAACATCCTCTTTTAAGTAGCGCCATAAAAGGTCCGGATTTTTGGGGTCTACAAAGACCGGATGAAACGGTGCGAAAACCATAAACCGAATCGAACGAATCACCCGGTTTTAAAAACCGTGCATCGCTTTAATGATGCGGTTTCACCAGTGAAACGGAACCGCATAAATTTCTATCAAACATCAAAAAATCTCTATTTAATCAAAAAAAAAATCTCTATTTAATAAAAAAAAGCCCAACCCAATAACACATTAACGCCTAATGTTCTTTTTTTTTTTAACTAGTTAATTTATATTATTTTTGTATTAATTTTTGGGTAGAATATTTTTTGAAACCAAAATTTATATATATATATATATTTAATTATATTAACGGTACGGTGCCGGTTCCCCGTCGGTGTGAATATCCCAAACCGGAACCGCCTCGTTTAGTATTCGGTTTTTTCGGTGCGGTGCACCGGATTTTTAAACCGGTTCGGTGTTGCCCGTTCCCGGTTTTTTTTATCCGGTTTCCGGTTCGTGTGTGCCGGTTCCGGATTTTTCTTCCACCCCTATCAAGTCCCGGTCCCAAAATCCTGTTCCCAGTGGGAGCGGGACCGGGAGTGGGAATAAAAATGAAGTCCCGGTCAACAACGGGACAGGGAGTGGGACTTAACCTCATTTCCCAGTCCCGGTCCCGATTCCCGGTTTATATATATATATATATATATATATATATATATATATATAAATCAAGTGACATCATGGTAATTGATAAAATTATTTAATTTAATTGTGTCCGCTCTTTAGATTATTTTATTTATTATTCTTTCGAACTTAGCATTTTTTTCGGAAAAAAATGTTATGTATTAGATATTGCGTAATTTTAATCTCGAAAAAGTGGCTATGTAAACAAATCGGCGCACACATTTGTGAAATTAGAAAAAATTTGGATAATTTATGTTGGTTTTTATTGAAAATAAATCAAATAATTGGTGAAAAAATTAGGAAACCGGGACTAAAAATTTCCCGGTTGATTTCCCGGTCCCGGTGGGAGCGGGAGCGGGAGCAAATTTGTGCTCCCGGTCACAACCGGGACCGGGAGCGGAGTTGTGACCGGGAGCGGGAGCAAAACTTTGCTCCTGGTCACAACCGGGAGCGGGAGCGGGACCTCCGAAAATTACCGGGATCCCGGTCCCGCTCACCCCTGTCCACCGGTATATTCTCCGCCGAAACCTTATGGCCTTAGACCAAACCCAAGTGAAAGGGTTTCTTGAAACGATACTGTGGTCTACCAAAGGTTCCCGATGAGTACTGCTCCAATGCTTCAACTATATTCTTTTGATTGCCCTCTAATGCTTGTTCCAACTTCCAAGTATCATATATATAGTTATTAAAATGATAAGTCTTTTGATTCGTGATTATTATTAACTATTTTGAATTTTATTTAAATCAATTTAAAATTTATATTTATGGATAGTTAAATTGATATAAATATATATTCCATTGTTTTAAGGGTTATACAACTTATAAAATTATATAAAATCTATTATTGGTTAATATTTATTTTCTTAAATATAGAATTACAGATAAATGTGCATATGATTAGGTTATCATTAGTATTTTTTGATGTAAGGTATGATTGCAATACTGCTTCACTTAATAAACATATGTAATTACTTAAAAAATATTATTTTAAATGATACAAACATAAACTTTAGAAAATTCAATATAGTTGTTAACCATCTTGATTCAAAAACATATTAATAAACTTACTATCTAGGTCAAGTTGTTCCCTTTGTTAATTTAGTGATCTTTGAAATCTACCTAAATTTACGCAACTTTACTTATTTAATATTTTAATATTTCATCACAGTTAAATTTTATAAAATATTACATATATTTATAATTTTTTGAGTGTTAATTTACCAACGATACCCTACCAATAGTAAAAAAAGTTGGTCTTGGATTGTTATATATTAGTAATTATTGAAATTATAAAGTGACAGATATTATGGGGAAAAAAGGTTAGTTAAAGTGACAAATAATATGAGAAGGAGGTAATCATGCTTAGGCCCTTTACTGCTCCCACGGTTGCAAATGCCCAACAACAACCTATAGATTTCAACCATAGGTTAAGAAATGGTGAAAATGATAGTCAAATAAAGTTCGATATTGAAAATGGTGAAATGTAAAAATTGACCGATATTAAAAAATGAAGAGAGTATCATAAAAATATAATATTATAATTTTTGATAAAATGTCATACGAAAAAATTTATTTAAGGAGAGAATCATATTACTTACCATAGTTTCCTTGGTCTTTCACAGGAGTAACGGCTCCTTGTTGTCTCCAATCAACCGATGGTGGCGAATAGTCAAGGTTCTCATATCTAAACTTGGTAGCATTATTCTTCGAGCCACCAAGTTTAGGCCTAGTTGAGGGTCGTTGGCTCTTAAAACCAGTATGAGTAGCTAGAAACTCGTCGTTGGTTAAGTCGGTAAAGGCATTGACACCGAGCTTGTATATTTTTTTACTTGTTTGGTTATTGTTAAACTCCTCTATGTACTTCACGTTTTCTTTGAATATATTGAAACGGTTCTCCTTCCCAACTTCGTCTTTGTAGACACGCCCATATTTAGTCTTCCGTTTCTCTCTTTCATGGAGACTTACTCGTGGCCAAAAGGACGAGATGTGGCTTGGGGGACCCACCTTCCTAAAGAAAGGACTAGGTCAAAGAAGAGTATGGAAAGGAATTGGGTTGTAGAAGCCATGGAAGAAGTTAAAGGGCAAGTTAAGTTTTGAAGAAAGGATGAGTTATTTTGATGTGCAATTTAGTGTACGTGGCATGCATGGGGTTTTATAGGCAATGTATGTTTTTCCATAATGCCATATGAAATTGAATTATGGTGAGAGAAAGTGAGGAGGGAGATTCGGGGAGGTTTGGAAGAGCAGGTAATTCATCAAAAATCTTCATAGGCAATCTTCCAAAAAACCTAGACAAGTATTGCTTGCATGGCATCTTTAAGAAGTATGCACAAATCAAACCGACAACCATCATCAATCGAAGAAATGCAAATTCAAATTTTGGATTCATTGAAATATGGAGAAGACATGAAGCTTGGAGATGCGTCAAACAATTTCTTAGGGCATTGATCAAAGGGAAGCGGATCATAGTAGACTGGGCAAAGGAGAAGGCAATGGAGAAAGCAAGCATAAAGAAGAACATTCTTGTCTGGGTCCCAAAACCGACTAGTTCTGATAAGTCAGAGGATGATGAGTATGGATTAGTTAAAGGTGATATCAATGAAGAATTTATGGATTAGTTGGCTAGAAGCCTAGTATGCACGTCAAATTCTCCCAGAGATCTTGATGCTCTAGCATACCTAATCAAAGATAACTATGGCCCTGTCTCGAAAATCACTGCATTTAGCGGGGTAAAGTTTCTTCTTACATTTGCATATGTGCAAGAGATGAAGGAGGCGCTGAATAATCCAATGGAGCTGAATGAATGGTTCTCATAAATCAAGCCTTGGTCGGTGTATGAATCAGCAGAATCTAGAAGAGTTTGGGTTAACATAATTAGCATTCCATTACATGGTTCGGTTTGGGAAAACTTTCATAAATGCACTAAGCCCTGGGGCACCATACTGTCCCTAGCTAGATGTGTTTCATGAACCAACCAATTCGAAATTATGCGAGCTCTGGTTCAGACTGATGTATTCAGAAGAATTGATAGAGAAATTTTGCTAGACATTCAAAATTGTGCATTCATAGTTTTTATTAGGGAAGTCAGTTCTCATCTCATACCGCCATCAATAACTCTTGAGAATGATTGGGAAAAGGCAGATACATCAAATTACTCAAGTGATGATGGTGAGAATGATCAGAATGAGGAGGAAGACTTTCAGGACAACAATAGAAAGGTGCCTGAATCTCCATTGTTACACGACAACACCTCTGATGCACAGGTTGGTGAGAAGTTGAACCAGCAACTTCCCATTAATGAAGGAAGTTGAAGAGATAGCTCTCTAGATTTACTAAGGTAGTTGTCGAGCAATGGCTGTATTCAAGAAGTAAGAAAACTCAATGATCAGACAAATGCATTCAAAAATGAGTTAATCAAGGCTTTTGGTGTAGATGCATGGAATGAAGTGGTTGAACTCCATAATAAAGAAAGGAGCAGGCATGATGAGGAGAATGATTTGGAGAATCCCAATAATCTTTCATTGGCTTTAGTCCCTGTCAATAATGACCCAGAGCTAGTTAATGCAACGGCTGCCCTGGGAATGAATACAGCTCTTGGGATTGAAAAATCTGTGGAAGTAGTTACTGAGACTAGCAATTGCATTGAAGCTGAAGCTATGAGCAGGCATGCTAAGGAGAATGATTTGGCGAATTCCAATAATCTCTCACTTGTTGGATAATTTCAAGTGTATGATAAGTTTAGTGACTTGATTTTATTTAAGTTAACTCAAAAGATGGGCCATTGGGTACAAGGAAAAGTCGGATAGACTTTTTAGGACCTAATTAGCCCTATTAAGGGTAACACATATATGTGTTACCAAACAAGGAGGTAACTTTGATAATATTTATTAAAGTTTTATGCATAGATAATTTAAGCATCCTTTCATACATTTGATTAGAGATGGCAACGGGGCGGATCGGGGACGGGGGAGTATATCCCCGTCCCCATCCCCACTCCCAAAACTCGTCCCCATCCCCGTCCCCATCCCCGCTTCGGGAAATGATTCTTGCCCCATCCCCATTCTCGCAGATTCCCCATCCCCAACGGGGAACCAACGGAGATTTTTTAAAACTATCTAAAATCTAATCAAATTTTCATCGGACCCAATTTTTAATCGGACCCGGTTTTTAACATGTTCAAAATACGTGTTTAACTTGCTCAAGCAATAATACATTAAAATCAAACAATAATATATCAACAAGTGTTATTCGGAAAAAAAAAATACAATAATACATCAACAAGTGTTATTCGGCAAAAAAAAAAGGATTATGGAGAAGGAAGGAAGCGAGTTTAGGACCTTTATTTTTTTTTTTTTGAACAAAGTTTAGGACCTTTAGGTTAGGGTTTCTGACTTAAAATTCCAAAATTACTACTTTATCCTTACTATTAATATATACATGAATGAGAATAAAGGTTATTTGGTAATTTTAAAATTTTCGGGGACGAGGAATGTTCCCTGGCGGGGAAAATGGGGACGGGGATGGAGAAAATTTTGTCCCCATCCCCGCCCGTCCCCGCACGGATTTTGAAAAATCGTTCCCGTCCCCATCCCCAATGGAGAGTGAAAGGAGAAGTTAACTCCCACAATGTCAATACGCTCTTGCTTAATGAGAGACTTTATGTATTTTTTCTATCTTTCGCACCAATGCCTCTCACATTCCAAGTGCCAATTCTCATTGGGAGAGATTTTTTCTATCGGAGAATTGGCACTTGGAATGTGAGAGGCATTGGTGCGAAAGATAGAAAAAATACATAAAGTCTCTCATTAAACAAGGGCGTATTGACAATTTGACATTGTGGGGTTGGTTGAAACGAAGCATAATCGTTTTAATGAACGGGGTGTAAGACAGATTTGGGGTATGCAAGATGTCCTATTTTCTGACATTGTTGCTGAAGGTAGATCGGGTGATCTAATAATGCTATGGCTGAAAGAGGTTTTTGATGTTTCGGATATCAAACAAGGCAGAGGTTGGATCTATTTGATGGGAGTTTTTACTCAGAGCAAGCTTGAGTGTGTTGTGAGTGTAATTTATGGTGCTCAAGATATTGCCGGAAGGAGGCTTCAATGGGAGCAGCTACTTCAACTGAAGCAAGGACTCCAATGCCCGCTCATTCTCATGGGTGAGTTCAATGAAGTTCTATCACATGATGAAAGAAGAGGATGCATTCACATGTCGAATTGGATGTTAGAATTTGCCAACTTCGTCCAGGCGATGCAACTCCAAGATATTCCTCACAACCAACAATACACTTACATTCGATCCAATGCGGCGAGTAAACTGGACCGTATCTTTCTTGACTTCAGTTTACTAACTATCTTTCCAATGGTTGAAGCATATTACAGGCCCAAATGAATATCTGACCACTTCCCTGTTTTATTAAAAACATCGGAAATTCAATGGGGTCCAAGCTCGTCCAGGACTTTAGATGTTTGGTTGGATCACCCAGATTTCAATAGCATGTTTGATCAAGAATGGCAGAAGCTTGGTAATAGACCCGTTTTTGAGAATCTGAAGTCTATTAAAGTTCCTCTGAAAAATGGAACAGTGAATTTTTCGGCAACATTGAAACCAAAATCAAGGTGTTGGAAGCTGAGCTTGAAAAACTTGATGCAAAAGCTCTGATCAATTAGCCGGCTGAATGTGATAGCCTCAGAAGAATGGCAATCTTGTCTCTTCTTTGATCATCTAGCATCAAAAGAGAAAGGTTGTGGACGCACAAGTTAAGAAGCTAGGTGTTGCGGTGTGGCGATCAGAATACAATTTTTTTTCATACGTTGGCTACAATAAGCAGAAGTCAGAATATAATTCAAAAAATCATGATCGATGGAGTCCTTCATCAGAATGTCAACTCGATCAAGAAAATCAAAAAATTACTTGGAGGTACCCTAATATTTGGGGAAACTATTTTTCGATACTCCAATTTTTCAAAACTCATTTTGAGGTACCTTTAATTTTTGGATTAGTAATTATTTGGTGCTTTTTCGGTCATCAATTTTATTAAGCGTCCCAAATACTCTTATTATTCTTCTTCAAGGACATTTCTTCAAAAATGGAAGAACAAGGGTATTTCGGTCACTTAATAAAATTGATGACCGGAAAAATACCTAATAATTACTAACCCAAAAATTACGGCTACCTCAAAATGAGTTTTGAAAAGTTAGGGTACCGAAAAATAGTTTCCCTAAATATTGGAGTACCTCTAAGCAATCTTTTGCAAAAAAAAATGGTGCGTCAGACCCTTATGAAGCAATATCAGAAGAAAACCAGATCATTTGAGTTTGATCTCAGTCTCCTCAATTCGCAAACATTATCTCAAGAAGATGCAGGCTGGCTTGAAAGGGCAGTGTCAAAGGTGGAAATTGTTGCAGTTGTTAAAGACTGTAATTCTTACAGTGCCCCATGATACGACGGTTTTAACTTCAAATGTATCAAATCCATTTGGAAGAGCATTGAAGAATTTTGCAGTTGTGTTGTGAATTTTTTTAACAAAGGCATCCTTCCAGAGGTTATCAATACAACATGGGTCACTTTGATCGCCAAAAAAGCGAGAGTTGTAGATATCAAGGATTTTTGCCCAATCAGTATGATCGGCTGTGTTTACAAAGTCATTGCAAAAATTCTAAGTCAGAGACTCAAGTCTGTCATTCATGAGCTGGTTGGTGCGACTCAAACTGCATACATCCCAGGTAGGCAAATCCTTGATGGGGTAATGGTTGCGGCAGAAGTTGTTCACTGGCTGAAAAGGAAAAAAAGAGAAGGCGTGTTAATGAAACTAGATTTCCAAAAAGCGTATGATTCGGTTGATTGGGATGCGCTTGAAGAGGTCTTAGTATGCATAGGCTTTGGGCAGCTATGGATATCATGGATAATGAAGTGTGTCACTACTGCAAGAATTTCAGTAATTATAAATGGTTCTCCAACTAAACCATTTCCAATTGGGAGAGGATTAAGCAAGGAGATCCACTCACACCATTGTTGTTTGCACTACTAGCTGAGGTACTGAAGTACTGAACTGTCTGATCACTAAGGGAGTCTGTATTGGTGAATTCAGTGGGCTCCAGATTGGTGCCAAAAAGGTGAATATCACGCATCTTCAATTTGCAGATGACACGATCATATTCTCAAAAGCTTCTGAGTCTGAGCAATTGAATCTGAAAGCCACTCTGCAATCCTTTGAAGAATTTGCTGGAAAAAAATGATAAATCCAAGTTATCAAGCCGGAAAGCATATTGTTTGTCGAAGGCTGGCAGAATTGTAATAATCAAGTCAGTACTTAATAGCCTTCTTCTTTACTATATTTCCTTGTTCAAAATGCACAAGGAAGTGGCCAAGTCTATTAACAGGATTCAAGATCGATTTCTCTAGGCCTCAAGCTCAAACAACAACAGTGGATGCAGCTCTTTGGTTAGATGGGAGATTTTACAAAGGCCTAAAGATCGAGGTGGTTTGGGAATTGGTGATCTACAAATGAAAAACATGGCTCTTCTATTCAAGTGGTGGTGGAGGTATGCTACTGAAGAGGGTATGCTTTGGAAAGCAGTGGTTCAATCAATTCACGCAGAGGATTTTGCTATTCTTCCTTCAAAAAGCATGCCCTGGCTTGCTAGCCCGTGGAATGATATAAAGAAAGATATTCAAAATGATAGTTGCATTCAGCAGATTATCAATCAACAGCTGAGCATGAGGATTGGGAATGGTGATCGCTTACGCTTTTGGGAGGATTCTTGGCTTAATGGTCTGCCTCTAAGAGAATCATACCCAGAGCTGTATTAAATTGCAGCTGAAAGAAAAGGGGTAGTTACTGACCATGGTTGGTTTGAGGGGGACACTTGGAGATGAATACTAGCATGGCAAAGGGAATTATCAGAGGAAGAGCTTGCAGCTGAGCAAGCCCTGAGATCTAGTCTCCAGACTGTGCAGCCGAGAAGAAACTCCAAGGACTGCATTGTGTGGCAAGGTGCATCAAAATTCTCAGTTAAGTCTGTGATGATGTGCACAGAGGAAATCGTATTCAGCCAAGCACAATATGACTCTGTCATAGGGTCAGTTTGGCAAAAGCTAGCTTTGCTCAAAATTGAAATAATGGTATGGATTGTCCTTCTTGGTAGATTACATACTCGTGACATGCTACTAAGGAAAAACATCATACAATCTGCGCTTAACTGCTGTCCACTTTGTGACTCTCAATCTGAGACAGACTGTCACTTGTTTATCTTTTGTCTTGTGGCGCAATATATATGGGATGAGATTATGCAATGTCAAGGTCGGTTTATACAGCAACAAAACTCTCTGAGGGATCTGTTTGAAAGATGTATGCAAGTCACATTCCCTAACAAGCTGAGGCAACGCTTCTGGATCGCATCCTTTTTCACTGTTGTATGGTCCATCTGGAATCATCCGAATGCTGTAATTTTTTATCAGATGGATATAAGTAGAGAGATGGTTATACAAAATGTCAACTGGAGATAAGTGGAGTCGCACAACTATGCAATTTTTAGCTGATGGTCTGTGGCTCTGATGATGTGCAGGGCCTCCGTCAATGTTTCTATGTCTCACATATATTTTTGTCAAATGGCTGTAATGATTTGCTGTTAGTGGTGGTAATGCCTCTGCTGTGTACTTCATGGCATTACAGTATGGCTTTCATTTCCTTCCGGTGTGTAGACTTCTTGAGCTATATGCTCTGTTATGTGCTTTGTTGGCACTTTTTATTTGTTGAATAAAAGAGTTCGAGTGGCTACTACTTATAAAAAAAAATGTTGTTGTTTCGCATGTACGTAGATTTTGGTATTAGATAGAGGTGAGAAAAAACATGGAAACAAAAACTAATTGGCGTGTAATTTTGGATTTACGTAAATTTTGGTTTCAAAAGAAAAAAGCGTGGAAACACACATGATTTTGAGAATTAAGGACCGTTTTATTGTAGTATATGAGGTGTTTACACCTGTCAATCTTTGACCTAATAGGAACCCGCCCATAAATTTTGGTTTTTGAACATAATTTTCTCGACCCGAATCTGATAAATCCGTAAATTAGTGGGTCAAACTCAATTCTCCCGTTTGACCCAGAAACTTTACTTTTTGCGTTCAAATCTATTATAATTTGTGACTTTTCATTGGAATTTATGACTATTAAATTATAACCGCAACTCGTTCCTATGTTATTTCTCTAATTTAAGTTGAAATATTTACTATAATCTATCGGTACTAGAAGATAATCGTATTTTATTATGTATATTGTACCAAAAATAATGTTTAGAGACAATTTTTTTAAAAGAAAAAACGGAAAAAGGTCGCAATCATAAACCGTTGGGTTGACCCAAAACTGAAATACACTGTCCGTATTTACCCGAACCCGAAATACACCCAACCAGTATTTACTCGAACCCTAAATACAACTGACCAATAACCCACCTGCCCGCCCAAATTGACAGGTCTTGGTATTTATGGACTTGGCCTACCTAGTGATGAGGTTCCTCACATTAGTTTTTTTAACACTCATCACGTCAAATGTGTCCATAATTATTTGGATAGCTGAAAACGAGCTGACCTTTGGAATTTGGATTCGACGAACTATAATTAACATCCTTTTTTTCTGCGAGGAAAAATCGGGAAAAAATCACATTGTTAATTGGTCCATCAGTACATATGACTCGATTAGACTTGGACAAACCCCAAGCCATATTTGTTCCTCCCCAACAGGGGTGCACCTTGGCCATATTGTGGGCTACAAGATTGTCTCCCCGTTTGACATGAACCCACATACTATTGTGGAAAAAACTCAAAGCCAATCTAATGTCCTCTACAATCAAATCAAATTCACTATAAAAATGTTCTGTATTATTCAGACATTTTACTAATGCTGAACTATCTGACTCAAAAATAGTTGGGTCATAGCTGAACCGGCTCGCTAGCTGTACCGTAAACTCTCCTGCTTTTGCTTCCGCCACAGCCGGGCCCCAGTTTGCTCGACATCTCCTGGGGGCTGCCAGCAGCAATTGCCCCCTGGCATCTCTGGTAACAACTCCTATTGTGACCCATCCAGCCTCCGCGAGAGAAGCATCCATGTTCATCTTCACATCATGATTTGCAGGTGGTTGCCATGTTATTGTGGTTGTTGGTGACACCTCTGTGCTTTCCCGCTTCTCGATCTTGGCCAGCTTTAGGCTGTCTTTAGTCAACTGTCTCGCTCTATGCACAAGCACCTGGGCAGGGGTATGTCTTGATTGATGGACATGGTCGTTTCGAGCCCGCCACACTAGCCAAGCTGTTGTCAGGTTTGTAATAAACTCCTCCTTCGAACAGGTTTGTTTCCAACGTAATATCAGTTCACTCGGATTGGAGTCGTCCCTTATATCTTGCACAGTTATGTCTCCCAGCAGTTCCCAAACTCTTCTACTTTCTCGGCATACTATAATGGCGTGTCATGCGCTTTCCATAGAGTCATCACACCTCGGACATTTCGAGTTCTCTGCAATATGGCGGCGATGAAGGAGCGCTGTAGTTGGGAGTAAACATCCTATTAGATTGAATGGATTTTCACGGATTTCAACTCACCAAAAGAGTGACTCGCGGTGATGATCAAAGTATTTTTTTTCTTTACTTTTAACCTTTTAAATAGTTTACGTAAACAATCATCTTTGTCAAGTTACTTTTCAAAGAATTGAAATCAGTGAAAGTTCAATCATTGTAATAAGATGTTAAGTATAGTTCGATGAGTCCAAATTCCAAAGATCAGTTTGCCATATCCAAATTACCCCAAAAGTTGAATTATTTAATTCCCATAACCCAAAAATTTTGAGATCTATTTTTTACTTAATTTTATGTATACCTCGTATTTATAGCAGTAATTGACGTGACAAATAATTAGCATGGAGACCTTACAATTTTTATTTTTTTTTGGCAATGGAGTGGACTTGGTTAGCAGGCTCCAAATTAGTAGTGCAAATTCCTAAGCTTAATTTAGAGTGTGAGAAGGGCATGTTAGCTTTTCCTCTAAGTTGTGTTGAACTTTTCACATAACTCACAGCTCTTCACCCCCTTTTTTTTTTTTTTTTACTATTTGATTATTCAATTTTGATAAAAATAAGTCCATAATATATATGTATTAAAGTATTTATTGATAAAAATAAGTTCATCTCATGCCTTTGGGCCCATGCAAAACGGGAAGCCAATGAGGTGGCCCATTTTCCTGCAAAAATTTAGTTGTGCTGAGAGGAGAGAGTGTGGATTGAAACTTGTTCAAGGCATGTTGAACCTTATGTGCTCATGGATTGTTTGGCAATGAATTAAGCCCACAGCTTTGCATAAAAAAAAAAGTATTTATTGATATTCAACTTGAAGTTGAGTTAATCATGCAAATTTCACAACATAATGAACATCTACCTTCTTGAGAAAAAAATTATCTTTAAATAATAAATTGGGTTAACAGAAAGTTTGAAGAGATCTTTATATTAGTATCCGTCAGTTCTTATATTAGTAGCTCAATGCAAATTGTATAGAGTAATTTAAGTGAAAGTTATCTTCTCTCATGGCACTTGTCATCATCGAAAATTTATTAATACGTATTCTATGAATAGTTCAGTGTTTGGTGCTCAATTTATTCAATTATATATTTCACGGCACTATCATTAAAGATATATTGCTAATTGTTATACATTAAAGTTGAAATAAAGTGATATGATTGAATCATATAACAATAATATTACATAAAAATTGTGTAAAATTATACTTTTATTCATTATTTTTTACATTTTTAAAGAATGTCTAAAATAATCTTAGTGAACGGGATTGATTATCGAAAATGATAAACATCTTGATGCAAGATGGTTCTTAACCATCTTGCATTTCTTCTAAATCACTAATAAACTTTAATGTAAGTGTATTTAAATCATTCTAAAATCATGTTTCATTATTTTCAGGGTTACTACAACTTATAAACAATTTAAAAATAATTATTTATTTATATTTATTTCATAAATATAAAACTATGTATAAAATGTGTCTTTTGTACTATGATCAATAAAATTAGGCTATTATTATATTTTTGGATCTAGATAATAAGTATTTTATTATTATAATTGGTAAATATATATAATTATTAAAGAAAATATTAATAAAAGTTACAAAAATGTGAAATATGAACAATTCAAGATGGTTAAGGACCATCTTGAGTCAAGATGGTTATCATGGTCCATTGATTATATTAGGGTATAACGTGTGCTTATTGACGTAGCCAACGGACCAAAAGTTTCTTATAATTGATAATTAATACTTATTATTAAAAATAATGATAAAAATCATTAAAAATATTAATTTAAGAAAAGGTAAGACACTTAAGAAATGTATTTGGTTAAGGCACCTACCATCGTCCTTAGTTTACATAGTAGGGTAAAAAGCACTCGTGGCAATGCCACAAAGATTTTGGCCTCTCAATATCTTCATATACCCACTCAACCCCCAGCCTGGGCCCCACGAGTTCTTGACATACCAGTAATCCCCATCGGCCTCGGATCCGTACCCTATGATAGCGACAGCATGATTCAGGTTGGTCCCACAAGGCCCCTTGAAGATCCCGCTCGTGTAATCTTGAAAATTGTCAGAGTTGACCAACACTGAGACAGGTTGCGCCGCCACAGCCGCCATAAGGGCGCCTTCGTTGCCGGGGTCCACACGTTCGTAGCCGGTTATGGTGGTGTATATCCGGTGATCCGTTTGGCACTGTCCGATCGAGCCGTGGTCACTCGTGTACGGGTAGTCGTCGTACATGGCGAGCCCGTGGCTGTTCTTGATATAGTCGTAAGTCTTGTCGAGGTAGTTCCGGTTACAGCCGTTGTAGCAGTCGACAAGTTGTTGTTCGGAGAGGGGGATCAATTGGCCGTTTTTTATCTTGTTTAGGGCTTCTATGGCGGCTGCTGTTGCGAACGCCCAGCAACATGCTGCAAAGGACTAGAAATTAGATTGGATGATAAGGACTATCAGTTGCGGATCTCGACCTTTTGATTAGAGGTGACCAATACACTATTATTTTATATAATAAACATAAAATTTAAAATTTTTATTTCAAATTGATACTAAATTATTATTTTTTTCTAGGGTTACAGTCAACCAAGCCCCAGGTCTGCCCATCATGAGGACTATCATCTTAGTGGTCTGAGTTCAAACAACACAAACAAAAGATGTGCAGCTCATTTAAAACTCAAGTCCAAACAAGTATGAAATAAAATTTGTAACTAATGGGAACATGGTGATGCATGGTTGCGTAATCATGATCTAAACACTACCAAAGGACAAACAAACATGTTTGTTTGAATGGATAAGCAAGTGTATTGTAGATTTAAAAGTCTATGACTTTGAAGAAAAAGATTAAGTAAACTTCTAGATATTATTGAGAGCAAAACGATAAGCGTCTCGATTCAAAACGGTCGATAACTATTTTGAATTTCACATAAATCATTTAAAAAATTAAATATAAGCATATTTAAATTATTTTAAATGTGTATGTCATTACTTTGAAGATTATTAGGACTTACAAATTATATAAAAAATAATTACAAACTATATAAAAAAACATTAATTGTATATATGCCATATAGCAATAGATAATATGAAATGAAAGGAGCACTTACGGCAGGTTCCTTGGTCTTTAACAGTAGTTACGGCGTAATTATTCAACCAATTCACTGACGGGGGCAAATCATCGAGTTTCTGATACCTGAACTTGGTTGCGTTGGATGTAGTTGACAGAGCTTGAAGTGGTTGAGCAATGCCACCCAAATAAGTAGCTCGAAACTCGTCCTGTGTTAAATCAGTAAAGACATTAACTCCAAATACAGTATTGTTAAGTTTGGCTAATCGCTCGACATTTTCTTTGAATATATTGAAACGTTTTTCCTTCTCAACTTCATCTTTGTAGGCACGGCCATGTTTAGCCATCCATTGCTCGTGTCTCGCCCTTATCGAGTTTTGCTCATGATCGAGGGTACGAGAGGTGGCTCGAGAGGCCAAATGGGACATAAATAAGATGACTAGGGACAACAATGGCTTCAAAAAATTGCTAGTAGAAACCATGGTGGGTTTAGGGATTAATTAAGTGGATAAGTATAGTTAATTAGAGTGTCAATTAAGTTGATGGGATTTTATAGGCATGCTCATAATGTTATCGATCGAGTTAATCCCTTGGACTTATTGCCAATGGAAAGAAATCATGTAGCCATATTTTTTATTTCGTTTTGGATAATGATTATTGGCAACATTCGATTCTACATATTTGGATACAAATTTTTAGGAATATGTTTGAATAATTTCTAGAATTATTGTTTCCAGGGAATGAAAAGAAATAACTTGGCCATATTTGATTGTATCCCAAAATATACTCAATCTTAAAGGGCCAAATTAATTTTTTCCATTTAACATTTTTAAGGCCTTATATTTTGGTGTTAAACAAAATTAAAGAACATAAATTTCACAGCAATTTGTTTCGATGGGATAAATGAGTAAAACACCAAATGATACTTACAATGAAAATCATGACGGAATAGTTGTATATCTAAATGTATAATATTCAACTTTCAAATAACTAATACTAATGTTATTGACGTCCGACTTCAACTTCTTCAATGATTCCACATTTATTTTTTGAAAAATTCTAAGGTAGTCAATTTTTTTTTCAACTACGGTAGTCGATCAATGTGAACGCGTTGATCTACTAAGAATTAATCTGAACCATTAATTTATTTTTGGAAGCCAAATATAATAAAATATTATTGAAATTTTTTAAATATTCTTTCTATACTCTTGATAAATTTAAAATAAATATTGTCCAAATCTTTTAAATCTTTTTTCTATTCATCACAAAAGAAAAAGTATATTATTTCATTAAAATCATATTGTATATTGTATAAGTTGAATTAGTTGCAATGCCATTGATGGAGCTTATTACCCTCCATCATCAAAACATCATCATTCATCAATCTAATTTATAATTAAACTTAATGAATTAAGATTGTATAACTCCTTACTAATCACCTCCATATATCATCAAATACTTTCTCTCTTTTTTTTTCTTTTTTTGGTTGTGACAGAGCATATTGCAATACCATTGACACAAATTTGAGGGGAAATAATATGAAGTTGGAGAGATGCCACTGCCGAGCAACTTTGAAGGGAAAGATGACTATAGTTTGTCATAAATTAATTTAAAGGCCAATAAATGCAAAAAACATAGTATTTATATTCCATGATAAAATGATAAAACATACTACCTTTTTGATGAAGCAAATAATAATTTACTTGAATATATAATTAATTTGCTTTATCATTATTAATTAAATTATTATATAGATATTTATATTTCATGATAAAATTAGTGTAAAGTTAATATTAATTAGAAATTGTAGTAAGTTATTAGCAAAAACATATCATTTGAGGCTCAAACCCACAATCTTGAGACATCTATATACAAACCTACATAACAGCGGTTGGAATTGCACTACTTTGTAATTGATTGTTGTCAAATTAAATATATAATTGGCTTATAAATAATACATAAAGCATTTTTTCTATTTTTTGACGGAAGATTGCAAATCTTCTGGAGGATTGTAAAAGATTTTTTTATGGAAATTAAGTTATTTGCTAAAGATTGCATTAATAAAATTAATAAAATTAATAAAATAATAAAAAATAAATTAATGGTTAAAATTATTCTATCTACAATCAATGGTTAATATTCAATTTAACTATGGTATATAGTAAAAAAAAAAGTTTACTGCCATAGACCTTCCTTTAATTTTTATCATTGATGGAGAAGGTCACAGTCCATGTTGTATCAATTGGAAAGTCAATTTCCATCTAATATATTATCCATCAATTAAACAAAACTCTAAAAATAGACTAAAACCCTAAAGAAGGTAAAATAAAATTGTTACAAACAAATAGACTAACTTTATTTGTTAAATGTAAAACAAAATAATAATTGAAATAGAAATAATGAAATTGGAACTTATCATTGACAAGAAAGATTGGAATTTGTTTGAGTTAATTAAATTAATTGTGGGGTGAAAATATTTTATTAATAAAATTTGAATGTTTTGGGGAAAATAAATGAAAATGTTATAAGTGTTGAAAAAAGTGGAGTGGTTAATGATTAAAATAAATATTATTTCAATTTCTTTTTTATTAAACTTTTGAGTTTAGTTTGAGTATTTTTTAGGGAGCAAAGTAAGATAAGGTAAGGTAAGATTGAGTTAAGTTAAACTTAAATAACTAGTCTAAAGAACATGGCCTAAATGTTAACGTTATTGATGTTTCACAAAACACTATGTCAAAAGACTACCCTACCGAGCACTAATCAAAAGTCTACCTTATCGAACACATTCTAAATAGTTTTGCTCTTTGTTATGTGGTCTCTATTGGCAAAAAAAAAAAGGTAAAAAAATTTATGTATCTCCCATTTTACATTGTAGGGGATATTTTTTGACAACAAAATATAAAATGCAGCTTCAAAATTAAATGGTAACTTTATAACATTTCGCACAACGCTTAACTACATTATCCAATTCTAATATTTATTTAAACCCTAAATACTATTCCAAACAGTACTGGCAAACACAACCTAAATGTGTTTGCTCTTTGTTGTGTGGTCTATGTTGACATAATAATAATAATAATAATAATAATAATAATAATAACATCTACATAGTAGGGTAAAAAGTACTTGTGGCAATGCTACACATATTTTGGCCTCTTAATTAGGATAAAAAGCACTTGTGGCAATGCCGCACATATTTTGGCCTCTCAAGATCTTCATATACCCACTCAAACCCCAACCTGGGCCCCACGAGTTCTTGACATACCAGTAATCCCCATCATCCTCGGATCCGTACCCCACGATAGTGACAGCATGGTTCAGGTCGGTCCCACATGGTCCCTTGAAGATCCCACTCGTGTAATCCTTAAAGTTGTCGGAGTTGACCCCGACCGAGACAGGTTGCGCAGCCACAACCGCCATCAGGTCACCCTCGTTGCCGGCGTCCACCTGTCCGTACCCGGATATGGTGGCGTATATCTTGTGATTGGTCTGGCATTGTCCGGTTGTGCCCTGGTTGCTCGTGTACGGATAGTCGTCGTACATGGCGAGCCCCTGGCTGCCCTTGATGTAGTCGTAGGTCTTGTCAAGGTAGTTCCGTTGGCAGCCGTTGTAGCAGTCGACGAGCTGCTGTTCGGAGAGGGGGATCAATTGGTTGTTTTTTATCTTGTTTAGGGATTCTATGGCGGCGACGGTCGCGAATGCCCAGCAACATACTACATGCAAAGGACGACCAAAATTATCAAATTTATATTTTAATATTAAATTTTGAATATCTAAACTAATATATAATTTAGCTATATCGATGGAACAATGTCTAGTTCTTATCTAAAAGACTTGGGAGTTAGTTAACACTATAGCAGCTCATTTTTTTTAAAGTTAGAGTCATTTGTTTTTTTTTTAAGCCTCACTAACCAATTATGAAAATGATATAGAGTCTTGGTGCAAGCTATTTAAAAAAAAAAAGTTGTGTAGGTATAAATCTATGTCCTAATATATTAAAGTGAAAATAAATAGTATGATTGACACGACTATAATATCACATATGAACACGTTAAATTATGACTAATCATGTGTAAAAACATACGTGCCACATGGCAATAGCTAATAAGGAATGAAAGGAACACTTACGACAGTTTCCTTGGTCTTTCACTGTAGTAACGGCGTATTTATCTACCCAATTCACCGATGGTGGCAAATCATCAAGGTTTTGATACCTGGATCTGGTTGTGTTGGATGTAGCTAACAGAGCTTGAGGTGGTTGAGCGATGCCACCCAAATAAGTAGCTCGAAACTCGTCCTGTGTTAAATCACTAAAGACATTAACACCAAATACAGAACTGTTAAGTTTGGCTAATCGTTCAACATTTTCTTTGAATATGTTGAAACGTTTTTCCTTCTCAACTTCATCTTTGTAGACACAACCATGCTTAGCCATCCATTGCTCATGTCTCGCCCTCATCGAGCTTTGCTCATGATCGAGGGCACGAGACGTGGCTCGAGAGGCCAAATGGGACACAAATAAGATGACTAGGGACAACAAAAATAGATGCAAAAATTGGTTAGTTGAAGCCATGGAGGGATTAAGGATTAATTAAGTGGACAGTTGTAATTAATTAGTGTCAATTTGATGGGGTTTTATAGGACAATGGTCATAATGTTATCGATTAGAGTTGATCATTTGCACATTATTTCAACGGAAAGAAATCATGTGGCCATTTATTTTTCCATATCTTTTTGGATATAATCATTTGGCAATATTCTTTTTTTATGGAAATGTATTGCTAATATTATTCATCAAATAGACCACCAATGTCTGGTATGACCGGATCGTGGATTGCATCTGGACCTTCATCCAACCAAATTCGACGGCCTACTTGGAAAGGTTGTAGATGGACCAAGGCATACGCTACCTTGTTCCCATTTCTACGAATTTGGCAACGTATTGCTAATATTATTCATTTCGCAAGATTCGATTCTACATATTGCTAATATTATTCATTTGGCAATATTCGATTCTACATATTTTGGATTAGGATTAATTATCTTTACATTATTTCTAGAGATATTGTTTACAGTAAATAAAAGAAATAATTAAATTGGCTATGTTCAATTGTATCCAAAATTATATTCAATTCTTACAGGGCCAAATTATTTCTTTCCCTGAACATTTAATTTTTATACCCTTCTATTTTGGTTTTTGACAAAGTTAAAGAGCATAAATTTCTCCTTTTTTTTATGGAATAAATTTCACAGTAACTTTGGTTATACATATATATTTGACCACTATCCGACTATACATATTTGATATTTTCCAATTACCACTAACATTTCCTCATATGTGATAAAGCCTCTTGATGATCAATGGCACATTTATTATATACTAAACCTTTTTTTTAGGGAAATTTTATATACTTAAAACTCAATTGGAGGTTTCAAAAAAAAAAATCAATTGGAAAAATATCAATATACAATTTCTTTAAAAAGATAAGCGGTCTAGCTTAATAGGCCTTATCACAGGAAATACCAACCCAATGTCCCTGTAGCGGATGGGATCGAGATAGGGATGACAAGGCTCATCGGCTTTGATTGAACATGGTCTAAACTGATTTCAGTGAGACAACCTATATAGTAACAAATACAAAATTGATATGTTTTTGTTGGGGAGATCCAAGGAGGGAGCCCACTTCAACCAATGCCCATGGTACACAAGTTAAATGAGGTTCCATCTTAAAACCAATCGGTGTTAAGAGGAGTAGCCCACTTTACTTATATACCATGCGCTTTCTCTTTACTTTTTCGATGTGAGACATTTACTCATGGGTGAATCCCAACAATCTCCCCCTTCACACATGAGTCTCTCCCCCTTGATCGGAAGCCTCTTTTTGCCTAAGGTTTCAAGTCACCATCAGGAGCCCATCATAGCCGCACCTTACTCTACAGAGCCGCACCCTACTCCACTTGAGTCTCATGCCACCACTCTGTCTCAAGAGTCCCAGCCGCACCTTACTCCACAGAGTCGCACCCTACTCCACCCGAGTCTCATGCCACCACTCTGAGTATTCAGGAGACCCAGCCGAGCATGCGCTATGGTCCCTACTCCTGTCCACGGTGATCTTCCCGCACCTTACCTGCGCCTAGTCAAACGAACCATCGGCTCTGATACCATTTATTGGGGAGATCCAAGGAGGGAGCCCACTTCAACCAAGGCCCATGGTACATAAGTTAAATGAGGTTTCATCTTAAAACCAATTGGTGTTAAAAGGAGTAGCCCACTTGACTTATATACCATATGCTTTCTCTTTACTTTTTCGATGTGGGACATTTACTCATGGGTGAATCCCAACCGTTTTGGAATCCAAATTCTTATTACTATTTTGAATTACATTTAGATTAATCTAAAATAATTAGATTCAAGTATATATAAATCATTAAAAAGTATATTTTATTAGTTTGACGGTCGTTACCATTCGTATAGGTGGAGACTGATTGTAAGGTGAAAGAACAAAGGACGTTAATACCTTAATCTTTTCAGATTAAGGAAAGATTAAGGTTTAAGACAGTTTAGTAATAACAATCAAATAAAGGACAATAGATATTAACTGAATAACCTCCTTTATTGAGATGAAACTGTTTGTAACGAAAGTGACCTAAGGTAAACGTCCTTAGGTTTACTTAGAACCAAGCGCCTTGCTAAGGACGCTTCTTATTTGTTGAAAGATGAACACCCACCAAAGCCTTCGTTTGGTGTTAACACTAGTCAAATCCTAAGTCCGTCTAGGATTTGATTACAAGAGTCTAACACAGTTCTAGATCCGTTAAGAACTTGAGAGCACTCTTTACACGCAATCTCACATACAAAATCACTCAAACAAAAACACAATTCTGTTTGATACACCCTATTTCATCCGTGGAATAGTTGAGTTCCTTCTTTTCTCAATTCTTCTATTTATGCTTGCTGAGCAGAACGTTCTTGAGAGCTTCCTTCCAACGTTCTTCTAATTCGTCCAAGTATGGATGCTTTGCTTCCTTCCATTCTTGAGAGCTTCCTTAGTTGGCGCCTTCCATATTTGATGCGGATCATATCTTCATGCAAGGCTTTCCTGAAATAAGGAGGTTTTAATTAGTTAATCAAATTAGGAGAGGAATAAAATGAAGATCTTCCCAGAATATATTCTACAAACTTCCCTGTTTTGTTTTTTGCTCTTTTTAGTCTTTCACTTCAAAACGTGTTGCTTGCTTGCTTTGTATTCTTCGTCCTTCTGTCTTGCTGAATGACCTTGTTGCTATCAAGGTAAACTTCCTTGATCCTGCACAAATCAATGTCCTTGCACAGAGGGGGTTTCTACATAAGGTAGTCCACATGAGTCTTCAAGGGAAGCCAAGAGTTGAGCCTGCAGTTGGGATGATCATTACAAACTGTTTTTGTTTAGCTGAGAAATTTGATTCTATTCGGTTTTTACATGTTAGTAGGGAATGTAATTGGGTAGCACATACTTTGAGCAGGCTTGCTGTTGTCAACTGTGTTAGTTTCATCAATTATTTTCGTGCACACACTTTACATCTTTCTTCAATGGCTTTACATCTTTATAATTGATGCACGAAAATAGGGATGACAATTGGTCGGGTTTGGGCCGGGTAGAGCCGTACCTTTACCCTGCTCATATTTAGCGGGTACAAAATACTGGTACTCTTACCCGTACGTACCGGGTAATGTGGGTATAACGGGTATAGCTGAAGATTAAATTATACAATCCGTTCTATACCCACATCTACAAATTAAAGGGTTATTTTCGAATATAATCATGTTAGCACATAAACAGAAATTTTCGGGGCCTGCAACAAGGACAAGGGTAAAGCTACATGTTAGCAGCTGTTTGACACCATAAAAATATGCAACAGAAATAGTACACAATATTCTATATTATATATAAATCTCAGAACCCAAAATTAAGAGCATTTAGATATTGTAAGGACAAAAACAACAAGCCTAATTTCTTAGCACAAAAATAGAAATACACTTATACATGATCTAGCAGTACGTGCATGGTTCATCACTCATACACTCAACATCGTTCATGCTTGCATGGACGTACGTACGTTACGTGTGAATTTGCATGGAAAATTAAGCCTACGCCAAAGGGTAAGCAAATTGCGATGCAAGATTGCAAATATTTTGCCGTCTTGCGATCCTAATATACCCATCTTCTCCCCACTTCTTTCCCCAGGAGTTCTTAACCAGCCAATACTCGGTCCCGGTTTCCGGGTCCGTGTCGTACCCGACAACTGTGACGGCGTGGTTCAAGTCAGAGCCGCAGTTCGGGTCGTCGAATATTCCTTGCACGTAATGATGAAAGAGTTGACCTGCATGGATTGGGGCATAAACAGGCTGTTTGGCCACAGCCTGCATGAGGGCGTTTTCATCACCGGGGTCGCTGTCTGAGTCGGACATGCCGCTGATGGTCACCGCGGTGGTCATCGACGGCTCGAGGCACGTGCCCTGGGGTGCATCCTTGTAGGAGTAGGCCTCTTCTGTGGTGAGTCCATGGCTTTGGATGTATTCAAAAGCATCAACCCTGTTACCTAAGCACGCGTAAAAATAAATCTAGATGTCACACAGGGGCGGATCCAGCCTTGTACCAAAGGAGTCAAGCGACTCCACTGCAATTTTGTAGAAAAAAAAATTTTGTTTTTGAAAAAAAAAACTATAACAAATATATATAAAAAACTAGAGTTATGTTCATTGAAGTACTGCGTAGGTGAGCGGTTTGAGTATAAAGTTGCTACCTTTAGATCCTAGGTTCGAGGCTTGAGCATTGGAGATTTTTTGCTATCTTTAGATCCTGGGTTCGAGGCTTAATGGGCTTGAATATTGTTTTCCTTCATTTATCAAGTATTATTTATTAGTTTTCATTTTGTACATTTCATGGTCAATCTTGTAATCTTTATGTTTATGTATATTTGATGTTAAAAATTAGAGTATAGTATAGAATAATCTATTTGCAATGTAGAACAATGTTTTGTTTTTTTTTTTTTCAATGTCCATAAAAATCAAATCAACGCTTGAAATGTCGGTGTCATCTTAATTACAACGATTTAACATAGCCGTTTTGATCTAGAAGATGATCATATTTTTGTTGTCACTAATGACATAATATACTTTAACTTGATTTGTTATTTGTTAAATGAGACTATATAATTAAACTAGGATTTATCTATTTATGAATTAAATTATGTGAATATTGTGAAAATAGATTTTTCTAATTAGATATATAACTTACAATTTTTCTATTTGATTTTGGAGATTGTCAACTGTTAGGATTTGGAATACTTACTTGCTATCTAATTGAATAATTGAATGTCTAATTTGCCAATTTATTAAAGTCTCAATGTGGTTAAATTAGATTTGGAAGACTTGTTAACTTTTGATTTTATCTGTTGGTTCTTTTATATTTTAGGGTTTTGTTTTATATATCTAATTTTTTAAATTGGGATTTTTTAATTGCTTGTACTATTTTCGTGAAATTTTGGAGGTTCTTAAGTTTTTGAATTATATTTTTTTGGTGTATTAAATTTTCCTACTTTATACTACTCAAGTTTATTTTTTAAAACTAATGATTCCTGACACCACTGACTCTGATTTCTGGATCCGCCACTGATGTCACAGTATAAAGTTATTGTTAGGTCAAGGTCATTTACCTTAGTAACTGCACGAAGGACCTTATACGGAGTTTCAATGAAAGACAAAACAAACCGTCAAAAAGAGAAGTTATTTTGTTTAGCAAAATCAGTGATAATTATCTTCAAATCTCTTTATAAATAAATTGATATTGTTGATATATATCTTGCATGATCAATATCTTCAATGGAAGACAACTCCAAGGAAGGAAAAGATTGCAAGATCAAGAAAATGGATATTTCCTTATATTATATATTCTAATTATCTATTCTAATTATGTGTATATAATATATATATTCTGATTATATATTATATATGGGCATGATTCTTGTAGATAATTCAAGTAATTCAATGTATAATTCAAGATGGTTGAAATTCGCATTCACAACCTAGATCAAGAACTTTGTATAATACAACAGCAAAGACGCAAAGAAGTACTCCCTCCGTCCAAATTAATTGACACTTCAACTAAATTTTTATCGTAAATTATTCACAATTATAATGAGTTACAATATAAAATTACATCCATTGTAATTTTAGTAAAGTTTCTTTCTAATGACGGTAAATTCATATTGTAACTCATTATAATTTGTGAGTTATTAACGGTCAAAATTTTTGTCAAAGTATCAATTAATATTGAACGGGCGGAAGTAATAAATGAAACAAAATAGCAAAAACAATCTATTCTTTAGAATGGTCAAAACTATACAACATATACTTTTCTTCTTGATAGAAAAGTATTCGGAGTCTTCTTTCCTTAGGTTTGTCTATTGACCTTTGCATTAGACTTCAAAGTTCAAACTAAAATGGCATGAAATTTGGGCAAGATATACATATTTAGTAGGGATATTGGATGACAATACACCGAATTTTGGGGGTATTAGATTGTAATATACCGACCTTTACTATTGGACAACAATATCCATAACCTTTTTACTTGGGTGAGATTATTATACCAACAGTGACTAAGGGGGTGGTGACTGGCTAACTGATCTCTGTTCTGACGTGAGAGGCAGAGGGAAAATAATCGACCCTTGCCCAGTAACCCTGTTAACCCCTCCGTTTTTCTCAATAACCCACATTTAAAAGAATCGGCCCTAACACAATGACTAACAAGGTGGTGAATTGGTCTTCGTATTAACATGATACACAATCAACCAATGTCTTGTAATGTGGGTTAGTGAGAAAAACTAAGCTGTTAATAGGGTAATTGGCCTGGAACAGATTTTTTCCCTTCGCCAGCCACGTTAGCGCGCATGGCGGCCGATTCACCACCCCCTTAATTACTGTTGGTATAATAATGACACCTAGGTATAAAGGTCAGGGATATTGCTGTCTAATAGTAAAGGTTGATATATTACAATCCAACACCCCCAAAGATGGGTATATCATCATCCAAAAACCCTATTTAGTAAGTATTTTGTTTTAGTTTACTATCAATATTAATCATTATATGTTAAATTGAAAAAAGATTATATAATTAAATTATATAACTATAATATTATATATAAATCGCGCATATAAATTAAAGTTATATTTTGATGCATAACTTTTCAACTTTACAAAAATATAACTTAATTATTTTAGTTACCTCCATTACAACCATCTCGGGCGGGATAAACACAATCAAGGAGTTCTTGCTCCGATAGGGAGATGAGTTCTCCCGTCGTGATTTGGTGTACTCCCTCAACTGCAGCCACCGCTGCGAATGCCCAGCAACATCCTACAAAAACATATGAACATAAAATCGAATCCAAAACAAATCTTCTTGAATAACGTTTGTATCATACTCCTGGGACTACAAGAATGTACATCGTGCCTTCAGATTATACTACTCATAAACCTTATGAAAAATATTCATTAATTGCACCACAATACTCAATAAAACTTTAGACAAATAGGACATGCTAATAATGACAATAGAAAAAATCATTTGAAAAGTGTGAACGTGTAAACTTTAATGTTACATTATATGCTCTTAAACTCTAAAGAAACAAAAGTATGGTCATAAAACATAAAACAGGAAGCAAGTATAAGCGTGATAAATTTATTCATAAACATTGTCCAAAAATATTAATTAAACTACATTACAATGCTCATAAATTTTAGAGGAAATACTCATAATTAGATCAAAAAATTACTCGGATGTACCCTAATATTTGGAGAAACTATTTTTCAGTACCCCAACTTTTCAAAACTCATTTTGAGGTACCCTTACTTTTTGGGTTAGTAATTATTTAGTGCTTTTCCGGCCATCAATTTTATTAAGTGACCGAAATACCCTTATTCTTCTTCTTTAAGGGTATTTCTTAAAAATGGAAGAACAAGGGTATTTCGGTCACTTAACCAAATTAATGACCGAAAAATCACCTAATAATTTCTAATCTGAAAAGTAAGGTTACCCCAAAATGAGTTTTGAAAAGTTGGGGTACCTGAAAAACATTTCACCAAAAGTCAGGGTACTTCTGAGTAATTTTTTATAATTAGATAGGTCCGTAAATAGAGAGCATGATACTCTCAACAGTGTAGTTCAATTTTCACTTCTTGGAAAAGAGATTATGATTAATTACTACACAATTAGTTAGGTGTACATTATAGTCTACATGCATGGGTCCATTATGTACGACTATATATATATATTGGCCTTTCTAAAAACTTTCTCCTTGCTAAATTTGTGGATTATCCACTAATTTGAGGATTTGAACTTTCACTCTGGTTTAGATTTTGAATAATAATAATGAAAAAAAAAAACTACAACCATGATCTGGAGCAATATAATGTATGAAAATTCTAGGGTGTATGTAAAATGATGGTGAGACGGATTTTTGAGGGTTGTAATTATTCTATTGTGGCTAATAAATCATATTATAATGACTTTTCAATATGCATGTACGTAGCTAATAGTTTATCGAGTGATGGCTTTTATCATTGTCACCCAAACAAATTATTAAGCATCCCTATATTCATAGAAAAATCAACACAGTCATATGTTATGTAATAAATTTATAATAATCAAACACTCACAGTATAGGAGGTACTAAATACTTAATAAGATATGTGACTTGATTAGTATATATCATTTCATACGCACCGCAATCTCCTTGGTCTTTCACATCGATTACAGCTCATTTTTCTTTCCAATTTATCGACAATGGAACTTGATCTAGGCTCTGATACCTAGGTTTGGTTGCATTACTTGAATCACCATGCCTAGCTTGAGTCAGCCTCTCATGGCTCGTATGAGTAGATTGAAACTCTTCAGATGTTAAGTCCGTAAAGGCATTAACACCGAGCTTATATAGCCTCTTGCCCGCTCCATTACTGTTAAACTCCTCTATATATTTCACGTTTTCCTTGAATATGTTAAAACGTTTTTCCTTCTCAAGTTCATCTTTGTAAACACGACCATATTTAGCCATCCACTGCTCGTGCCTCTCTTTCATCGAGACCTGCTCGAGGTCAAGAGGACGAGATGTGGCTTGGGAAGACCAATGTCCTAAGACAAGGACTAGGGCAAAGCATAATAGGGAGAAGAAATGGGTTGTGGAAGCCATGGGGTGGATTTTACTTTAGAAGGAGATGTTTTTAATTTGATGAGGAAACTAAGTGTGGCATGCATTGGCTTTTATAAGCAATAGTTTGGGTTAGCAATGGTATGAATATGATTATTATTTATTAGATACTAGCTTCTAGTGGTCAATGGAGTCATCGAGGGATAGATTACTTGCATTTGGGTTGGATGGACAATAACATAGAAACAACTAATATGGGGGCCTTGTGGGGTATAATATGTAGCAAAAGTGTAGAATAATCAGAAATGAAAGAACCTTAAAAGGGGGTTGATTGAGATCGCCGGCTAAAATTAAGTCAAGGCTACAAAACTCAATACACAAGTCAGTCAAAGTACTTGGCATAGTCACGGATAAGGATAAAAACGAAATGTAAATGACAGAAATACAAGAAGATAATACATGAGAATTGAATTTAGCTGATGTTCACCCTTCCAAATAGGGTCATGTCTCCGGGCCTAAGCTTCTCTTCACTTAGGCTTTCGAACTACTTCACTTCTTGTTCACTTAAAAAGTACAACTAGATCCTCAATCTCGGCTTCTTTGAATACCTCTAAGACAAGCTTACAAAAAACTCAATCAAGATGGCAACACAATCAGTGCAACACCCTAGATCTACAACTCAATAAAGGCAATATCCTTGTATATCAATGTGTTATAATGAATTGATTTCTTTTGAAGTTATCCAAATTTACATACTAACGTTTCTGCCTCCAATATTCTATTTTAATTATTATTTCGTAAATTTAGAATAGTAACAAGAAAAATATAAATTTTTTTATAAAGTATTTTAGGTACCTCGAGAAATTACCCATATTTTACACTGGACTAAAGGGAATCATGACTGCTTCCAAATCAAGAGTGAATAAAGCCGTAGTTCTTTTTAGTAAATTTATAAAAGTATAGATAAAAGTGTGATTTTATACTATTTATATATATATTATTATAGTTCTAGAAGTCAATCGTGCAATTTTTTTTCAATTTAATTTACAAATATATAGATTTTATATAATAACGAGACACTTAATATATGTCTTGTCCAAGATATTTATCATTTTTGTTCCTTTTAATGGGAGTCGCTATATACAAGCAAACATTCAAGTGAAACGATCGAGCTCTCAGCTCTACCCCACACGAAGACTGACTGAGCTTATACATATCCAGCTAGTGAATGAAGTCAATATATATTTAGGCCATGTTCTTTTATGCGGTGTTTTGCGGTATGACGTGATATGATGTGGTGAAATTGTGGCGGGTATGGTGGAATTATAGTGAGTTATTAGTAAGTTATGGCGGGTTTTTTAATATATGTATAAATATTGTATTGGTAATTGTGAAAAAACAATTGGAAAAAGTGAGTTGAAATATTGTATTGGTAATTGTGAAAAAGTAATTGGAAAAAGTGAGTATAAATATTGTATTGTTTTTGGATGATTAAAAAAGATATATAATAAATTTGAACAAGTAATTTGTGGTGGGTTGTGGTGGGTTGTGGTGAATTGTGGTGGAATGGTATACTGTGGTGGGTTGTGACAAAGTGCGGTAGGCTGTGGCGCCGCAAATTGCCAATCGCAGAAAAGAACAGGGCCAATAATGCTATCCAATTAATAATGCTATCCAATTTATATTTTGGTTTTGAATTGCTCTAGTCTTTTACTTATATTTTGGTTTAGAATATGTATACTTGTCTATATTAATAATGCTATCCAAATTTTCTAGTCTTTTACTTATATTTTGGTTTAGAATATATTTTTCTATATGAACAATAAATATATCCAATTTCTCTAGTTTTTGGAGTTAATATCTTATCAATTGCTTATATTTTGGTTTAGAATGCTAGATAATAATGCAATTTATTATGTGCACTCGGAGCATATGTTCTAAGTAGTATGATTGTTCACTACAAATATCATGGAACACGTGCTCCTAGTACATGTATTAATATATGTTGGACTAATAACTTACGGATAATGCTAACTAAATACATATACTATTAGCTACCACACTTCTATTTTTATTACGCCTATAATTTTACTCCATCTCTCTCAAAATGATTGACTTTTACACTTTTTGATATTTATTTTAATTAATAATTTCTCACACTTATTTTAACTTCACAAACTTCATTTTATGATAAGAAGGTTGTCTATATCTAGATTCCCAAACTGCACTTATACATATTTTCCTGGGAGTTTATTGTTATATTTGTATATTGTCACATAATATTTTATCAAAATATACAATGTTATATTTTTTTAATAGCATTTTTCAATGCAAATCTAGTTGTATTGATTTTATATGTTAAGTCATTGTATATATTAAAAAAATTAACAGTCAAAATTATTTATACCAAAATAAAAATGGTACTTAAAAAAATGTATGGAGGGAGTATTTTCTATCTCTATCTCTATGTGACTCTCTATTTATATATACAATTTATATGTAATATTTTAGTTATAGAAGTCAATCATATCATTTTTTTTTCAATTTAATATCTGAATAAATGAGTTTTATACCGAGATAGGATACTTAATTGTATTGTCCCAATACTAATATCATTTTCGTTCATATATATTTGATACTTAAAAATTGATGTCCCCCAATAAAATATTTGGTGTTCATGGAGCAAATTTCTGATGCTCTCCTTGTATATTTAATATCCCCGAAGACAATATTTACGTTCCTTTAACATCGAGTATGAAGAATCTCAATCCAATCTGAGGACCTCATCACAGCCAGCAACGAGGACCTCCAGCGCCAGCAGCAATATTTTGTTTGAAAGATTGACAAGATTAATTTAGGGAAGTATCTTCAAAATCCTAAATATTATTCCCTCATGCATTTCCTGATTGATACAATAACGGCTAATATTCTTATTTCAGAAATCCAATGAAAGAACGGAAATCATGGAAGTCATAATCACATAGAAGATTGAAGAATAATCCAAGAAAGGCAACAATCCCCTCCAAAGGAAAGAGAACGTTGCTGCCTCAAGCCTTCGCGTATATATTCTGTCAAGCTCTCTCAAAGATGGGTGTAGATTTCCAAGCAAGAAAATCAGTGTAGGAATTTGAGTTAGCAAATTCTGAGTTGTAGGAATATTTGAGTGAAAATGTTCTGAGTTTGTAGCCACAAAGAATCGTGGTGAGTTAGTAACCAGAAAGTGTCTCTGGTAAGGACCTCTAAGGTCGTGTGTTTAAAGTGAGAAAGGGTTCTTGCTTTAAGAGTGTTTCCCCTTTGTAATCGCCTCTTCTGTGAGGCCTCAAGTGCAGAAGACATCTGTGAAGCCTTCTGCTCCTATAAGCCTATTGAGGACCTCACGATCCTCAATAGAGCCGAGTTGTAATCTCCTCCTGTTTTAGCACTTTAAATTCAATCAATAAAGAAGTATTATTCTGTTTATAAAAGTGCGACTAACCCTTTTGTGTTGATTAAGTGCAGAATATTTATACAACCCTATTCACCCCCTCTAGGGTTATTTCAATTGGTATCAGAGTGGGTCTACAAATTCAAGAGTTTAACCACTCGTGGAAAAGATCATGGTCGCTATCAACACAAATGAAGCTCCTCGAGGACGCTCATGGACAATAGCTCCACCACTCACTTGAGAAAACTACAGGTCGTGGAAAAGACAAATGGAGGTCTTCCTCAAGGACCAAGATGAGGACCTCTGGACTGTAGCTACCGAGGGAGATTATCCTACTCCCACGAAGAACAGTGCTGGTCAAGATGTCCTAAAGAAAAGATATGAAATGACCAATAAAGAATTGGAGCCATTGAGAAAAAATACTCATGCCCTAAACTTGATCTATTGCAGTTTAAATTCAAATGATTTTGAACGTGTATCTAATTGTGAAACTGAAAAACATGTTTGGGATTATTTGATAACCTCTTATGAAGGCACAAGTCAAGTCAAGGACACCAAAGTAGATATCCTTGTCCAAAAGTATGAGGCCTTCAGAATGGAAGAAAATGAGACTACTGAAGAGATGTTCAAAAGATTCAGCATCATCACCAACCACGTCATATCACTGGGAAAAACCTACCCAAATGAGGAACAAGTTAGAAAGGTCCTTCGATGTCTGCCTAGAAGAAAATGGGGTCCAAAAGTCATAGCCATTGAAGAAGCTCAAGATCTCAAGGCCCTCAAGCTGGAGGAACTCATTGGAAAACTATTAGCCTATGAGATCCAATCGAATGACCTCTTAGAACCCAAGAAAATTGCCCTCAAGGCAGTACGTGAATCTGACATTGAATCAGATAATGACGAGGAATATACAATGGCAATGATAGCTAGAGGGTTCAGAAGATTATACAATAAAAATCCAACCTTTCGAGAATACATCAAGGATGGACGAAACAAAAAGGCAACCTCAAAAGGTAAGGCCTTAATAAAAGAAGAATCTGACCCATTTATTTGTTTTAGTTGTGGCAGCTCAAAACACCTTGTGAAGAACTGCCCTCTGTAGACCCCGAAAAATCGATGACCTTTTTCGCGACGCTACTTAAAAGAATGATTGGGAGCCGACTAGGATTGCTTAACCTTAAATAAGGTTGAACTTTTAAGAATGTTTTCGTTAACAGATTAAAAAAACGATTTATGCGCCCGAGATTCACCTTTAAAGAAAGAAGAAAGAAAGAGACAAAAAAAGAAGGAGAAAGCACGAAGGAACCCGTCTGGGTTCTTGCTTCAATCACGGGTTTCACATCGCACTCTACGAGAAAAAAAAGAAAAAAAAAGGTAAGAAGGTGATAAACCCGCCTGGGTTCATGAATTGAACCTAGCCGGGTTACTCCTTGCGCTAATCACAAATTAGGTCATAAAAATCATAAAAATGGTAAACACCAAAGCACGAATATAGAGTCGCCAGTTGAATTTTAGGAGAAAAACAACAAACCATTTAAATATAGACTTCGGCCTGCGAATCCAAAGATGGATTCGGGGGTAAGGTTACGAATTTGACAATTAAAATCATCAAATCTGCCTATTCAGCGAATAGACTCTACTAGAATTAAATTAAAGCAAAACTAAAGTTAAAAGGGAGGAATTAGATATGAATTTTACAAATTCATCATTAAAATCATGCAAAACATTGAAAATATAAAAAAGAATGAATTCGATAGATTACTACATGTTTTACATCAATTATGCTAACCTTTAGTGAAGCAGCATGCAAGGGGAGAGAAGAGGTAGAGAGAATATGCTAGTGTCAATACTCTAGCATACCATGGTGTCTATGGAAGGGAAAAAAGGGTTTAATTTATAGTGGAATGAGGGGAGCAAGGGGTGCGTTTAGGATTTAGGTTTAGCCGCGATGACAAATCAAACTCGAAGTTCACTTTGGGTCGAGCCGTGTTTGGGCCCAAAGAACCTGCACGGGTTCTCACGAACCAACGAGCTTTGGCCCAGCAACCCAGACGGGCTCACGCCAAGCTGAACCAGGCTTTGGCCTTACCGAACTCAGCCGGGTTGGACCGTAATTGCTGGGCTATTTTGCTTTCTCTCGGGCTAGAAAAGAAATGGGCTTGCATGCTACCAAACTACTCGGCTAGCTTATTTTTACAAATAACTAAAACTAATACCGGTACAAAATCCGGTGTCTACAGATAGCCCCCACTTTGATCGAGTTTGAGTAAAACGATGATCAAAGTAGTCTTGATGATCTTGGATATGAATCAGAGGCCTGCTCGGCCGTTGACGCTTGGAAGCTTGGTCTCGCCCGATGTTGGTTGGCCTGCTTAGTTTCTTCCGTAAAGCTGACCGAATTGATCCGCCTCATTTCGCCGTGAGGTGGATCAAGGTCATGCACTTCATTTCGCCGTGGAGTGCAAGACCTGTGTCTGTATGGGTTGACTTGCTTAGTTTCTTCCGTAAAGCCGATCGGGGTCGATCCGCTTCATTTCGCCGTGAGGCGGATCTAGGGGGGCATGCTTCATTTCGCCGTGAAGCATGACAGGATGATGGGGTGGTCCACTCTCATTTCGCCGTGAGGCGGACCGAGGTGACGCGCTTCATTTCGCCGTGAAGCGTGTCGTGATGATGAGGTGATCCACTTCATTTCGCCGTGAGGTGGATCAAGGTGACGTGCTTCATTTCGCCGTGAAGCATGCCGTGATGATGGGGTGGTCCGCTTCATTTCGCCATGAGGCGGACCGAGGTGACGCTTGGAAGCTTGGTCCTGCGGCGATGTTGGTTGGTCTGCTTAGTTTCTTCCGTAAAGCTGACCGAATTGATCTGCCTCATTTCGCCGTGAGGTGGATCAAGATCATGCACTTCATTTCGCCGTGGAGTGCAAGACCTGTGTCTGTGTGGGTTGTCCTGCTTAGTTTCTTCCGTAAAGCAGGTCGGAGTCGATCCGCTTCATTTCGCCGTGAGGCGGATCTGGGTGACATGCTTCATTTCGCCGTGAAGCATGATTGAAGGTGGTCCACTTCATTTCGCCGTGAGGCGGACCGAGGTGACGTGCTTCATTTCACCGTGAAGCGTGTCGTGATGATGAGGTGATCCACTTCATTTCGCCGTGAGGTGGATTAATGAAGTGGATCAAGGTGACGTGCTTCATTTCGCCGTGAAGCATGCTGTGACTTGCGTCTTTGTGCTGAAAAGGGTGTCATCGCATTGTGAAGGCCCGATGACGGCCACCGAGGATGAGTTCGTCTTTTTGTAACCGCCTGACGACCGATGTATCTCGTGCATTGTCCTGCAAAACAGAGAAGGAGAGCATCAGTTTATCTGAAAATCAGAGCGAGTCAGAGAATTTACCTGTCAGTTGCGCTTTAGCTCTCGGAAATGGGCTTAAGTTTGCCATTGCTTTGGGCTTGAATTAGAGCGACGAATCCGTTTGAGGTCTTGAATTGGGCTTGCAATTGCAAAGCCCACTTTGGCTGCGATGAACTTGGGCTGGTCTTTTTGGCGCAAGGAACCCACTTTGGCTGCGATGAGCTTGGGCCGGTCATTTTGGCGCAAGGAACGACCCACGAACCGTCGGTCATTTTGGGCGTAAGGAACCCGTCTGAGTTTCTGCAAAGCCCACTTTGGCTGTTATGAGCTTGGGCCGGTCATTTGGCGCAAGGAACGGCCCACGAATCGTCGGTCATTTTGGGCGCAAGGAACCCGTCTGAGTTCCTGCAAAGCCCACTTTGGCTGTTATGAGCTTGGGCCGGTCATTTGGCGCAAGGAACGGCCCACGAATCGTCGGTCATTTTGGGCGCAAGGAACCCGTCTGAGTTCCTGCAAAGCCCACTTTGGCTGCTATGAGCTTGGGCCGGTCATTTGGCGCAAGGAACGGCCCATGAACCCGTCTGGGTTCCAGCGTTGGGCCTGCAAATGCAAGGCCCATTTTTGCTGCAAATGCATCTGGGCCGGTAATTTTGAGCGTAAGGAACCCGTCTGGGATCCATTTTTTCTCTTTTTTTTTTTGCTGCAAATGCATCTGGGCCAGCAAGTGTGGTTTTAGGATAGATTTTAGGATAGATTTTAGGATAGATTTTCGGCCAATGCATGCCTTCCATGATCTTATTGCTGGGACCCGCCGGTTGGCCACTTGTGTGGTGTGCATGCATCCACTTTCCCTATAAAAAGGGGCCTCCTCACACCCTCAATCAAACATCTCATTCCTCTACTTCCTTTTCTTGCTAAAGAAAAACATTCATTCACTAGTTAGGAAGCAATGGTTAGAAAAGCTAGAGATTTGCCCGTTCAACCCCATGCAACAAACTGGGCACATGAAATGTCCTCCCGGCGAGCATGGACTCCTAGGCCGGGTTGGGAACCGTCGATTCTGGTGCCTGAACCGTGGAACCACGTATGGCACAAGCATTCTCATGTCCGGGTAATATCTTCTTCCTGACTCTGCTTTTTAATTATAGCATAAATTTGCAAGTAGAAATGTTTTAATTCTAGCTTGTTGATTTAGCTACAAATAATGAAGTAATTTATGTCGATTACCCGTATTGTTTAAATCGAACTTTAGAGAACCGAGGATGATAGGCCGATTTTTTGCATAATGAGCCCGTCTGAGTTTGCTGCGTGAGAGGCCCGGACCGGTCCTATTTTGAGTTAGTCCGAAAAATGAGCTCGTCTGAATTAGTCCGAAAAATTGAGCCCATTTGATCTAGGAACCCGTCTGGGTCAGTCCGAAAAAAAAAGGCGGCCCAGCCTTGTTCTCGTGAACCCATTTGAGTTGGACCGGAAAGTGAGCGGCCCGTCCCTTTTTGGTGCTAAGAACCCGTCTGGGTTCCTGCATACGGCCCAACCTTTTTTGGACTTGTCTGATTTGTGCTGATGCGGCCCAACTTCTATGGAACCCGTCAGAGTTCTGCATACGGCCCAACCTCTCTTTCTTGGGTTGGGCTGCAATTAGATGAAAGGGCCCAACCTGTCTGATTTTTTAGCGAGAGAACCCGTCTGGGTGGATGTAAGTGAGCGGCCCAACTTTTGGCCGAAAAGAGGGGCCCAATCCCTTTTTAGCGCTAAGAACCCGTCTGGGTTAATCTTAACAAAGAGCCCGTCTGCGCCTTGGCCCGTCGTCAAAGAACCCATGTGAGTTGGGCTGATGCGGCCCAACTCCTCTGTAACCCGTCTGCGTTTCCTTGGGTGGGCCGAAAAAACGAGGCCCAACCCTCTTTTCCTTGGGTGGGTCGAAAAGCGAGGCCCAATTCTTAGAAACCCGTCTGCGTTTCCTTGGGTGGGCCGAAAAACGAGGCCCAACCCTCTTTTCCTTGGGTGGGCCGAAAAGCGAGGCCCAACCCTTTTCTTCTTGTGAACCCCTTTCCTTGGGTGGGCCAAAAGATCTTTTTAGCCCCCTAATTTAGTGGAAGTTCAATTTAGCTTTTGCTAAATTAGGGATTACTTGATAGTTTGCTGTATGGACTTGTCTCTTTTTTTGAATTTTTATGGTGGATCCTCAGGAGGATTCCCTTAGAACTGGTGGCAATATGCGGAAACCAATCAAGGTGGTGGAGCATTTTGCGGAAGATAACTGGGCGCTTGCGCTTTTAGAAGAGTCAGGATTCGACCTCTTCTGGAAATGTGTCAAGGCCTGGGAACCTTGTACACCACGGGTGATGGGGCGTGCGCTCGCAGAGAGATTCTGGGATTCCACCAACACATTCCACCTCCCTGTGGGAGAAATGGCCATTACCCCTGTCGACTTTGTGATGATTACCGGACTACGCTGGGGTGGTCAAGATGTCGAGTTCGACCCTGTTGTGCCGGACCAGGTGATGGAATTATTAGAGCCTGTGCTCGAACGGCGCCGATTTGGTCGAAAGATGAAGCTTTCTTATGGTTCCTTCGAGGATGTTATCACTTCTGCCGACTTCACTCATATGGATGAGTTTCAGCGTCGCTTTATTTTCCTGGCATATTTCATCTCTGCCACGATGTTTGCCAATCGAGGAGACGACGTTTACTTGACCTGGATGAAGAATCTCCTTGATCTAGAGCAGGTCATTCATCGGAACTGGGCAAAGGCTGCTTATGCTAACTTCATTCGTTGGCTTCGCTATGGTGTTCGGCCTGGCACTGATGTGGACCCATTCTTTGCACCAGAGAATCCGTGGGAGATGAGCGGTCCGAGCATGTGGAAGGTGCTCGAGGTAATCTTCGAGACGCTTCTCTTTTACATGCATTTCTCTCTTCTTTTTTATATCATGAGTCTCGGTATTGACATATTTGCAGGTATGGGGGTATGAGTACATTAAGGGATTCACTATCCCTACCCGACACGCCCGCATAAAGGCAGCAGAATGGTGGCACAAAAACTACCTCGAGCGAAAAAAGAAACCATTTGGGAGCTTAGATGAGTTGCGCCGCATCTTGGATCACCTTGAAGAGGTACATTTTTCATGTAGTCTCTCTTGCATTTCTTTGGTGCTTATGTTTCCTTTACTTGTGCAGGATGATGTTAATTGGAATCCCTGGGTTGGCTTCGAGATTCCGCAAGACTTTATCCCCTCACGAAATGCGGCGCATAGGGATAGTACCCTGCGCTTGGTGATGGAGAGCCCGTCCGGTTGGGTCTGGAGTCTTGGTGAGAGGCTTACGAGGCAAACCCTGGGCCATGAAAGGTGGATAATACCATTAGACCCTCCTGAGACCATGAACGATCCGCGAGCCTTGCATGCCGAGGCGTTTGTAGCAGCTAAGAGAGGTTCTTGGTATACTAACCATGCATCGATGGCATCGCCCGACCAATTCTGGGAGGAATGGGAACAATATCGGGACCGCCTGGCCTTCAGAAAGGTGGGGAAGAAGACCTCTATTTACTCTTTTCATGTTCCTTCTATTACCGCCTAATATGACCAATTCTTTGCTTGTTGCAGTTGGGGCCCTATTGCAAGGATGACGAGAAGAGTCAGAGCAGTTCTAGGGACACAGTTTGCGGCTACCCGAGGGCGACTAGTGAGGACATCAAACCGGAACTAGAGAAGATCCTGGGAAAGCCGGTAAGTGAGCCCCCTTTTTCTTTGCTTGCTTGTACCTTGCTCAAACTTTGACCAATTTTCCCTATTCTGTGCAGTGGCGATGGAAACAAGCAAAAGGCTTTCTCAAAAATTACTTCACACTTAAGTGGGCTCGAGAAAGACCTCAGGTTACGTGGTTGGGGACGCAACGCGTGGATGATGCACGCCCGTCTGTGGATCCTCCTCGCCATTCAGATGCGCACGTGTCTCGTGGTCGGTCGGAGCAGATGGAACCTTCTCGACATTCCTCCTTCATGGCCGACGCGAGGCGGTCCTATGGGGGTGAAGCCGCTCTCCGACGACACGGGGAGAGAAGTAGGCGGAGAACGGGCACACCGGCTCACGATGACCGTGGGAAAGGTATCTTACTTGAAGATAGTCATTCAACCAGTTCCCACTACGGAGACACGGGTTTTGGCCACGACTTTCAGCGTTCTATGGAGAACAGTATATCCTCCATGTCTTTAGGGGAGCACGAGACTCAGGTGAGGTCTCATGATCATGGGAATTCTCGTTGGAGCCGCGGTTCTCGTCGTGGTACCCCCAGCTTTGTGGTGGAGACAGACAGTCCAGTCCAATATTGGAGCTGTGTGCGTGGCAAGAAGGCATTTCACCGCATTTAGGTACTCCTTCGAATATCATCATTCGGGTCCAGCGCCAACCCTCTCATCCTTCGCCTCGCACTTTATGGAATGCCCGGTATGTTCTGCGTCTCGCACCGATCGTGGATTTAGGTTATGGCACTTCCTTTGCGGCGTCGATCCTACCGATGGTGTCGGGTGCATCGTGGGGTATAACCGCGTGCCCTCGCAGATGACGCCTCATCGCGCTTCCGCCTCAACCCGTAGTACCCGCTACTCCTTCGCGGGGTTTGAGCCGCCTCGAACGTGCGGACGGGAACACAAACTCAGGAATGGTCGGGATGGCCTGCCCCAGAGCCCGTAGTAAGAACTTCTTGGCCTGCTCCACAGGGGTGGCCTGGAGGTAATCAAGAGTGGCAGGTTCCAGAACACTCTTGGCTTAATGCAGGCAGTACCAAAGTGTTGCACTTATCTGACTCAGGTGGCGATACAGAGGTGGTAGACTCCTCCTACTATCAATGGGACACTTACTTTGGAGCTGGTGGAAGCGGAGCCCATGGGGCTGATAGTGCCAGTGGTGGTGGTGGAGGTCAGGTATGATGAGGATGCAGGGTCTTTATGCAACGAACCTATGTAATGCTATGTATGACTCTTTATTATGCACTTAGGACAATGCAATGCAATGATGAAATAACGTTTTTTTTTTTGTACTAGTGCGAACTACTGATGTGACGCTTATGCAATAATGATGCTACGTAATGCACTTTTTTATTTTCATGTACCCTTATGCATAAAGTAACAATAATGTGTAATGCAATATGCAATCTACATGGTGGGATTACTCCCACTTCCCCAAACGAAAAAGACCAAAAAAAAAATAAAAATAAAAAAAACGAGAATTAAACGCTACAAGTAAATTCGAGCTGCAGTTTCGGGGCTGGCGAAGACATTTGATATTGGGATTTTCTATGTGCTGCTGAAACATTCTGGGATAAGGAATTTTCGATTAAAACAAAATCAGTTCAACAAGCAAGCACAAAGATTAATCTGGACAAGATCAAAACTCAGTTCGAAAGAGATAGGAAGAAATTTTCAAATCCCAAAGGAGAGAACAAGTACTTTAGAGGCATAAATCCGCCAACAGTCTTAAGAATAATGCAAATGTGCGCGGTTAGTTATGGACGTAGGTCAGTTAAAAAGAGCAAACCTCACATAGGAAAGAACAAACACTCAAACACTCAATTTTGAAAATGTATGTGTGTTTTCTCATACTCAAACCAATAGAAACAAACTACCATAAGCTTGGTAAGAACCTCGCTCTCCACTACTTGGTATGCAATGCACAAGTGACAATCAAAAAGACTTTTTCGGGTTGCAACGGGGCTTAGGTTAGGGTAAGGAGCGGTAAAAATTTGGGAATGAGGAGTTAAGAGCCATGCTTGGATTGATTTTCAATGAATAAAACACTCTGAACTCTCCTTCTTACTTAACGTATGCAAGGCATTTCACCTTTCCCCCTGAAACATCTCAACTGAATACAACCAGGTCAAAGTTTTCTGAACTTTAAATTGAATCTCCCTAATCACCCTTTTATTTTTGAAACTCTTTTCTTTTTTTGTTTTTTTTTTTTGTTTTTTTTTGTGGGTGATCGGGGAGAAGAATATCTATGGAATCTTCGACTTTGATATAATATATGAACAACATAACCAAATACCAATCGCTCAAGATATGGGACTTTCAGATTCTCCCCAAACTTCCAAAAAAAGACAAACTCTCATCCAACCAAGCAAGGCAAAGGGATACTGGATATCAGAGGCCAAGGCTCGTATTGTCAGGGTTCAATCATGAAAAAGGATAGACAAAGGCTAGGCGTGGAAAAAAGAACGGTAAATATAATGTAAGGAAGGCTATTTAGCTATGTAGCTTATCAAAATAAAATCGAATGCCTTAATCACTTTGTCACAGCGTGCAATGCAAATGTGTAGTCTCAAGCAAGATGCAAAACAAGTTCTAGAGATGCAACTAATGGGTGAGTTACTCAAGGGATCATGGAATTGATAAAAGTGATCAATTCAAAATTTAGGCAATGTGGACTCACGGGATGGGGCTCAATCAACTAAACTTAGCCCAAAGATTTGCGGCACGCACATTTATACTTTCTAAGATAGTCAAAGCAGTCAGATACAACTTTCATAACTTGTCTCAAAATCAGAAGATTTGAAGGAAAAGGTTTCAAAAACTTTTGAGATTTCGTCCAGATTTTTCTAAGTGAAGCAAGTTAAACTGAAAGTAAGAAAGGTTTACGGCCTCCGTTGGATGGAATTAGTCTCAACAGTTTTCTGAGGGGGGGCTAGGCACGCTAGTGGCCATGGTGGATTCACTGGATTCACTGGATTGGGCAGGCGGTCTGTAGTTGGGATTGTGAATGAGCCTGCCGGTTTGTGGGTCACGGATGCGGGCTCGGAGATGGTCTGTTATCTTGCCTGCATGGAAACTGATTAGTGCTCGAAAGAACCTTTATGCCACCCGCCCAATGCATGCATGACTTAATAGACCTATATGAACCTAGGACATGGACTTGACGCCTACATGCTGACATAAGGGTGACTCACCCACTTTTATGGGAGTGCATGTCCTAACTCTATATGGACCTAGCATGATGACCGACAGGACTGACACTGACTCAAAGGGCGTCATAAAGGGCCGAATAGGATCAATAGTAAGTGGATTGGGCTGACTGCAGTATCGAGCAGTTTGGCCCGATGTGGAAGGAGAAGAAAAACAAGCCCAAACCCGTCTGGGTTTGAACTGTAATTCCCCCCTTTCAAATAGGCACAGACAGGATTCCACAGTGAGTCCAACTAGGTTGTGCACAAAGAAACCCGTGCAGGTTTGGGCCAGTCCGTCTCCCATTTGATCCTACGCGGGCTAGAATGACGTTCTACTCATGATCGGGCTAGACACTTGGACTCAACTTTTTACAGGATTAATTCACATGACATACAGATGCGGGATGAGCCTAACCATGGCTTTTAGATTCAGGGTTTTTCTAGGTTTAGGGAGATGAATAGGGTACCACGTGTTCTCGCCCCGGTGCATTTTCCCTATATGGAGTTCATAGGAAAAATGTGTGGGGTGTTGCTCTTTGGGTTTCAAGGAAACCTTTAGAGTGTAACACGGGGAGAGGAGAGATCAAATGCTTGGCGATGTAAGTGCATCCCACAAGTAGTGATCTCCCGCTCTCGGGGTTGATTCCTAGTTTTAAAACCTAAACCAACGCTTTTGTGCTCCCCAGCCATAAAGGCCCAAGAGTAGCCTGGTATGCAATATGCCTAAAAATGATAAAAATATGAAATAAATTAATTCCTCCCCTTTTACAAAAAACACTAAAATTTAATTCTTTCAAGTTTTACTCTCTTTTTAAGTTTAAGTCCCCAGTGGAGTCGCCAATCTGTAGACCCCGAAAAATCGATGACCTTTTTCGCGACGCTACTTAAAAGAATGATTGGGAGCCGACTAGGATTGCTTAACCTTAAATAAGGTTGAACTTTTAAGAATGTTTTCAAGTTATGATTAAAAATGATTTATGCGCCCGAGATTCACCTTTAAAGAAAGAAGAAAGAAAGAGACGAAAAGAAGGAGAAAGCACGAAGGAACCCGTCTGGGTTCTTGCTTCAACCGATCACGGGTTCTGCATCAGCACCCACGAGAAAAGAAAAAAAAGAAAAAAAAAGGTAAGAAGGTGATAAACCCGCCTGGGTTCATGAATTGAACCTAGCCGGGTTACTCCTTGCGCTAATCACAAATTAGGTCATAAAAATCATAAAAAAGGTAAACACCAAAGCACGAATATAGAGTCGCCAGTTGAATTTTAGGAGAAAAACAACAAACCATTTAAATATAGACTCCGGCCTGCGAATCCAAAGATGGATTCGGGGGTAAGGTTACGAATTTGACAATTAAAATCATCAAATCCGCCTATTCAGCGAATAGACTCTACTAGAATGAAATTAAAGCAAAACTAAAGTTAAAAGGGAGGAATTAGATATGAATTTTACAAATTCATCATTAAAATCATGCAAAACATTGAAAATATAAAAAAGAATGAATTCGATAGATTACTACATGTTTTACATCAATTATGCTAACCTTTAGTGAAGCAGCATGCAAGGGGAGAGAAGAGGTAGAGAGAATATGCTAGTGTCAATACTCTAGTATACCATGGTGTCTATGGAAGGGAAAAAAGGGTTTAATTTATAGTGGAATGAGGGGAGCAAGGGGTGCGTTTAGGATTTAGGTTTAGCCGCGATGACAAACTCAGTAGTTCACTGGCCTGAGCCGTGTTCGCCCAAAGAACCTGCATTGTTCTCGCCGAATCGAACAGCTTTGGCCCAAAGAACTGCACGGCTCACGCCAAGCTGAACCAGGCTTTGGCCTTACCGAACTCAGCCGGGTTGGACCGTAATTGCTGGGCTATTTTGCTTGCTCTCGGGCTAGAAAAGAAATGGGCTTGCATGCTACCAAACTACTCGGCTAGCTTATTTTTACAAATAACTAAAACTAATACCGGTACAAAATCCGGTGTCTACACCCTCACGCGAGAAGAAACAAAGACAAGAGAAACAGTCGGCCTCAACGACAAAACCATAAGGCAATGATGGCAACATGGAGTGATAATGATTCCAGTGAAGGCCACAAAGAGGTAGAAAAAATAACAAATGTCTGTCTGATGACTCAATTCAATGAGGATCCAGAAGCGTCCTCATCTCAAGATGAGGTAAATATTGATGACCTCCTCAATCTCTCACCATCACATCTTGCTCATAAACTTATGTATCTTTTTAAATATTCAAAGTCCTTAATAGATAGAATCAAGCATCTCACCAAGCATGTTCAAAGTCTCAGTGAGGTCACAGAAAGCCTAAACTCTCAAAATGACCTCCTATTCACAGAAAATAATAGACTATCTCTTGAGGTCAAAGACTGCTATAAAACCATCACTCAATTAACCAATGAGGCAGTCACCAATTCTCATCCTTACCAAAGCAAACCAGTTTCCACAACCCCTCTTCTCAACCTCGAACCAAAGCTCCAACAAGTCATCCTTCCAGAGGACCTCTCCTTCCCACACCCAATACACCACCTCTCAAAAATTATTGGTCCAAAAGTTCTCCCTTCCATACCAACAAAGGACCTCTCCTTCATATCCTAAACATTCCACCTCTCAAAGAAAGTCATCAAAGAGGACCTCCAACAGAAAATAAAATAAGGACCTCATCAACTCCCCTGTCTAAAGGAACTAGACCTCCGTGCATTACTAAAATTTAGGTCCCAAATACCTCATTGCAACGAACTCATCCATGGTCAGAGACCAAGAAAGGTATGACGTCCTCTACTGCAGGTATGCCTCAGATACATTACCAGAGATCCAACCAAGTTCTGCAAACTGAAAAGCAACAAGATTTGCAGAGTGAACTTTGGAGACAAAACCCAAGACAAGATCCTAGACATTGGGAAGGTTTTGAAACAACGCCACCCGCACCATTTGAGGGGGAGCCTTCTATCATGAGAACCTCAACATATGCACAAGCTGTCAAATTGAGGGGGAGTCCTATCATTCATCCTTCGTACATGTGGTCTCTCTCCTCCTCCCAGGTTCGTCAACTCACTGCATGCTTGGACCTCTGATGTCCTTATCAGCATGTCCTCTCGGGTACCTCAAAATTTAATAAGTGTACTCTCATATCCCTCATTTTCCCTCTCTCTTCCTCTCTTTATTGTGGCCACACAATTTAGTGCGTCTACTCTCTTGTTTTCTTTATGTCCGAAAGACAAAAAGGGGGAGGATTAAGTTTGTTGCATTGCTCTGCTATATACTGTGTATCTATGTAAACTGACCACAAAGGAAATTTTGTCTTTCAAACAAAAAGGAGGAGATTGAAGAATCTCAATCCAATATGAGGACTTCATCACAGCCAACAACGAGGACCTCGAGCGCCATCAATATTTTGTTTGAAAGATTGACAAAATTAATTTAGGGAAGTATCTTCTAAATCCTAAATATTATTCCCTCATGCCTTTCCGAATTGATATAATAACGGCTAATATTCTTATTTCAGAAATCCAATGAAAGAAAGGAAATCATGGAAATCATAATTACATAGAAGATTGAAGAATAATCCAAGAAAGGCAACAATCCCCTCCAAAGGAAAGAGAACGTTGCTGCCTCAAGCCTTCGCGTATATATTCTGTCAAGCTCTCTCAAAGATGGGTGTAGATTTCCAAGCAAGAAAATCAGTGTAGGAATTTGAGTTAGCAAATTCTGAGTTGTAGGAATATTTGAGTGAAAATATTCTGAGTTTGTAGCCACAAAGAATCGTGGTGACTTTAGTAACCAGAAAGTGTCTCTGGTGAGGACCTCTAAGGTCGTGTGTTTAAAGTGAGAAAAGGTTCTTGCTTTAAGAGTGTTTCCCCTTTGTAATCGCCTCTTTTGTGAGGCCTCAAGTGCAGAAGACATCTGTGAAGCCTTATGCTCCTGTAACCTGTTGAGGACCTCACGATTCTCAATAGAGCCGAGTTGTAACATCCTCCTGTTTTAGCACTTTAAATTCAATCAATAAAGAAGTATTATTCAGTTTATAAAAGTGTTATTAACCATTTTGTATTGATTAAGTGCAGAATATTTATACAACCCTATTCATCCCCCCCCCCCTCTAGGGTTATTTCAGAGTCATACTCAAATGTTTACAAAAATGTCATGCTCATATGTTTATGCTCATATGCTCATAGTTACGTACACATATTTTTATAATGTTTTTCAATTTTCATATTTGTATACTATAGTCGGACATAATCGAATTTAATCAGGTTGGAGGTGCGCACCTCCAAATCTACTCTGATTACCGTCGGAGTTGAATTTTTTTTAAATCAAATTCGAAGAATTGGTTTTCTTTTATTGGATTAGAATCATATTTTTCAACCTCAAATCGATCGTATTTGCTTCAGATTTGGATCTAAATGTCATCCCTACTTCCTTGTTACTTTTATAAAATTCGGTGCACAATATATACTTTAAATTAAAATAACCTAAATAACAGCACTAAGAAAGTAAGGATGTACAACATTTCAAAAATATAGTTGATACTCATACCAATTAAAACTAAAGTGAGATAGAAATATGAAAGAACCCTAGCTTGAAGGGGGTTGATTGAGGTGGTTGGCTAAAATTAAGTCAAGGCTACAAAACTTAACACACAAGTCAGTCAAGGTCTTTTGCATATATAGCCAAAGATAAGGTATTAAAAACAAAATATAAATGACGAAATAAAAGAAGATAATATACGGGAATTTAGCCAATGTTCACCCTTCCAAATAGGGCTACATCACCGAACATAAACTTCTCTTAACTTAGGATTTCAAACCACTTCACTTCATGTTCACTTAAGAAGTAAAACTAGGTCCTCAATCTCGGCTCCTTGGAGTACCTCCAAGGCAAGCTTACAAAAAACTCAATCAAGAAGACACGTCCCTCTTGATCTACCAATCAATCAAGGCAACACCCTTGATCTACAACTCAATCAAGGCAACACCCTTGATCTACAACTCACTAAGGATTAACAATACTTAACTACTCAAGTGAGTTTCCCAACTCACTTAAATTACAAGTCTCATTACAAGAATATACTTTCAGACCGAGGACCTCATGATACAAGCTAGAGACTAAAGGATGTGTTACTATGCATCTCTCTAGTGGAGTGGCTGGAGTGTTTCCCTCATTTTTCTTCTCTATCTTTGTCCTCTTTTTATATCCAAAAGGCGAGGTGGATGTTGGACTTTGTACGTAAGGCTTCAGGTGGACCCTTGAATTGGCAAGATGTCGTTGAAGATCTTCACAAAACGAGTTTCTCATTGACTTCTTGCTGGAAACAAGGTGTTATGTGATAGTTGCTGAAATTACAACAATCAAGTCTTCCTTAAATGGTTTGCTACTTTCCGAGAGAGATATGCCAATAATTAGTAAGCATATTATTGGATTTAGATATTGATTTAGATATCATGGAAGGAGGTAACAAATTTTTCAAAACAATTAAGAAAGTATCACTCTAAAATATCTAGGTTATATGCCAATAACATTCGAATTTTGACTTTCATTCAAAACCGTTCCAATCACCAAGTTCCTTGAGCCTAAGTTTACTATGCTCCTTGTGCCTGGGTCTGCTGAGATCCTTGCGGTTGGTCTGCCAAGGTCCTCGAGAGGTTCTAATTAACAAAATAAATCAAATTGAGACTTATCATCAATAAAAAGTATCAATGACAATCCCTTCAAAGTGGTGGAGGCTACATGCTAGGCCATGGTTATCTAAAGTTCTGGGATATCTTAGTTTGGCCGACATTACATGAAAGTTGTAAAGATGTATGTAAATTGTATGATATATGCATGCATTTCATGTCCTAGCAAAACAGAGCTAGCCTGAATAACCCATCCAAACCTGACTCGATTCAGATTCGAAAATGCCTAAATTTGTTAACCCAAAATAGACCTAAATTCAATGTGACCTAAACCAACCAAGCCCAACCCAAGTTTATTTTTTAATCAAAGTTGTTCCTTTTTTAACAGTAATTTTATCTGACGAAAAATAAAGTAACCTGAAATCAACCATGCCCAAAAAGTGACCCAACCGAAACCATAACCTTGTTGACTCAAATTGATCCAAAAGAAATGAATCTAACCCGAATGACCCGATTGCCAAGTGGCCGTGGCTTGACGTTACTCAGGCTTACGTGGAAGCCGTCGTGCAACTGTATTAAACACTATATCAGCCTTTTACGTAGCGAATTTGTGTTAAAAATTGAAAATTTTAAAAATTATCGATTAATTTTGCAATAATATCGACAAATTTACAATAAAATTTATAATAACTATTGATGATTTTTATTTTTTTTATAATGCTCAACGTATTTGAGGATTTTGGTATATGTAACCATAAACATCTGCAACAGAAATAGTATATGTTGAAGACAGGATCAAGGTCCTTCACCGCGCATCCGCGAAGGACCTTAGGTTTTGATGAAAGCTAAAATCCGGAAAAGGGAAGTTGCCTTACATTTTATAATCTGATTATATATTCTGAGTCTATAATATATATTCTGATTATATACTCAGATTATGTGTATATAATATATATTTTTTGATTATATATTATATATTCTTATTATGGGTATGATTCTTGTAGATATAAAAAGGAAACAAAAGGAAACAAATAAAGGGAAATCAATCATGATTACTGTTGCAACAAAAGGGAAGAAATCAACATATAAGGCAAGGTACCGTTGGAAGGAATCAAGTCCAAGCATCCAAAGGCCTCTATAAAAAAGACGATAGAAGAATTGAGAAGATAGGCGATTCCGCGGAAGTAATCGCGGGGTAAGAAATCCGGAGGGATTTCTGAATGTGTAGCCAGTGGTTCGGTGGTGAAGGTAGCCAGTAAAGGGTCTCTGGTGAAGAGATAGCCAAGAACCTTGGTGAGCATTCGTTGTGTCCACATGTGGTGGTGAGATGATGTGTAGCATAGCCTTGACGGACTAAGGCTGTGTGAGTGTGTGCTTCAATGGAATCCATCATGTTCCAAATCGCCGCTATGGTTTTTCCTACGACGATCCTTATTTGTAGCTGTCTCAGGACCTTCGGTCTTGGTCAGTGAATATATCAGTAATTGCCTTCGGGCTGTTACTTCTTGTTTTGTTTAGTAAGTGTAACTTGTTCTTTGATTGACATAAATATAATGAGGTGTTTCAGTTACACTGTGTTTTGATCATTGGTTTGAAACCAAGGAAGTTTTCTCTAACGTCCTTACCTAGTGTGTAGATCTTAATTGTGAAATTCACCCCCTCAAGGGCCTCAACAGTACACAATATTTCTATATTCTATATAAATCTCAGAACCCAAATTTAAGAGCCTTTAGAGCATCAGCAACGCGGCACGGGAATGATGAAATTCTGCAGGAATTCCCACAGAAAAAGCTGCAGCGTGGAATGCAATTTAATTGGCACACAAGAAAGACCGCCACAGGGATCTAGAACTTGGTGGTGTAAAAGCAATTTTTTATTGAGTTTAAAAATTGAAAAAAAGGAAAAGCACATATTAATAATGATGCATGTATTTATATTGTGTGGGTATTTGGAAACTTGGAGTATTTAATTAAATATACAATTCACATATATAACAAATCTTGTGTTATCTTAAATTTTTATATATCAATTTCAATGTTTAAAAAATAAAAAAAAGACAAGTCTATTTTTATTGTTGCTTTTAACGTTGTAAAAAAAATTGGGTCCGACCAAATTCGAGTCGGATCAGATCGGATAATACGGACAGAACTAAATTCAATTCAAAATATCTTTGGCTAATAGAAAAAGAGAAAAAAATTATATTCAAATATTCAATCAATTCGATCAATATCAAAATTTTGACATAAAACTATGATCAAACTCGATTTTTCAAGTCGAACGAATTGGAATATTTGGCCCGGCCAAAATTTTATCAGCTCTATTTTTTATTGCTAAAAAACATACGGAATAATATTCTCATTAAACTTTACAAAATATATTTCAAGAAAGTTGGGTCTACATTGAATATTTTAAAATATAAAGGTGGAATGTGTTCCTAATGGTTGGAGGGAAGAAAGAATGGAGTTACGAAAAGTAGGAATGATATATAATATGGATAGATAGTCCCCCACTAAAATTCCAAAGTTTTGGAATTTGCATTGTACATGCTCTTAGGTATTGTAAGGACAAAAACAACAAGCAGCCTAATTACTTAGCACAGAAATAGAAATACGTACACTTGTACATGATCTAGCAGTACGTGCATGGTTCATCACTCATACACTCAACATCGTTCTTCATGCTTGCATGGACGTACGTACGTACGTTACGTGTGAATTTGCATGGAAAATTAAATCTACGCCACTGGGTAAGCAAATTGCGATTCAAGATTGCAAATATTTTGCCCTCTTGCGATCCTAATATACCCATCTTCTCCCCAATTCATTCCCCAGGAGTTCTTAGCCAGCCAATACTTGGTCCTGGTTTCCGGGTCCGTGTTATACCCAACAATTGTCACAGCGTGGTTCAAGTCAAAGCCGCAGTTCGAGTCGTCGAATATTCCTTGCACGTAATGATGAAATTGTTGACCTGCATGGATTCGGGCATAAACCGGCTGTTGGGCCACAGCCTGCATGAGTTACAATATAAAATTGCTGTCATTAGAAATATACTTTACTAAAAATTACAATGGAGTTAACTTTATATTATAATTTATTATGATTTGTGAATAATTAACGATCAAAATTTAGTCAAAGTATCAATTAATTTGGGATGGAGGGAGTACTATCTATTCTTTAGAATGGTCTAAACTATACAACATATACTTTTCTTCTTGATAGAAAAGTATATGGAGTTATTGACCACCCCAACACGGTTTGTCTTCTTTCCTTAGGTTTGTCTATTGACCATTGCATTTGACTTCAAACTAAAATGGCATAATTTTGTTTTAGTTTACTATCTATATTAATTATTATATGTAAAATTGAAAAAACGATTCTATAATTAAATTATATAATCATAATATTACATATAGATTATATACATACAGTTATATTTTTATGCATAATTTTTCAAATTTACAAAAACATATCTACAGCATAATTAACTAATAAATATGATTAATCCAATTACAATGTAATTTGTATTTGGGCCAAGACATGTATCATCGCACAAACTTATTTAATTATTTTAGTTACCTCCATTACAACCATCTTGGTCGGGATAAACACAGTCGAGGAGTTCTTGCTCCGATAGGGAGATGAGCTCACCCATCCTGATTTGGTGTACCCCCTCGACTGCAGCCACTGCTGCAAATGCCCAGCAACATCCTACAAAAACATTTGAACATAAAATCGAATCCAAAACAAATCTTCTCGAACAACGCTTGGGTCATACTCTAGGGAATACGAGAACGTCGTGCCCTCAGATTATACTGCTCATAAATCTTATGAAAAATATTCATTAATTGCGCCACAATTCTCAAAAAACTTCAGACAGATAGAGCATGTCAATAATGACAATAGAAAAAATCATTTGAAAAGTATGAATTTGTAGTTTGTGTACACATTAATGTTATATGCTCATAAACTCGAGAGAAACAAAAGTATGGTCATAAAACAGAAAACATGAAGCAAGTATAAGTGTGACAAATTTACTCATAAATGTTGTACAAAAATACGAATAAAACTACGTTACAATGTTCATAAACTTTAGAGGAAATGCTCATAATTAGACAGGTATGTGAGTAGCGAGCATGATACTCTCAACAGTGTAGCTGAATTTTCACTTTTTTTTTAGAAGAGAATTCTCACTTCTTGAAAAAGAGGTTTTTTTTATATATATATATGCAGCAATATGTGAAAATTCTCGTGTCAGATGATGGTGAGACAGTTTTTTTTTTTAGGGTGGTAAATTTTTTTTATGCTTCATTGTAACTAATAAATCATATCATAATGACTTTTCAATATGCATATAGCTCTCCATCTTATAATACTTGTCACTTTAATTACCTTTTTTTGTCTCATAATACTTGTCAGTTTATAATTTCAATGCAACCATTTCCAACTAATTACCTTCTTTATTAATTTTTCTCATACAAAAATAGAAAAAGTGAGAGAGAGAAATATATTTATATAATTTAATACTAATATTTCACAATTTTTCATACAACACAATACTTAACTAACTTATTTCATTGATTTTCAAAATTTTAGTTAGATGGACAAATAATATGGGACATAGGTAGTAATAATTTTATCGAGTGATGACTTTTATCATTGTCACCTAAACAAATTATTAATTACCCTATATTCAAAAAAAAAAAAGTCACCACAAAGTCATACATTCTATAATAAATTTATGGTAATCAAACATACTCACATAGGAAGTACTAAATAATTAATAAGATATATGAATCGATTATTATCGATCATTTCATACGCACCACAGTCTCCTTGGTCTTTCACATCGGTTACAGCTCCTCTTTCATTCCAATTTATCGACGCTGGAACTTGATGTAGGCTCTGGTACCAAAGCTTGGTTGCATTACTTGAACCACGACACCTAGCTTGAGCCATGAGAGGCTGGCTTAGCCTCTCATGGCTCGTATGAGTAGCTTGAAACCCTTCAAATGTTAAGTCCGTAAAGGCATTAACACCGAGCTTATATAGACTCTTACCCCCTCCAATACTGTTAAATTCTTCTATGTATTTCACGTTTTCTTTGAATATGTTAAAACGTTTTCCTTCTCAAGTTCATCTTTGTAAACACGACCATATTTAGCCATCCACTGCTCGTGCCTCTCTCTCATCGAGACCAGCTCTTGATCGAGAGGACGAGATGTGGCTTGGGAAGCCCAATGTCCTAAGACAAGGACTAGGGCAAAGCATAACAGGGAGAAGAAATGGGTTGTGGAAGCCATGGAGGTGGATTTTAGAAGGAGATGTTTTTAATTTGATGAGGAAACTAAGTGTGGCATGCATTGGCTTTTATAAGCAATGGTTTGAGTTAGCAATGGTGTGAACATGATGGATGATGATCCGGGAAACCCAGGGGTCCTTCGAATGGATAAATATGGGAGGCCAAGGATCCACTAACTACTTAGGGTTTAAGAAAACCCCAAATTAGAACTCAAGAACAAACTCTATTTTTAGGGTTTTGGGGGATAAAGATGAACAAGAACAATAAAGAAAGATATGACTAATGTAAAGAGTAATTAACTCTCCCAATAGCCTAAGAATTACAAGAGGTTGCAAAGAAAACCTTCACAAGCATCCACACTTGTTCTTCCATGAAATTCCACCAAAGAGAGCTTGAAAGATGCACAACAAACTCACAAATTAAAAGGAAATTGATTAAGCACACCCACAAAGGATTAAGCTTAATTACAAAGAAATTAGGGTTTGAAAACCCACAATTACAACTCTCCAAGTGAGATGAATTTTCTTGAGTCTAATTCCTAAACATTCATCAAAAGTCTTTCTTTAATGGAGGGGAAACAAGTATATATAAGGGAAGGGGGAAAACATAACCCGTCGAGGATGGCACGATCGTGCTATTTCACGGCACGATCGTGCAGTGCCTTCTGGGAGAGTGGCACGATCGTGCGACGCAGACGATCGTCTTTGTTGGCGTTTTCACGACTTAACGCGCATAACTTCTTCATCCGAACTCCGTTTTAGGCCCGTAAGATATCAATGGAAAGCAAGCTCTTGGTGTCTACTTTAAGCTCCCAAAATTTGAAGTTCATCGGAGTTGTATTGAAGGAGTTATGACCAAAACATTGAAGATATGTCTTTTCTTGTTGTCCCATTTAGCCCAAAAACATGATATTCTTCAACTTGCTTCTCTTGGCTTGGCTTTGTTCCCTCGTGACTTCTTCTAAGCCTCCTCGGGGTTTCTTTTTGGGGCTTGACTTGACCCTCCATGGTTCCATCCCACCCCTTGTAATATGACTAAAGCACCCCTACACTTCCTAGACAGTCAATTTGGGGCTTCAAAAGCGATCCGAGCTTGACTTGAAGGAAAACTAGCTTCGACTCACTTTTGTTATTTTTCCTATGCTAAGGACCCTCAGGAAATATGGATCAGATGATTTCTTATATAATATGCTATTAATAATTGCAATATTATATTTTTATGATAGTATTTTTCGTTACGAATCTAATGGTTGTACTTTCATTAAGCAGCTTATTGTATTTGTTGAGAAATTTTTGGTCAAAATTTTTGAAAATTGACAATATGATTTTCAATTCAAAGACGAAAATTAACATAGAACGAAGAAAGCGGATACTAGCTTTTTGTGGTCAATGGAGTCATCAAGTCGATAGATTACTTGCAATTGGGTTTGGATGGACAATAACATAGAAACAACTAATATGGGGACCTTGTGTGGGGTATAATATGTAGCAAAAGTGCAGAATAATCAAAACGACAGCAGGACAAGTTATTATATATTACCCCCGTTTTTATTTATATGTTGCCTTGGAAATTATGTTAAAATCTTTGACCATTAATATCTTAATTTGTATAATGATTCTTCATATAAAATTGATATCATTAGATTTGTAATGAAAAATACTATTTAAAAAGTATAATATTATATTCTTTATAAAAGATTTATATTAGAAATTATTGATTAAAAATTGACACTCAAAACTGTAAATGACAGATAAAAAAGAACGGAGGGGGGAGTATGAAGAACTTAAGACCGATCAGAATGGAAATGGGACAAGTTAATATATACTTTTTCCATTTCATATTAATTATTTTCAATGTCCTCTTTAATTAAAAATTTCTTCATATTTTATCCAAAATTTATAATATTATATTCGTATAATAGTATTTCTCGTATGGATCTGATGAAGTCAAAATTAATAATATTATATTCGTATGAGGTCAAAATTTATAAAATTTATAATATTAATATTCATATGATAGTATTATTTTGGTATCAAAAGTGAATGAAGTCAAAATTTCTTTTAATGAGAGTAGCTATATTCAAGCAAGCCTTCAACTGAAACGATCGAGCTCTACCCTACATTAAGGCATCGTTTTTTTGTGCGTTAACGCACCCAAACGCAACGCAAAATCAATAAAACCTAACGCATGGCAAACGCAAGATAACGTAACTTATCACAATCTACTATTCACCTCTACTCACCTTTTTATTATTTCCTACCGCAACCCAAACACAACTTATCAAAACGCAAACGCAACACAACGCAAACGCAACGCATAGAAGAACGGTGCCTAAGGCTGACTGAGTTTATACATATCCAGCTAGTCTATGGAGTCAAAATATCCTTTTTGGAGTCAATATATATTTATTAGAATTGCTCTAGTCTTTTACTTATATTTTGGTTTAGAATATGTATACTTGTCTATATTAATATGCTATCCAATTTTTCTAGTCTTTTACTTATATTTTGGTTTAGAATATATTTTCTATATGAATAATATATCCAATTTCTCTAGTCTTTGGAGTTATATATATTTATCAGTTACTTATATTTTGGTTTGGAATGCTAGATAATAATGTAATTTATTATGTGTACGTGGAGCATATACTCCTAGTATTATCATTGTTTACTTTTATTATTATGGTTGTTCACTGCAAATATCATGAAGTACGTGCTCTTTGTACATATAATATATGTTGGACCAATAACTTACAAATAATACCAAATATATCCCTTAATTATTAAAGTAAAAGTAATTAAATGTGTCCTTTTAGATAACACACTTGTACTTTTTATTATGCCTGTAATTTTACTTTAATTTGTCTCTCTCAAAATAATTGACTTTTACAATTTTTGATATTTATTTTAATTAATAATTTCTCACACATATTTTAACTCCACAAAGTTCATCTTAGGAGAAAAAGATTGTTATATGTAAATTTCCAAACCGCGCTCATATATATTTTTCTGGGAGTTTGTTGTTGTAATTATATATTGTAACATAACATTTTATCAAAATATATAATGTTATACTTTTTTAATAGCATTTTTCAATGCAAATCTAATTGTATTGATTTTATTTGCTTAGTCATTTTATATATTAAAAAATTAAAGATCAAATTTTTTGATACCAAAATAATAATTGTACTCAAGAAAATTGGGGAAGTATTTTCTATCTCTATCGATCTCTATGTGCTCTCTCTTTTGTCTTTCATCGACCTTTTGATCATATATATGCTTGTCTTTTATGGACCTTTTATTGATTGTTTCATCCTTGGACAATGATAGATACATGTCCTTGGAAAGGCACAAGTCATGTGTCTTGCGATGAAATTAGTATTTTTTATGATTTTTTATATCAATTATTTTGATAGATACTATTAATTATCAATTATAAAAAGTTTGAAATGCGTTAGTTACACTAACAGTTATAATTGACACCGTAATCAAATGAACCTCATCCGATGAATATATTTCATACACTTTTTGTAAATTTTAAAATTTATGGATGAAAATAAATTTTATACAGTTTATATGTAATATTTTAGTTATAAAAACCAATCATATCATTTTTTTTTTCAATTTAATATCTAAATAAATAAGCTTTATACTGAGGCATGATACTCAAGTGTATGGTCCCAAGACTAACATCATTTTCGTTCATATATATTTGATACTTAATAATTGATGTCCCCAAACAAAATATTTTTGATGTTCATGAAGCAAATTTTTGTTCTCCTTGTATACTTAATATCCCCGAAGATAATACTTGCGTCCCTTTAACATCGAGCATACTCACATGTTTACAAAAATGTCTTACTCATACACTTGTGCTCATATGTTCATAGTTACACATATTTTCATAACGTTTTTCAATTTTCATATTTTTATACAATAACCAGATTTAATCGAATTTAATCGGGTCAAAGGTGAGCACATTCCAAATTTGCTCTGATTACATTCGGAGTTGAATTTTTTTAAACAGATTCAAATTGGTTTTCTTTTCTCATATTAGAATCGTATATATTTTTCAGCCTCAAATCGATCAAATTTGCTTCAAATTTGGATCTAATTAAATGTCATCCCAACTTCTTTGTTTCTATTATAAAATTTGGTGCACAAAATATATTTTAAATTGAAATAACCTAAATAACACTACAACAGCACTAAGAAAGTAAGGATGTACAAGATTACAAAAATATACTTGATAGTTAGATATTCAAGCCAATTAAAACTGAACCTTTGCGCAGGGTTTATTTACTTGCCATTTAACATAACCAAGAATACCAACTTTACAAACTTACAATTCATGAATAGTACCCCTTAACTATATGATGACAATTACAACTAAATCTTTGCACACCACACACTTATCTTCATATGATGACAATTACAACAATCAATCAAGTACAAATAATGCAAGATAATCAACATAATTTGTTATTTAATCCAATCATGAAAACAATGAATTATGCAACAGGGTAAGAAGCCTTCATAGCAATCCCACAAAGTCCATATTCCCCACCACCTCCAATCTTCATCCTCATGTAGCCCTTCTCCCCCCAGGTGGGCCCCCACGAGTTCTTGATCCGCCAGTATTTCTCCCCGCTGGCCGTCGTACCGTACCCGTACGCAAGTACGGCGTGATCCAGCTCGGTCCCGCACTCGCCGGTGAATATCCCGCCAGAGTAGAACTGGAAGTCGAAGCCGCCGCCCTCCACCGCCACCGACACCGGCTGGTGGGCCACCGCCTTCATGAGCGCTGCCTCGTCGTCCGCCGGGACGTCCTCGTAGCCGCCGATTGTGGCGGCGTCCGAGGCGGCCCACCGGGAGTTGCAGGTGCCCTCGACCGCCTTGTAGGGGTACTTGGCTTCCGTGGTGAGGCCGCCGTGCTCGTGGATGAAGGTGAAGGCGGTGTCCATGAGGCCGCCGTCGCAGCCGGTGTCGAAATTGGTGTCGCAGTCGACGAGCTCCTGTTCCGACAGGGAGACGAGGTTGCCGGTTTTTATCCAGTGGAGGGACTCCGTCGCTGCCACCGCCGAGAACGCCCAGCAACAACCTGCATGTATATACGTGCATTAATGTGCAAATATTAACTATGGGAGAGGACAATAATATACAGCTTGACTTAAGATGATTAATAACCTTCTTGAATTATATTGTATACATTTTATATTTTTGTAACTTTTAATATTATATTTTGTAATAATTATATATATTTATCAACTATAAGAATATAATATTCATAATTTGCTAGGTCAAAAATATGAATAATAGCCCAATTTTATAATCATTTAATATATATATATATATATATATATTTTTTTTAAGTTTAAACACCTTTAAAGAAATAGAACTACGATTTTTATGTAATGAAATAACTAAATAATATTAATGAATTCTATTTGTATGAATAATTAATGGAAATTACTACCCCTCTGTTCCATATTAATTGTCATCTATGAAAATTGTGCGGTTAAACATTAAAAATTTTTATCATAAATTTATTAATATATACGGTGACTGATTATATAAAATTATCACCACTAGATTAGTAATAAAAAATATTATATTAAAAGTATAATATTGCAATTGTTAACAAAATATTATATAAGAAATTATCAGAGTTATAGAGACCGTGACAAAAAAAATTAGTCAAAAAATAATATATGAGACACAGAAGCATGGATCTCATACAAAGTTGAATGATGTATGATCTTCAGTAAAATTAGTTACTTACCACAGTCACCTTGATTTTTGACAGGAGTGACAGCACCTTTAGCCTTCCAATCGACCGATGTAGGAATACCACTCACATTTTCATACTTAAAAGACTTTGTCTTCGACTTAGACACAAGTTTCCCCTTATAACCAGTGTAAGAGCTCCTAAACTCTTCATTAGTTAAGTCAGCAAATGCATTAACTCCTAGGGTAAACCCCCTGTTCATCTTGTTCATAGCCTCAATCCGCTTAACATTTTGGCTAAATATTTCGAACCGCCTCGATTTCTCGACATCGTCTACGTAGACACGCCCATGCAGAGCCATCCATTGCTCGTGTTTATCGACCATGGATGGCTCGACATTAACATCGTTGTTGAGGACACGAGGCGAGGCTCTGGATGCCCAAAGGGTTAAAATTAGGGCAAGGATTGACCAAATTCGGCTCGCCATTGAACCCATGATCGAGATCGGATTGAAGCTAGCTAGATAGCTAGTTAGGGTTTTGAATTTTGTGTTGATCGATTTGTGGGATGAAATTGGTACAAAGTGAGGGAGGTTTTATAAGCAAAGTTTGATGTAACACCCATGCATGCATTATGGATACGTACTCTCGTAATTGGTTACATGCTAGAAAATATAACTTGTACGTACCCACCATGAAAAGGTTCCTTGAAAATGTTTCTGACTTGGACCCTTAATTAATATGGCTATATATTTGAATGGATATTTCATTGATTTTGTTGTTCATGGCTAAAGGCATGAGCTTGAGAGGTAATGAGGGACAAGTAACTAAGTTATACCATACACACTAGGATAATTAAGCACATATACTAATTATAAACTCCATTAGAATGATCGATCACATATTTTACACTATTGGCGGATCCCAAGCTATGCTGAGGGTGACCTTGCAAACACCAGAAAAAAAAAATAGTATCACTTGGGATAAAAACTATGGATTTTATGTTTATCATATGAATATAATAGTGTATTGGTCACCCGTAATCAAAAAGTCTAAATCTGCCACTGTTTACACATTATTTAAACATACATGGTAATTTCTATTAGTCTTAATTTTAGGAGCCAGTTAACCAGCATGTATATATAATATGTATATCTTACCATAACAAGAAAAATATATTTGGGCAACAAAAAAATTATTATTGCATTACTTTAAAATAGGGCAACCAAATAATTTTGTAGTTAAATACACTATATGTGACAACAATTTTTTTTTGTTGCAATTGATATAGATAGGGCTACAATTTAAAGAAAAATGGTTGCCTAAAGCTAATGAGGAAATAAAAAATTTTGTTGCCCACCACAACTACATTATACTACCATTTTTACTAATTTATAGCCTGAGCTTAATTTGTGTTTCAAGGATAAACTACTCAATCTTGATAAAAAAAATTTAGCCTCATATTAAAGGACAACAAAAATTGAACTAAGACAACGAATTTTTTTATTACCCAAAGTAATTTTTCTTGTTGTGTATGATAAATTATCATGATCATGAGACCGTTGACTGATACAATAATTGTATGTAATTTAAAACAATATTTCATTTACGCTAACTAGTGTTTGGACACTTGAGGAATATATGCATGTATGTGAATAATGTGATAGTGGTTTTCAAGGCCAAATACATGCCATGTTCTAATTAGGATGGTGTGAAATGAATGCCATGTTTTTTCAGGTTTCTTATTTCAGATGATTTGGTCAGGTTGAGGTTCCCACATTTAGCATCCAATTAAATGAGAATACATTTGATGGATAAGTGACCTTATCATTCTTTTAGTTGTTCTATTTATAATTAACTTGTACGAGACATGAAAGGTTCATATATATTATCATATTGGGCATACAATTTAAATGTCATGCATCCTTGGTAAAAAATAAAATAAAATTTAAATGTCATGCATGGAACATTAATTAGGCATAAAACTTAAATTTCGAGCTTTTGAGAAGGATTTCTTAAGAATTCCCTAGGAGACCTTATCCTCCAAAGTTTGAACCAAGTCCTAGATGAATATATGCAAAAAAAAAAAATTTATATATCACTTTGTTGTCCAATGAAAAACAGCTAGTGACAAATTAGAGGTCATTTGATGAAAGAAAGATGAAGAAAAACAAAAGAATTTTACTTGCTTTAGGCAGTGTTCTTTTAGGAGCTGAGGTAAGTATATCTAGACCCTACTTAATTATCTTATCCATTTCTATCTAGAATATTTACAATACCTAAAATATCTCAACATACTAACATTACCCAATATATACACTACCTTACCTGCTAATATATATCCAATCCTATGTACACTACCTGTTGGAAATAATTGAATCAAGGCTGTTGATTTCGGAATCAAGAACTGAGTCGTGGATAAACCACTGCCCTCAAAGCGATTACGGCACGACCTAGGTGACAATCGATATTGTCGGTCACTCTCCAAGGTTAACTCAGCTAGCTCTTAGACTTGTGCACTCAAGGCTAAGAACTTGGAGTATGTAAGCCCAGAAATATATTAATGGAAGAGGATGTAGAAGATGAAGAGAAGAAGATGATTGTTGGTGTGTTGTTTTCAGCCATGGAGGAGCTAAATTTATAGGCTTAGAAGCCTACCGTTGGCTGGGCATATCCTACCGTTACCAACGGCTATTTAGCCGTTCGGACAACGGCTATACTGCCGTTTCTCCAACGGGCAAAATGGTCGTTGGGCAACGGCTAGTTCCCACCTGGGCTGGCTATAAAAAGAACCACGACCCGCGTCCTGCGACCGAGACCGGGCGGCAGCGGCGGCGCGCGCACGCGTGTGGAGTCCCAAGCCATACCTTCCTTCATAAAACACCCCTTCACACTTATTTAATACTACTAAGTGTGGTGGGATATATAAACCACTTTCAACTTGATTTCTCTACCAATGTGGGACAAAAGCCTTATTGCCATTACCAAATTGTAACTTCATTTGCAACACAACCTTATCGTATCTATCCTGCTTCTACTTATCATACGTTTACTTACCAATTCAATGAAAATGACTTTTTATCCAATAAACATGACCTACTTTAATGTCAATCACCTCTTGCCTGCTCTCTAGGGTTTGAATTCTGGGAGGAGCATTTCTTTCTTATCATTTCGGAAAATGTTGTGGGTCGGAATGAGACCCAACTTTGAGCCATTGGCAATCTCATTCCCTTTCCGCTACAAGTCTATTGGATTGTTCCCCTGAGATAGGGGTCTAATGAGTTGGAAAAATAAATGACTTACTTTAATTCTATGAAAACATTATAATAGGGAGGACATTTGGGAAGCCGAGTAGCTAAATGAATTTTTATGATATTAGCAATATTATTAAACTTCTTAGGGAAAAAATTATGCTTCAAATTAAATTTAGAAAAATATAAGAGAAGACGGATAATTAAGGGAGCATTAAATGCAAGAAGAGTTGTGGTAATTAACGAAAGTAAATTGTCATTTTGTGAGAGATTATGTATATATTGTGAACTAATGGTGAAATTTTTGAGTCAAGGATGACAGGAAGAAACTTGAGCCAAAAGCAACAAATTGAATAATTGAGTGGCTATAGAAAAGTATACATATATATGGAAACAACGCATTAATTGGTGTATCCACCCTTAATCTAATGTATGGAGGATTACTACAAACTACAAATATAGCACGACAATGATCACACTATGACATGTAATTTCGATCTTATACAAACCAAATATGAATATAATTATAAGAAGATATAACAATTTGTACCCCCTTTCAAATTTTAAAAATATAACTAAAATACGCGTTCACCGAATCACCGGTATTAAGGAAATAGAATATATTAGTGGCTCAAAATTCAAGCCTATAAAAAAACTAAATATCAAATTAAATTACGAAGGTTATTGATCTAATAACGATGAAATATGACAGTAAGGATCCATTTTTTATAAATTATTGGGAGACTTAAATATAAATACTTTTATATTTGATAAATACCAAGGTAATCACGGTAACATTTTTTTTTTTATAATTAGCGGCCACAAGACCCTTTTCACTTTAAGATCAAAGTAACATTTTATATCACCATGAACGAACTTTGCTGAAAAATTGATAATGAATATATTTCACAAATAACTTGGGCAGTTTACGGCTTTGTTCGGCTAAATTAGTGTTTTAGATAGCGGATAACCGTTTATGTACCGTATAGCGGTTTAAGCAGCGGATTGCGGTTTAAGTAGCGAATAACGGATGATTGTTCAAATAAGAATTGTGTTCGGTAAATTTAGTGGTTCAATTAACAGATTAATGTGAATTGACATAAAAGAGTATCAATCATTTCCAAAGATAAAATTTACAAAGGGTATTTTTTGACCGAAAAATATGAAACGCTACTCCAAACGCTAAACGTTAACTTTATTAGCGTTTCACAAAACACTCCCCAAAACGTTAGCTTACCGAACGCTAATATTTATGTAGTTAGAGTTTTGACTTGGTCACAACGCTAACGCTATCTACATGTACATATGCATATATGATCGATCAAACAAGTGGCCTTACTGATATCTTATGCCAATTTTTCAAGAATTAACTAGCTTTCACAGTGTATTTATTAATGAGTTTCAAAACAAATAATGCCAAATTCCAAAGTCATGATGGGATCGAATGTATTAGTGCTTGATTATGTGATATGTGTACATCACTTGGTATTTAAAGATGTAATTTTTTTTTTAAGCAATCAAGTGCATGAAGATGTGATTAGCATCATAAAAACAGCAACACAGCCAAAACGTTATATGTACGATGAGATTTCATGACAATGAAATGATTGAAATAAAAACTAAAATTAATACTCCGAAATTAACTGTGTAAGAGAGTCAGGTGTAATAATGCCACTCCTAAATTTAGTACTTTAGAGTTTAGCGGGATGTGTTCAAATTGATCCAAAATTTAGGAATTGTTCGCTACCTATTACTCCATAGACAAAAAAAAAACAGATGTGATTTAGTGTTGATTGATTTCAAATAATTTAATTTCATAAACGGATATAAACGTCAACAACGTCGTAACAACAGTAAGTATGAAGCTAACATGTCATGCTCAATGATATACTAAACTTTATTTATTATTTAGTTGTTAACCATAGATATAAATTTTTATAGAACTCACTCAAGAAAACTCGTTTACCTAAATAAGAAAAAATAAAACTCAAAAACAATTAACATGACCTATTAGCTAGCTTCACATACTCATTATTGTTGTTACAATGTCGTTGATGTTTATATCAATTTAATAACATGAAATTATTTAAAATAAATCATTTCATTAAACCACATCTGATCAATGATACAGTATATTTTTTCTATTATTTACTTATTAACTATAAATGTAAATTTTTATAGAAATCACTCGAGAAAACTCGTTTACCTAAATAAAAAAAATAAAACACAAAAAAGATGACACAATTCTAAACCCAATGACCAGGTAGCTAGTGGACACAAAGTTTGATCCTTGCAAGTAAAATCCATGTATTACCATAAAAAGTGCTTGGCAGTCCACTTCACAATTAGTTAAGAAGTTTCCCACGTAAAGGCATTTAGTAAGACAATATATACTTGGCCGCAATTCTCTTTGATTGGAGCAAAGTCATATTCTCATAAGTGAATCTTAGACTAACACAAGCCAATTAGGGTATCTCTTGATTTGACATCCCTAATTTTATTTGTAGTCAATGTCTTTGTGATCCATTTGGTATATTCAATGTTAATTGATCCAATTTTGTGAAACTTTTTTTGTTGTCATCATCCAATTCCAATACTATTGGTTAAGCTATAACTAATTTCAATGACTAATCTCTTTCTATAGTTTCTATAAGTAATATGTGGTGGGAATTGGCCAAGAATTATGCATCTATTTTGAAGTTGTTTCTTCTGGTTGTATATTTATTCTTTTTTTACTGATTGTTTTGGGTTTACAGTGCATCTGCATGATGTGTTTAGATTTTACTTGGTTACTTGTTTGAAGATTGATCAAGTCCCTTTTTAAGGCTAATTATGCAGAGAAAACAATAAAATAAAAACTCTTTTGTATATGCTACTTTGAATCATCTGAAATATATATTAAAAATTACATAAGGGGAGGGGGAAAAGGGGAATTACACAAAAGGGGAGGAAACAAAAGGAAGGAAATCGGCTTGAATCCCGATTTCCAGGTCAGTCGCGGGCGCAATAGGCAGGTGATGGGTGTGACCTTGTTCAGGAATTCTGGGCAAATGGAGCCGCAAAGAGGGTCAAGGGCGCGACCACTAGGTCGAGGGCGTGGCCATGTGTTGGTCGCGGGCATGACCCAGGGCGATTCTCGGATAAGATTTCTCTGCATCGCAGGGTCGTAGCCGCGACCCAGCACGTCAAAGGCGCGACTCTGATGCACAGTTCCAAGATCTTGGGGGGGATGTCACGGGTGTGACCCGTGACTCCGAGCTTCGTCATGGTCGTGACACCCTGCTTGCCTCCATTTTCTCCCTGCCATAAGCCGGGTTGATCTTCCTTGGCTAGGAAATACTCAAAATATCCTCGTGGTTGAAGTGTGACCATTTGGAGCCCAAAAGGAAGTCAGATTTGACTTCGTTGCCTTATTTGTGCCGAACGAATCCCTGGAGCCTTATGAGGGTCGGAAATGGTCTCGTTGAGGACCACAAGTAACATCCATTCGTCTGGGATCTTCTTTGAAGTTCCTCCCGCATCCCATTTCGAACAAAAAAGACCCAACCATGCCTTTGGAGTCTTGGGAGTGTGAGTCACTCGTGACTTGGATTTAACGGGTTCCATCCCGGGATACTTCATACTTCCTTTCTTGAAAAAGAGTTGACATCAACTCTTAGAGTAAGAAGGAAGGCGCCCTCCACGATCGGGCACCTCGGGACGTGTTTTTTTTTCAAGGGACTAAGTGGGGCTGTACCCGGGTTTCGATGCCTCTCGAAAAGGAGCACCTCGTTAGGTGAACCCCGGCTCACATTAGCCTATTGAACTCCTCCACAAAATCTTCAAAAGACAGTTCATCGTTGGAGGGGTTCTTTAGGGGTATCTTTAACCCGTTATTACCCGGCTCAACACCATGAAGCATCCGGAGCGCGCCAAAATCCAGGACGTACACATCATCATTGTAGTGCAAGTCGATAGGAGGCTTATTGGGTAGGAAGAGAGTAAAGGAGGGGGAAACGGGGGTAATTTGTTGTGCTTTTGGGCACTCTGTCATAATGGGCTTCCTACTAAGCAAAGACAAAGCTAGCGATCGCCTGTCCTTGCCAAGGGTGCCCTCATCCCGTGTTTCTCTCAAAAAAAGGTTCATCCTCACTACTCACCCCGGGTTGGATTTCTTATGGAATTAAAGGGCTCAAGGTCATCTTTTTCGAGCCGAGGGTGAAAGAGTAGGTGTTGGCTACGCCATCATGAATGACATCTCTATCAAATTGCCATGACCTCGCCAACAGTATGTGACAGACGCTCATACGAACAACATCACAAAGTATGGTGTCAATATACTCAAACCCAATTGACAATGAAAGAAGGGTTTGTCGACGTACCTTAAGGTCGAGGCATTCACCCACCCATTTGAGAGTGTAGTGTCAGGGGTGTAGAGTGGCCGGGAGATGGAGCTTCTTGACAACGGAGGTGGACGCGACATTAGCAACACTAGTGTTGTCAATGATGAGGTTCTTAGCCACCAATGGTGCACCGGGAGTGGAAGAGTATCTCTCGTTGACTCTTGTCAAGAGGGGCTTCATGGGCATGCATTGATCTCCTCAAGATAAGAAACTTGCCAACAATAAGCAGAAGATCAACCACCTCATCGCTAAATTCTTCGCTCTTGGGAGAGGTTTCTTCCATGGTGAGGTTGGCCTCTTCATCAATCTCCTTAACCTCTTGCAAGGTCATGATCTTCCTAGTGCGGCAATAGACTTGGAAATGATCATAGCCTAGGCATCGATAACATTTTGAAAAGTCCCGGGTTCCGTTCTCGTCCCTCGTAACCTTTGCCAAGCGAGCTGCCTCAACCAAGGTGAATCTCGAGGTGCAATTTCCGGTGAAGCCCGGAAACGCAAGGGTAATCTCGGCCATCCATTGGATGGGAACCGAGACCTTCTAAGGAGGCCCGCTCATGCCCGACCCCGGAGGCCCGAGGTCGTACCGTCCCGAGATGTTAAACAATGTCGTGACGGGATCCGGGTTACTTTTGGAACAAAAACAGGCTATGTTGAACCTTTTGGACAGGCCTTAGGCGCGCCCGAGTCACAACGTGTCACACCCGAGCCGCTTCACTGCCCTAGGAGGTCGCGCCCGCTACCTAGCACGTCGCACCTGCGACGTCTGCAGACAGCGCCTAGTCGCGCCCGAGTCAGACTATGGCTGTAGACACCGGAAATTGGGTCAGACCGATTTTTCAACTTAACCCGGGGTCAAGTTAACAAAGCCTCACGCGGATTCAGGTAAAATACAGCCCAGAAAATGACCGTGGGCTCTCGCGGATTTCACCCAGTAGCCCAGGGCTGTGGGCTCTCGCGGATTTTGGGCCCGATGCAGGTAGTCCAGTTCAGCAGAGCTCTCGCGGATTCAGCTCGAAAATCAGCCCAGAAAAGAATTCACGCGGATCCGGGTCTGGGTCAGCCCAGAAACCACGCGGATCCGGGTCTGGGTCGAGCTCAAATCATCACGGATTCTCGCGGATCCGGATCTGGGTCGGGTTAAAATCCTCGTGGATTCACGCGGATTTGCAGCAGTCAACAACTGCCGAACCCATGATCTAATAACTGCCAGAGCTGCGCGGATTTCTGGTAGAGTGGGGGAGCAGACTGTAAAACTGCTATCTCTCTGCGCCTATAAATGTAGGCTCTCGCGGATTTGTCAGGGGGATTTTTTTTTTTTTTTGGGGGAGAAAGAGAGCGCGGTAGAAGGATAAAAATTCTGTGAAGGTTTTTTGGGTATCTCGCGGATTTCTGAAGCTACTGGCAGTCCGAGGGATTGAAATCGACAGTCTAACACTCACCAGTGCACCCGATCCAGCGAAACCACGCAAATCCGCTAAGATTCGGTAACCTTTTTTGTTCATTTTATTCGATTTCTCCGAAACTTGTAACAATGTAGTCGATAGATCCCCGCCCATTGTAATTATTTTATTTACTTTTCTCGCATTTCTTTTTGTTATTTCATCTAGGATATGAACTTTGTTATTTGTTATTACATTTTAAATGCATGCACTTTTCGTTAAATTTGTGACAACTTTACTTTTTTCTTAATATGTGAAACCTGACATAGTAAAGGCCGCTTCGGCGGGCGGTGCAAGGGCATCCCCCTACACCGACACCTTTACCCCCGGATCCGTTCTTTTGGTTCAAGACCGGAGTCAGGTTTTTAAAAGTTTTGTTAGTTTTTCTTTTTAAAATTAACTGGCGACTCCTCCGGCCCAAAACGGACACAGAATCCGCGCGGATTCGGGTCCATTTTGGCCAGTTTTCCTTCCTTTTAATTTCCAGCTCTAAAGAAACGAGAGTCTATCTAGGCCCAAACAAGTCCCGGATCCGCGTGGACCCGATCCTTGTTAGGCCCTTTTGTCGTTTTTTTTTCGTTGTTTCGGTTTTTTGTTATCTCATTTTTTTCTCTTTAGCCCAGAATGGGCCTGGAATCCGCGTGGATCCAGGCACCATTTAGGCCCAGGCTGGTCCTGGAATCCGCGTGGACCCAGGTACCATTCAAGCCCAGGCTGGTCTTGGAATCCGCGTGGATCCAGACCCGGACTCTTTTACTGTTTTTTCCTTTTTTTTGTTTTGTTTCGAAAATAACCTCCGAAAAGCCGAAAAATCTCTAAATTTGTTCCTTAGGAAAATAAGCAACCCTACGTCGATCGACACTCCGCGGGGGACCGTGCCCTCCGGGCCGCGGGCCCTACAGTGGCGCCCTCGCGACATCACACTGCCGCTCGCTCGTTGCGCCCGCTACGTGCCTGGTCGCGCCCGCGACCCTGCTACTGCTGCCGCTGCTGTTGCCGACCAGAGGCAAGGCTCATCCGAGTCACGGGATGGCTTGCCCGAGTCAGCCGTCTAGTCAGATGGTCGCGCCCGTGACCTATAGGGTGGCGCCCGCGACCTTCCCATCTGGTTTCTCTTGCCGTCCAGAGCATGGTGCACTGAGCGATTCAGGCTCGCCGAGTTAGTCGATTCTTTGTCGATTTTGCCGATACTGCCAAAGCAGTGTGTTTTGGCTTTATCTATTTTGTATAAATACTCGTTGCCCCTCATTTTCTGGGCAGATTTGAATGATATTGAATGTCATTTGCTTGAGATCTATCTAAGCCTCTCCCCCAAAAATCTTGTTTACTTTATCCAATCTTTATTTGGTGGTGTTCAAATCATTTCTTTAGTGATTAATAGTGGTTTAGCCTAATTAATCATGGTGGAATGTTAGGCCAAGGTTGTGGACTCTCCTAGCCAAGGTCATATGCAAACCCTACCGAACCCAAGCTCGGTTTCCCATTGATTTTCTTCCGAAAACCCAAGCTCGATTCATCCCACCACGTTAGTAACGCTCCATCTGGTATCAGAGCCTCGGTTTTTCATTTGCATGAGTTGTTCTTCATTGTTGTGCTAGCAGTGTTCTCTACTGTTGGGTTTTGTGAGTTGTATGCTATTATTGGTGACCCCCAACCCCAATGCTATCATAGTTTGTTGGAAAACATTGTATTGTGGGTGTATTTGTTGAATTTGTAGCCATTTGGTGCATTAAAAAGAAGTTAGAAAATAGTGCACGCAAGGTGTTCGATGAAATGTCTGAGTGAAAAAAACACAAAGAACCCTTAGCCAAACACTTGCCAACTACAAAAGAACCTTCAAACTCCACAAAATACCCCAAACAATAACCATCCCTCACCTTTTTTCCCGGTATGGCCGACGGAGCTCGCCACGAACGAGAAGAATTGAGCCACCGGGGTAGCCCTCAAATTCAAGCTATCGAGAGTCGACTCGCCACCCATGACGAACAGTTCTCCACCATTGATCGCAACCTTAATGCCATTATGGCGCGATTGGACCACCTCACCCAAGAGCGTCTAAGTCCACCCCGAAATGAACGTCAAAGGCGTGGCCCAAGCCCTATTCGTCCTCCTCCTACGTTCGAGTCGAGTGACGATGATAGAGGTTCCCCACGTCGCCGTCCACGTGGGCAAGTACATGATAGGCCCCCTCGTGATGACTTACAGGATGTCAAAATCGACATTCCCGAATTCAATGGTTCCAGTGATCCTGACGAGTACCTTGAGTGGATCCAAATGATGGATAGGATATTTGAGACCAAAGAATACAATGATGAGAAAGCCTATAAGATCGCTAGCCTAAAACTCACCAAAGCTACATCGATTTGGTTTGAGAATGTGTAAGCACAAAGGGCTCGGGAAGGTCGAACGAGGATCACCACTTGGACACGACTTAAACAGTTGATGAACCACCGTTTCTTGCCCGCCACCTACCAACAGGATGTATTGAAGAAGGTCTACGCCCTAACCCAGGGCAAGCGATCTGTGAGTGACTACATTCAAGAGTTCGAGCAACCCCGCATCAAAAGCGATCTTCAAGAACCCGAGGCCCAAACCATGATGCATTTCTTGAATGGATTGGACTCCTCGGTTGCCAAGAAAGTAGAGGTTCAACCATACTACTCCATGGATGACTTGTGCAGTTTGGCCCTTCGGGTTGAGCGACGAAAGAAGGAAAAGGCTGCTTCCAAACCAGCACCAAGAGCCTTCTTTCCACCGCCCAGCCGACCTCCTCTATATTCGGGTACCCCAAAACCCAGTGAGACACCCAAGTTCCCTTCGACACCTCGCACGGATAAGGGAAAGGAACTTGTTGTGGCGTCTCCAACGGACCCCTCTCGTCGGATGGAGGGAAGAAAATGCTTTAAATGCCACGGCTATGGTCACTACCAGGCAGATTGTCCGAACCGACGGACCTTGACACTCAAGGAGGTTCAGGACATTGATGAGGAATTGCAAGCAGCCTGGGATGAGTCCGAAGTGATCGTTGAGGATGCGATCACTAGTGATGATGATGCCACCCCCACACCCCACGTACGTGGTGACGCCCTTGTCTTGAGACGGGTTTTACACACTCAGGAAGCCCCTCTCGACAAGGCCCAACGGGAGATGATATTTCAATCTCGGTGCTTTGTGGGAGGTAAGGTGTGCAACCTTATTATCGATGGAGGGAGTTGCACCAACGTCCCTTCAACGTATATGGTCGAGAAGCTTGGATTGCCGCTATTACCTCACCCTCAACCTTATTCTCTCAAATGGCTCAACGACCAAGATGACATCAAGGTAACTAAACAAGTCCTGGTGAATTTGTCTTTTGGTACTAACTACGATGATTCTATTATTTGTGATGTTGTTCCTATGAGTGCTTGCCACATATTGTTGGGACATCCTTGGTGATCCATGAAGGATTGGGAACTCAATAAATGTAATAAAAATCAACCCAAAGCACTACAAATACCAACATCATCCATGGCCACAAATAAAACTCACAACACCTTCCAAACCCTAACAATGGAGAATGGAGTAGATCTAGATCTCAAATACACCAAATCAACAAAAGCTTGACAAGATATGGACAATCTATAAAGAATACTCACCAAGATTGAACTTAGAGTTCAAAAGATGCATAAAGGCTTAGCCACCAACACCCATTGAAACTCTATTGAAACCCTCACCAAGCTTGAAGAAGGTAGTCCACACCACAAGCTCTAAAGGGGGTACTTCAACCCACCACCAAGAACATTCAAGGATAAAGAGAGAGAGATTTGAGAGGATAGGGTTTGCAATATTCAAAGTTTTCATTAAAAGTTGTCTTCTCTTACAATTGGGGGAGTATCTGAAGAGGATGAGGGATAATGAGGATGCCCAATATTACAAAAGTGTCATTACAACTCATTAAATTAAAAGGGAAAACAAAATAAAAGGGATGAAAAAGGGGAAAAAAGACGCAGCAGTGAAACGACACGATCGTGCCAAATGAGGGCACGATCGTGCCACTCAAAACAGCTCCAAAAAGTCTTAAGCTCGAAAACGGCACGATCGTGTTGTCAAACGGCACAATCGTGCGGTGCCTTCTGGAAGAATGGCACGATCGTGCAACAAAACGGCGCGATCATGCCGTTGGCAGTTTTTTTATGCTGACTTCTAACGTCCATAACTTCTTCGTTTTAACTCCGATTTGGTCATATAATATATCGATGGAAAGCTCTTGATGAGTACTATAAGCTCACCAAATTTCATAGTCATCAAAGTTATATAGAAGGAGTTATAATCAAAATAGTGAAGATATATCATTTCTTGTGGTCCAAATTTGCCCAAAACATGACATTCTTCAACTTGTTCCCTCATGACTCCTTCCTAGCCTTCTTCCATGCTCAATATCGAGCCCTTTAGCTGAAAATGGACCCGAGCTCGAGTCAAGGATTATTGGTGCCGATGTCGACCCGACCCGAGGTCTTCAAGTGGGCTCGGGGATGGCCCGAGACACCACGGAGGTTTGGGAAGGACCCTCCTTGAACACCCGGAAGAACTTGAGGATGATGTGGAGATCGATCGTCCATGACTTCACCCAGTGCTCTTCCAACGGGGTTTGGAAACTCACATCAAGGTTGAGGAGAGCTCGGGAGGGGACCGGATCACTTGGCAATTCGACAAGCAAACGGTGCACAATGGGTCGAAAAACACCTACACTTTTACTCATAGGGGTAAGAGGGTTAAGCTAATCCCGTTAGCTCCACACGAAATTATCTCTCCAAAACCCGGGGTGGGAAGTGAGGAACCCAAACACATGAGCAAAACACGGGTTGAGTGAGCTCTAAGCAAGGGGAAGGTCGTTTTCGCCTTACTCCTCTTAGAAGCAAACAAAAGTGAGGTGGAGAAACCCTTGCACCCTCTTGTCGCCCCTCTCGTTGCCAAGTTCGGAGACGTCTTCCCCGATGATCTACCACCAGATCTTCCACTTATTCGGGGAATCGAGCACTAGATCGACCTTATGCCCGGAGCACCACTTCCCAACAGAGCGGCTTATCGATGCAACCCGCAGGAAACCAAAGAGCTACAACGCCAAGTGGACGAACTCGTTTCGAGGGGCTTCGTTAGGGAAAACATGAGCCCTTGTTCCGTTTCGGCCCTCCTAGTTCCCAAAAAGGATGGCACCTACCGGATGTGTGTCGACAGTCGGCCATCAACAACATCACCATCAAGTATCGGTACCCCATACCGAGGCTCGATGACATGCTCAACGAATTGCATGGATCTTGTATCTTTTTCAAGATTGACCTCCGGAGCGGTTACCATCAGATTCACATGCGAGAAGGGGACGAGTGGAAGACGGCATTCAAGACCAAGGGAGGCTTGTACGAGTGGCTTGTCATGCCATTTGGTCTCTCTAACGCCCCTAGCACGTTCATGCAACTCATGAACGAGGTCTTGAGACCATTCATCGGAAAATTCGTGGTGGTTTATTTCGACGACATCCTTGTGTACTCCAAGAATGAAGCTGAGAACTTCTCGCATTTGGAGTCTGTTTTTCGGGTTCTACGACACCAAAAGCTATTTGGAAAGATCGAGAAGTGCGAATTTTGCACCCCCCAAGTCACATTTCTTGGGTACATAGTCTCTGATCGAGGTATTTCCGTGGATCCTTCGAAAGTGGAAGCTATACGCTCATGGCCTTCTCCCTCTACTATCACAGAGGTGAGAAGCTTCCACGGCCTTGCGTTGTTCTACCGCCGATTCATCAAAGGATTTAGCACCCTCACCGCCCCAATCACCGAGTGTATGAAGAAGGGCACCTTTGAGTGGACCCGAGCGGCCCAAGGGGCCTTTGAGAAGCTTAAGGCTCGGCTTTGTGAAACTCCGGTACTTGCTCTTCTGGATTTTTCACAAGTCTTCGAGGTGGATTATGACGCAAGTGGAGTGGGCATTGGAGCCGTGCTCATGCAAAATCAACGCCCCATTGCCTACTTCAGCGAGAAGCTCAGTGGGTCACAGAAGAACTGCTCTACCTACAACAAGGAGTTCTATGCCCTTGTTCGTGCCCTTGACCATTGGTCCCACTACTTGAGGCATAACCAATTCGTGCTTCATTCCGACCATGAGGCTCTCAAGTACCTAAATGGTCAACACAAGCTCAACACGCGTCATGCGAAGTGGGTGGAGTATCTACAAAGTTTGAACTTTGTGGCTAAACACAAGAAGGGGAGCATCAATGTGGTGGCCGATGCACTTTCTAGGAGGCATTCCCTTCTTTCGGTAGTTGAAGCAAGGGTTCTTGGGTTCCAAAACATGCGAGAGTTTTACAAGGAAGATGAGGACTTCAAAGCACACCTCGATGGTGGCAGTGGTTCCTATGTACTCCAAGACGGGTTCCTTTTCAAGGGGAACAAATTGTGTGTTCCCAAGTGTCTGTTGAGGAATCTATTGGTGTGAGAAGTTCACGGAGGTGGTCTAACCGGTCATTTTGGCATCAACAAGACCCTTGACATGCTAAAGGAGCATTTTTATTGGCCTAGAATGGGAGGGGACGTACACGATGTGATCTGCAAATGTGTTACGTGCCAACATGCCAAAAGCCAGTTTCACCAAGGGCTATATACCCCTCTTCCCGTTCCGAATGGCCCGTGGGAAGATTTGAGCATGGACTTCATCGTTGCTCTTCCCCGAACCGTGCTTGACAAGGACTCCATCCTCATCGTCGTTGACCGCTTCTCCAAGATGGCGCATTTCGTCGCTTGTGAGAAAACCGACGACGCCACTCACATCGCTAGTCTCTTCTTCCGGGAGATAGTGAGGTTGCACGGTGTTCCAAGGACCATTGTTTCCGATCGTTATACGAAGTTCATGAGTCATTTTTGGAGATCTCTATGGAAACTCCTTGGGACAAAGCTCCTATTCAGCACGTCGCACCACCCTCAAATGGATGGTCAAACCGAGGTGACAAACAAGACCCTCACTACCTTGCTTCGGGGTCTTGTGAGCAAGAGTCTGCGGGATTGGGATGCTAAGCTTTGTCATGCCGAGTTCGCGTACAACCGGACTCCTTCATTCGCCACGGGTCGCTCGCCTTTTGAAACTTGCTACGGGGTGAATCCTATCACTCACATCGACCTCCTTCCTCTACCTTTGGAGGCAAGGGCGAGTTTTGAAGCGAGCGAGAAGGCTGCCGAGATTCAAAAGCTTCATCGCCAGATTCGGGAGAAGATCGAGAGAACTAATGAGCTCTACAAGTCCCGAGTTAATAAACATCGCTGGAACATCACTTTCAAACCCGGGGACTTGGTTTGGCTCCATCTAAGGAAGGAACGGTTCCCTTCGCGGAGGAAAAGCAAACTTATGCCAAGGAGTGAAGGGTCGTTCAAGGTGTTGGAGAAAATAAACGATAACGCCTACAAGCTCGATCTTCCTGGCGATATGGGAGTCTCCTCCACATTCAACATTGGCGACCTTTCACCCTACATAGAGGATGTTGAACCCGATGCATATTTGAGGACAAATCCTCTTCAAGAAGGGGAGGATGAAGAGTCGCGGGTTTCATTCTCGTCCCTCGTAACCTTTGCCAAGCGAGCCGCCTCAACCACGGTGAATCTCGAGGTGCAATTCCCGGAAACGCAAGGGTAATCTCGGCCATCCATTGGATGGGAACCAAGACCTTCTAAGGAGGCCCGCTCGTGCCCGACCCTGGAGGCCCGAGGTCGTACCGTCTCGAGATGTTGAACAATGCCGTGACGGGATCCAGGTTACTTTTGGAACGAAAACAGGCCATGTTGAACCTTTTGGACAGGCCTTAGGCGCGCCCGAGTCACAACGTGTCACACCCGAGCCGCTTCATTGCCTAGGAGGTCGCGCCCACTACCTAGCACGTCGCGCCCGCGACGCTTGCAAACAGCGCCTAGTCGCGCCCGAGTCAAACTGTGGCGCGCTCGCGACATCTCACTGTCGCTCGCTCGTCGCGCCCGCTACGTGTCTAGTCGCGCCTGCGACCACGCTCTGCCATTCTTCTTTGCCGACGAAGCAAGGCTCGCCGATCGGATGGTCGCGCCGCGACTGCAGTGGCGCCCGCGACCTTCCCTTATCACCGGTTTCTGCCGTCCGATGGCACAGCGCGCCGATCGATTCCGGCTCGCCGAGTTGGTCGTCCCGCTATCATTTTTTGTCTGCCAAAACGACTGTGTTTTGGTTTTATCCATTTTGTATAAATACTCGTTGGCCCTCATTTTCTAGGCAGATTTGAATGATATTGAATGCCATTTGCTTGAGAGCTCTCTAAGCCTCTCCCCCAAAAATCTTGTTTACTGTATCCAATCTTTATTTGGTTGTGTTCAAGTCATTTCTTTAGTGATTAATAGTGGTTTAGCCTAATTAATCATGGTGGAATGTTAGGCCAAGGTTGTGGACTCTCCTAGCCAAGGTCATATGCAAACCCTACCGAACCCAAGCTCGGTTTTCCATTGATTTTCTTCCGAAAACTCAAGCTCCATTCATCCCACCACGACGGTAATGCTCCACATTTCTTGTCCTCGAATTTTGGTGGGAGTTCTTGAAGAGAGGAGAGGGTGATGCCTTTGCCTGTGTCAGTCTTGGATGAAGGGATAGACTTCGGAGTTGCAATGGAACTAAGGGGAATTGGATGTGATGGCTTAGGCAGGGGAGGAAATGGGGTACGATCATGGGCCTTGGAGGTGATCCTCTCATTCCTCCTTCACACAACCTTGAGGGCCAGGTTGCAGAGTTCATCTAAGGAATGGTAGGGTTGGATTTCAATTCTCTTGGCAATAGTGGGGGTCCAACATATTTAAGAACTTCATTGTGGTTTGTTCCTCAGGTTCTTGAAGGTCACTCTTAATGAGGAGTTGTTGAAACTCTTGGATGTACTCGCTCATACTCCTCTTCCCTTGTGCAAGGGCGAAGAGTCTCCTCATGACGTCTTGCATGTAAGTGCTTAGAAAAAATCGTCGGTTCATCAATTGTTTCAACCTCACCCATGAAGTGATCTTTGTTCGATCCTCTTTGACCCGTTGTGCCTTCACATGCTCAAACCAAAGCGATGCAGTCTAAGTGAGCTTCAAACTGGCGATTTTGAATGCCTTTTCATCGCTATATTCCTTGGTGTCAAAGACCCGTTCCATGATTTGAACTCATTCAAGATAATCATCAGGGTTGGTGGAGTTAGGGAACTCCAGAATATGGATTTTCACATCATGGAACTCATCTTGTGGAGGTTTATCGCCCATCTCCTGTCAATAATATCGTTGAGGGAAATCTTTATCGTCGTCACTCGACTCAAAATTGGGAGGGAGATGAATAGGGCCACGGGTCGATCTCCTTCGCCCCTCACGAGGTTGAGCCTGGAGGTGTGTGGCGATGTTGTTCATTTGAGCCATGTGGGTTTCAAGATTTTGTTCGATAGATGAGACGCGGTTTTCCATGACCAAGTCTTAAGACCTTTGGCTACGGCTTGACTCCTCTTGATTTGGATAATTGAGCTAGATCATTCATTTCAAGGAGAGGGGTACAGGATTGTATGTGTTTGAGAAATTTTGTGGATCGGAGCTTGGGGTTTTCTTGTGGCTAGCTTGTGTTTGGGCTCGGGTTCTTTGTGTTTTCATAACCCATTTGCCTCAACAAAAATAACAATAACAACAACCCCAACAAGATTGAACACAACACCACCAACAACAAAAACAATAACTCCAACACACTTGGAGATCACATGGGATGGGGGTTCCCAATTTCAACAAGATAACAACTCAGAAATTGAAACCCTAACTTTGGAACTTGAAGAACAAACTCAAGCAAAGCCCTAACCTGAGCTCTGATACCATATAGAGGATACCGCGGTGGGAATTAATGATGTTGAATTGGAGAAGACGGATGATGATGATTTTGAACTCGAAAAAATAACATTGAACCTGATATGGACTTGGGATAAAGGAAATCCACCACCCAAGAACTACAACCCACCAAGAAATTACTAAAGACTATGCCACCACAAACTCCATAAAGAAAACATTTGCAACACCACCATTCATCAATGGATAAAATAAACAAGATTTTGAGAGAGGAGGAGAAAGCCAATTAAAGTTTCTTCAAATTTTCATTCATAAGCACTCAATGTCTTCTTCCTACTAAATATCATGTATTTATGGGGGCATTGAGGTGGAAGGAGAATCGAGGTGTACAATTATAAAAGAACCCTTTAAATTAAGGGTTTTACATAACATAAGGGGAGGGGCAAAAAGGAAATTACACAAAAGGGGATGAAACAAAAGGAAGGAAATCGGCTTGAACTCCCATATTCTAATTCAGTCGCGGGCCCGACATCCGAATCTCCCAAGTCAGTCGCGGGCGCGACATGCTAGTCACGGGCGTGACCTCATTCGAGAATTTTGGGTAAATGGGGCCATCAGGAGGGTCACAGGCGCGACCACTAGGTTGCGGGTGTGACCATGTGTTGGTCGCGGTCGCGACACAAGTGATTATGGGAGTGACCCAAGGCGATTCTCGAACAAGATTTCTCTGCGTCACCGAGTTGCAATCGCGACCCAGCACATCACGGGCGTGATTCTCATACACAGTTCCAAGATCTCCGGGGGGGACGTCACAGGCGCAATATATTGGCTGCTGGCGTGACCCGTAACTCTAAGCTTGGTCATGGGCGTGACGTATAGATTACATCTAGCTAGCACTTTGCACGTTTGTGCGGTGTCGAAACATGAAACTTATACTATATCGATTATGTTATGATTTTCATTTTCCCCGTTATTTATTCAATTCATTTAAATAAACAAATTTAACAATATCCAATCGTTTAAATAAATAAATTTAACAATATCTAAACTTTCTGGATATTACAGGGCAACTATATTAACTATGTTAATTAGTTCTAATTAACTGCAAAGGCAAATTGCCTACAACCTCTCTATATTTTATCTTCTTTTTTACGTTCTATTTCACAAAGGTAAAGGGAATTCTTTGATTTGTTCATAAGAGTTTTGCATACAGTTTGATTAATTCTAAAGAAATATTTGCTAATTTAAGATAGAATTTGAGTGACCAAAAAAAAATAATTCCTTAAAAACAATGAATTTAATCGCATTTAAGTCTTTTCTTTCAAAATTTGTATCGTAAGTTGAATGTAGTTTCACCATACTGTCATTATCTTTGAGAAAACAACCGCTAATATGCCTCTAAATATAGGGAAATTGGACGGTAATATACTGACTTTTAGGGGTGTTGAATAGCAATATACCGATCTTCAATTTTGGACAGTAATATCACTGACCTTTATAGTTTGGTGACATTAATGTACCTCCAAGGATTTACATCCTAAAAATTAACAACAAAACTAACCCCCTAATCCTAAAAATACCGAACACAAACACTCAACACCCCTAAATATACCTAAAAATGGCACCGATTGTTTTTGCACCGCCTGCCACGTCAGACCGTCAACCGGTTCGCCGCCAAGAAAATCCTTGAAAATACATTAATGTCACCAAACTATAAATATCAGTGATATTACTGTCCAAAAGTAAAGGTCAGTATATTACTATTCAATACCCTTAAATATATTTCTATAACAAAATTATTGCACTTTATACAAACGAGTTCAAACACACACTTTGTTCATTGAATAAAATTTGAACTAATTACCCTCTATCAACTCATAATAAAAGAATCCAAATAATTTGTATATATTCAATTCTATTAACTGTTTATATTCGTGTAAAATATAACAATTATGATTTGGAAACATATTCAATTCCTCTTCTCACCGTACGTCATTCGAAAGTAAAAGTACTTACAAATTTTGTAATGTACTTTTTTCATACCAAACACGCACTTCAAGATATGTTAATTTCGGTTTCAAAAAAAATAAAAAGATATGTTAATTTCATTTGCATGATAGATCAAGATGAAACGTTGAAAATTTACTACAATAGTTCTCCCTATCCTTGTCCAGAATAATTTATCGTGTAGTCAAACAAAATAAACATTATACTAATTAATATATAATCTTTGGACGTCATTCATCATATCCTTTCACACGGTTTAGTTCGTAAGCAAGAAAATATATACATACATATATATATAGGATAATTGGATTCTAATAATCCCTACTTTCACAAATTAGACAATGGTGGACCGTACTTTGACTTTGTATTCTGGTGGTCAAAAAAAAAAATTGGATTGTAGTGGTACCAAATCCACCTCCACAATCTTCTTATTTTTTTCATTCCTACACTATAATGTTTTTGTTTTTTCGTTCTTGCCCCTAGAAAGTTAATGAATTGTAGTTTCTAAAACATTTTTTAAATTATTTTTTTGAGACTCCGAATAATTATTATGATTTTTTTAAAATAATAAAAGTGAAAAAATCGTAAAAAACAGTAAAAAAATTAAAAAATTGGGAGAAACGTTGTAAATTCAGTAAAAATCATTGTAAAGTGTTATACTAAGTTTTGAATCAAATGCAACACAAAATCTATGATTCCCTCGAAAATATCCCACTACAATCCAATTTTATTTTTTTTTTACCACCAGAATACAAAATGAAAGTACGGTCCACCATTGTCTAATTAGTGAAAGTAGGGATAATTATAATCCAATTATCCTATATATATATATAAAATTTATAAACCATGATAGATTGCAAAATAGTATTCGATCAATTGCGTATAAGATGCCTTCAATTATAAAGACGACTATTAAGTGTTGACTTAGCACTTTTTCCTCGCATTTACGAGCAACGTCAAAATATTTACTTACTAGTATCAAGATCGAGACAACAATAACTAAGATATTGCATGCATATATTGATCATCAATACAATCGAAAGAGACACGAGTAAAAAATAATTTATCCACCCTTATCAATACTATTATCTTATTTCTTCTTTGACAATAATTAAGGGCCAGATTAAAATTATAGTTATACATCTCTAAATGGTATTATTGTTAATTATATAAGTCGTGCTTATATATGCTAATCTTCTTTTGCTCAGTCCTCACAATTAAGGATTGGTCTCTATATCTCCCTTCGTTCATCATACTTCGAGTTCCAGGCCCCTTAAATCTTTACAACTTGGCATATATATACCATGACAGTAAGTTATTCTCGTTTCTAATTATTAGTTTATCGATTTGTTACAAAAATTTATCGTTTACCATTTACGATCCATCAAATGAGGCTCTGTTCTTTTCTGCGGTATTTTGCGGTGTTGTGTGGTGGGGTGTGGTGGAATTGTGGTGGGGTGTGGTGGAATTGTGGTGAGGTGTGGTGTAATTGTGGTAGGTAATTAGTATGTGGGGTAGGTGAGGAGAGAGAATGTAAAAAGTAGAGGAGAAAAGTGAAGAAAGAGAAGAGTGAGGAGAGAGAAAAGTAATGATTTGTGCAAGAAATCATGGTGAGTTGTGGCAGAATCATGCATGAAAGAATACATGAATACCCTAGAGTTGTATACTTGTATGCCTCTCAGGAATATATCACCAAAGAGCTAGAGAGATTTCATATAATTTTTAAATTTTAGAAATTGTCAATTAGCTATGTATACGTATAACACTCTTGATAAGTAACCATGGAAATTTGATTCACCTTGAAGGGAGAAAAGAAATTATATTCTTTATTGGTGTAATTATTTAATAAGCATCAATAATTCTCAATTTATTTGGAGAATGATCGGATTTGGTCGATTTAAATTGGTACAAGTTATTGATTGATTTTGATGTTGATCATATCAGATGTTAGAATTACGAGTTCGTATTGACTGCGTTGGGTGCGAGAATAAAGTTAGAAAAGCTCTTCTCAAGCTTGATGGTATGAATATGAAATATTCAATTTTTGTTTGTTTGTTGTTTTTAGTTATTCTTAGTTAAATATTTAAAACTATTCACTACTTTAGTACATACTACTGCATGAAAAAAGGATTTATGAGAGGTTTGAGGAGACATTTTACTCTAGTATATTACAAATTTACTGTTAAGCTAAAAAAATTCATTCAAACTATTCAAATTATTCAAACATAATTATAACTTATTTTAAATACTGATATTCTGTGATACTAAAAAACGTGTAGGGGTTGACAATGTGGAAATCGACAGGATAATGCAAAAGGCAACAATAACAGGATGGGCGAATAAAGAGAAAATATTGAAAACAATACAAAAAACTGGAATAAGGGTGGAGCCTTGGATAATGCCTTATGATGCTCGATTTCATGACTTCAATAAATTCTATGAACAACATGAGTCCTTCATCAACAAACCTAACCCTTCTTCCTACTCCAAGAGCAATGGTAATATCATTCATGAAAACACTCAACATTTTTATGAAGATCATGATCAATCTCTTTTGAATGTCAATGGATCTGAAGCCAATTCTGCTACTTTAACTATGTTTAACGATGATAATCCTAGTGGATGTTCTGTCATGTAACATAATTCTTATGCCACTTTTCAAGTATCTAACCATGGTTATATGACGTTTGAACAAAGCAAGAATAAGATGAGAAGACAACCCTTCCGACTTCAGAAGCTGATATTATAGAACTGTCTGACATGTACGGTGAAGTTCCTGCCTTACCAATGTTGTCTTCAAGTTGATATCCTTGGGAAGACTAATTTAGGCTCAGAATTTGAAGATTGTTAGTTGGACATTCACTTAGACTTTGATACACCTTGCTACTTGATGTGTGAAGGCCTATTGGGCAACCCTAAAATAGGAGCCCAATTGATTGGTCACTAATCATTAGTAAAAAAGAAAAAACAAAAGAAATTGTCTTTTATATGTTCAAGTTTGTCAAATCTTGTGTCAATGTAATAATATTGCGACGTGATACTATGTTGTATTTGTAATAATTTGGCTACTTTGATGATTTGTATACCTCAAGTATATGATCAAATACATAAAAGTTTTAGGATTCATGATCATTTTATGTTAACTGATTATAAATTAATATATGTTTTTGAAGAAAATTTTGTTGCAAATTTGGTTTTATTGAGGCCCATTTAAATTCCATTGATCCAATTTGAAGTTTTAATTTGAATATATATTTTTCACATTCAGTCTGAATTTCGAAATCAATATTTTCACAAAAGTTATCTACCCTCGACATTGACTACCTAACTTGAATAACCAAATTTAAAATTCGAAGATCCCAAAATTCGTTAATCAACCTGGCCAAACTCGATACTATTCAAATTAGTTTATGAAAATGTTTATGTAAGCTATCATCTCCCCAAAATAAACTTATTATACCGAGATTATGTTCTTTTGTGTAGTATTATACCGCACATATCATAATTTACCACACTAATCACAATCCATCCCATATCACCATACCATAACACACTTTATCGTAGGTCCGTAACAACTATTATTTTCTTTCTTCTCACTATTCTTATTACTTTTCACTCTTCTCTCAAATCACCTATCATACCAACAATTCTTACAACAAATTTTACTAAAACTCACTCACTGTATTACATCATATCACACTATGGAGGTGTTTGGCTACCCAGTTTTTTAGGTAACTTTTAGCTTTTAGCTTTTTGACTAAGGTTAAAAAGCTACTTGAGGTGTTTGGTAAGAAGCTACTTGAGGTGTTTGGTAAGTAGTTTTTTATATTAGCTTTTTGGATCCAAAAAGCTAGTTGGTGAAGCTTTTTGAGGTAGCTTCTCACAAAAAACTATTTTACCAAACATTTTTCCTACAATCAACTAACACAAACAATTAAAGTCAAACAGCTATTCCAAAAAGCTATTAGTTAACAGCTACCAACTACTAGTTGGTTGCCAAACAGGGCCTATATATTTACCATATTACCCCATTACCATACTTTACCTTCAAAAAAGAACAATAGTGGAGAAAACCCACCCAAGTGAAAAAAGTTGACATGCCTAAAAGTTTATCTAAATCCAAAGCCTAAACAAAGAGCATGTTGCATGCCAATCGACACCAAATAGAGACAAAAAATCTGCACAGATTTTTTTATCGATGAAATTCACAACACATGACATGTTCGTTGGCCAAACATGAAATCCAATCTCTCTTTCTTCAGAACCCTTCTTTACCTGCAAGATCTGTTAACCATTGATTGGGCAAAGCATCAGATTCTTCCCCAAAAATAAAAATAAAAAAAAATCCGAAATAGAAACTTGCTGTCAAAAAAGAAAAGGAAAAAAACAAAAAAAAGGTAGTAGTAGTGTAGAAGGAGTTGTAGTACATGGCAGCAACACCGTCGTCGGTGCCTCTGCTGTACTCTCGATGTAGCGGTTTCTACTTTCCTTTCTTCACTCTCAAGTTTCGTCCTCAATCTCAATCTCAATCTTCTTCTTCTTCTTCTTCTTCGATTTCATCTTCGAGTTGTTCTTCATCTTCATCGTCGCATTTTTGCTCCTCGTTTGGTTCTTGTAGTTCGTCTGGTAATTCTCTTGATTTCTGCGGATTCTGTTGTGTTTTTGTAGTAATTTTGTTTGATTTTGTTGTTGTTTTGTTTGTTTGATTGGTGATTGGGAGGTTTTGAATTGAACAATGGTTGAATTGTTAGGTTGGGTTTACGTGATGGGAAATGATTGGGGTTTGTGATAGTACAGCGAGGAGGAAAAATTGTGTACTTAATGAAGCACAATTCAGATTCTATGGTCTAGTTTGCGTGTTTGTTTTGTTTGTAGTAGTTGATGTTGTGGTGATTTTGTTTGGATTTGATCCTTTTTGATTGATGCAGTTCTTGTTTTGTTTGTTTGATTGGTTATTGGGAGATTTTGAATTGAGCAACGGTTGAATTTTTAGGTTAGGTTTACGTGCTGGGGAGTGATTGGGGGCTGTGATAGTACAGCGAGGAGTAAAAATTGGATACTTAATGAAGCACAATTCAGATTCTATAAAGTATTTGAGTGGAAACGTTATGGTGTAGTTTGCGTGTTTGTTTTGTTTTTTAGTAGTTGTTGTTGTGGTAATTTTTGTTTGGTTTTGATCGGTTTTGATTGTTGCAGTTGTTTCGTTTGTTTGATTGGTTATTGAAAGATTTTGAATTGAGCAACGGTTGAATTGTTAGGTTAGGTTTACGTGCTGGGGAGTGATTGGGGTTTTGTGATTGTGATGGTTCTGATTGAGTGTCACTGTGATAGTTTTTGAGTATCAGAAGGGTTTGAGTTGACTGACATCATGGTCTAGTTTTTGATTTTCTGTTTGTGATTATGGTTACTCGGCAGTTCATAAGTTGGTTGTTATGATTTTATATGCAAATTAGAGCTGCATATTAATGTCTAATTGTGTGCTTTTGTTCTATGGTTACTTGACTTTGGTTCCTTTTTATAGCCCTTGGTTGTTGTGGAAGGATGCTAATGTGGTTTGATGGTGAGCTTGATGGCATGCCGGATGTGCGAATTTGTTGGGATGATTTAGGAAGTTTCTTTTTACTGGGGAAGGCATAGGGGTTTGGAATTTGGATCTCTCGAGATAGATATCAAGTTATGTTATTTTGGAAAGTATCATTTGCAATTGCAAATTCATGTGGCTGTGATGGAAGGGGTAATTATGAATTATTAGACATTGATAAGTGGCGTGTGGCTTGCTTGAAATGATAAAATTGCAGGTTAAGCAACTCAGTCTTCTGTCACTAGGAGTCTATTTGCCAGTGTAGTGAGAAATAAAGGTATTACAGCCAATAGTTATGAGGAACGCCTCTTGGATTGTTAGTTCCAGATTTCGAAGTACTACTGTTTGCAATATGTTGTGGACTTTGGAATGTTTGTTCCTAGAACGGTGATAGCAATATGTCATGGACTCTAGAGTGCTGCCAGAGAATTCTATTGTAGGATGGATGGCACTAGAGTTTTGCTAATTGAAGCTCCCGTTCAAAACCAAATCGTTGACACAGTTTCTGACTATAATAGCACAAGGGAAAGTTGTACTAAGTTAAAGCCCATTCAGTTAGTTATTTTGGGTTCAATTCAATTTTGCAAAGGCTTACAGGGATTCTTCTGAAGCTTCTGACTTTAAATCCTTATCCTGTGGTGCAAGGACTGAATTATTATAGTTATTGCTTTTAGTAGAGTTTCATCTTGTCAAGAAGGCTACTGGAATTGAGATAGCTATGTAGGAAGCTGTTCATCCTATCTGAGTTGACTGGGCCCTCGTGTTGACACTAAAGTAGCTTCTATGGCCCACAAACTGGTTAGTGTGTGCAGATAAAGGAAACATAGGGCGAGAGATGTTCATCTGTTACTTGTTCCTAGTCAAGCCTTTTTTCTTCCCATATATCAGCAATTGTACCCTAGTGAATCTACTGCATAGTTGCTGAAGCCTTTTTTATTCAAGTTGTGTAGCAAGCAAGATTAAGGCTTTCTTTTAGAAAAAGAGGGGGGGGGGGGGACTTGATGGTAGTGTACTAGTGTTGTATGTGCTACTCATTTGATGCTCAGTGATTATGAGTTAAGTCTACCTTGCTGTACTTTTTGCATGGCTTGTTTTGTCCCTATTGTTGTCTTCTAACTATCAGCAAACCTTTTTACTTGGTAGCAATGGGATTACTTGCTAATTAAAACAAGAAGCAAACCACTGCAAGGGCTGTGAAAAATGTTCTGTGGTTATATTTAAAACAACCAATGCTTTTTGGAAGTGGGTTGGTGCGAGGATCACAGTCGTGTGCTATGAATTATGGATGCTTTGTTTCAAAGTTACATTTATCCTATTGTTGTAGGTTCAGAAGATCCAGTAATGTGAAAAATGTGGGTTTTTATGTGTATCTCATGTGTCTTTCAAGTCTGTGCCTTAATTATGATAGCTAATCTTTCTGCAGGGGTACATAATAACTGGGGAAATCAAACATTCAAGGCTTATGCAATGAGTACCACAATTGGAAATTTAGATTCTTCTACTTCCAGTGTGAATGGAGAAAATGGGCCTGATCATCTCCTTGTGCTTGTCCATGGCATCATGGGTAGGTATGTGTGTATTTTATACTTTTTCCCCCTTCTCTCACTACGGCAGAATGCTGATGGTGCTCATGGTAGTAGGGCTTGATGTTGAACATGGCAACCGAGCAATTTTGTAATATTTGTGTATACTTGTCTTTTCTTTCTAATGTATGCTATTTGAGCTTGTGCTTACAGAAACTTATCAATATTCCCTCTTTCTTTCCCCATTTGTCACTGTTCTTTTCCGTTTGTCATGTGACGGTAATGTTGTTGCTTAGGATTTGAAGTAGATTTATTTTCCATGAATGTTGGACTCCTCGAAACTGAAATAAAATGCTCAAAATGTTGAAGCTTTTTCATTCCTTCACCAGTGTCTCTTCTCATCCGGTACATTGGGATTTGTCCTAGGACTGGGAAAGGGACAGTGGTACTTACCACGGCCCTAAAACATTTATTTTTTTTGAGGAATTCTTTGAACTGTAACTGTGACTGTACGTAACTTATCAAATCATCATGCAAAGAATTTAAGATGTGGACGTATACACTTTGTCAAATATTCTCCCTGGCTCTTAATAGTTTGAATAAGATGTTGGAACTTTACTGAATAGAATGCAGGCTGACTTATACACTAATTTAGCTACTCCTGAATGTAGTAACCTTGAAACCCCACTGCGCGTGCGCGGGGGGTGGGCTGGGATTAATTGCCGTCTCAAGATCTTGAATGCTGTGGTTTTGTGTGCTGCTCATATATTTTGGAATTTCTAACTTGGAAATCTTTGGTAGAACGCAACATTCCATAGAATCCTTTTTTGTTTGAATTTACTTTCCATATAAGATTTGGGGTTTGTTCCGATAAACTACTGTGCGGAAGTAAAGGCAGATAGGCTTGTCAAAGGGCCTCTTCATGTGGATTGCATGTGACACATATATAATGAGACCTTTGATTCTGCTGCAAGATTCTGCTTGAAGTTTATTTCCATATTTAACGTTTTGATGCTATTGGTTGTATCCCTCATTTGTGCGCCCTCTTTTTCTTCTAGATTTTTGTTTCTTGTCTAGTATTATTCATATGATCAAGTTTTGGGACAGTAGGACCCAAGGCGATATGTAATTGTGGCAAAATATGGGAAAGAGTTTTGATGAAACCCTTATCATAGGAAGACGATATGCAAAAGTTTGATTGCTCATCTGTTGCATGGTTTTGTGGAACCTTTTGAAGACCAAGCAATTTCTTCCCTTTTAAATAAACTACAATATGACAATCATCAGTAAAGGATTTTAAACAAGGTTTCATTCAAGTGAATAGCCCAAGACTGAGTTGCTCCTAGTTTTGTCCTAGTGCAGCCCAAGCGACTGGACATACTTTGAGGCAGAGCTGAAAAGGCGGTTAGGGCGGAAATTCCTGATTTATGGTGAGTTCTGCATTCTTGTCATTATAAGTAATATGCTCTAACGTCTGCTATATCTTCTGCATTACATTCTTTCACCATTATTTTCACCTGCTGTTTTGCTAATGTGCTTCATTCTTGCCTTTAGCAAGTTCATCGAATACTTTCTCTAAGACATTTGGTGGGATTGATGTAGCAGGGAGGCGTTTAGCTGATGAGGTATAATTTTGAAACACTATTTGATGGTTGTAATTATTCCAACTTGCTTCTTATGGCTTCCTTGTATATTGTGACAGGTCAGACAAGTTGTGGAGAAGACAGAGAGTCTAAAGAAAATATCATTTTTGGCACATTCTCTTGGGGGTTTGTTTGCACGATATGCTGCCGCTGTCCTTTACACTACGTCCTCTACAGGAAATGTGCAGCTGAATGATGTAGAAACAAGTTCCTTAACTGGGCATGGTTTGATTGCTGGGCTCGAACCGGTGAATTTCATTACCCTGGCTAGTCCACATCTTGGTGTTAGAGGGAAGAAACAGGTTTGTCATCATTTTCAAAATTAGCCTTCGATTTCGTTTTACATGTTAGGTTTGTTGATTCTACGGGAGATCGTACGAGATAGTTTAGTGATGGTATGTTTATGGTAGCAACTAGCTAGTTGTAAGCGTCCATCAAGTTCTACATGTTTGAAGCTCCGAGTTGTGGCTTTTGAGAAGTGCTGGTGTGCATACTCCTTGGGGGTGTTTGGAATGGGTTAATGCCAGAAAAGTAATAGGAATAGAAGAAGAGTGAATTTATTTCCCATGTTTGGTTTTTGGGAATCGGGGATGGGAATGGCAATAAAACCCCTCTATTCCTGCTAATTTATTCCCATATGGGGGTTGGGAATCGGGGCTTCATTAGTAAATATCAATGTCAAGTTACTCTCACTTTGATTTACCATATAACAAACATATAATTTGGGAATTTATAAGTAATTCTCATTCCCATTTACGTTATGAATTCCCATCCCATGCACCAAATACCTTCTCAGGATTCCAATTATGTTCCTACATCTCTGGATTTCACCTGGGAGCTGCATGCCTGGAATCACTTCCCGATGCAAACAAAGTTACAAAGCTGTGTTTTGAAACTCTTTCATATGTAACAGTCATCATCACATAATTTTGTGGATGGTATTTTCCCCATCCAAGACCATATGGATGTCCAATGACCCTGTGAAAGTTTTTCATTTTCTTTTCTTTTTCAGACTGGGATGCATGGGAATATTTTGGCCTGTGATAGTTTACAAATAAGGGGGAGGATTTTGGTTAAGAGGTGCTTCATGTGCATGGGCCATGGGGGATTCTGAATATGGTTTCATTGGTGCATTGCTACGTCTCTTTGAGATTTAGCCTTTGGCTACATACTCATTTCTTGGGTTTCTTATAATTCAATTAGGAGCCATTGTCTCGTTTGGGAGGCTTTATTTTGGAGGAAACAGAAGATGAAGGCCATTGTCTTGTTTGCGAGGGAGTTGAAACTCTCTTTTCAGCGCTGAAAAGACAATTTCAGGAAGACTATAGTCTTTTTAATGTACATTTTCCTTTTTTTAGGGTTTGCTATACTCAATGTTAAGCTGAGTTCCACAACAGACATACTGCCTGGAAAGTGGATGACGGCCTGAAACAATTTATGGGCATCCTGGTAGTACTAGACTCAATACTTACAGTTCAAACTGAGGACTTTTGGTTAAGGGGTGTGCTGGTATGATAATTTATTTGAGGACTTCTTCAGTGTGTTAGTTTATCTCATTAGAAAGCTCACATTTCTGTGGTGATATTCATAATATAAGAGAGGTCAGTAGAGAACTTGTGAATAGCGGATAAGAGAATTGGTTAGATAGAGCTGGTGGAATTTACTCAACAATGTTGAATCTCTAAGTCTATTGCTGAACTTTTTATTCTTTTAAGAGTTCCTAATATATTTGTGTGGCAAGAATTCAGATTTTGATTTTTGATGCTTATAGATGAGAAACTGACAGATTTACTTGTGAATGGTGAAAGAGATTGCATATTTGCTCAGCTATTTCCATTATTATGTTTGCTCGGATGTCATTTGTTTTCCTTTTTGTTTGTATCATTTTCGGGATTCGGGAAACTTATGCTTGTTTGAATGTTGTTTCTGTCTTATACCTGTCAACTGTAATGGATTTATGTAACTGTTTGTGCTTCTGGGACTCCGGTTTCTTCCGGCTTTCTGTTTTCCATGTCCTTCCAATATTCTTGGACTATGTATTTATGTTGAAGTTTGCTTTTTATATGTCAGCTTCCACTCCTTTTTGGGGTTCCATTCTTGGAAAAGCTTGCCCCTCCTCTAGCTCCTTTTGTGGCTGGTCAAACTGGTAGTCAACTCTTTCTTACCGATGGTAATCCAGATAAACCGCCTCTTCTTCTAAAAATGGCTACGGATTGTGAAGAGGGGAAGTTCATGTAAGTTAATTCTGCTTTAACTGGCACATGGCCGTCTTATTCTTCTTGTCAAATCATGGGGATATGATAACTTTCTTTGTCCATTATGCAGATCAGCACTTGCTGCATTTAAATGTCGCGTACTGTACGCAAATGCTGCATTTGATCGTATCCTCCCACAAGTTATTTGCAATATGATCTAGTGTTTTCTTGCTTTCTTTGTTACGATAAATTTCCTTAACCTTTTTAGATATGGTTGGCTGGCGGACATCTTCCATAAGGAAAGAGGATGAATGTCCAGAGGTAAGTTGATAAACTTGTGTAATCTTACATCATGTTGCTCTCATAATTTGTCCGTTTACTTTTTGCACCTTTGCTTTACTAGAACAGTACACTGAACAACTTATGAAATTTTATGGTCTTGCTTTTTTTTGATAGCGCGTGTGTGTGTGTGTGTGTATACAGTTACACACACACACACACACACACACACATATATATACATATACATACATAAATAAATACATACATACATACATACATACATACATACATACATACATACATGTGTGTGTGTGTGTGTATAATATGACGAACAAGTGAGACGCTTAGAAAGCATCTTACATGACTATGTACTACCAAAATACAAGCTATCCTCAAAATCTACCGCATCCAAAGTGGAGGAACTAAATATTATCAAAGAAAAAAATAATAATTGACATTATGTGACTGGCTGACAGCTCGTGTATGGTGTTTATTAGGTTGTCCATCTGAAAGTAGTCAAGAGTTTGGATGGTGTAGTAAGTAAACATGTGCCTGTTTTCTGATTCCAACGGTTTCTTATTTGTTTTCCAGCTCCCTCAAAAATGTTTGGATGGGTATGACCATATTGTGAACGTTGAGTACTGTCCGCCTGTTTCCTCTGATGGTCCTCATTTTGCTCCTGAAGTATCCAAAGCAAAGGAGGCCGCACAAACTGAACCAAGTACTCAAAATACAGTTGAATATCATGAACTTGTCGAAGGTAGTAACTTCATCTGTTGTGAAAATAGTTGCGCTGGCAAGCTTGTTTTCAACAATTTAATTGTTTGCTGTCCATTTTCTTTACATGGGTAAGGTAAGGTTGGGCAAAAAAAAAGTTGCTTATACTGAGTTAAATATTGTTAAGTTTTGGTGAAAATTGGAAAATTTGGGTGATGTGGAATTTGAGTATGTTTTATGTTTTCCAATTTTGACCAAAATTACCAATATTTACCTTAATATAAACAATGTTATTTTACCCGACCCTACCTTACCCATTAAAGGACAAGATCAATGTTAATCAGAGTCGTTTTACCCCTTCTGCAGAGGAAATGATCCGTGGTTTGCGACGCTTAGGATGGAAGAGAGTTGATGTTAGCTTTCATTCTGCACCGTGGCCCTTCTTCGCACATAACAATATAAATGTAGGTAACTAGTGAGATTCACATATTCAATGTATAGTTTTTTCCTTGTTTTTGACCTGTTTTGTAAAACCCATTCCTTGTTTGTTTCTCTTCAGGTGAAATATGAATGGCTTAACAATGCTGGTGCTGGGGTTGTTAAACATGTTGCTGATACTCTGAAGGAGCATGAAGCTTCCTCGTGTTTTGCTATGAACTTATAGCAACAAGAACTGTAAGCACCCTTCTTTCTAAGTTGTGGCAATTGAGAACTTATTTTCGCTTGTCCTTTAAGGGTTTACGGGGGATTCTACCAAAAGCACCCTAGATAAATTTTTCGCTTGTCCTTTAACTCTTGAGTTTGGAAGAGGGGACTTTTTCATAAGAATCGATTCTACTCTACAAGTACAACTACAAAATCTTGAATTTTAAAGCGAAAAACTGTAGATGATTTTTTACATATGCAGGTTTGGAGCATAGCTTGGAAGTTGTGAGCCTTGACATGCAAAATCGGGACTGGTGACCTTGCCTTGCTTACATTGTCTAGTGTGAGATCAAGGGATGATGCTTAAGAAGGCACATAGCATATAGTTAGTTCATGGACTGCTGTATATGTATCTGGAGAGGATAGTAGAAACCTCTAATATGGGGGTTTAAACATTGGATTATGTAATTCTTTATCAATATTTATTATGTCTTTTGATTTAGCCAGTTTTGCTCGTATAAAAAGGGGTGGGACAAAGTAGCACATGCATTAGCTCACCTGTATTCTATTGATAGAACGGTGGGAGAATGAAGAGGTAAGCGCCAGATTTAGACCGAAATCTGGCAAACGATGACGTGTATTTTTATAAGTGATGGGTTAATTATGGCTTCCCCTCTTTCTATTAAAAATAAAATAAAAGTTTATAGACATTTAGGCTTATTCTATCTAACCTTTTATTTCCTTTAATAATAAGTTTTTGGATTAAGTTAAATTCAAAAATAAGCTCGCTAACATGTAATGTAATAAAATGAAAGTGAATTATGGTGGGATAAAATTATTTTTGATAATGACATCTTAAATGTTTTACTATGACTAACAAATTATATTAGAATAATATTTCAATATGAATGCAATTAATTTCATTAAGAAATGATTTTTTTTGAGAAAATAAATAAATAATGATAGGAAATTACACGAGCCATAATGTTGAAACCACATATCAAAACTAAGATGGAGCCCACAGGCATAAGTTGATCAAAGTGGCTTCGTTAAATTTGGATGCAATTTGGACTTTTATTCTATCAAATTCTATTGTAAAGTAGTCAATTTCAAGTATTATAAGTTATATTCAAACAAATTCCAACCCTAAGGACATATTCACTTCAATGATAATTTCATCAAATTAAAGACACATCCACTTTACTGAATGAGAGTGATAATTTATATTTTAATGCACGTGTTATCTGATGACTGATTAGCTAGTAATACTACAATAACCATCATAATTTGCTTTTTGACACTTCTAATTCGATAATTCTATCAAATTCGAACTATAGGAATGTATTTACTTCAACGACTATTCACCAAATTTTTGTTTAAAGTACTTGTTTGCTTCAATGATTTATAATTTGTCAAAAACAAATAATTAATTAGCTAATAATAACTAGAGCTTTTAGCGTCATTTATTGTCTTTTTAGCGAGCACCTGCTGATAGCCCATTGTAATATTTTTTTGACATTGCTTAGTTTAGATAGCCAAGTTAAATTTGTAATTAAGTTTTTTTTTTTTGGACAAATTATACTAATAGGGGAAAAAAAACTAAAAAGTTGCAAGTTATAAAGTGGCAATTATATTTTCCTTTTTTTTCAGCGTTAAAAGAAAGAAAAGACAATTAGACTTTGCTTTGACTTGCGTCAAGTCTTCTTGTCCCAAAATTCCCCAAACCAAACCCTCGACGGAATCCGGCGAATTTCTCTCTCCGATGGCTACCTCCGGCGACTCTTCTACCTCCATCTCTGCCTCCCTGACCTCTCCGATCAACCTCGGCCATACTCCGGTAGCTTTATCTCTCCTAAAAAATTCTTTAATTTTAGTTCTGGTTCTCAGTTCATCACTTCAACTTCATTGATTACATATCTGTCTGATGAATCTCAACTCGTAAGTTAATAAGTTGTGTAAGTTGCTAAATCTGAATGTTAAGCGAAATTCGGAGAAAGATATCAAGTGCAATAAGCAAAATTCGAAGCTGATATTTGCAGTTGCAATGTGAGATTATGTGAAAAATTTGCTTTGCTGTTTTTATTCCCCTCGTTGGCCTCATAATTGTGTGTTGTGGTGTTTTGGTTTGAGTTGGTAGTTGAAATTGAGGGAGAGAAAGGCTTAAAATGGAGGCTGATTAACTTAGTTGTTAGATACACTAACATTCTTGTTATATTTTGATATGGTAAGAATGATGTAGGAAATGGAAAGGGGAAAGAGAGAAATTTCATCTGAAAAAGAAGAACTTTTAGATATGTAAATTGTGTCTTTGTAAAAGTTTGTATGCGTATGTATTTACTCTTTCATATAGTTTTGTTTTTCTCCTGGTCTTTCAATTGGTTTTTCGACGATTTTCCATTTGGGTTTCTTTGATTGTCTAAACTGGTTTTCAAAGTGGTTTTCAAAAGACTTTTTGCGGGTCCATAGGATTCACCCCTTCCATGAATATCAATTAATGGGGAAGGCTGTCTACATCTGCATCCCTAGACGGTGTCCAAACATGTTTCTCATGGAAGTTTGTTGTTGTCGTTGCATATACTTTTGTTTTTGGGTCTTTGATGTTCCCCGGAATGAAAGCGAGATAACTGAAAGGCTGTAAGAGATAGGACCCTCCTGGACTAGGTTTTCTGCCTTCATTAGATTGGAACCGAAGATCTAGTAAATGTCAAACAAGTGTCAAACCACTTGACCTAATCTGTGTAAAACTTGTATTTGATAAGTGATAATTCGGTTAGTGTAGGTAGAGTTTTGTTTATGTAATTAAATCCATTAATTACCTTAGCTAAATAAGCTAATATTTCCTCTTCATTGTACTACACTTATAGGTTGACTGAGATGGAGTGCATGTAAGTTTCTGAAATGGGAATGTACTTCAAAATGTGTTGCCTGGCCTGTGTTGAAGGAGAGGCGGTTGTCAAGGTATCTTCTACTAAGCTTGTCGCCTTGTTCAAGTTCTGTTTCATTTTGATACTATCTGTTGTTGGTTAGTATATTCCGAATCTATGCTCAGTTTTGTTTCTCGCACGCTGCTGAAAGGTTCCATTATTTCCCATGACATGGAATTTCGGTACGACGAAAGAGTACTTGCTCAATATGTTCCTCGAGCTAATCGAATTTTTTTTTTCACTATGGTAGTAGTATCTCATAATCACATCATATATCATTATATATATTGTGAATTTGTCGTCAATGTTTTCAAAGTTAACTGCATGTAGTTTATGGCAATAGCTCGTCTGAAATCGAGGGAGTATTATCCTAAATTTGAATAGATGTTATTAACACAACACTCAATTATACATCACTGTGGTCAGCTATCCTACTGTTATGCTGACATTCAGTTTCAATGCTTTATAAAGATAGTTCAAGTAGGTATTGGGTTTTGGATGAAAATATTGTTTGGAGCCTCGTACAGGGTCTTAACTTGGGGTGGCCATCCCAAACCTAAACCTAAATGTGAACCGCAAAACCGGTAAAACCAAACCGGTAAAAGCGGTTAACCGAATTGTTTTTTGTGTAAAAGTGGTTTAGGTTAACCAAACCGCTTTGACCGGTTTAGGTTTAGGTTTTGGATTTTTCAAAAACGGTTAACCGGTTTTAACTTTAAAAAAAAAAATTCTAATTGAGTGACTGCCTCTGCCTTATCTCATATTTGTGACTGACTTCAAATAGAATTTGTGAATTTAATTTTTTTATTTTTTTAGTAATTTTAAGCTGGAAATTGAAAAAACCCTAATTTTCTCTAGTATGTTGTTGGGCCTTGCTGGCTTGCTGCGTGCCTCACTTACTCATAACAAATTAACAATGACATAACTCTCACAGTCTTTAGTAATTATTTATTGTAAATTTCCATTGAAGCGTAAACCGTATATAGAATACGGACCGAACCATGTAAATTTTGGTTTGGTTTAAGTTTCTTGATTTTAAATACGGTTAACTTTTTCCAAATAGCGGTTTCGAGGTTTGGTTTAGGTTTTCAGATTTCAAAAGCGGTTAACCACGTAATGCGGTTTCGGTTTAGGTTTCCGAAATCCAAAGACCTCAAAAGCGGTTAACCTCATAGCGGTTAACCGCGTTTGAGGTTAACCGGTTTTGGCCACCCGTAGTCTTAATTGACAAAATAAACAATGATTATACAAGTAAATTTTATGAATAGTAGTTAAACAATTACAATTCTTGTAATTTTAACTTTTTGCTCTGTTATAAGATTAGAACTCCTCACAACTGTGGTTAATAAAAGGATTCTAATATGATTATATGACTGTCCATCTGTTTATATTCCTGTCTTGCTGATATGATGATATGTTTCCTTCTAAAAAAAGGTTCCTGCCCCTAATATTATTTCTGTGATGGTATCCATTTGAGCATTTACCTTTTATTTTTGTGGGGGGTAAATCTGTGAAATCCCAACCATTTTCCCCTTGTTTTTGGCTTGCTGAGAATATGCCAAAACTAAAATAGCCTTTTTACCTCTCTGTTAAAACTAAATATTGGTGACAGCCAAAATTAGGGAGATATATTCAAAGTGTATGGATCTCCTTGTTTTCAGAACATTCTGCTTGAGATTAATAAGGAGAGGTTAAAAGAACCAGTCAATGCAAGAATTTTCCTTAATTAACCATACCTGTATTAAAACCCACATAAAAACATCATTCCTAGTTTTATATATTAACCCAATAGAATCACCAGCCTAATATCCTTAACCATTATTTCAAACTCCAAAAAAAAAACAAAGTACATTCATTGGTAACCTGTCCAAAATGGTAAAGTCTCACGCAATCATCATCTTGGGCATTGCTCTATGCCTCCTTTCCTTGGCTGGTGTTTCTAATGCTGACACCGATCAATTCTCAGTCGAGGGCATGGTCTACTGTGACACATGCCGTCTCCAATTCATGACCCGTGTTTCCTATTTGATGGAGGGTATGCTTTCTCTCATCTCTTTCATTCATATGAATCTTTTCTCGATATTAACCCATGTCACTGAATTGCAAAACTTAGTGGTAAGACTGTTGCATCGGACCCTAATCTATACACTCGTTTTCTTCGGAACTGTCTGACACCATTTGTCGAACATTGATGCCATGATTCTTTTAACCATAACTGGGATCAGTATCTCTAAATAGTAAAATTTAGTGGCAAGACTGTTACATCGACCCCCAAAATCTACTGGTACTGATACTTACGTTTTCTAAATGTTGGGCATATATATGTGCACACAGGTGCAACCGTGCGGTTGCAGTGCAGGAACATCACGACCGGAGTAGAGAACTTCAACGAAGAGTCGGTGACCGACAAATCGGGACACTACAGCTTCAAAGTGAGCGGGGACTTTGAGGACGACATATGTCAGGTGACCCTGGTGAAGAGCAGCAAAGATGACTGCAATGAGATCCCGATCGAGAAGATGGGCCAGGCCGCGGCCCAGATCTCTCTGACATCCAACAACGGCGAGGCCACCTCCCTCCGCAACGCCAACCCCCTTGGGTTCGTGAAGAAGGAGCCCCTCCCCGAGTGCGAGGCCGTCATCAAGGAGTTGGAGATGGACGACGATGCCGACGACAACACGGGCCACGGCGGGGTCCAATGGACCATCGAGCCCATTGCAGCCGAAGCTGCAGTTGATGCCTCTGCCGCTGCTGGTGGTGAATCCGGTTCTGCAGCCAGTGGTGAATCCGGGTCTGCAGCCAGTGGTGAATCCGGGGCTTCGGCCAGTGGTGAAGCCGGCTCAAGCAAAGAATCCGAGGCTGGAGCCGGGGGTGAATCCGGATCCGGATCTGGGTCCGAGTCTAAGTCTGAGTCTGAATCTGGATCTGCCTAAGTAACTTTTTATTATTAGTTTTATATTTGAGCTCAATGTAAAGGTTGCTTATCATTCTTTTAAAAAGTGGAGTACATTATAGACGACACGTGTGTATCATTGAAATGAAAAGAAATTCGTGGGTTGGCTTCTTCAAGTCAATTATCCAGGTTCTTAGCTTCAAAGAATTTAAAGCATAAAGGAAAAGGAGAAAAAAAAAATAAAGCAACTTTCCTTTTTCTTTTTCGAAATTTAGGGGAAAAACATGATAAAGGAAGAACAAGTGCAGATACTAAAGTAATTACACTACTAATGTTTACTATGGGCTAATTAACCTTTCTGGAAAAAGCACAGACTGCACAGTTGCCTATCTAGTTAGCTCTAATGTTCTTATTCTGTTTATTAGATTCCCATGCTTCCTGTTAATAATTAATATTATTAGGTTGTGTTTGATAATAGTATTTGGCGTATCGTAAGTTACCGCATCGCAATTTACCGCAATTTACTACAACCTACCGTAACTCACCACAAATTACCATTTACCTTTTTATTTAATATATTTCCACAAAATCCACAAAATTATTTCCACCGCAACTTACCGCAATCCACCGCAACTCATTTATTATTTAATATATTTCCTAATAATAATATTTCAACACCCATTTATTATTTCTACCGCAACTTACTGCAATCCACCGCAACTCACCGCAACGTAACTTACCGCACTGTAAATTTACCGCATGAAAGAACAGGGCCTAATTAAAATTAAAATGTAAGTTAAGATTTTTGTTGAGAGACAAGGGAAAGATGCTAGGGTATTGTACATAATCTCAAAACCTCTAGCAGGTTTTAAATTGTGAAATATACTTTTGTGAGTGGAAAACCCAAATTGCCATCAAGTTTGGGAGAGCATATAATTCCCTCAATTATTGAAGGATATTTTTTTGTTATTAATTACTGCTGGGATAAAATTAATGAATTTTCAAGTGGAATTGTTGATTAATTATCACAGTCTCCAATGTTTATTTTGAACTATTATTAGATTAAAGTTAATGAATTTTCAAGTGGATTTATTTGTCTTTTTTTTTTACTATTACAGTCTCCAATATCATGTATCCTTTGATTGATAATTTCTTTTATAATATTTTATTAACAAATGCAATATTATAATTTTAGAATAGTATTTTTTATTACGAATCTAATGATGATAATTTTATTTAATACATTATCATATATATTGAAAAATTTATGATCAAAATATTAAAAAATTAACTATACAATTTTCAAGAACAACAAATAATATAATCATAGCAATTAACCACAAAAAGGTGGTATATGTTGTTCTAATTTAATTCAAACCCCTACAAAAATATATGCATGCACAAGTCAAGGTGCTTTTCACTTTTTAAACTCAAATCTTTTTCTTTTTTCTTTTTCTTTTTCTTTTTCTTTTTTAGGATGGATTGGGTTGTTAAAGGGAGTTGATTGATCTCTATTCTCTAGTACTAATCAGAGTGAGTCAGATGTTTAACTTTATGACTAACAAAAGCAACAACAAAAAAGGCAAGAAAAGAAAAAAAGCAAAAGCTCAGGGGAAAAAAATAGAAAAGAAAATTAGGTATATGTTTTTCCAAAAGTTTTTCCCTTTACAAAAGTTTTCATTTTTTCTCTCACCCTAGCTTCTTTCTTTCCTCTTAAGATTTCCAAGTTTGCTTTATCAATTGACCTGCTGGACTTGACTTTCCTATTTATTTTTCTTTGATGCAATTTCTAATTTCCTAGTAACCATTAATTTAAAGTGGGTATGTATGAACATATACATATTATCCCAAATATCCCTTTACATTGATACAAACTTAATATTGTTTTTCAAAATTGACTGCTTAGAATAATACTACTCATTCACATTTTAAGTAACCTAGTTGCACCATCAAAGAAGTAGCATCCAAATGATAACCACCTTTAGATTTCATATTCGTGGTCAAGGTTTAAGTCTCAGTAGAAACATATATTTCCCACTGGTGGAAATACAATATTTCTCATTGGTGGAAATTTGGGGTTGATGAGTCATGTTTGTCATGAACAGTTTGGTACATGTAATTTAATTGCAACATACTATACTCTAAAATTATTTTTTTTTAAACTCATACAAACAAGATACACCAAACATTTAGGAGACCATTCTATCAAAACATCTCTCTAAGTTATTTACAAGAATAATAAAAGAAAAGTCCAACGAAGGGTTACAAATCTAAAGACTGGCAGTATTTAAAGAATGACCAAGATTAGCCATCAAATCTGACGTCGAGTTTGTTTCACGGTAGATGTGGCAAATGCCAAATAATAGAATCTTCCAACTGAATTATCAAGTTTTTGATATCTTTAACAATCATACCGATATTCCAAGGGATACGTGTGAATAGCCCCTTGGATAGCTTGGATAAGAAAAAGACTATCTCCTCAATCTGAATTTTTGAAAAAATTAACCTTGTAATTTTGTAATAAGGGTATTATTATTATTATTATTATTATTATTATTATTAACGTCATTAAACAAAGCAATTTTAGTTACGTATGTACCAATATTAGTGTTTATCTAATATATGTATATTATGAGATTGAACTTTAATTGAATTTCGTGTACTCCCTCCATTCCATATTAATCATCCAAATTATTATCTTTGATTAAAAATTTCTTATAGTATAATTTATCAAAAATTACAACATTACATTCTTATGATAATATTTTTTGCTATGAATCTAGTGATAGTATTTTAGTATATTAGAAACATTGTATATATTTAGAAATTAACGACGTCAATGGACAATTAATATGAAATGAAGGGAGTATATATATATATAACATCATATATAGTGCCTTATGAGATGGATAAAATCAAAATTATTGGCTGTTTATATATTCTCACTTATGTTTGAGTAATTTGTATAGCTTTATGGCTACATATAACCATCACTATGTCAAAACTCTATTTTATGGCTACATAAACCGCCAATATGCCAAATGCTAATTAGGTGTAATGCTTTTCATTTTTGCATTAAAGTTGATGCATGTGTACAAGAGATATTGCCATGCAAATTCCTTGAATGATTGATCTCTTAACCAAGCATAATTATACAAACCACAATTAATTAAGTAATCAATGTGAACTAAATCCTTGAAGTTTGGATTAAATTATGTAGCTAATCTCATGATTAGCAGGCAAGATAGAATCATATGCAAGAAGACAAAGGCTAATATTTGAACCATAATTAATTAAGGCTCACATCTGGCAATATATGATTACAATATGAGAACCAATAATCACATACACATTACACAACTCTCCAAATTAACCCACAAATTTGACTCAACCCTCTACAAGACTTTCTTTTCTGGAAAATGGAGTAACCCTAATTACACAATACTTAATCAAATGCCAAAGTTCACCATATACACCAAAATTCGTTCTTGTTGATAACCCACAAATTTGTCTAAATTTTAGCTCCGAAACAAGTATAATTTTGTCGAGGTAGATTATATATTTAGTAAGGGAAGCGTTTGGTAAAAACTTCAAGAAAATTTCTATGGAAGTTTTCAATGGAAAAGATTTCTTCGAGAAAATTTTTTTTTAATCCCCTAAGAAAAATTTTACCAAGTCAACCTACATTTAACACAGGCAAAATATGTTAATCTAAAAAAATTGACAATTTTCTCATAATTTTTGACCAATCAAACCCACTCAGAACAAACATATACTATAATTTTCACCTTAGCATCAGAAAACTAGTTAAAACTATCTGACATCCATAAATTATAATTCTTCCCAAATTATTGATCTACAAAAGCAAAGTCCCAAGGAAGCTTTTACTTCCAAAGGAACAAAAAAAAAAGTTAAAAAAAAAGAATGATCTTCTATCAACAACTTTGCTCATCGGAGCTATCACACCTCCGCCGCTTGACCTGAAACCCATGCCGGAAACCACCGCCGGCTGCCATGGCCGCCGCCGCCGCGAGCTGCCACTCCTCCACCACCATCCCCATCCCCATCCCATTCAAGTCAAACTCTTGCCCACCGCCAACCCCAACACCGTCGAACAACGACTGAAGTCCACGGCCGCCGGGCTTAGTTTTCCGGCGACCGGCGCCGACGGGGACGTTCCGGAGGGCCCCACCGGCGGTCCAGTACCTCTGGCAACCCTTACAGAAGTGCCTCGGCTGGTTCACATTGTAGTTGTTGAAGTAGCAGAATTTCGTCTCCATGCTTTTGCACCTCGGACATGGGATTATTTTATCCGGCCTGTTTTTCATCAGATCGTTGTTATTATTACTCGATTCATCCTCATGATCTTGTTCTTGTTTTGGGTCGTTTTTTCTGGGTTTTTCTTCGTTGGTTTGGAGGACGATTGTCTGCCCGAATAGCTTGATTCCGTGCTGGGTTCCTGCAACTTCCGCCATGGAAACAGAGCTTCAAAAACAGAGCTCGAAGAACAGATGAAGAAGGTGATTTTGAGAGGAAAAGATGAGATGGGTGTTGTCAAATTGGGGAGATTAATGGATTTAGGGTGGTGGGGAACAGAGAAATGAAGATTTGGGGAGGTGGGTAGTGGGTATATATACGAGAAGTGGGTGTAAAGTACAGAGAAAGAAATTGACCACCAGGTGTTTGTGAAAAGTCCTCAAAGAAAGCAGCTATAAAAATAAAGGATAGAGACGAAAGGAAAAGCAAAAGGGGGATGTGATTTGATTGTGAGAGCCGCCAATACAACAAAGAGGAGTTTGATATATTCTAATGTTCATATTCTGAAGAAGGGGAGAAAAAAAAAAAGGGAAATAGGAAGCATAGAAGTTGGAGGGATTTGCGTAGAAAAAGTTGATGATGAGCTTTTTGTCCACATCATTACTCCACGGAAGCATCTTCTTCTCCCTGTTATGATCACAATCTCAATCTTTTAATGTCCTTTTTTTCTTCTTCTTTGTCTACAATTTGATTTGAGTGTTGACAAAAAAGAAATGCAAGTTTTGGTCCCAAGTACAGGTAGATCCCTTGTAAAGTAACCAAAGTTTGTGGGAGGGATTGGGTGTATGCTTAAAGGGTGCGTTTGGTTGGTGAAAAAAGTTTAAAAAAATAGTCAATTTTTTTTAAATTGATATTTTTTTATGTTTGAATGAATGTCTGACTTTGGAAAAAAATTTATAGGAATTTTTTCTTAGGGAAATATTTTCCACAGAAAATTTCTTATATAAAATCTTTTTTGGAAAAAATTTCCTTGAAATGCCTACCAAACACTCTCTTAGGTTTTTGTTACTAGAAGTTGTTTAATAGCTTGCTTATTGGAAAGTTGGATTCGAATAATTCTTACTCTCAGTTTTTGTATATCAATAATCCCTACTTTATTTTTGAATTCTGGAGGTCCAAAAAATAATTATTATATTCTTCTAAGACACCGTCGAGTGTATACCCTAAATATTGCAGATTTTGACTTGCATTTGAATCAAAATTTAGCACAACACTCTTTACTACTTTTAATGCATTTACAACATTTGTCCCAAATTTTTTCGATTTTTCACTTTTATTCCTTTTAAAAAATTATAATAATGGCTCAGATTCTCAAAAAAATGATTTTAAAATTCTTTTAGTAACTATACTTTATAATTTTTCTGGGGGATGGAATGGAAAAAGTAAAAACAATATGGGGCAGGATTAAAAGAAAAATTGGAGGTAAATTTCGTACCACTAGAATACAATTTTATTTATTTTTTGAATCATCTAAATACAAAAATAAAGTAGAGATTATTATCCAACTGAAAGTAAAGGATTATTAACTGGAATCCAATTTTCCTCCCTTATTTTATGTTATTATAAGTAAGTCATTCTTAGCTATTGTTGATGGGTATTGATGAGCATTAATTAATCTTGATGATGATTCATTAATATAAATTTGAGTTAAAAGTATAATTTTTTGAGTGTAACCAACGTGGAATGCTGATTATAGACATGTTCTTTGGATTGGATTAAAATGAGGTTTGAACGAATTGGATTGAATTGGATAAGTTATGATGTTTTTTTGGGGAATTGTATTTTTAGAGATGATTTTTTTGGGGGAATTGTGTAATGTTTGGATTGGATTGGCATGGATTGGATTGGAAAGAGTTACCAATCCAAAGAACATGGCTAATTGGTAAATTTAAAAGATCAAAGAAGCATTTTAGCCTTGTTCTTTTATACTACTGGCTGCGGTATGGCGCGGTGCGATGCGGTGCAGTGTGGTGGAATTGTGGTGGGTATGGTGGAATTGTTGTGGATTATGGTGGGTTTTGGTAAGTTGTGATGTGTTTTGTTTTTAATAATTGTAAATTGTGTTGGTAAATGTGAAAAAGTTGATTGTAGTGGGTTGTGGTAAATTGTGGTGGGTTAGTATGTTATGGTGGATTGTGGAATGTGCGCTGTGTTGTGGCACCGCAACCAGCCAACCGTATAAAAAAAAACAGGGTCTAAATCGATTAGAAATGTAAATTTTAGAAATTACTATGAAACTTTATCAACACTCACCAACAATGGCCAATGATGAATGCATTTGGTAAATAGTGTTTGAATTGCCATGCATGTTATGAGGAAGATGAAAAAAAGGTATATAGTCAATATATGCATTTGGAAGTGTACGTATGTAAGGTTTTGTTGATGAAATACTTGACTACTTGAGTCACTTCAAGTTTTAATCATGCTTTTTTTTTTTAATTGTGTTTGAATTTAGGAGAAAATTATCAATACACATATCCAAGTCATGCAAAATTTAAAACGATTTGTTTCTAAAAATTTAATTAATTATATGTTATATCATATATGCATAAATAATTAAGTTGTAGTAAACTTAACTAAACCAATATAATTAGGGTTGTTCATGGCTCAGTCCAGATCGAACAAGGGATTGGATCGAGGAAAGTTCGGTCCGGTCCTCAGTCCATGAAATTTTGATGTTTGGTCTTTAGTCCAACCTATGGACCGAACTAAAGGATCGAGGTTATTAAAATTTTAGGGTTTCTTTATATATTTTTTGGTCCAGTCTTCAGTCCAAGTTAGTCCTTGAATTTGGTCCTCGATCCAGTTCTATTCGGTCCAGTCTGAGACCGATCGATGAACAACCCTAAATATAATGATGAATGGTATAAAAGTATAGATTGTGTTTAGCTAGTAAAATGATACTACTCTTTCTATTGGAAGATGAGAAAGCTCATCATTGAAAATTCAAAGAAGATACATTATCATTTCTCTTTTAAATTAGATTAACTAAACACTTAAGAATCCCACAAAATCAATTTGATGCAAAAATATCAACACGGTTGGACTTTAGGGCATCAAATTAAAGGGATATATTATATACCAAAACAATGATGTATCATATTCAATGTACAAAATAAACAAACTTGAAGCAAGTTTTATATTGGTATGGCTATTCTTTTGGTTCACTTTTCCTTTTAAAAATTAAGGGCTTTGTTATTTAATTTGAGGGAGTAGTAGATAACACATGGTTAGACCTAATTAAATCCATATTATGATCATTCTAACAAGTTTCTTTTTTCATTTGTTTGCTTGATTAAACCTTTACAAGCCACTTTAATTATATGTTTGTTTTGATTGCTCAATAAATAAGTTCTTGACCTAGCTACTAGTTAGGTTACTTTTTGAGATTTTCTAGTAAGATCTAGTAAGAGAGCATATTTTTTTTCTTAAACTTATACTCCCTCCATTCCAGATTAATTGTCGTATTTGGAAATTGTGTAATCAAATTTCAAAAAATTTCACCATAAATTTCTCCATGTATATAATGAGTTGCTATATAAAATTACTACCATTAGATTCGTAACGAAAAATACTATTATAAAAGTATAATATTGCAATTGTTAATAATATCTTATATAAAAAATTATCAATCGAATTGTAACATTGAAAATCGTAAAAGTCAAAATTATGATAATAATATGGAATGGAGCGAGTATACTACTATTATGTAACATTTAACACTAATTCCTCCACATTCATTAATATTCATCAACATTTTATGAAATTTTTAATTTTTAATTATTATTTTATTATTAATTATTAATGATAGATATTCATCAACACTCATCAACTATCCCTAATGCCTATCAATAACCAATTAGCAAACACTGAAAATAAATTATCCATGATAACCAGGAAAGAAAACCTTTAACAATAACAAATCAACTTATATATCGATCTACTCACCTTTGAACTAATCTATGGTTGAAAATTTTATTTACATGGCAATGAAACAATATAATGTTAGGGAAAACCCCTCAAAAACTTTAACTTTTGTTGAATATATTTCTAAGAATGGGTTGTTCAATACTCCTTTCAAGGACGAAGTCAATATCTTAAAAATAGCAGAGATATATTGAGGTGATTTAATATTTAAAATACTTTCATATAATTTCTTTTACCTCTAGTAATTGACTTCTAGGTCCCCTTTTGAAATATTCCACAAAGGAGGGAGTAAATGCCCATGTATTTAGAATTTTATTTATAGCTAGGATCCTTCAACTTTTGTAGACTCACCATTAATTACATTTGTTGACTCTCTTTTAAAAAAAAAAAAGGTTTGGAGGCACTTCCATTAATGTAAGCATATGCGTATATTATTTTTGTGCGGAAAATATATATAGAAATATATATTTTGACTCAAATTAATGATGAAGTCAAAGCTTTATATGTTTGTACAAAGGTATTAGAAATTCTATTTTTCTTTATTATTGTTAGGATAAGGAATTCATATATGAGACCTTTAGTTAGGAATTAGATCCAGATTGAATCGGATTTAATGTTGTAGCATAATATCAATCACAAAAAAAATAAAAATATTTATTTCTAAAACCTGAGTAAGAATGAAATTGGAACACTGCCCAACAATTCTTATGATTTTTGGGTCAAATTTGCGCTAAATATATCTAATGATAATTTATGTAAGATTATCTTAGTTTAAAATCGAGTTTATAACAAAAGTCCATAAAAATATTTTCTATATGAAAATATAAATATTTTTTTATTTTCATTGGAAAAGGAAACATGATATCTTAGACCAAAAAAATTAAATAAGGGATTACTATTAAAAAGTAAAAGACGGAGTACACTATTGTGTTATAGGAGAAATATTTGGACAACATCTTGTTTCCTATCGATTAAGTAAGTTACAACATAAAGGCAACATATTATTATCCCACCAATTTATCATTTTTTTTAAAAAAAGAACTAAAGTCTACAAATTAAGTAATAAAGAGAAAAAAACAAAGACTCCAAAAAAGAAAAAGGAAAAAGTAAAAGTAAAAGGGCATAGCATCACAAGGGTAGCTTGGGTTGGCTATCACCTGTACATTGAATTGAATCAGAATTATTACCCAATATTGATTAAAAATTCAAAAAAGAACTATTACCCAATAAAATCTACCCATTTATGTGCTTTTTTATGTTAAAAAATAAATAAATTCTAGCATATAATTAATAAATTAAAAATAACCATCTCTAAAGATGAGCTTTTTTGGTCACTTTTTTGCCCTAAAAAAGCCCCACTTTTCTCTTGAGAAAAGTTACCAAAGGATGAAAGAAGGAAAAAATTAAAATGTAGGCCACCAAACCAATTTTTTCTTAACGGACATTATGAAAGATGCACTCATCCTTAAAGGTGGATATGCTTTTTAGGTAAATGCTATTCCTTTTTCCTTGACCCATAACTCTTTGTCAAATTAATTTTATAATATACTTAATTATAAAATAAATTTGTAAAAGATTAGATTGGTGATCCAAAATTCATGATCGATCCTATAGTCTCACACATTATTTTTGGCGAATGTAGTTGAAACGTGAATATTTCAAAGATTTATTAGAAAAATATTAAGCGTAGAAAATTAAGTATAGAAAAAAAGTTATTACAACTCCCAATATATGTGTATTTTTCTTGGGATTTAAAAAAAATTAATGATAGACAGTCTTGTCTCAATAAATATTATTGTCGATGAAGATATTGATTTTAAGAGAAAACTTTAATTATTCTCTATGAAAATAAAATTATGGAAGGTTGCGTTTGGTTTTGGTCAAAAATTCCGGGGAAATATTCAATTTTTTCAGTTTGACTTATTTTCCCCGTATTTGGATGTAGTTTGACCTTAAAAAACTTCACGAGGGGTCCACCATTTCTTACATTTTCCAAGGAAAAATTTCCATTAGAAGCGTCTAAGAGGAATTTTTTATGGGCAAATCTTTTGCATGGAAAATCCCTGAGGTTTCTACCCAACGTTACCTAAAATATTTAATTTGCATGGTAGATGAAGTTTTGATGATATATTCCCTTGAATGAGTTTTCTTGTTCCCAAAATATAAGATGCAATTTGACATTCTAAAGTGCAATAAAAGTGAGTAAAGGCATTGCTTTCAACCATGATCCTTAATGTAAAGTAGATGAGCTTACTTTGAGATAGAGGGGGGAAGTGCCTCTTTAACAAACGAATATTCTTAATTAACGCAAAAATCACTTTTTTTCTCCGATCAACATTTTGTTTAACGAAAATAATCACCTTTTTCACCACCTTAAAAGAGAATTATATGAGACATTCATTTATTTTCGATTAGCAATACCTACAAATTTATTGAGTGCAAAATTTTGGAATCATGACAATGTAATAGAGAAATTAAAACGCAACAAATACATCTATATATTCGAATTCTCTTTCAGTTTGAATTAATATCTTTACTTAAACATAATACATGCATGAAGTTGTCCTCTCTCTCTCTCTCATGGGCGGATCCCTTCATGAGCTATGAGTGTCCAAGGACACTCATAACTCAAAAAAATAGTATAATTTTGAATAAAAATTATCAATTATATGTTTACTAAATAAATATAGTAATATATTGGACGCCCTTAATTTGAAAACCTAGATCAGCCAATGTACATATACACATACATACTATGTGCTCACTTTATTTGGTTAAAACTGAAAAGGGAAAAAATTAAAAAAAATAACTTTAATTTTACTCCCTCTATTCTGTATTAATTGTCAGAGTATTCAATGTTACTCTTTGGTTGATAATTTCTAATATAACATTGTTAGTGATTGCGATATTATACTTTTAGGATAATAGTTTTCATTATGAACATAATGATAGTAATTTTATACAATAAGTCGTATATATTGAAAAATTTATGGACAAAATTTTTAAAGTTTGACTGCATCATTTTCAAAGACGACAATTAATATGAAACAGAAGGAGTAGCTTGATGCTTGCTGAGTTGGCATGCGCGGTGTTTTGATCCAATCAAGTGGTGGTTTAATTGATTAACTACAATTAAGTATATTCCTATTTTAATTAATGTCTTAATTTGACCCATAAACTCAAAAAAAGTGCAAGAACAAGAAAATTTGGTTGTACGCAAAGTAGGAGTACTAGCTAATGAGGCCTATCTAGTTAGAGTCCTAAAGACACGGACTTGGTAATTAATTAGTCTTTGTTTGGTGTTAATTAATGTTTTCATAGCCATAGGTGGCCTTTTTTCACGTTAGCAAATCAACATTACCAATTTAAAGATGGATTTTCTAATTCAACAACATTTATTAGAAAAAGGGTTGCATGTTGATCCTATTAATTACACCTACAACTCTATCATGTCATCATTGTCATGATTCATGAAGCAAATTAATTAAGATTTTCCCTATTTTAGGAATTTCACATTTCACATTTTAATTAAGGGAACGTTTGGTAGAAATCTTGGAGAACTTTTTCTTGGAGAAATTTTTCTTAGAAAAAATTTTTCATGTGAAGGATCTCTCGGGAAAAAATTTCTCTTAGTAGCCCCCTAAGGAAAATTTTCCATGAGAAAATATAGGAAATGATAGGTCCTCCGTAAAGTTTCTCCCAATGTCCACCTACATCAAAACATGGAGAAAATAAGTTAATCTAGAAAAATGGACCATTTCCCCATAATTTTGACCAATCAAACACACCCTAAAAGAGAAAAAACATTTAAAAATGCCACTTCTCAATTTTTGATATAAATACATTTTGGTTCTTCTTCTAACAAAATGAACATCACAAAAACTTAGTGTTAGATTTGTGTACATGTATATGCCATTCCAAATATTTTCTTTCATTTGTTGTTTACTTGAAATGAAGGCCAAATAAAGATGATCATAACCTTATAAGCTCATAGCTGTATTTATTTTATTTAATTTCTCAATGATCTTTGAACCTTTGTTGTAAGCAATGTCAACAAGATTTTGGCAAAGTTATTTTAAGCATTCACATCCAAGTAGGCTAAGTATTTGATTGTTAAGTTTGAATTTTATTTTATTTTTTGCTTCTGTCTCTTTATAATTGCCATAAACCTAATTTTCAGGCATGTTTTTGTACATTTACTATAAGTATATTTAACACAATTCAATGCATGCAATTTAACAGCTAATATTTCAGCATTATTTAACAATTTATGTAGATTCAATAAATTTTATCTCTATTCTCTAATAAAAATATAAATTAATTGGGTATAATTCAACATATTCTAACCTAATTTGTTAGCATGATTTAATAATAAACGCCAATGAATAGCCATAATAAGTTTTTTTTTATAAAAAACAAATACATATTATAAATAGAGCTTTAATTAATGTGTAAATTTTGTATATCCATAGAACTTAAATTTTATATCACTTGAAGAGACTACCAAATCAATCAAACGAATGTAAGTCGGTACCTTTTTCTAAATGATCTTTTATATTTATTACGAGGATTTAACATATTTTTAAAATTTGTATTTTGATAATTTTTAATCATACATGGTAGCTAGCTAATTATATTCTAATATAAATGCCTGATGAAAGCTACATATTTTATCTAGTGTTTCTATTTGCGTCATTATCTCTTTGAGGGAATCAAGGAAACCTTGAAAAAAATATTGTGAAAGTATCATGACTTAGAATTAAAGAGATTAGGACAAATCAAATTACTTATTATCAAGTTGTTGGGGGATTTAGAAAAATACTTCCGGTCATTAAGGAGATGATTAATTAAGCTAAGGGAAACCCCCAACATTCAATTGGAGGAACATCATTGCTTGCACCCACCATGCATTAATTACTTGTACGTCAATGGAATAATACTCCCTCTGTTGTATATTAATTGTCGTTTTTGAAAATTTTACAGCTAAATTTCAATAATTTTGACCATAAATTTCTCAATATGTACTATTAGTTGCTATATAAAATTACGACTATTAGATTGGTAACGAAAAATACTATCATAAAAGTATAATATTGCAATTGTTAATAACATAATACTGCAATTGTTAATAACATATTATGTAAGAAATTATCAATCAAAGAGTGACATTAAAGACTATAAAAATCAAAATTATAACGATTAATATGGAACAGAAAGAGTAACATCTTTCACGTTTCCTTGAATTTTCGATATCCGTAAAGCAAAATGATAAACATCTTGACGCAAGATGGTTATGCATTTCACTCAAATCACTCATAAAATTAAATATAAGTATATTTAAATCATTATAAAGGTACATTTCATTACTTTGAGGGTTATTACAACTTATAAACAATATAAAAATAATTATTTATTTATATTTTTGCATAAATATGAAACTATGCATAAAATATATGTATTTTCTACTATGATTGATAAAAGGATTATTGGATAACAATAATACCAACTTTGAGGGTATTGACCGATAATAATACGTATAAACAATTTTTTTTTGTGTCTTTTAATAGTGGAACTGCACTAGTATTACCAATTATGGACCTATTTCCCAATAATAGTACGTCACCGAGTTAGTAAGTGTTTAACTCGACCAAAAGATGAAGTGTCGCCTCATTATCTAAGCTAGAGGCCGGAGCAAGTGGAAAAAAGTTGATTTGTCACTAGTTTTTGTTAATTAAGCAGCATTGACCAATTTAGCTAAACATATTAAAGTTTTATTCTTACATTATTGTTTTGTTAAGTTGGTTATTGTTGCTTAGTGGCAAAAAAAATGTGGTAGTTAACGTTTTCTCAACTTGTGGAAGCCTCTGGCTCAGACAATTAGGTGACAAATCATCTTTCTCATAAGTCAAAGACCTACTAACTAAGTGTTGTACTATTACTGGAAAATAGGTGAATAGTTGGTACTACTAATGTCTAATAAAATTATTAGTATTATTATCGGCCAATACCCCCAAAGTTGGCATTATTGTTATCCAATAACTCTTGATAAAATTAGTCTATTATTTATATTTTTTGTTCTAGCTAATAAGTATTATACTCTTATAATTGATAAATATATATAATTATCAGAGAAAATATTATTAAAAATTACAAAAATGGGAAAAGTGGACAATTCAAGATGGTTATTAACCATCCTGAGTCAAGATGTGTATTATGGTCTGTCAGTAAAATACTACGATGATGAGATGCTTGCATTAGTTGAAGATATTGAATATCTTTGTAAAATTTTCGAAAACAATTTTTACCTTCCACGTGTTTCGAAATCGTTGTCATTTGATAATTTGCCAAAATTTGACCATGATTTTCTATAAAAATATCTTTAAAAAGTTACAAGATTATACTCTTATAAAAAAAACTTTACCCCAAACTAATACATATTTAGATAATTAATTGTAGTCAAGATGAACAAACCTTGACCTAAAAAGTCAAAAGGATACAATTATCTTAAATCAAATGGATAGTTTATTTTTCTGTTGAAAGACTAGACCAAGAGTTTTCTTATAGTGGGAAACAATAGAGTTCAACCCAGAACATAGGAATCTGGGGAGAACATTCAAGGAAACTTTCAAGAATCAAAAGGTCTTAAATTTGGACTTAGGCTCTATTCTTTTATACGGTGCGGTGCGGTGTGGTATGGTACCACAAATCACCATATTATTCTATATTCTTCCACATTTCACCACACTTCACTACAATCATTACGAATTTATCTCCTCGCTTTTCTTTCTTTCCACTTTTTTCTTCTACCATTCACATTTTCTCTCCTCACCTACTATATCAACCACACTTTCCACAAATTTTACCATACCATTCCACACCTTACTGCACTTTCTACAATTTCACCACATCGCACCATTTATGCATCTTATCAATTGCACAAAAGAACACGGCCTAACAAAAACGGACCAAAAAATTGCAGATGCTAGAGAAATCTTTGAAGAAGGCAATCTATATTTACCTTAGCAGCCTACAAGATTCACTAAATAGTAATCAATACTACACGGACAGACACTCCTCCTGTGCCCTAATTGGGCTTGTGTTTACAGAAGGAAATACAAATGAAGAATTATTGTCATAACCTAAACTGAGTTACCCCCTACAAGTTAATTACAGAACAGAACAGAACAGGGTAATATTCACAGATACAACAACAACCTACTACACAGCTAAATCTGAGCATTCATGGAATCAAAATCGGGCCATTTCTGAAGGCCTTTGCTTTGCTCGGTTCAGCACATTTGAAAACTGCAGCTAACTTCGACCGGTCAAGTGTCACTCCAACTGTCATCCTCGCCGTCATCACTTGCCACAGCCTGAAAAAGATTGTGTAGTAAGGTAAGAATGATTAGTTACGATTGTTATTAGAACTCAATCAATGACACACCCGAACCTATTGCCGTCAAAAATCTGTCCAGCCCGAACACCCGGTTCAGATCGGAAAAGCCCCGGGTACAGTCACAGTCGTCCCAAATTTGACTTTGCCCAGTTTTACCGAAAATCCGTACACATTTATTTTCCATATTTTGATTGTCCGAGCCTGATTTTGACCCGAATTTAATCATGTCTGAACTGTCCGGCCTGGAAAATACCCAAAAAAAAACTGGGCATTGGATGTCAAGTTTTCATGTGATGTCTGATGTCGATTTGTCCATACCCCAGATGGCCTGAACCCAAATATGTTTTGGCAGCCCTACGGCCAAACCCTACCCAAACCTGACCCGAAAACGCCAAGATTAATTGACCAAAATTGGACCTGAACCAGAAATGACCCAACCCAACCAACCTAGACCCAGAATTTATCTTTTACAAAAGTGATTCGTTTTCGAAAGATAAGCTTATCGAACTAAAAGTAAAGTGACCCCAAATCAACCTGCCACGAAGGCAACCCAACCTGAACCTTGTTGACTTGAACATGACCTTACCTGAGTGGGTTTTTTACAAAGCGACCCGAAAACAACTTGTTATAGGAGTGCAGAAGACATGAGTGGTGAGACTGTGAGAGGTGAGAATATGATCAATTGCTGCATGTTTTATATAAGGTCTTTGAGGTGAAATTTTTGTGATATTGAAAGAAATCATTCATGATCGGTCCAGGAAAGATATAGATCCGGTAAACATGATGATTTAAGGTTTCTATCTTATTCTGTATTTGCTTAGAAAGCCTGACCTGAGGTAACTATGATTAGTCTATTGTTCTTTAATGCTTCTTCCCCAAAACAGAAAGATTTAGGACATTTCTCAGAATGGATGGGTGTTCAAGCCCTAAATTTATCTTACTAAGTGCAGTTCCACTATTAAAAGACACACAAAAAAAAAAAAGTGATTCTAGTTCTGAACAGGGGTTTCACATGTTCCAGATAAATGTCTTTGCCTTTCAGTGGGAAGTTTTGCCATGAATAATGAACCTATTTACTAGTGGTCAAAGAGAGACTATACAGAAATAAAATTACCTTGCGAATTGCATTTGCCTTTTGGAGAATTGCTGTAACATTATTGCTGGATGCAGCACCCGGGATACTAGCTGACCGAGTGATTTCAGTGCGTCTGAGGTTGAAGGACTGAAGCAAAGAATAATTTGGTCAGCTGACAGCATAGTTTTTCAAATACATCAAAGCAGAATGAAAGACAAAAAGCGGATCTGTATAGTTGCAGCTAATTTTCATTTTTAATGCGAGGAAGGAAAGAAACCAGGGCAAAAGTTCAATATCAAACCCGAATTATATTCATATTTTCTTGTATAGACGGCCAAATGGCACAAATTTGTTATCAAACAAAATGTAACGAAATTCAGAAAAGAAAAGGCTACTGGTTTAGTTCTCATACACAAGTTGTTTCTCTTGCCAATCATTTCATCATGTGGAGACTCCACTTAAACCTAAACACAGAAGGCAGCACTTACTTTTGCTCGGATCTGGTGTAAGAAGTCACCCCCCCTTTCATCAGTTTTCCTACCATTTTCTGCTATAGAATTTTGCTGCTGGCGATCCAACCTCTGATCATCCAACTTATACTGCACAAGGAAGGAACTCAATGGAATGAGTTTAATAGCAACAAAGACACAAATCCTCACATACAAATCATGAAACTACGCTAATCAAGAACTGCAAATTCACCTTTTCTGATGTCATTGTGGCTACATCTTCGCGTCTACTTGGTACGGTAGCTGAGCTCACCTTAACTAGGTCAGATTTTGGATATTGGTTGATATCTGAAGCATCCGATACGGCCCTTGACACTCGCCACTGTACAGGGGGCAGAGGAGGTGTCTGAGGCATTTGCTCCTGAAACCCAGAGGAGTTTATGTCTTTGTGTAGAGAAAGCTTCATTTCTTGAAATGAAAACGGATTCTTGGTATCCAACACGGGTAAATCAAACGAAGGACTTGGCTCTAAGGTCATTGCATCAGCAGATCTAGAACCACCAGCTTGTATGCTTCCATGAGTTGCTTCTTCACAGTGTGGGGAACTCGAGGCAGATTGTGTGGATGAGATTCTGTGGAAGCTATCATAAACTGCATGGTTACTACTACTTTCTGAACTATCTTCAGATTCCCACTCTTCAGAATTTGAATCAGAAAGATGGTTAAGGAAATCATCTGACATCCCAGCATATGATCTGCAGAAAGTATCATCATCAGAATCTGAACCCAAATCATGCTTCAAGTTAGAGGGCTCAGGGACCAGCTGAAACGAAGGGAATATATCGATGGTGCTTTCATGGCGATCAACCCCCTCCGGGTATTTGAGCTTTAGTTTTGAAGACTCAAAGCCGTCAATAGGTCGGAATGATATCTTCATATGCTCAAGAGGGGGTGATGGTGGGGGTGAATTCACAGGAGAATTGGATTCTCCTTTCACATTGGTCTCAGGTGCAGCAGGCGAAAAAGAAGCATGCTCCGCTGTTTCAAACTTGTTATTCAAGGGGTTAATAGTTTTAGGCTTCTCATCGTATCCCAGTGATCCGGTCCTCCTCAAACCATTCTTCAGCAAACCACGGCCAAGGAAAGACAGCAAGGAGGATCCGTCTTCAGCTTTATCAGCAACTTCAGCAGAAACATGCTTCATGCCAACGCTGTTTGGAGCTTTAGGTTCATCAGGGATGATATGGCCATTAGTTAGCCCTTGAGTCAAAGAAGGGTCGGTCCGATTAACCTGATCTTGGTGAAGGGATCTGTGACATTTATCAGCTGTCATTTGATCAGAATTGTATGTTGGGGATTCGAAATATTGATCACCAATCCTAATTTTGGCTTCTTTGGTAGTATCACTGTGAGTTCCCGCAGCACCATTGGCCTTCTGCACAATGCCAGGATTGAACTGACCAGCTGTAATACCATTCCCGCTATTTACAGGAGCAGATTCCACTGAACTTGACACACTTAAAACTGTGGGTTTTGACGGTGCAAGTCCTAACAAATTCCCATTGGTCCAGAAAGCGAGCGGAGTTGTGCTAGAAAATCCAACTGGCATTTCTTGTGGAAGATGAGAGGTCTGTCTGGGTTCCTCACGAGGGGGAGCCTGTGAGCTAGATGGTGCAATTTCACATGCTGCGGATTTACGGTTTGAAACATCAATTGCCTCAGAAACATTAGAAGCAGAAGATGATTTGGGGCATTCTGGTAACTGTTCATCAAACAAGCGCGTTGAATCATCCAGCTTCTGTGCTGGTACTTTTGTTGACTCAGAACTACGTCGCCGGGCAATTTCACGGCAGATCAAAGTGGCTAAAGGCAACGCACCAGTTGAAGGCTGTGTATTATCATCAATCCGCTCTTGACGATTCAGTTCCTGGATCTCTGTAGCTGACTCGTTACAGGATGAATCAGCATGTTCCAGAGACTCAAAATCAGCTGAGGATGACTTGTTGGATGCCATTGACTGTTCATCCAGTAAGCATGAAGAATCATCCAATATATGGTCCTTTGCTTCCGCTAACTGCACAGAAGATGATTGAGCAGGTCCTCGAGAGACTACAGTTGCTAGAGATGATGAAGCAGCAGAAGAATGTGAATCATCAAATGAGCCTTCTGAATCATCTAGCCTCTGTCCCTCTACTGCTGACTCATTGATTGACAAATGAGTTTCTTCTAGAGACGGTTCATCAACAGGCAAGCATGCAGAGTTAACCAGTTCCTGACCTTGCACAACAGCCAACTCGCTGCGAGATGGTTGTGTGTTTTCTAGAGAGACTATATTGGCTGAAGATGGCGAATGGGTTGAATGTTGTTGGTCATCAAACTTGGATGCAGAACCATCCAGATCCTGCCCTTCAGCAGTTGAGTCATTAAAGGGCGAGTGAGCATGTTCCAGATACTCAATGTAGGCAAGAGACGGTTTGTCTGATTGTATAGACTCATCATCAAAAGAGCAGATAGAATCATCCAGTTTCTGGTCTTGAACCACGGCTAACTCAGTACAAGATGATTGAGCATGCTCCAGGGATAACACAGTACCTGATGGCAATGAAATAACTGAACTTTGTCGATCATTAACTGCTGAATCGTCCAATTTCCAGCCTTCTGTGGCCGACTTACAGGACGGCTGAGCGTCTTCTAGAGACACAATACCAGTTGAAGGCACTAGAGCTTGTGAATGTTGCAAATCATCAGTCATATCTTGATTGTAATTGTTGGATGCAGGATGCTCCTCGTCAGATTCTTGATCACTGATCATCTCTGCTTTCTGCTCACTTAATATTGCATCTTCCCTTTCATCTCTTGAAGTTGAAAATGGGTGCAAAACCTTTCTCCTTTGGCCCTCATAATCACTTTCAGATTCCGATTCCATCGTGTTAAGTGCATCAACAAAGTTGTCTGTTTCACTGTCAATGTCATCGAACTGGGGCCACTCAATTATGGTCACTGTGTTTTCACCTTCAGGAAAGGCATCCACTTGACTAACAGGTTCTGTATTGATTGCCCCCATATCGACCATAGCATCATCAGAATTCGTATCAAGCACAGATTGAACTTCACCTCTATCCGACTTGCTGTCTATTGGAGCATTTAGAAGCTCCCCGTTAGCCATTGATCTTAACGGTTTTTCCCCTTCAGATGACTGTGGCACTTGAGTGAGAGACACCATATTTGCTGGCTCCAAATTATGATCATGTGGCTCAAAATTGCTTTGACGCTCCTCATCAACTTCATCAGTCATACGATGCAGTCTAGACAATTCCATTAACTCTCTATCAATAATTGCTTCTGGATCGTGTTTATGAGCATTTGCCTCTGGAATGCTTCCACCTTCAGATAAGTCATCTGCTTCATGGACATTTTCCGCATTGATCGGCCTCACTACTTCCTCGTCAAGATCAAAGTTTTCATTGGGCAAACCTTGCATATCAGCAGTGGTTGCTTTGGGGCCATGCTCACTAACAAATGATCTCGGAGTGCTTCCAAATTCAGATAAATCATCAAATTGATTCATGGTTTCTGCGTTGATGGGCTTTGAATCGCGCTCATAAAGTTTGAAGATTGTCTTCGTCTTTGGTACATCTTGGATATCATCGGTTCTACAACTCACATCCACAGACTGAAGCATTTCCAACTTTTCATCCCAGGTTGTACTAGAAGAAGAATGGGGGATACTGGTTTCCGTAGCAGGACTGCGTGTTCCAGAAATAGCAGTTTGTTCATCCCGATAAGTTGCTTCCTTAGTATGTAGGATTTTGCCTCCCCGTCCAGTAGATGAGTCCATGGTCTCTGCATCATTAGCTGGTATTGATGTAGTTGAATGAAAAACACATTCAATATAACCCTCCCCATCTTTTGAACAAAGTGAATTTGATTGATCCCCCTTTCCTGATCTGAAGCTCACATCAGGAGCAGATCCTGTATGTGATAAACTAGACTGCTTTTGGCCAGTTGAAGACAACTGTGTCCTGCATATCAAGAAACAATGAAGCTTTAGCTCAGAGAAAGAAAAGAAACAACAAACAAATAAGCCCTGTTTCACAGGTGAATAAGCACCTGCCACTGAAAGTTGGCGTATAATTTGGGAAGCTTCCACTCCGTCGTGATGATCTTCTCTTCTGGAAAACAACAATGTTCATCAAGATCCCTCATAAACATGAACAATAAGGGAGAAATTACAAATAAACTATAGTTCTTCAGCATATATCAGTTCCAGCAAGTTAATCAAACTCCAATGGCTTAATATATAATAAGTGGCAACACACTTCCTTGTCTATATGCCAACAAATTTTACAAATTTTACAACTTCAAATATGAAAAATAGTAAATACAGCAAATTCCTCACATCAAAGCCATTCAAATGAGGACAATATACCGAGGGGTGCTTGGTTTAGATACTTTAGATAACATGAACAAACAACAGTTCAACAGTAAGCACATAGCTTTACATTATTTACTGACAGGATTTTATTGTTTAAGCTTCTACATTGATTAAATAAAGTACCTTGCTTTTGCGGGCCTTCTTTTCATACTGGGGCTTCTCACCATTAGCTACTTCAGAACCGGCTGATGCCCTCTTAAAGAACGTTGGATCTGAGTATCTCTTTAAGCACGATCCAGGACCCCCAGCATCAAATCTAAACATGACATCACAAAATCTCAGCAAGATATGATCAATTACAATAACTAAATAAGGATCGGTAGTTCCAGAAATAGACTCCACCTGTCAAGCAATTGCAAACGGGGAGGTTCTCGAGATTCTTCGTAAGAGTCCATGATAAAATGTGGCAAGTCATCATAAATGAAATGATTTTGCTCATTTCTAATGCGAGGATGCCATTCAGTGCCTGCAAAACTGCTACTCTTGAGAAAGAATTTCGGAAAGGCCATATTTTCATTGCCAAAACCAAGTGCAGTGAAAGTGAGTTTCACCAAAGTCACAAAAGGGACACATCAAACAATAACAAAACAAGAACAATATTAGCACGCAACTCACGAACTCCTTGGAGGTAGAAGGCACCACAGTACAGGTTTAATGATGATACCAAATCAGGTGGCCAGCATATGTGCTTAACTTGGAGTTATAGTAGTGGTTAGCACACAGCAGAGGATAACAGTTGGTTTCTCAGACAACCAAGTCACTGCAACAAATCTCAAAAAAATAATAAGAAAAAAGAACAAACATTGCGTTCTAGTTCAAGTCCTGGTGATTCTAGAGAATATATTTGGGGAATTCAAAATAAATAAACTGCTGCCTAGCCTGCTCAGAACAACTTAAATGCCTAAGGTTGCTTACATAAATTCTTCACAAAACCTTAGAGAGGCAGATAGCAGTTTGCCCTCTTTGAAGTCAAAGCTCATTGAAAGATAGTGTCATGTGAAGATTGTGCAATGTAACATAGATAGGAAATGACATTTGGCAAACTATAGCTCTCATTTTTCCCCATTCGAAAAGCAACAGCTTTTCATACAAAAATGTGCCTCTCAAATACCTCGTGAATAGGATCCTGATCCTTTTAGATCAAACTCACCACTTTCCATGCTTCTAGCACATCTTCCTCGACAGTCTTACCACGTAAAGTCAGGAGGGGGCAGGGAAGACTAAAGAGTGGCATGGGAAGAATCCAATTCCATAATACTTTAACAACTTGAACAGCACCATTATTAAGTACCAATTCACTAAAAAAAGCCTCTCTGTTTCTCTCTTTCTCTCAGTTTCCCAAGCAGTTTTCCATTTGGTTTTTGAAAGGATTTTGTTTTCAGTTTCCATTAAGTTTTCTTTTTAGGTCCGCGAGAAACAGCTTCAACCCGCACTCCCATGCAGGGGTAAGGGGGGAAGGCTGCCTACACCTGCATCCCCTCACACCTTGCACTAGCAGAATCACACAGGGAGTAGGGATTCTGATGTTGTTGTACAGTACAAAAAGCATATTCGGCAACCATTCAAAAGACAAGGATTCTGCAGAATAGCATAAGGTTATCGACAAACATCAGTGAACACTCGGTTATGCAGTGCAAGAGAAGAGAGTCAAAAACACAAAGGAAACTTCATGGTCACTGATTTATTCTAACTTTAGGGTCATACAAACATAAAATTACATTAGGGAATTGAGTAGCAGAGAAGCATGGATCCCCACAGAACAAGGAAGTGCGAATTTGTTTTTCTTTTTTCTTTTCTTGGAGAGAAGTGTAACAGATGCTTGACTATTTCATATGCACAAGCAGCCGTGTTTTTCATACATATATACACCTATAGTCCAAATTAGGATGAAATTCAGAGCATCATACTTGGAATAGTTCAAAGGGAAAATATACATATGCAATACATATTCTTTTCAATCACAGAAGCAGAAGGATGAACAATTACAGGAGAGAATTTAGATTCAGAAGCACCAACCAGCACCCAACAATTGTAAAAGTCACACATACCAGGGGTATAAGCAAAATGTATGTGGCTTGTTTGTGACAGGATAGCCTTCTCAAGCTGAGGCAGTGAAGCTTCGATACGTTGTACACGAGTACCCAATTTACGACTTCTGGAAGCTGTAGAAGCCACCTGCTCCTGCAAGCCATGGAAGATTTCTGCCGCAAACCTACAGAGGGACACAGCATAGAAAGGAACAAAGTTAACTCTTGACAAGTTACATAGACTGCTTACACTTTAAACTTGTAAATTAGTGCCAAATAATTCTCCTAACCAGAAAATTAGTTAATCAGAACATGAGCAGACAGCTCCTCACATTGCAAAAGCAAGATATAAATAGATTGGTTGAAGTAGAGACTAGTTGACTTCTAATTGCAGAGATGTAACCCAGGTAACTAAAGAAGCTAATCGGGAAAATGGATGTGATACAATCATCAGCGCAATACCCAAACCCGACCTTTTACAGTTTTACAACTTCAGTGTGGCACACAATGCCTCGACTCAAACTAGCAGCATTATCCAAACCATCCTCAAAAGGCTACTTTTTCTAGCATGCAACTGACTATCTTACATACTAATCAAGTGATTTCACAAACTCCATGACAATCACATTGCGGTGCTATCCACAAACAAATGTACTGTTATTGCACATGCAACACCTCACAGCTGTGCACGATTGGGATACTCACACATCCGGCATAAAACCAAACTCCAAAAAAGATTTACATCAAGCTGCACTACTCTTGCCAGGGTATGTCCTATCCTTTGTGTTATCATGTTATTCTTTCAATCATTTCCAAACCTCAACAAACACTTAGGGTGCGTTTGGTAGTTTTTTGGGAAATATTTTCATGAGAAAAACTAGAGCTTTGGGCCCTACACCAAATTTTCTCATCCACCAAGTACAACCAATCATCGGAAAGTTAATTAAACGCACCGTTAGTAAAATCCGCTACTGTTTGAGCGAGACCACATAACCTAGTACAAAACACACGGAAACTGATTAAACGAGCCATCTAGAGAATGTCTCGCACAAGAATTTGTCACCTAATAGCTTCTTCTCACCCCAAAACTGTCGTTACGAAAAACCCCAGCTGTCCAGCTCTTGTACTACCTGCAATCCCCAATCAATCTACAGGACCACCAGATTAAAACACTTGCAATCACATGGCATGGGACCTTGGGTTCCATAGTTACAGCAGTGGCAATTAATGCTCCCATAAAACAAAGCGATGAACAACAACAACCACCCATCCCCTCCTCACTCCGGAACAAAAAGAAAAAAAAATCTAAACGAGGTGAGCAAAATGCAAATAGAACTTCAAGTCCAGTCAACTCACTCATATTGAATTCATCGATTCCAATTCACAGCCAAATATCTTGACTACAAATTTAATGAATTCAAAGATTAAATTCATCCATCTCAGTGTTTATCAACTAACCCCCCATCTCAACCTAAATATCGAAGTTTTGTATCGAAGTTTCTGTGACAAGCTAAAAATCAATAGTTTCAGCTTTCAGCAATCCCTGAGCTAAGATTCAAAACTTAAATTCATCCTACTCAGTTTATCAATAATACTTAATCTCAACCTAAATATCACAAGTTTCTGTAACAAACCAAAAAAATCACTACTTTCAGCTTTCAGTAGTCCCTGAGCTGAGATTCAAAAGGAAACCCGAGAACTTCGAATTAGCAAACAAAAACAGAAATTCAAACAATTAATACGAGCAGTTCATCAATATGTATCTAATCTTTCCAACGGAAGAATCACTACTTTCTTCAACAAGCTAGATAACACAACTAATTTCTACTTCAACAAACTAATCCTAAGATTCAAAAACAAACCTAACAACTGCAACATTCCAAACAAATTGAGAGAGAGAGAAATCCAGAAACTTACTCAGCAAGATCACCTAATTGGCGAAGAATACCAACAAGACCAGCGACAGTAACACCTTCAAGCACAGCCTTAGGATCTTCGGCTTCAACTGCATCTTTGTACAGATCCTGCACTCCCAAACCGTACTCATTCCTCACCGCAAATCTCACCAACGGCATTCTGGTTCGAGAGAAAGCAGGAGGAAAACGAGGTCGAAGGTGCTTTAATGGCGGAAATTGAATCTAATTAATGGAGGAATTGAAATTGAAAGATGAATTGAATTGAAATGGAGATTGATTGATTGAATGAATGAATGAATGAATGAATGAAAATGAAGTTGGCAAGAAAGAGAAAGAGGAGAGAGAGATTAGGTAGAGAGAGAAAGGAGCAGATGAACTGCTGGGAAATAGAGAGGGTTCATTGCCAACTCTTCAAGGTATTCCATTACCACTACAGCTGCTGATAGTAGTATAGTACTGCTTTGTTATTGCTGCTATTTAAATGAAAATTATTGAAAAATCTGAGTTGAGTGACGAGTTGTTGCAGCTACAGTACAAAACGAGAACGTTACTGTAAATAAAATAAAATAAAATAAAAAAACTGTTCGAGTATACAGTAGTCTAGGGTCCTCACACTGAGCTAGTGAGCTCAATTGATAATGATATGGAGTATGGACCCATTGGAACCCATGGTGGTAAAATTTGGGTTCGGGTTTAAATTTAGGTAAGTCAATACTAAAATTTGGACAAAAATTAATATAATCTATTTTTCTGGTTAGATAATTTAAGCATAATTAAATTCAGATCAAAATTGGGTTCGGGGGATAAAAAAATGAAATATTATATTCGAATATTCGATCGACTCAGTTAATTTCAAAATTCGAATGAAACTTTTATGATGAAACCCCATTTTTACTGAATTGGATAAATTTAGATATTTGGGTCAGACAAAATTTTGCCAGTGTCACATTGAACATAGCGTAAAAGATAGTGAGTAAGTCTCACAATGTTCATTCAAAAAAAAAATCCACAATGAATTCTACTGTTGATACGAGTCTTATTGACAGGTGATCTGTCGGTATTTTTGTAAGTGCTTCTTAAGTTGGCCAATGATGTTGAAAAATTAAGCCTTGTGAAATTTTGATTGGACAATTTGGTTAATTTCAAAATTTGAATGAAAAATTTATGATTATACCCATTTTTTTCCGGTTTGACATATTCAGATATTTTAGTCCCTGTTCTTTTCTGCGGTTGGCAAACTGCGGTACCACAGCATACCGCAGTTTGTCACAACTCACCACATTTTACCACAAATCATTATTTTTCTCTCTCCTCACTTTTCTCTTCTACTCTTTACATTCTCTCTCATCACCTACCCCATATATCAATAACCTACCACAATTCCACCACACTCACCATAATTCGACCACACCACATCACACCATACCGCAAAAATACCGCAGAAAATAACACGGCCTTAGTCAAATACCATTTTGACAATGTTGTTGACCACTAATGAATCCCAAAACCCAACTCATCTAAGTTTCTCCGCACCTATAAAAGAAAAAGAAGAATCGGGTCATGACAATATTACTTATAGCTAGATCTAATAATTGGGTTATTTAGTTTGATTTTAGGGAAAGTTAATTGTAGAATAGGTCTTGTAGTATTGATGTGGTCATGTTTGTTGAAGTTAGATATTGATTTGGTTGATTCTTGGTTCAATTTATCAAGTAAGATGCGTGGCTTATGTGGAAATTTGATTCATGATTGATCATGTTTCACCAGTAAAATTTCAATCTTGTAAAATTAATTTTTCATCGGATTATTTTTTGTTCAATGAACTTGTCTTGTGGTAAAAGGTTACAACAAGACCTAGCCCGACCATAATTCTACAAAACATTGAAATTAAATATAATCAGCTTTACTTTGTCGAGCATTTTGCTTATAGAAAAATCAATTCTAAAAGATCATAAATCATTTTCATATTTTAAAAAAAACGCTAAACTAATTTTATTGCAAATTGTTTATATTTGGTTTGATTTATATGTCATTTAGTTTATTTTGTCTCGGTCTAATGTGACTATGTGAGTTAACTATTTTAATTTTCAGATATTTGATTGATCTCGGGGTTTTGTGGTTTGGTCACCTACGTACGTAGGTTCCTCTTCCATACATATATGATAAATAAAATCAATTTTCTCATATTTATCAAAACATATTTTTTCTATATCCGTTTAATTTATCCAAACTAATCTTTCCATATTTATCTAAAACTTTACCAACAATTTTTTATTTCGTAGATTTATATATCCAACCTTTTTTTATGGAAATATATCCAATCTCACCTACAGAAATATGAACAACCCATATTACTTGTGTCTTTCATTACATTATATTAATTTATCGTATATTTATTATCACTATGTGATATTATTTTTTGATTGATAATTTCTTGTATATTATACTATTAACAATTGCAATATTATACTTTTATTATAGTATTTTTCGTTACGAATCTAATGGTAGTAATCTTATGTAACAAATCATTGTATATATTGAGAAATTCATGGTCAAAATATTTTAATGTTTAATGTATAATTTTCAAAGACGACAATTAATATGAAACGGTATTTTGAATAGAAATCAAAATAAAAAAATAAAAATGAAAATGAAAATGAAAAAGAAAAAATACAGTGTCTTTGGAAAGTACTCAAGTGCCCTTGATGCAATGATGTTAATATTTCCCTCATTATTACCGAATATTAAATTTTGTTTTCCTGTCCATATTTTGTGGCTTATGGAGACTGGAGAGAAGTTAAGACGCCCGGGGGAATCCTGCATGTCTATTAAGGCACTGTTATTTTTTGTGGTTGGTAAACTGCGGTGCCACAACCTATCGTAGTTTGCCATAACCCGTCACATTTTATCGTAAATGATTACTTTTCTCTCTCCTCACTTTTCTCCTCTACTTTTTACATCATCTCTCCAAACATACCCTACATACCAATAACCCACCACAATTCCACCATACCCGCCACAATTCCACTACACCTCACCACACCATTCAGCAAAATACCGCATAAAAGAACATGGCCTAAATTGTGGGCATCCCCTTCTTTTTCATCAATCATGGTATGAAATAACTTTATTTATAATAACATTATTTTTCATTATATATTTTTAAATAAATATATAAATAAATAAAATACAAAGATTAATGCTAGTTCTACGAGTCACAGTATGCCTTCCACTGCTTCAGAAACAAAGAAGTTTTAGATATAAATAACTTTATCTTAATAAATATTATTGTTCACAAGATAATGATTATAAATATTTGATGATAAACAATCAAGATTTAAGGTTTGAAACAATCCTTTAAAAGGAAGGACTCAAGAAGTACCAAATACCCCACTTACACATGCTTATCCAAGAATTATTGACATAAAATGTTGTCTAATTATGTTTTACATAAACTATTTTTTACCTTATTTAAACAGTATTTGTAGCATGTTTCCATGAGTGTATACGGTACTAAACTCTCCAATTTTTCATTATGGGCTAGGTTTGTACAATGCTTTTGACATATATGCTTTGATCGGTTGAATAAAATTAGTTTAGTGACCGCTAATTATCTAAAAAAAATAGTATTTGAGCATGCAACAATAAATTTACCCCCTTATTGTAAATTAGAATTGGGTAAAAAGACTAATCAAATAAATATTTTAAAAATTATACTACTAGACTACTAGTCATTGAGTGTTGTTTAAGTACTCATAGTCAATATTCAACACACGTCATTACTTTGTTATGTTTCAAGTTACATTTGCAACTTGGCCCCGTCATGAGTTAGAGTCCGGTTCTAAATGGAAAAGCGATTGGATTTAGAAGCTAGATATCCAATCAAAGCTAATAATCTTCCTTTGGCTGATTTTTCATAATGGCCTCCCAACCGAAAGGAATCTATTGCATAGGGGTATCAACTTGGACCCCCTCTTGCCCTATTTTCCTCCAAGAAATGGAGATTAATAGTCACTTACTATATATACCAATGCCACATTGCCACTTCACTAAAAAGGTGTGGGATATGGCCAGTCCCATGGATGGCAATCGTCATCTATCAATTGACCAACAATCTGTAACGACGACATTATTCTAAAAACTCCCAAAAATTATTTCGCTTCCAACGAATTTTTGAGAGCCTCATACCTCTTATGGAGCATCTAGAAGGAACGTAACGAGTGCGTCTTCAACAACTCAGTCTTCAACGTCAAGAGGGTCATCATTTGAGCCAAGAGAATCTTTGCGGAGTGGCGAGCTAGGAGCAGATTTTCTAATCAAGATCGACACCATACTCATTTTCTTCGGCCTCGTTCTATTGTCCATGTTGCTTGGAAACAACTTCGCTTTGGTTGGGTGAAATTGAACTTTGATGGTTCCCTAAACCACCAAGGTTCAACTGCAAGTTTTATCATTAGAGATCATCTTGGTCGTCTGCAAAAGGTTGGGGTCATACGGGTTAATTCACAACCCATCCTCTTGATCAAAGTCTTGGCTCTCTTTGGCCTACAACAAGCTATCTTGGAAGGGTTCTCAAGATTCAGATTGAAGGTGATAGGCTTATTCTCATCCAGGTTATCCAAGTGACCGTCCACACCCCTTGGCATATTGATATGAATTGTTAGAGATATCAAAAACCTAATCACGCAATTGGAAGATTCGATCTACTATTTACCACATCTACCGAAAAGCAAACTCAGCGGCAGATTGGATTATAATCTTGGTTATTCTTCGAATACTGCTAATCTTTGGATATGTAGCCCTTCGTTGGCCTTTCTTTTGTTATTTATGCAAATAACATAGGGAGATGTCTTGATAGAAAGGTTTTCTAAGATCTTGTTGTATCCTATTTACTCGATTTAAAAATAAAAGTAAAAAAGGGTAATTGGATTCTAATAATACAAACTTTTGGCCATATAAGACTTAATAATACGAACTTTCGATTTGGTGATGAATAATATGAACTTTGACCCCCTGTTGTCTCCAATAACACGCCACCGGGTTAAGATTTATTTAACTCGGTGGCGGTCCTAGCTGGCGGGGGAGGGATGAGTTTAGTCAATTTTGACTTGCCCAATCAGCATATTTTTGTCCACATCAGCCTCCCCTCTCTCTTTCTCTCTCTATTCGTTGCAGATTTCCAGCCCCCCCCCCCCCCCCCAACTTCTTCTTCTTCCTCCTTCTTCCTTCTTCTTCCATCATCACCCTCATCCATCTCCACCACTACAAAACTTTCAAGCCACCACACCTCACCATCGCAGCCATCAAAAAACAACCCAACCACCTTCACTTCCACCACCATCCGCCCCAAAACACCATTGTTGGAATTTTTCTCTCCTCTGCAAATTCCCAAATTCCCGTTACAGTCATTCATTCCCCAAAGCCACTCCTGAAAATATCGGTTGCTTTCAACCCCCAATTTTGGGGCCACAGATCTGAAAGCAGTAAAACAAGTGGACTTGTAGTCAACCAACAAAAATCGGTTGCTTTGAATCGAATCCTTCAGGATCGGCGACTTGGGGATGACCCAGAAGAGCAAACAACCCAAACTGATAGAAAAATTGAAAATAACAAAGAACAGAAAGAGAAGGAGGAGTTGAGATACCTATAGGTCAATCGGTAATATACAGAGAGTGTTGGTCGAAATTGAGACAGACCCAAGTTGCGGAACCTTGAATTTGTGGTGCCCAGTTGACTAAAAAGTAAAAAAAGTCGTGGGGTAGATGAAGAGATAAGAGTGACTGGAAGACAAAGAGAGAGAGAGACGTCAACGGGAACTTATGGTGATTGGAAGAAGAAGGGAAGTGGATAGCAACGTCGACGGTCGGCGCGTGGACTTCGTAAGCACTATCTATGGCTATGCCTATGTATCCCCAATTTCTTCGTGTTTTCCCTCCTTAACTCTACTTTTTCATTGTTTCCTTTGTTGATCTTCAACCCGTGAATGAGACGGACTTCGGTTGGGGGTTGATGGTTGACACTTCATACTCGATTTTTTGGGTAGGGTTGAGGTTGAGGAGAGGGGATTTGGGGATTTGGGGGAGTTTAGGTTTGGGGAGAGAGGGGATTTGGGGGACGAGGGATTTGGAGGAGGAGGCCATGAGCAGTTTGGCGGCCATGGCTGAGGAGATTTCGAGGTCTCTCTCTAGAATTTGTGGGGCTGATAGAGAGAGACAGAGGAGAGAGAAAGAGGGAGGAAGATGAAGAAGAGGGCTGACATGACATTTTTTTAGGGTCAAATGATGAGTTGGCAAGGTCAAACAAGGAAGAACACATGCCTTGCCTGCCAACTCATCTTTCCAGTCGAATAATCACTAACTTCGGTGGCGTATTCTTGTATTCAACATTGAAGTTCAGATTATTAAGAATCAAATCGAAAGTTCGTATTATTAAGTCTTATATGGCCCAAAGTTCGTATTATTAGAATCCAATAACCCAATAAAAAATTATGTTTTCAACTCCAATCAACACTTATCAACGATGATCAATACAGATCATCACTTAGGATCAATAATTTACTTATACTAAATTGAGGCCAACAAGTCTAAATATAAAGATAGCCAAATTTAGATAGTTGTTGCAGTTAGCAGAGGCGAAGCTAGAACATTTTATTAGGGTGGGCCACTTGTATATATGAAAAATAAGGAAAGAGGAGAAAAGAAGCGAATTTTGAAAAATAATAAGGAAAAACTAGAAAAAAATGCTCCAAAAAAGACTTGAAGTCTTGAACCCATGACATAAAGTGTAACAACATTAATTATAACCACTACTCTACAAATATTTTGCCAATATATTTAATTTTATCTGTGATAGGGGAGGGACCATGGCCCTGACTAGCGCCCCCTAATTGGCTACGCCTCTGGCAGTTAGCCTGTTATAATTGAGTGTGATTTAAGATTTTATAGGTCACACATATGGAGTATTAAACTAGTTGAAAGACATGCTAATTAAACATTAATTATCCCTAATACCCTTGCTCACAAGTTTCAACTATAATTAGAATTTCTTCTCCTCATATTGGTTGGTATTAGGTACAGAAGGCTCAAAATACATCCTGTATTAGTTATAGCTGCATACCACAAAGGGGGCATTTTCCTCTAAATATTGAAGCAGTAGGTGCAAAAATTAATGAATTATTGTCTGGGGGGAACAAAATAACTAAATAAGTGACAAAATTCAATGTGGTGAAAGTTACATTACATCATAATTAAAGCAATTAAAGATTCATCATATTTCTATTTTTCAAAAGAGTTATCAAAAAATTAAATGTGGTGAAATCGTTTCTTTTTTTTTTATTTGACTTTTAGAAGTGGTGGAGAAAAATTAATATCACAAAAAATTTATAGAGAAGTTAATGAGAGGATTCACTACTAAAAACTTGTAATATTGTGGCAGAATTTGCGACGGAAAAATACAAATGTGCGACGGAATGTTGGGACTGAGCGACGGACCTTGCGACGGAATTTTTTCCGTTGCAAAAAGTCTTGTCGCAAGGCCTTTGCGACGGACCTTGCGACGGACTTGCGACGGACCTTGCGACGAAAATTGATTCCGTCGCAACATCTCACAAAAAATTTAAAAAAATAAAAAAAATGCTTGCGATGGAACTTGCGACGAAATTTTCCGTCGCAAAGAATTTTTTTAAAAAATTTATTACTTTGTTTTCTCGAGTTTTCTTCAAAGAATTTTTTTTGAAAAAATTTATAACTGCTTGTAAATATCTTACACAATTGACCATCTAGGGTTCATTTAATGGACGTTATGGATAAACTAAGAAAATTAGTACTATGTGATTAACATGTCATTATGATTGTAGAGTGACAGATAATATAAAATGAAAAAAATAGTTAAAAAATTAGATAAAAAAAACGGCTAGAGTATAAATTGGTACTCTATTTGATTTGTCGTATCTAATTATTTACAATGATTGGAGAAAACCATTATTATAAAAATATATAGGATAATTAGTAAGAAAGTCACCTAAATACCCTAAAGCTAATATTACAAAAAAAAAAAACCCAAGAGAACTATTAAGAATAAAATTTAAAAATACAATGGATATATAATTAAAATTATAAAATAACCTATAACATAAAATGAAAATACTTAATTAAAAGATAAGATAATAAAAAATGAAAAAAAATGTTTTACATCTCCATATACAAATACAAAGCCCTTTTTGTGTAAAGGCACGCAAAAACCTATGTTATAGTGGACATTTTTTCCCAATATGATGGCATATCCAACAGGTAAAAGTCAAAAACATTGTTTCATATTACATATAAAATTAAATCATTTCTTAAGGATATATGAGATCCTTATAATTAATTATGCATATTCACTAAAGTCCAAACAATTTAAAATTAGCAAGCATCTATTAAAAAAAATTCAATCTGCTAGCACTTATTATTTTTTCATTTGCATAAATATAACTCTATTCTATTAATCCATGTATCCAAAATTTCTACACGTACATATATAAGAACATTAAAAAATAACCTATTGTAATATACAATATTATCTATATTTTAAAGAAAAAAAAAATCAAATCTATGTTATAGTGTTCTGCATAGACTAAGTAGGTGACTTCACATGCTATGTTTAGGATCAGATCTCAGTAATATTTTTCTAATCACAAAATGCTACTTTTACTAGTACTCCTTTCGTTTTATATTAGTTGACACTTTGACTAAATTTTTACTGTTAATTATTCACAAATTACAATTAGTTACTATATAAAATTATTATTATTAGAAAATATTTTATTAAAAATTACAATGAAAATAATTTCATATTATAATTTTTTGTAATTTAATGATTAAAATTTAGTCAAAATGTCAATTAATATAAAATAATAGAGTAATTAAAGGTATATGTACATATGTATGTATAGTCTTGTACTAGTGTTAGTGGGAAACACTTAGGTCATTTGAGGGCCCTAACATATCTATCCAATTGCTACCTAATTCTCATCTCAGACTTTTATGTGGCAATAAATATTACTAGTTAGCTCCAAATTATTCTAATGGAAGTGGGCAACTTTACAAACTTAATTGGTTATAAATTCTCTTTGAAGTTTGTGCTATCATTAACTCCACTATTGGGCATAGAGGATTTGGGTTTGACTCACTCATTGACTTGGTGAGGGTAAAGTGGTAGTTTTCAGAAATAGTTGTTAATATTTGACTTGGTGAGTATTTAGTATCTCTATCTTAGAAGCTCTCCAATTTTAACCAAAGTTTAATATTTTGGAGGAAGTAAAATTTCTTTGTTATACGAAAATTATGAGGTTGATGAATCACATTTTTTATTAACAGACTTATATTTTTTTTATAAATTATAGCCCTATAGTCCATTTTATTTCCCTGAAAAAGATTGTCAAAGAGCATTTTCTGTCAAAGTACTAGCAACAACATACATGCTTGGTATCCCAAAGGACAAATACACATACCCAAAAATGATCGTTTGGTACTTACTCTTTACCTCTCGGCCTAAATAATTTATTAGTGATTATCTCTGATATTGTAAAGGTCCAATAAGCAGGCTAAATTCACCCTATACAAAAAATAAAAATGAATGAAATCTCAATTAAAATTGTATGTAAATAACTTGGCTCATTTAAGAAAAATTATTATGATGTGTTACTATCATATTTATTTAATATAAATTTAGACACAGTTATATGATATCATAAATAGAGCTGCAAATTACTTATAAATTTAAAATCAATTTTTTTTATAAGTTGAATTACTTACAAGTTTTAAAAGCTGAAACAAATAATTTACTTACAAATATAGATCAACATCGTACATGACGAATGAGTGAATATGCATATGCGATATTCTAAATAACTCAAGCAGCCTGACGACAAAGTCATCTTGATAAAATTAGAGTAAAGTTGGCACACCATTTTTTTTTAAAAAAATTGTATCTTTATTAACCACAACATGTATGAGTCTTGAAAAGCTATTTCTGGTAGAACTACACAAAATCTAATATGCATGACATGATAACACAATTCTAGGCTAGCCTGATATTATAGAGAGAAATACAAATTTAATATTAACTAAACTATTTTTGACATAAAGTCAAGACAAGTCAACTTATTTTCTTACTCACTCCTCCGTCCCATATTAATTGACATATTTTGAAAATTTTCACATATCAATATTTAACTAAAAAACAACTCATATAATTAAATATCACTATTTTCCAAGGTATTTTTTCGGATATCAAGGCGTAGGTAATGAGAGAATGTGAGTAGAAATAGTTTTTATTAATTCAAAAAGTAAAAAGTTAACATGATTATTAAAGTTAAAATAATTAAATTAAGTATTGAAAAATGGAAAGTGTTGGGGAGATCCAAGGGGTGAACTCACTTCAACTAAGTGAGGTTAATCTTAAAATCAATTGGTGTTAAGAGAGTGGCACTTGACTTATATACCATATCTTTCTCTTTACTTTTTCGATGTGGACATTTACTCGTGAGTGAATCCCAACAATCTCCCTTCACATGAGTCTCTCCCTTGATCGGGCCTCTTTTTGCCAAGGTTTCAAGTCACCATCGAGCCCATCATAGCGCACCTTACTCCATGAGCCGCACCCTACTCCACCGAGTCTCATACCACCACTCTGTCTCAAGAGTCCCACCGCACCTTACTCCACCTACTCCACCCAAGTTTCATGCCACCACTCTGAGCATTCAGAGACCCATAGAGCACGCGCTATGGTCCCTGCTCCCGTCCACTGTGATCTTCCCGTACCTTACTGCCGCGCCGAGCAGACCATCGGCTCTGATACCACTTGTTAGGGAGATCCAAAGGGTGAGCCCACTTCAACCAAGACCCATGGTACACAAGTTAAGTGAGATTCTATCTTAAATCCAATTGGTGTTAAAAGGAGTAGCCCACTTGACTTTATATACCATGTGCTTTCTCTTTACTTTTTCGATGTGGGACATTTACTCATGGGTGAATCCCAACAGAAAGTAACAATTATTTTGAGACAAAAAAATTAATTTAAATGTCAATTAATATGAGACGGAGGAAGTAAGATTTAGGGCAAATCATTTATAAGCATAGGCATAAACCGACTAATTTTTGGTTCATAAAAGGTGGTACAAACCTATGAGGATGACAACCATTCAACTAAAGTGTAGTTAAGATATCATATCATTTGCTACGATAATGGTCACGAGCCAACTTAACCACATGTACATGACAATTGACAAACAAAATCAAATCAATGTCTGGGATGAGTTTGATTGACTAGACTGCTTAGCTCCACCAGTCTAGTCGGTATGGTTTGGTTAGTCCGTTACTTGGTAATAAAGGGAATATATGGGCCTTTTATCCACAGCTCCAAGCCCATATCCAGGCCCAATAGAAACTGAATGGAACGGAAGCCGTATCTCTGTCAATTGGACTTGGGATACGTTTGGTTCTTTCCCATAAAATTATTTCTTAGGAAACTTTTTGCAGGAAAGTTTTTTCTAAGAAATTTTTTCTTTTATAAAAAAAAAAGAGTTTTTTCTAGTAAATTTTTTACTGAAAATATATTTCACAGTGTTTGGTTAACATGGTAAAGTTTGTAGGAAAGTTTATTAATTAATTTATAAAATATTTTTTTAGGGGCTTTTTGGGAAGTTGAGTTATAAACTATTTTCCTTTCCTATGGGAAGCATACCCCCGGGAAAGTTTTTACCATGAACCTTAGGAAAATTGTGGACCCCAATTTAAAATTTTCTCATCCCTATTTTACTCCCAAACATGGAAAAATTAAGTCAAATTGGAAAAATTGAATAACTTTTCCAGGAAACTTGAGTAACCAAACACACCATTAGGCATCATTCTTTTATACGGTGGAATTGTGGTGCGGTAAGTTGTAGTGAAAAATAATAAATAAGTGTTGATATTTTTTTTTTTATAAATGGATGTTGATATTAATAAAAAGGTAAATAGTAGATTGCGGTAAGTTGCGGTACCACATAAAAAAAAATGGTGCCTTAGTAATCTAAGGGTGACAATCAAAGGGGAATCCAAACCTAAAGGCTTGATTGACAATCTTACTTATCCCTACCGAAAGAGACTAGCAAATCATACGAATTGATCTCATGACCTCCAATTACATGGAAAATCACCGTAGCGCTAAATGGATTATTTGGCATGTGATGATTGATATATAGACCAGTAGTGATGTGAGCAAAAAAAAAAAGAAAGTTATAGTTTATAAGACGTACAAATTAAGGCCCTGTTCTTTTCTGTGATTGGCAAACTGCGATGTCACAGCCTACCGCAGTTTGCCACAACCCACCACAAAATATCATTCTATCACAATTCACCACAACCCACCACAAATTACTTTTTCAAATTTATTATATATCTTTAATATAAATTTTCAATCAATACTTTTTCAATTCACTTTTTCCAATGCAATACTATTTCAACCATTTTTTTAATCATTCAAAAACAATACAATATTTCAACTCACTTTTTCCTATTACTTTTTCACAATTACCAATACAATATTTTTATATACATACAAAATACCCGACCACAATATACTAATAACCCGCCACAATTATACCACAACCCGCCACAATTTCATCACACCATACTGCGCCATACCGCATAAAAGAACAGGGCCTAACTTTAGATCATGAACATATAAATTTAGACATATGGACTTGACCAGTCTGGTTCTAGGTCAAACTTATTCACCCATTGAGTGCGGGACAAGTCGGGTCCAATGTTGATAAATGGGTTTAGGCTTGAATTCACTTAGACCCTACTCAAACCCGATATATTATCATTCCTAATACCCTAACTTTTGGGGGGAACATGTATAAGTACTCCAATAAGGTCATGTTCTTTGGTTAGGTTGGATGTAACTGTCCAAACTTATCCTAATTTATCCTAAGTTATCCAAATTTGTCCAAACCTATTCCCAAAAAAACATCCATTCTAAAAACACAATTCCCAAAAAAAAAAATCATAACTTATCATAATTTATCACAACTTATTCTAACTTATTCATCTAAGTCTGAAAATAACCTAACCAAAAAACAAAGCCTAAATACTATATAACAATCGGTCGTGTTAGGCTTCTCTACCGCCACCTTTTCTGATCTTTCGAGGTTGAAATATTCAAACACTGAGCCTCTTATTCTTAGGCCCAAGGCCCATTTTGGGGCCCAATCAAACAGGATGGTGCTTTGTGGGAGCAAGATAGAGTGGTTTCATCAAGATATTTAATCATAGATCAAGGCAGGATTATTATTAGGTTTAATAAACAAATGGGAGGAGCACAATTATTCTTAACAGTGATATATGGTACTAGTTTTTATATTTGATTAAGGAAAATAGTAAGATTATACAAGATATGCAATAATTAGTGTGTTGAAAAAATTGGTTTGATCTGATTTGATTTAAATAGTAAGATTAATATGAGAATAGTCTGGATTATTTTAGTGTCCCAAATTACTTATACATTCGTACAAATGAATTGTGCTTTTGAGACTGAGCGAGTCTTTTCTCATTAATATAATATTACATCCTTCGTTGAATAAGTGTCAATTTAACTATATTTTGACCGTTGATTATTCACAAATTACAATGAGTGACAATATAAAACTGGCACCGTTAGAAAGATATTGTACTAACAATTACAATGTCGTTAATCTTATATTATAATTTTTGAATAATCAACAGTCAAAACTTAGTCAAATTGACACTCATTTAAGAACGAAGGTAGTACTATTTTAAGTTTTATTTTTTTAAAACAAAATGATTAATTCATCTCTATAAAAATCATAAACCTTCATTTAGCCGAAATTTGACTATTCTCGATTTTGAAGTATAGTGTTCTCTAGTAGCATCGGGCCAGTATGTGTGTGTATATATATATATATGATTTTTTGATGTTAATATACTAAATTTTTGGAGTATTGGACAATAATGAACTGCACTTTGACCTTAGACAATAATGCATTGAACTTTGAGGAGTGTTGGACAATAATGCACTCGAAACAATTTCGACGGTGGCAGACTTGGCGACGATCATACGTGCTAGAAGATAAATAGGCTAAATAATATCTAAATTTATGAAATGTCAGCTAATCGACACATGTAAAGGTGATTTTATACAACTACAACAACAATCTCCCAACATAAACACGTTTAAACAAATATAATTTTATGTTTTTTTTTTTACTTTGTTCAAAGTTGATTCATTGTGCTTATGTGTAGATTAGCTAACATGTCATAAACTTAAATATCTTTTGGACCAATTCATCTCCTCCACCTGTTACGTAGGATTTCCACCAAGTTACGCACTGTCGAAATCATACTGAGTGCGTTACTGTTCTGTGTTCAACACCCCCAAAGTACAGTTATTGTTGTATAAGGTCAAAGTTCAGTGCATTAATACCCCAAAAGTTCAGTATATTAGTATCCAAAAACCATATATATATATATATATATATATATATATATATATATATATGTTACAATTTCATAACAAAGTCTTTTATTTTGAATTATTTCTTTAGCCTCACACAATTTGCATATGCTTTAAAAACAGGATTATTTCATTTAGATCTAATTATATTTATTTTCTATGGTTTTCCAATTGTCAATTTTAGTTATTCCATTTCTTAGTTTCTCAGTAGTCTATTTAAGATTTTAATTAAGTAAGAAGGATATCTATTTGAAATTTTCGATGAACTTTGAGGCTTCACCTTGGGCTACGTATTGGGCCAATGAAAGTTCTTTGCTTGTTCTCTTTTTTCTTGGGCTGAGCCCAAGACCTCAAGGTTTTTTTTTCTTTTTTGAAAGTATATGAAACCTGCTAGTAAAAGAGAAGAAAAGGAAATAAAAAATGAAATTACCAGGGATTAGGTCTGATTCTAAGCCCTACGAAAATTTTCATATAATTAAAGTTCCAGCAATTAAAAACAGTTTATAACCCCAATTAAAGAACTCTCTTTGTTCTCATTCACATATTTTTGAATTATAATTCCAAAAATACTGCAATTTTTGGCACTTTAATTTGTTGATAGTTAGGATTAATAATTACAGCCAGCGACATATTAAGGGCCCTGTTCTTTTATGCGGTATTTTGCGGAATGATGTGGTGAAGTGTGGTGTAATTGTGGTGGGGCGTGGTGTGATTGGTATGTGGGGTAGGTGAGGATGGAGAATGTAAAAAGTAGAGAAGAAAAGTGAGGAGAGAGAAAAGTGAGGAGAGAGAAAAATAATGATTTGTGATAAAATGTGGTGGGTTGTAGCAAATTGCGATAGACTGTGACACCGCAGTTTGGCAATCTCAGAAAAGAACATGACCTAATTTAAAACAGGTGTGATCATATGTGTGTTCATCAGATATAATTTTTAAGTTTCTTGCTTTTCGTCAAATTAATATTTATTATAATTTTTGTCACAAACCTTTTTGGATATGTAGGATTAATGATTAATTATAAGAAATTCAGCATGTGTTGGTTGGCCAATGAATATAATAAATTAATAATACCTTAATCAAATCGAAATATTTTATAAATATGCAATGTTATGCATAAAAACATAATTTTACACGTACATACAAATTATACATGGTATTATAATTATATTGTCCAATTATATTATTTTTTTAATTTAATATATAATAATATAGATATTATACTAATACATGACATTTAATTATAATATGTGTCTTGATTTTAGTCTCATATATCACTTTGTTGAAAATATAATCTATGCAGTTGTAATAGCTTTAAATCAAGAATATTAGGTTATGTACTTTTTTATTCCCTACATTTTAAAGTTAACAATATAATAATATATTATATTTGTTTTCTATGTACGTACTTGTTTGTAAGCTTAACTTAATTATATTAGTCCTTTAAGCCTTTAACTACACTCTTAAATCTTAACATGATTTTTTTACCTTGTTAATCAAGGATATAGGAATAGGAAAAGCATGATTTTGCATATAATTGAATGCCACCTAGATGGCTATAGCTATAATCAAGAATCATATTTAAGATATGAAAATGACATAAATGAAAAAAAATATACATACATATATTAAAAGAAGATAACAAAGGTGATTGGACAATTCTCCCTTGTCTAATAGTGCGAACAGAAAAAGGCAGTTGTATCAACTATTTGGTGTAAATAATTAACATAATCTTAGATGCATTATCACATGTTTTTAAGGGATTTTTTCTACAATGATAAAAATTTGATTCTACTTAAGATTGAAATGTTATATTATTGATATGATGAAAAAAGATATATAGATATATTCATACGGATAATTGGATTCTAATAATTCCTACTTTTACCAATTGGACAATGGTGGACCGTACTTTCACTTTGTATTCTGGTGGTCCAAAAAAAATAAAATAAAAATACAATTGGATTGTAGTGGTACCAAATCCACCTCCACATTCTTCTTATTTTTTTCATTCATACACTATATTGTTTTTGTTTTTTTCGTTCCTGCCCCTAGAAAGTTAATGAATTGTAGTTTCTAAAACATTTTTTAAATTATTTTTTTGAGACTCCGAATAATTATTATGATTTTTTAAAAATAATAAAAGTGAAAAAATCGTAAAAAATAGTAAAAAAATGAAAATTTTTTGGGAGAAACGCTGTAAATTCATTAAAAATCATTGTAAAGTGTTATACTAAGTTTTGAATCAAATGCAACACAAAATCTATGATTCCTTTGAAAATATCCCACTACAATCCAATTTTTTTTTTTTGGACCACCAGAATACAAAGTGAAAGTGCGGTCCACCATTGTCCAATTGGTGAAAGTAGGGATTATTAGAATCCAATTATCCTATTCATACCACGTGAAAACCCAAAAACTGATTTTGATAGACTAAAATTTCAAAATTTCAGCACAACAAGAAAAATGTGTTTGAGCATGCAACAAAATTAGATTAATTTGGGCAACAAAAAAAATATTATTGTATTAATTTAAAATACAGCAACAAAATACTTTTGTTGTTAAATACATAGTATATGGCAACAAAACGTTTTTTGTTGAAATAAATATAGATTGAGCGACAATGTAAAGAAAAATGGTTGTCAAAATTTACTAAAGCAACAAAAAAAATTACCCCATTACAACTACTTTGTGCTACAATTTCTACTAATTTGTAGTCCAGACTTTATGTTTCGAGGAAGATGCGACCAAATCGTGATAAATTTTTTTGTAGCCCCATGTTAAAGGGCAATAAAAATTGGAGTAGGGCAACAAAAATTTATTGCCCTAACTAAGTTGTGAACTAAAAGTTATCTTGATTCTTGCATAGAGAGTATCCCTTTCTATTGGAAACCCTAACTCTTGCTTCTAATGGTGTTGGGAGGTTTGGCTGTTCTTTGTTGATAGAACACCATTTTTTATAATCGAGCTCTGCTCCAATGATCAATGTAGTTTAGTTTCATTATATGAAAAAAATGTGCCTTTACTATTTTTTTTTATGAGTGCTAATTTTATGCGGGAGCGAAGGGTTGTTATATCATATTCTTTCGACAATTAGTGTAGAAGTGCAATTTGGTTCCCGATGGCTACTAGAATCAACTAGAGCCACCAATATACTCCATAGTGTAAACCCTAATATGTCGAGTTGATGGTTAGACTAGCGCGAGAGAGGAGGGCAATAGAGAATATGAGTATACTCAATATCATATATTCATGTATCTTCGAATAATTCTGAAGAACTATATATTTCACCTTAAATAGACAAGGAAACCGCTTTAGGGTTTTGGCCTTATTGGGCCTATATTGGCAACTTCGTCCCACTAAAAACACTCACCCGATCGGTCACATAAACCTTTAATGAAACATATTATATTATTCAAAATACGTCTTAGCCATATTAATTCAATGATAATTTAACTCCATCTTAAACAAAGTCTCTTCACCTTTCGTATAATTAAGGAATATGATGTGTGACCAAAAAGTAGTGTGTAGTCTTATATAAGTCACCATCTGGCTAGCTAACATGACACTGTCCAAATAATATAAGAAGAAAACAAATAGTAACAATGATCCCTCGAATCACCATTTCACAAATGACATATCTTGTCCCTTTTATGTCATTAGTATATATCATTATAATTATATTCACAATATAATCGTCGATATACTAAAATGGTGAAGATGGATCAATTCTTTCTTAGATATTTGTGGTACTCCATTGTAATTTGATAACTTTCCTAATAGTTCTGCTAGACTATATATATCCTATAGTCCTTGCAGTTCACACTAAAGTAGCAACCATCAAATTTCGCTTCACACCATAGCTCTAAGTCAAAGGGTTCAGTTTTATTAGACTTTCAAGTCTGTGGGATCAAGGATAACTAGATAAAACAATCAATTGTCACTCCCTCTAGGCTGACTTAGCACACACAATATTATATGTTTTTCATGGTACAACTCCCTCTAGGTCAACTTAGCACACACAATATCTTCATATTGTAACAACAACTGTTAGAGGATAAAGTCATAATATGATTGGGTCTTCAACCATCAACTTTAGTTTTCTAATTGGGATGAGTCGTATGGTATTAGAGATAGACAGATTAAGTTCGAACCTCAACAACTGTGCAAGGTTAAGGAGACTTTTGTAATATCCACATTTCAAACCCAAAGGACATTCCCATGAGTGGTTGTGTTAGCGTATAAAACCATGATTGAGCCCTCAATCATCAACCTAAATTTTTGGCTGAGATGGTTCCAAAGCAACAACAAACTCCAATCAAAGGATTGAGAAACTAGTCTTTCCTCCAATCAAAGTTCTTGCACGATTTGGACATTCATATAAGATACTTTGGTGGTGTTGGAAAATAATGCTCCGAACTTTTTTCTTGGATAACAATATATTGTACTTTGAGGGTGTTGCACGAAAATGCACCAATAATGATTTCAGTAGTGGCTGACTGGTGTTGGTCCCACATGGTAGGTTGAGGAGATCAGTTGGCAAAAAAAAAAAAAACTTTTATGCCAGCAAGACCAAATAATCAAATATGCAAGAACTTAAAGTTACCTTTGCTCATTTCAACTTGTTAATATGACATTAATTTAGTCAAGATTTTAATTTTCTTTTTGTCAACTTATCTCCTTAACCCACCACGTAGGATCACTGCTGTCGAAATCATTCCAGTAATGCATTATTGTCCAACACTTTCAAAATACCGTATATTAACATCCAGAAATCCTTAATTAATTTAGATAACACTTTCAAATTCTTCTATCCGTACAACAATTGCAATTGAGCATGGACAAATTGACTAGACAATTGAGGTTGGACCAATTTTGAAATGTTATGCTGTATTTCACTCACTAACCAATCATTGTCGCATTCCAACACATTTTCAAGGAGGTCGGCTAACTTAGTTGCATTTTGTGTACTAAATTAGATCACAACATGCATGCAATCTGCTATGTAATGGGATATGTCAAATGTTACGATCAGGAGTTGCATGACATTTTGTACACACACATACTCATACATACATACATACATACATACGTATGTTAACTTAGGTACATATATATGGGGCTTTTTGCATTTTGGACCTCGAGCTGAAGGGGTATTTATTTTCTGAACCCTTTGGTTTCAACTTCAATATTTTGGACCCTAAAGTTTGTAGGTTGAAATAAAAGGACCCTAAAGTTTTTGAGCTGAAAAAAAAACTTGTTTCCTGTTTTCTTTTTCTTTCCATGTTTAAACTTCTCTCCCGATTGGAGTCAAACTTCAAGACTAAGATTAAAACTGATATTAAAGTTATAATAAACATCTCTTATTCATGTTGGAGATACTTAAACCCCTGTACTCAGGGGTCTGAGTAGCCCAATTATAAATAATAGAGGTGTATTATAGCTTCAATATCAGTTTTAACCATAGTCCTGAAGTTTGACGTCAATCGGGAGATGAATTCAAAAATGGGAAAAAACAAAAAAAGAGACAGAGACCTTTTTTTTCAGTCCATAAACTTTAGTGTCCTTTTTTTTCAACCTACAAATTTTAGGGCCCAAAAAATTAAAGTTAAAATCAAAGGGTTCAGAAAATAAGTACCCTTAAAGTTTAGGGTCCAAAATACAAAAAAACCCCATACATATGTATATATGTATGTATGTATGTATGTATGTATGTATGTATGTATGTATGAAAATATCTTTTAGCATTCTGTTAGAGTATAAAACCATTTCTGGGGCTTCAACCACCAGCTTAAACTTTTGGTTGAGATGGTTCCACATGGTATCAGAGCCAGACCTGAGCAAGATGTCCCAGGTTCGAATCTTAGCACCCCCTTATTCATTTGCGCAAGGTGAAGGGGCCCTATAAAACCATTTCTGGAGCTTCAACCATCAACTTAAGCTTTTGGTTGAGATGGTTCCACACATTCCATTCCATCTCAAAAGAGAATGACATAAACTAGTATTTATGAACGGTAAATAGTTGTCGATGGGGCTCTTATCTTAAGTTTAATCACAAGCTAGTATTTATAGGTCAAGAGTCGGGGATAGTTTCCAACTATTCATAATAACTAAAAAGTATGATCTACAATCTTGCAATTTTCATACGTGCTTTTTTTTTTCCTGCTTCCACTAATATTTGAATCTTGATGGAAAATTTAGAAGGTGGTGATCATCTAATTTTGCATTTAATTTAAACAATTAACATGCATTAAACAATCTAAAAAATCTAGAGAGAAAAGGACCAACGAACATATATGTAAGCTAAAACCCTAAAACGTAATCTTTCTCCTAAAATTCAGCTAAGAGGGAGTATTTATAAGAGCGAGAGGGAAAATAATTTATGTATATTCAGTGTTTTGATTTAGTTAATTTGTGTAAGAATAACTATCTTGATTGTCATCTCTTTGGTATCTAAACTGAACCGACATGCTAAGTCCTACATGAGATCGGCCAATCGATTTCACCTCATAAACTAGGTATAATAGGAGTGTCACTAGTATGCTCTTTAGAGTTTTGGTTTTTAGATATGATTCATACAGAGACGAAGCCAGCCCTTAAGGTCTAGGGGGGCGAGATATTAACTAAATATATTGAAAGATATGAAAGGGTTGGAAAAATAAAATTTGATGAAATAATGACAAAATTGACAATGTGAAACAACAAACTATGAAAACAAAAATTTTCATTAAGGCTCACAATAAACTAGTTATAATAGGAGTGTCATTAGTCTACTCTTTCGAGTTCCCGTTTTTAGATATAATTCATATAGAATCATATATGCACCTTCACTCCTCCGTCTAAACTTTTCATTAAGTCTCACACTAATACTTTTATCTCAGTCAGTATAATTCAGTGATCAACCTTGTCGAATTATATCCTTCATTAAATATATAAATATGAAAGGCTTATATTTGAGATCAAGTTGATTGTATTTCTGAAGTGACCGTACCTAGCTATACATTTTTAATTAATTGCTAACACAAATATAGCTAGGAAGAGTGAAGGTTGTTGAGCCGGCTATTCCTATTAAAGCTAGCAATTCAATCAAGCACCCAAAATAAGAGACAAACAAAGGAGCCATACCAAAGAAACGAACCAAAAAAAAGAGGCACCTTATTCAACTTCTGACCCCATTCTTCCCTAATATTGTCTCTCTCTCTCTCTCTCTCTCTCTCTTTCTCTCTCTCTCTCTCTCTCTCTCTCTCTCTCTCAATTTCTCTGAAAAATTTCTCTCGAAATTAAGTCCAAATGATGTGACCTCCCTATCTCATTCACCCCTTTCTTTCTTCTCCACTTTAGTACTCTACACCACCATTTTTCCCTTCTCTTCTCACCCTTTTATAACCCCCAAACAACACTCTATTCATCCCTCTCTCCAAAAACCTCCCCTCAAAAAAACCCTCCAAAAAAAACCCTCAAAAAACCCTACAATATAACCTAACCCTACATACATACACACACATACCCATGTCAACCCCAACAGCCGGGAATATTGGGCCACAGTCGGGCCTTGGGTCGGGCCAGCCGCCGAGCCGGTACGAGGCCCAGAAGCGGCGCGACTGGAACACTTTCGGGCAGTACCTGAGGAACATGCGGCCGCCGGTATCCCTGTCGGAGTGCACGTGCCACCACGTGCTCGAGTTCCTGCGTTACCTTGACCAGTTCGGGAAGACCAAGGTCCACCTCAAGGGCTGCGCCTTCTTCGGGCAGCCTGACCCGCCCAGCCCGTGCGCCTGCCCGCTCAGGCAGGCGTGGGGCAGCCTCGACGCGCTCATCGGGCGGCTCCGGGCAGCCTACGAGGAGAACGGCGGGCAGCCCGAGAAGAACCCGTTTGGGAACGGGGCGATTCGGGTCTACCTGAGGGAGGTCAAGGACTGCCAGGCTAAGGCCCGGGGGATCGCGTTCAAGAAGAGGAAGAAGAAGAGCATGAAGAGTAGTAATAGTAGTAGTGGTAATAGTAGTCATTTGATGATGATGATGGGGGCAGGATTGATCAAACAAGGAGGAAATGATCATGATCATAATCATGATAATCATGATCATCATGATCATCAGCATATCAATATCATTCAAGGGTGTTCTTCTTCAAGTGGTGGTGGTGGTGCTTTTTTCTCTCATAATTGATCAACAATAAGGTAATTGTTATTAACCTTTAATTAGCTTCATGTTTAAGATCTCATATAATTCTATCTCAATAAAAAAAAGTTTTGATCTTAATTATTTATATAGTTTGTAGCATATATAAATAGAGGGAAGGTTTGATGGGTTCAATTCGTTTCCTGAAACAACCTCTTTGAAAAAATAAGGGTGCGATTATATATATATCGATCATTCCCAAATCTTAGTTATTATATACAGGAGCTTCGTATCGTTCCAATTTTATCGGATGTCTTCATATCATGGTTTGTACATGCGATTAAGAATTTAGATATATGCTCGATCTTATATTGGAGTTGAGTTCTCTGTTTATTATCGGTGAGGTTATCTGCCTGCTAACTTCAATTAGTTTGTAATTACGGTTAGATTTGGAGAATTCTTCATTTGTTTAAAGATCTAATCAAGGGGGTATATGTATAGATCCATTTGGGATTGTTCTTATAGTTACATATGTGTGGCTAATTAGGAAATCTTGATTGAGAAATAGGGGGTATCTTATATAGTAATATATATGTTTGAACTCAACAAACCCTAACTCTGAAAGGAAAGTTGGTAAACCTTGAATTCTTGATTGATCTATGTGGGTAATTAAGATTAAGGCTATAAAATTCTTCTAGAAATCAAGTGAACTAGAAATGAGGAAGCCATGAGATTAAGATTCAGATAGATGAAGCTCAACAGTATGAGAAGCCCTAAGCTATTTTTTTGTTTTTTTTTTTTAATTTTTGGGAACATTAATTTGCAAGGATATAGTAAATCAAATTGACTAATAACCCACTTGAAAATAAATGGGTAGTAGGCCCCAGAAGATATTCTTTGTGTCCCATCATCAGATCATTTTTCTTTCTCTCTCATATCATACAAAACACTGTGTTATATAATATAATATAATATAATATATCTAGTTATTGCATGAATAATTATATTATGTACAAATTTAGGGTTGCTATACATGTAGAAAAAAACATTGGTAATACTATCTGAAAATCATGTATGCATGAGCAGTATTATGTGCAAAATTTTTATTAGCCATTATTTGTTTAATTTTAGGGATAATTTGATGTATTGAGGTGGGTTTAGAGTCCATAGTTATTAAAATCCCGATCATGATCTATGATCATACAATTTTGTGATCCAAAATCCTCGATACGATTCTCCTATCTACATACGATCCACGATTCTATATGGGTTAATTCTAATCCTAATTACCCATGGATTTGAGTTAGGATCCCGATTTTAACAACACTAGCGACAATTTATATTTATTTAGTTTGAATTTAAATTATATATGTATGGATCAAGCCTCGGATACTAGCTAATTAAATGAAATTGGTACGAGAATGTTGGGCTTTCATTATTAGACAAAAAGAAATGAAAAGATTCTCTCCTTTTGATTTTACTCTTCTTCATCATTACAATGCTAGACATGAATATATATTGACGCTTGTGGCTCAAGGTCCAAATGAAACAAGCTTATTCTCATAATATATGGTAATTAATTAAGAACTATTCATATAATATATGTCACTTTTAATTTTCTTTGATTTTATTAGTCAGCACTCTATTTTAACTATTAATGTCTACTATAATAAATTTTTTAGAACGATTATAACATTATACAATACTATTAATCTATATAACGATTACGGATCTGTAATTTATAATATATATATATATATATATATATATATATATATATATATATATAATAGAGAGTGTGATTTTGAGAGTTGGTTTATGACGATAGATAGAGAGTTGATTTTGAGAGTCATTTTGAGAGGGTTTATATATTAGAATTGAAGGTATTTATCCATCAATTCTTCTACAGTGGTCACTAAATTCCTGTTTTTTTTTTTACTAGTAAATTTGGAAAATAAAATGTTTCTAAGAGTTGCAAGTGAGCTCGCAATGCAACTTTTATTTCTTGCAAAATTTATAGAATCTCAGCCAAAAGAAATATGACATTGTTGGATATGGGTGCACACACTGGCATGGGTGGATAGCAGACATAGCTATGGGTGGTCACGGTCACCGGTAATATACATAATTTTTTTTTAATAATTCGGTATAATTCATGATAAAAATTATGGGTTTTACGTAAATTGGATGAATATAATACTATATTGGACACCTTTAAACAACATTGACGGATCCCAGGCATGACTAAGGGTGGCCACAACCTACGGTAACACAAAAAAAAATATTAATTTAATGTAATTTGTGATAAAAATTATGAGTTTTATGTGTATTGGATGAATATAATGGTGTATTGGCAGTGGCGGACCTGGGCCTTGCCGACAGTGGCCACGGCCACGGTAAATCCCCCCCAAAAAATAATAATTTAGTTTAATTTGGAATGAAAATGATGGATTTTATGTTTATTATATAAAGTAATAGTGTATTGGTCACCCCTAATTAGAAGGTTGAGATATGTCATTGCTGTATTGGTCACCCCTAATCAAAAGATCTAAATCTATCACCGCTAATCAGAAAACCTAGATTCGTCCTCATGCACTGATGTCTTGTTCATGACCTAAAAATGAAAAAGGCTAGTTCAAATTCAATGTAAAAACGCATAAAATTTTCGCAACGAATATCTCATGGAAGTTTAGTGGTGTTTGTCAAATGCTAAGACACCCAAAAGTGGGACATTTTTAGATATAATTTCTAGATTTACTATTGTGAGGAATTGAACCACTACACTTAATACAAGCACCATGATTTAGATTGATTTGACGATATTTGTTGTTGCTTTTTCATGTGGAACATTAATGCAATTTTCTAAATTTAGGAAATAAAGGCCTTTAACTGCTTAGGATTATTTATTTGAAAGTTACTTGTATGCAATTTTTGGATTTATACATTATTTATATTATATACTTAAATTGGTATATTATTTCTTTTTATCAATAGTCCTTAGACCCGTGCATTGCACGGAACGCAAGTAAACCATACATATTGTTGAAAATATTGCTGATGTTATATTTAAAAGAATAAATAAAAAACAATAATGAAAAATAAAAAGAATAATTTTCTTATTTAAAAGAAAAAGGAAAAAAGGATAGTGCATATGAAAAAAAAGAAGAAAAAAGTCATCAATGCAAACATACACATTAATATACACACTAATATTACTTGATTTTTTTTAAAATTAAATAGAATCAATTATAAATTTCCCAAAATGCCCTCATTAGAATCCACATATTTCGATCCTCACTCTTTATATATATATATATATATATATATATATATATATATATATATATATATATATATATATATAGGGAAATTGGATTCTAATAATCCCTACTTTCAATTTGTACTCTGGTGGTCCAAAAAAAACTAAAATTATATTGTAGTGGGGCATAATCGAGAGTATACCCTATATATCATAGATTTTGTGTTTCATTTAATTCAAAACTTTGTATAACACTTTACCACGATTTTTAATGAATTTGCATCATTTCTCCCTATTTCTCCCTATTTTTTTCTATTTTTCTATGATTTTTCAATTTTATTCCTTTTAAAAAATCATAATAATTAATCGGAATCTCAAAAAAAAATTTAAAAAATGTTTTAGCAACTACACTCCATTACCTATCTGGGGGTATGAACAAAAAAAACAAAAACAATATGGGGTAGACATGAAAAAAATAAAAAGAATGTGGTGATGAATTTGGTACCACTACAATACAATTTTTTTTTTGGACCACCAGAATACAAATTGAAAGTAGGGATTATTGTCATCCAGTTTGCAAAAATAGGGATTATTAGAATCCAATTTCCCTATATATATATATGATATATGATATATGATATCTAAGTTTGTTGTGTACTTGTGTTTTTAATTTCCACCTTTAGAATGTATAGTTTTTTTTTGTACTATTGATGCTAATAATATTGGAAACATTAAAGTGTTTATAATTGTTTTCAATTTTATCTACACAAACAACCCCCCCAACCCACATATATATATATATATATATATATATATATATATATATATATTTCACGTCGGTGTTCCTCATTCTAACATTCTCATTACTCTGTAATCATAATTGTGACAATTTTTCTAAATATCCCCCACTAGTCTAGGCTTTTTTTCTTTATCTTACATTTTAATCCTTTTCTACCCCACTAAAATTTTACACTCATATAAATCTTTAAGTGTTTTTTTTTTTTCCATTGGCTTTATTAAGAGTATTTTCTTTTTAATTTATTTTTTTAAGAAAATAAGATTGTACAGTAGTTAAGTTGAAACAACAGCAATAGCCTCTTAAAGGAAACGCGTTATAATTAAGTTATAACCTTAATATTAGCTCGCCAGACCTCCCCTCCCCCCTCCCTCTATCCAGCATCATATCCTCTTGCTAAACCTAGGTTCTTCATGAATGATCTTATCATCTTTCTCATGAACTTTTTAGGTCTTCCAGGCCACATCCTTGATGCCCAAAGGGTATCCTAATCCCTTCGCATTTCTTGACAGGAGCATGCTCGTTTCTCCTAAGGACATGTGCATGAACTATCTTAGTGTAGTCTCTCTCAACTTATCCTCGATTTGCGGTACCCCTAATTTAGCTCGACACACACATTCTTGATCCTATCCAATCTGATATATATAAATAGCCACAAATCCACTTAAGGATTGTTCTCCCCTCCAATGGTTACTTCTTGCCTGTGAGCGTTGTTCTAAAAACCACTAAAGTGACACATCATGTATTGTGTGTCTTTGACCTACTCAATCTAAATCCATTAGACTCCAAGGTGTGCCTCCAGATTTCCACCTTATCATTCGGTCTACCTCTCGACTCGCCTATAAACACTATTTCATCCGTAAAAAGTATACACCAAGATGACTCGTCTCGAATGTCCTTAGTTAACCTATCAATTGAATATGCATTCAAATTTAAATTCCTTTTCAAATAATAAGAATATGTTAATAAATTTTTCTGAAAGTTCTCACAAATAAGTTGAAAATGCATTCAAAAATACATTCAGAACAAATTTAAATAATTAGTCAACATAACCCCATCTAAATATATTTTCAATTGAGAAGATAAATTGATATACTGCTTTATCCATTTATATAGTCAAGTTCAATTTAAAAGAATAAGTTCAAAATAAGTTTTTGTTGAAAGTTCTTACAAAATAAGTTGAGAATACATTTAAGGTAAATTTAGAGCAAATTTAAATAATTTTAGCTCCAAGTAAGTTTAGTCAACATAAGCTTAAAAGTACATCCCCTAAAATATATGTTATTTAATTGAACCAGAGTGTAAGGAATACTACGTAGCAAGAACTCATCAATTCAAAAATAAATAAATAAATTGATAATTGCTTTTCATATCAATTCCAAAAATCACTACTAATTGTCGTATATGGTATTCAAATGGTTGTAATATTAATTTGTTTGGGTTGTGATGTTTTTTTATGTAGGTTATAAAACCCCAACTTTTGGGGATTGTTTGTCAAAATATCCCGAACTTTATTTTTTATATTAGTATCACAAACTTCGGGGGCAGTATTTGTCAATGATCCAACACTAAATTAATATCAATTTAAAATAAAGTTTTTCAGTAATGTCGTGGTATTGTTCAGGGTGATATGTACAATGAACTTGTGTTTAAACCAAAAAACAAGCACTACATTATAATGATTTTTTTAGAGTAATTTCAGATAAATTATATATATATATATATATATGTGTGTGTGTGTGTGTATACAAACACTCACACATACATATATGTATATTTACCAAATTCACCATAGAAACGATAGTTGTATGACAATTTTTTTAATCTCACAAAAAATATTTTGTTAGTAAAATGTCCTACATCAAAAAATAAAGGGAAATGACATAATATATAAGTTAAATAGGCCGCATATTTACGCTTTTTATCAGAAATACATGAACAGTACTCTCACATAATATGTTAGGGAATATTTAAAGGTGAAATGATTACAAAGAATATATAATTAAGGTGCCAAGGAGAAGACAGATCAAACTATAGGCATTGACTATGTGTCCTAATGGAAGTTTATTTGATGATGTAGGTCTTGTTAGTTATTATTATTATAAATAACCCTCATTAAAGTCTAGGGCCCAATAATATGTAGGTTTTCCCAACTTGCTTCCCACTTTTCTTTAAAATAACCAACAAAAGATTGGCTTATTCATAAAAGGACAACAGACCATATCTAATAAAAAGATTGAGAGTGTGATTTATTTATAAATTATAGGGTAATGATGAAGCCACTCACTTAAGATTTAAAAAATACTTAAAATTGTCGAAATTTATTCAATCCTACTGCATTTAAAAAATCAGATGTTGTCATAAATTTTTTCTTCGTAGTTGTAACTTAATCGAGTCAATATGCAAGTTGTTTGGACTCGACTTGATCAAAGCTCAGCTCGAGCTTAGTTTGACGAAATCTCGGCTCGACTTGTTTATGTTTAGATGCCTATCAAGTCGAGCCCGAACCTAAGCTCAACTCGAACTCGACTAAGTTAGACTCGTTTCAGTATTTTAAGTAGGAAGTATGTTTGACTCTATGAATAGGTAAATTACATATTAATTTTGATGTTTAAAATTTGTTATCAGAACATATATAAGTTTGTTGATTTTGTTTAATTTTCAAGTCAAGATTTGTAAAACTTAAGCAATAATGTTAAACTCTGCTTGATTATACTCTTATTGTAAAAAAAATCTTAATTTCAAGTTAAGTTGAATAAGTATCTAGAAATTTGCTTTATTTTTGCTTTGAAGCATTTGGAGAGTTTTAATTTTTTTTTTTTAAAAATGAGTTGAGCCGAACCGAGCTCAAGATATATGAAATGAGTCTGAGATGTGATTTTGCAAGCTCAACGAGCTTCGAGCCAAGCTTTTCCTAACCAAGCAAAAGTCGGTTCGAGCTTGGTTTGCTCGTTACGTCTCTAATTTGAACTCAATTTTGACATGAATTAACAATTTTCCGAAGTGGCTAACCTTATTCGATCTGAAAATTTTAGTTAATGGTCATCAATTTTTTCGTCCAAATTTCAATATTGATCCGTTTGACCAAATCAAATTTTATTTAATTTGGATAATGCTATAGAAACCTATATATGTTGACGGATACACATGAGCTTTAAATGAGGCTATATTTAGCTTGCTATATGTATCAATATTGCTATATTACGGAGCTTTGAGTCTATTTAGACAGGAATATCAAATATATATGAGGTCTTCCTTTAATTTTTGTAAACTCGTATATGATTTATAAAATTGTAAAAAGAAAACATGTGCAGGTCTACCTTGATAAATAGATTTGGAACAATGTACATAGATAGTAAAACCTGCGCTAGTCCAAGTGTTTACTTAGTGGAGAACACATGAAGGATGGTTGCACAGTTAGAGTATATGCTAGTCTTATAGGGAGTCTAGTGTATGCAATGCACTGTACTAGGCCAGACATTGCATTTGTTATGTGCAAATTATCAAGGTATACTAGTAATTAGCCAAGTGTAGAACATTGGAAACCATTGCAAGAGTACTTGGATACTTGAAGAGGACTGTTGACTTATGCGTATTTTACAACAATTTTCCATCTGTTTTGGAGGGGTTCACAATTGCTAACTGGATAACTAGTTCTAAGGATAACAAGTCAACATCATGGTGGATATTTACCCTAGGAGGAGGAGCCATTAGTTGGGGCCTCTAAAAAGCAAACATGTATCTCACATTCCACTATGGAATCTGAGTTCATTGCTTTAGCAGCAGCAGGAAAAGAAGCAAAATGGCCAAAGAATCTATTGATGGATATTAAGTTGTGGCCACAACCTATTTCCTTATACTGCGATAGTCAGGCTAGCAACCATGTCTCGAACTTACATATTCACATAACCAAGATGAGTACAAGGTCACAATAGTGCAGCAATAATAAGGCTTCTTCTGAAATAAGGATAAGGTGTGATACTGTGTGTAATGTCTTCGATCTTTATATTAAAGGATTTGGTTTAAGCTATTTGGCCACCAAATACCTTTAAAGATTTTGAGACACTTACACTAACAAAAGGTTTAATTGTATGATACCTTCAAACAATATGCAGTATCATAATAAAGATTGGTTAGGTTTCACAACTTTCACTAACTAGTAGAGGATTGTTGAATAGTTAGTAAAAGTTAATAAAGGAATAAATGTGTTGATTGTATCAATGTCCAACATGGATAGAATAATGTTGTCTCTAACTCCTAGGGAATATAAATAGTTTTTCCTAATTAATGTCCCACATGGACAAAGTAAGGTAACTTATAGCTCTTTATAAGTTAAAGAGTTATATGGACTTACAAATAAATAATCTATGGACTAGGCTAACCTGTGCTTGGGTTAAAGTATTGAACCGCACACGCGCGCGGCGTAGGTTGTAGGATGCTAGAGGCGCTTATTAGGCGCATTTGGCACGTAAGCTCCGAGCAAAAGAGCAACTATAATAACCAAGCCTTTTTTCCTTTTCTTTATAATAATCATTTATTATTACAATTGACAAATGGTGGTTGGATGTTGACAGTTTATAACTGTCATTAACAGTTTTCTACAACTGTTTCTTATCCATATATATTCGTCAATCCAGGAAGTTTTGTTGTATCCTGGAGACACGAATTTGCATAAGGGACAAATCTTGTCTTAAGGAAAGTGATTCCATTCACGCCTCAAAGCATCAATCCATCTCAGAATTTCTAACAGGCCTCCCTTCTTTTCAAAATTGTGGAAGATTTGATTTATGTCTCCTCCTCCTAACCAAGGTAAGTATGAGTGACTGCTAAGATCCTTTATAAGCTCACATGTTCTCCCCTTCTATGTAGCTTCCGGCCATCCGTAAACTTATGTGAGTCGTCGTTGTCTTCTCGGTTTGTCCTCCAACATCACATCTATATGGTTCAAAGAACTCGAGCATAATTGTGTTTTCACATCATTTCTCCAGAGTAGGGCAAGGCCACGCGCCTTCCCCACGCAATCTACATAATGTTGGGCGATTCAAGGCGGGAGCCCACTTCAACCGAGGCCTATGGTACACAAGTTAAGTGAAGTTCCATCTTAAAACCAATTGGTATCAAGAGGAGTAGCCCACTTGACTTATGTATCATGTCCTTTCTCTTTATTTTTTTCGATGTGGAACATTTTATTCACGGGTAAATCCCAATTCAACACATAACATCCATTAAAATTCTCCCACGTGTTCATCATGTCAATTATCTCGCCATAGGTTCTCTTGGTCTCCAACAGGAAGACCAAGTTCCGTGATCTCCTCCATATTAAACTCTGGGGGTCTTTAACTGCCTTAGGGTCACCGAGAATCACTTAACAATAAATTAGCTAAACAAGGGTATCACAAATTGTGCAAATAATTTTGATAAAGTTATTAACCGTTGGGATTCACCCATGAGTAAATGTCTCACATCGGAAAAGTAAACAGAAAGGACATGTTATATAAGTCAAGTGGGCTGCTCCTTTTAACACCAATTGGTTTTAAGATGGAACCTCACTTAACTTGTGTACCATTGGCCTTGGTTGAAGTGGGCTCCACCCCTTGGATCTCCCCAACATTAACAACATTGTATTTGGACACCCTCATTAATTATTTTCTGGCTCCAGGCCTGAATCACCTCCCAGTAATTTTTTGGCTCAGCTCAGGCCAGGTTATCTCCAAGAACATGGTCAATTGACGTTGCTCATTTTATAACTATAATGCATGGGATGCTGGTTCATACGTACTGTAATGCATGGGATGCTGCATGTAAAGTACGTACGTACTCTTACGTGCTTGTAGAAGTAATTACAGAGCCAGGTCTAACTCAGCATTATCATAACCCAAATCCAGACTAATTAGCTCCATTAATCAGGCTCATAATCGCAATTATTCTATGAATTAACTCAACTTGTATAATGTTTATCAAAAGAATTTGACACTAATGATGGATTATGGTGTGCTTAATTAACTGCATGCATGGGTGCAGGATGATGTTGTAGCCGCAGGCACAATGCAGAGGTAGAGAAAACAAAGCATGCATGCATCTGGATCGTTAATTAATTAGTAGTTGGTTTGATCTTTTCTCTTTAATTGCTCTTTGTTGTAAATTAATCATGAAATAAAATAGCTTGTTAAATGCAGACTGAGTCAGGTTTTAAGTTAATTAGGGTTGGCAGTTACATGCATATGTTCCAATATAATTAATAGTATACTTGCGAATTAAACTTACGTACATGTACAACTTTATACATACAGAGGATGGGGATTTGATGACCAGGTCCTTTTTTTCCATCTTTTATTTGTTATTTTCATGGAGTTTCTTCATTATAGTTAAGCTAGATTTGCATATTGAATCCAGTACCGTCAGTGGCGGATCTAGACTACGAAATTAGTGGCGTCCACTTAATAATATTTTGGATAGTTGTATTATTGTGTTGAATTGAACACCCTTTATTAATATTTTTGAGTCTTTTTTAGGGTGTCCACTTAACATACGAAAACCTCCTAAACTATAATAGGTTACTTAAATTTTTTTTGGAGCTTGGGGTGTCCGTGGACACCTTTAATCTCAACGGGGATCCGCCCACGCAGTACCCCCAAGCTCAAGTACTTTTAGACTTGGTATATAAATAGCCAATCCGCATGGGCGTATTTGTGGGTTCGCAAAAAATGTTTGAAAATTAGTATAATTTAGCATTTAAATTATAGCTGGTATGTTTATAAAATGAACAAGATAATATATTGGACACCCGTAATTTAAAGGTCTAGATCCACCACTGTCAATCCGATTCATACTGTTCTCAAGTCCGATGCTTAGAAATACAATTTGGGATCAATTTTAGGGCTATATATATTCAGCTGTATTTTGTTCATGCAATTTGTGTTAATTAATGATTGTTTCATAAGCTCATCTAGTGCAGGAAAAACTGCAGCCAGAATTTACTTGAATTGAGTGTAGTTAATCCAAATTAACCATTCAGGAACTAGCTACTTTGGGGATAGATTTGCGTTGGGTATCATAGTTTTGATGAGTTTTAAAGAATTGTTCAGAAACATGAAAACTAAATGTTATCATCAACGGATTGCATTATTGTTTCTTTTGTTGCGAAGTACTTTAAATATTCGTAGAATTTCATAGGCGAAAGTCTTTCATACCGCAACTTTAAAAGTTTTTTTTTTTTTAAAAAAAAAAACCTTAAATGAGAATGGAATTAGAACATAAGAGGGTTCTACTCTTTTAATTTTATAAAAGAAAACCTCATGGTATTTGGGGGGGGGGGGGGGAGGGATAGAGGTGGAAACGGTGCGGTGCGGTTTCGGTGCGCCGAAGCGGTGCACCGGATGAAACGGTGCGCAAAAATCATAAACCGGAACCGGAACCGAATCACCCGGTTTTAAAAATCGGTGCACCGGCTTTAACGGTGCGGTTTCACCGGTGAACCGGAACCGCATAAATTTCTATCAAACATAAAAGAATCTCTATTTAATAAAAAAAAATCTTTATTTAATAAAAAAAAGCGAGAACCAAATTTACTAGCCCATAAGTCCATCCAATAACACACTAACACCTAATGTTCTTTATTTTTAACTAGTTAATTTATATTATTTTTGTATTAATTTTTGGGTAGAATTTTTTTAACCAAAATTTATATATACATGTATTTAATTGTATTAACGGTGCGGTGCCGGTTCCCCGTCTGTGTGAATATTCCAAACCGGAACCGCCCCGTTTAGTATCCGATTTTTCCGGTGCGGTGCACCGGATTTTTAAACCGGTTCGGTGTTGCCTGTTCCCGATTTTTTTTTATCCGGTTTCCGGTTCGATGTGCCGGTTCCGGATTTTTCTTCCACCCATAGGGAGGGATTCTATAGTCCAAATAGCTTTAGGACTTGTTTGTTGAGAATTTAAAAATGAAATGATAATGGAATTAGATAGAACCTTGGAGGATTGGGTGTAGAATTAGAACTCGGAGCTCAAACTGTTTGGCTATAAAATGAATGGAATCAAATTTTAATACATTATTTGTTGAGCATTTATGGAATGGAATTAAATCTATATTTTTTTTTAATTTTTTATTATTATTAAAAGTCAAAAGATGCTAAAAAAGACAGCATCGTCGCTGGGAAAAACGCAGAAAAATGTACAACGAATGGAAAGCAAACAACAAAGAAGGCACACAGCCAAACAACAAGACAAACAGCAAAAATAAAACACTAAAATTAACAATTTCATCCTCTTCATCATTTCTCCTTAAGCCGCTTCTCAACAGTTTCTGAGTCCCAACGAATGAAGCTAGAACCACAGCCGAACTTAGTCACCCTACGTGTCATGTCCTTGAAAACAATATTTTCTACTTTTATTAGCAAGCAATTGTATCATCTATATCTTTTTCATGATTTATACTAGAAATTTGAAAAAAAAAATTGTGCTTGAATAGAAGAATTCAAGGGGTAGGAATTATAATAACAATGGATATTCTTTTTGATCCATTTCTAGGGGCCCTTCACATCGGAGATAATAAAAACGAAGGGGTCGGGTTCATTTTTTCCCAAACCAAGTTCGATCACTTTTCGGGTCTCAAAATGACCGTCTAGGAAGGCTAGAAAGAAGCTAAGATGAGGTTAAGGCCAAGTTGGAGGAGCAAATTTGAAGAAAATGCAAGCCTGGGGCAAAATTGGGCATGAGAAAAATACAAACGTTCACTCTTTGATCATATCTCCTTCAATACAAATTTTATGACCACCAAATTCCGCGAGCGTATATTACACACCGAGAGCTTTTCGGCGATATATTATATGTCCAAATCAAAGTTAAAACGAAGAGGTTATGCGCGTTGGAAGTCATCCGACACCTGGTTGCGCCCCTATAGGAGTTGGCTGCACTTCCTGGACGTTGGTTGCGCCAGAGTGTACGTGGCACCAGCCATGCCTCATCCTACTTCCCTGTTTCAGTTCTCTGGGTTAGGTGTTGGTTGCGCTTTAGAGACGTCAGTCGCGCCTAACCCTGATACGTGTTTTTTTCCCGTTTTTCGCTGTTGTCGTTCTCCTGTCCCCCTTATTGTATGAACATTTGTAAAAATTAGACATTTTGGATGAACATTTGTAAACACTTTGAAGATGAATATTCTTCTTGGGTATTTGAAAACTCTCCCCAAATCTCTTCTCTCTTTATCCATTAAATTCCAATGGTGGTGGTTAAGAGTATTCACTTTAGGGCTTGATTAGTGGAGAACCTTTCCATCAAGTTTGGTGTGGATTTTCTTGGTGGTTCAAGTGAGAGTGGGTAGATCGATCCTTTAAGCTTTCACTTGGATATCAAGGCTAATCTCGGTGAGCTTTCTTTAGAGATTAATCATATCTTTGTTGTTCTTGCCTTAAACACTAAAATGGTGGAAGTTTATGAGTTCTAAGTTGGGGCTTTCTTAAACCCTAAGTTGATTGTACCTTGGTCCTTGGGTATTTAATCTTTCTTGGCTAGTCAACTCTGGATCATTCGGTATCAGAATAAGGATTAGAACTCATGTTGAGGGAGAAAAAATTTACAGAATTTTTGGGGTTTAAGTTCTTGAAGTTTTGGGTTTGTTTTTGTTGATTTGGGATGCAAACTTGATGCTTGATGAATGGTATTGGTCCCTCGATGTGTTAGGAGTGTTGGGATATGATTTTTATCATTTGGGTCCAAGTATTTGTTAAGTATTGGGTTGATTTTTAAAGTTGAACTTGCCTAGAAAATTAATTCTCTGTTTTGAAATTTTGATGTTTGTTGGCATATGTTGGTTGGGCTTGTTGTGATTTTTGATGCTTGAGTGGATGCTTTACATGCTCCATTGTTATTGGTAGTGAATTTTGAAGATATTCATTGTTTTGGAGTTGATTTGGGTTGCAATTTTGGGAAGTTCTTGGAGGGAGTTTGGTGGTTGCACTTTGGGTTTTGGTGATGATGCTACCTCCATGGATGTGTGAAGGTTGGGTTTGTTGATTTTGTTGAGTTTGACGCTTGGCTTTGCGTGGTAAATCTTGTGGTAGTGTTGTTGTTTCTTGAACATTGGTTAGACATTGATTTGTGCAACCCCCATTGTCGGTAACACCCTATTTTTTCCCCACAAAAAAAATAGTCTCTCTAAACTCTACCAAATTCCTTTAACCACAAAGAACCCAAAGCCTCATCCGTTCAATTTTACCTTAGCCCATCGAATCCCTCAGCTCTTCAAAATGCCCTCTTCATCGAGTCAAAACGACTGAAGAGAAACTTCCCCCTCTCACCCTATTCTCCCACTCGAACCTACCATGACTCAACTCATGCAACGAGTTCTTGATTTGCGAAACCGGTTTGATTGTACCCAATAATTGATGGTGAATAATCAAGCGGCGATCCAATGCCAATTACAATGCTTGGAAGGGACTCTCATCAGCTGTAGTCCTCAACCTACTATAGCACAAGTTATGCAACAAGTTGAACGGCTCAATGGTTCCCAAGTTGCGCTCCAACGCTAAATGTCACTTGAAGGATGGAGATTTAATCCTTCATCTCTTGAGTTTCCATTGCAAGGAAAATGAGACATCCAACAAGGGGAGCAGGAGGTTAACCATGAGTCCATTTCATCACTCGATGTGTATGGAGAAGTTGAACAAGCAAAGATCGATCTCATGCTCAACGAGGGAGCTTCCCTTGATCCTTGTGAGGCCATTGAAGACATTGTTGAAGCTCCATGCCAAGAGGAGGATGAGAACATCGACCTTAGTCTTGCTCTCATCTTTGTTGAAGAGGCTCAAGAAAAAGCTCATTTGTTCATAACATTGCCACCAATTGAGGAGTCAAGCCACCTTGAATATGAGTCCCCCACTCAACATGAGAATGACACTCTAGTTCGTCCTCTTGCGAGGAGTGAGGTAATCAAAAACTCTTTGATGAAATTCATTGAATCATATTTGGGTTGATATTGTGGTGTGGAGTCTTTGGGTGAGTCATGCATGATATTTGGGAGATATTGGTTGTTTGATGTTCCTTGTTGACATGATGATTATTCGATGTTGAATTTGAAAATTCTCTATGCTTGGAATGGAATGCTAAGGATTTGGGTGATTGTTTGTTGTCTAGTGGGAAATTTGAGCTTCATGGTACCTTGATTCTAGCTGGCGATTTGAACTCTTCATGTTTATTGACACTCAATGATGAATGGAGAGTCTTGAATTCGTTGACTGTACGTGTCATACATGATTTTTGGTTGGCATTAGTTATTTGAAAGGATTATTAGTATGATGGTCGGTTGTTTTGAGAAGTTGGGCATAGTATAGCGTTGTTCATGTATGATGTACGGAATGTTGCTTTCAATTGCTTGGATCCTGTGTCAAACATGCTTAACTGAGGAGTTTCTAATGGATGAACTACCATAAAAGAATGTACACATTGGTGATATAAGTAGTCATTTCAATCCCTATAAGTCACATTTAAGCCTATATCAGAGATGTTACAGATATCATGTTGGAATTATAAAGTGACAGATATTGTGAAAAATAAAGGATTAGTTGAAGTGACAGATATTGAGGAATATAGGGGAGGAACTTTTTTTGTCCCTAATTATTTGTCACATTTACATTTCCAATAAAACTTTTACCATCTTTATCCTTAATAAATGACTTTGAAACCAATAACTTAACAATAATTGAAGGCACTTGTCATTTAGATGTATTTCTACCTATATGGCCCCGTTCTTTTGTGCGTTGTGTTTGCGTTGCGTTTGCGTTAAGTTGCGGTGAAAATAGTTAAAAAGTAATGGTAGTTTGCGTTATGTTGCGGTAGGGTTGTGATAAGTTGCGTTGCATTTGGGTGCGTTAACGCATAAAAGAACGGGGCCATGTGTTGCATTGATTTTTTCACTTTTATCCAAAGCGATAAATAAAAGGGGACGGATGGAGTAACTTATCAAGAAGTGTTTGAGAGACAGTATTCTTGCGTGGTTTCTTGTGCGAAGCACCTACTTTGAAAATAAATCTGGCGGTGACGGCGACAATCTAGTGGTGCGAAAGCGACGATCTTGTAGTGGTCCGACAGCAGCGGCCATGCAGGCGGGGACTTCTCTCTCTGCATTTAGGATTGATCGGTTGGATTTTTTATTATTTGATATGTGAACAAATGACAATGGGTTGAAAACAATATGAAAGCTGATTTTATTTTATTTTTTTTTAAAGGCATTTATCCATAGAGAGATTGGATAGAAATCCATTTCACCCATAACTGGAAGGTATCTAATTTTCCCTATTTGGGAGGTATAGTAAATCCTTTGACATGACAATTTCATTCCATTATATATTTATATCCTCTCCAAACAAGGAAAGAAAATGAATAAGAACCCATCATACCCTCATTCAATTCCTATTTGGGCGTGTTTCGTTGGAGGCTATGGAATGGAACTTCATACTTAAATGTATCAAGTTCTTTTATTTTGTGTTTGGTTGAGAATTTAAGGAATGAAACTTCATATCCATAGGAATTACGTTCCCCCCATTTGAGGGGGACTTAATACCTCTCCTTTTTTGGAGGTTTCACTTCTCATTCCTTAAAATACAAGTATTTATCTTCAAAAATAAAAATAATTTATACCAAAAATTTTGTTTTCATATTTTTCCTTTAATTCACCTTTGAACCCATTTCCAATAAACATAAAAATTACAATTATAATCAAAATAAAGTAAAAATTAAAATAATAAAATACAATAAAAGTAAAAAAATTAAAAACTAAAATTACAAAATGATTATTGAAAATTGAAAATTTAGAATTGAAAATTAAAAATTAAACATAAAAATAAATTTGACAATAAAAAACTATTATTTATTATTTAACTTCATTCTGTATTTATATTAAACAATAACAATGATATTGATTCCATTCCTTTCATTAACCAAACACACGATATCAATGAATCAAGTTTCATTCAATTCTATTTCTTTCTAGTTGAACCAAACCCTTTATCTTCTCAAACGGGTCCTCGTACTAATCCTTTCAAGTCAAAAACCTTTCATCTTTCGATGGTCGTAATTTAAGAAAACGGACTTGTCAGGAAGCTAATGTTAGAAACTTAGAATGCACAATTAAACGACAACAAAAACAGAAGAAATGGTGTCCAAATATCTCAAATGGGTCTGGTCTAGGAAAAGCTACACATTCATTTTTGCAAATCCTACAGCCAACTGAGACTAACTACTGTTAATATTACACAACCAAGGTCAGCCAAGCCCGAACAATGTAAGGCTTACTTGACAAGTATTTCTGGGATCAACGTCGGACTCAATATTTGTTGGAGTACAAATCCACCACCACAAAACGCACCGCGATACCTATTACCCTCCTCAGTTGGCCCGTCTTCTTCCAAATGTGGTTTCAAGCCTACATGATACGACGATTCAAGCTGCTGCGAACAAAATGCAAATGAACTCCCTACTTGGTCAACCGCCACCGTGACAGAAACTAGCTGTACATATCTGCAAGACCAAAACAGCCTCCATTGTGTTAGGATAACAACATACTAACCACAAACAATACATTCGGACGATCAACTAGGTCTTGTTTCTTGGGTTTTTGTGCGTGCGTGCATTTTTTTTTTTTTTGTGGGTGTTTTGTTTGTGGGGGGAGGGGGGGGGGGGGGCAGACGCGACAGCATGGCACTGTCCATGATCTACGGAGATTTAGGTCCTTTGCAACCAGAATCCCCAAAACTACTGCTGGTAAAGGGACACATTAGAAACCATTTTGCTTTGATCTACACTATAATAAGTTAAAGCTGTGAAAATTGTGCAAAAGGGACTTCTTCAGTCACCCACAAAGCGAACACGATTTCTTCAACGCAGTAGCCTTCTGAACCCTTGGCATCGGCATCCTCTGGTTATTCTTCATCAGAGTCTCCAGAGCAACAATAATGCAGTATTCTTAGGATTATCAATCAAGAGGTAAAAACAGAGAAAACCAATGTGAATCAAGCTAATGAGCTGCGTTTGGGAAAGAACGAGTTTGTTGGGGAGTAATACACAGACACAAACCAGATCAGGAACAGCCAGCTGAAAAAGCATGATGCTGAACTAAGCTTTGCAAACCTAGACAACTTCATTTTCTTATGGCAGGCAAAAAGTATTTTGGTCAGCAGACAATGTCAAACTGGTGTAGGTACTCCCTAGAGTTGAAAACAAGCAAGGATGAAAGGTTTTGAAAAACAAGTGAAAGCAAACAGTTCTTCACCTCGGGGGCAAGGATGGAAAGATTGCAGCTATGAGTGATAAGGGGCAAGATCCAAACTCAAAGCCAAAGGCAGATTCATACGATTTGACCATTGCTACCTTTACAAGCACCAGTAACTTTCCAGAATCTATTTTGCCTATAAATCCATCTAAGCTAAAGGTCAGCACAAATCGACAGCTCCCAGAGTGGCCATACCCAGTATGCACAAGGGCTGCCATTGTCAAGCTGCCAGAGAGGACTGCCTAAGAACTTCAAATGTTAACAAGCACATAAAGACGCTACTTCACGGCTCAGATACCCTAAAACTAATGTATTTACCAATAAGACTCAGGTATCAGAACATGTCATGTACATCCTCGCAAACTACATGAGGTTCCCAATTGATAAACTTTGTAAACATCACCCCTCAAGCAAGAGGCTTTTTTCCCAACTAGACCCTTGAGAAAAGAATCACTAAAAAGGAGATACCAGATATATATTGTGACCATTCTGACAATTACCTATCTGGTAATGTGAAAATGAGAACACAAAGCCAAGAAAAATAATGCAATGTGTGTACATGTTGGCAAGTTAAGACTGACAACCAACAAAAGAAGCAATCTCAAGATCATATCAGTAGCACTAACAAAGCCCACAACACAACACAAATACCCCAATTCCAGATGAGAAACTTTCATATGGGTACAAATGCAGAAAGACTTGGCTAAGTGCAGTGAAGTGAAGTGTAATATGTTACAAGTACAACAGGATGGCGGACAATTATGTAGGATCTTTTTTCAATTTTTTTTTTCTTTGAAAGAAAAATGGGGAAGGGCTTGGGAGGAAGGAGCATAAGGAGAAAAGAGGACCTCCACCTCCCAATTTTCCCCTCAAGGATTCAAATCCACATTGGAGGAAAAGTGAGTCGCACAGGACAGTAAACCCTACTAAATGATACATCAACTACTACATCATTTATACAAGAAAAAAAAAAACAAGGTTGCTTCGGCCTGGAGAGGGGGGAGGACAATACCAACGAACCTAAAAACAAGCTACTTGCTCAGTACTCCAGATAACACGAACTTTGACAATATCAAAAAACCTAAAAACAAAGCTTCACGTCATAGGAGTTCGTGCTCAAAGCCTCATGGGAATCCATGAACAAAGTCTAATAGTCATGAATTTCAAGATTGGTAGAGCGGAAATACATCTACTAACTTTGACACTATGACTAAATGCTCTTGAATGCCCTTCCAAGTTCCAAAGGTAGGTTCGATAGAACTTATGGAAGGTGAAAACCAAAATCATGCTATACAAGGTCATCAGGATTCGGGAACAATGTTTGACAGTTTGATTAATTGTTAAAGGTGAATTAGTCCTCCCCCTCATCCGCAAGAATGGCTAAGATGTTATAGGGTCATTCTTGAGTCTAGGCAGCTCCGAGTTTCTTATATACCATGAAAGTCCCTCTTTTGAACACTTGAGAATCCTGGTTTAAAATCTATAAAGATAATACCCATCAGGCTCACAGATAATTATTCAGGGGTAATAGGGGATGGTAGGAATGCACCGGGGTACTGAGGTACAGGGTAAAGAAAGGTCCACAGTGATGGGAGATCATGATAAATGAAATATAACTTAGGGAGGCAGAGCACTCAGCACTGAAAACCAAAAAAGATTTTTATATATGAACCAGCCTTCATACAAAGGCAAAACAGGACGCATATACAGCCACTTCAAAATGAACACGTAACAGCTACTGAGGGCTTTGCCCAAATTAAATCCTCAGAAGTTACACTCTACCCGTCAAGGGAATGCAGATCAGCAACAGTGCATGATTTGGGCACAAAATGATCTTATAAGATAGGGTTAGAGAGGTTTATGCTACCACATTAGGCAAGTGGGCAGGGGTCACAGCCACAGGTGAGCAACTTTGCCCTCGCCACTAACAAAGAGAATATTTGCATTGCAACCCTTGAGTGACCTTAACAACCAACAAAGAGGATGCACTGACTTCATGCCAATTCACAACTAATAAGTACCAGAACACAGTTAATCGAGTAACAGTCACAAAGTACGTTTATATGTGAACCGGCATACATATGGAGGAGCCGAGTAGGTAAATCAGGACATACATACATACACTCATACAGGACAAGTTCAAATGACGAGAACAACACCAACCATCATCTAACAATCTATCTTAGTTTTCTAGCAAACTGAAGATTATACAAGCACCACCGGGAACTCAAGCCACACGATTCAAACTATCACCATTCACCAATACATATATCTAATAAAAGGAATCCGTATCATCTCATGCTCTTCAACCCGATACTACATGGGAAATACTATAAACCCACAGCCTTTAACAAAACATCAAAACATACGGCCATCAAAGAACGATTGAGCAAGATCAAGCTAGTGAAAGCCAAGGGTAATTTGTACATTTTCAAACACGCGCGTCGACCTTCAAAGCTAATAATAACAAATAGCTACTCAGTAACAATATATAATCACCACAATTCTATTATATTTATATCACATAACCTTCTCAGTAACCCAATAAAAACAGCACAACATACAAAACCAAAAGGCAAACAATTACACTAAACTAAGAGGGAAGAGAATAAGACTTAGCATTGCCTCACCATTAGAGTCTGATCTCTTGGCTCTTTTAATCTTCTCAAGCTGAACCTGCATCTCCACCATCATCTGCATCCTCTGACACTCCAACTCCTTCGCAAACTGCATCCTCTGCTTCTCCAATTCAATCATCTGCCTCTGCTTCTCAGCCTCCACTCTCGCATAAACCTCCCCAAACTTCTCAATCACCTTCGCCAGCTTCCTTATCCCCTCCGCCTCACTACTCCCGCCACCACTCACCTCCACCTCCTCCTCCTCCTCTTCCTCCTCCTCATCCTCCTCCTCGCTCTCCGCAGCAGCAGCAGCAGCAGCAATGGCGGAATAATTCTTCCTGAAATACGACGACGACTCCTCCCCCCTAAACGGCGTCGTAGACGCCACCGCCGGCGACGGACGCTTCATCGGCAGCAACGGTACCGCCATCGGCGGTGCCGGCGTCGCCGTCGGCTGCGGCGACGGCGACGGCGCGATCGGAGACGGAGACATCTTCTTAAGCGGGAGAGTGGATCCGATCAGACTATCGAGAGGAGCAAAGAAAGGCCAGGAGCTCTTGTAAACTCCGCCGGATTCCAAAACCCTAGCCTTCTCGACCTTATACTTCTTCTTGAGAGTATCGATGCGATTCTTACACTGAACGTCTGTCCTGCGAGCTTTCTTGATATGTCCATGGCGGGCGTTGACGGTGTCGGCGACCTCCTGCCACTGCTTCTGGCGGAGGTTTCCGCGGTTGAGCTCGACGTAGCGTTGGCCCCAGGCTTCGATCAGAGTGAAGGTGGCTTCCTCGCTCCAGCAGTCCTCCCTCGCCGGAGCCGGACGCTGGTTGGTCGCCGGCGACGGAGTCGATGAGTCAGGGAATTCGCCCATCAGCGGCGATGGAGAGAGAGGAGAGGCGGTGCACGGCCGAGGCTACGACGGCGACGGTGGAGAGAGAGGGAGAGAAGGGGTAGAGAGAGAAAGGGAGGGAGAGAGAGAGAGAGATGGAATGAATGAAAGGGGAGAGAGAAAGAGAGAGAAGCGGCGATAAGAAAGGGGCGCCGGCGGTGAGGAGAAGCGTGAAGCGCATGATAAGGGAAGGGAAGGGAGAAAGGGTTTCGGTTTAGGGATGGATGACGTAACGTGAGATCGCCGGTAGGACATCGATGAGAGAGAGAGAGAGAGAGAGAGAGAGGCGCGTGAGCCGACGATTAGGAAGGGGGAGGGGGGATTAGAGAATGTTGTTAAGGGAAAAGGGTAATTAGGCTTTTCCTAATCCTAACCGGAATTTGAAATTTGATTTGGGGTTTTTTTTTGTGTTTTTTAATGTTTCCTATGCTTTTTGTTTGAAGTAAATAAATATAAATTTAGAATATTGGAAAATTAAAATTGTTGTAAGAAGGCCATGTTAACTTTTTCGTTGTGAAACTCATGTCACACACCACCTACACAACCCACCACATTTTACCGCAAATCATTACTTTTTTTCTTATCACTTTTTTCCTCTACTTTTTATATTCTCTCTCCTCACCTACCCCACATACCTGATTACAATTTCAAGACTTCACCACAATCCATGTGATTTCACCAAATACCACATAAAAGAACAGGGCCGAAGTTATACTAATTTTTTGTTGGAAGTGTGTGTGTGTATGTTTTTTTTTTCTGATTTATATTGAGATTTGAATATGTATAATAACCTCCATGTTTTGGTGTAGAAGAGGTGTCACAATATATTTTTATAGGAATTTAATAGAGTCTAATGCTTTTAAACTAAGGGCTTGGTTAATCTTTTAACAAAGGAACCATGAAATTAGTAGTTCCTTGGTGAATCAATGGGATATCTTTGTTTGAAAAGTTGCGAGTTGCAACTTGCAACCTAGGAATGGGCCATAAGATTGAAAGCAAAACTTAGGCCGCAACATATCGCTACCCCATCAATATAATTGTAAGTGACTTTAAAAAGAATCGGCAGTAATGATATAAATTGCTATAGATGTGCCCTAGTGTGAAGATTCTAATCTCATCTGCTCATCAAATTCAACATATTTACGACTCCTAATACTTTCATCCACGGTTCTCCTACCATGTTGTCAGGTTTTGTCCACATTGCTACTCTTCTTATAGTGAAGTTAGTCACTACGCTATGGTGATATCTGGGTTTTATTTTTAAATACAATCTCTCATGTGCCTCCAAATTGATCAAATAGTAGCAAAGCAGTTGACTATCCAAATTTTCTTCATGCCTTTGTTCGAAATTCATTCTTCCAACTACTTCTTGAACCATAACTTGAGAGTTTTTGCGTGAATTGTTGTATATCCAGATCTTGCATCAGTTTGCACCTCTTCACCTTAAACTCATCAAATAATGCCCAAAACTATTTTATCTGGTTCTGATCTGATTAGATAGATATCTTGCAACTTGTTCATTACCTCTAACTATTTTCCTCTTTCTGGGTCGTTGAGCTCCCAGACCCAAGTTAAGAACCATACATAACAGTTGCCTTTGAACCAGCCCAGGTCTGTCACTACGCAACAATTTCGTTTCTACTAGGCCCATCACGCTCAATTGATCTTTTCCGATGAGATTTTTGACATATTTTTTCTTTTTGCTACTCCAGTTCCTCGAACATTCCAAGTACCAATCTCCATTTTAGAGCTTTTTACTTTTGATATTGTTCTTTCCCTTATTTCCTATCTTTTTATTTGCGCTTCTTCTCCCCCTACTTCTGCTAAATGCTTCTGCTACTACAACTTCATCATACAACTCTTCAAGGACACGAAATCCAAACCCATCTCATACTGTTTTTGTTTTGGCTTCAACCTTTTTCGTAATTTCCTCCGAGTTGATTTCATCAGTTTGTTGAGTCCTTAATTCGAAGTATTCAGTTTGCTTTGCGCTGATCAAATTGACATTCTCTACAATTTCCACCGAATGCAGGTCCAAGTTGTCTTGGTTTCCAACCACGACTTCCTTGTTATTGTTGTTTAGAGTCCCTAGGACTCCATAATTTGTGACATTCTCATCCTAAGCAACCTCCATTTCTCTTAAGATATCCATTCCTCCAACATTTGTTACGTTTTCTTTCAATATCTCAATTTGTTCAGCCAACAACCTTGCCTCTTTGGAAATTCATTGGGTCTTAATTTTTGCATTAATTCATCAAGGTTGCTATGTGATGGTATCGAGAAGTCTTATCTCTAACCTGAGTTCATTCGTGACTCATTGGTTTCTTCTCTACATTTGGTGATCCCCGATCTTCATAAGGCGACACCTGGCCAGGTTTCCAGAACCATCTATGTGTTGTTCGAGTCATCTAGATCTCTTGATTCATGGTGCGAGGACGTGAATGGACGTTCTTCATCATCCTCGTGATTTTAACCAATGTTGATTTCTTGATCAAATTGACTAGTTGTCCCATCAATTTGGTTAGGAACAGGAATATGGACGAAGGAGTTGGCCTCTTTGATAAAGACTTTGTATGTGCAATTGTCAATTGTTAACAAGACCATTCCATCGATTCTAGAGAAGGCTTTTGTTACAATCTGAGCTCTCATGTTTTCAAAATGTTCAACCTTGTTTATGTCCTGCCCAACGCTTACAATTTTTCCTCACTATTTTACACATTTCTGAAAGTTCTCCATTTTCCAACCATGTGGAGGAACTCTATGAATGTCAACCCAAACTCTTCTTTCTTCACATATCTCATATTTCGACGACTTTCTAATGTCTTTGAACAGCACTTCTAAGTCTCCCAGATTGTTGACTAAGTCTATTGATTCTTCTTGAGATGATAATATCACTATGAATTTTGCTCCACTTACCACATTTATTTTCGAAATGGGGGCAATTGGTTACGTTATGGTTAAGATTGTTGAGAGTAGGTCCATTTGGAATGAATGAAGGGGGTTTTAGGGGGGGGGGGAGAAGCAACGATAAGAAAGGGGGCGTCAACGGTGGGGAGAAGTGTGAAGCGCATGATAAGAGAAGAGGAAGGGGGAAAGGGTTCCGGTTTAGGGGTGGGAGACGTAACATGGGATCTCATCGCCGGTAGGACAAGAGAGAGAGAGAGAGAGAGAGAGAGAGAGAGAGAAGTGTGAGCCAACGATAGGTAACGAGAGGGGGATTGGAGAATGTCGTTAAAGGAAAAGGGTAATTACGCTTCCTAATCCTAACCGGAATTTGAAGATCGATTTGGGTTTTTTCTTTTTTGCATTTCCTACACTTTTTGTTTCGTATAAATAAATATGAATATAAAATATTGAAAAACAAAAATTACTGTAATAAGTCATACTGAGACCCTGATCTTTGGCAAGGTAAACACCTTGTTTTACCTTACATTACCTTACCATCCAATTGAACAAGGTTATACTTTTTGATAAATTTATATTTAAAATTATTTACTCCATTCATATAATTTATTAAAAATAATAAACAAATAAGTGACATGATATTTACATACCTCCACTACTTTGCTTACATTTCCTTACCTAACCTTACTTACTTTATTTTACTTTATCTTACATACATTTTCCTTGTATGAGGGTAGGGGTTCGAAGAGAAAGAGAGAGCGAGAGCATAGGAGTGTGTTTTCTTGATGGATCCAAAATGAATCATGGTTCGTTTTTGTACATATTCGTGCATATCTTCAAAGGTAAACCATGGTTCACCTTGTAGATATCTTATATGTGAATCAAAGAGATAAAAAGGTGGAACAATTAAAACAAAAATAAAAGAAAATTGATTGTTCACTTGTCATGTCACATCAATACTGTTGAGTCTCCCTTCTCTCTCATAAATTGAGACCTCATGGTCTTCAATATCCTCCATTGCCAATTTATATTTTGAGTCATACTTCATGGTTAATAACCCAATAGTTAAAGGTATATTGGATTCTAATAATCCTTACTTTCATATTTGTATGTCAATAATCCCTACATTGTTTTAGTATTATGGCTATCTAAATAAAAAAAATTTTTATGGTGGGACACGACCGAGTCAAGTGGTGGTGACTCAGAGGTTTGCTGACGTGTACCGACGAAAGTGTGTTTGACCGAGAATTAGGACCATCAAAATATAATCAACTAAAAAATGGGAGTGAGACCACCAAAATATATTAAATATGTAAATGAGACTACTAAAATACAATAGCAATTTAAATGGAACCACTAGAATACAACTAAAATAATAATTCCTGGTCAAACATACTCTTCCAGTTACACGCCAGCAAACCACTGAGTCATCACCACTTGACTCGGTGCCGTCCCACCATAATATAATTTTTTTTACCACTAGAATATAAAAATAAAGTAAATATTATTAATTATTAACATACAAAGGATGAAAGTATGAATTATTAGAATCCAATTTTCGATAGTTAAATGCCAAGTATGATTTTGAGTCTATTCATTCATGGTTTACTTGTTGGAAAAATGCTAGAAGGCCCAAGGTGGAGAGATTCCTCTTATGGGTTTGTTTTACTCCACCATCTATAATGTCCTTTGGGAGGCAAAAGAACGTGGTTCGTCTAATCATATGGGGCTGAAAATTAGCCTAAAATAGGTTGATGTCAAAATTTGAACCAGAAATTCATGTTCGGATCCGGTTTTATTTCGGGTCACAATTCGGACGAAGCTAAAATCATGTTCAAACAATAGAAAAAAGAAAAACTTTTATGTCCGATATTCAGTCAATATCAAAATTCGGACGAAAAATCTATATCCAAACCAACATTTTTCAATTCGAACAATTCAGATATTTCAGGTCAGAAAAAATTTTATCAGCTCTAACATAAACTATTGCGCAAAGGGCCGAAGGAGATAGGAAAGTAACAAAAGTTGCATGAGCTTCCTGGAAAATGTATACCACATTCGTATACTATCAATATCAGAGAATCAAATAATTAATCTATAGCAAGATTAGGTACAAATTAGCGTGTTAATTAACGACTAATACTTTTATTAATTGTATATTTGTATGGTACTGTGGTCTGTTACTCTGCTTCAAAGGGCAGTCATTTTTCCCTTATTCATAATATTGCAAAAAGCAACCGTGTGGGATGGGGACCATACTCTTTTCTCGTGTTAATCCATCAATTTGTTGTTAAAAAATGTGATTAATTATACTAATTACTACTTATTTTTTTAGGTAATGTATAGCTGCAAGAAAATGTCAAAAGTAACCAAAAGATTAGATTCCCTGCCCCTATAACAATTATTTTTAGATAATATAGGGCTTGTATTATGTACTGGGATCTCTACAGTACTTGATAATTGATCGAGGTTCTGTCTCATAATCATCGTGTTTATTTTATCTCAGTTATATATATAATTGATCCTTTTTTATAAGTTTTTCTTTTAAATAGTGCAAATTGTTTGTCAAAAAAACTATATGATCCTTATATTAGATTATATTTTGAATTAATATGTATGTTATCTTTAATTGCGGCTAACTTGAATCCTAATCTACTAGTATTATACAGTACTCTAAAATGTAATCATATTTGATTGTCGGGCAATATATTTGTGCTAGTTGTCTGGTTATTTGCTGGCTATAACTTGTCTGACACGTCACTTATACTATTTTTTTATTAGAGCAAAAGAATTAAAATTACAATAAAAAAACAAAAATAAAATTCATGAAGATTTGTGAACCTTTGTTTTAGTGATTTTGTACACTACTTGAAGTTCAAATTCAAAAGTAAGTCCTATATACCTTCTTTAATTTGAGAACAAGGTGGGGAACCTAATCACTCCAATATCTATTCTTTGATTGTCATAGCTTTTATTTTGATTTGTTGTAAAAGAAAGTTATATTTAACCTCTTAATTAAAGGGTGATGATAAATGTCTTGTCTCAAAACATTGCTTAAATGTCTTATCTCTTATAAAATCAATATTTATTATCATTTTTGACCTCAATTTTTTTAAAGATACTATTAATTATCAATTATAAGAAGCTTGAAATATTAAAATTGACACCCTAACGAATGAACCCCATCCGTTGGGCATATTTTAGACGCATTTTCATAAATTTTAAAAAGTATAGATAAAAATGTGATTTTATAACATTTATATATATTATTATAGTTGTAGAAGTCAATCATGTCATTTTTTTACAATTTAATTTACAAATATATAGGTTTTGTAGCATCACAAGACACATAACAAATATCTTGTCCAAGACATTTATCATTTCTCCTTAATTAAGAGGTTTTAGAGTCTTTGGATAATTTCACCTCTTATTGGGCTCAAATCAATGTCAAAGCACACCATATAAATATATAATTAGTTTTCTGTATATTCTATTTAAATTGACATAACTTTCACTTGGATTTGCTTTGAAAGACTTGTATTTGACTACTTAATTAAAGGTTTAGGAGTCTTTGGATAATTTCACCTTTTATTGGATTCAAATTAATGTCAAAGCACTATATGTAGAATGATCTATAGTTAGTTAATATTTTTACTTTTTTTTTTAATTATAAGAATAAAATTGGACAACAAGTCTATTTGAGAAGGTAGAATGATCTATACTAAGAACGTGAGAGATTAACTAATAACAATCCTACTAACTCATAATCGCCATAATCGAATAGCTCGCAAAATCATGGAGATTGATGATAGTGATTTGGAATTCTCGAAAATTGATAACCAAAGGAAAACACACTGAAAAATTCACGAGACATTAATTATAAGAAGAAAATGCAAAAGAAAGAATGTCATTTCGATGATTCATCCCTCAAGATAGTATCAATATAATGCTAAAATGGCCTTAAGTGTGTAGCTTGTATTATATATTGATGCCAAAAATAATATTAGTTGGACTATCTTATTTTGATTTCTTAATTTTATGGTTGTTTTGCTACTAAACTACTCCTAACTTTAATCGACAACTTGCTTGTAATCTAAACCATCTTTTAACTTTGAATAATCGGAAAAAAAATAATTATAGCAATAACATATATATTTGGATCCAAAATATATATATATATATATATATATATATATCAACCTTTATGTGTACTAATTTACAACAATAACCAAAAAACCCGATACTACATCTCTCCTCTAGCTACATATTCTTCCTAGGGTCCAAACCAAAAACCAAAAACAACCCAATAATAATCACGACTAATAATACTACTCCATGTAATTAATCACTTGATGATGAAGATTTTTACTGATTTGTAGTGTTTCATTATGATTGATGATGGAAAATAATATTACTCCATGTAATTAATTAATTAATGGGGTAATTAATTAATTAATTAATTAAGGAGTTTCTGTAATACATTCCAAATGAGGCCTCCAAACCCCAACTCTCCCTCTCCTCCTCTCTCTAATTCCCCCCATATTTCCCACCCCCTTATTCTCACTCATTATCTCACTCAAGTACTGATCAGAAGAAGACACAATTACCGCATTTGCCCTCCTGCTCGTCGTCTTATTACCATCACTGCCACTCTCCCCGGTTCTCCTTGGCTGCCTCCTCTTGGGAGTTGGTGATGACGTGGCGGGCTTCTTCCGATTGGACGGCTGAGATTGAGTTGGGGCGGCGGAGATGACGGGGATGAGGAAGTAGATCTTGCCACGCTGGAGGTGGGCCTCCGGTGGGACCTCGACGACAGTGGGGCGGTGGTTGTTGTCGGGGTCGAAGGCGGGTTTTTTGAGGACGTGTTTGGGGTGGGACTCCATGACGTCAGCGGCGCGTACTGTGCACGCGAGCTCCTGCACGTAGCCGTTGGAGTGGACTATGCGTACTACGTCGAAGGCCCCGCATGGGAGGATGCATGATATGCAGCACCGTATGCTGTTCTTCAGCTGTTTTTGCTGCTTCTCTTGTTGTTGTTTATGTTGTCGTTGTTGTTGTTGTTGTTTTTGTTGTTGCTGCTTCATGATCATCAATAGCGCTCATTCATATCAGAGAGAGAAAGAGAGAGAGAGAGAGTTTTGGAATGAAGGAGTTTTGATGATCACTTGATGGATGTTTATATGTGTATGAGGAGGGTTAGCATTATTGGATGAATTTTCATGGAGAGAGAGAGAGAGAGAGAGAGAGAGAGAAACTTTTGGAATGAAGGAGTTTTGATCATAACTTGATGGATGTTTATATGTGTATGATGAGGAGGGTTAGCATTATTGGATGAATTTCATGGTAGAAATCATTCTCTCTCTCTCTAGATCTCTCTCTCTCTATATGCTTGAATGAAGTGGGGGTGAATGTGAGTATGTGTATGTGTGTACTATGAGAATGTGTGGTGATTGTCTTGGATGGATTAATTTACATGGTGTAATATAATTGGGGTCCTATTACCTAACACATCTTCAACAACTTCAATGATTTTTTGGACTTTGGGAGACTTGTTAGCATATTGGTACAAAAGGGTTGGTATTATTTGAATTTAAAGTGATGTCACTTATATATGATTGTTTTTAGTGTAATTTTGTACAATTTTGAAAAATTTATTTTATTATATTAATAGAGAATTATAGTACTTTACATAGTTTTTTTGTACATGTTGATATAACTTTAAATTAAAATTTGAGTGCAGTTTGAATCAAGATAGTTTTGTGAAGAGAACAACATATTGTTGAATTTTTTTTCTTACAACAAAGATATATATTACAAAGTACTAAGATTGTAGATACTCACTTAATAATAGGCTATGAGCCAATACATTTATAATTATCCCATCTTGTTCGTAAAAAAAGCTAATTACTTTTATATATATATATATTTATATATTTATATATATATATATATATATGTATGTATGTATATAATTTTAAATTATCAAACATGCTCTTAAGAGTTAGGCAACCAAAATTAGGAATATTCCCAATGTAAATTGAACATAAGATCATACCATACATGTACAATACAACTTAGCACTATATTGTCAAATCACTACGATTTGTTAAGATATAAGACATATAATATCAAATATATCTATGCATCTAATCTCACTTTTAAATTGGAATAGTCTTTACATTGATTCTAAATTAGTTACTTGTACTAAAATAGTCATTGAAGAATTTAATTATAAAGGAAGCTGATTTGATCCATTTACAATTTAAAATTCTAAAATATTTTAAAATACTTTTTTCCTTTTTAATTTCCTATTGTAGATACTTTAAGAGAACATTATTGAAATCATTAAATATTATAATAACTTTTTAGCATCAACTCATGCATTTTTTCTTTTAAGAGATGACCCATATTTCATCTTTCCAAGATGAAAAAGGGATTTAATTGAAAGGAACAACAAATGTTATTAATTATAGTGTATCATATATATCATATAATTAAACAAATCAAGGTGTCTTAATATATGAATGTTGCAATCTTTGCACTATTGAACCACATGCTAGAGCAATGCTAATGGGTATGGATCTTACTTTCTATATTCTACTTAGTGCTTGTTTGTTATTGCCATGATTGGGACACCCAAATAAGTTAAACCACAACACTACATAAACATACCATTTGCCAAAAGAACTACTCATCAAAGGGCCAGGACCAATCACAGATTGACACGTGGCGAGAGATGGTTGAGTACTTATTCCATCAAAAGATCATGTAGTAGGAGATAATTAGATAGTGAAGGAAATGGATAAGAAGATCAAGACTTTTCATTGTGTTTGAAAAGCAAAAAAAATTTAATAGAAGTTGTAAATAAAGACAAGGGAGGGTGGAAAAAGTTTCTTTTTCTTTTCATATATAGATCAACACTTGTTCAATTCTTATACAGTGGACATTTAGGCAATAATATACTAAAACTAGTTTCATTTTTGTGAAGCATATGTGATGTAGCTATAGATGATCTTATTTTGACAAATGTAACTGGTTGATGAGAGATCAATATTGTCTTCATCTCAAAATAATTGTCCTTCAATTTCTAAGGAAATGAAATTTTTTGAGGGATCGTCATTTCATGCATTGTTTTATGTTGTTTATAGGGTTCTTTAGATTTGTAAGGAAGGAGCAGTTTAAGTAAGATAAGCAATATAAGTAAGTAAAATTGGATAAAGAAAGATCTATATGTAAAAAAGAAAAATTGGTTGATTGCTGACTTTTCATTGAAAGTTTGATTTTCAATTGTCGTTTGAAGAGATGACCCACTTGGTCTGGATATTGTATCAGTTTTTCGATTGTGCTTAGGGTACTTAATTATTATGATTAGTAAAACTAAGTAAAATAAATAAAAATAAATATAGATATTTTAGGCAGTATAAGATTAGTAAAACTAAGTAAAATAAATAAAAATAAATAAGATAAATAACTTTTTACTTACCTTATAAAAAAAAAGAAAAAACAAGTTGGATGATTAAAAGGAAATTTAATTTTAACAATAGATAGTTGGACAATCATTTAATAAGTACATCCACTATTTTGAAATGGGGGAATAACATTTTAATTAAGCCAAAATTTAAAGGTTTTTTTTTCTACCCTTTTTGTGTCAAAAATGGAGGAGAATTGAAATGCAAGAAGATATTCTTTATTGGATGAAGAGAAGGGAAGATGGGTTTGAGGAGGATTGATGTATCATTCATGATGCCAAGCAACATCATGTGGGTGTAGCTTTCATTGAAAAGTGAGTTTTGATGATCTCTTTTAGATGTACTCTACATGTATCTCAAAGGGACATGCACCTACCCCTTAATTAGGTTTATGAAGTGCTTAATTTCACTCCTAATTAATTACATTTATCCTAGTAATACTCCTTGTGGCAATTTTCCAACTTGCTTTCCTTTCCATCCATTTTTAGTCAAATCACAATTTGGCTTGTTATTAGATCTTACTTAGATCACACAATGAAAAGTAATTAACAAAACATCATGTCAAACAATCAAACTTTGGAAAACCATAAAGGAGATTTAACAAAATATCCCAATATGTTATGCTTTTAGGTTCACATGAACTCAAGGTTAATCAAAAGTTAGATGACAATAAAAGTGGGATTGATTTGAATAAAACCCTTCAACATCAATGGTCACAAATTTTGATAATAAAGTGTGAAAATATATATGGAGAGAGGTTTAATTACTAGCTAGAGAAAAACTTAGCCAGAGAACTTCAAGCTTCCTCTACCTTTTTTTTAAAAAAGAAAAAGACAAGAAATACAGCTTTAGGTAAAAACCATTCACTCAAGTGATCTACCTAGTTTATCCTCTCACAAGATAGAGAATAGAGTAACCGACGGACCAAAGGTCCAACAAATTAAGCTGCTGACTAGGTAGAAACACCAAACTTAATCATTTAGTCAACAATTTTATTACCATCTCTATACACCTGAGAAATTGAAAAACAATTACAAAAGGGAAGCATCAACAATTCAACCCTATGTCTTGAATATATGTGTTGAAAAACTAACTTCTTTATTTTCTTTACTAGTTATAGACTTACAAAAAAAAAAAAAAAATTGGTATAGGTGCATAACTAGTGTATCATTATCTATTTATGCTCTTGCCTCTCAAGGTTGACAAAGACATGAGAATAAAAGTTGAGCACGCAATTTTTTTCAAGGGCATGAAATACACATGTTTTTACTCTTGAACTCTTTCTTTGATAGCAATTGGTACACAGAACATGGTTCAGATTTTAGGTAATGCATCAGTAAAAAAAAAAAGTAAATTAATTACCAAAAAATTTAGGGCTATGCCCGATAATTATAAAAATAATAAATGGTAAATTATTAGGTAGACTTTATTTATTAGGTAAATCCAATAACTACAAATTTTTTTTCTTTATTTTTAATTTTCCTATTTTTTTATATATCCGAAAAAATATATATATAAATTTTCCTTACAATATAGACTATAGTATACTTAGTACAACTAGTAAAACAAACCATGCATGTGTGATTGCATATGCATGCTATATATATATACAATTTCCCAATGTAATTCTCCATCACAAATACCTAATTATAGGGGAACTTTAACTATAAGGTCCGTTTGGTAAGATTCCTAGGAAAATTTTCCCCCAGAAAAAGTTTCTCGGGAAAGTTTTCCATTGGAAATATTTTCTCGGGAAAAATTTCCCTTAACCGGCCCCCTAAGGGAAACTTTCCCTAGGAAAACCTTGCAAATGGTGGGCCCCTTGTAAAAACTTTCCCGAAGTCAATGTACAACCAAACATGGGGAAATAAGTCAACTCGAGAAAATTGACCATTTCCCCGGGGTTTTTGACTAAATAAACGCACTATAAAGGGATTTTTAGGTAGACATCTCAAACTCCAATTCTAGGTATAAGTTGTATTTCACATAAATAGTCTTGTTAAAAAGTAGTTCTTTTTTCTTTTAACGACATCATTATATGTTTATTGCACAACAATCTACTCTTTTTCCATATATGGAGGGCTAAACTTTTTCATCACAATGTTATTTTATATATGTAAAAAGATTATGAGATATAAAACGTACACTTAATTAGGGCACGTTTTCGTAAAATCATCTCATTTGATTGGTAGGAGGCTACCAGAATTTAAACTACTTAATTTTTTTTCCTAGTTCACGAAGCCTAAGCATGTACTAGCTCGCTCAAAACTAAGGGAATGTTTGGTAGAAACTCCTGAGAAATTTTTTCGGGAAAAATTGCATGTCCATGAGAAGTTTTCCATGAGGAAAATTTCCCTTAGCCCCTAGGAAAATTTTTCCTTGAAAAATATAGGAAATTGTGGGACTCTTATAAAAATTTTTCCAAATTCAACATAGATCCAAAAATGGTAAAAATAAGTCAATCTGGAAAAATGGACTATTTTTCTTACATTTTTAACCAACAAAACACACCCTAAAAATTAGGTCAATATTAGTGATATAAAGTTGTGTTATATAACGCAAACTAGTAGCCTAACTTATGATAATTGCTAAAAGACTAAATAATTTATGAATAAATTGTGGGAGTTGATATATATCCCACAAAAAGTGTACAGTAAGGTTGCAAGTGAACACCATGTGAGGTATGGTGAGGAGGGTCCATTTGGTTTGGTTTGGTTATGATTTCTTACATCATTTTATGTCCTTCTATTCAATCCCTCCATTAGTATGGTCCTCTCAAACTTCCCAAACAACCCCCTCCAACAAAAAGTAGAGTGAAAAAGAGATCAAGAGGAAGAAAAAGAAAAGTTTTCTGTAAAGTTAATATCATATTAATTGCTCCCACAATTTGTGTTTGTAATTTTTCAAGGTACACTTAAGTTATAATTTTATTTCCATCAATAGATATTTTTAAACAAAATGCAATTATGTTTTTATTTTATATATATATATATATATATATAATCACAAATTTCATGATCGTAGCTAGCTTACGTATGACTAGACTTGTAGCTTCGACCCACCCGATAACCCATTCGAACCACTGAAATTTAGGTTTTGAACACAATTTTTTCAACTATACCCGAAGTATACCGAACCCGAAAATTAGCGGGTCAAACCCGACCCGCCCGTTTGACCCGAAAAATTAATTTTTTAAGTTCAACTTTATTAAAGTTTGTGATTTTTCTTTGTAATTTTTAACGTTAAACTATAAGCGCAACTTATTTATTTGTTGTTTCTCTAATTTAAGTTAAAATAGTTACAATAATCTATCGTTACTAGAAGATAATCATATTTTATTATGTATATTGTACAAAAAGTAGTATTTAGAGACCATTTTTTTAAAGGAAAAGCGGAAAAAGGTCGCAATCATAACCCGTTAGGTTGACCCGAAACCGAAATACACCCCGTATTTTCCGAACCCAAATACACCGACCAGTATTTACTGGAACCGATATCTGGCCGACCAAAACCGCGGCCAATCGATTGGCGTATGACGATATTGTTAGTCAAAGTCTTCTAAAGTTGATTGCATCATATTCTTAGCGACGCATAAATATATAGAAACAGAAGGGTAATTATAAAATAAAATGAATAGTAACTTATGTTTAAAACAAGTTAACAATAAATAAGTTATCATGAGATAGATTATTTCACAAATACAGAGTGAAAATGACACTATCTGTTTAGAGCATTTATTCAAACAAAAAGACACTCTAAGAGATGGGTGTCCAATTTAAAGAAAATCCTATAAATTATATTTATGCAGTATATTCCCGTAAATATTATTCCAAGAGTAGGATAGGAGAGATCATATATTATCTTGATTAATAATCTAAATCTATTACGGGAAAAGGAAAAGATTTTGATGCTTTTCTCAATGAACAAGAGCCACTTAAAATTACGCATAGAAAAAAAAAGTCATAAACAAAGTGACATGTACATTAAATATACCGAAATTGAGTCATGATCCAGACGGTTCTTAATTCTGTTTACTCTCCGTCCCATTTTAATTGTCGGCTTTGAAAAATCGTGCAATTAAATTTCAAAAAATTTGATCATAAATTTCTCAATATATACAATAAGTTGTTGCATAAAATTATCATCATTAAATTCGTAATGAAAATACTATCATAAAAACATAATATAATTACAATTGTTAATAACATATTATGTAAGAAATTATCAATCAAAGAGTGACATTAGTGTTCGTGAAAGTCAAAATTGTGACAATTTAATATGAAACGGAGGAAGTAAGTTACATGGTGTAAGGCGGACATTATTGAGAGTAATGAACGATAGTGATTTAAGTATATTATTATTATTATTATTATTATTATTATTATTGTTTGTTTACTTTCAATAATTCAAGTTTAAGGTTATTTCAACTCCTGAGACAAAGCTGTTTATGTATTTGGCATGGTTGAGATTCTTGTGAACTTTAACAGATAATCCTACAGAAACAAGTGAGATTAGCTGTGTGAAATCAAGATCAATTGCGATAATCATAATTAATTAACTCACAAAGTCACAATACAGCAGTTTTCCTTCTATAGATTATTATACTTTTGCTTTTAAAAGTAAAAGTAAAAGATAAATCCCGTTATTATATTTGTTGTTGTAATAATATGAGCAAAATGTAATTTTCTATGTCATAGGAATCCAAAATTGCAGACATATATATATGGTTCTTAATTTGTTCTCCCCTAGGCTGGCCCCCCCCCCCCCCCACCCAAACATTCAAAAAAAAAAACCTAATTTTCAAATAGATAAGTTAATATAAATAAATAATTTAATTCAAATAAATTAAAATGGTTTAGAAAAGACCACAAATGTTAAGATCAAAAGCAACAATTCCGTAAACCCTAAAAGCCCCTTGGATAACCAAAGGTTGTAGTCTAAGATCATATTATCCATGTATCTTTCTCTTCCTGATGTAAGTCTTGTCCCAAGACATTTATGTGTCTTACACTTTAACAAATTGGTATTTTTTTTAATGATTTTTGACACGATTGTTTTTAATAATAAATATTAATTATCAATTATAAGAAGTTTGGGATGTATATAGGATGCGTTAAATAATACTCTAATCGAATCAACCCTTTATGTTAAACTTATTTTAAACGTTTCTTTGAAAAATAAAAAATAATGGATAAAAATATAACTTTATGCAATTTATATATAATATTATAGTTGTAAAATTCAATTATTTCATTTTAGTATATAATAATATAGTTTTATGATAGACTACAAATGTTCTTTGGATTGGATAAAATGAGGTTTGGATGGATTGGATTGGAGTGGATAAGTTATGATGCTTTTTTGGGGAATTGTGTTTTTAGAGAGGATTTTTTTTTTGGAGTTATGTAAGGCTGGATTGGATTAGATTGGATTGAATTGGATTGGAAAGAGTTACCAATCCAAAGAACAGGGGTGACGTCTTGTCGATCCCAAGGCTCATATCATTTTCGATTCTATGTATATTTGAAACACAAATGAACTTTCATCTTAAAGTAGACGTCTTGTCGATCCCAAGGCTCATATCATTTTCGATTCTATGTATATTTGAAACACAAATGAACTTTCATCTTAAAGTATTCCTATTCTTTGGATTGGTAATTCTTTCCAATCCAATCTAATCCAATCCAAACCTTACATAATTCTCCAAAAAAACATCCTCTCTAAAAACACGTATAATTCCCCAAAAAAAAATCATAACTTATCCAATCCAATCCAATCCAATCCATCCAAACTTCATTTTATCTAAATCCAAAGAACAGGGCCTCCTTTGATATATATTTTTGTTGAAAGGAAATAGATCGTATGGTGCATGGTTAGTTGGATGGGAGCTTGGGGTTATGAATGGTGGACAGCGATGCCAACGTGCAAGAGTATGATATTGCATTAGTGTATTACTTACGTTTGGTCTAAAACTTGCCATCTTTTTTGCTTTTATCTTTTTTTATAATAACTGTTGAATGCATGGCCAATGTATTATAAACTTGGTAGCTAGTTAGCTTTGCATGGGAACAAGCATGTGGTGGGATATATGCATGGCATCATGAATTCATGACATGAGCTTGTCATGAATCAACTTTATGAGGTTTACGTCCACTATTTTAGGCCGGATTATGCCCAACTTGAGGTGGCTTGGTCGGCTATCTAGCAAGTAAGGGGGTCCTGTGTTCTCTCGTGTAATATTGTACCGTATCTATCACAATTTATCACACTAACTATAAATTATCTAAGTTTCATTAAACAAGCATGAGAGTCTTCAACTGCATAAAAGTAGTGCGGAGAACTAGCCAAAAGTGTCCGTCATCCAATTCAACGGAGGGGACGTAAATCTGATTCATGACGAAACCGTATAATTAAGTGTATAAAACGCGTAGAGACGAATTGAGTGTTTAAAAAGCACAAACCCGTCTTCTATGGAGGCCATCGAATAATAAGGATATTTTTTTGACCTCAATGAATTGTAATGTTTAATGCGCGTTTAATACACGAATGATTAGTTTTAAAAGGGGGGAAGTAAGAATTATTGACATAAAATTAATATGATAATAAGACTTTATCCGTATTCCCAGGTAAAAAGCTATCGCATAATTAAAACACAAAATTTTCATGTACCACCAGTCAACATTTGTATCGACAAATAATTGACGGTATTTTTACACAAGGTTGCCGAATAAGACGCATATCGTATTTTATGCGTTTAATTCTAGCCTGCACCGTATTTTACTAATATGGATTACCATACCATACCACACTTTACCACAACAACCATAATTTTCTTTTTTTTTCCCACTTTTCTCACTACTTTTTACTTTCTCCTTCCTTACCTTACACACCAATCATTCTTACAACAACATACCACATTGTATTACATTGTATCACACTATCCACTTTACTATTACCACACTTTACTCTCCGGAAAAAAAAAAAAAACAAAGTCTAATACCTACAGATCTATCTCTCCTACTTTTTCTTCAATTGGGTTAAACATATATGTTGTTGGGTTGGCCAATGTTTCAAGAGCAACTATTAAGAAATTTTATAGGTTCACATGCAAGGATTAAATATCAATTTGTGTATAATGATTCATAAACCCGAGAATTTTCATGCATTACACATTGTTTTTGCTCCCACTAATAATTGAATAATGATGGTGAACTTGGAAGGATGAGAGTAATTGTGAATTTGGTTACATCTCAATTTTTTTTTTATTGAAATCAATAAAGGGTTAAAATTCGCGATAGGGATATTATGAACATCAGTAAAACAATAAAACATAACCCATAACAGTTCCTGATGAAGATGACATCAACAATCATCATGATGAAGTATCAGGCATGTACGTAATAGAGAGAGATCTCTATGTCTGCAAATCACTATATGAGCTTGGGATTCACTTCTATTCATAGAGTCGAACAACTACATAGATCCAACTTACCAAGGAAGAAGTTTAGGATTGCTCGATCCAACTTACCAAGGAAGAAGTTTAGGATTGCTCCAAGTGTTTCCCATTCTCCTTCAACTGAGAAAGAAGATCAAATCCCGCCCTTAGCAACAGGAATGGATCAAGAAAGAAAATATGGTGAACTAGAAAGCTCCTTTATAGGCCAACTCTTTATCACCATAAATCAAATGCAATCTCGTATGGAATCTTTGGATCAAAAAATGAATGTGATTCTTAGGACCTTACATGAGGACAGAATCGAAAGTACATTGAATGTTGAACATCATATCAGAGAAGATAGGAGAGGAAGCTCTTCATCTGTACACACTCAAGCTCCTAATACTTTTCTTGCAAGTGTTAAACCACAATAGTGCACATCAATTGACACTACCTATTAAAGATATAAACAAATGTTCTTTGGAATGGATAAAATGAAGTTTGATTGGATTGGATTGGATAAGTTATGATGTTTTGTTTTTGCGGAATTGTGTTTTTAGAGAGAATTTTTTCTGGGAATTGTGTAAAGGTTCCGCTTTGATTCAAGATTACTTCAGTTCACATTAGTTAGCTATGTTTCACATTGTCCACTCTAGTTCAAGATTAGTTGAGCAAAACAGGCTTTTTTCCCCCTTAGAATTATAAGGGTAAACAATCCAACATTCAAATACATTAACCAACTAATTATACAAAAAGAAACTCTAGATGCACCTGCTGCGAAATAAAATAAAATATAGTCAACTTTACATAAAATTAACTAAGAAGTTGCATTGTGTTATTTTTCTTCTCTTTTATCCCTCAACATTTATTCAAAGTGTTTCACATAAGGTACCTCCCTTATTTCGGATTTTTAAAAAGTACAAAAAGTTCCCAAACTCGATCAATTTGCAGGCCTCTTAGTTAGTGCCATTAGAATTCGGTTCAAATGTCCTAGAACGACATAATTGTTCAATTTTTCTCTTAGTGGCATCAAATCTATCATTAGAACTTATCTCACTTCTGCAAGCATCAACAAAACTTGATCGAAGCATACTTCATCTCTGCGAGGAGTGAGCAGGTATGTTTATGTACAGTTGGGTGAAGTAAAGTTGTGTGGGTTTAAGCGGATTTTTGTACGTTTAAATAGAAGTAGGTAGAAATAGGTAATGAATTTTTCTTTATATAAATAGAACATTTTAGATAAATCTAGATAGGTTTTGATTAGACCTGTCAATTTGGTCGGCGCGGGCGGTTTCGGGTCGGTCGTATATCGGGTTCGGGTAAATACGGACCGGGTGTATTTCGGGTTCGGGGAAATACAGGCGGTGTATTTCGGTTTCGGGTCAACCCAACGGGCTATGATTGCGACCTTTTTCCGTTTTTCCTTTTTCAAAAATGGTCTCTAAATACTACTTTTTGTACAATATACATAATTAGACCTGTCAATTCGGTCGGGCGGGCGGTTTCGGGTCGGTATCGGGTTCGGGTAAATACGGGTCGGGTGTATTTCGGGTTCGGGAAAATACGGGCGGTGTATTTCGGTTTCGAGTCAACCCAACGGGTTATGATTGCGACATTTTTCCGCTTTTCCTTTAAAAAAATAGTCTCTAAATACTACTTTTTGTACAATATACATAATAAAATATGATTATCTTCTACTAACGATAGATTATTGTAACTATTTTAACTTAAATTAGAGAAATAATAAATAAATAAGTTACGCTTATAGTTTAACGTTGAAAATTACAAAGAAAAATCACAAATTCTAATAAAGTTGAACTTAAAAAATTAATTTTTCGGGTTAAACGGGCGGGTCAGGTTTGACCCGCTAATTCTCGGGTTCGGTATACTTCGGGTTTAGTTGAAAAAATCGTATTCAAAACCCAGAAATTTCGGGCGGGTTCGGGTCGGGTTATCGGGTCGGGTCAGAAACTGCCAGGTCTCATAATAAAATATGATTATCTTCTGCTAACGATAGATTATTGTAACTATTTTAACTTAAATAAGAGAAATAACAAATAAATAAGTTGCGATTATAGTTTAATAGTTAAAAATTTCAATGCAAAGTCACAAATTTTAATAAAGTGCAACTTAAAAAGTTAATTTTTCGGGTCAAAGAGGCGGGTCGGGTTTGACCCGCTAATTTTTGGGTTCGGTATACTTCGGGTTTAGTTGAAGAAATCGTATTCAAAACCCAGAAATTTCAGGCGGGTTCAGGTCGAGTTATCGAGTCGGGTCAGAAATTGCCAAGTCTAGTTTTGATAGAAAAAATAGAGCTGAATAAGAGTGGGTAAAATTAAATTGCAGTTAGGCCCTTTTCTTTTGTCAAGTTAGTTCTAACTCTCCCAACTTATCCTAACTTATCCCAACCTAAAACATTTCTCTCAAAAAAACATCCACTCTAATTGAATCATAACACACACACCCAATTCTCTCTCCAACTCTCTCTCTCTCTCTCTCTCTCTCTCTCTCTCTCTCTCTCTCTCTCTACACACACACACACATCACTCTCTCTCTCTCATCTCTCTTTCTCTCTCTTACACACACATATAGTGCGGTATGGTGTGGTATGGTGTGATGAAATTGTGGCGGGTTGTGGTGTAATTGTGGCGGATTATTAGGATGTTGTGGTGGGTTTTATATATATATATATATATATATATATATATTGGTAATTGTGAAAATATAATTTGTGGTGAGTTGTGGTGAATTGTGGTAGAATTAAATTTTGTGGTGGATTGTGCCAAACTGCGGTAGGTTGTGGCACCGTAGTTTGCCAACCGCAGCAAAAAAAAACCGGGCCTTGTAAAGTCAAATTATCGACTGATGATTTAAATGGAATGAGAAAGATACTTTAAGAAGCTGCACAAGTAAAGATAGAATAGCATGATTGATATCCTCCTGAAAATTGTTTGTATTCTAGTCGCACTATCTTGCTTTTGTTTGTTGTCTCTTGCTGTTTCTTTGATGTAACTACAAGATATAATTTATCTAAATTTAAGAGTGAGGAAACGATTCACTTTTTAACGCAAGTTAGCAAATACTTAATGTAGTTAAAAATTTACAATGTTTAGGAAGTGAGTTTGATCGGTCATCGATAGGTTGCACTGTTTACCTCCCGAAAAAAATGTGGCGAACAGATAGTTTGAATAACAGTCAGATAATCTCCTTCAATCTGAACATTAGTATACTCACCACCCTGAATGGTTTGTTGATGGCCAAAATGAAGTGCAGACTTCAATCAAGAGTATGAAATTGGATCGGACCGGTATAAGGCCATGTTCTTTTCCGTGGTATCATATCGTACTTGCCGCAATTTACCACACTATCCGCAAACTATCGCATTTCACCATGCACTTCACCACAACAAGTATAATTTTCTCTTTCCTTACTTTTCTCTCTCTTCACTTTTCTCTCTTTCACCTATCACATCTATCATTCTTACAACAAATTTTACCACAACCTATTACATCATACCGCAACACACCATACTTTTCACAATTTACCATAGTATATCATTTTCACACTTTACTCACTGCATAAGATAAGAGCATATGCAATGCGGAACTTCATCACTGGAATTCTTACACCTTCTCTCTCAATTGTCACTCTCTCTCTCCTGCTTTTTCTTCATTCCATTGAGTTCTATAACTCAATTGAATGAAGAAAAAGTAGGAGAGAGAGGGTGACAACTAGGAGAGAGGGTGTAAGAATTTCACTGATGAAATTCCGCATTGCATATGCTCTAAAAGAACAAGACTTACTCCTGCTTTCACCAATCTCCCAAGATGATGTCAAAGAACAAAACTCACAAATAAACCTTGATTATTTAAAGAACCATCAAAATTTAGCTTGACCCAGTTGAGATTAGGAACAAACTTAGACGGTGGAGCCACATGAGGAAACAGCTCACCTAATAAAGCCAAACAATACGAAGCCCAATTTGATTACGTAAACAATACGAAGGCCCAACTCAATTTATCTTCTCATGTGGCCACCCTTTACTCACCTCAACAAAAATGCATTTTTAAAATAGGAATAAGCTAAGGCTATAAAAAGCCCACTGCAACTGATTTCCCCTTCCACGTGGCAAATTCATTGCCTGTAATTGTAAAAATGAAAATAAATTACACAAAATTAAATACATAAATAAATAAATAAATAAATAAAATAAACTAAAGTTTGCCCACAGAGAATATCAGATCATGGGCACCTCTTGATGACGAGCTAAGTGACCCACCAAGATCTCATGACATGGATTCTCCTTCTTCCTTGATACATGTGACTTTCAAGTTTTATAAGGTCATCTGCAATAGTGAGTTTCAATCGACTCGCTGCTGATATAATATGAAATAAGAATTGAATGAGGTTGTGTAAGACATTTCAGTGGTGAGAATAAGATTCGTTTCGGGAGAATCTCGCCGTCAATCTTGTGAGACGAGTTTGAAAGCGAATTTAACACATTAATATTTTAATCATATTTTTTTATCTCTCTTACTCCACCTCATTTTTTATCAATATAAACGAATCAATTATATTATTAAGTAGGACTCATTTACTTTTTTTTAATTAATATGAGTAAAACTTATGTTCACCAATGGAAATCTAACTAAATGAAAGGTTAAATTTTGACTCTTTTGATAGGGGTTCACAGATTTCACGTCATCGAATTAACCAAACTCAAACTCACTGTTGCGGGTGCTCTATGCTACTATTTTATATTTTACTTTGAGTATTGAAAGCATCCTAAACGGGGATGAATATGGTTATTAGATTTTTCTCCACACTTGCAATAAGGACGTTAGAGTTTCTTTACTTTCGTCAAAAAATAACCCAAAGTATAATCAAAAAAATTTTCTTTTTATTGAAATAACATTAAGGACATTAGCTTAAGAAGTAAGAACATGAAAGTAAACTGTTGGTATGCAAAGTCCTTTGTACCCGCACAAATAAGGATTCTACAAATATAATTTGTTACTAGTTTAATATATATATATAATAAAAATAAAAAAACTTGAAACCGACTAAGACCGAGCCCAATCATAGGGACGGATTTAGAAATTTATCAAAAATTGTCCGATCCGGTCAACCGGAAAAATCGTGTCCGAACATCAAAATTGCGTCCGAATTCTAAATCCGGACAAACGAACATGTCCGATTTTCAATCCGAACCGGGTCTGGGTTTGCCAAACCGGGTCCGGGTTTGTCCGAATTTCAGAAGGAAATGAGTATGCAGTGTTTGCTAGGCCTGGCGGGAAGTGAAAATTTGGGTCCAACCCGGACCTGGATCCGGATGTCCGATGTAATTGTAAAGCACCGTTGTGTCAAGTGTCAACTGTCAAGCATGGGTAAACCGGACATCGGACATCCGGGTCCGAGTCCGGGTTGGGAAAAAGTGTCCGATTATTAATTCGAACAGGGTCAGGGTTTGACGTTTCTTGTCTGATGTCCGATTGTCCGAACCCAAATTTTTGACAGCTCTAGGACGGACCGACCTTTGGAACTATATTTATAGCCCACCAATCATACCCCAAATTTTCTTATCTAAACTCTCCACTTTCTACACACCCAACACAAACTTCCCTTCTTTTTTTTTCTGTGTTGGTTCTTAGCAATCAGTAAGACTTCATTTTTTTCTCAAGTATATTTACAAATGGGTGAAACCATGCAACACCAATATTCACAATCACTTCCCAATCAATGTGGCTCGAGGGTGGTCCTAACCATAAACGCCCCGGTCCACTCGGTCTGGTCCGTGGTCCGACGGTTCGACCGCCCCCAGGCGTACCACATGCTGATCAAGGCCTGCGCCATGGTCCTCGGGTCCGGCGAGGTGGGGTCCACCCGAGAGGTCTTCTTCCGGTCGGGCCTGGCCGGGTCGGTCAGCGTGGACCGGCTGGAGCTGGTCGACGAGGACTGCCACGTCATGGTGTACCGAGTCATCGGCGGGGACCACAAGCTCACCAACTTCCGGCTGACCACGGCCCTGGACGAGGGCTGCGACGGGAGGAGGACGGTGGTGACGGAGGAGTACACGGTGGATGTGCCGGAGGATAGTAACGAGGAGGATACATGCTTCCTTCTTGACACGGTTTTACGGTTTAATCTCAGTAACTTGGCTTATGTGGCCGAAAATATGATATGTGAATATCATGCCTCCACTTCTCTTGGATCAAATTCACAAATTTTTCATCGGTGATGGATATGTGATATGTTATATGACATATGTATGTCGCTGTTGTTAGATAGTAGATACTTGTTTTTATTCAGTAGTGGGAGATTCTATCATCGTTAAAAAAAAAAAATCAATTATGATAGTTGAAATGTATAATTACCCTAAAATATATGTTTTAGAAAATCGAAATTAATATATATTAATTAAAAAACTTGTTACAATAAGTAATCCTATTATTATCCAAAATTTAAATGTTAGAAGCATTCTACCAAAATCAACTCACATTTTTCAACTATCATAGTTGAAAAATGTAAGTACCATCAATTTACCATAAAAAATTAAAATTAAAATATATTAATGAAAATAACTTATTACACTAGTTAATCCAATTTGGTGCAATATAAATCTTATTAATATATGTGATTAATTTTTTTATAAATTAATGATTTATGAAATTTTCGGTAGAATTTTCATTTAGTAATACCGACGTTTCAAGTGTAATTAAGTTTATGATTGTTTCTGTTTAGCAACGTCCCAAGTTTAAGTGGATACTAATTAATGTTAGTTCTAAGGCACAATTAAGGACAGATATATACAAGCCAAATCAAGCTTATGAGAACACATGTTATAGTTTGCACCGAGTTACCAAGTATAGTAGACTTTAGACCATTAATAAATTTAACAGTATATGCAAATTTGATATGAATATTAAATTATTGACTCTACCGTTAATATCCGAAGAAAATCAACCCCAATCACCATTACTACTTTTAATTATTTACTACCTCCGTCCCACATTGTTTGTCAATCCAATTATATTTAAAAGTCCAATGGTCATGAGAAATGGGGTGAAAAATGTGTAATGTATCAGAATTGCCCTTACTTTTCTCATGTGAAGAAAAATTAAAAAACAAAAAAGAGTATTTATTAGGGGTATAATAGGAATTTCAATCATTGAAATTATAAAATGGACAAATATTTTGGGACAATGAAATTATGTAGATAGACAAATAATTTGGGACGGAGGGAGTATATTTTTATCACTTGTATCCCGTTAAAACACGTCATTGGATTAGATAATAAATTATGCCTCAGATCCGAGCAATCCGTCCTTGTTATAATATTCACTCTTTTTGTCGAATTCACCTCGTCTGATCCCAAAAAAATATATATTTAAATAAACGTGAAACTTACATAAATCTAAACTAGTAATATAAAGGTTTTGTTTGACAAATAATTGTTAGCTATTAGTTGTTTGTATTGATTATTTAGGCACCGTTTTTTTTATGCGGTACCGTAATTTACCGCATCGTAATTTACCTAACCTATCGATTTACCGCAATTTTCAATTTATCATTTTATTAACCGCAATTTCTTTATTATTTTCCACCGCAACCTACCGTAAGTCACCGCATCGCAACTTACCGCACTGCAATTCCACCGTATAACAGAACGGTGCTTTAGATTACTGTTTAGAAAAGTTGTGTTTGGAAAGTTTGTTATTTTGGAAAAAGTATTTGTTGAAGTTTCATTTATATCTATTTATAAATAAGATTTTTAGGAATGTGTGTAAACAATTTTGAACAAAAAGGTTTATAATAAGTCATTTTCAATAGGTTGGTCTAACCAGCATATTAAAAATGGACTGATTAGGACTAAACAACCAATAAAATAAGTTGTCTACCTAACACTTAAACAACTTATTTGACACTTCATAAACTAAATTTTGCAATACACCGTTGAATAGGTTGTTTACTAAATAGGGCTCTAAATGCATCATCACTCAGTGCCTTAAACTATTATTGTAGTATATTTCACCCTTCATTCTCGAACTTATCGTTAAGGACATGGAATGTGACATGGTGGTAGCGATGTTACATACGGAACATACTTTTAACTTTTTTGAGTTGCAAAAAGTACCACGTATAAGTTCGTTCTTTTATGCGGTAGGTTGTGACTACCACACTTCATCACATCACACTACACCACAATCATTATCAACATATCTTTTCATTTTTCACTGTGTAAAAGAACAGAGCTAAATATCCCTACCCTCACGCCACTTTTCGGATGAATTTAAATAAGTGATGGCTGCTATAAATAATAAATGTTAAAGTTCAACTCAGACCTGGTCATTTTATGCGGTATTTTGCGAAATGGTGTGGTGGAATTGTGGCGGGTATGGTGGAATTGTGGTGGGTAATTGCTATATGGGGTAAGTGATGAGAGAGGATGTAAAAAGTAGAGGAGAAAAGTGAGGAGAGAAAAAAATAATGATTTGCGGTAAAATGCGATTTGATTGTGGCAGAATCATGCGGAAATTTGACACCACTATTCACAACCACGTTAATGCGCCTCATCCACGTAATTATAAATTCATATTATTCTTTACAAATACCCCAATATTTTGATTATTTTTTTCCAATCCCTTTTTTTAATCTTAATCTTAATGTTCATTTCATTTGTTTATAGCAATTTTCATTTTAATAATCACAAATCCATAAACCACGAGTCACGAGGTTAGTAGGCACATCGCAATATATTGACATTGAGTCATTGACTGGCAGATGTAGCAGAGATTCCATACTCCCACATTATTCAACCACTAAATTAGCACGCAGTAGCAGTACTAAGCAACTCACCAGTCTCCACTCTTTATAATCCACTTCCTTCCCAAACAAACTCCAAATGACCCTCTCAAATCCATCCAAATGGGTACCCAGAAACCCAACCTCATCTTCCTCCTCTCTCTCCTCCTCTTCTTCTTCCTCATCTTCGCCGAGTCAACTCACCGCTCCGCGTCGACTCAGTACTCCATCGCCGGGTTCGACCCGGCGGACCTCCGATCCGAGGATCGAGTCGCTGAGTTGTTCCGCCATTGGAGGGAGAAGCACGGGAAGGTCTACCACCACGCCGAAGAAGCGCTGAAACGTTTCGAGAATTTCAAGAGGAATCTGAGGTATGTTGTGGAGAAGAGCTCCGGTCGGGCCGGGTTCGACGTCGGGCTGAACCGGTTCGCCGATCTGAGCAATGAGGAGTTCAGGGAGAGGTACGCGAGGAAGGTGAAGAAGCCGGTGAAGGTGAGTGAGAGGATACACACGCGCCGGGGGGCGGTGAGTGAGTGTGACGCGCCGAGGTCGTTGGATTGGAGGAGGAAGGGCGCTGTTACTCCGGTTAAAGACCAGGGTAGTTGTGGTGAGTTTTTCTTTAAAACTTTGTTTACTGCTTAATTAATTATTTTTTTTTGTTTTTTCTGATAAAAATAAAGTTATGTTGTTGTACGTATGTATATCCATATAGCGCAAATTATACTATATATCACGGTGGACTTTTTTGGTAGTGTACCATATATTATAATTGATCAACTTTTTCTTAACGAGTTTCTAGAAAAATTGTTAAATTTTAAGAATATTGATGAATTTGTAATAATAATGATAAATTTATAATGAATTTTATGATAATTACTGATGAATTTGGTTAATTACTTACTAAGTTACTGTAGTCTGTACATGTGCTAATGTGCCAAGGTCAACTTTAGATTAATAATCCTTTCTAGGCTACAAACTTTACTACGGAGTATATTAGATGATGACATGACATTGATGATATGAATAATATTTTTTAAAATTTTGTCGACTTTGTTAGGTTAGGTTTCAAAGTTAATTAGTTGCTGGTTCGCGATCACTCTTTGTCAATTGTCATATTAATTTTTTCGTTTATTTTTTAGGTTGTATTTGGCCAATCAAAAATTATTAATTGTTGCATAAGTTCAATGGTGTAACTTGTCTCCTAGGTACCACTAGAGACTAGTTTATAACTTATAGGTGAATGGCATACAAAATTATGGTAGAATTTTGTATTAGACATAGAAAATTAAAAACTATAACATTTTGCATTAAAACAGAGATAATATGGCCAGCAGCGAGGTATTTTGACTAAGAAAAACATTTGAAAAAGTGTGGTAAAGTGTGGCGAGTTGTGGTAGGCGGGATAGATGAGGAGAGAATGTGAAAAGTAGAGGAGAAAAGTGAAGGGAGAGAAAAGTGAAGAGATATATTGGTAATGATTGTTGTATGATGTAGCGAAGTGTGGTAGAAATTAAAGAGTGCGGTGCGGTACCGCATAAAAGAACGGAGCCTTTGTATAATGGAAACAATACATGAAGATAACTGTATTTAGGTTATTTATATCCTATGTTGTCTCATTTTATCATTTCCTTTGCATGGATGTCCTGTATTTACAATTCTTGGAGCTTAGGCTCTAGTTTTGCACCCCAAAACTACACTATAGTATAGGATATGTTTGGTAGACTTTCGGGAGCTAGGAAAAAGTATTTTTCTATTCTCATTGAGAAAATTTTCTTAAGGAAAGCGTTTTTTAGGAATTGCAAGGAAATTTTTTTGGCAAAATTTTTCATATGAAGTTTTTCATAGGAAAAATTTTCCTAAGAAAAATTTCCCTTAATCCCTTTATTGAAATTTTTTTCTAGAAAAATGTAGGAAATAGCGGCCCTCGTAAAGTTTTTCCTAATATAAATCTACAAGCGAACATGAGAAAAATAAGTAAACTTGGAAAAATTGATCATTTCCTCATGGTTTTTGACTAACCAAACGCCCCCTGAATTGAATGTGAAATGATAGATAGTGGGTCAATTTTCCAGTTCAATGAATACAACTAAATACACAAAAAAGTTTGATCAAACTTGAAAAAGTTGACCACCAACTTTTTCAAGAAAATAACACAACCAAACCAACCAGGCATGTATATTACTTTACTGATCTCATCACACATGCATGATTGTTTTGCTTTATATCCGTTAACAAAACTATCAAGCAGTGGTTTGGATTGTTCAAACTATAATCCTGAATCGTAAACTAGAAGGGAGACAACAAAACTCCATGCCAAAATGCCCCGTACTTGTAGTGTGAATCAGGACAAGAAAATGAGAATGATAAACACACACATCCTTTTGTTTTTTTGCAGGAAGTTGCTGGGCATTTTCCTCAACAGGAGCCATAGAAGGTGTCCATGCCATCAGCACAGGGGAGCTTGTCAGCCTGTCTGAGCAGGAGCTCGTCGATTGTGACAAATCCAATGACGGCTGCGATGGCGGTTACATGGATTACGCCTTCGGCTGGGTCATCAACAATGGTGGCATTGACACTGAGGCCAATTACCCCTACACCGGAGTCGGCGGCTCCTGTAACTTCACCAGGGTAAGTACCTATTCTCTTCTTCCTCAAGTTATGGGAATCAGCATGTTTGTCGATGTAAGACTGTCTGTATTTAGGGTCCTTATCATCGTCTTCCTTAAGTTCGATTAGCATTTTGAGTTTATGGAGTTTCGTTTTCGAATGATTCTCATTCATGCCTTTTGGGTTGGGAGTTGAGAGGTATGGAATAAGTATATTTGTCGATGTAAGACGGTCTGTATGCGGAGTTTCCTGTAGGGATCTCCTTGAGTTCGGTTAGTATTTTGAGTTTGAGTTTTGTTTTCGAAAGATTCATTTATATACCTTTTTGATTGAGAGTTAAGAGCTCTGGAGATCAGTATGTTTGTCGATGTAAGAATGTCTCCATAGCATGAGTTTTGTTTTCGGAAGATGCATTTGAGCTTTTGTGATTGTGAGTTAAGTGCTATATGTATTATCAGTATGTTTGTCGATATAAGACTGTCTATATGCTGCGAAAGTAGGACCCATAATCCCATATGAACCCGAACTTGCTTCTTGTACTTCAGGCAGCAAACAAGGTTGTAAGCATTGAAGGGTACGAAGACGTAGCAGAATCAGAGGAAGCTGTACTTTGTGCTGTGGTCAACCAGCCTATTAGTGTCGGTATAGTCGGATCCTCCATTGATTTTCAGCTATACACCGGAGTAAGTCACAAATATCAATTTGGCGTTCGAATTATAACATTGAACCAAATTGACTGTTTCGGACATGATATTTTTTAAATTTCTACTGTAACAACCCAAATATGACCCGAATTTATGTCTGACCCAACCAAAATAAGTCCAGACAACAGTCACCAATTTCTCATCTGAACTTTACCATTGATGGACGAATTCTTGCCTACGCTAATCTGAAATTCCAAGTTGAAGTACTGACCGTTGTTCATTTATGTTCCAATAACAGGGGATCTACGACGGGGAATGCTCGAGCGATCCAGACGACATCGACCACGCAGTCTTGATCGTCGGATACGGGACAGTCGGTTGTGATGACTACTGGATCGTCAAGAATTCCTGGGGGACTGACTGGGGTATGAGTGGCTACGTATTCATCCGTAGGAACACAAAACTAAAGTACGGTGTCTGCGCAATCAATGCCATGGCTTCTTACCCTACACAGACACCCTCTGCCTCATCTCCTCAGCCCTCTCCCTCGGCCCCACCACCACCACCGCCACCACCTCCACCACCTCCGCCACCCCCGCCGCCGCCACCGCCACCGCCACCAGCGCCGCCCACCAAGTGCGGGGCGTTCGCTTACTGCCGGGGTGACCAGACTTGCTGCTGCATTTACAAACTGTTCAACTTCTGTCTGATACATGGCTGCTGTGGGTATAGTGATGCGGTTTGCTGTGCTGGATCGGATTATTGCTGCCCGAGTGAATACCCCATTTGCGAAATCTCTGATGGGTCCTGCTTGAAGGTATGAATGAGAACTTAAATTCCTGGTCCTTTTAGAAGTAGGGGAAGGTTGAGTAATGTAAGAATCAGTAAATTGAGGTAAAAGTTTGTTGATTGTGTCATTAAGGTAATCGGTCCAGGGCAACAATCTCAATTAAAAGTTTAAGTAAGCGGTTGACTATAAGTACTTGAAGGGGCCTATTTGAATTGACAAACCTTGAACTTCATGCAGAACCCTAGAGATTTCGTCGGAGTGGCTGCAAAGAAGAAGATGAAGGCCGCGCACAAGCTTCCATGGAGTAAGCATGATGAACCAACCGAAAAAGTGACTTATCAACCTCTCCAATGGAGGACAAACCAATTCGCTGCGATGCGTTGAGAACTACGAAAATCTTTTCATTTTGTAGTAGAATCTTTTCTGTTTAGTAGCACACCTCCTGTCAAGCACTGTCTGGCAATACCCTCGAACGGGTGTGCTATGGACTTATTTGGAGGAGGTGGGTTTATAGGTGATCAACCCGGCAAACCACCACCAAGTACTCGAATTGAACTAGTGAAATCAACACCCGTGAATGATGATAATTGTATCCGTACTAAATTCCTCTCCAAAGGTAAATTTTATGGGCTAATGTAGATTGATTCAATGTTACCTGTATTCAACAATTTCGACCATTATCTTTAGATGATTAATGAATAATATCAAGGACGAAACTTCATTGGTGTGGAGCAGGGTCATGACTCCCCTCGGCTTTTCACACATAAGATATCTTCTATTGTATGTTATTACTACCTCCCTCCCAATTTCTTTGTCAAATTAACTACTTTTAAGAGTCCAATACACATTGGAAATTAATGTTAAAAATCTATGGTTTGCCAATATTGTCCCTATATTAATTGAGAATAATAGTTGTTGGAATTATAAAAGGTGATAAATAAAGTTATTAATTAGGGGTAAAAAGGGAATGACAGTTGTTGGAATTGTAAAAGTGACGAACAAATTAGGATAATGAAGTTAGTTACAGTGACAAACATTTTGGGACGGAGGTAGTATAATATATGTTAGATTAGTTTCGCTTATCCTATTATCACCATCCAAAACTATTAATTAATCCGGTCCATGGCCCCCTTAACCATGAACCCTGGCTTGACTTAGGCCTTGTTCTTTTATGCAGTATGTACGATGACGTGTAGTAGTGGTGAAATTGCATGTGCATGGTGTGGTGTTATTGGTATGTTGTGGTGGGTTTTTTTGCATATATATAAATATTGTATTGGTAATTGTGAAAAAGTAATTTATGGTGAGTTGTGGTGAATTGTGGTAGAATGGTATTTTGTGATGGATTGTAACAAACTGCAGTAGGCTATGACACCGCAGTTTAATAAACGCAGAAAAGAAGAGGACGTTAGTCTCCAAATGACATTGCAATTTCTTCCCTGCAACATGTTTTTTACGAGTACCATATCTTTGGAATCTTGGATTGTAGTATCTAGCTACTAGTATGGGCGAACGTGCAATTTGTCTGGGTACATTTATGAAGAAATTATAACTCATGGACCAACCTAACCTATTCTGTTTTGGTCATCAGACCAAGACAGTTTTTTGGGATACGTGATTTGAAAGGCTCAATCCATTTCTTAATAATGTATTGACTCTGTTAATTTGTATTTGTTCATTTACCTAATTTGAGAAAATCAATATATATTAGAAGTTAAAGTGAAAATTTTATAATTTACCTAAAAATACATATTTTAATTGAAAATAATAGTTGTCGAAATTGTAAAAATTGAAAAAATGAATTTATTAATTATGGGTAAAAAAGTAATTACAATTATTGGAATTGTAGATGAGACAAATATTTTAAGACAAAAAAGTCAGGTAAAAGAAAAAATATTTTGAGACGGAAGTAGTACTCCATCCATTCTATATTAATTCTCGTCTTTGAAATTATACAATTAAAAAAAATTGACCATATTTAGGCCTCGTTCTTTTATACAGCTGGTTGCGATACGGTACAGTGCGGTATGGAGGAAATGTGGTAGATTATGGTGGGTGGGGAAAAAGTTGTGGTGGTTGTAGTGGAATATGGAAAGTTTAACTTTTAATAAAAAGATAAATTAAATTAGAAAAAGAAGATGATGGTGGGTTGTGGTGGAATATGGAAAGTTGTGATGCGATGTGGCACCGCAGCCTACCAGACGCATAAAAGAACGGGACCTCAATGACTTGATACATAAAATTACTATCATTAGATTCGTAACAAAAAATATCATAAAAGTATAATATTGTAATTATTAATATATTATTGTATAAGAAATGATCAATTAAAAAATGATATTAGAGACCGTGATAATTAAATATATGACAATTAATATGAAATAGACGGAGTAAGATTATAAAGAAGATTTGAATTGGGGATTAGAGCCCAATTATCCCTTGATTTTGAAGCCATGAAATGTGAGCTAAGCTAATGGTCCATGAATTGGGCTTGTCTTGAATGTTAGATGATCAACCAACACAATTGGTCACCTTAATTTGCAGATAATGCAGAGTACCACTAATGGTGGCCCAGTGTCCACCAGCCACATATAAATGCTCAACAGTCAACTGGCAATGCAACATGTAATGCATAGACCCACCCACTTAAATTTATGGCCCCCCTAATTTTAGAGGTACCAAATCAAGTCAAAATCCAATTCTTCCAAATAAGTATTGGCAGTGAAGGTAAAAATTTGGATTTTGGATAAATTTGAGTTAAATAAATTTAGACAATGTCAAAATTCAAATGAAAAAGTTCATGTTCGAATTTGGTTTTATTTTGCGTTGGACAATTCAAATGAAACTAAATTCGGGTCGAAATTGAATTCGGACAATAGAAAAGAGAAATTTTATGTCGGAATATTCGGTCAATTCGGTCAATATCAAAATTCGGATTAAAAATCTCTGTTCAGGCACTGGTTTTTCCGGGTTGAACTAAGTACTACGATGACAATATCAAACTCCTTGAGAAAACACGTTAAAACGCGGTCTGAGGATCCAAATGTAAAGATGGATTCACATAGAATCTCATAATTAGTGAAGGGTAAATAGTAAAGTTGTTTACTTGGTAAACATTAAATTATTGATAGTAGAACCTGAATGAATCATGTTAAACTACTCCCTCGTCTCCATTTTAATTTGTAACTTTGATTTATGTGTTAGTTGAATTTTGAAATTATGATAATATCTCAACATATAAAATGGTCTATTCTATAAAAGTAATTTAAGATAAAAGTACTATCGTTAGATTCCTAATGAGAAATACTATTGTAAGAATATAATTTTATAATTTCAAATAAAATATTATGTAAAAAATTCCTAATTAGTAGGTGCCAAAAAATGAGCAAGATAAGGTCCTGTTCTTTTGTACGGTGCAATGCGGTGAGGTGCGGTGCGCTACTACAATTTACTATACTACTCAATATTCTTCCACAGTTCACCACATTTACCACAATCATTATTCATTACTAATATATCTCCTCATTTTCTCCTTTACTTTTCACGTTCTCTCTCCTCACCTACCACAACAATCCCACTTTCCACAAACTTTATCATACCATTACACATCTTACCGCACTTTCCACAATTTCACCACATCAAACTGTTTTCACATCTTACCAACCACACAAAAGAAGATGAACTTAATATATTAATTGTCTCCTGGGGAGATCCTTTGGTGATTTTGATTTGGTTACTTTCATTTGAAATAGTATGCTTCTACTAGCCAGAGAATGACATGATTATGGCCTAACAGTGGCCGACCACAAACACTCTTTTGTAGTTCTTCTCAAAATCCCAATAAATATAAAGGGGAAAAAAAGAACCCTAAAGATTTAGTAGTAGTCAAAAGTTAAATTCCAAAGCATTTATTAATTATGCATACTTTACATAACTAACATACCTACTTTGCATTTTTAGGTTGTTAAAGTCTCCTCAATATAAGCAACAATAGTAAAACTACGTGATTGCTCAATGCTCATAAATCATAATGTTTTGGTGTAATTAAAGTCAACTTATGTTAAAATGCTCATAATGCTTGAATAGTTCTTAAAATTTACCATTGGCTTTAGTAAGTTATGAATATAGAAAAGATTAGGTATATATCAATTTTTCTAAGTCTCCAATTGCATGTGTGTATTTTTGGGGGAAAAAAGAAGTGAGTAAATTGTGGATGTGTTTGCTTAATTGATGCACCTACTTTTGTTACGTTATGAGTTGGGCCATCAACTTGTCTTTTTTTATAGAATTTAAATTCAGATGATTAGTGGACAGGAAAAGGAGGTATTACGGACACCGTATTAATGTGGAATTTTATCAATGAAATTTTTATCTTCTCTTCTAATTGTCACCCTTTTTCTCTTATTTTTTCTTTATTCCTTTAAGTTCTAAAACTCTGATAAAAATGATATAAATAACTTCCGAATATAAAATTTTCAAGAGATTTTTGACAATAAAATGTAGCATGCTACTCCAAACACATAACTTTATTAATCTTTGAAAAATGCAACTTAAAATATTAAACACTAGCTTATTGAATACTAATATTAGTAAACTTAAATTTTTGACTTGGTCAAAACAGTAAAACGGGTATCAAACTCTATTATTTAAATATAACCAAAGTTACTGTATGATTTTTTTAATGATTGTTTTATCAGAATTGTACAACCAGGAATCAACACTAAAAAAATATTGTTATGGTATTTGAGAGATTGAAAACAATATGGTCATGTTTAATTAAATCATAAATATTACCCATTTATTCATTTACATATTATCAAATTTTAAGTGGCTCCCGTTATTTTATGCGGCCGGTAGACTGCGGTGTCACACCGCATCACAACTTTTCATATTCCACCACAATCCAACACAATATACCACAACTCACCACAATCTACCTTTTCTAATTTAATTTATCTTTTTATTAAAAATTAAACTTTTCATATTTCATCACAACCCACCACAACTTTCACCCAACCCACCACCACAATCTACAACAACTTCTCCTAATCCATCATAATCCACCACATTTCCTCTACACCGCACCGTACCGCATGCGGTTGGCTAGCTACAGTGTCACACCGCACCAAAATTTGTCATAACCCACCACAATCCACCAAATCTACCACAACCCACCACAATGTACTTTTTTCTAATTACAATTTCACATTTACCAATACATTAATAATTATTAAAACTAAAACCCACCACAACTTTCCACAATCCACCACAACCCACTACAATTCCACCACACCACACCACACCGTATCATACTGCAGCCAACCGTATAAAACAACATGGCCTAAAACAACGAGGAAGTGAACTAACTCTATTAAAAGTTGCTTTCACATGAATACTTGTTTGTTTGAAAAATAAGAGCATATAGAACTCCAATAGAATACAAACAATTTGAACTTTTCTTTGAGTTGACTACCATTCGATATGCTTTGGGAAAGTGAGAATGTGTGGCAATGTCAAATTTATTGGCGTGGGATTAAAGTTGTCAGTCTAACCATTCAACCCATCGCATGTCTTGCATAATTTTAATTTAGGTAGGTGACCAAGCCATCATGGCAATGGCATATATATGTGCAACAATTCCATTACCATGGAGGCAAGGCACCACAGGGAAATTGATTTTTCATTATTAATACACCTCACAAAATATTAATTACTTTTGTCCAAAATCATCAAATTAAATAGACATTTAACAACATTTATTGATATTTAAATTTTTGCATTAACAAAAATGCATGGCCTCACCATAACTTTCACAAAAAAAATAAATAAATAAATAAAATTGAATGTATAGTAGAAGTATTTTTTTTCATCACACTTTTTACTGGACTCGTATGTGACTTCTTTATGTATACTTTATTACAATTCTAAGATATGTTTGACGTGTTTTAAATGTGTTTAACATGTTTTAGAGTCGGCTTTCAACACATATGAATATTATGTTCTGTTCTTTTATGCAGTTGGCTAATGATGGTTGCCGTAAATTTGTATAATGCGGTTAAATATGGTTAAGTTGATGGTAAGATTGGTGGGTGCCGTAAATTGGTAATTGGACAAAAAAGAAAAGGTGAGATAAGAGAATGACGTATTATTTTAATATTTTTTTTAGTAAGGTATGAGAGAGAAAAAGTGAGGTAAGAGAATGGTGTAATTATTGTGGTTAAATTTGATCAGTGCTGTAACTGATCACACAAAAGTTCAGGGTCACTAGATAATATGTCTTGCTTTATTTATTTTAAAAAACAGAATCCACACTAATCAGTTCACTTGATGTAAAAGTTTAATGCTATTGCTAGAATAAAATTTTAAAAAAACAAAACTTTTTTAATGATTCATGGACACTCTAGTATAAGACAAAATGGTAACAATCTTTAAAGATTCATATCATCATAAAAAAGAAATCAAAAGAATTGCCCATTTTATCACCAACCCATACCATAAACACTAACGATAAGAGAGGGAGAATTAATTAAGTTATCAATCAATCCATCAAATAAACATTCCAAATTCATCCAATTTTGGCCTAACAATTTTGTCTTAAACACAATGTCAGAGAACCACATTAGAACATTATATGGATCATATGATCAAACATGCTTAATTATTTTTGCTCAAATTCATGCATATAATCCGTTAATGGTAGTTAAAATACTCTTGGCATGCTTATGAATGGGGCGACCACTGACCAATGAGTAAGTGCGCCCAAACATTCTCTCTCTTCTCTCCAATAAATATTACTCCATCTTATTTGTCTTTCTATTGACTGTCACGATCTTTAATGTCACTCTTTGATAGATATTATCTCTGCCTTTATAAGTGTCACCTAGGTAATTGTGTCAAAACTTTGATCGTTAATATCTTAATTTGTACTCACTCTGTTTGGTTTTATTAGTCGTATTTGGAAATTGTATCAAAACTTTGACCGTTAATATTTTAATTTATACAATGATTCATCATACAAAATTGATGTGATTAGATTCGTAATAAAAAAATAGTATTAAAAAATATAATATTATATTTTTTTCAAAACGTTTATATTAGAAATTATTGATTAAAAATTGGCACTGAAAACCGTAAATGACAGATAAAAAATAACGGATGGAGTATAATGATTCATCAAACAAAATTGATATCATTAGATTCGTAATAAAATGTACTATCGAAAAAACATAATATCGGTATTTTTTTTTAATAAAAATATTAGGTGAGAAATTGTTGATTAACAATCGACCTCAAAAAGCGTGAATGACAGATATAAAAAAAGAGAGGGTGTAGTTTCTTATATAATATTTTATTAACAATTGTAATATTATACTTTTATGATAGTATTTTTCATTATGAATATAATGATAATTTTATTTAACAAAACATTATATGTTGAGAAATTTATGGTCAAAATTACATAAATTTCTAAAAAAGACAAATAATATGGAATGAAGGTAATACATGCACCCAGAGCATGTACTCCAGACTTTTGGGACTGAACAATTATTCTAGAAATAAACAATTATAATAATAAAAGTGAACAATCTAATATATATAAGTGAACAATTGTAATATACGAGCGCATATTTCGAATGCACCTAATAAATTGGTCTCTCTTCTCTCTTTCTCTCTCTCTCTCTCTCTCTCTCTCTCATGCTATGTGTTTTCTCTCGCTTTGTCTTTGTCCTTTTGATTGCTGAAGTAGGCCCCCTAACATGCCTAAACTTAAGGAGAAAAGTTGGGGACAAATTTCAATCAACCATTTTGATTTTTCTTCCCCTAAATTTCCTCTGATAAAAGATCAAAAGCAGAGCAGTCAGTGTGTAACTACTACTTCTCTCTGAGAAACAAATTTTTCTAGTCTTATTTCTTTGCTGGGTGCTTTTGCCTTGATTTCTACTCCATACTCCCCCCAAACAACACCTGATAGAATCATTGCCCAACAAATTATAATTCCAATTCCACTGGGTGTCTTGCAGGAGAGAAAGTAAAGAGGAGGTAATATTTTTATCCCTTCTCTCTCACTCTCTCTTTTCTCTACAGCAAATTATGAGCTTTGTTTGTTGAATTTGCTCATGGGTTTTTGATTTGATTCAAGGTGAGCTTATTTTGAGTGAGTTTTGGTGTCAAAGTTCACATTTTTTGATCAGGGTATGTTGGAATTGTGATGATTCATCTTCTAAATGGGAAACCCAATTTGCTTTGTTGTGGGTTCTGTTCAATTTTGGCTAATTAGTGAAAGAATTGAGCATGTTTTTTACTTGGGTATGCTAAAATTTTGAATCTTATTGCATGTATTTGAAGAACACACTGTCCTCTATGCTTAATTATGCTTTTTTTGAGTTAATCTAGTGAAAATTTTGAAGAATTCTGAAAGTGAAATGCATCTTTTACTTGTTAATAGTGAACCCACTTGTCTTTTTTGCTCTTGGTGGAGAAGATTTTTGAGATGGGAATGTTGATACAATGAGAGAAAATTCTACTTAGCATTGTACTTCAATGGTTTCTTTTGTGTGGATCTTGCACATTGAACAAAACGACCTCTTAATGTGGGTCCCATTAATGTGGGTCCCACTTATACAGAAATCTCTAGGAAGCTTACAGGAAAATTAAGATATAGACAGTCTTATCTCGGCCCACATAATCGCTTGTCAAGAGACTCATTCGTTTGGTCAATCAAGAACTTTAATTAGATGAGGATTGTTCAAACTGTGATTCTTCAGTTTGGGAATCAAGTTTCTATTTTGCTTGATTATGATTGATGTTTTGTAATATCTCCCTTCGATATCTATCGAGATAAGACTGCTTATATCTTAGATCACTCTATATTGTCCGAAGTTGATATTAATCGTGGCTTGGTGTTGGATTTTAGTTAATGATCGTACTGTTGTGGGTCTCTGTGATACTGTAGTCCTTGGACGAGACCTAATGTTTTTGCATTTAGATATTCATGCATCATTTTCTGATTCTGAATTTTCCCTTATTTATTTTATTTACCTTTGTCATTGTCCAACTTCCCCCCATAAATTGTTGTACAGAATTCTAGTGGTTGAGAAGGTTTAGAGTTTACAAAATCAACCTCTCTTTCATATAATCTTGATTGAAAATGTGGTTGCATTTATTTTCTGTCTCCTTGTTTTCTTTCTCCCTTTGATTTTGCATTTAACTGTCATTGATCATTCCATCTTTTCTGGGTAAAAAATAAGGTCAGTAATTTATGATCCTGAGACATATTCCTGATACAAATTTACTGTCCTGATGTACCATTTTTTTCTGACAGGAAAATTCATTCATTCTCTCAGAATCTGCATGATTCACCTCTGACAACCTGATACAACAATGGAGAAAAAACAGCTCAATTTCAGTGCTCCACTCATCTCAGCAAGACGATACTCATCCCCATTGCGCTCTTCTGGAGGGGACGGGGCCCGAAACACGGGCCCCACCACCGAGCAGCCCGAGATGAACATGGGAGAAGTCGTCAAGCCGGGTTCTGTTCCATTCGTGTGGGAACAGATCCCGGGCAAAGCCAAAAGCTCAAACGGGTCCGGGTCCGGGTCCGGATCCTCCAGGATTCAAAGCCCGGAGGAGGTCCCGAGCACCCCAAAGCTTCCACCAGCCTTCCTGAACGGCAGGAAGTCTGGGGAACTAAATGGTTTCAGAACGCCCACCACAATGCTCTCGGGCGAGCTGGGCTTTCTGAAACCACCCACCACCAAAAACAACAACAGACTCTCAGGAGAACTCAACACCCTCCCCCCGAGGCCCCAGAGTAAGTTCCTCTCCGGGGAGCTCAACATGTTCCGGTCCCACACCAAATTGTCGGGGGAGCTCGGGATCCTAAGCAAGTACCACTACTCATCCTTCAACTCCTCCGAAATGATCCCTAGTTCGGATCACTCTGACAACGACGACAACGATGATGCCAATACATTTTCCGATGCACACGACACGTTCTCACAGCTTGAGTCCTCCTCGGTCAATTGCAGCATCAGCGGGGTAAGCGGCTCGGACCGGCTCGACACAAAGCACTGCCACCCCGAGCCGGGGGTCCAGGGTTCGGTCGAGCCAAGGACCCGCGATTTCATGATGAACCGGTTCCTACCCGCAGCAAAGGCCATGACACTCGAGCCGTCTCAGTATGCTTCTTCGAGAAAACAGCTCGCGGTCGTGGAGCAGCCTAAGGTGGTTCCTAGAGCTAGGACGCCGCCTCCGGGTGGTAGAAATGTGTGTCACATTGTGCCGTACACGGGTCAAGATATCGGTGCAGGAGAAAGTGATGATGAGGAGGAGGAGGAGACGGAAAGCGGGTGTGAAGAGAAGAGTGCGATTTCGGTTAAGATCAAAGCTTGTGGGTTCCTCCCTTGGTTTTGCTCTAAGAACTCTATTCGGCTATTGAATCCGTTGCCTTCGATGAAAAGTCGGTCCAAGAGTGCTCTTTCTTCAGCGAGTAGAGTTGGGAACTTGGTGAAGAATCGATCGTGGAAGTCATCCAGCCCAAAGCTACCCAAGGTAAGTTACTAATTACGATCCTAGTTCAGAATAACTGCAGTTCAGAATAAGTTCAATTTCTTACCGCCTAACATAATGTATGTTTTTGCAGCACGTCCCGTGTGTGAATCACAAGAACAACAAAGTCGAACCATCATTCAAGAGCTGTGAGCTCCAAAAGCCCCCAAAGTACACACCGAGACCGATGTTTTACTCGGGCGAGCTCCCAACCACGAGATCCGGATCCCCCTACCGGAACTCCTCCAGGAGGACCAGCAGCCCATATCGGACCGACTCCCCCCATCACAACAATAACCACACCACCCTCTACCAAAAGGGTGTTGGGGTCCTATCGGTCCCCAAACGGGTCACCCCGTGCGATGAGAACCGGGCCCCCAGGCCCGCCGGCCCGAGGGACGCGTCCTCCAAGAGATTCGACCACCAACAGCTAAGGAAGAAGGAGGAGACAATGTACATAGATTCTGTAAATATCGCGAAAGTATCCCACTCGATACTCAACTTACCGAAGACCAACAGGAGTCGGCAGGCGGATAACCATCACGAGGCCGGGGATCTGAGCAGAAGCGGGCGGTTGGAGATTATGAAGGCGAGGGGAATGAGTGGGCCCCTACTAGTTCAGAGGGTCCATAACAATAATAATAACAACAAATACTACTCCTCGGAATTGACAAACACTTGCAGGGAGCTGGTTGTAGTTGGTAGTGACGATGATCGAGGTGGGATTGTTGGTCAGTCGCCGCTGATCAACCCTCCTCTGCCAAAATCGCCATCGGAATCTTGGCTGTCGCGCAAGCTTCCCGCGGTGTCTCCTAGGAACTCGGTCTCTTATTCTAAGCAGACGGTCCAATCGTCCAGGAATAATCAGAATGCCAAGTGGGAAAACATTGTCAAGAGCTCACATTCGCGACACGATCTTGGGAGGTACTCTGAGGTAAACTATCCAAAACACTCTAATCCCTAGATTCGGATGCTAAAACCCTAACCTAAGCTATGCGCCACGTACAACCTATATATACTTGAGCCAAATAAACTTGTTGGCAAGTTCTGTGTCTATCATGCTAAAACTGACAAAAGTCCCGAGTTATATGGCACAGAGATGATTTAACTCATCCTATGTCTTTCTCTTACAACTATCGAGATAAGATTGTCTTTATCTAGATTTCCTTAGACCATGCGTCAACGTACCCTACACGAGAACTTGTTCTCTTGACTTCCAACAAAAAGTAGAGACTCAAACATTGTGTTGATGTCATGCAGGAATTGGTAACTCATGTTCCTCAGAGGCAGCAAACCTGGAAGTGAAGCTCCCGATACTCGGTACACTAATCTTCTATATACAATGACAAGAAGAGGATGGATTCTTTTACCCTAGCTGAAGATTTACAAGTTTTTACATCATCAATCTTCAGCGCTGTTCTTATTCATTCTTTACCACCCTCGATTAATACGAGGGTACGTAAAAACTGAAAAAAACTGGTGTGCTTGAACTGCATAGAGTTGTAGTTTTATTTACAGTATATTTACTCTGCTTGATCTATATTAGGAGGCTTTCGGTTCCGACAAGTGGGTTTGTTGTGAACCAGAAGATAGAATGATTATATTTTCTGGGTTTCAGCTTTCGGTTATGAAACACAAGGAAAAGCTGTGATAGATTTGTAGAGTTTCGGGTTTCGAAACCCGGGGTTGTTCAGACATAGTTGTAAACATGGTTGCCTTGTATTAAAACAGGAAGCAGTTGGGTTGTTAAATAACCTCTGTATTATTATTGGACTTCACTGGAAGATTCACAAGTATGAAGTATTCACTAGTGAACATTAATTATATGTATTATATATATATATATGCTCTTTAGATAGTTTTTGAATCAATAATTGCTTCATCTGATATGCTCAAATCTGGTTGAAAATTCTAAGTCATAAAAATTTCCTATAAATTCTAGTTATCCTCAATATGAATGTGCAAATCTTTTACAAGGTTTATTCGAAAGGCTTTGTAATTTTAAAAAAAAAATCTCAAAAATCATCTTAATGTCCATAAAAATTGTTTTGTTACAAAAAAAAAAAAGATCTCCAAAATCAATAAATAATAATTTTATATTTATTTCAGCCACTGGCTCGGTTTTTATGTGGTTGGTATGATGCGAAAATGGTACGGAATTGTGAAATTGTTGAAAATGCAGCAAGATGTGTAATGATATGGTAAAATTTGTGGAACGTGTGATTGATGTGGTAGGTGATGAGAGATAATGAAAAATAAAGGAAAAAACTGAGGAAATATATTGGTAATGATTGTGATAAAGTCTAGAATAGTCTGATAAAATGTGGAAGAATATTGAGTAGTATGATCATTTTGGTACCGCACCATGCCGTACAAAAGAATACGGAGGGTGAGGTCCCAATCCCAAAAGAACAGATGCCGGTGTGATTTTTCTTTGTATTGGTTCCATTGCCAAAAGAAAAAATACAAATAATTAGATTTTACTATTTTTTATCAAAAACAATTCACCGTATAGTCTAGTACTCTCGATATCACGAGATCTAGCAAGATTCTCATATATAGGCACTGTTCTTTTATGCGGCTGACAATCTGCATTGCCACAGTCCACCACACTTTGCCACAACTCACCACAACATAACTGTTTCACCACAACTCACCACAAATTACTTTTACAAATTAATTATATATATATCTTTAATATAAATTTTCAATCAATATTTTTTCAACTCACTTTTTCCAATACAATACTTTTTCAACCAATGTTTTAATCATCCAAAAACAATACAATATTCCAACTCACTTTTTCCAATTACTTTTTCACAATTACCAAAACAATAAATAAATATATATATATATATATATATATATATATATATACAAAAAAAAAACCCCTCCACAACTTACCAATAGGCCCTGTTCTTTTATGCGGTATTTTGCGGAATGCTGTGATGAGATGTGGTGGAATTGTGGTGGGGTGTGGTGGAATTGTGGTAGGTTATTGGTATGTGGGGTAGGTGAGGAGAGAGAATGTAAAAAGTAGAGGAGAAAAGTGAGGAGAGAGAAAAGTAATGATTTGCAGTAAAATGTGGTGGGTTGTGGCAAATTGCGATAGGTTGTGGCACCGCAGTTTGCCAACCGTAGAAAAGAACAGGGCATAATCCACGACAATTCCACCATACTCGCCACAATTTCACCACACGATATCGCGTCATATCACATCACACCGCATAAAAGAACAGGGCCATAGATTTTAATTTTATCATTGACTATAATTTTTGAACAGATTTAACAGCAAATAACTGCCAAAAATGGGGGTTTTTTTTTCTACCATTTAAATACAATTTGGGGGATATTTTATATTTATGTTGTACTATAGATTACTAGGAGCCCTTTGGAATAATTAAGTTAGGAGTTAGATCACCGTCTATTTAGGTGGGCTCCCAAATCCACATTTAGGACAAACATTGCTTACTAGGGCCCTAGAGGTAGAGGCTAAACCCTAATACTACTGTACAAACAAAACATATTAGAGATCTACTCCCAGATTTGGACCCTACCCTCTAATTATTGTTCCATAAAGCATCCAGAATCTTTAAAGACAAGGTACTTATTAGTTATTGGCCTGAGACAAAGTGCCAAATCTTCACTCCAAAAGAGGAGTCTTGGCCTCTTGGTTTATTTTGGACCCGATCAAATTAGCCAATATTAAAATTTAGACGAGAATCGAGTAATTGACATCCGACAGCAAATGCTTTTCGGATTTGATTCGGACCAGACAGTTGAGGTATACATAAATCCAAGTCAAAATCGAGTTCACACAATGGAAATAAGAAAACAGAAGTGACCGGATTTCAACTCAAATCATCATTATCAAAATTTGGACGAAAAACTTATGACCACGGCCAGATCTTCTCTTCTGAGGCCGGACAAATACACCAAGTATTTTTTTTTGAATTTGTTTTGGGTCGGAGAATTGAGGCATACATAAATCTGAGTCAAAATCGAGTTCACACATTCACCCCAACAGTTAGAACACAACTGCAACAACCCGGAGCTCGGGCAAGCCTAAAAGACAACTATTTACTGTTGATGGTATGAAGGCCAGACAGTTCATTTCAGACACTCGAAGCAAGGCTCGGCTATATTGCATCCTAACATGATTTTTACAACTCAGCTCGCTTTCCATCAAGTAGTACTCATAACATATATACACAAGTGAAGCAACACCTATAAAGGAGTTGAGCCACTGTGACTCGATCATGAATTTTTAGAGTTCGTTCCAGGCAAGCTATGGCCACCAGTTAATCAACAACGAAGTGAAGCGAAGAGGTGAATGATAGAGATGTCTAAATAGGATAAACAGTTCTGACAAATACTACTATCAAAATTAAATCAAGGCTCTCAAATCTATCATCACCTTTTGTGACAAAATGAGTCACGGTTGTCTGTCTGGTGTCTCAAGTTAAAATTCATTGCATTGCATTTATGTACAGGTTTTATACCCACCTATCCACTCCTTCACAGGCTGGTTCGTATCCGGGCTTTGTGATTGCCTCAAACAAATACCTAATGCCAAAGCTAGTAGTAAGACCAAATTATTACCACATTGAGCGAGTCGTCAGCAGCAGCAGCATGAGAAAACCCCCCCCCCCCCACCCGCACGTGCCTCCATGCAAACTCGGTAGTTTGGTCGGTCCACAAGCCCGTCGTCTTCGGTAGTTTCAATGACAGATGTGCAGCCAATCAAAACCCTAAGGCTTCTTTGGAACGGGACCTTTATACTCGCCCCGGATGACCACAAAGTTTTCAGGAGGTTGAATCTCTTCTAGCCAAACTAGGTTGTTCACATCTACGCCCTCTAGTTCGATCCCATCTGGCAAAAACCCGGATGGGTAAAAATATATCAGTTATAAGCAACACAAACTACAGTAACGATGTTCATTGAGGTAAGGTTGGCTACATCTGGATCTCTCTAGACCCCGTGTACCCAGATGACCACCAAGTGGGTCCTGCAAAGTTCCGGGGGAGAAATTGAAATGTAGACAATTCTTGTCTCAGTACACTTTACAAGAAGCATAGAGACTGGTTCCAAGAAATTGTGTCAATTATATACAACAGAAACAATCATGTTTGTTGAGGTAAGGTTGCCTACATCTAAATCTCCCCGGGCGTCGCTAATGTGGGCCCCACACTAGGACCTATTAGTAGTTGTATAAGAACACAAGCGACAACTCCTAATGTGGGTCCCACTTACAGAGGGTTTGGGAAGAAGATCACCATCTAGACAGTCTCATCTCAACGCACATTACCACAAGCGGATCGACTTTTCAAGAAAATGGTGTCAATTATAAGCAATGATGGAAAATGAAAGTTTGTTAAGGTAATAAGACTGTCACTATATGGATCTCCCCGGACCTTATTTATGCGGGACACACACTGGGAGTTGTTGCATGAACAACATAAACCACAACTTCCAATGTGGGTCTCGCTTACGGTGGTCCGGCAAGAAAAGTGAAATGCAGACAGTTTTATGTCAGTGCACATTACTAGAAGATGAGAAACTAATCATAAGTAAACGTATCACTTATAAGCAATGATAGAAAATGGTGGTTGGTTTGATGATGATGAGTAGGGAATGGATCTTACCGGGTAACTGTAAGTCTTTTCTAGGAGATCTTCTGAAATAAGCGCAGTGGCGGCCATCTTCAGTGGAATACGGGGGAGTAAGAATGTCAAAAATGGCACACGGAGTTATAGCTTTGAAACAATGGATGTTGCCGCCCTTTGTTGGGTAGAGAACAGTCGTACCACAAGGAGCCGTCATTTCCTCGTCCCTGACAAGCTTCGCAGGTCTTGCTGCAAGGGCCCAACGTGACAACCTAGTTAGTTAGAGACCCAAGGAAATCTGTATTGAGTTTTGAACAACTTTGTTCTCCCAATTTAAAAAAGACAAATGAGAAGTTTCTCCCCATACGACTAACAAGATTTTAGCTTCCACTAATCATACGAAGGGTCAGTCCAATTTGTGGGTAAGGTAAGACAAGATAAAGTTAATTTTTGATAACTTTTGATAAATTTAGATATGTTTGGCTAAGTTTTCATAAATGTACGTAAATGGTTAATGAAAGGTTCAATTTTTCTACCCACCAATTTCTACCAACCCATAATTTAAGAAATGTACGCGCTTTTCTTTAATTTCTCTATAACTACAGCAGGTGGGATAGAGGATGCACCTTGTGATGATTCAGGAAGATCTGGTAAATCAACCCAATCGTAAGATCTTACTTGCAAACTTCCATAAACAAGCTTGCTCAATACCGTCATTCCAGGGTGGTTGTGAAGTGGTATGATGGATGAAGGCGGCATGCAGAAGATCCCAATCTGCACAAGGATGGTCACAACTATCAGTGAAAAAGAAACACCTCTCGGTGGAAGCTCAAGAAGGGTTGATATGATGGACCATGTTCGGCAAACTACCTATTAGTTGTTTCAATAACTATTAGCTGTCAGCTGTCTAGATTAGCTATTTGCAGGAAATGTATTTGCCAAAACTAGCCGTTTGTGAGAAGTTAATCCAAAAGGCTACTTAAATTTTGAAAAGTAGCTTTTAGGGTCCAAAAAAGTTATTTACCAAACACTTCAAATAGCTTTTTAACCTTGACGAGAAAAGAAATTGCCTCAAAAAGATCTTTATGAGGCCAAAGAGCTATTTCAAAGAGAGACGTTTCTTACCGTGAAACTTTCACATTCATGAATATGCAGATACTTTATGGGTGGAGGATACTGCTGCTGACTGCCATTTCGACCTTTCCTTCCGTTGCTTACAGGAGGAGTAGGTTTCCATTTTTGGGCCGCTAGTGCCTCCTGATCCATGCCCACATTTGCAGGTTTCAATTCATCTGCAAAGAACATTTTTTAATAAGTCGGCAACATCAGCAACACATTTATACAAGATTATATCTCAATATTTCTTTCCATCACTAAGGAGAAATCTTCGAAAGCATAGAACATTGCAACTTTGCATTCAACAAAACACATCAGAAGTTCTCTGAACTTCATATACAGTCATAGTCAGCCTAATCAATGTCAACAAAGTACCATTTGCAATCGTTTTTCCATGGATCCAAGCATCCTACTTGAGTATGAAGAAGAAAAGCAGATTTGGACTTTGTATTGCTGAATTGCCATCATATGCCAAATACACAGGTTGAGCCTCCATAATATGTCCCTAATACTGAGCCTCAGATATGTTTGTAACCTAACCCAATTCACCCAAAATCATGTCACAAAATGCAAAAGGAAAACAGACAGCAAAGCTAGCAAACTTTGCTAACCATTTTGTCAATTAAGTGATGCCCATAAGTTGGTTTTTAGTACAGGAAATGAGACAATGTTTGCAATATATTGATACGCTTATCCTCTTCATTTTGAATTCACGATTTTGTTCATCCCCTAGACAGCTCATTATTTAAAACAAAAAGGCATCAACATATAGCAAAGGCATCAATCCAAAGGCCACGCGTTACTCAATCCGCCTTCCCCTTGAGAATTTGAGCATTCAACTCTCAACAAGGACACTTCCAAAGGCCGAAATCCCCCCCCCCCCCCACAACAACAACAACAACAAAAATGTTCGGGTAACGCCGTAACGGTCATCAATTTCTCATCCGGAGCCAATTCGACCGACCAAAGTTCGAACAGGACCCAAACTTTTGCCAACGCAAGCCAAGTGTACATGCAAACTCAGTCCCACAGCACCCCCAAAGGCGAGCTAGTATTTTCAATATATGGCAGTCTACTTCCCTCCATCCCCCTTTCATAAAAGAATTTGACAAACACGTAATGCCGCACTCAGTAAGAATCCAATCCAAAAACTCTGCCCTATGACAGCCTTTTTTCTATCTTCCCAATCTCAAATCTTATCTACTCAACCCTGATAACCCAGTTAGCTCAGAGAACCTACAAACCTGAATCCATACACACAAACACAACTTAAGTTCTCACATTGCCCGACATTCAAATTTACATCACAAATGCAATATCAAACTAATAACACATCCCAATTGAGTTACTTTCCCCATGCTTTATGATAGACAAGGACCACAACTGACATTCCAAGTGGTTAAAGTCCCCCTCTAATATCAAATATACCACATTCCCGCAAATAATGATTCATAGAAATTAGAATAGTCAGGCAATGAACGCATAACACTCGAAAATAGTGAGATTCAATTTGAACCTCATGGACCGGGGGAAAGGGGACAGGCGGACAGCACACATGTACGACTAACTGAAACTTAATTTAATGCACCACGCCACAGAAGATGAAAGACTTCCACCTTACTGCTAAGAGTAAAAGTAATCTCTAGTTATCTTCACAAGCAAACAGCTTGAGCACTGTCGTTTTCTGAGTGTAGTGGGAATGAAACGGGTAGAGTTTACATCAATTTGGAAGTTAACATTCCCCGTGATCAACGCAGGAAATTGATCCCACAGAAAAGAATGCAGTACAAGACATTACCAAGTGAAAGTTGTATGTTTGTTAAGAAAGGGAAAGAATACTCAACTAACTCTAGAAGTGACGGGACACTTCATAAGAGCTCCTGGGACAAGACGAATTCCCATGCGCAAACCTAAATCTGTAAAACCCAGACCACCTTTCCTCGAAAGAAAAACAATAATAATAAAGGAGGGGATTCTCGAACACTCAGCAGCATTCACCCAAGAGAAACCAGAATTACCAAAGATTGCCCGGAAACGACGAAATTATTACATCACACAGTTACAAATGGAGCCAATAACTTCCCCTATTGAAACTAAAAAGAGCTAAACCAAAAACATCAGAGAATAGGGACCAAGTTGGAGTCATAAATTTATGTTAATCATACAAAAAGCAGAAGAGAATCAACCACATAGGCACCAACATCCCAGAAACAAAATCAATAGCAACTCGTGAATAATGTGACAAAGTACTCAGAACAATGAATAAGGCCAAAATTCACATGTGATAAGCATAAACAAGCATGTACTCTTTACCTCAAACTATTAAAATCATTCAATATTCAATATGTTTTCACATTTTTATTTTTTTTTTGGGAAGGGGGTTAAACCATTCATGAAAGTAAGGTTTAGCAATAAAAGATTGTCAAGAATCAAGATTCCAACCTAGGATAGCACGAACTTTTTCAAGAGCCTCCTCTGATTTCGGACCATTGGGTGTGAATGAATCCTTGCAAGCGTTGTATATTTTCTTCACAACGGGCATGATGTGACCAAACTACAAGATCAAATCAGCTGACCAATCTCAGTGTAAACTAGTATACACCCAAAAAGATCAGGATTTTATCAATCACTTCAAGTAGTATGCATCAATCTTCTTCTTTCTCTGCAACAAAAACCACATATCTCAGTTAGACCTACACATACCCAGCAAATCAAACAACTAATCAGGGCAAAATCAAACCCACATCAAGAAACAAACAAAGGAAGAATCTCTCAATCACAGAAGACTATCAAACAAAGTAACAAACCCTCGATTCAATTCAACCTCAAAAGTTATAATGCAGAATCAGACGAATTCCATCGAACCCCAGATGAGAACAGTTCATTCAGTCCCTACCCATCACATCAATTAGACCTAATTCCATCCATCCACCATTAGGGTCATTCTTTTTTCTCTGGCAACTATTCAAAAACCCTAGAATCAAATACCCAAACCCAGAATGCCCACAGAATTCACCCCAAAACCCAGAAAGAAGACACGATGACTAACCAAACTCAGCATCAAAAAGTCTCCTAGGACCCCTAAAACATGGAGTAATGCACAAGCTAACAGTAGGAAGAAAACTCGGGAGAATTAGATCAGAGAAGAGAAAGCACCTGATACGAGAAAGACCCGGAAAAAAGTAGAAATTTTGTGAGTGATTATTGGTCGATGTTTATGCGAAATGAAGACAGAAAGAATCAGGGAAAAGGAGAAAAGAGTATAGCATTAGCGAAGGAGGGAGGGAGGAGCCCTGCCTGGTTCGCTCGCTACAGCCAGATGGACGCACCAGTATCACGATTTGGGGGACTCATTTTTTTCAACCTCTATTTATTAGTCTTTTTCAGTTTTTTCTTTTTTTGGGTTTTTGGGTTTAATTTTTCAGCCTTATAAGTTAAATGGAGGTATGGAGTTTTGTCCCAAAAATCAAGAAGATGCTTTCTTTTCTTTTCTGTTTTTTTTTTTTTTTGGGGGCTCGTGTTAACTTGGGGTAGGTTTTTCTAATGAAAGGGAAAAAAATTTGGAGTTGACTATTGATTTATTCTATTTGATTAACACCTTATCACCGGATTGAATTTGTATGGTTTGACCTGAAAATTTTGGGAGGCTTACATAATATTTAGTTTGCGTCAAAGGTATTTTGATTCGACCTTATGATCCATTAAATAAATATATGTCATAACATTTTATTAAAAAAATAAGCGAAATGTTTGTCATTTGTAATAACTTATATGTTTGATGTTGAACTTTTCTTTCTTATTTCGAATTTGGAACTTTGAATTTTTTTAGTAGATATGTGTCCTAAAGTTTTAAAATTTTAGAGTTTTTTCAAATGAAATTTGATAAAATAATAAATATTAAATTTTGTATTTCAGAGGCCACGGACCCGATGACCAGACCCGACCCGTGACCCGTAGAGTCAGGGTTGAGGTCAAGGAACCCACACCTGAAGTTTAGGTCCGTCATGGTTGAGGATCATGTGACTTTTGACCCGACCTTTGAACAGGTTTAGACTCAGTGTTGATGACCTATGAAATTCGATTGCAAGTTAAGAGAGATAACTATTTGTCAAAGTTTTGAGTGGAGCACTGCCCGGAAGATCCTGTCCATCCCGACCCGAAATGTTGGGTCGGATCAGGATAGCCTTGAATGGGGCCTCACTGAAAATGGGCGATTCTCGATCAAATCGTGTTATGCCTTTATTAAAGTCGAAGAAATGAAAGAGGGTAAGCCAACACCCCACCGATTATGGGAAACAAATTTGGAAGTTGAGGGTGCCGCCAGAATGGAAGATATTTCAGTGGAGTTGTGCGCGCAATGCGTTGCCTTTGGGATGGAATACGACGGAGAGCGATAAGGACGTGGAGGGTCTTTGCCCCTGTGCCAGAGTCAGAATTCATAGACACTATTACACCTATTTGGGGAATGCACCATTACTGATCATATTTGGAGGGCTAGTGATCTTGGCATCAAAATGCAGGTCAATCTCCTACCTTCTAACAATGATTGGTTAGAAAACTAGTTTGTTTTATTGTTTGAACAGGATAAGGACTCACAGAGAGCTGCCAAATACTTCACGGCGGTGATGTAGGAAATCTGGATTGCTTGAAACAATAAGGTATTTTGAAATATGGTGAGTAGCCCAATAGTATAATGGATAATATCAAGAAACACCTGAGTCTATGGCTTCGAGGGGAAAATGTAAAGGCCTCAGGTCAGAAGACAATCAACAACGACCAAAATAGCAATCGAAAGGAGTTCCAATGGAAGTTAAATGTGTCGACCCAGGAGGAACGCGCGTGTCTTCTTAACGGATGGAGCTTGGAAGAACTCTAAAGTTGACGCGACATGGGTCCACATTAAAGGTCAAGTACAACAGGATTGTGCTATGTGGTGTGTGTCTGCGGGGTCTCCTATTATCGTGGAAGCTTTGGCCATTGAAGCGGTTTTGATTCATGCTTCCGACAAAGGTTGGGACAATATTGTCATTCGAACGGACTCACAACGCCTGGTTGACAGTTTCTGTCAACCATCTATCATCCCGAGAAGCGTCAGACCGGTTCTAGCCAATTGTTAGTAGTTATTCCATGGGTTTAAGTCGATAACAATTTCTGAAGTGGCCCTTTCTGATGTTAAGCCGGCCCACAACCTTGCAGTTACCGCAAGGAAGAGGGGCGGGTTGTAGTTAGTTTAATTTTTTTTTTTTTTTTGTACCCCACCTTCACCGCCTAAAAAATAATATTTGTCAAAGGTTACTATAATATACTGAAATTCATTAAAACTTACACATATATCAACACATACTTTTGGAAAAATTATGGTCACTTACCCCTTGCACGCTAATAAAGCAATCAAACACACTAATATCTTTTCCAAAACATGCTAGTATATGTAGCAAACCGCAATATTTCTATATCAATGTTCAATTATTTTATGTAAGTGAATATTATTATAATATTCTCTAAATGTTTAAGTTTCATTGAAAATTTGATTTGCATGTTTTGATTCTTTTGTTATTGTACCTTGGTTGATTATTGTAATGCCCCGACTCCTTACCGATAACTGCTTAAAAGATCGTTGATTGGCCTCACAAATCACTACGAGTCTTTCCATCGTATTTCGTCCTCGCTGACACGTTGTCTGGGAAAACTACTCAGGATCGAGGTCACCCTTCCTGAGACTACTGCCAGCCAAACACGCTTAATTAAGGGCCTGTTTGGAGAGAAAAGTGGAATGGGTATGGAATTAGAACCTTGAAATGAAAGTGTTTGGTGAGCAGTGGAATGGAATCAAAGCTATAGTTATAGTATTTGTTATAATAATAATAATTATTATTATTATTATTATTATTGTTATTATGACAATAATAAAATTTTAATAATTAATAATTATCAATTATTAATTAGTTATTATTACATATTAATTAATAATATTATTAATATAAATTACAAATTATTACTTTTTATTAATTAACAATTATTATCAATGGAAAATAATTAAATATTATAATTATTAATTAATTTTTAATTGTTGACATTTGTATCAATTAGTAATTTTATTATATTAATTATTAATAATTATAATTAAATATTAATTATTAATTATTATAATTATTTATTAATTATTAATAATTATCAATTATTATTAACTAATTATAATAATTACTTATTAATTATTAATATATATTTTTATTATTAATTATTAACTATTAATTACTAATTTTCATATTACTAAATTACTAATTATTATTAATTAATAACACTTAATAATTATTTTTTAGTAATAATTATTCATATATACATTTATAATAATTATTGTTATTATAATTATTATTAATAATTATAATTATAATTATTATAATTATTATTATTATTATTAATTTTTATAATTATTATTAATTATTAATTGTAATAATAATAATTATTATTAATTATTAACAATTATTATTATTATTTATTATTTATTATAATTATTATTATAATTATAATAATTATTATTAATTATTAATAATTATAATAATAATAATAATAATTATTATTATTATTATTATTATTATTATTATTGGTTTTGTTGCTGTTGTGAAAGAAGAGGGATAGCCTATTCCCCCACATTTGGGAGGTTTCTAATCCCTCTATTTGGGAGGGATAGCAAATCCCTAGGGATTGCAATTCCATTCCAGGAACTGCTCTCCAAACAGAAAAACAGGAATTAGAACTCATTCCTACTCAATTCCATTTCTGTTTTGCTCACCAAACAGGCCCTAAGGAGTTCCCAACGGATGAACTACCTTAAAAGAAGATACACATTGATGATATAAGTAGTCATTTCAATCTCTTTAAGCCACACTTTAACCACATATGGGAATGTTACAAGCCCCCCACTTAAGCGCACAACGTCCTCGTTGTGCCACCATCTACTCCATAATCTTTGCCCCACTAGGTGACTGCCCAAGGATCTCCCATCCACTGGCACAGCTCACGGTCACGGGTCGACTCTGATACCATCTAAAACGCCCAGACACCTCCCGGATTACGGACATTACCAATAACTACTTCAAGGATCGTTGACTGACCCCACAAATCACCTCGAATCTTTCCAACATGCTTCGTCCCCGCTCACACGCTTTCTGGGAAAACTTCTTAGGAGGTCACTCATTCTAACACTACTTCCAGCCAAACACGCTTAACTGAGGTTCTTTGTAAGAATTTTGATTATTAGTTTAGTTTTACGTTTACGCGAATAAAGTTAGTCTTTTCTTTTGTAAGAGTTTTTATCGTACCTTTAGTTAGGGTTTTAAGTCTCTTTCTAGAGTTTTGTTCAGTTGGTATGATCTAATCCGTATAACTTTCTATTAATGAAATCGTAATATTTGGTTTCAAAAAAATTACATGCCACTACTTTAATTGTGAAACTACAGAATTTTAATGAGTTTTGAAGAGCCATTTTGGTCCGACAAAAAGCAGCATGTGATAATAATAAAATGTAGGTAGGATTTTCCAATTGATTTGCTAGTTCCACTAAATCTAATGTCAGTTATAGTATGAGTTCAAACAATAGCCAGATTCAATGTGGCAACTTCTAATTAACTTTTTTTAATCTTAACCAAAGACATAGACGTACTAGATTCAATGTACATTTTACCAAACAACAATGTAATCTTATGCATGCAATTGTGGGATTATGATGTCGACTAATTCCGTAATTAGTAGCTTCTAATGACTACATATTAAGCTTAAGTTAACCTCATTTGGGAACAAGATACAAGGAGAATATGTTTTTGATGTTAAACATTGAAAAGAGTATCAAGAGTGAAGAAATGTAACCTACCCTTTGGATATGTGAAATCTATATATGTACACTAACTTTTCCATGGGATAACTAAGAATAATTAGTAATTAAATACTTTAAAAGTTAGGGATTTCCTAATTAAAGAAATTACAAAAAAAGAAAGAGAAAAATAACAAAATTAGGAATTATTTATTTTACTATTAAATATATAAATACTATATTAAAACACAATTTCATAAGAAGAATCTAAAGCTAGTGTTGAATTTAGATAGGTTTGGTTACTCCAAAGCTAATTCCAGACCCATAGACTCCATTCATTCACAAAAGTTTTTAAATATTTTTTGGCATTAATTTAACGTACTTTGGGGTATTGAATAATAGTGCACCAAACTATTTTCTTGGATGATAATATTTTTTTTACAAGGGTAAGTTCGGGTCATCTAAACTGGGCTCCTATCTCAGAGGTACATCACTTGGACTTAGTGGCCTACGAGGGAGGGAGGAACCTAAACCCAAGCCCATAGACTTGGTTCATAACTCTGCTTATCTCCATATAAGGAGACTTGCAAGCCATGAGAATATATCTCATGACCTCCAAGACGAAAAGTCACATATAGGGGGTGTTTGGTTACCCAACTTTTTGGGTATCTTTTAGCTTTTTAAATAGCTTTTAGCTTTTTGACCAAGGTTAAAAAGATGCTTGAGGTGTTTGGTAAGTAGCTTTTTATATTAGCTTTTTAGATCCAATAAGCTAGTTTTCAAAAAGCTAGTTGGTGAAGCTTTTTGATGTAGCTTTTCACAAAAAGCTATTTTACCAAACACTTTTCCTACAATCAGCTAACCCAAACAGCTAAAGTCAAACGTCTAATCTAAACAGCTATCAGCTAACAACTACAAGCTAACAGCTAACAGCTACTAGCTATCAACTGGTTGCCAAACAGGGCCTTATACCAAGTGAGCTATTAGCTGATTGATTTTCTTGGACAATAATATACTGTACTTTAAAAGTTTTAAACAACAATATACCAGGAATGATTACGACGATAAATGACTTGACATCGATGGCCTGGAAAAGTCAAAAGTGATAGATATTAAAAAATAAATAAGGTAATACTTATTAGCATTACTTAACAATAACTTATAATTTAAAATAAGGATAAACAAGAAAAAATACCAGAAAACAAACCAATTATTAATCTTAAAAATTCGTTTTATTTTGATTCATATGTACTTTGAATCTTTGATGTCCTTACCTATGGATTTCAAGCTATTGTACAATACAAATTTCTGAAACTTATCTTTCAAACTTTTCAACCCGATTTGTGAAAAAAACTATTCCATCCATTTTATATTATTTGTCACTGTAATTAATTTTATTTCTCATAATATTTATCATTTTAGAATTCCAATAACATACATTCACTTATTTTACTCCCTCCATCTCAAATAATTTGTCCCTTTTACTTTTTTACGGTCTTTGAGACAAAATTTTGACTATTAAATTTTCACGTTTTATCTTAGCAAAACTTGTAATATTATATTTAAGTAAAAACATTTTTCATTATAAATTTATGTAATATTCATGTACAATAACTCAATATATAATTTGAAAAATTAATTATCAAAATTTAAAAAATTTGACCATATTAATCAAACTAGGACAATTTATTCAATATAAAAGGGATATTAATTTTTCCAACTACATCTCTTTTTTTTTTATACTATTACACCATTATTATCTATCCTATCAATCACATCCCCAACCACTAAAAACATCCCCACTATATGAAACATTCCCTTAATTTTGCTTTTTTGTAGGTTATGCTTGTAAGTTGTAATAATGGTGCTCAGGGCACTAGCATTTCCTTATGAGTTTGAATAAAATGGTTTAATGACCACAAATTATCTAAGGAAAAAAACATTCCCACTATTCTCTATCAGGGTTTTATTGATTTTTATGAAAAATCTTAAAGAGTTATATTTTAGAATGGAAGGAGTACTTACAATAATAATTTGAAAAAGCAAATCCAATTTCCTTTAACAATATATTTCTTTTGCTTTTATTTAAAAAAAAACTTTTCTTTTGGTATGGATGCTTTGGAGTCCATAGTCTAGATATTCTCAACCCCCCCGTTGTTTTTTAGGTAAGTAAGATATAATGTAAAGTAGAGAAGGTAAATAAAATTATGTAAATATTGGTAGATAAAGTAATCTAAGTAAGATAAATCATATCAGTCACTATAAGTTTTTAAATATATACTTTAAAATCATTAATAAGATAGTTTAAATCAGGTAAGTCACATACTTCACTTACTTATTAAATATATGAATTTTGAAATATATATCATGTAAAATATTTTAGATTGTGTAAATAAGATAAATAAAAATAGATAAGATAAATTAATAAAAGTAGACAAAATAAACAACTTCTTGTTTAATTCTCTAAAAACAAGGTCATTATATTGACCTAAGCACAATGTCTCTCTAATTTTAAATCTTAGGCTAATTGAAATAAATTTATCTGGATTTAATTGATTTAGAGATAACATTGCTACATCAAAAGCCCAATACCACATTTCACATTCAGAATTGGATAGGGGGTGAACAAAACTGGATACCCGCCTAAAATTTAAGGATCCGGCTCCAGATTCATTAAGTAATGGATTCTGATTTTAGGATCCAGTCCCAGATCCATTTTAAACTGGATCCTAATTTTAGGATCCAGTCACGGATCCACTAGGAATAGATCCGAATCCGGGTACCCTGATTGAAAACTCACTATCACTGTCCAAATTTTTATTCTTACGTTGCCAACTGCGATTTGGAGATTTCAATGACATTGATCCACTCAGTCACTACTTCCAATTTCAATATGGAAAGGTTTGAAGGATAAGAAGGTTTATGGCAGTGAGGATAGAAGGAGTAGCGACTTAAGTTATAAGCAAAATAAAGGTTTCTTAATGCATGACGTGGAACATGGATCCAAGAGTATAGTTTTGGCTGATTGAATTGTATAATTATATGGATCTTGGACACTGGGTCCGATTTCGGATTTGGATTTGGGTACCCGATTTTCCAGCCCACCCCTAGAATTGGAGATGTTTTAGGGAACCTTTTTGAGGTTTATGTGTTGTTGCCCACATTATTCTTTCTTCCCCCAAAACTTTTTATAGGAAGTTTCTTGACCATTTTAGCCTATTGTATTCATTGCTCATTTACAAACATTGGTTATTGCTTATTGAGCATTAATTCCTAAGATAATTGAACTTAAGGGATGACCCATTAGATAAATATATCATAAAATATTTAGCAAAACTTTGAAATTTCAATTTGTGAAAAATGAGGGGACCCAATAGATATTGACATGACAAAAAATAAAAGGAATTCTTTTATTTTTAATTTTTGTTTCAAGCTACCCGACTGTCCTACCATGTCAGCCCGTTGAATCCTCAAATTTCTCACAAATTAAAATCTCAAAGTCTTACTAAATATTTTATGGTCCATTTGCTTAATGGATTATCCATTGAGGTTCAAAATCCAAGCAAGACATTTTCATAAAAGAAATACCCATGGATATGCAACCATGCATGGATGGTATGAAACCATTGCTCTTCTTCAACATATAAAATAAAAAATAAAAAAATAAAATAGATATTTTTCACAAATTAGAACTTCATAATTTTACTTGAAATAATTTTACGGATCATTTATTTCATTGGTCATCCCATGATGTGAATAGTCCTTACCCTAAGTAGTAATTTCTATTTGAGTATTTGGTAATCCATTATTGGGACTATGGCCTATGGGTATGACCTATGGGTGGCCTTCTTGCTTATTAGAGAGGGTTATTGACTTATTGATATTAAGGAATGGCCTAAAAAGTAAATTGACTAGGAAGGATTAAAAGGACAAAGAAATCTCAAATTGTAAAATATATGAAGATATAAAAAAGATGAGGTGACCTGACTTTTTTTAATTGATTTTTTTTTTTATTTTTTTCAATCATTTAAAAAAATTAAATTCAAAAAAAATCATATAACCTCAGTCTTTTTAATCTTCATATATTTTACAATTTGTAATCTCATTATCTTCCTGATTCATTGCAAGGAATTTGCTTCTTGGGTCATCCTTTGAAGTCAACAACCCTATTTGAAGGTACCAAAGCCTATAGTCAATTGGGCTTTATTGGCAATCATTATCGTTCTTTTCGTGGCCCAAATATCTTTTTGATGAAACCCACTAATTTCGTCATATATCAAATGGATCATAAATTGCACCCCCCCCCCCCAAAAAAAAATGTATCTTCTAAATTTTCATAGGTTTTAACTATATTATTTTGGATTTTAAATTAGTTTCTTGATATTTTAAGTTGGTTTTCAAAGAACTTCGTGAGTTTCTTTTTGTATCTAAACTAGTTTTCAAAGTTGTTTTTTGAAAAATTATTGCAAGTATACATAAATTAATATCTCCATGAACTTCGGTTATCGGGAAAAGCGGGCATACATCTGTATTTCGATACAATGTTTGAATGATGGAGATTTTGATAATTCTAATATTATGTAATTATTATAAATATTGTTTTTCCCCTCTTTGAAAATTATTTAATATATTAGAAATTCAAATTCAAATTCAAATATTTTAAGTGTAAACTCTTCAACTGAATTTTCAAAGTCCCAATAAAAATATTGAAAATTCAAATTCAACGATAGCTAGATGAGTGTTGAAAAGAGGAAATCTCAATTATGTTTATGATCACTTGATATGTTCCCACGGGAGAGTAGTCTTTCTCACAATCTAAAACCTAATTAAATAGAGTGACCCCATTGGGTATTTTGGTGAGAGTAGTCTTTCTCATAATCTAAAACCTAATTACTTGATAGCAATGTAGTACTCCCATAGACAATTCAATGGAAATATTAGGTTCGAAAATATCTGTCCGGCCTGATTACCCAAATTTGTCTGACTCGGAGAAAATTGGCTACGATCATAGAATTTACGCCCTAATATTGATATTGATCGAAAATTCTAAACTTTTTTTTCCAAATTTATATTGTCCGAAACCCGAATTATGCTTGCCTAACCCGAAAATACGTGAAATCGGACATCAAACTTTCTGCTGATGTCCAATTTGTCCGAACCCAAAATTTCCCGAACTCCAATTTTTGCCCATTCCGAGAAATATCAAGTAGAAAAAAAACTTTAGAATAAAGACAAGGAAGTATCATATTAGGTGTACCACATCCCACATCTTTGTGTCTGGGTTAATTTGTAAAAAATAAATTATTATTAGGTCAAAGAGAGCAATTATAGAGATTAGAGGACCCTTATGGGTAAAATAGTCATATAATTGTATGATTAAACTACTAGATTAATCCAACCCAAATCATTACAAAACAATACAAAATGCAATTTAAAAGTAATTAAGCATAATCTTTGTTTATTCATCAAATAATGATGAATTTGGGTCTAATCTTTGTGCCTAGAAAAAAATAGCATAAAAGAGTCGAAAGGACAAAGCCGAATTGAGGGAAGCACGCAAGGAATTGAGAGAGAATTTCTAGTAGAATTTTCAATTAGTCAATATTGGTGATTTTTATGACTGTCTTTTCTTTTTTATTTATTTTTTTAAAAGACAAATATTGGGATGATTATAATTGATTTAAATACGAGCTTATAACATAGACACCACGACATATTTGAGCTCTAGTGACACTTATATAGTGACATTTATAATAAATGTCAGTCAAATATAAGGGATGAAATAAAGAAGATATGTTATAGTCACCGTAGCCTTTCTCTAATAGGGTAGCCTGGAGTGAAAATTTAGATAAATTAAAGGCGCTAAAACGAAAATTGAAATGAAAAAAAATGAAAACATTTCAACGCCTTTTATTGACCCAAAATTGAAAAATGAAAACTTAATCCCCCTCTCCCCTCATTTCGTTTGCCCCCTTCATTCTGCTCTCTTCGATTGTCCTCCCTTCACTCTGGCCGATCGTCTTGCTCTCCTTCATTTTGCTTCTTGGCCTTCTTCGGTCGTGCTGCTCCCATTATATTTTCGGCCAGCGAGCCTCCTATTGTTGCTTCATTGGCTGACAACTTCTTCTTCTTCTTCTTGGCTGTTTTTCTCTGGTACGCCCCCTTCATTTTCTCAAAATTTATTGCGAAATCCAATGGTTGATTCTCAACAACTTGTTTCGATTTGCCCTGTTCTTTGGATTGGATAAAATGAGGTCCGGATGAATTGGATTGGTTTGGATAAGTTATGATGCTTGTTTGGAGAATTATGTTTTTAGAGATGATGTTTTTTTGGGAAATTGTGTAAAGTTTGGATTAGATTAGATTAGATTGGATTGAAAAGAGTTATCAACCAAAAGAAATGGACCTTACTTAACTACTACCTCCGTCCCAAATTATTTGTCCATGTACCTAACTTGAGAAAACCAACACATATTGGGAATGAGGTAAAAAATTTATAATTTGTTCAAATTACCCCTACTTTAATTGAAGATAATAGTTGTTGGAATTGTAAAAAGTGTTAGATAAATTTAATAAGGCCCTGTTCTTTTATGCGGTACTCTGCAGTATGACGCGGTATGATATGGTGAAATTGTGGGGGGTTATGGTGTAATTCTGGCGGGTTATTGGTATGTTGTGGTGGTTTTTTGTGTATATATATATATATATATATATATATATATTCATATAAATATTGTATTGGTAATTGTGAAAAAGTAATTTGTGGTGGGTTGTGGCAAACTGCGTTAGGCTGTGGCACTGTAGTTTGCCAACCGTAGAAAAGAACAGGGTCTAATTAGGGGTATAAAAGGAATTACGATTGTTGGAATTATAAATAAGACAAATATTTTGGGATAAAGAAGTTAGGTAAAAAGACAAATAATTTGGGACAAAGATAGTAAATCCATATATCATTTTTTACAATTCCAATAACTATTATTCTCAATTAATATATTGGTAATTTGGGTAAGTTACAAACTTTCCACCTAATTTCCAATATGCATTGGTTCTCCAAATTTAATTAGAGTGATAAACAAAATGGGACAGAGGCAATACATATATTATAATAAATGAAGATTGCATTTGAATTTTGCATATATCTATTCAATTAGTATCTACAATAACTAAATATTCCAAAAAAAAATTGCAAATGACAACCCCTCATTAAAGCTAAAAGTATTGTAATTATGATTGCAAAATAAAAAGTATTGCTACTCACAATCAAATTCTATTTTGATATCCATTTTTTTTGCTAAAATACTTGGATTTAAGATTTTTTATTCAATGATATAAAAGAGGGGTTTTTTTTTTTTTTTTTGGAAAAAAAAGAGGGGTGTTTTGAAATAGTTTGAATTGATTTGATCCTAAACACCCGGGGAAAAAAAGGTTAAAAATTTGCAACCGTCGGTGACAGTTAAACCGGTTAAAAACCTGCCGGCGGGAAGACGTGGGGAGTAGGCCCCACCTAACACCCACCAACGCAGAATTAATGCAAAATAATAATTAATTTCCCCTGACGAAAAAAGGCTTATCATTGGGTCCACCCACAAAAGAAAATTGGTAAAAAATTAATTAAATTTCTCAAAAAAATTTAAATTTTTTTCAAGACTTGAGAGAAAAAAAAGATGGCAGCTTTGATTGACATTGTTGTGGTGGAAGGGTGAGAGGAAGAGAGAGAAATACAAAACCAGATAGATAGAGAGAGAGAGAGAGAGAGAGAGAGAGAGAGAGAGAGAGAGAGAGAGAAGAGAGAGGCAAAACATAGAGAGAGAAAATCCAGGAAAGAGAGAGAAAGAGAGAAAAAAAGAAAAACAAAATAGCGGGAGAACGAGGAAAATTAGCCCCCCTGTTGGAGCTCAATCTTCTTTCCAACTCTTCAATCTGAAGATGGAATGAAGACATGCTCTAAGATCATCTTTTTTCTTTTTTCTAGATTTTTTGGTTTAATTTCCTAAATTTTTTTTATATGTTTAATATGATTTTCACCCCTGAGCTGCCTCATATTTTGTCAAATTCTTGTCAACCCACAAAAAAATTCACCAATTTGTTCAAACCCAGAAAATTTGAGGCTTACCCATCAATGTCAGTGGCTGAAAGTTCAAATCTTTGATGCCATTTGCCTCCTACATTCAGGTAAACCCTCATTTTCTATCTTCATGTTTACATTTTTATCTAACCCTTTTTTGATGTATATATTTATCTTAATGTTGCTTGATTGTAGGGTTATTCTTTGATTCTTTTGTTCTATAATGCCTTCTGTTTGAAGGGTTTTTTTCTCTTTTGTAATTTGGGTGTTTCTCATTTGCATATTTCAGCTTTGCTCATACATTGGTGGCTATCTTGGGGGCAGAACCTGTTGAGCTGCTTGTTTATCTATCCACATTGGCTTTTCACCAAATTAGGGTTTATATTTCAATCACTTCCACAATGAGAGACTCAGAATTGATTGCTGGATTCAAGAAAAGGGTTGTTTTTCTGGGTTATGTTGTAATCATTTAGTCTATTGTGCATACCATTTAATGCCCACCACCTGTTTGTAGAAATTGTGGTGTTGGTGTTGTGGGGTTGGAATTTTGTGTGTAAGTTCATTCATTTCTTCTTTGGTATTAGTTTCTTTGACCGACTCTAGGTCATTGAAGGGTTGTTTTGTTGGGAACGAAAACCTGGCGATTTTGTGTAGTATCGATTCGTGTAGTTGCTGGCTGTTGGGGGATGATCTTTGTGGCCCCACCATTCCAGCAGTTTGTTGAGCGAGCGATGGGGGGAAGATGGAACACTTGTAAGTTCCAGCTCGTTTGTTTCGTTGTCCTTGTTCTTGGTTCTGGTTTTCAAGGCTCCTCTTCACTTAATCTCGAAGGTAAGCACGATATACATACTCTATAGGACATTTTGTGATCAATCATATCACATTCATATGCTTTTTTGTGGTTCATAAATTTGATTGCTGTTTTGGTTTGTGACAATGAAGGATCAATCCTGTTGAGGTTTCGCGCAAGGTTAGAGTTCGATCCCTATAACTCGCTCGCAAGTTGGGATCCCCTGGATCACAGCCCATGTAACTGGCTTGGTGTCAATTGTGTTGACGGCGAAGTACAGATGTTGTAAGTCCGCGTTTTTACACTTTTGTTTAGTTATGCATTTAGTTACATAATGTTTGCTAGAAACGACAATAAGTAATGCTTGTCAAGGTAAGTCTGACTACATCTTGATCTCTCCAGGCCCTGCATAAGCGGGACCTACACTTGGAGTGTCGTCATTGTTGTTGAAAGTTTGCCAGAATTGAGTAGAAAGTGTTAGATGTGAATCGGGTGTTTTTCTATTTTCCCGTGCAGAGACCTAAGTGGACTTTCTTTGGGAGGAACCCTGGCACCTGAGCTTGGTGATCTTGTCAATCTAAGAGCTCTGTGAGTATTATTGTTCGATTCTCATTGATTTCACCTTAAAATCTCTGTGGGGTTGTCGTCATCATTGATTGGTTTATGCTTAACCTGATCATTAATGATCAACCAGTTACAAGTTTAGTAATTAATTTCTGTTGTTGGTTGGAACAGCGTGCTTCACAGTAACCATTTTTCCGGCACAATTCCAGCAGAGTTTGGCTCTCTGACCAAGCTTGAAGTACTCGACTTGAGAGATAACAATTTGACAGGGAAAATTCCGTCTGAGATTGCCAATTTAGTGTCACTGAAACAATTGTAAGCGTTGTAATGCAAATGTTATCCCTACTTCTTCATGCTTTAAATTCTATTGTATGACTCAAATCTTTTGTATTCAGGCTTCTGTGTGACAATGACTTTGAAGGAACTATCCCTCCCGAGCTTGAAGAGCTCACCCTGCTTTCCGAGCTGCAATTTGGCGACAACTTAGCTTCTTTTGACCATTGGTAAGACGTCACCTCTACCAACAATTTCACAATGTGATTTGCTCAGTCTCATAATTTCATGTTCCTACAAAAGATACCATCTTTTTTACGACATTTCACAACATAACTTTTGCTGGTTGTACATCTTTATTCGTAGGTCGAAATTTGCGACCAAATCTTCACTCAACAAGGGGGACACCCACACCATCAATGTAGAAAGTGAGTATGAAATTAATAGCTCAAGTTTACGGTTAGAATCCCATTTGCTGATTTTTGTTCTGTGTGTGGCGGTTCTCAGGTTCATATGAACTCAACCTACATCACAACATCCGTAATTTAGCCGGTGTTTTACGCCGTAGATTACTTGAACAGCCCACGAATGTGGAAGCCGTGCCACCTAAAACAAACAGCCCTCCTAAGATCTCCACACAACCGATCTCGAGAAGTAGCGGCTCTTTTCCAGCAGTTGCGAGTGAGAAGAACCAAACTCAAGCACCAGTTTCGTCTGGTTCTGGTTCGCAACATGAGAAAACACCAACAGGACCAGCCACTGTTTCTCAATCTCAACCGAAATCTTCTGGGAAAGTGTGGGTGTATGTGGCCGTTGGTCTTGGGTCAGTGTTCCTGCTGGTGGTCGTTGCAGCCTTGTTTATCATTTGGAGAAGGCGAAAGGCCAAACCCATTGGACCGTTTAAGACCGGGATAAGTGGGCAATTGCAGAAAGCTTTTGTCACAGGTAATTCGTCTTCTTTGCTTTTCCTAGTCATATGTGTATGATTATGAGCCTGATGTCCACCGAGACAGAGTTGAATCATTTCTGCGCCATAAAAGTTTGAATTTTTGTCAGTTTTGCCATCAAGCTTTCAGATTTGTCAAATGTGCCACTTAAGTTTGAAAGTTTTTCAAAAATGCCGCAAAAATGGGTTATGATCTGCTGTAGAAGATACATCAACTCAAATTTAAGTGGCATATTTGACAAACTTAAAAGTTTGGTGGCAAACTTGACAAAAACGAAGACTTGGTGTATTTGACAACATTTCGGAACGTAAGTGGCATATGGACATACTTTTACATTGTATATAGCCGGTCATAGTCTGCTGGCATTTTGACCACTTTTTAAACTTAAGTGACATATTTGATAAACTTAAAAGTTTGGTGGTAAATCTGACAAAAACTCAACCTTAGATGGCACAGAAATGATCCAAATTTAAACTTCCAAACAAATTAATTGCCTCGAATGCTTTGGCACGGTTGGGCTGGATACATCTGGATCTCCCAAAATCTCTCGCTAGCGGGACCCACACTTGGTGTCTAGGAGTGTTCTTGTTGTTGTTGTATCATGTACGGTGTCTTATACGATGGAAATGCTTGATCTTATGACCACAGGTGTCCCTAAGTTGAACAGACCAGAGCTAGACACAGCCTGTGAGGACTTCAGCAATATCGTTGCAACATTCGACGGGTTCACCGTGTACAAGGGAACCTTATCGAGTGGAGTTGAAATTGCTGTTGCGTCAACCGCAGTTAAGTCTTCTGCAGATTGGTCTGAAGAGGCCGAATTGGCTTACAGAAAGAAGGTACATACATATATGCTTGAAATAACATCTTCTGAAGAGCACGAATTTTCTAATTTTGCGATATATTTATTGTTGATTTTGTGACGATGGAAATACTGCAGATTGAGACCTTGTCACGAGTGAACCACAAGAACTTTGTCAATCTTCTTGGGTATTGTGAAGAGGATGAACCTTTCACTAGAATGATGGTTTTCGAATACGCTCCAAGCGGAACCCTCTTCGAGCACCTTCACGGTAAATTACTAATCATCCTTTGAAGATTCAGCCATATTGTGCTGAGGGTTCAGTTCTTGGTAACTTTGGAGGAAAAGTCTAATGTTCTAAACCCGTTTTTGTACTTTTTTTTTTCTCATTCAGTGAAGGAAATGGAACATCTTGACTGGAATGCCCGGGTTAGGGCTATTATGGGAGCTGCATATTGTCTTCAATACATGCACCATGATCTCAATCCTCCAGTGGCACATTCTAAGCTCATCTCATCTTCCATATTTTTGACAGATGATTACGCGGCTAAGGTACAACATACATATACCCTTAAGCTTATACATTCACCCCCCGCTACAACGTCCTGTGTGGGTCCCATTTATGCAGAATACGAGGAGCTCTAGATATAGGCAGTCTTATATTAATCAGCACACACAAATGCATTGCAAAGGGAGTGATCCCAAAAAAATTATGTATATGCATGCAAGCTAATCAGGGCTTTTTGAATTTGTCAGATTGCAGAGAGGGCATTTGAGATAGTACGTAAAGGCAAAGACTCGGGTGTTGATGGATCAAACCCGGGTGGTGAATCGAAAAGGCCGGCGGACACAGCAGAAAATGTTTACAGCTTTGGTATGCTATTGCTCGAGGTCATCACTGGAAGGCTTCCTCAGTCAGAAGAGCATGGATCCCTAATTGACTGGGTAACTTTTCAATCCCTCGCCTCTTTCGTCTTCTTTACAACTTGACGGGTATCCAAATCCAACATTGCAAAAGCCTCGGTGCAGTGTAAGGTGTTGTGGGGCGGTTTGATGTAGCCGCCTTCTTATCCGTGACTTGAAAAATTCAGAGAGACTGGTTCTGATTGACCTAAGACTTTAATATCTTCCAACTACAATTGAAAAATTCAAAGAGAATAGTTCCGACTGGCCCAAGACCTTAAAATTTCACAACTAGGCAACTAGCAAAATTTTGTTAGATTTGGGAAAACTCAGTATGGTCATAGACTTTTGGACCGAACTTTAACATTGACCAAAAATTTGGACACAATACTTTTCATATTTCTATTGTCCGAACCCTATTTTGACTTAAATTTATGTTCGTTCAAATTGTTCAACCCAGAAAAAACCGGGTGACGGTCATCAATTTCTCACTTGGATTTTAACATTGGCTGAATTAACTGAAAATTCGGACACAGATTTCTCATATTTTTATTGTCCGGCCCCAAATTTGACCCGAATTTGTGTCTGTACAAATTGTCTGACCCGGAAAAAAATGGGTACTGGTTATCAAGTTCTCGCCTGAATTTTAACATTGACCTAGTTGGCTAGAAATTTGGACACGATATTTCTCATATTTCGATTGTCCGACCTCGATTTTGACCCGATTTACGTCCATCCAAATTGCCCGACCGGAAAAGATTGGGTAACGGTCATCAATTTCTCTTTTAAATTTTATGGACTCTAATTATTTTCGCCAACCCGAGTCGGATTTGAAACCAAATTTTTGCCAGCGCTGCTACTGTATCTTATCTTTCACCGATTGACATTTTCAGGCGATGCCAATATTGCGCGACAAGGAGAACATCAAGGACTTTATCGACCCGATACTCAAATCTGTGAAAACGAACGAGCTCGAGGTCCTATGCGAAGTCATCCAGGACTGCCTCCAACCAAACCCACTGCAAAGACCGGCGATGAAAGAAATCACCACCCGGCTAAGAGAAGTGATCCCCATTGCACCCGATGCAGCAGTGCCGCGGCTCTCCCCACTGTGGTGGGCCGAGCTGGAAATCTTATCGGTTGAGGCCGCTTGATTTCATATATAAAGATCTATCGATTGATCGATCAATCGATCATCTTGTGATGCTTTTGACAGTCCCTTGATGTGTTTAAGGTTATATGTATGTAATCATATGCAGAGGAATAGACTGACTTTTGGGATCTTCCCAGTGTTTTGTGTCCTGCATTGCTGTGGTTTTCTCGTGACGGTTTTTTTGCATTGTTGCCTATTCTTTGGTTGGTGATTTGTTAGAGTTTTGTTGGGTTAGCTCTTAGTGTATATTGTCGAGCGTACGGCTTGTGCTCGTTATGCTTTGTTCTTGAAGCTTTGAGGTGTATAAATGGATCGTCTCGTCTTGTCTGATTTCGGAGCCAAATGTCAGTGTTTCGTTTGTGAACTGAATTCGTTGGGTTTGAGTTTGAGATGATGAAATTACCAGCATATATGTTGTGCTGAATCTATAAGATCAAAACTAGTCCTATCAGAAATTGGGATTTGGATCCGGGTCCAAGTAAAAGCCGGCTCCCGATAAATTAGCAAACATGGACCTATGCGAATACTAATCCGGATACATTCACCCGGTCTGGATATGGTAGCCCGAATGCCCTTATCCGTGATGCCATTTTTTTGACATTTTCACTGAAATTGCAGGTGATCTGATTGGACCTGAACTTGATTCTTCATTTGTTTGAACCAAATTTGTTGGATTGGACCCGAATGTCCAAACTCGGTTGTCTGATTGACCAAATTTGTTTGAACCAAATTGCCTTCAAACTCCGGATAACCTAGGCTTGAATGATTAAACTTGAGCCCAACCCGTATGTAAATTCAGGCATATTTGATAGTCCAGATTTTAAATCCTGACAAAAGTATTAGAGAACATCCAAAACAATTTGCCTAGTTACAAAGACCAACACAATATTCTGAGTTGATTGGAGATTTACAATTGATCCCTACTCCATATACATCAAGAAATAATGGAATTAGATGTTGGATAATTAGATGTGGTTGAAGTGACAACCACATCAGGTTTCATGATCCAATTAAAGTTTAAATCTTGGTAAAGCAAAGTATCTCTCATTGATGGAAATTGTGGGATCGATTGGTCACACTTATCATAGACAGTTTGATATCGACCTGTTAAGTTCGCTAGCGGTTGCCCCTGGTGGGCATGCCAAATTTACCTGGTCTTAAGAAGGTATGGAAAAAGAAGTGATTGCTCATCATTATAACGGTAACAAATACAGCAAGTTTTACATTCTTTTAAGGATACGAAGAATAGGAAGGCGATAAAGAAAGGGACAAAGTGGCAAACGTGAAAGGGAGAGAATGTTAGGTGACAAAAATTGGTTCACATTAAAAGAGGCTAGGAAATGGTAGCATCAATTTACAAATGTGGCGTTGCACTCTCCTTCAAGATGTCTTATTGGGGAAAGGCTAATCACATGCGACAAGCACATCTTTTTAGGGAGAGGATAATGACTCAATAACAAATGGTATCAAAGTCGATCTAAACCCAACTTCGATGTTGTGGCAAGCGTCCTTTTTTAGTCTTAGCTGTAGCTTGGAACCGCGTGTATCTAAGAGCAAGAGCAGCGGGAAATGATAACCAAGGAATTATGGTGATGTGGATCTTCTTTCTCCTCCGCTTACACTTTTCCAAGCAATTTTCACATGTTCCAGAACTCTACACCGTTATGGAATGGCTTGGTATTGTTTGAAATGAAGAAAAAACTAAGAAAAAAAGATGAGATGGAGGAGAGAGAATGAAATTTTAAATTTTACATTGCACATGCTCTAAAACAACTTTTTAGGACAATGTGAAGTAGGGTAGGGCAAATGAAGGTCCCAGAATGAGGAGTTTTGAGTTTGCAATACACACCATTTTAAAACATCTTTTTAGAATAAGGATAAGACCCCTGGAACTATAAGCAACACACTTCTTAAAATTATGGTTCTGATAAGTTTTTATACATCAAGGAAAATGGTATTGCCTATTCAACGTGCTTATTTTGGGTCAAAAATGTTGCATCATATCATCTAATCCCTTGCCACGCTTAGACCCTGTTTGGCAAAATTAGTGTTTTAGATAGTGTATAGCGGTTTATGTAGCGTATAGCGGTTTAAGTAGCGGATAGCGGATGACTGTTCACGTGAGAATTGTGTTCGGTAAATTTAGCGGTTCAATTAGCGTATTAATTGAATTGACAAAAAAGGGTATCAATCATTTCCAAAAGATAAAATTTACAAAGGGTATTTTTTGACCAATAAATATGAAACGCTACTTCAAACGCTAAACATTAACTTTATTAGCGTTTCACAAAACGCTCCTTAAAACACTAAACGCTCCTCAAAACGCTAGCTTACCGAACGCTAATATTTATGCAATTAGAGTTTTGACTTGGTCAAGACGCTAACCGCTACCCCAAACGCTATTGCTGAACACAACCTTATTCTTTAACTCCTTTTATATAAGTGTTAGGAATGGGTACTCTAAGTAGTCGAATATAACTTTCAGACTTTCAGTCAATATAGGTGGTGTTTGGCAAACAAGCTTTTTGGGTAGCTTTTAGCTTTTTGAGTAACTTTTAGCTTTTTGACCAAGGTTAAAAAGCTACTTGAGGTGTTTGGTAAGTAGCTTTTTATATTAGCTTTTTGGACCCAATAAGCTAGTTTTCAAAAAGCTACTTGATAAAGCTTTTTGAGGTAGCTTTTCACAAAAAGCTACTTTACCAAACATTTTTCCTGCAATCAGCTAAGCCAAACAGCTAAAGTCAAACAGTTAATCCAAATAGCTACCGGCTAACAGTTACAAGCTAACACAGCTAACAAGCTTTTTGGGTAGCTTTTAGCTTTTTGAGTAGCTTTTAGCTTTTTGACCAAGGTTAAAAAACTAATTGAGGTGTTTGGTAAGTAGCTTTTTATATTAGCTTTTTGGACCCAATAAGCTAGTTTTCAGAAAGTTACTTGATGAAACTTTTTGAAGTAGCTTTTCACAAAAAGCTACTTTACCAAACATTTTTCCTGCAATCAGCTAAGCCAAACAGCTAAAGTCAAACAGTTAATCCAAATAGTTACCAGCTAACAGTAACAAGCTAACAGCTAACAGCTACCAGCTGGTTGCCAAACATAGCCATAGTAGGAGATGTATGCAAAGTGACCATATAGGCGAAAAGTAACTCAATAAGAACTATAACAAGTTAAGTTCAACGATAACATGATCTATATGAGAAGTTAAAATGGGAGATTTTGAGCTTTAGTATGCTCAATAATAACAATAACAATTTTTAATGTACTTTTATGGAGGTCGGAGATATTAAACTATAAGTAGTCTTATTTTATTTATGAAATGTTACGTTGATTCCATAATATATATATATATATATATATATATATATATATATATATATATATATATTAAGAAAATAATTTAAAATTAAAAATATTGTAGCGTAGTTGCCTTCTTAGAATTAGTTGAACGAGGATACTTCACTGCAATAGAGACCATCCATGGGTGAATGAGAATCCAAATTTTTTGTAGTAGATGAGAATGTAAGAATTACCATCTTTTATGCTCCGTTCTTTTGTGCGTTGCGTTTGCGTTTGCGTTATGTTGTGTTTGCGTTTGCGTTGCGGTGGAAATAGTTTAAAAGTAATAGTAATTTGCGTTATGTTGCAATAGGGTTGTGGTAGGGTTGCGTTGTGTTTGGGTGCGTTAACGCATAAAAGAACGGGACCTTAGTTTTGTGTCTAATAACAAGGTTTCATGATAATTACATGTAAGGCCGGCTTGGGAGATTCAAATGTACATGATCTTCTTCCATAAACTAAGGTTCATAGATAGACTGATTTATGCAATAAAATTGGGCAAAGTAAATTGCTATAATTATACCTAATTGTTAATTGAAAGATTTATAAAATTCAACCGCACCTTTTTTTTTATAAAAAAAAGACTTCATTTAGATGATCATGATGATAATTGATGGCCATGATGAAGTGTTGTCCAAGGATAGATTCTAATAATTCTATGACAAAACTGTTCCTACTTTTGCCCCAACTCTTGCTACTTGGCATCCTCAACTTCTATAGGAACAAAAGTACATGGGTATGTGACAACCATCACATTTTGCTAACCACCAAACAGATCCTAAATTTAAGCCCTATATCAAGTGTTGCTATTCTTAGAATCCAAGTCAATGGCCCCTAATGTTTTGCCTATTTTTTGCACTTTCAACTCCTTCCAAATTCCATCATTTGTTTTTTGTTAAACATCTTTGGCTTGACTTGCTAACAATTGGCGGCATCTAAAAGAACTCCCCTTCCCCCCTCCCCCTTCTTGGCGATCCAATCTATCCCTTCTTTGACGTACAATTTTACGTAGCTCGTATTTCTTTTGTTTCCCTCCCTGTTCGGATTGGCTTGTGTTAAAATGCAAGCCATAATGGCAAGGTTTTGAAATGTGATTTGTTTTTGCTTAATAGGGCTTGCAGTACGGTAAGCCCGAAATAGCAAAAATGAAGAAAACACCGTCAGTAACATCTATGGAGAAAGGATCAATCTTGATGCAGAAGTATGAACTTGGTCGCGTATTAGGCCAAGGTACATTTGCCAAGGTTTACTACGCTAGACACCTGGTTTCGAACCAGAGTGTGGCCATCAAAGTCATGGATAAGGAGAAGATCCTTAAGGTTGGATTAATCAACCAGATTAAGAGGGAAATATCTGTTATGAGGCTAGTTAAGCATCCTAACATAGTCGAGCTCTATGAAGTCATGGCAAGCAAGACTAAAATCTACTTTGTCATGGAGTATGTCAAGGGAGGGGAGTTATTCGGTAAAATTGCCAAGGGGAGGCTGAAGGAGGGGGAGGCTAGAAAGTACTTCCAGCAGCTTGTCGGGGCCATCGACTTCTGCCATAGTCGCGGGGTTTACCACCGCGACTTGAAGCCCGAAAACCTCCTTCTGGACGACAACGGTAACCTGAAGATCACCGATTTCGGGTTGAGCGCGCTGCACGACTGCAGGAGGAAGGACGGGCTCCTGCACACAACGTGTGGGACGCCTGCCTATGTGGCCCCTGAGGTGATCAACCAAAAGGGCTACGACGGGGCCAAGGCGGACATCTGGTCCTGTGGGGTGGTCCTCTATGTCCTATTAGCCGGGTTCCTCCCCTTTCACGATAGCAATCTCATGGAACTGTACAAAAAGATCAGTAAAGGGGACTTCAAGTGTCCCGGGTGGTTCCCAACCGAGGTCCGGAAACTCCTATCCAAGATCCTGGACCCGAACCCAGACACGAGAATAACCGTAGCACAAGTCAAACAAAACCCTTGGTTCAAAAAGGGGTTTGGACTCCAACTCCAAATCCTCCCTAACACCAACTTCAACTTCAACTCCAACCCGGTCACCCAAGAACTGAACTTAAACTCGAACCCAAACCCGATCCCGAGCCTAGGTCCGCTGGGCCCGCCTATCACCCCGCGGGACGTTCGGGCCGCATTCAAACTCGACCTGGATTGTAGCATGGTTTCCACCCCAAGACTCGAATCATCATCAGAGGACCCCAACAAAAACCCAAATCATCCAAAACCCCTACATCATCAACAACAACAACCCCCAATGCAACACGATGATCCCCACCACGATCTGGTGAAGTTGAACGCGTTCGAGATCATCTCCTCCTTGTCGCCGGGATTCGATCTCCGGCGACTGTTCGAGACGGACCCAAAAGAGTCACGATTCACGACGCAGAAGTCGCCGGAGGTGGTGATATCACGGTTCGAGGAGGCGGCACGGGGGGCGAACCAACGGTTCTCGATCGAGAAATCCGGCGAAGGAGTGGTGAAGCTGAGGAGCAGCAAAGAAGGGAGGAAAGGGCAACTCAAGATCGACGCTGAGATCTTCGAGGTGGCTCCGACGCTGCGCATGGTAGAGGTCAAGAAGGTCGCCGGAGACACCATTGAATACAACGACTTCTGTAATCGGGATCTCCGGCCAGCACTCACCGACATTGTCTGGATCTGGCAAGAACAGCAGCAACACCATCAACAACAACAACAACAACAACAACACCCCATTTCGGAACAACTCGTTCATTGATTGATTGATTGATTGATGGGTTGATTAATCAGGATTCAGATTCATGTAAATGTTTTTATTATAATTAGCAGAGATCTGTTAATTAATTTTGATTTGCTTTTTTGTAAATCATTGAATTGGAAAGGAGAAAGGAAGATTTTTGCAAAGTTTTTATTTTCTCCCCTTGAATTGTCGTCGTGTGGATGGTAAATAAGCTATTCAAACGAAGTCAAGGTGAGAACTAGAATAGCGCTTGGACTAGGGTTATGAGAGGGAAACAAAGGAGAAACATATTTACTAACATCTTTTACCTTTTCTTTTTAATTATTCAGAGTTAAAATATATTTAAAGTTCGCACCAAAAGATGTAAAGATCTATAAACAGCAAAAGAGCAAAACAACATAACAAGGCAAATGCAGCCTGCCCATGAACACCATCCCTCCACAACCCGAAACTATTTGGAAGAAATGCAGATCCTAAAACGCTGCAGAGTTCCCCCTACACCTCTTTTTTTTTTCTTTTTTAAAAGGCTAATTGAATAGTGTTGTTTGACACTCCAAAAAGAAGGGGAAAGTGATTTGTTTATTAAAGACTAGCTAATTGCCCGTCCGAGGACATATATTTTGTATTTTTGAAATTATATTTATCAAAAACTTCCTCAATATTTTTTCATCAATCATTTTGAAAAAAAAGAAGAAATCAATGTAAAAAAATTAGGTAGAAATAAATTAAATGAAAAAAATACCATTAATGATTGAAAACGTAGATGTGATAAATAATAAAGATAAAAAAAGTTAGTTAAGTGAATAAATAAAAAATGACGGAGGGTTAATTAATGAAATTAGTGAATTACAATACTTTTCCCATTATATAAATCATAAGCTTGTAAAATTTAATAAAATATTTTCACCCGACAATTAATTTAATTCATATCCTTTCTTATTCTATTCTATTCTATTCTATTCTTTCCTTTCATTTCTTTTCCTCTCCTAGCCTAACCTGAACTTAACCTGACTAAAAAGTAACGTCTGAATGAATGAAAAAAGTTTTTACCTCATTTATTTTTTATAAAAAATAATTACTCCCTCCGTTCTTTTTTATTTGTCATTTTCGGTTTTCAATGTCAATCTTCAATTAATAGTTTCTAATATAAATTTTGTATAAAAAATATAATATTATACTGTTTTTAACAGTATTTTTTATAATGAATCTAACAAATATCAATTTTGTATGATGAATCGTTATACAAATTAAGATATTAATGGTTAAAGTTTTTAACATAATTTCCTAGGCGACAGATAAATAAAAACGAAGGTGGTACTTACTAAAAAATTAGCAAAATTATAATTAGAAATAAACACAAAAAAAAAAGGAAAAATAAAAAACACAAAAAAGAAAAAGGAAAAACAGGAAAAAGGAAAAAATAAAAAATATCACACAACATGCACACAGGCCATAGCAGGGGAAAAAAAGTGAAAAAAGAAAAATTAAAAAAATCAAAAAATCTTTCATCACAACACAACACCAATTATGTAGAAGGGCAAGTCCCCTTTTACTTTAGTACTAGTTATGGTACCCGTCCTACGGACGGATTTGAATATTTTTTTGTGATATGATAAATTTATTTTATCCATGTAACTATCCCACATTTTTTTACAGTATTCATATTTCCTACGTACCTTTATAGTATAGATGTGGCTATATACTATATTTAAAAACTCTTGTTTTTCAAACACTATCCTATCCACCCCACTCCATCTTGCTCCATCCACCCTCCAACTATCTTACACTCTAAACGAATATGACCCAAGTTTTGTAACAATTAAATTATTAATTTTTACTTGAATCTAGCTAAATACAACGACTTGTACTTTTAATGTCAAAATTTCCCAACCAGAAATGCACATGACGTGCATCGACCTTTACCAAATATATGCACAATCTATATTCAACCCATCCGTCCGAATTTATAGGTTTAATAACATAATTTTCAATTGATGTTAGGATCCTTATTTATTGTATTCGAGGGAAAAACAACAAATTCACGTATGAATATAAGCTACAAAACAAGTCGTTTGTTATCAATTGTATTTGAGGACAAAATGGTAAATTTAAATGTGAACATAAACTACAAGAGAAACTCCTTGTTATTATACTCCCTCTATTCCATATTAATTGACATATTTTAAATTTTTTTCACATACCAAGGTTTAGCTAAGAAACTACCTACATAAGTAAATAACATTATTTTCCAAGGTATTTTTTGGATATCAAGGTGTAAGTATAAGTAATTTTTATTAATTGGAAAAATAAAAAGTTAACATAATTATTTAAATTAAAATAATTAAATTACGTATTGAAAAATAAAAAAAGTTAGTTTAAGTGTCAATTAAGGGTAATTACGATTTTCAATGTCAATCTTTAATCAATAATTTCTAACATAACACTTTTACAAAAAAAATATAATATTATATTTTTCTAATAGTATTTCTTATAACGACTCTAACGACATCAATTTTGTATGATAAATCATTATATAAATTAAGATATTATTCCTAGATGACAGATAAAAAAAAACGGAGAGAGTATTACTTATATATTCCCTCCGTCCCAAAATATTTGTCCCCTTTAATTTAGCACGCATTTTTTTAAAAAATCAATAAATTAATCTCAATTAGAAATAAAATACTAAAAATACCCTTAGTTTTTAGGCCATATTCTTTCTCACGCTAACAAATCACAAAGATAATCTGCAGCTTTGGCACAACTCATCACACTTTACCACAAATCATTACTTTTCTCTCTCCTCACTTTTCTCCTCTACTTTTTACATTCTCTCTCCTCACCTACCTCACATACCAATAACCCACCACAATTTCACCATACCCACCACAATTCCACCACATCATACCTCACCACACCATACCACAATTCAAAGCTACTATTTATACTTTTTCCTCTCATATTTAAGTACTTTTAAAATTCAAATAAGGGTATTTTAGTAATTTCAATAAAATAAAAGTTTTCATTTTAGGAAAGCGGACATAATTTTGGGACATCCAAAAATGGAATAGTGGACAAATAATTTGGGATGGAGGTAGTAGTATTTTAGACATGAGCCCATTTTCAAATTGTTGATAAAATAAAAAATATATATTTTTACCACACAGTTTATCAAAACATTAACAAAGAAAAGGAAAAAAAAGAAAAAAAAATTAGATATGAGCCCATTTTCAAATTGTTGATAAAATAAATAAAAAATTATTTTTATTACACAATTTATCAAGAAATTAAGAAAGAAAAGGAAAAAAAAAACCCTCAACACAACACAACACATGGCACAAAAATTAAGGCAAGTGCCTTTTCTACTTTTGTAAAGATAGTTATAGCTGCCCGTGCAAGGCACGGGCTGCATTCTTACTTCTTAGAATCTACTCCCTCTGTTTTATATTAATGGACACTTAAATTAATTTTTTTTGTTCTCAAATAATTGTCGCTTTTCATTTATTAATATCTAATTTAATTATTTTAACTTTAATAATTATGTTAATTTTTATTTTTTCAATTAATAAAAACTATTTCTACTCACATTCTCTCACTACATACACCTTGATATCCGAAAAAACACCTTGGAAAATAGTGTTATTTAAAACCTTGTTTTTTTGTCAAGTTAGGTTCAAGTTAGGTTAGTTAAGTTATGATAAATTATAATTGGATAGGATATGATAGGTATGAGTTAAGTTAGTAATTGGGTGGAAATATTTTATTAATAAAATTTGAATATTTTGTGAAAAATAAATGAAAAAGCTATAGGTGTTGAAAAAAGTGAATTGATTTTAGATTGAAATAATATTATTTGAATTTTTTTATTTAAAAAGTTGTTTTTGGTTTTGGTATTTTTTAGAGAGCTGGGTTAACTTAGGTTAAATAAGGATAAGTTAGGTTAGGGTAGCTAAGTTTAACCCAATTAAAGGATAGGGCGACCCTGTTCTTTTGTCAAGTTAGGTTTAAGATAAGTTAGGATATGAAATGATATGATATATTTGAGTTAAGTTGATTGTTGGGTGAAAAATTAAATGAAAAAGTTGTAGATGTTGAAAAACGTGGATTGATTTGAATATTAAAATAATATTATTTGAATTACTTTTTTATTTAAAAAGTTGTTTTTGGTTTGAATGTTTTTAGAAAGTTGAGTTAGGTTAGGTTAGGATAAATTAAGTTAAGTTATGTTGAGTTAGGTTAGGTTAGTTAGGTTTAACCTAACTAAAGAATAGACATGTAGTTTTTTAATTAAACCTTGGTATGTGAAAATTTTTGAAATATATCAATTAATATGGAACGGAGGAAGTATCAAAAATTGAAAAGTTATGTATATAAATTTAATGATTAAGTATTTTTAAACTTAATTTTATAAATAATAGTTAATATTTATGACTATTATTCTTGTGTCAAAAAAATTGTAAGTACATAAAGACTTATTCTTTACAATGATTAATTATCGACAATAATTTTCTACTTACCTAATTTGAGGAGTCTAAAGAATCTTGGAATTAAGGTGAAAATTTTGTGACTCGCCAGCACTGACCCTGCAGTAATTGAGAATATAGATGTTGGAATTATAACAAGTGAGGAATAAATTTATTTATTATGGGTAAAAAGAGAGTGATAGTTATTGGAATCATAAAAGTGACAAACAAATTAGGACAAACATTTTCCAAGAGAGGTAATATATCATTATAGTCATCTAATTTTTACTCAAAAATAAAAATTTATATCATATGTAGAGCTCGGTTCCTAGAGCTGACAATCTTTTGTCCGACCTGAATTACTTGAATTGTCCAACAAAAAAAAACGGGTCTGGACATAGATTTTTCGTCCGAAATTTGGTATTGACCGAATATTCGGACATAAAATTTCTCTTTTTTTCTATTGTCCGAACCCGATTTTAGCTTTGTCCAAATTGCCTGACCCGAAATAAAACCGGGTCCGAACATGAATTCTTCGTCCAAATTTTGACATTGTCTAAATTTGTGCGACCCGAATTTAGCTGGACCCAAATTTTTGCCAGCGTTATCAGTTCCTTACCTCCATATATTTTTATTTTCATTTTCAGTGGGAAGAAAAATGACAGTATTATCAACACTTGGGAGAAATCCACAATTTGTAGTAGAGAGAGAAATATGATGATGATGATGTGAATGATGGATGATCAATGATGAATGATGAATGATGTAGGGGCGGGCACATGTAGAGAACAAGCAAGCAAGCACCAAAACAGCAACAAAAAAGGGGAGAAAACTCTCCTTTTTATTATAGGTAAAGAAAGATAAGATGGGCTTTAGAAAATATTTTAGAATGAAAAAGTATAAATTGATCCCTATTGAAGTGGAATAAATAAAATGAAGTTTCCATAAATAGGAATGGTAGGTAATGTAGAAGGTATGGACCCTTACTTGCATTCACAAAACTTGTAATGTCATTGCATTTGCTCTAAGCAATATGAAAGCTTCAAGAAAGCAAACATGGAACAAGAGCAAACAGGTTCTCCAAGCCCACAAGTTCAGTATATTAGCATCCAAAAACCCTAAATAAAATTAGGATTTCTCGGTTAATTAGAAAGACCATACCCTAAGAATGACACAAACAAGTTGTAGAAGAGATTAGCATGGATATCTATTGGGATATGGACCTCCATAAATGAACAAGATAAACTAAGGATAAATACAATAACAAGGAGTCTTCGTTATGAAGGCAAATATATAGATGCATTTTATAAAATTTTCCATGATGAAAAAAATACTTCGTTATGAAGACAAATAGATACATTTTGTAAAATTTTGCTTGAAAAAAATAAAATAAGGAAGATGGGACATAGATTTTCCACCAAAAAGAAAAGGAGCGGGAGGTGGTGTTGTGTCCTATCTTGCCTTTGTCCTTTCATGCTTTATTTTTTTCTATTTGTGCTCATCTACTTCGAATAATGGAACATAATTTAATTAAACATGCTTTATTTTTTCTATTAATTAAGTTCGAAAAATTATAGGTAATTAATGTTTGCTGTTATGTTTGGAAAATAAACTATTAGTCAATATTAGTCAATGGTCGCGTCTAAGATGAAGGATCACATGTGAATATATATATATATATATATATAGAGGGAAATTGGATTCTAATAATTCCTACTATCACAAATTGTATGGCAATAATCCCTATTATCATTTTGGATTCTGGTGGTCCAAAAAAAAATAAAATTGTATTGTAGTGGTACCAAATCCATCACCATATTCTTTTTATTTTTTCCATGCCTACCCCATATTGTTTTTGTTTTTTTGGTTCCTACCCCTAGATAGGTAACGAAGTGTAGTTACTAAAACATTTTTTAAATTATTTTTTTGAGATTCCGAGTAATTATTATGATTTTTTAAAAGAAATAAAATTGAAAAAATTGAAAAAAAATTGAAAAAAATTGGGAGAAATGCTGTAAATTCATTAAAAATGGTGGTAAAGTGTTATACAAAGTTTTGAATCAAACGTAACACAAAATCTATGATATTTAGCGTATACACTCGATTTTGTCCCCCTACAATACAATTTTATTTTTTTTTGGACCACCAGAATCCAAAATGATAGTAGGGATTATTGCCATACAATTTGTGATAGTAAGGATTATTAGAATCCAATATCCCTATATATATATATATATATAATTGGATTCTAATAATCCTATTTTTACAAATTGTATTGCAATAATCCTACTTTTATTTTGTATTCTGATGGTCCAAAAAAAATTAAAATTGTATTCTGGTGGGACGCCGCCGAGTCAAATGGTAGTGAATCGGTGGTTTGCTGACGTGTACCGGCGATAGTGTGTTAGAGCAAGAATTCGGACCACCAGAATATAATCAACAATGAAATAGGACCATCAAAATACAATAAATATGTCAATGAGACTACTAGAATACAATAACAATTTAAATGGGACCACTAGAATACAACTAAAATAATAATTTCTTAGTTAAACACGCTCTCGCCAGTACACGTCAGCAAACCACCAAGTCACCACCACTTGACTCGACGGCGTCCCACCAGAATACAATTTAAATTTTTTTTATACCTCCAGAATACAAAATGAAAGTAGGGATTATTGTTATACAATTCGTAAAAGTAGGGATTATTAGAATCCAATTTCCATATATATATATATATGTATATTCATGCATGATAATTAACTAACACCTTCCTATATGTTGTTTATTTTTATTGTAATTACTTATGAAATGAACTTTTTAGATGAATAGTTTGAGTATTATTTTATTTGTAAAAGTATTTCTTTTCTATAGAAAAATGGGTTATTTTACTAAAAAAGAAAATTTCAGAATTATGGGGTCAAAATTAGTCCATATTTCATATATCATTAGACCTGATCATGGGGTGGGAGACCCGTCTTACCCTACCCAAAAATTGTTGGTCAAGGTTAGTTTTTTTTAATCGATCTGACTCGACTCGAAAACTTCGAGGCCCAGCCTAGTTAGAGTTAAGTTTGGGTAAGAGATACCCTGACCCTACTTGTCCGGATAAATAGATATATAATATGATTTTTCATTAAAAAATTAATTAGGATCATTCATGTTTATAATAACTTAGATGATTTTTTTATGATGGAAATAACTTCAATTTTTTTTTGATAAGTAGCTGTCAATAGACCCTTTATTCAAAAGATAACCTGCGCCAATAAACCAATAGACAACATAATATGAGAACAAATCACCACCAACAAAACGAAAAACCTCGACAACCAGAGCCATTTTCAGAGAGGAACAACAAAGAGAAACCTAATCCATTGTAAGACATAGGCCTTACTATACTTGATGGTTGAATGTTTTTTTTTCAAGACTCTATTATTTTCTACGGTGGATAAAGTGTGGTAAATGTATGGTATGGTAAAAATGTAGATAGTGTGATATGATGTGGTACAATATGGTAAGTTATAAAATTCACGGTAAGAATGATTGATGTAATTAAGGAGAGAGAAAAGTTAAAAATAGTGAGAAAAATGAAGAGAGCGAAATGTAAGGATTGAGGAAATTATAGTTATTGTTGTAAAATGTGGTATAATATTGTAATATGTGATGGTTTGTGATTAGTGTGGTAAATTGTGGTAGATGTAGTATGATACCACACAAAAGAACAGAGCTTTGCTTTATTATTAGAACTATGTGGTGAAAACTTAAAATTTAAGAATTTCTTCTAATAAAAAAGGGTAAGTGATACTTTCAAATTTTAGGGTCAACTAGTCTTTAACCCGTGCGATGCACGAGGTATTTAAAATTTTAAATACTATAATAAATAAAAATAAAAATGTTATTTTTGTTTTAAAAAAATAAATATATTACCAAGCATCTTCAATCCAAGTAAAAAAGAAGAAGCGATATAGAATGATAAAAGCCAATATTCCGAAATCTTCCCCGGTCGGGAAATGAAGTGGTCGAATGTAACAATTTTACCGTGCAGTTTGTAATTTAGAGAGACAAATTTCAATTAACCCATAACTTAGAAATCGTTCATTGCCATTATTTCATGGAAAAGAGACATGAAACATTAATTATTCATAAAAAATATCGTATAAGAAGGGGAGCCTTGGCACAACGGTTGAGTTATTGCCTTGTGATCGTGAGGTCACGGGTTCGTTTCCTGGAAACATCCCCTTGTAGAAATGCAAGGTAAGGTTTGCGTACATTACACCTTTACGGTGGGACCCTTCTCCAGACCCCTGCTTGCGGGGACGCTTTGTGCATCTGGCTGCCCTTTAATATCGTATAAGTCGAAAGGGCAAAACTCATTGAACTCTATACATGTGCACCGGGCTGCCCTTTACTATCGTATAAGTCGAAAGGGCAAAACTCATTGAACTCTATACACACCAATATCAAACCTCCTACATAACCATGTATGAATCCATGCAAAATATTATCTACACACATATGATGCTTGAATGAATTCCTAAATGTAGTATGTTAGAAAAAATATTCCTTTTAATTCTATGAACAATCTCTACCATACACAATTGACGTCCATCAAATTTCCTTCTATTGCGAGCTTCCTAAATTCCAGCAATGTAACCTTGGATCCTTGATGTTTCACCTTTAGTGCATCTCATACACCAAGAGAACCTGCTCAGATTCACATTAACGTATCATTAATAGAAGGTAGATTATTTACAACCTATCCAAATATAAACTAAGACAAAAGAATTAGGATTTAGATATGACAGGTTTTTGGTAGCGTAAGGGCAAAATGACATTTCACTCTTGTATAGGCATATCTTTGTATGTGTGACTAACATTCTAATAACTTGTATAACAATGCATCACATAAAACCCCACAAATTAGTGGAAAAATATTAATCAATCAACCCAACCCTAAAGTCTAAATGGAATTTGACAATGAGAGATATGCAGTCTTGCTGTAACTGTAGTGTCTGTGCAAAGATATCATGGTAATTCATGTATCAGAAAAAGAATTATATAATTAAACTTTTCCTTAACGGTTTTGGAAAATCTAAATGTACCATGCACCTAAATAAATTTGAATCTGCTGAAAGATGTGAAGATAAGAAAAGGATGGAAGTCGAATATATAGGATAATTGGATTCTAATAATCTCTTTAACTTTGTATTCTGGTGGACCAAAAAAAAAATTGGATTTGAGTGGGACGCTGGCGAGTTGATTGACGGTGAATTGGTGGTTTGCTGACATGGCACATTAAAGTCAACCCGGTCAAACACATGGTCAACATGCCATGTCAGCAAACCACCGAGTCACCGCCAGTCAACTCGCCGGCGTCCCACTCAAATCCAATTTTTTTTTTTTTTGGTCCACCAGAATACAAAGTGAAAGTACGGTCCACCATTGTCCAATTGGTGAAAGTAGGGATTATTAGAATCCAATTATCCTAAAACAAATTGGGTTGATGTGTGCAATAATATTCATAGTGATAGCAGTAAAATAAGAAAAAGAAAGATGTAGGAAGACTTACTTGGTGATGCTTCGTCGGTGCTTTATGAATGAGAAAATTGGATCTGTGTTGAAGAAAATGTTACGATAAATAAATTGACGCATAGAATAAACTTAAGCATCCAGAATTCAATTGTTGCTTTAAACATTGATAGTTCACAGATTGGGAGATAATGAAAGATACATGGATGTCTATATTAGGTTGCGATAAATAAATTGACGCATAGAATGAATTGACGCATAAATAAATTGAAGAAAAGGTTGCGACAAATAAATTGACGCATAGAATTATGGTGTGGTCCACACTAATAGTACTTTTAGTAAAAAAAAATACATGCTAAAATATATTGATGTGGTATATATTGATAGTACTTTTCGAAAACTAACCTGCTTGTATTTGCAAGTTTGTCGAGAATTCAATGGTAGCTTCAAATGTTAATAGCTGACAAATTGAAAGAGAATGAAAGATGTTTCGATCTTTATATATTAGATCGAGAGGTATATTCCTAATTAGATTTAGATGAGAATTAGAGTCCTAATTAAATTTGGGTGATAGTTAGACTCCTAATTGGGTTAGGAAATAGATAAGGTAGACTCTTAATCTGATTAAACTTTTTATTTATTATTTTTTTAAATCGTTTTTTTATTATTATTTCATGAGCGGGAATTTTATATTGTATTTTTAGATCGATTTTTTTTAATATGATTGGCCAATAACCCCTACAATCGTTCTGGGTTGAGTACTTCAAATTTCGAATATATTACTTTTATATTATTATGGATTGCATTGATAATGTGATCCACGGCGCCTATGGGGTCATGGTCATGCAGAGAACCTCAACCTTAAATTCGGATCGGGGCCAATGGTCATATTTCCAGCCCGACCGGCCCGACTCACACTTTGAACAAGTCTACATACAATCAACTGACCCTGACTTTTCTCTTATTTTCCTTTGATTCTACTAGTCACGTTACTCACGTACAATTTCTTTCAGTGTCAAGATAAACTATCATTTTTCAAATCCACATTGTTATTTTTTCATCTTTCTAAAATTTTGATTGGTCTATACTTTCCAATTAAATCTGAAAAGATCGCTTCTATGTTGTACTTGAAATTGTAAAATTACTAGAAAAATAGACAAATCATAAATAACAAAAAAGAAACAATTGATGGGAACAAGGGCAAAGAGTGCATGGGTCAAGCTTGATAAAGATATGAAGAAATTTCTACATTACTAATTAATTTTTTTTTGGTATTATATATGTTATTAATTCATGTTTGGTTGAGACCTTTACATTCCTATTTAAATATGATTGTGACAACATCAACACCATCTATCACTAACTTGTGTGGAGGCCACAAATCTTAGATAAATCTTTTATTAAGACAACTCCAAACACATACATATAGCTAGTTGCTCTTATATGTTGAGATATTCAAGAGTACTATTTGACAAGATTGAGAAAGTTTATATCCCTAAAACCACATATCAATTTGGTTGAAAGGATCTAAGATTGATGAGATAAGAGTGAGTAGTAGTTGAATGTCTCTATTCAACATTTTGTTATCTTATCATAATTCACATGTTGTTGAACATTGAACAATATGTATGATGAGATAAAGTACATGTGAAAAGATCAAAACACTGAAATATTCCATAATGATATAAAAGAAAAGACCAATATTATCATTAGGAATGAATGGGTACAATTAAAATATGAATTAATAAGGTACTCTTTCCTTTCCATATTATTTGTCATTTAGGAGATAATTTAAAAATCCAAAAAAACCTCCATTTTACTTTAATTTACATCATTGGAACTGTGAAAATGTTGAATAGAAAGGTAAAAGGTGAATAAAAAGGAAAAATTGAAGAAAAAAATGTAATTAATAAGGTTAATTTGACAAAAAATTACTCTAAGGTACCCTAACTTTTGGTGAAATGTTTTTCTGGTATCCCAACATTTTAAAACTAATTTTGAGGTACCCTTACTTTTTGGGTTAGTAATTATTTGATGTTTTTCCGGCTATTAATTTTATTAAGTGACCAAAATGCCAATGTTCTTCCCTTCTTGAAGAAATACCATTGAAGAAGAAGAATGAGGGTATTTCGGTCACTTAATAAAATTAATGGCCGGAAAAACACAAAATAGTTACTAACCCAAAAAGTAAGGGTACCTCAAAATTAGTTTTGAAAAGTTGGGGTACCGAAAAATAGTTTCCCCAAATATTGGGGTACCTCCAAGTAATTTTTTGTTAATTTGATAAATTAGTAATTAATATTTGATTGGAATTATAAAGTAACAAATATTATGGGAAAAAATAAAATTAGTTTAAGTGACAGATAATATGAGATTATGGGAATGAGGGAATATTTTATTATAGAGACATGCAACCTGTTTTTTTTTTAGGGTGCGTTGGTAAGATTCCTAGGAAAATTTTTCCTGAGAAAAGTTTCCTTGAAAAGTTTTCCATTGGAAATATTTTCCCGAGAAAAATTTCCCTTAACCCCCCCAAGGGAAATTTTCCATAGGAAAACCTTGCAAATGGTGGGCCCCTTGTAAAAACTTTCCCGAGGTCAATGTACAACCAAACATGGGGAAAATAAGTTAATTCGGGAAAATTGACCATTTCCCCGGGGTTTTGACTAAACAAACGCACCCTAAGCTACAGTGCGGTGCGTCGGTGCGGTATCACAACTCAACATATCACTCAATATGCTTCTACACTTCACTATGCCATATCACACTTTACTCACTTTTTTCTCTCCTCACTTTTCTTCTCAATATGCTTTTTCAACTCACCATACCATTCAATATGCTTCTCTCTTCACTTTTTTCCTTTAATTTTTCACATTCTTTCTCCTTATTTACCAAATCAATTACTCTCCACAAATTTTACCATATCATTTCACACCTGACCGCATTTTCCACAATTTCACTATACCGAACAATTTCCACACCATGACAACCGGAAAAAGGGGGGGGGGGAGATCTATAATGGATTAAATTTAGACGAGATCCAAACCCACATATCCAAGATATGGCTACATGAGGTCCAAAATCATTCACTACCACTTGAAATCAAGACTATAAAAATATTTATGAATATAATGGTGCGTTTGGTTGTTTCCCGAGAAAGACTTTCCTGGGAAAGACTTTCCCTAGCCCCCCTTGGGAAACTTTTTCATGGGTTTGTGAGGGAAATTGTGGATCCCACATCAAAACTTTCCCGGGAAAGTTTCTCAACCAAACATGGATAAGTTTTTCAACTTAGAAAAGTTGAGAAACTTTCCCGGAAAAGTTTCTCAACCAAACACCCCTAAGATTACAAAGTTGTTGATGAGACGTATGGACATATCCATTAATGAAAGGCAAGTGTTACAACTCGATTTTGCGTTGTAGATTTTGCAACATATGCGTGACAAATGTCCACAGAAGCATATCCTGCCTATTAATTTAATATTATTCATCCTTAATTTTTGCCCACAGTTTGGTTGTGGGAAGCATATACGAACCACAGATGACATTAAACTGCATGGGTTTAACGATATTTGTCAACATGTTGGGGATGACATTGTCATGACATGCCACGTATTGATATCGTACGTCTAGCTTCTACCGAAGAAACTCGTCGATGTCACCCACGCTACAAAGGCGAGGCAGCTATAACTAACCAGTCTAACCTTACAACGCACCATGTCTATCTATTAATCTCTTGGATTGTTTTCCCTATCATCATACACTCATGCACGCAATATATATATATATATATATATATATGAGAATTGAATTATAATAATTTCAACTTTACAAATAAGACAGAGATAATCCCTATTTTAAGTTTGTATTCTGATGGTCCATAAAAAAATAAAATTGTATTGTAGTGAAACCAAATCTACCTCCACATTCTTTTTATTTTTTTCATGCCTACCCATATTGTCTTTGTTTTTTTCGTTCCTGCCACCAGAAAGGTAATGAAATGCAGTTGCTAAAACATTTTTAAAATTATTTTTTTTAGACTCCGAGTAATTCATTAAAAGTGAAAAAATCGTAAAAAAATTGAAAAAAATTGGGAGAAAGATCGTAAATTTATTAAAAAATGTAGTTAAGTATTATACAAAGTTTTGAATCAAATGCAACACAAAATCTATGATATTTAGGATATACACGTGATGATGTCCCACTATAATATATATTTTTTTGGACCACTAGAATACAAACTGAAAATAGTGAATATCGCTGTCCAATTTATAAAAGTTGGGATTATTATAATCCAATTTTCATATATATATATATATATATATATATATATATATATATATATATATATATAGGAAGGCCCAATTATTTCCTACAATTGGTAAAATATGGTTACGGTTAAATTGATAAAATGTGATTAATTTGGTTAAAATGGTTAAGTTTGATAGATAAATGTGAAAATAAGTGATGTGGTGTAATGTGCTAAAGTTGGTAAAGTGTGAATATTATCATTAAATTTAACCAATCATAGAAAAGAACACTTAGATAATTAAAGAATATAGTGTTTGTTTTGTTTAAATGAACCGTTAGATTCTTTACAGAGTGATATTTTTAATATTTTTACTATGATTAATAAGTGATATTAATTATTAGAATGACTTTTTAATATGCATATGACTAATAATTTATCAAAGTCACCCCAAATACATTATTAGTCATCCATATATTTATAAAAAGTCACAAAAAAACATATACATTTTACAATAACCTTATGATAAGATAGTTTCACATTAGACTTACGGTATGATTTGATACTCACCTCTCTTACCCGCCTCATTAAATTTGTTGGTAGTGCAATTCAATTTTTAATATAAGCAAAATATTTCTTAGAGAAATTTTAAAAAGTGCTAGTATTTGTTTTCCTAGCTAATAAAATTATTATTTTTTCACTGATGCAAGTAGAATATTCACGGATAAATATATATTATATATTAAAGTATCTACATAATCAGAGAGAATATATCATAACACATGCATAGGCAAAATTATTTACAAATTCTACCAATTTTTATATATTATTTATATTAATATTGACGACAAAATAAAAAGCTTTGGGAAAAAAAGTTTTTACACATTTTCACTGTTTCATATCACAATGCATACATCCCCATCTAACGCCTATAGATTTCCTAACCAATCTGTGAATGTACGCCCTAAATTCCCCATCACTCAAAAAAGAAAAAAAAAACTAAAAAAATCCCCCCAAAAAAGTTCAAACTAAAAATCCCCCCAAAACAGAGGGGGAAAAAAAAAAGCTTTTCGATCATTTTACAGCGACGGTTTCAGTCTCACTCCGAATCAGAGGGGAGCGGCTCCGGGAACTCCCCGCTAGCAACGACGGCGGCCACGGCGGCGGGATCATCGACGGCGAGATTCTCCAGCCTGGGTCTCAACTCCTTGTTACAAAACTCCTCGTACTCCCCCCTATCTCCGCCCTTCTTCTTGACCTCCACCACCACCAGCGACGGCGTCAGTTCGAATATCTCCGCCTGCACCGTCAGCGGCGTCCGACCACCGCCGCCACCACTACCGCCGGCCGCCTTCGGAGAACCTTCCAGACTCACCCTGCAGTCCTTCTTCCTCACGGTAAAACTCACCACCTTCGCAATCTCCTCCAGCTTTGCTATGATCTTCGACACCGGAGCTCCGGACACGAATCTAGAACCTTCCTCGCCGGAGTCCCCGAACAATCCGGACAAATCGAACCCTCGAGAAAACGAGATTATATCGAACGCGTTCAAACTCGCCGGCCGTGGCAATCCGGGTCCGGCCCGTCGGGCTGGACCCGGCTCCGACTCCGACTCCGACTGCGACGCGATGGATTCGATGTCGGTGGTGTCGCTGGCGCCGTCGTCGACGTCGTCGTTTTGGTGGATGAGCTGGTCGTCTTCGACGTAGAATTTGATCGATTTGAACCCCTTTTTGAACCACTTCGTCTCCATGATTTCCGGGATGGTGATTCGGACAGTCGGGTCGGTCACGAGGACCCGTTTCAGAAGTCCGGCGAGGTCCGGGGAGAACCATTTCGGACACCGGAATTCGCCCTTGTAGATTTTCCGGTACATCGCCATTAGATTCTGATCGTGAAATGGTAAATAGCCCGCCATTAATACGAAGAGAATTACTCCGCATGACCATATGTCCGATTTCGTGGCGTCATAGCCTTTTCTCCCAAGAATCTCCGGCGCCACGTACGCCGGCGTCCCGCAGAATGTGTGGAAAAGTCCATCCTGTTCATCGATTCAAATCGTCAGATTACAAAACCCAAATGACACAAAAATGAATTCAAATCCTCAGATAAAACTCAGAAAATCATGTACAAACCTGCTGGATCTGCTCGGCGACAGCACTGAGTCCGAAATCAGAGACCTTCAAATCGCCATTTTCATCGACCAATAGATTCTCCGGCTTAAGATCCCGGTGATAAACCCCCCGTGCATGGCAGAATCCGACGGCGGAGATCATCTGCTGGAAGTACTTTCTGGCGACGTCCTCCTTCAACCTCCCTTTCGCCACCCTGTTGAAGAGCTCGCCGCCGCGGACGTACTCCATGACGAAGAAGATCTTCGTCTTCGTCGCCATGACTTCGAACAGCTTCACGATGTTCGGGTGGCGTACACGGCGGAGTATCGCGATTTCGCGCTTGATATGCGCCATTAAACCCGACTTCACGATCTTCTCCTTGTCCAGCACTTTAATGGCGACGCTCTCCCCGGTGGTTAGGTTTTTGGCATGGTAGACCTTCGCGAAGGTGCCATGGCCGAGGAGCTTTCCGAGCTCGTACTTTCCCAGAAGCGTCGGCCCCGATGCCGAGGCCGCCATTGAAATTGAAGTTTGAAGGTCGAGAAACAGAGAAAAAGCGAGGGTTGGTTTGAAATTTGAATCTGAATTAGGGTTTGATGTGGGGTTTAATGGGTGGCAGCCATGGATGAAGGGTAGAAGAAGATGATTATGGATTGATGATGATTAGTTTGGTGGGAGTTGGGTTGATTTGGTGGTTTATGTTGTTTGTTACAGAGATGACTGGGGGGATTTTATATTTTAAGGTCGGTGAAGAAGGAGGAGGAAGATAGTAACGTATTGCCAGCTGGGGACATCAAGATCTTGTGAGGTCTTTGGTTGTAATAAAGAAAAAATACACATGAAAAAACCTATATACTATGTGTCAAGAAGTGGTCAACGGCTACTTTTACTTTTATTTTTTGTATTTAGCAGTGATTAATTTTGAAATTACTACCTCGGTTCCATATTATTGTCGTTTTTGTAAATTATGCAGTCAAATATTGAAAATTTTGATGGTAAATTTCTCGATATATACAATGACTTGTTATATAAAATAATCAAGTTAAGGCTTTAAGTAGTCGCTCAAGTTAGATATTTTGGGTGGAACAAAGATATATATGTCACATTATGTTTATCGGATCGTATCTGTATCGGATCGTATCATATCGAGACGTTATTTGGTGGATATTGTTGTATATTTTGTTAGTGTGATTTAGTGTTCAGAGAATGTTGGCGACGTTTATATTATGGCTTTTGTTTGATTCATCTACACGTACAGATGATGGAACGAAATGTAAGCGCGCGCTGAATTTTAGGAAATTTAGAGGTTCATAGAAAGAGTACAAATATTTATAATTCTAGTTTTTATTTAATGTTCTTCAATTCGAATCATTAGGTACCTGAGTTTCTTTGAATCTTTGTCGTTACACAATCTTTCAGTTTTATAGTTAAGATTTTAATCATTATGAAATTACCTAAGTTAAGGCCTTAATCACAACAAATCCCATGATTTTGAAAATTAACCAGTCACTCATATTGGGAATTTTGAGTGTAATAAGGATACATTTGTCAAATTACATATATCGAATCATATTTATATCAGATCACATCGTAACAGCATTTGATGGAAGTTATTGTATATTTCGCCAGTGGATTAGTGTTCAGAGAATGTTATCGGTGTTCATAGTGTGGCTTTCATTTCATACATCTCCACGTGCAGATGATGGAATGAAATGTAAACACATTGAATTGAAAAGGAGGGGGGTTCATAGAAAGAAATTACACGAGTACTATAGAGTTCTAACTTTTGTGTAATGTACATCGAGTGGAATCATTAGGTATCTAAGGCCCTAGGCCCTGTTCTTTTATGCGGTGCGGTTGGTTGCAGTGTGGTGGAATTTGAAAAAGTGTGGTGAAGTATGATGAGTTGTGGTAAGTTGTGGTAGGTGGGGCAGGTGATGAGAGAAAATGTAAAAAGTAAATGAGAAAAGTGAGGAGAAAGAAAAGTAAGAAGATATTTTGGTAATGATTTGTGGTAAAATATGGTGAAGTGTGATAATAGATGAGTAGTGCAGTTTGGTGCGGTACCGCATAAAAAAAACGGGGCCTAAGTTTTTTGAATCGTCGCCGTTACACAATCTTTTCAATTTTATAATTAAGATTCCTCCGATTTTGAAATTACCTAAGTTAAGGCTTTAAGCACACATAAACCTCATAATTTTGATAATTAAGTAGTCACTCAAGTTAGATATATATTTTGCATGCAACAAGGATATGTTTTCTGGATTACGTACATCGGATCGTATCTATATCGGATCATGTCGTAGTGGTATTTGGTGGAAGTTATAGTATATTTTGTCAGTATAATGTAATGTTCAGAGCATGTTGTCAGTATTTATATTATGGCTTTTGTTTGATAGATCTCCACATCCAGATGATGGAATAAAGGGAATGGGGGTTCACAGAAAGAATTACATAAGTATTTATATAATTCTAATTTGTTTGATGTTCTTTGGGTCGAACCATTAGGTATCTAAGTTTTTTTTTAATCATTACCGTTACATAATCATTAAGATTCCATCTTTTTAATTAGGATAACGTTTCAATTAAATCCTTGAAAATTTTTCTTTGACAAAGATATGTCCAATTACATATATCGAATCATATCCATAGCGTATCATAATAGACTGGATATTATTGCAATACGTCAATAATTTGGCGCTCACATTCTATCGCTTATGTAAGTTACTTTGTTTCATATGTAATCGTCATGTGTAGATAACAAGTTAGAAAGCAAACCAACAAATATTGCTTACCATCCAACCATAATGAAATGTAGAAGTATTGATCATTCCCAATATATAGCATTTCTTTTTGTTTTTTTATTTGAGTCATTACTCATTAGATATATGTAAGACTCTTATTAGATGATGCCTGATTGTCATCTTCTACAATCTTATAGTTCATTTAGTTTTAACTTATGGTACAAAAATATCGTATTATGCCGGTGATTGATAGATTTTGTTTAATACATACGTATCCACATGAAAAGTACAAGATTAAAAACAAAAACACTCTATATGGACTATTCAGTCTAAAAAAATACATGAATATTAACCTTTTAAGTTTTCTTTTTGAAACTTTTTAAGTTTAGTTTATAGGAAATATGACTTCTACTAGTTTACACATAACTACCAATATTTATCTTCCCAATTATCTAATAGATAAACCTCAAGGATAAATCTCATTATGTCATAAGGCATACTTCATGAAAACAAAAGGCAAAAAATGTTGAGACGTTTTGGCCACATCAAGCAACACATTCTACTCGTTGACTCATCTGGAAGTGATTCTCTAAGTATAGGATAATGTTTCAAGATGTTCAGAGTAATGTCCATGCTTATAACGGATTGAGAATGTTACATTTATGTCAATTTGTATTATAGTGTAATAGAGAGTCTTACTTCGTATGTTTTTTGAAACCTAGCTATCTCATTTCACTACGAGGTTTGTATTAACTTGTATCGTTATTTGAGAGTGTTTGTAATGTTGTAAAAGTGTGTGTTTGAATTTGGCGCTTTGTGTCCCATCTTGTCTTAATGTCTTTTGCAAATTAAAATTTAAAAAAAAAAACGCATCCAACTTCTAATTACTATTACAATGCTTGAATACCAAATCCACTGTGCAAGCTTCTATAGTAATCCTCCACAACAACATAAGAGCATCTGCAATGGTGAGTTTTAATTCGACTCAGTGCTGACGTGGCATGAAACGAGAACGAAATGAGGTTGTATAGGACATTTCAGTGGTGAGAATGAGACTCGTTTCGCGAGAATCTCGCTTTCAAACTCGCGAGACGAGTTTGAAAGCGAGTTTAAAATATTAATATTTTAATCATATTTTTTCTCTTTCCTCCTCCACCTCATTTTTTTATCAATATAACCAAATTAATTATATTCTTAAATGGGACCGATTTACTTTTTAAAATTAATATGAGTCAAACTTATTCTCACCATTGGAAAACTAGCTAAATAAAAGGTTAAATGTTGACTCTTCCACAGATTCCACGTCATACAAATAGTCAAACTCAAACTCACCATTGCGGGTGCTCTAACACAAGAATGACAACTGATATTAAGGAGGCGTAAATGATTTAATAAAATTTTCTAGGGTTCATAATCGATATTCAATCTTTTAAAATAGAATTTTGATGAATTCCCTTGAAAAATTTACTTTATGCGAAAACTTGATTAAAAAGTCTCTTCTCATTTTTTTTTAAAATTGGAACATCCCAATCAAAATTTTAAATATGCAACTTTCATGTTTCAACTTGTGAGCAAATATATTCAACAAAATTATAATGATAACAACGGATTAATTTGTCCTACTCAAGTGCTCAACGTTCCTTCCATTTGAAATTAACGTTAACGTTGAGCATAGGTTTGTCATCATCGATGTTGAAATTTGTTTTCTATTTCTTACTTTCAATTTTAGAAGGAAATCACATTAATTAATTTTATCTTTTGATTTATGTACACCACATAAATAAGTAAATAATTTTGGAAGGCAATCACACTAATTATTTTTGTCTTGTGATTTATCTGTAACAAATAAATAGACTAACTAATTTGGGAAGGAAATCCCATTAATTAAAATTGAGGAAAAAGTAGTTCAACCCCCCCCCCCCCCTCCCCCCTCAAACTTGGTCAAATTTGCATGTTCTGTGTGAGATCGCTTCGGAAAATCATCTTTAATTACCCTTTGTTCTAAATTAATTGTTACTCCCTCCGTCCCAAAATGTATGTCCCATTTGACTTTACATAAAAATTAGTTGACCAAAACTTTTACTCACAATATTCCTATATTGCCCTTGCAATTAAATAATGTTTATAATAAAATTAAAGAGTCCACGTTGGAAATTAAACTATTGGCACTGATTTGAATAGCAGAACAAATGGTTATCATTCACCACTATCAACAGCCCGCCACTTTTTAAAATTTTGAAATTGGAGCCATTTGTTTCTTCTGAAAGCCTCCACTTGATTTATGAATAGCAAAACAAATCCTTTCTTTCAGTGCTTCATACTTCATCAACTAGCTGTTGCTTGAGTTCCATCCTCCTGCCAAACCTATCTTTAAGCTATGGAAAACAACCCAAATCCCCATACTTCAAACAGAAAGTACCATTTATCAAGGGAACAACGTCAAGCTGTATTAGAGCATTTGCTACAAAGGAGTCAATATGGAAAAATAAGAAGAGGTGCCATTAGTGAGGTAGCTTCAATCTTTGGAGTTTCAAGTAAAACCATTGGTCGATTGTGGAGACAAGCTAAGCAAACTCTTGATGGCCAAAGTACTCACGCAGCTAATGTTTTCTGCAATCTCGGGGGTCGAGTTGGCCGGAAGCGGGTTGAGATTAATCCATATGATGTGATGAGGATTCCACTTCGTCGGAGGACAAACATTCGATCATTATCAAGAGAACTCAATATGGCTCGATCAACTGTGCATCGTCGGATTAAAGAAGGAATATTGAGATCTCATTCTAATGCTATAAAACCTCACCTCACTGAGGATGCCATGAAAAAAAGGTTAGCCTTTTGCTTGTCTATGCTTGATGTTGGGAACTCAATTGTTGGTAATGCTATACCATTTTCAAATATGTACAATTGTATACATGTTGATGAGAAATGGTTTTTTATGAGTCGTAAATCTCAAAAGTACTATCTGCTGCCAATTGAAGATGATCCATATAGGACTTGTAAAAGTACTAAGTTCATCACAAAGGTCATGTTCTTAGCCGCCGTTGCTCGACCGAGGTTTGATGCTGATGGGAATACAATTTTTTCTGGAAAAATTGGGATTTTCCCATTCACACAGAAGGTTCCGGCTAAAAGAAGTAGTAAAAATCGAGTAGCGGGAACATTGGTTACAAGGCCCATGAACTCCATCACGAAGGATGTTTACAAAGATTATTTAATTAACAAAGTTATTCCGGCAATTCAAGAAAAGTGGACTTTTGATGCTGGGTATACTACAATTTATATCCAACAAGACAATGCGAAGCCGCATATCGATCCTGAGGACGATGATTTCAGAGAAGCGGTGGCTACATCTGGTTTGGATATTCGTTTGTGCTTTCAACCATCTAACAGCCCAGATTTTAATGTACTCGACCTTGGTTTCTTCAATGCAATTCAAGCACTTCAATATGAAGAAGGCCCGTCAACAATTGATGAACTTGTTTCGGCGGTCGAGAAAGCTTTTGAAGCTCTAACACCTCGTACTCTTGACCAAGTGTTTGTCACATTGCAACTATGTATGTTAGAGACCATGAAGATTCATGGTAGTAACAACTACAAGATACCACATACCGGTAAGAATCAAGATGATCAAGTTACTTTCCCGGTTCTCTATGACAAAACTTTGGTGGATGAAGTGAGATTTCATCTCCAACAGTAAAGACAAATCATAAAAGGGGTAAGTAAGGTGAAAATGAAATGTGTTGTTTTGTATTTTGGGGTAGAATTTTGAAGTGAAGAAAAAACGTAGGACTCCAATATTTTGGTGTAGTACTTGTATAAAAATAGAGCAGATGACATCAAAAAGTACTGTATTTTGGTGTGTAGATGCAAGTGGGGTATGAATCCACTCACTTTCTGGGTGCAAACAGTACAATATTTTGGTGTACAGATGCAACTGTACTGTTAAAAAAATTATGGTTTGTACTCTATGTATGTTGATGTGAGGAGGTTTGTATAAATGAAAATGTGGATGTACTCCTCTGTATCTTCATGACTTCATCCTTTATTCTCTATCACTGTTAATTACGGAGTAAGTTTGTGTGAAATATAGTCCTCATGTTGACCATCTCCATAAATCCCTCTCTGTCTCTGTTAATCTTTTTTTACTCAAAAATTCTTCACTTGACTAAACAATGAAGAGGAAGGCCCAATTTGGAGAGGGTGCTTGACAAAGAATTTAAAAGAGCTCAATTTAGAGGAAGTGGAGCAAGAAATGCAGAGAACATCTCGGCTGCAACCTGTGATTCTAGCAATGAATGCAAAACCAACTTCAACACCATTTCTATGCTTTTTCCATGATAGTGACGGAGGAATGAAGAGCATGCAATGCACCAAGTTTTTGGCTTTATAGAGCTTACTGGAAGAATGGATGGAAGACTTTGGCTATATAGTTGGTTGTAGTTGGTCCATTTTTATCACAAATTTTACCATACCATGTATTCCACACCATACTACACTTACCACTTTCCACAATCTATCCATACCATACCATCTCCGCACTATCAATAAAAAGGGGAAAAATTTAGCTGGAAGTAAAAAGGGGAAAAAAAGGGGGAAAAAAAGGGCTATGGATCACTTCCAGCTAAATTTGCTTCTTCGGATGCATTCAAGCACTTATGGAAAAACATACAGTTAAAAACGTGCGTATGGAGAAGAATAAAATTTCACAAAAAAAAAAAAAGAAAAAGAAAAGAACAAGAAGAAGAAGAAGCAGAGGAAGAATGAAATGTACAGTACATCTTACAGTATTTTTTGCAAGAATATATGAGTAGGATAGAAATGGCGAGGGATGTACTTGTCAATATTTCCAAGTAAGTACATAGTCTGACTCTCTGATCAATCTCAAAGTAAGTTAAATGTCATTTAAATATTTATTTCCTTTAATTTATTGATTCTAAAGAAATTAAAGTTGAGGGGTAATTTAGGAAATTCAATATATTATTGGTTTCCATTTTTAGAAGTAGGACATAATTTTGGGACAACTAAAAATGGAATATGGGACAAACATTTTGGGACGGAGGGAGTATAATTTTGAATTTCACAATCTTTAATATCACTTTTGATTGATAATTTCTTATATAATATGTTCAATATGTTATTAACAATTACAATATTATACTTGTATAATAGTATTTTTCGTTACAAATCTAATTGTGATAATTTTATATAGCAATTCATTATATTTTTTTAAAATCGGAACTTTTTATAATAGCAACTGTAGGAAACTGATAATAAATATTGGGTGTGGCAAGTGATATAAGAAGAGCAATATATTATATGAAACTGTTTTATATTGAGATAGTAATCTTATTAAAAAAAAAAAGGTGCTTAAACACCGCCATTTCATAAAAAATATCCACCCATTACATAAATCTCCATCTACTATTATCTATTGCATAAAATTCTAATACTATATTATTTCTTTAGATATAAATATAACTCTTTAATTTAAAAATGGACTTTGAATATGGAATGAAAATATCATATTATATTTTTTTTTTCAATGGGCTAGCTTTTAATTATGATGTCATTAAGAAATTGAGATGGACGTGGTGATGCATTGACATTCTCTTAATTGTTAAGATGGCGGCAGTCAAATGGGTTGACTGAGACTGCTCCCTCGGTGGTCGGCAGCGACGGTCGGCGCCGATCAACATGTCTTCTTACACGCAATATCCTTAGAACACTTCAATTATACCCTTTTCAATTATTTTAATTCTACATAATAATAATATATGTTTTTGTGCTTTGCAAGTATCCATGAGCTTCAACCTCCTCCATTCCCTTGATGTTCGCCTTCTAAACAAAAATACATTTTTGTCTTATCTTGGGTGGCTATCAAGCTATCAAACAAAATAGCTAGCACTAGCATAAATTAGTCCGACCTAAATATTCGAATTAAACTGAGTTTCGACATCAAATTATTCACCGAATTTGTCCTATTCGAATTAACCGAGTTTGGACATCAATTTTTTGGTCGAATTCAAAATCTGATTGAGGCCCTGTTCTTTTATACGGCTGGCACTCTACGTTGTCACAGCCCAGTAGCCCACCACACTTTGCCACAACTCACCCCAACATACCATTCCATCACAATTCACCACAACCCACCATAAATTACTTTTTCACAATTACCAGTACAATATTTTTTAAATCATCTAAAAACAATACAATACTTCAACTCATTTTTTCGAATTACTTTTTTCACAATTACCAATTCAATATTTATATATATATATATACAAAAAAACCCACCACAACTTACCAATAACCCATCACAATTCTACCATACCCGCCACGATTTTACCATATTATACGCGCCATACCGCAGCACACCGCATAAAAGAACAGGGTCTGAGTTTGGGTCTAGAGTAAGGAAATCGATTGTCCAAATTTTATATTCGACAATGTCCGAACCCTAACCCGAATTTAAAGTTCGGATGAAAATTTGTGATCCTGTGTAGTTAAGTATAAATTCAAGTTTGGCATATTCGTACAAATTTGGGTTCAGACAAATTCGGGTCAGGATCTGGACATAACAAATTGTCCGAATTTGAAATTATGTTAGAGTTCGAGTTTGGGGATTTTGTCCGAATATTTGCCACTGGTAAAACTAACTTATATTTATGTGTACGTTTTTAATCTTGGAGTTTTGGCATGAAGACTTTAGATTATAAAATTCTAGTAAAGATCATGAAAATTATAATTATATTCTATATCCATAAATAGCTACATATTTGTTGCCCCGAGATCTCATCCTAGATGATATATGATTATATGTAGCTATCATAGATAGCTACATATAATCAGATAATCTAGGATAATTACTTATGCCATCAGTTGAATTTGATAATTTAAACAGATCTAAACTTGGTGAGTTGGGTCAAAAATAGGTTGGATAATTTCAAATATTGTGTCTAAATTTTTATCAATTTGTTAAATCGAAACTCAAAAATAAATGATCATACACTCCTTCTTCACAATCAAACAAGTTCCTTCTGATTCAGATCCAACGAAATCTTACCAGTTATATTTCTCCACATTCAATAGTGACGGAGTAGACTAGTAGCCTAAGCTACGATCATCCAGTGGAGTTCAAAATCTTGGAGTAGTTGGGCCTGTTGGACCAAGGTAAGTTGGGTTAGTCAACTGGGCCTTTTCCATTAAAGTTGAAAAGGGGCCCATGTGACTTAACTTCAAGTTGATCCAATGAATGAAGAGAAAACTCATCAAAGTCCTACTAGTGGTTAGCAGTAAGCCAGTAACATTCTTGATGTGAGATCACTTTGAAGTATTGTAGTTTGCCAGTAAGTTAATGTAATGTTAAGTTTTGATAATTGTTGATAAATATTTGGTAAATATTGAGATAACAGATACTTTGGAATAAAATAGTGGTTTTTTAAGCAGAAAATATTGATAAAATGAAAATTTTGATAAATTTTAGTGGATTCTGATCTTTTTTATCAATAATTATCTAATCTCAATTTTCTTTGAAATTTGCCAACTCCAATTGCACAATTTTCTTTCTAAACTTGAGTTCATGAAATGCAAGACAACCAATTTTCGTGTTTACTTATTATAAGTATCAAATTAAGGGTGCGTTTGGTTGGTCAAGAACCTCGAGGAAATGGTCAATTTTCCCCATGTTTGACTTATTTTCCCCATGTTTGAGTGTGGGTTAACCTTGGAAAAATTTCACGGTGGGCCCACCACTTTCTCTATTTTCTTAGGGAAATTTTTCCTTAGGGGGGGGGGGAATTTTTCCTTAGGGGGGCTAAGGGAAATCTTTCCCATAGAAAATTTTCCATGGTAAATTTTCCCGAGGAAAAATTTCTCTGCGGTTCCTACCAAACGCTCCCTAAGATATAAATCACAAGGACATTTTGTTTATGAGTTGAATTTGTACTCATTGTTTCAAACTATTTAAACTACCGAAAAGAAAAAGGCTTCATCTAATACATTGCAGTAAGGAAGCCCTAAATTATAGCCCATGAAACTGAAACTGTTTGACCTAAATATATGGATTATACAAAGCCCAAATACAATACCGCAAAGAGCATTCTGTTTTCTACGTAGCCCGTCACACGTACAAAGCGACAAACATCTTTAAACGCCCCTTGTTCTGCCCAGCCCACTAGCACTGCCGAAAAGCTTTCCGACATTAATACTCGAATTAGTTGTTAAATAATTTTATTAAATTTCTTTGAGATTTTTCATATGATACATTCTCAAATCATTGTGGCAAAGTATTAATGTAGATGTTTAAAATTTAGCATTGTTAGAGCATAAATTTGTTATTTTTTTAGTTTTATTGTTAAATTTCGTAAATTTTAAATACTAGGTTCTGTTCTTTTATGCAACTGACTGGCTGCGGTGTCACACTGCACCACAACTTAACACATTCCATCACAACCCACCACAATCTACTTTTTCTAATTACTTTATCTCACGTTTTCCAATTACAATTTCACAACACATCTATAATTATTAAAACCAAAACTCACCAAAACTTTATCAAACCCACCACAATTCCACCACATTGCATCACGCCACACCGCAATCAGCCATATAAAAGAACGAGGACTTAATATCTAAACTTTGTTTGATAATACCTTTATTGTAAAAAAAAAAATATTATTTTCTAGTTAAGTTTGATAAACTTCTAAAATATATGATTTTGATTGGAAGTTTGGGATTTTAAATAAAAAATAAACAAAATTGAGTTGAACCCAAGCCCAAAAAATTATGAATCGAGCTGAGTCTGAGCCTCTACTTTGAAAACTCGATGACCTCCGAATCGAGTTTTTCGTAACCTAAGTGAGCCCGAGCTTAAGGTTAATAAAATAATAATAATAATAATAATAATGAATTCCCTTTATTCTTATTCTTCAAATAAGTGTCAATTTGGCTAAACTTTAATCATTGATTATTCACAAATTATAATGAGTTATCATATAAAATTAACACCATTATAATTTTTAGAAGAATATCTTTGTAACAGTGGTAATTTCATATTGTACATTATAATTTATAAATAATCAACAATTAGAGAAACTGTTTAGAGAAGGAGATACTAAATACTCCTTCCGTTCAAAAATAATTGACCTATAGTAAAAAATACAGATAACAAGGTGGAAGGTTTTAGCGAGAAAAAAGTTAGTAAAAGGGAGGTTTGGGAGGAGGGAGTGTCATGATAAAAGTGATATGGAAAGAGGATTGTGAGGGGAAAAGTGATATGTAATTCATGATTAAAGATAAAAGCTAGTTAGTTAGATATTGAAAAATGTAAAATGACAATTAATTTGAAAAAAAATAAGTTAGTGAAGTGGACAATTAATATGAAAACGAGGGAGTATAACAATAAACTAGAGAATTCCTTTCATACCCTTCCTACCAAAACAAAACTATATTTTAAAGTATCAAACCACTTGACATCAGATAAAAACACCAAAACAATCCACAACAGCTACAACTCATTACTGACTCCAAAAATTCTCAACAAAACCACTACATTCCCATTAAACCCCCCCCCCCCCCCCCCCCTTCACCAAACCACCCTCCCAAAACTCCCACCATTTCTAATGGCATGTTTGAGCTTCTTCACACTTCTCCTTCTTCTTCTCTCTTTCTCAGCAAACTCTTCCTCAATCTCAACATGCACCAACCACTCCAAAAACCCTGAAAATGCCCTAATCCTCAAGGCATTCAACTCTGTTTCTGGGTTCAACTCATCTTTCCTCACCACAAACTGTTCATCTCCAATCACTCAAATCACTCTCTCAAGTCACAATCTCAGTGGCACAATCTCATGGCAGTACTTCAAAAACTTAACCCATTTGAAATCCCTCGATCTTTCCCACAATCATCTCAAAGGGTATGTACCCTTTTGGGTTTTCTCCCTCAAATCAATCGTAGACATCAATTTATCAGGAAATCAGTTTGGGGGTACTCTTAATTTCGACCCAGTTTCGAATTTTTCTGTGTTTTCTGGGGTTCAGAGGCTTAATCTGTCGCATAATAAGTTCACGAAATTGGTCAGAGTTTCTGGGTTTGTGAATCTGAAAGAGCTCGATGTTTCGCATAATGATTTGAGGGTGTTGCCATCTGGGTTGGGGAATTTGAGTAGGTTGGAGTTTCTGGATGTTTCGAACTGTAATCTTTCTGGGAATTTGAAACAAATTTCGAAGTTAGATGGTTTGAAGTATTTGGATGTTTCTAACAACAGGCTGAGCGGTGATTTTCCGAGGGATTTTCCGCCATTGATGAAGCTTAAGTTTCTCAACATATCGTTGAACAACTTTTCTGGAAACTATGTTCGTGAGTATGATACCAGGTTTGGGAAATCTGCGTTTGTTCAAGCTGGGAATTTTACTGTTTCTAACGCTGTTTTCTCGCATTCCCCACTCAAAAAACACCCACCCACCAAACAACCCCTACCCTTCAAAACCCCACATACTAATACTACTACTACTAGAGAGAAAAACAAGCGAAAAAAGTTCATCATCTTTGCAGCGTCGTTTGGTTCAGCCGGGGCTGTCGTTTTGCTCTCTGCCTGCGTCGTTTTGCTGATTCACAGAAAGAAGAAGATTGAGAGGAAGAAGAAAAGATGGGCAATCTCAACCCCGATGACTCCCCATCATAATAACCCCAAGATGGAGAAATCTGGACCGTTCGAATTCGAGACGGAATCAGGATCAACATGGGTGGTGGAGATCCGAGAGCCGAACTCAGCCCACGTGGTGATGTTCGAGAAGCCGTTGATGAGCCTGACATTCAAGGACCTGATGGCGGCCACGTGTCAGTTCGGGAGGGAGTCGCAGCTAGGGCAGGGGAGGTGTGGGCCCCTGTACCGAGCTGTCCTCCCGGGTGACCTCCACGTGGCGATCAAGGTGTTGGAGGGTGCAAGAGGGGTTGAAAGGGAGGCAGCCATTGCCATGTTTGAAGAACTCTCCAACCTCAGACATCCTAACCTCTTGCCCATTTCTGGGTACTGCATTGCAGGTGTGTGTAAATAAAAGTTTCTAAATTTGACTCCTTTCAATTGTTACGTACTTTTAGTCATAGTAATTTATCCAATACCAGAAAATTACCAGAACTTAGCATAAAAATCAAAGTTACTGTAATTTATTGAAAATTACTGAAATTTACAAACCGAACGTTACCGTAATTAACAAAAACTTATCATCATTTAGCATACAAACCAAAAGTTATCGAAATTCATCAAAATTAACCAAAACTTATAAAAATAACATTTACTATACCTTAAAAGTATATCTTGGAGTAACTAGTAAATAGTAGCTACTCCAATATTTCAAATCTTTAAAAAAAAAACTAATTATCAATATTTATTAAGACATTTATTTCTAATATTTATTATGGAGTAATATTATTGCAAAATTTATAGATATTTTTATAAAAATTTAGCATGTGAAAAAACTGGCATATTTTAATTTGCACCTTTATTTGGAGGGAATGTGTTTTCCCTCTTTCCTAAGTAGTTATCTATTTGGGTTTGGATCAAGTCGGGTCTAACTAAACTTGGGGTTGAAGTCAAGATTAGATTAACTGCTGCTACATTAAGGCCTCGCTTTACGTTGCATTAAGTTGCGGTGGAAATAGTTAAATAGTCAAGATTAAAGTTGCGTTTGGGTGCGTTGATGCATAAAAGAACGGGCCTAATAAGTTACTATGTCAATTGCATGTTAAAATTTTCAACGTTAAAATGACTAGAGCATGTTCAAGCTAATATTGGATCAAGTCAAGTTTCCTTCACTATTTGGCATACGAAGTTTGGTTAAGTATTGCCATTTTAGTAAGATGATTGATGAGAAAGTGTAGTCATTTTCTGATTATTCAAAATTGCAAAAATTGTAAAGTTTGCGTTACACTAAGATATAAAAGTTTTGTCAAATACAATACCTAAACAGCAAAAAGTTTGAGAAACTGTGAAAAGTATCATTCAAAATAATATGTACATATCATAATAATTTGGGGCAACTTTTTAATTTTTAAGAGAAAGATGAATAGTACATTGCGTTAAGGTGTGTTTGGGTTGCGTTAAGGTGCGTTAGGCTTTGTATATTTTGCGTTGCGTTTCGGTGCGTTAACGCACAAAAGAACGGTGCCTAAATAACATCGAGTTAAGTTCAAATCAGTTTGGTTAGATATTAGCATCACACATGGATAGTTAAATACAAGTCAATTTAGAAGAGTTATCTTATTCACGATTGGTCAAAGGTGAAATTTAACTAAAGACTTCTAAAGGTAAATATATCAAAGATTATCAAAGTACAAATACATAAAAATAAACCATCTCTTTATAGTTAGGTCCTGCTTGCTTTTTTTTTTTTGTGGGATACCATACAGTTCATACTACTGTATCAATCCCAATTTACTACACACTAACCACAAATAATCATATATTACCATATCATATCATACTTTACTACAATTATAATCTTTTCTCTTCTCAAATTTCTTGTTATTTTTCACTGTTCCCATTTTTCACTTATCACACCAACTATTTTTACCATAAATTTTACCATTATTTACCATAGTGTATACCTCATCATATCTATTTATCCACATTTTTATTAACATACACCATTATCACATTAATAACAAAGTCTTAATCCTTGGTGTTAGACTTCCCCTATCCTTCAATTCTTCAAGAATGAAGAGCATTATTTGAAAATATATGGGGGGTGGTTTAGAAATGAATGAATATTGGAACTACCTTGAATTGAATGTCATCACGGAAAACTTAATATCACATAAATGCTGGATGGACCGACCCCTGTTTGTCTCTGCTACAACTGGTCACTTGTCATACTGTTTAGATTTATTGCATGCAAATGTAGTAGGTCATACTTCACGTAAACCCAAATGTCAATTTTCTGCCATTGCCATCATTGCATTTGTTGATCTTTGTGTTTTTTCAAAAAAATCAGTTGACTTTGTTTGACATTTCTCAATTTTCAGGAAAAATAAATACTCCCTCCGTTCCAAAATAATTGACCTATAGTACAAAAACACAGATACCAAGGTGGAAGGTTGTAGTGAGAGAAAAGCTAGTAAAAGGGAGGTTTGGGAGGAGGGAATGTCATGATGAAAGTGATATGGAAAGGGGATTGTGAGGGGAAAAGTGATATGTAAATAATGATTAAAGATAAAAGCTAGTTAGTTAGATATTGGAAAATGTAAAGTGACAATTAATTTGAAAAAAAATAAGTTAGTTAAGTGGACAATTAATATAGAACGGAGGGAGTATAGATTTTTAGATATTTATCGTTTTGTATATTTTTTGGTTTTGAATTTTATTTTTCAAAGGATGCATGGTTTGGAATTTTATTAAATGACAATTGAAGAAGTTTAGAAAATCATGCTGATTTTGACTTCTTGTTCTTTTCTCTTTTGTAAATTATTTGTGTATATATGTACGTTATGGTCTCCTCGTATTTTAAATTCTTAATCTTAGGTGTTATTTTACATAGCTATAGTTCTGGTTTATCTTTGCCTAACTTTCCCTTATCTTACACAATTTTTTAAAAAATATTCAAATCAAAATCAAAATAATGGTTATAAAATATTTTTATCCTACCACTACTAACTTACTGTACTTACATATTATAAATTTTATTTTTACCTTATCTTTCTTTTTCTTACCTTATCAAACATAATTTGATCTTATCACTTTAAAGAACATGATCTCATATAGTCAGTTTGTGTTTTGTTATCTGAATTTTTTACCTTTTTTTAATTTATTGTGTTATATACTATCTATCATCTCTATCAATTTTTGTAATATTAGTGTTACTCATCACCCTTCAACCCGTGAGTTATGAATTAATTAGGACTTCATTTAACTTGGTTAACGCCCAATTAGGTTTATTTTTAGTTAATTTTATCTTACCTTACTCGATTCCTTAAAAAATACTCAAATCAAAGTCAAAATTTTATTTTTATATTTCCTTACCTTACCAAACTTAGTTTGATCTTACTTTAAAGAACAAGGCCCATTTACATACCTATATATGACTATGAGGGATTTGAATATGTGGAAGAAAGTTTGAAATCAAACTAAAAAAAAATTAAACAGTAAAACTTCCAATGACCTAGGAGGAGCAAAGTCAATGTACCTATGAATCATAAAATCTTATGAGTCTGCCCTGAATTTAAATTCCCAATTGAATGACCCCTCCTTTTTCAAATCAATGTCAGTAAAAAATTAATGCACCCAACCTACCAATTTAACCCTTCAATTATTGCCAAACTTTGCAGGAAAAGAAAAGCTGGTTTTGTATGAATTTATGTCCAATGGTGATTTGCACTCTTGGCTACATGAGCTGCCACCTGGGAAGCCCAACGTGGACGATTGGAGCACTGACACGTGGGAGTATCCCACGGACCCCGAGGTCACGCCCCACCAATTGACGTCCCCCGAGAAGCTGAATTGGGTCACGCGCCACCGGATTGCCCTCGGGGTGGCCCGTGGGCTCGCGTACCTGCACCACTCCGGGTGCAGGCCCGTGGTCCATGGTCATGTGGTGCCCTCGAACGTTCTCTTGGCGGATGATTTGGTGCCCCGAATTGCTGATTTTGGCATGCGGGGCATTGGTAGGAGCGAGACTGATGGTGTCGGATCTGTTGAGGAGGATGTGTTTGGGTTCGGGATGATACTGATTGAGTTATTGACTGGTCAGTCGGCTGGATCTGAGGATGATGTAAGTCGGATAAGAAAACTGATCAGAAATGGGTTGGGCGCGAGCGTGTTGGACCCGAGGCTAAAGCTCGAGGACGACTCGGTGAGTGGCGCAGTGGAGTGTTTACGGGTCGGATATCTCTGCACGGCGGAAACCGCCACAAAGAGGCCCACGATGCAACAAGTTGTGGGCATGCTAAAGGATATCCACCTAAGTTGAGGGGATCATAAAATACATAACATTATGTGTCTAAATGATCCGGCCATGAACTACACGCGCCAACAATGCGCGTGAGGATGAAGACTCCGCTTCAAGGCCTTTTCTCTTTTTGTTTCGGTCCCCAAAGAGAATTACTCTTTTACCCCACAGGTTTTTCTAAAGCAAGGCGAACTGCCGAACTTGCTTCAGGTGACTTTTACACGCGCTTCAATGCTTCGTATGATAACCTCACATTCCTTGTCTAGGGTTTAGGAATGCATTTTCCTTTTATTTTCTTGTGTTTTTTATACTATCTTTGTCCCAAAATATTTGTCTTTTGACTAAATTTTCATCATTGATTATTCACAAATTATAATGAATTACAATATAAAATTATCGTCATTGTAATTTTTAGTAAACTACCTTTCTAATAACAGTAATTTCATATTTTAACTCATTATAATTTGTGAGTAATTAACAGTCAAAATTTAGTCAAAGAACAAATATTTTGGGACGAAAGTAGTATAATTTTAGCCTTTTTTGTAAGAAATATGTACATACAAAATTTTATGTGGGTGTGTCAATTAGCTAGCCTTAGCTTATGCATAGTGGGGAAAAAGGTTGAGTAATCCCAAATTTGAATTACAATAGTCATGTCGTTTTGACTATAATTTTGAAAGCTATTACTGGCTTGTTCTATATTAATTGTTATTTTGTTACTTATGATATTCAGTGTTATTTTTTATTGATAACTTTTTATATAATATTTTATTAATAATTTTAATATTAAACTTTTTATGATAATATTTTTCGTTATGAATTTAATGATAATAATTTTATATTTTCATTTCATGTTAATTGTTGTCTTTGGAAACTGTGCAGTCAAATTTTAAAACTTTTTATCATGAATTTCTCAATATATACAATAAGTTACTACATAAAATTACCTCCATTAGATTCGTAACAAAAAATATTATCATAAAAATTTAATATTACAACTGTTAATAACATATTATGTAAGAAATTATCAAACAAAAAGTGACATTAGAGATTGTGAAAGTCGGAACGGAGGGAGTATAACTAGTCATTATAATACTGAGAAATTTTTAGTCAAAATTTTTAAAATTTGACTATATAATTTTTAATGACGACAATTAACATCAAACGGTAAGAGTATTAATTATGATAAAATTGGGTATTTGATAAAATTTGGAAAGAAAATGGGGACAAAAGTAAGTGGGGAGGGTGATGCTTTTTGAGATGGGTGAGAATCCCACTCACTATAAAATTGTATTGTTTCATTTGTTTGTATTTGTTTGCAGAGAGTTTTTTTTGGAGGGAAGAATTGTTCAATGATTAAATCCTTTTCTCATTTTGTGCCCTGTTCACTCCCTTTCAATTTGGTCTCTTTTTCATGGCATTATGTCTTTCTAAGGTTCCTTCTGTACACTTTTTTAGTCATAGAATCATCTTAGACTGTAATAGTTTTTCTTCTTTTTCATGCTTTGTACTTTAGTTTTTGTTCCAAAGTTAGGGATGATGCCTAACTTTTGGATTTAATATTGGACATCTTAGGACCAATTTGTTGATACTGTCTAATTTTGATATGATGTGATTTGATTGTAACATTTTAGCACTTTGTGGACCTATACTTTATAAAAGTTCTGTTAAATAAAAATGGAAGTAAAGAAAGGTCGTGTTGTTTTATAGGGTTGGCAAACTGCGGTGTCACAGTCTACCGCAATTTGGCATAACCCACCACATTTTGCCGCAAATCATTACTTTTCTCTCTCCTCACTTTTCTCTCTCCTTACTTTTCTCCTCTACTTTTTACATTCTCTCTCATCACCTACCCCACATACCAATAATCTACCACAATTCCACCACACCCCACCACAATTCCACCACACCTCACCACACCATTCCGCAAAATACCGCATAAAAGAACACGACACTTAACATTGAGTAAATGACATACTAAACTATAAATAAAAATTATGAAAGGATTCTGTAGAGCAATATATTTTACCTAGAAATTTAAAAGAATGAGGCATCGTTATTTTATACGGTGAAGTTGCGGTGGGTTGCAACGAGTTGCGGTAAGTTACGGTGGAAAATAATAAATGAGTATTGATATTAATAACAAGGTAAATAGTAGATTGTGGTAGATTGCGGTGAGTTGCAGTAAATTGCGGTGCGGTAAGTTGCGATACCTGAATTACATATAGTTATATTGTGACTATTTAAATTTTTTTTGCTGGAAACTATATAAATATTATAGGAATAGCAATTGTAAACATTTATACATTGTATGATGCAAACTATATAAATAGATTCTTTATGTAATAATAAACAGATAGTTGATGACCTAGAAAACCCTAGCCACCACTTCTTTGGAGGGGTTGCCATCGATATTTCTTGTCGATGGTAAGTCCTAACATGATTGTTTTCTGCTATACCTATTAGTTTGGTTTTAAGTTTGCACAAATAAAGTTAGTCTCTTGGTTTGTAAGAGTTTTATTTTACCATTCTTTAGGGTTTTTAGTATCTTTCTGGAATTATTAATCTCTTTCTAAAGTTATTAGTTTCTTTCTAGAGTTATTGTTGATAAACCATATTTTTACGAATTTTTAGCCTTCTTTTCTATGCTAGTTTTCGCCTTTCAAGCTCTTTTTCCCTAACTTATAAGTTAGAATGATTTACTTTCCTCATTTATAACTAAAGTGTGTGAATTTGCTTGTATTTAGTTGTTTTTGCCCCTTATAATTAAAGATCGACACTTTGATGACGATGAGGATGAGGGTAAGGAGCAATGAAAGGTGGAGGAATGAAGAAATCAAGAGAAGACCAACTAGCACAACCCCTAACACAAGTTTTGCTGAAGAAAAAAGAGAAAAAGGGTTTGGCACAGGCTGTGCCAAGGTCATCACAGGGTGTGCCGTTGGTAGTTTTGTTTTCCCCTCATATTAATTCATAATTCTAGGGTTTCTTGAGGCTAGTTTTCATTCTATCTTTCATTTTTTTAGACTTTGAGAGAGTTTTCTCTCAAGCCTCTCTAGAGGCTTTAGGGTAGTTTCTAGGTTTTAGATTATAATTTGCAAGATTTTATCAACATCGTTCCGGATTTCACATATCAATTCAAGACTAAGTTTCTCTTTCTCTTTTTCTTTCTCTTTATGCTTATTTATGTTCTTATTAGTTTTGTTTCGTTTCTCTTTAATTGCATCAATATGTTAATTTGTTGTTAATTTCGAGTTGTTTGGGTTGTGATTGACGTAGTTGACGATGAATTAAGTTGTTTAGGTTTAAACTACCAAATTCATGCTTGTAATGTGAGGTTTTCTCTTTGCCCGCCACATGTTCGATGAAATGCTCGAGGTTCATTTGTTTTGATTAGGCAATTGATTTATGCTGAGAGGTGAGATCAATTTGCTAGTGTGGGTAGAGAAAATGGTTGGGGTTCTGGCATGAGAGTATTGAATTCTGACTAGGTCTAGGTTGTTAATCCTATAGTTTAATTAGACTAACTCTATGAGAATAAATAGTTAGAATAGTTAAGCCAACCTCTGACCCTCGAGAGAGGGCTTTGGCGAGTCACTAAATTAAGTTAGCCTCTAACCCTCGAGAGAGGGCTTTGGTGAGTCTCTGACCCTCGAGAGAGGGCTTTGACGTTTAATTTGTTGCAATCGACCCCTCTTGATTACTTGTTTAGAATTGGTAGGTTAGGCCGCTCAAGTTAATCAGTTGTAGAATATTTATTGAACATGTTTTATTGTTTCCATAGTTTGTAATTTGATCATCACCACCATCATTCCTGGTTTATTTACCTAGCCTGAAACACTTGAGTAAGTTTTGCTTGCCTAGAACACAACTCCTTGTGGATACGACAATTGTACTCCCAAAAGTACGACAATAATTGTTCAATTAGTGTGGTATGATAAACTGGATAAATATCAACTTTTAAATCGATATAGCACATATTGTGATGTTATCCATTAACGAAAAATATGCATAGTCATTGAAGAAAGATGCAAAGTCATTGAAGACGTCGGAGCCGGACGTCAATAAAATTAGTATTAATTATTTGCAAGTTTAATTTTATATCTATATTTTGTATATACAATTATTTATTCACAATTTCATTGTAAGTGTCGTTTGACGTATTATTAATGAAATCAGTCTATTTCGATAAAAAAATATATAAATATTATAGGAATAGCAATCGGTGACTAAAAATAAACCTCAAACATTTTTTAGTTACAAATTTCTCACATCAATATTTATAGAAACCCCTCTCATTCTCTTGATGTACACCCCTAGAAAATTACTGAAATAAAATTCCACTATGAATATTCTATTTATTATGTCAATTTCAACTGAACCATGAATGGGAATATTGTCTCTAGGGACCATCTTGATTTGGCTAATAATATTACCAAGGTTGGGATGCCAAAGTAGATCTCATTTATAAAGTTAAAAAGATGAGGTAATTAACTAATATGAAATGCCATATTGTCCCTATGCACTTGATAGGCATTTGTGATTGGATATCCTAACTCACAAATCCAACTAATCCTTGTTTTCATGCTATTTGTCCCAATCAACTTAGGCCTATGCAAGATGTGGACTCAATTACAATTTTCAAATAATACATATATGCGGAGGGAAACCTTCCGTTTCATATTAATTGTCATTTTTAAAAATTACGCAGTCAAATTTTAAAAATTCTAACAATAAATTTCATAATATATACAATGACTTGTTATATGAAACTACTATTGTTAGATTCATAATTAGAAATAATATCCTAAAGCTATAATATCAAAATTATTAATAAATTATTATATAAAAAATTATCAATCAAAGCATGATATTGAGAACCATAACAGTCAATTAATTAAAAATTAATATGAAACTGGAGTACTTATACATTTATGGTGAATTTGGTAGTTTCCAAAAAAGACTTTCACAGGAAAACTTTTTAGGAAAGACTTTCCTTAGTCCTCTTGTGAAACTTTTTATTGAGCTTGTGTGAGAAATAATGAGTCTCACATTAAAATTCTATTATATATTAAAAGAATCAAACATGGGAAAACTTATCAATTTGAAAATATTGACCAATTTTCTCATAAAAGTTCCTCAATCAAACGCTCTATTAATAAGATAAAGTTGAATGTTCATGAGTCATGGCACTAATTCTAATTTAATCAAATAATTAAAAGATTCTTTTTTTTTGGGATTAGTGGAGTTATTTTGAAAGGTCCATTCATTAGTGGCGGAAGTAGTGGTGTTCATTTGAGAGAATGTTTTCTAATGACACGTTTTATCCTCGATTTTTAAATTAGCTGACAGATTAGAATGTAATTTTTTTATAAACTAAATTTGAATCCCTTTGAATTGGAATGAGTGTTAAACTGTTAACTAAAAAATTTGAAAAGTTCTGCAACTTGTACCACTCAATAAGCTTTTAAGAGCATGTTACCTCTTTTGAGAGTCTTGTATGAGAGGAACTTGATGTCAGTATGTCACAAATGCAGTTAGAGTGTGGATTGTGGACATTTCCTTACTGGATCATATTTACTTACTATGAATAGATCCCAAAAATTATGTATAGTTTGAGTATAGAGAATTTTGCCTTCACTTTAAATTTTGAGAATGATGTTTGTGTAATTTTTATAGTGACAAATAATTTGGGAAGAAAAGAGTATTTGCTTACTTGGGGTAGATCCAAAAAGATTTGTATACATCAAGCATAAAGAACTTTACCTTCACTTTGAGTTTTGAAAATGACGTTTGTGTAATATTTATGGTAAAATTTTGACGATTAACAATAAAATATATTTGATCATAAGCATAGATATTATGTGCATGATCTTTTCAGGAGTATAAGAAGCCTGAATAAAGTATGTAATGAAAAATGAAGGTATAAGTAGAAAAGTTGAGTATTAAAAATTTGCAAATAATCAGTAACTTTAAGTTAGATTAGATACACAAAACAATAACGGTTAAAAAAACAGCTCAATATATTGTTTGTTGGTAAAGAGGCCGATTCCAAGGTAGTTTAATCATGTGGTAGCTTATGTTGTCAATGTGTTTGCATTGGATCAATTAAAATTTACTCCTAATCAGAGTAGACAAAAATTTGTCTGACCCGAAATACCCTAATTGCATGACCCGGAAAAATTGGATATGGACATAGATTTTTTTCCTAAATTTTAATATTGATTGAGTTGAACGAATATTTGGACATAAAATTTTTCTTTTTATATTGTCCAAACTTGATTTCTACCCAAATGTAGTTTCGTCCGAATTGTCTGACCCGGTTCAACTCAAAATAAAACCGGATCCAGACATAAAATTCTTGTTCAAATTTTTACAATCTCCAAATTTATCCCGACCCAAATTTTTACCAGCGGTGCTTCTAATGACTAATGTGTTCTACATTTGGATCTACGAGAACCTAGGTACATGAAGACGAGAAAATTTTCTTTACCAAATCAGCCCTTCCACCTGTTTAGGCCACATGCCGTGGCCCAAACTAGTTTTAGTTTTGGGTCAGGCTATCGTTGGAAACCCACCTTAACTTAACATCGATCCATTGGCCCAAAAATAAACAAATCATCTTATCATTCACAAATCTCAATCATCTGAAGATTTTAACCACGTTTCGCGTTTCTTAATTCCAAATTGAAGCTCGCGGCGAAACCCTCGAACAATCTTCCCCTCTCGAATTCCCTCCAAATCGAGCTTGATTCTACCAATTCAAACCCCTAATTCAATACTCCAAGTTTCCTCTCTTCCAAAACCCTAATTCTTCATTCCAATTCCAAACCCCAATCCCAGTGTTCGTAACTTTGTTGCTTCCAGAAACCCTAGATTCCTTTCCCATGGCGTCGAAGAAGAAGGAATCGGAGGCTTTCAATTTGCTCAAATTCATGTACCAAGATGATGATGACGATATGGAGGATGCCGAAAAGGATGAGGACGAGGATGAGCAGAAAGAATCCGAACAGCAGCGTGGGGAAGATGAAATGGGAGATGATAATAAAGATGAAGACGTGACGATGAAGGATGGTGATGTGGGTGATGATGATGATGATGGCGGTTTGCGTAATGTTGGTTCTTCATTGGTGTCGCCGATTAAACAATTGAGCGCTAATACGACTCCGAAATGGAGTAATTTGAGGCCGCCGACACCGCAGATGGCTCAGAGTTCGGTGCCGGAGGTTTCGGACGCCATGAAAGTGAGGAGAGAGAAACCGACGATTGTTGATTATGGGCATGATGATGTTGCTATGTCTCCTGAGGCTGAGGTATGGTACATTCCTAACTTTTTGGGGAATTTTAGTTGGTAATCTTGTTTGATGAATCGCTTGGTTTTCAGAAGCTTTGTTTGTTTCAGGATTTGTAGTACTTGATTCCTGTTATTGCTGAGAATTTGTTGTTATATGAACTTTGAATGGGAATGTGTAGGCTGGTTGGGAGGTAGCTTAGTTTAGTGACACATTTGAATTGATCATTTGAGGAAATACTGTGCCTTTTAGCTGTGAGATTTACACTGCTGTTTATTTGGATTTTTAGGAGGGAGAAATATTGGGCACAAGTGCTGGGCGAGTCATGTTTGGTGAAGAACTTGGGAGCGCTACTGGTAATTGTGCTTCTTTCTACTTTGGTTATGTAATTGTTATTTAAGGAGTTATTCATTGTGATGATATATTGATATTTGTATTTGAATCTTTGGTAGTAGGTGCATATTACATATTTGGGGTATCTGTTACTTTTGGTTCTCAGTGCTGTACTCAACGTGAAAATATGCATAATAGGGAATTTGCAAAAAGAAGGTTCCTAAAGAATACGGGAGAGAGGTTGCTTAGGAAGCAACAGACATTGCTAATGAGTAATGAACTAATGATTATTGTACTTTTGAGACCTCCAACTCACTAATCTAAGAGGTGCTTCCTTTTTGTGGGAGAGATACTGAGAAGTGAGAACTTAATTTGTCCAAATTCAAACATTAAAATATATATGCATGAAAATCTTATTACAGATTTGGGTTTTCTAATAATTGTGTTTTATGTTGAGATATTCCTGCCGTGCGTGAAAGAATGCCAAAGTGTTCTGATTTAAACCATCTTGGAGGAAGCTGATATTCATTGGGGGTTGTACACACTACACCATAACTCTGTATTCTGAGATATAACCCTGCACCCTCATTTAAAGGAACTTTAAAACTAGAATCCTGTTAAATGCAAGGGAGACCATTACATATGTTGTGGTGGGGTATTTAAATGTTTTGCCTTCTCCTTGGAGATCATGTCTGCCTTACTCTCTCAATGCTTGGAAACAGATGTTCCGGAGAGGACACCTACAGGTAATGTGCAGATTACTACACCAAGCAATCATGTGGACTCACCACAGTCTTTTGCTGGAGTTGATGCTTCACAGGCAATGGTAAATGGTACACCCAAGGAGTCTGAAGCTGAAGTTGGGGAAGGTGTCAATATATCTGAAGAAGATGCGAGAGAAGCTGACCCATTAGATAAATTTCTTCCACCACCACCTGCAGAAAAGTGTTCAGATGAGTTGCAAGTAAGTCTCAATTTCCTCCTTTTAAATGTTTGCTCTTTGGCTGGTCCATTTTAATATTGTATTATGCTGCTAAATAATTGGATTTAAATTGGTCCTGGTGCTGCTAATCATCAATATGTAGTCCTACTTACTATTTCAGAATGAATATTTAGTAAAATGATTGTCCCCCACCCCCCCCAAAAAAAAAAAAAACCCATGTCCCAAATTAAAATGCCAGTTAGAGAGGTCTTTTTTTGGTTTATTTTTATTTCCACCTTTTTTGTTCGATAGCAGAGGGGAAAGTGATCCTTATAGATGATTAGATACCATTCCTCCCTTTGACGTAAACTGAAAAATTCTACTTTTAGGTCATTGTGATTGGAGATTTACATTATCACCTCATAATACAACTACACGGCTTTTCCTAATTGCCGTTTGGGGCAGTCTGAAGTCTGAACCATAGGAAGCACATTCTACTGATCATTACATTTTTTGAGATTTGATTCGACTGTATGGTTTGGAACATTTCACTATATTCACACCATTGAAGAAACCTAAGCATAGCATGGATGCAAATTATACTACCGTAAATCTCTGAGATTCATGTGATGTTCTTTCTTGGGGCTTTACAATTTATCTTTTGTGCCTGCAGGAGAAGATCAATAAGTTTCTTGCATACAAGAGGCAAGGAAAGATATTCAATGTAGAGGTCCGCAATAGAAAGGATTACCGAAACCCTGATTTCTTGCGTCATGCAGTGAGATATCAAGAAATTGACGAGATAGGGTCTTGTTTTAGTAAAGATGTTTTTGACCCACATGGATACGATGCAAGTGACTTTTATGATGCAATAGGTAATTTACCGTCCCATAAAAGCTAATTCTATTCTTTTTTCTTTTTTATTTTCTGCTCCTTCCGTCTAATCTTGCATTCAGCATATGTATCATGTCCTCATTCTTCTGGACGGTTAAGCAATCCACCTTGTGTCAATGTTTTGGGCTGTGTTACGGTTGATAATATTGAAATGTTTTGGTAAACCGTCTTCTACTTCATTTTTCCGGATTAGGCAATCAAATGTTTTTAGTATGATGTTCTGCTGAGCCAGCCGCTTTGGAATCCATTACTGGGCAAGCTGCTATTTTTTTTAATCCTACTTCAACACTGTTCTTTCTGGATCTCTGAATCTGAATAAATTAGACAAGTCTGAAAAATCTAGATAAGTCTGAATAAATTTAGAAGAATTTGGATAAATCTTAGTAATTTAAGGTTTGAACCTGGAATATGAATAGTATTTCCTTAGGTGTAATTTTTTCTCGTTGTCTGAAGACTCTAAATACAGTGACCTGGAATCTAGGCAACTTGAAAACTAGCAAGGGAGATTGAACTTTCTCTGTGTATGTGTGTTTTTTTTTTTTTGGGGGGGGGGGGGGGGGTGGGGGTTACAAGGCAATCGAGTTTTCTATCCTAATCTGCTATTTCTTTCATTGGCTACGATGTCACGACTATGGCCTAGAACTAAAACTTCTGCCTTGTCTTCTAGCCACTTTTAAGAAGACCCTTTAAACACATGCGCTGAGTTTATGTTTCAAAAAAACTGAACACAGTCATGAGGTAATTTTGAGGAATTAAATTGATCTGAATACTTTGAAGACTACGTTTGATTGTCCTCTTCAACTTTGAAAACTAGCAACTAAAAAGGATGTTGAAATTTGGGGGGTTGGAGTGGGCCCAGTTTATATTTCAGACAAAGTGAACACTTGGAAAGTCATGAAGGTATTTTGAAGTCTAAATTGATCTGAAATTTTCTGAATATCAGGTTAAGCTGGATTTTTCTTGTCTCCTTCTTGAGTACTGTGCATGCTTCGACCACCTTTCTCGCTGGAAACCTATGAAGCTTAGCGAATTTGTGTCCAACACCTCATGTATACCTCTGGACAATCTTATGCTCTTACTCATGTTCAATCTACAAGAGACTTTTCTCAAAATAATGGAAATTCATTGCATACACATAAGAAATAATTTGTGGTTTACTTTTAAAGATGACCCCTTCTATGAGTAATTGTGTGAAACAGATAAATAAATGCATGAACATGTAAACAAATAGTTCTTGTTAATGTGCCCATCTTGTGCCTGTGCTTCTTGGTCTGCATTAACTAAAGCTTTCATGCAGCCAACACATGCGTCGTTCACTGGCTCACTAACTTTCATTTCTGAAAGCAGAAGCTGATATGAAGCGTGAGATGGAGAGAAAGGAGCAAGAGAGGAAGAAAAGTCAGAAGGTTGAATTTGTTTCTGGAGGAGCTCAAGCTGCAATTGCTGCTGCTGCCCAGAAAGTTGTGTTGCCAAGCCCTGGTATGTACAAATTGGCTCACTAAGTCCTTGTGACTTTCAATCGCTTTCCTGTTTGCATGTTTGCTCATTTCATGAAATGTTACTGCCTGTATTTTTTTGGTTGGAGCCTTTGATTCTCAAAGACGTCCTTCGTAATGGCTGTTATGTTCAGGTATTCCCAGTGTACCAGCTAGTGGGTTGCAGTCAAGTTCAACTGAGAAATCAACTCGGGAGGGACGACAAAACAAGAAATCAAAATGGGATAAGGTTTTATTCCTTCAAGACTCCTACACTCTGTAGAAATACTAGTTTTTTTTAAAAAGAAAATAGTTATTAATTTTTTGGGGTTTCAGGTTGATGGGGATCAAAGGAATCTACTTGCTGGGTCCCAGGATGCTATTTCAGCTGCTGGTGCTCATGCAGCACTGCTTTCCGCTGCTAATGCTGGAGCTGGATATGCTGTTTTTGCGTGAGTTTTGCTTCCCTATGCTATGATTTATGACTTGTTTTTGGAAACCAGTATTTCCTATGGACTTTTTCAATGTATATGGACACGTCAGTGTGGAGTTCCACATATTGATGAATGTGTCATTGGTCATTTTGTCAACATGTAGTCTCCCTCCAAGTGGAGGAGTTTCGGTGGTTTAGTGTCTCGTGGAGGATTTTAGCTGGGTTAGTGTTTAAGAATCCCAGGGGGAGAGGGAAGACAGGAGACACAGTTCCTTATGCATAAAGCTGTTTGATGTGCTATTGTGTGCTGAGGATCATTGTATCTTCACAGTCTGTTTTTGTGGGACGCTTAGAATTAAGCTGTCTACTTTTAGGGGGGATTTACATCTGTCCCAGAAGTTGTGTAGGTAGCAGTATCCACACTATGGTGGTGGTTTGAGATTTCTTGGCTGTCCAAGATGACTGATTCAAAACCTTTGCTGTTTCTATTGGTTGACCGTCTGAAAGGGAAGCTCTTGCAAATTAAATAGATGGCATGATCTATGGTAATTATTAAACTATCAAATTTAAGTTCAGCAAATGTCTTGCTTTGATCCTTCCATATTAGTTAGCCCTCACTACATAGCACTCCCTTCCAAACCAATCCAAAAAATGGAAATGAAAGTGCTTCTAGTAAAATGAGTGTAAGCTTTTCTTTGTGCAATTGGAGGGTTTCAGGATCCTAAGGAGTATTTCTAATGTTTGGTTGTAACCTTAGGTGGCCTTGTATATTTTCTTGTCATCTGAAAGTAGGAATTCGTTTTCTTGAGCATCATGGCCTGATGGCCATAAACTTTACTTTTGTTACTCTGAAATTTTATCTTAGAGGGAGTCTGCTTTGGATTATAATTGGTCTGTGTGCCCTTGACTCTCCAGTTCAAACTCTTTGTGTTAATGGAAGCAAATTTAGGATATTTTGCTTTTTCCTATATATGCTGAATGTTTTGGGGGCATAATTTTGTACTGGAAATGCGTGAAAGAAAAGATGTCGAGATGCTTAGCATTTATGAACCTAAAAGTTTAGCTTTTCATTTGGTTACAAAATACAATATCACTGTCCTGAGAGGTTCCAGCTTTCACTTTATGAACTTTTCAATCCTTACACTGCAGGCAACAAAAACGACGCGAAGCAGAGGAGAGAAGATCGAGTGACAGGAAGGCGGACAGGAGGACATGAACTGAGCCAGTTCTAATCCAGTTGGGGAACTAGTTTGTCCCATCCATATGGCTATATTTGTCACAAGAACATAATGGTGAACCAGTTTGCCGTATCTATATGGCTTATATTCGTCACAAGAACGTATCACTGCCAGCAGGAAAAGTTGATTCCCTTGTATATTGAGGACACCTTCCTGTTTACTGCTCACGGGTATTTGACCATTGCCACCTAATTTTTGAAACAACCTAGCTAGGAACAGAAGTCAAATTCATATTCTCACTGCTGGTCCTTGGCACAACCTGGATGTCTTTAGACATCCCATGGATATTTTGGATATTTCGCTCGCCGGTTTTACTTGCAAGGGCTTAGTTTTTGTTTCTGGAAATTCACAGGTTGTAGCACGTGGAGCTTCATCCCTTTGGCATCATATGGGGTTTCTTATGAAATTCCAGTTTCATGTCAAAATATCCATCTTGTAATTTGTTGAATAGGTGCTCGGTCTCAGCAGTGATGTTTTTCTGAAAAAGGAGATTGGTTACTAGTTCAGATTGGTTTCTGTTTGCAGTTAGAACTTTGAATGCTTGTATCATTGTACCTGTACAAATGTTGTATCTCTTCAAAAAGAGCTCCCAAGAAGTTTTAAGGCATAACACAAGCCATTGAGGCATTTTCCCATGCTCATTTATGCATTAAGCTTTATTGGTTATGGCCTCCTTTAAAGTTTAATGATGATGATCTTTTGAATGTTTTGGTTATGACCAATGGCAATAAGTAATTCTAAAATACATGTATAATATAAGATAACTAATAATTTATTGACCTGCCTTTATCAATCCAGCAAAATAGAATGTCACATTTATGTTCATAAATAGTTGACATAGAAATTATGGTCACAATCCCCCACTTCCGCAAAAGTGCGGCATGTAAGGTTGAACTGTGCAATTTATTAGGTGTTCTTGAAGATTGTGCTCCTGAGCGGTAATTGTTCATTAGTTTGTTTAATTTTGTTTACTCATAAAATTAAGATTATTCACTATAAGATCATATTCTCTGAGCGTATATAATATAACTTTGTTCACAAGTTCTTAAAATAACAATGCATTTCCTTCAGTCCTACAAAACTTGTGCAAAACTCATTACCCATTTTCAGAAAACCAATGTGATAGAATTAGGTTCCTTTGTGGCAAAGGGGCCCTCATATTTTGAGCTTCTACCTGGAGGAAGCAATGTTCCACACATAGACATAGGGGAGCTACAATCAGCACAGCACAACAGTTGTTATAAGATATAAATCTGGTCTAATTCAGTATAACTTCTTTTCCCGCGCCAACAGTGAATCCAACTTACACCAGAATCTACAGTCCTAAGTTTTAAACTAATGAAACAGTAGAGTCAGAAAGGTACAGAAACTGAAATTCAGTTTCAACTACAAGCAGCTGCCTGCCGGTGCTTTCAAACAATAGAACATGTATGTCCACCAGGTTCAACATAGCAGATCAACTGTCTAGAGCACCAAGGGCTTTCATATCCTCCAAGAATGCCATATAAGAGTCATCAATGCTCTGACCTTTTGGACCCTGGTTGTTCACCGGCTCTGGTTTTGGAGCAGCAGAAACGACAGGCTGGGTGGTGATGGTTGATGTCGACAATGTTGTTTTTGGCTTCGGCTTTGGCAGAGCAGACTCTCTCTTAACCCGTACAGAGGCAGGAACCTGCATTGCATTCACACACCAACCAAGCAAGAGGATCTAATCAGAGTAGTTACAGAGCATTCATTTGATTGGTGGTAAAGAAAATAGCAGAGAAGATATAGCTAGTAAAGCCTCACAACAAACAACATTGTTGAGAGGATACTCTAAAGGGTATTCTATACAACCGTAATGCTCATCTCTGTACACTTTTCACAAGTTCAAAAAAAGAAAGTTAATAACGTTAAAATTAATGGTACGTATTACATGAGGCCATCTCACCATAAATTTATATAGCCAGTTAGGATTCTACAACGTGATGCTACTTCGAATGCTCAGAATTTTAGACTTTAGGGCATCTTAGGAAGTTGAAATTGCAAATTCAGTACAGCTCTCAAGATCACCAAAATGGAGGATACTTATATGTTTTATGTATAATCAGATTAGAGTTGCCATTTACCACCATCATGACCATTTTTGGTGTTCTACAATCATGCTTCAAAATCAATACAAGCAATTATTCAGGACATCTACAGTGTCCTAAAAAGTTTCAAAAACAGGGTGAAAGTCCCTCAGGCCAATATCAGAAATCATGGTTCACACGATCATAATATCCAACGACCTCAATGACGATGATAATGATGACGTGAAAGGCAAGGCAGGGAATGAAATAGAGAAAGCAATTCAATTGAAAATGAAAGGAGCAATATCCTCGAGAAAAGACCCATTTAAAACACCAAATACCAGCTATAATATTTGAGAGAGCAATTCCACAAGGGTAAAAGAAGAGGTAAAACTTACCATAGCTGTAAGCTCTGGCGTGTGCTGAGCCAAAGGCCTCTTAACAACTGTTGGTGCAGCAGATTTGACATAAGATGGCTTTGGTGCAACTGTCGGTCTGAGTGCACCTGAATCATCCTGTTGCATCATAGGTGGAGGACCGGGAGGAAGTGGTGGCCTCATCATAGGGGGCGGTCCAGGAGGAGGACCAAAGGGCGGTCTCGGCATAAGCGGTACCATTCCCGGCGGTCCAGGAATCCCTGGAGCAGATAATGGCGGCCTCATATCTGGCATAGGAGGAGGTGGAGGGAACCTTGAAATACCAGGAGGTAACACATCTGGTTGCAATGCAGGATGTGCTACTAGTCCAGGCACACCTGGAACTGGAGGCTGCCTCGGGGGAGGTGGTGGCAGCACAACCATTTTTGAAGCATCTTTCTCTCCCTGATTTTTCGAATCAGATTCAATGCTAGACTGATTATCTGTTTTAGGAGGTAACCCAGGCGGTGGAGGTGGTGGCGGGAGGATATTTGGCACCTACATACACACATATAGAGAGATGCATTAAGTTAATGGTTCTCTTTGTTAGTCCAGCTAACACACACCCTAAACTCTGAAAAAAAGAGTAATGTTCTGATAACTAAGAATCTGTAAAGCAAGAGTGGATATAATTAACCACAAAAAGTAAGCAAATAAGAATGGATGAAGTGCTAATACAATCCTACCCATTTTATCTATCATTCAATGTTTCACGCTCTCAGATGTTCTTTTCTGACTAACAATTTCTTATTTCTCACATGGTATTTTATCAAAAAAATTACAACATTATACTCCAACAATGGTATTTTTCTCTACAAATCTAATGATAGTGCTTTCGTATAATAGAACATTTTATATATTGAGAAATCACTAGGCAAAGTTTTCAAAGTTTGACTGACGTGTAAATCTAGGCAACAGATAAAATGGGAAGAAGGGAATATTTTTCAATGGTTGGTGTTAGCTTGAAACTAATAAAGAAAAAATATCACCTGTGCATTCTTCGTTGCAGTACCATCTGTAACTGCAGATCTATTGTTATCCCGTTCACCTCCAGATGTACCCGGTGGTGGTGGCTGTGCAGATTGTTGAAGGGGTGGAGGTGGGGGCGGACGAAAAGCTGTTTGTTCTCTGGGAGGAGGACCAGGAGGAGGTGGAGGAGGCGGAGGCAGAGGCAACGATGCTGCCAAATTTGAACCTGGAGGTTTTGGAGGCATAGGAGGTGGAGGTGGTAGGGGCAGAGATGCAGGTATGTCAGAAGTATTGGAGTCAAGATCGTCCGTTTTTGGCAGAGGAGGCGGTGGAGGAGGCGCAGGCAATACAACATCGTCAGAGTTCAACAATTCAGCATCTGTAGATGATGATGGCCCAGCACCGGCTGATGAGGAAGCTTCTGATAAGGGAATTCGAGGTCCTGCAGATTGATAAAAGCATAGAGGCAAAAATCAGACATGGGGAACAGACAAGATGAAAAGAAAACACAGAGAAAGATATGGCAGTCAAAGAAATGAACAGACCGATGGAAGATTTGTACATAGGAGGCTTTCCAGGGGGCGGTGCTCCAGTGGGATTCAATGTAGGATGGTAGTACACAGAGTCCTGGGGATCCCAACAAAAAAATATGAAGAAATAAGTAGATAGACAAAGAAATGTTACTCAAAGCAATTTATATCTGATACAATTTACAGACACGTTTAAACTCAAATTCGAATATAGGGGACGGGGAAGCCAGAAATGAGCACATTGAGGGTTTACCTCAGGTAGCGGGTGCTTGGACCTCTCCTCTTCCTCTGCCGAAGTTCGTCTACGAACAGGACCCAAATGGCTGTGGCATATTCATCTCTATTAGGAAGAAAAACTTCATGCAGGAAATCAACATGCAGAAAATTAATCAATGTAGAGTGTAGAAGAATACCTGAACATAACTGGTTCCTCACCCTTTTCCTTCATTTTTTCTTCATACTCCTGTACAATAGAAGACACATAATTAATATAACCTCCAAGAAGGCACAAAACACTCATAAGTGGAAGGATGCAAAGCTTCAAATGACAATTCAGCCATTCCAACCAAGAGAAAATAGTAAAGAGGAACCTAGAAATCTACAAAAGAGCCTAGTCTAACTTTGCATATGGCTGCACTTTGTCATCAGTGCAGATTGAAGCAACAGAATTTGTAAAAAATTATTAGAAAAGTAATAGATGCACACCTTTCTCTTCTTTATAACAAGCTTAAGTGTGTCCTCAAGCTGCCTTTTCTTATGCTTTCTAGCCTTGTCCAACGCACCTTCAGCCTCTGCATCATTGTCAACATGGAAATTGGAATGAATAAATCTGAAAGAACTCTTTCTAGTATCAAGGAAGGATGCAGGGTTGCCTATAGAAACTTGGGGAAAAGGAAGAAAAAAAGCTACATCCAAACCTACTTTTATAATCGGGCCATTTAGGTTGGTTTTGGTGTAAGGTAAAAGTTTGAACACAGACCACAATAGACTTGTATGTGTATGATATACACTTCCATGTCAGCACCAAACCTCAGCTTCATTTTGCCCTGGATGTTGACCAGTAACCTTAATCTTTCATAATTGTTTTATGGTGGCCATTCCCTTAATTTTTCTTTGAACTTTTACCCCATAATCCACTTCGCTCCTCCTCCTCCTCCCCCCCCCCCCACCCCCACACACACAACAAAAAAAAAAAAAAAAAAGAAACAAAGCAAACAAGATATTGACTCAAACAACAATTGATATATTCAGTCAGACAGGTACTGGGATAGACAAGAACAAAGCAAAGGTAAGTGGGCAATGTAATATTACACACATAAAACTCTAAATGTCAATCTTAATAACACCAGGATGTTATTTAACTATGTTGTTAGCAAGAGAAACATATAAGCTTCGAAAATGAGTTATTAATTGGACATTAAGGAAGCTGACATTGACTGCCTGAACTAGCTTCCATGACAAAATAACAGTTGAGTTCCGCCCCCCTTTAGCTGAAATCTTGTCGAACTACCATGCTACAATTCAAAATGAGCTACAATCTTAGTGCTTCTCAGCCTAGCTAACCATGCTCTTAGTTGAAACCACAGATGCAAAGAGCACCACACAGTGACTTGCAAGGCAGTTAGCACAAATCACAAATTAGAAGTATATGAAGATTAATCACATTATGATGCTTTTCAGAAACAGAAAACCAAATGTGGATTGTAATAAAGCCACCAATTGAGTCAGATAGTATGTCAATTACTCAATAAAAGAGAAGGAAAAGATTTCATCGAAAACATAATGAACTCACTCATCATTTCAAGTTTTTGGATTTGATCCTTGATTTGATCAGGATCCTTCTTCAAGAGACCAACCTCCCTAACTTTTTTCCTTTCTTTCTTGTTCTGTCCAAACAAATAAACACAAATAAGACATTGATACATGTATTTGAAATGAAAAAAGAGGGGGAGAGGGGGGGGGGGGGGGGGTGGATACTAAGTCAATCAAAGCAGTCTAGGCACTAATGTGACTAAATGTCAACCAGTAGATCACTGGTCATAGTCAAACCACGGCTTCTGCGTACATAAAAACTTAAAAGAGAGGAGGTTGTTTAATAAGATGAAACTAAAACAAACACACACCTATATTGTGTATACCACTGCCTCCCTTTTCCATGTACCCTCACCCCACCTCCTCCCTTACTCTTATCTATTCTTTGTATTGTCCTCCCAATTTTATATTATTTTTACATGTCACTGAAGCATTTCCTCAAACATCAAAATCAAAATTGTCAGGAGATCTGACAAAGAAAATCCAACTCATTAAAGCTTCAATTTTCTTTTGGCAATCGTAGCCTTGTTACACCAATGTTACTCAAAGGCATTAGTCGACCTTCACTAAGAATATGGATTAACCACCTACGTTGATAACTTTCGTCTCCAATGTGAGCAAAAATACAGAATTTCCCTAGTAGTTTATACAGTCCGGAGATGAGTTGATAACATCCAACGTTGGAGTTTGCCTTTACGCTTGTATTGTCAAGCAATAAAAACAGTTCTAAAGTATGCTCCTTCATATAGTTAAAGGGTGTCTTAATTGTGGTTTTCATTGTTGGTTGTCCTGCATTAATTCTTCAATAGAAATAACTCCTGAAGGTAGTACGACCAGAATCTTCATAAAATGATTCAGGTCATTGGTCTTCAGCATAATCCATAATTGCGGTTTTCATTGTTGATACTTGATTGTCCTATCTTAATTCTTAATTCTTCATTCGACATTGCTCATAATGGGTACGACGACCAGAATCTTAATAAAATGATTCATGGCATGATATTCTCAACCTTATTTTGACGAGTTCTTCAGTCTACACTCACAAAAGGCACGCCACGCCGCCTTCCAGACCCCCACCCACCCACATCCTTTTTTGTTCAAGTCTCTGCTTACTTCTGACATGAATATCTCATCTTGCTAAGCAACAATGCACTAGACTTGTTTCCTAGAAAGTCATTGGTATTCAGCAACTCCGCAAAACAAACTTCAATAGGCAATACTGATTTGGGAGACAACCCTTCAATCCGCTCTCTATCCACAAGTAAACAACTAACTCCTTCTAGGTGTAATATAGCAACTATTTCTGCATAGATGTTATTCCTTGCAATCAAACCTACATTTCCACTAACCCATCAAGCATTCAAAATTCCCACCCTCCTCCCTTCAGAGACTGTACTTCAGTCTTCTTTCCCAAAATCTAAGTTAACAACCACTCGTTATAGCACCATGACTACAGAAACACACTCCTCAAACAATCAATAAGTACCTAAAAGCATTCAATCGAGCAATACAATCGAAATACCCCAAAAAAACCCTTCAAAATTCGGCAACAAGCCAAAATCATTGAGAGAGTAAAATAAACAATTCAAACAATACATACCCGCTTCAATTCCTTCTTACGAAGCTCCTTCCGATAAGCATCGGTCGGATTCATGACTTTGCCTCCTTTCGTCGTCTTCACCATCTTCGACGATTCTCGAAAACCCTAATCTCTCCTTTTCTTCTTCTTCCTCTTCGAATTGGATCCTTGATTACCGGCAATAGAAATTCAAATAATCTATGACGACTACAAATTAACTTAATTAATCTCAACAAGGAATTGTAGTTCGCCGGCGACGACGACGGCGGGGTTTTCCGGTGGCGGGGGATGTAATCAATCAGGCAAAGCCCTCGAAATTGGGTTTCGTTTGGAATTTCCGGCAATCCTTATTTCTTAGCTTCTATATTTAAGATTTTTTTTTTTTTACCGCCTGAAATTGGACTTGGGTCATCTACACTTATTAGTAACTACGTGTTTTATGGCCCAATCTAATTTCTGGGAGCGGGCCATGGCCATAGCCCATTACTTTTGAATCACTGTATTTGTTTTTCAAAAATTAAATATAAATGATTTAACCTTTGAATTGTGGGAAATTGGATTTAAATAATCTGAATATTGATGCGTGATATACTGAATAATCTGAACTTTATAAATATAAATGAATAATCTGAACTTTGACCATATTAGATTACAATAACATGTCAACATTAATTATTTACCAAATCCTCATTTTTTGAAAAGAATCTAAACTTTGACTATATTGGAATTTAAATAAACAAGAGTAATAATTAAAGATAGAGAGAAGATTCTTAAAAAAATGAGGTTTAGGTAAATAATTAATGTTGACATGCTACTGTAATTCAATATGGTTAAAGTTCATATTATTCAGTGGTATTTTTAAAATTCATATTATTAAGTCTATCGCACGTCAACGTGCAGATTATTTAAATCCAATTTCCCTTTAATTATCTTAAATGTTTTGAAAATTTAGATTTAAATAATTTAAAATTCAAATTATATTTAAATATGATAAAATAATATTACATTTATAGTTTACATAATTCTCGATCAAATAGGTCAAAGGTCCTTGTCGATTTTCTTGGTCGAGAGGTTTTTGCTGATTCTTTCCATCCCCCAATTAGGTCCTCGTGGATTTTGCCCGATTGGGCCCTCACAAGGAACTGCAAGTCATAACTACCCTAGACCATCCCATAAGTCCTCGTAGATTTCAAGTCGTCATTTGGGGGGGGGGGGGGAGTATTTCAACTACATGGGAACCCCGCCCTCAGCTAGCTATAAAGAGAAGGTTGTGGTTCAGGTTTTAGGACAAATTTTACCGTGTATAAGTTCACCCATAAGCACTCCAAAGAACTTCAAAAAATTAAATTGCACTCACTTGGGTCATCATGAATTCCATTTGCTGAGACGGGTACATTGTTGCCCTCTCCATGCACACACACACACTACCAGGTACTTGCTGATTTTACTAACTCTGGCCAGTTCTCCCGGATTTCAACTAGCTCGTGTTCCTTGCAAATTTCTGTAAGCTCAAGTACATCACAAATTTTCCTATCTTTTGCATGCTTTGACGATAAAATAATGTGTCAACTTTGCGTTCCTTTCCCTTTTCTTTTAAAACCCGATTTAATAAAGGTCATTACAGGGCAATGTAAGGGAAACCCCGAACTTAACACTTGTACCTTTGCCCTCGGGCTTAGCCTTTAGTTCAAGACTGTGGAACTTTTTTTTAATTCTTTTGTTAGTTTTTATTGCATTCTTTTGGATAAAATCAAACTTTATAAAAATGAAACGAGCCAATGATCCATGGACACATCATATGAGAAAAATTTTGCAAATAACTCCAATAGAACATAAAAAATTCACTTAAAACACTATTGACACAAAAGAACCAAACATGATCATTTCTACTCCTTTTTTCTGTCAAACTTGGACGAATGAATAACCATTTGATTACCACTGATTTTATCACAAAACCATAAAGAAAATTGCCACCAAAACAACCTCTTAAGTACACAGCTCATGTAGCAGCAAACATTAAACGAAGAAAACAAGTGAACTAGAAGTATATAATCACTTTTAAAGAGTAAACTCGCCCATCCAACTTTGGAACATTTCAATGACGATTTGATGAAAACCGGCGATTATGCTAAAATGATAAAATTGCCATTATTGGAACGACCCTTAGTTATTATGCATTGTCGTGAATACCATAACACATTAAAATAACATGTTCCCTTAATATTGCTTTGATCGATCCATAGAGTGTTTTGATTATTGCCTTTGCATTAAGCTCTTCCCAGCAAAGTGAATGAAGATTATATCTTCATATACGGAACGTGACTTGGTAAATTATATGCTCTTGGATATAATTTCGCTACTATTGAGTCTGCTTACCATAGCTGGGCAATATTGGGCATGTTTGAGCTACTCTAAAGCTAGTATGGGTCGGGCCCCACATTAAAGGTTGCCTAATCAGAATGGCTCGAGTTCGAGCCTTACTACTACAAATGAGTTATTGAAAGTTAAAATACACGACATGGTCTTGTTTAACATAGTCTACAGAAAGAAACAAATTAATGACATTTTCGGGATATGTCAAGTTTCCAATGTGGCAATGGTTCTCCCCTGCAGTGCTTGATACTTCCCAAGGCAAAGATCATGTCATTAGGCCTCATATTGCCTAGTTTTTGATCCATTGTGGTTGTAGGTTCCTTGTAAGTCTACAACCATGTTAAAGAGGATAATTAGAGTTGATACTCTAGTAAGTAGTTCTCTGCTAAATTGTCATTGTCAAAAAGCCTCAATTATATAAGATAATATGTATAATGGAACGAGTTTCTTAAATATTAGCATATATTCAATTTATTTCATTGTGGGACTGACGGAATATCATACATAAACGGAGACTAAAATTTTCAGTGGCTCGACCGAAGATCGAGCGGGACCAAAATTTATTGGGTTGTTAGGTAGATTATATTCAATACTTAAGCTCAATACTTTTTTGAAAAATGCAAATATACAGATTTGTTGTTTGTTTCACAATGAAAAAAGAAAACTGAAGGGTAAATGAACAATTAATTAGCAAGAGTGAAAAGTACAGTAATTGATGAGATGAGTGATTGAAAGGCAAAGTACCTGACATGGTTTTGCCATTAATATAAACACCAATATAGACGTTGGAGATTTACAGTTGAGGGCTATTACCTATTTTTACACGTTTGGCTTAGTCAGATTGACTCAGATTTTTGTTGGAGAATCCACCCTCTAAATTTTATGGCCTGATATTTACTTTGAAAATAGTACTGTATTTCTGTTTTATTTTTCAAGCAAAAGCAAATGATTTTAGGAAAAAGAGGAGGTTGAAGGGGGAGTTGAATTTGTGATGGAGGTCTACATATCTAATTTATGCAGTTTGCCACAACACGCTATATTTTACCGCAAATCATTACCTTTTATCTCTCATCACTTTTCTCCTCTACTTTACATCATCTCTCCTCACCTACCTCATATACCAATAACCCACCACAATTTCACCATAACCGCCACAATTCCACCACACCTCACCACACCATTCCGCAAAATACCGCATAAAAGAAAAGGGCCTTAAACTTTTTAAGAATTAGAATATACCCCTCCATTCTATATTAAATTTGACCGTTAATTACTCACAAATTACAATAAGTTACAATATAAAATTATCATCGTTAAAAAGATAATTTACTATGGAACGGAGTGAGTATTTGCACTAATATGTTTATCTATACTGTGTTAGTTTGTGTAAAAAATAAATTAAAGATTAAATACATTAAATATGATTCTTTCAATAACGAAGAACAAATTTGATACTCCTAATCATTAAAATAATAGACGTGAAATAACCAATAAATTAGAAAATAATTATAACAACAAAAGAAGATAGGTATAATAAGATAAAACATAGTAGCCTCAACAACATATATAAGCACACATAGTACACTCCAATAACAACTAGTTAATTTATTTTATTTATTGAATATTATAACTCTTAGCACATCAAACCAAGCAGAAATAAAATATGTCCATTTAACTAGATTATCACAAAAAAAAAATCATTTATAGAGGCAAAACACATAATGATATGCACCATATCAATGTGGAGGTATAAAACATTAAACATATGATGGGAAACATTACTAAAATATTACTATTTGTTGTTAAAACTTAAAAGATGACCACATACTTAGCAACCATATAGCACACAGCATTCAAGTATGTTTGCACCACTTGATTAAATTATCTTTAGTTTGACTCTTGTTGTCAAAATATAAAAAGTAAAAATAATTGCCCAAGTCGCATTTATAATAAAATATGAGGTCTGAAATTATGGAAAGTTTTAACTTACAGCATATTTTCTATTTTTGATACTAATGTATTAGATTTCACCCCTTTTAAGGAGTAAAATTAGGAGGCTTGCAAACCCATGCAACTTCTAATTAAGAAACTAATTAATGCTTTTTTACTTTTTGGGTAGATATTAAAACTAAATTTCTTTCTGTGGTTCTGATAGATTCAGATTTCAGACTGAGTTAGGGTTAAATATTAAATGTAAAAATTAAATTTTAAAAAGAAAAACCTGAAAAGCAACGGTAACTAGATGTTTGGCAGTTCCTTAAAGGGCAATTTAGGAATTATGAAAAAGCTAACGGAAACCTTTCACATTTGCTCTGCTCTCAGAAACATGAATGGCTGAATATATATATAGCTCTACTATTCACTTCTTTCTCTATCTCTCTCTAGATTTCTACTCTCTCTCTCTAGATATCTACTTTCTCTCCCCAAATTTCTACATATAATTGTTTGTCACTTGCACCTTGTTTGGTCTGCTACCAGCTTAGCTTAAACTTTTTCTCCTTTTTCTGTTTTTCAAAGACACTGACCCTTTCCCCACCTCTCTCTTTGGCACATTTTCATGCACCACCTTAAACCCTAACTGAGCTCTCTCTAGATTCTTTCACTCTTTCTCTCTCTAGATTCTAAGGGTTCAACAATGGCAGCAGTGAAAACAGAGGAAATAAGCCACCCTCCTATGGAGCAACTTCAAGGGTTGGAGTACTGTATTGACTCAAACCCTTCATGGGGTATGTAAAGTTTCAATCTTTTTAGAAACCCCAGTATTTTTTTGGTTTTCTCTCTCCTGTTTCTCTCTCTAAAACCTTGTGTTTGATTGTTGGAGAACAGGGGAGGCAGTGGCTTTGGGGTTCCAGCATTACATTTTGTCACTGGGAACTGCTGTTATGATCCCCACTTTCTTGGTTCCCTTGATGGGAGGAAATGATGTAAGTTTCAACATTCAAGTTAACTGAGCATCTTGTAATTAATCAGGATGTCTTCAATTAATCAGTAAACACACGTTACCCCAAAGAAAACAGAAAATAAGGGGTAATTCAGAATAGTTGTGTATGAGAAAAGAGGAATTTTGGAGTAACTGGGTAGTAAAGTAGCAGCTTTACTTGAAGCTTTTGCTTGGAAATGAAATTAAAACTGGAGGACATGAGTGTGTGGAAAATGTGTTCTGAAAACCCTTGATTAAGGAGGACAAAGCAATGGTTATATTGGTATAATCTCTGCCTTTTGTTTTACTTTTTAGGTCTGAAAGGTGTATTAAAGTATCAAAATTGGTTTTTGAATTGGTAGCAGTCTTGCCCCTAAGTTAAAAAAATCAAAGAGAATTGTTATGATTGACCCAAGATTTCAAAATGGTTCACCACCTACTACTCTGAATTTTGGGGTTGTTATTTGTAACTGTTAAGCTTTGAAAAGAAGGCTTTGTTAATTTCATATGATAGAAAATCTTATGGTATGAATGGATGAAACATGAAAGAAGAAACATAAGAGTATATACCTAGGAAAGTAGGAATCTTGTAACTTTGATTAGTGAAGTACTCCACTATCCAAATCCAAATACACCATTAAAAAGAAGCAGACAAGGTTTAAAGAGGCATTTTGCGGGATTTTAGTTTAGTTCATAGATGATCATAATTAGAAATGAACAAAACCTTATACCTAGGAAAGTTACAGGCATGATGATGTTTAGTAAAGTTGAAAACATTAGTCTTTTAGAGAAAATGCAAAGCAATGTAGAGGGTTTGAGTAAATGGGCATTAATTTTTTATGTTAATAGATTGGAATGTTGTTGAAATTCTTGATTCAGGGTGACAAAGCAAGGGTAGTGCAAACTTTGCTATTTGTTCAAGGGATTAACACTTTGCTACAAACCCTATTCGGAACGCGGCTTCCAACGGTGATCGGAGCCTCGTATGCTTACATGGTCCCTATCATCTCCATCATCCATGACTCATCTTTGACGAGAATCGAGGATCCCCATGTGGTATACTTTCTTTTATCTCTTGCAATTGATCTCATATCCTCATTACATGTCTTCCTTAGTTTAGTGTTGTATCTCCATTGGATTTGCTTTTCTACCTAAACTAAAGTTGAGTGTCCCTTTGCAAAAAAGGCAAAAGCTGGTTTGAAATTGACCCACTTACACTTTGTGGTCTTTTTGTAAAGAAGCTAACTTTGTTCAGAGCAAGTAAAGTGAAAAAAACTATACCAACTGGACTAAGAATATGCACTCTTGATTCTAAATATGCAATTCTTTAAGTTAGTGCTGACTGCTGTAAGATTAACACTTATCTTCAGTGTGCTACTTTTTGCAAAGGTAACCTCAATTCTTAACTTTTTCAACTTGTTATTTCATCTTAAAGTAAGAGATTACTAGCAAACTGGAATATGGAAAACTATGTTATCCATACTCTTATTTTTATCCTAATGTACTATCCCTAACACTCTGCACTCTGAAGTTATGTAGTGGATATTATGCATAGCTAACGGCTTAATCGATTGGTTTATCGTCATATTGATCACACTATTCCTATGTGCAGAGATTTCTTAGCTCTATGAGGGCCATTCAAGGGGCTCTAATAGTGGCTTCCAGTGTGCAAATCATCCTGGGTTACAGCCAATTATGGGCAATATGTTCCAGGTTCAGTGTCTTCCCAATTTGGAGTATAAAATTTGACTAAGTTACCCAAATTAGTACAATGACAATGTAACTGTTCTGAATACAAGGCTTTTGTGGGGTTTATATCAGGTTTTTTAGCCCCTTGGGGATGGTACCGGTGATTTCGCTGGTGGGCTTTGGTCTGCTTGACAGAGGATTCCCCGTGGTAGGCGGCGCCAAATTCCTAAATTCATAATTCTGTTGAATATCATTGTCCAAGATCTTCTTTTTGGTTTTTTCCTGTTTATTCATCAAACATGGGGTTTTGGTTGTCTGATTATCATCAGGTGGGACGCTGCGTTGAAATTGGCATTCCAATGCTCATCCTGTTTGTTGTCTTCTCTCAGGTATTTTGTTGGATGTAGGAAATAATTCACTCCTTTGTTGGATTAGGTGATGCCTTTTTCAAAAGATTGGGAAATTTGCTTGTGAATTATTTACTGGACCAGTGGACCATACAGTAGTCAAAAGTATATTGTGTATCAATGGCTTCCACAGTTGGCTTATGATAGTGGACCACATAACTTAATCATCTTCCTGACTAGTTGGGCATTATTCCAATATTTAAGTATATTACTGGCAACACACATGGCAAATACCAAATGGGTCACTTGGGAGTCACATTTGTCTCACAAATTTGAACTAGTCTCTCAGAATTTTAAAAATTCCGGGGTAAGACTGCTACATCAACCCGCCCAACTTCCGGTCTTGCAGTCGAGATTTTGAGGTATTGGATCTTATTGTCTATAAGCTTGTAAAATGTCAAGGCCTTACATTTGGCTGTCTTGCATCGTACGTCTCATTTTGTGTGAATTATGGTTTGACCACGGGCCTACATTTTGGTCGCATAGTGTTTCACTTTGTGTGAATTATTTTTAAGGCTGGTTTCTATGTCTTTGAGTACATTTTTGGCTGTTTCAACGTAAGGACATTTTGTGTGAATGATTATTATTGTCATTATTATTAAGGTCATTTTCTTTGTTTTTGGCTTTTTTTTTTTCTGTTGTGTGCAGTATCTGAAACATTTTCAGATAAGGACACTGCCCATGCTAGAGCGATTCGCTCTGCTTTTATCAGTTACAGTTATCTGGGCATATGCACACCTTCTGACAGCAAGCGGAGCTTACAAACACCATTCAGAAAAAACGCAACTAAACTGCCGAACTGACCGGGCCAACCTCATCTCTACTGCACCATGGTATGCCATCAATCTATCTAATGAGTCTCACAATGTGGATTCAAATGGGAATCATCTTCATAGACTGGGGATGGTAAAAATAAAATAAAATTCGGAGCACGTACCTAATACTTCTTCTGCCTGCTGAGTATCCTTCTGTTGCTCTTGCTTGTGTAGGATAAAGATCCCATACCCATTGCAGTGGGGCGCGCCTTCTTTTGATGCTGGTCATGCTTTTGGCATGATGGCTGCTGTACTAGTCTCCTTGATTGAGGTATAGTAATTCCTCATGCAGTAGTCAAACTGCAACATAAAAGTTTTTACTGTCATTAAAGACAATCCCAATGTGGATGTAATTTAACCTGAATTATGTACCTTTTTTTGTCATTGCAGTCAACTGGAGCTTTCAAAGCAGCTGCCCGTCTTGCAAGTGCCACTCCACCGCCGGCTCATGTCCTAAGTCGCGGTATAGGCTGGCAGGTCCGGCTTCTTTTATAGACTGCTCGAACGATTTTTCTTTTTTATCTGCTTTTTCTTCTTTTTTTTTTTTTTTTTTTTTTGCTGAGTTATCTATGTGGCTCTGACAGGGCATGGGGATCTTGCTTAGTGGACTCTTTGGGACTGTGAGTGGCTCTGCTGTGTCTGTGTGAGTATATCACAGCCTGCAGTGTATTTTTTGCTGGTTTTTCCACGTTGCAGTGTACTTGTGACTTGACTGGGAATAACATTGAAACTTTGTCAAATACAGAGAGAATGTGGGACTTCTTGGGAGCACTCGTGTAGGAAGCCGTAGGGTTATCCAAATCTCTGCGGGTTTTATGATCTTTTTCTCTATGCTAGGTCAGTCGAGCTGCCTTCTTTTTTTTTAGCTTTCTCATTCCAGATAACAAACAAGATTTGGCTACAAGTTCTGATTTCTTTTGGCTGGTGCTTGCAGGGAAATTCGGGGCTTTGTTCGCATCAATTCCTTTCACTATATTTGCTGCTATGTATTGTGTTTTCTTTGGCCTCGTAGGTAAGAGTTCACTATGATTTACCAACTAGACGAAAATACCAAATCATCCAAATAAAGAGGAAAAGTTCAAATACATGAGTAGAATTTTAACTATCCTATCGTATTGTTTACCATGTTTTTCTCTTTCCAGGCTCAGTGGGGCTGTCATTCTTGCAATTCACAAATATGAACTCTATGAGGAATCTCTTCATCACAGGAGTTGCAATGTTCCTTGGACTTTCTATTCCTGACTATTTCAGAGAATACTCTGCCTTGGCTCTCCACGGGCCATCTCACACCCGGGCTGGATGGGTGAGACACTCCATTCAATACAAAGATTTAGCAAATCAGCAACTTAAATATTCATTTCTTTAACGAACACTTCATTCAGAATTTCGATAATGCAACTTTGGGGGCTTTCTTCTGACTTTGGTATTATGGATGCAGTTCAATGATTTCCTCAACACAATCTTCTCATCTTCACCAGCAGTGGCACTGATTGTTGCTGTACTGCTAGACAATACCCTAGACTACAAGGACAGTGCAAGAGACAGGGGAATGCCATGGTGGGTCAAATTCCGGACATTTAAAGGAGACAGCAGAAATGAGGAATTCTACACCCTTCCCTTCAACTTGAACCGGTTCTTCCCTCCATCTTAAGCTTAGCTCTGCCTCCCACCCGATAAGGGAATTTTTGGTGCTCATCGACAGAATTGACTATAACAATCCTGGTGATGATGAGAGAAGGTCAGAAGGATAGGGACAAGGTGCCTTCACTGTGTGAAGGAAGAGTAAAATCTAGCTTTGCTCTTTTTGGCTTTGGCCCTTTCGGCCTTCGCTTTTGATTGCTATATGTATATCTTCAAACTCATGTTTCGGGTTTAGTGCAATGATAGAAATCATTTATTCGTTCTTTCAATTTCATCTAGAATTCAGCATACATAAATTTCACTAAAAACCAAACAAAAAGACAACACAATGCCTTGAACTGAGTTTCTCATTACCAAATTCAATTGCATCATATATTTCCCCAGAATACACAAATCCGGCAATACAATATTTGAGCTACCTATAAATGAGTTTTCTTTCTTCCCATACTCCCATATCTCAAAACTTTGTATGTGACAAAGAGGAGAAAAGGTAAATTATGTACAGCATGACAAAGCTAGAAGGGGTTACCTGAAAGAAACTGTAACTAATAAGATAGGCACATGCATTCAGGACTTCTAGGTTGCCGATATATGCTTTGGCCATAATGTCTCATGTGAACCTGTTGATCTTCTTCGATCATTTTCTTCACTCTGTCCTGAAAAACATCCCAGCCGATGGTGCCATTTTCCAACAAGATAGAAGCAAGCCTCCTTCTGTTCGGCCTTAAGATAGGAGCATGGCCACCCCCAAAATATGTTCGGAATCCAGACACCAAGGAAGATAGTTGGCTTCCAGAGTCAGTCATGGCAAAGACATCAGCGGTTGCACATGCAATGAAGTCCAGTGCTGCCAGCTGCGTCAGATGGTGTTTGAACACAGTAAATTACAACGAATTGGTTGTTCGAATAAGGGTGCATTTGGTAGTTTCCTTTCTAGGAAAAACTTTTCCGACCCTCCTCCCCTTGGGAAAAAGCTTACTGAGCTTGGTGCAAATACAACTTCCAATGAGAAATGTGCAAATATAACTTTCGGAAATGGCTATACATTACATTGTTTACCTATCTTTCGGAAATGACTATCCATCAGCAATGTAACATGCTGTGGGTACTTACTTTTGCCAGTAACATGGTAATGAAATTTACAATCATTATTGGATAGCATTGATTTAATCTGGGCTTATCTGGGTCTATATATCTTAACATCTATGGGTTAAAGCCACAATGTAAGATAACGGTACATGATGAAAGATAATTTAAAGCAGGGGAACATTGAAGATTCATCATTCATCTAAGCACTAATTACCTGAGATGAGAAGTTCCTGAAAGGCTCAAGTTCACTGGCAGTGAAAAGATCTTCCTTAGTAACCAATTTGGGATAAAGACTTGTAAATGGTTTCATCCTTGACCGCCCACCGTATATTTGGGAGCCAGCAAGATAGATATGTGTTTCACGCTTTAAACCAAGCCCTGAGAGAACAAGGGCTGCTTCTTCTGGTGTTAATGGACATCTTCCAGAGATTCTCAGTTCTTCAGGAGAGACAGGCCTACACACATAGAGCCAAGCATATGGAAAATTGACTTATAACTAATGTCAAGAAAAAACTTTGCAAGTTACGACAAAACGGCACTATTTGGAGACAAACAGTACAATCACTTACTTCATAGTTTTAAGCCGTTGAAGATATAATGGGAAATGCTTTTCTCTGTAAGCTTGTAGTTCATTTTTCTCACTTTCTCCACCTCCAAAGTCGCACTGAGAATAAGCCACCATATCTACCTCAAATCTCAAATGCAGAGCAAGATATTTGGATGGACCTTTGTTTACATTATGTCTTATTGAAGGAAGATGTTCCATAGCATCTCCAAGCAGTTCTCTGTCTAGCATATTTCTTGCAGAATCATATTTTCGTATTCTTCTGACCAATAATGATCCTGCTTTTTGAATTTTTGGTGCAAACTTCAAAGCATGAAAATTGCATTTGCATCTTAATTTCTGCAATACATTTAAGAGGGGAAAAATCAGCATACAGAGAAGGAATGCAAGTCATATCTTCCAATCACAAAGTTGATACTATTAACTAGGTATTATGGTTTTAATTTTTTTGCTTTTTGAACAAAAGAATTACTCCGCCACCCCCAATCCCATCCCAACCCCTCTTTTCCCCCCAGTTTTTGCAAACATCATTATTTCTTCAAAGACGGGCAAACCTTTTTTCTTTATTTAACAGCGATATGACGATCCATATATTATTCGCAAATAATATCACTGACATTGCCCAAAGGAAAAGATTAACAAGTTCAGCTACAGAGAGATACGCCCTCAACCTGGAGATGTGAACTCAGTGGATCAAACCCAAGACGGTTGCCAAATCCAAGAAAATGAACAACACCATTTCTCAAGAGGATAGGAAGTGCAAGTCTTAGATAATCACTTGGTTTTGCCTCCTTAGCAAGCTCTGCATCAGTGATCTGAAATCCACCATTGGTCATCATTTCAGCATTAACTATAAACTGATTTGTATAAATTACAGCTCTTATGCTGAAATCAATGACCAAACTTACTACACTGCCAATTGCTTCTAGGTCTAACAACTGCAAATACATAGGGAGTTCTTTCACTATGGTTACATCATCCTTCATTTTCCTGATGAAATGTTCCTCTTGATAGATATCACCAAACTGGCTGCAATGCGAGATAATTAGATCATAGCACACATTGGCAAGAAGCGTAACAACAGTACAGGATAAATAGAACTAGGGGAAACATTTTCTGTGCAGCTAATATAAGATGAATAACACATAAAGGATGACTTTATGTCTGAGATCAATGTCATCTTGTCCACTAGTCAGCAGTGGTTCTCAAACCAACAGAACTCTGGGAAGCAACATTTTAGGAAACAGCAGAGTTTTAACAACTCAAAACCAAAACCAATACACCCAAACCCTATAGAGTGATCGGATGTAGCAATCTTAACCCCAATTTTGCAATTCAGAGAAATTGGTTCAAATCGACTGAAGAGAGAGAGAGTTTCGACTACTCAAAAAAAAAAAAACGAAATGACAAGTGGGCATTTTTCCAATGCATTTAACAATTTGAGAATTGCAAATATCTTCATTTCTAGATTAGTTACTGCAGTTTAGAGGCTATTTAATAAAAGCTATAACATTTCCTAATTTATGTCTTCTTGGAGAAGGAAGGGGGAGTGGTAGAAGAGACGAGTGGAAAAGGTGAAAGCAAATAGTGCAGCTCTAACATATGATCACACCTTGGGTCCTTCCACACGCTGCTATAAAGAAATCTTGGGATAACTAAAGTTGCATTCAGCAATGAGGCCACGGCAACAGCATTGCAAACCTGTAAACATCATAGACATCCATCAGCTTTCTTTTGTTTCAAAAAGGCATATGAATAGGCAGATAGTTCTTAAATCAAGCAACATCATTGACAACTATACAGCAAATTGGCTATATAAATGTCAGAACAAACATACGCCCTTAGTACTATTATGCTTGATCATCTTTAGTGGCTAGGTCACAATTTCGTTCAGATGTAGATTATTCATGTCCTTATGCTCAATGCTGAAGGTACCATCCAGGATATTTATTTCAGAAGTCTGTAGTTTGGTTTCATAAGCAAATCCCCCCCCCCCCTCCCCCACAAAAAAAAAAATGAAACCTTTTTTATGAAACCAAATGGTAGGCACCAACTATTGCTTATGAAACCAAACTACAGACTTCTGAAATAATTTTCAGGGGGAGGAGATGGTTTAGGGAGAAGGAGAACAGTCCTCTGGTGCGAGAGCGCTGGTTTTGCAATTTTCATTTTTTTTTTTTCATTTTTCCCCCTATTTCTAACGGCAGGTTACACTAAGGCTACAAGATGGAATAGTTTCATATTTCAGCCTACCATTTGGAATACATAAAAAATGTGTTCACCACTTGGAATAGGCAATAGTTGGTGCCTACCATTTGGAATTTCCCAAAAAAAAAACACACACACACACACACACACACACACACACACACACACTTGGAGTGTTTCACTGCTTCCGAGGGGGCAACCTAGTGAACCTACTGCCAACATGAAACATCTTTCAATTTTCTTGTGCTTCCTATTGGTTTGCAGCTTCAAACTCTGCAAAACTAGATGAACAACCAGTTCATATTTCCTTAAGACAACATCAGATGTTATGAACTAAAGATCATATTCATGAACAAGCAACCTGAGAGGATTATCATGATTCATGACACAGGCTTCTCAATACGGGATGCTACTTGGCAACGGCAGATTGAAAAGATAGTTTGCCAATGCAAGTGCAAGTAAACATAACACCATGCAATGGTTAATGCACTTACAGCAACTCGTTGTTGATTAAGGCCCCCATTAGCACTGACTAATATAAACCCATTGTTTTCCTTAGGACGCCCTATAACGTTAGAAAGGAAAATTATGGGTTAGTAAGGCAGCATAAAGTACATGATAAGAACTCATTTATAAAATTTCATCCAGCAGGAGTAGATCCAAGAAAGGCAAGTTATTTAAGGAGTACACAAAAACAAACTCAGTTGATAAAAGATAGAAGAAAAAGATAGTACATGGATCGTCTGAACTTTTCCTGTGAGCACAAGGTTTCCATGTTGATGCTTGTGAAGATGGTTCTCTCCAAGAACTGTGTGGGCCTTCTCTAGGTTCCTCCTGCATCATCAACATGTTTTCATAATTATCACCCACAGGTATTAACAGAAGGAAAGAATATATGAATCCAAGAAAGGAAAAATATAGTGAGAACTTTGGTGTAGGTAGTAAAGCAAAACCTCAACAAGAGAAGATGAAGCCAAGCTCATAAGGCGACCATACATCAGCACTGAAGAGCTTTCATTCTTGCCAGAAACACCTCTATCATCCTTACATGAATACATAAGAAACCAACGCTAGCAAATTAGCAATCTTTAGTTGGGTTCATGATCATTAAAATACACTTTTCATATCCCAAAATAGAAAACACATAGGCAGCTGATTTGGTGAATGTGAGAGGGATATAAGATAAGATACTTATAAAAGGTTAAATCTAAAAGCAATTGATGGTAGAGCAGCTATACATACAAACACACATCTACAAGTGCAACACTGTCTAACAAAATTACAGAAACAAGGACGAATCACGAATTGCCGTTGGTGAGTAATGCCAGGAAAAAACCAAGTAGGGTTTACAATTGTTAACATACAGTCTTTCCAATGGTCGTCACTAGGGGGACTCTTCAGGAGAGACAAACACCTTTAAGATACGTTGTCCACCTCATAAGTTTCATCAAGAAAATAGCTTCCCAAGTACTTGTTTACCGGGTAAACTAGGAAATATAGTACTATTCAGTAGTCACTCCTTTAAGGTTTTACTTTTCCTCGTGATCAGCACTATATATCAGAGTATAGCTCCCATCATTCAGATTTCTCTATCAAATCAATCAAGGGATATGGTCAAAAGCACAAGGTCCCAAACAAGCAATCGAAAGCAAGATCCAAATCAAACAACAAATAGTAATCTTTTAATGACTTTGGATTAGAAAGAGAACCCTTGAACCTGCCTCTTGAATCTTGATCTACTCAAAATGAGTACAGCATCACTAACATAGACATGAATGAAAAATGAAACAAAAAACCCTGTACCTTTGTTGATCTTTTCTCCAAGACCGACTTATTGTAGAAACTCACAGAATCAAAGTCCACAGAGATGAGATAATCCGACCAAAAGAACAAACCCATCAGAACAATACTAAACCAAATTGACCTAGAGTTCTTATGAAACCAATTCTGCCTTTTCCCACCATACAATCCTTTATAGGAATTATGCTTAAACCCTATACTGCTTACAAACCTGCTCTTCAGGCTATCAAGCGAACTGGTTTTGTTCAAATGATTGCCTCCTCCAAACATTCTCCTTCCAACAGAATGATCACTACTCGGAGCCGCCTCAGAGAAACAAACTTGAGACTCTATCATCCCAATACAGAATCCCAGGAGATCCCAACTTCCTTAATGAACAACCTTTTTCTCCCCCAAAACCCTCCCAATAACCCAAAATTTTGTAATTTTCTTAAGAATCTCAACAAGGTGTCATGATTTCCCTAGTTGCTCTTATGTACCATCCACCAATAGTCTTCCTAACTATTCAATACCAACTTACTACATAATTCAGAACTGAAAACTAAAAGAAAAAAGGATATTAGCTAAAACAACAACGTCAACTGACCAAATCAAAATCAAACTACGAGAAGTAGGTGGCTGGACAACGATATGCGAGTGAAACTTAAGCAATAGTTTATAATTCAACACTTACAGATGAACCCTAAAATATTTCAAATCCAGAAACGTGAGCTAATTAAGTTAACATATAATTAGATTAGATATCGCAATCAGAAAACGAATGCTGCTTACCGAATTCCAGACTCAGGTGGTAGTTGGTTGGCTGGGTTGCTTTGACCTTCAATTTGGAAAATAAATGAGGAGAAATCAAGCGGAAGAATCAGCGAAACCCTAAATTGATCAATTGTTCGCAATCAGAAATTGGGGAAATGTTTGAAATCAAGACTTTGGGAAGAAGATATCAGAATTTGAAGATTACGAATGAGCCGAGGAAACAAATGGCAGCGGTTGGCGCCTTGGCGGGAAGTAAAGGCAAATGCTACTGCTTTAGATTTCTTTGACAATTAAATAAATAAAATGATTTAAAAATAGCAAAATTACTTGAGATTTGTCCCACTGTTTAATTAATTTTCTCATTTTATATTATTTTTTATTTTATTATTTTAATAATATATTAATTATTATTTTTTTATTTTTCAATTAAAGTTCATTGAATAAAATTCAAAATTTAATTTAATTAAGATATTTAATTAATTTTCTTTTTAATTGTTCTATATATTTTTGTGATATTCGTTTTCTTCCACCATCTCCAAAAGAGAAGTAAAAAGAAACGGAAGTAGTATGACATTACATAATGAAAAATCAGATTGTATGCACTGTAATTTAAACGTTGGAATTATGTTAAACCAAACTTTTTATTTTCCAACATAGTCTAGGCCACCGAGGTCATTGTAACAGGCCCTGAACTCTCCTATAATAAGCAGAGATGGTATATTTTTGCTATATATATGTGTGTAGATGCATACATCATATAGGGGACGGATGTATTTATAGTTATATGTTTAATCGAGGCCTGGAACAAGAAATGAGTGTGAGAATAATTGGAATGGCTTACCCTAACCGGGTGCCTCAGTAAAGAATATATAGACAAAATATGGAAGGCGAATTACAAGGAGATCCTATCTTCTATTACACCCCCTCAATCTATACGGGAGGAGAACGAACAAACAGATTGGATTTTAAAAAAAGAAATTGACTAGACGACAACCCTTTGGTGAATATATCAGCCAACTGAAGCTTAGTAGGGACATTACGAACAGTGAGATCTCCATGTGCAACACGCTCACGAACAAAATGGTAGTCAACGACAATATGTTTACTGCGCTCGTGGTGACTGGGATTATCAGTAAGGTATGTGGCACTGATGTTGTCACACAACACCTTAGTCGGAGCAAAGAGAGAGATACCCAAGTCACAAAGCAACTTGTGTAACCAAATTGTCTCAGCAACAGTGTAGGCAACCGCCCTATATTCAGCTTCGATAGAAGATTTAGATACTGTAGGTTGCTTCTTGGATCGCCAAGCAATAAGATTGGAACCAAAGAACCCTACATGACCAGTGGTAGAACGACAGGAGTCCTTGCAGCTTGCCCAATCAGCGTCAGAGTACGCCACGATGGTAAAGGGAGCAATGGCAGGACGGAGAAGGATCCCATGATCAATAGTACCCTGCAAATATCTGAAAATGCGCTTGACAGCAGATAAATGAGAAGTGCGAGGGGCATGCATAAATTGGGAAACCACATGAACTGCATAAGCAATATCAAGTCGAGTCATGGTCAAATATTGCAAAGCGCCTACCATACTCTTGTACTCAGTGGGATCAACAAGTAATTCACCATCCAAGAGAGTGAGGGTGGTCCGAGCAATAATAGGAGTGCTAACAGATTTGCAGGTATGCATATGAAACATGCGAATCAGGTCAGAGGTGTACTTGTGTTGGGATAGAAACAAGCCACACGGGGAACGAACTACCTGCACTCCTAAGAAATAGTGGAGATCACCGAGATCTTTCATTGCAAACTGACGGGAAAGAAGATAAATAAAGGAGAACAAAATGGAATCAGAGTTTCCCGTGAGAATAATATCATCAACATAAAGCAGCAGAATAAGGACATGAGAGTTGGAGCGATAAGTGAACATGGATGGATCTGATTGACTACAAAGGAAGCCATGAGTGAGCAAAAAACTACTAAAGCGATGAAACCAAGCACGAGGAGCTTGTTTCAACCCATAGATAACTTTCTTGAGATGACAAACATGATTAGGACGAGAAGGGTCAACAAATCCTGGTGATTGATGCATGTATACTCGCTCGGTAAGAATGCCATGAAGAAAGGCATTTTTAACATCAAGTTGACGAATAGGCCACTTGGAAGATATAGCATTGGAGAGAACAAGACGAATAGTGGCTGGACGAACAACAAGGGAAAAGGTTTCATGAAAATCAATACCTATTTGCTGATGATTGCTTGCAGCTACCAGTCTAGCTTTGTAACGTTCAACAGACCCATCTGAATTATATTTTATCTTATAAACCCACTTACTGGGTACAAGATTACGCCCTGGTAAAGTAGGAACCAATTCCCATGTATCATTGGAAATTAAGGCCTCAAACTCATCAGGCATAGCCGCTTTTCACTTAAAATTCTGTATTGTTTCTTTAAAAGAAGAAGGCTCAGACTCAGAACAATCAGCCGTCAAAGACAAGATATGTTTAGACTTGAAAGTTCCCACTTTGGATCTAGTCTACATAGGATGAACATTAGAGGCTGATACAATAGGGGCAGTAATGCTGCTATGCAGAGCAGGGCTAGGAGACATAGGTGGACAGACAAAGGTCTCAATGGGGGACGACATCAAAGGAGGGGTGCTTTCCCCAGCTCAGCCCATTGTTGCTGCTCCGGTGCCCGATCATCTCCCTCCATTGTCGGCCTCCTCAGGTTGCCCTCTAGTTGGCTCGTTTCAACAATTCAATGTCGGTAATCCTCTATCGTACCCATATTCAGTCCATACTCCCTTGATGCATTCTGTTGACTATTCTGGTTTGTCTCCATCTGCAAGTCTTCCTGGATTTCCCCCCGTTAACCCTCATCTATGGACTATAAATGTTAAAACCTTTGTCACCACTGTTTTGGAGAAAGTTGATGATTATATTTCCTGGAAAACCCAATTTGTCTCATTTCTTGTTATGCATCAATTACATGTGTTTTTAGATGGTACTGTAGTCCAGCCTGCTCCTTATATACATTCGTCAACGGGTCTTCCAATTCATAATCCAGCTTATGCTTTTTGGGTCCGTGTGGATCAGCTTATTCGTGTGTGGTTGTTTGCTACTATTTCCAAGGATTACTTAACTGAGGTTCGTGACTTGCCTCACGCTCTGATACCATGTGAGAATAATTGGAATGGCTTACCCTAACCAGGTGCCTCAATAAAGAATATATAGACAAAATATGGAAGACGAATTATAAGGAGATCCTATCTTCTATTAATGAGGTTAAGTCTCACTCTCAGTCCCAGTGTTGATCGGGACCACATTGGTCTCAATCTGACTGAGAGTTGGACTTTGAGACAGGGACTTGGCAGGGGGTGGATGTGACCAAAATTCCTGGAATTCTTCTCACCCTTTGTAACTGTCACAAATATGGAGAAAATGAGCTAAATATAAAGAAGAAAAACAATCTCGTAACTTCTCAATCAAAACTAATCAATTCTCTTTAAACGAGATCAATTAATGGGTGAGATTTGAGACAACTCCTCACTGATGATTACAAACACAGGAAATAAATCTTGGCTAAAGGAAGGGTCAATATATTTCAATTTGAATTGACAAATTGGTGATGTGAGACAACAACCAATGGCCAAACAAGCGATTTAAAGTCTTTAAATTGAAAAACCTTGATCAAGATTCCCACAATAAATGTCAACCCAACGTCATTGCGTATTTCGTGATACATTAAAAACGCTTTTAGGACTGCATAGAAGAACATCGAGATTACTAAGTACTGTACAGAGAGCCCCAATTTCTCACAAGTCATGCCAAACAGTCATTTTCACATTTGATTATGTAATTCCGTCAGTTTATCTACCTATAAACCACCATAAAACATGCTTTGAATTATTATGAGCACAATGATGCTCAACCTCACACGATAAGCACCTTCGATATGGGTTAGATTCTGTCAAACGGTGAATCCATCAAGTATTTCTCTATAGCAATACCGTAAATGACTATAAATTCACTAACATGCTTCCTTGTAGCACAAACACTACCACATGGATGAGATGAAGATGTAGTGCATATATAAGATTAGGATGACTTCGTGTAAATACTAATGGATATCTACCATACCTATTCACTAATAACATACGGTGATAACGATGTGAGGGTCAACTCAAACAAAAAAAGGAAATTGGATTATGGTGACCCCTACTTTCAACTTTTGTATGCCATTATCATCCTCACTTTTTTTTTTTATATTTTGGTGGTCCTAAAAAATGGAAAATTGCATTTTGGTGGGACGCTGCCAAATCAAATGACTAAATATCATGAATTTTAATGTGCATTTGCTCCAAAATTTAACACAACACTTCCCTATGATATTTAGTAAATTTACAACGTTTGTCCCTTTTTTTTATTTCTTTCTAATTTTTTATTTTTTTCTCTATTATTCATTACAAAATCATAATCATTGCTAGAATTCTCAAAAAATAATTTAAAAATTATTTTAGTAACTACACTTCATAACCTTTTGAAAGTATAAATGAAAAAACTAGAAAAATGGGAGCATGAATGAAAAGAAATTTAGAAAGATAGGGAGATAGATTTTGTACCACTAGAATACAATTTTGATTTTTTTTAGGAAAACCGGAATACAATATAAAGAAAAGGGACTACTGGAATCAATAATCCTAAAAATATCTCAAACATTAAAGATTTAAACAACTCATTGGAATCCCTAAATGTAAACATTTTAAAGCAATCTTTGTCAAATTCATAAAAATACAATCAACAAAGTTTCATTATCTAGAAACATATAATGGCGTGTTTGGTTGCAAGAGTTTCCTAGGAAAGTTAGTGAACAAAAGAAAAGAGAGTTTTGTTATCTGGAAAATATATTTTTAATTTTTTTATGTGTCATTAAGAAGAAAAGAAAACTCCAATTTATGTTGCTCAATGGAGTAATAACCATCAAGATTATTGAGTTAAAAAGACGGAAAGAACAACTAAAATTAGAGAGGCAAACACAATCTCATAAATCCATAAATTTCTAGTCAATTGCTACTTAAACTCCTTTTTTCGATAATTAAAAGTCAAAAAAGGGTAACAAAGTATCAAAGATGCTACAACAATCTACAAAGAAACAACATAATAAAAAAAAATAGCAAGCCAAAATATCACAGCAACTGAATGAAATATCCAACACAATCAGGCACTAAACGGCGACATCAGAATCGCGGCAAAAAAAGAAAAGAAGCAGAAGATTTCACTTCTTCTTGGTAGATATAACTTTCAAACCACATATCTATCTTACCCTAACCATTCTTGTGCGCAAGAATCGCTTCAATATCATTTAAGTCTTCTTCACTTCGAAGAGCTTCATTGGTAGTAGCTTTGTTTATCCTCTTATTTCTATAACTTTTGGAGTAGCTTCCATAACCAACCTCTACTTAGATTTCACCAAGACTTTGTTTATCCTCTTATTTCTATAACCAACTTTCGACTGCATCAAAATAGTATCCTCAATATCAGGAGAAGCATCAGAAACATATTGGACCGACAAAGTGTCCTCACTATCACTGGGATCAGGCGTAGACAATACATCCTGATGCAAACGCGAAGCAGGAGAAGACAAATCACCTGGAGATCGGTATGAAGCGATGGAGGATTGGCAACATCACCAGGTTGACCATCATCTAAGGGTGAATATTGGGTCAACGCTCTCTGTAAATCATTAGGGATCCAAATCTGTTTGGCAGGAAAATACTTATGCTTCTTTTCAAATTCAGCCCAAGAGACAGCCGATACATAACCATTAAAACACCATTCATTATGGCACTGAATAAAATTTAAACATGCTTGCTTAAATTTAAAGTGCACAAAACCAAACCCCTTTCTAGTCTTACCTTACCCACTCTTTGGGGAATATAGACATCAAAAACCCCTTTAAACGATGTTAACAGAAAGAGAATAAGACAATTAAATAATTAACTATTATGGTCAACATATATAACTTAAAAAGAATCAATAAATTGTTGTTACCATTACCTTTTTTTTTATAAAAAAACTGTGAATAAAAGACAATAGTTTTAGGAAAATTAGATTGTAATAATCTTTATTTTTGCAAATTGGATGATGGTGGTCCATACTTTCACTTTGTATTCTGATGGTAAAAAATAAAATAAAATTGGATTGTAGTGGTACTAAATCCACGTTCACATTCTTCTTATTTTTTTTCATTCCTACCCTATATTGTTTTTGTTTTTTTTTTCGTTTCCGTCCCTAGAAAGTTAATGAATTGTAGTTTCTAAAACACTTTTTAAATTATTTTTTTGAAACTCCGAGTAATTATTATGATTTTTTAAAAATAATAAAAGTGAAAAAATCGTAAAAAATTGAAAAAAATTGAAAAAAAATTGAAACAAAATTGGGAGAAACGCCGTAAATTTATTAAAAATTATGGTAAAGTGTTATACTAAGTTTTGTATAATATTTAGGGTATACTCTCGAAAATGTGCCACTACAATCCAATTTTATTTTATTTTTTGACCATCAGAATACAAGGTGAAAACAGAGACCACCATCATCAAATTTGCAAAAGTAGGGATTATTAGAATCCAATTTTCCATAGTTTTAATTATTTTTTCATTTGTTAATTACTTAAGGAGAGTCGGTAGTATCCAAACTCAACATTGTGGGTAATTACTTAAAGTACATAATAACCTCGTTTTTCATTTGTTATATCTTTAAAAAATTGTGGAATTGTTAATTGAATGAAAAGATTCAATTTTCAAAATAGTTTATTTGGGTGTTGAATATCAACCAACTTTTTTTTTTTTGAAGGAAGAATATCAACCAACTTTGCCGAAAGTTAATTCATACATGAATCTTATCTTACTTGTATAAAATTAGACGGTTTTGGTCTTGGACGTACATTTGACCAACTTATTCAAGTCAATTCCATTACAAAACTAGTACGTCAGAAACAAGCATTACAAATAATTTATATTATAAAAGAATATAAATGACATTGTTTACTAGTCACTGATTATGGAACATATGGGACAATGAAAAAGATGAACCATCATGCGTAATTATGGTTGAAAAGTGATGTTGAAACACTATCTTTGAAGGCAAACATAAAGCTTGAATATAAAAGCCTTTCCAACAAAGTTAATTGGAAAATAAATAAATAAAAATAAATAATCAAACAAGTGCATCTTCGTTTTTGCTAAATAAATAATACTTACATTAATTAATTAATTAAATACCTTAATTGAAACATGCATAATATTTAGATAAACAAGTGCATCTTAGACAAGCCATAATTTTTTTTATCCAAAAAACAGTTACAATTTAGTCAAACATAATTTACTATAAATATTTTTTTATGATACATATGCTGTTTTCTTTTTTATATAAAACCTCGATATCTTATATATTCTAACTACTAGCTAGCACTCTTGTTCCAAATACATGACGAATTATCTTTTTCATAGTTTTGACTTTTGAATCAGTCAATAATTTATTAATCGAGTCTAATATAACCATAATAACTTCAACTTATTTTTTTAAAGTAAAACTTTATCTCATTATGTTAAAGTAAGTATTACAAACTTTATTTTCTCATGTTAGTGAAAACAAGGACTAATTTAACATATTAAACTGAAAACATAAAAAAAAGAAATTAAATTAGAGCATAATGAGTTAGTATTCATCGTACCAACCAAAAGAAAATAAACTACAATAGTTAGCATGATTGATAATTCACAATCTTATGAAATGTAAGCTTTTATATTTAGATTTTTTTTGATAGGATTTATATTTCGATTTAGATTAGAGATGCTGCATTATTCTTGATTAGCATAAAAAAATTAAAGAGAACTAAGTATTATTGTACATGATGACAATAAAAGGTGTTGTAATTTCTTATCCCATGGATAAGCATTATTAGTCTCATAGGAGTATCATTAGACCAAAATCCAAAGAGTTGTCTAAATTTCAATCATTAAATGTGTTAAAAGTAATGAATAATATAGAAAAATCTTGTAGAGAAATACTAGAAAAATCTCTAAGAAAAATCTAGATAATCTGAAGATATATTGTTGTAAAGTTGTAGCATGTTCTAGATTTTTCATTTCTAGACTTTTCTGTTTTAGATCTTTCCTACCACCACCTCCTTTCTACAAGTATAAATATAGGTGATTAGACTTTCATTTGTATCAATCAACAACAAAGAATCATAAACAATTCTCCCTCCATCAATAAGAAAAGCTTCTATTTTATACAATCCTTCCTTCATTTTCACAAAATCTTTTTACCTTCAAACACCCAAAAACCTAACAGAATGTATAAATATTCTCACAATCTAACTATATATAAGTGTTTGGATAAAATTATCAGTGAACTTTCCAAAATAATAAAAAATATCATTGACATTAAAAACTCTACTAATTACCACCGATTTTTTCAATTTAGTGAAAAACACTGTTTTAACCAACAGTCACATGTTGTAACAGGTAATGAATGAAGGTGAGTGAGAATTAGTTACAAAATCCCCTAAATGAAAGTTAAAAAAATTATAATTTTCCCAAACCCAACTCCCAGTCTGTGAGTAGAGGTTTCTAAAATTCAGTGACATTTTTTTATTATTTTCAAATGTAAAAAATATTTTTTTGGCTAAATTGGAAGGCGATTGGTAATTAGTCAAAATTTTTAAAATGAACAACATTTTCGACTATTTTGAAAAGTTTAGTGACAATTTTATCCAAACACTCGATCAAAATGTTGTGGCTATCTCAAAATCATTTATATTTAGGGTTGTCCATAAAAAACCGAAGTCGTTAACCGGTTGAAAATTATGAGTTTTGCGGTTTCAGTTAACCGAACCGGTATAACTAGTTTTGGTTTTGGATTTTAGAGAACCGGTTAGCCGGTTTCAATTAACTTAATACCAAAATTCGAAATTTTAAATCAAAATGTTAATTTTGCTTCCTTAATTGTTACTTTAAATTTATACAGTAGGAATCAAACCCAAAAAGGCAGTTAATTGCATTCTCATTGCGGTTAACTGGTTTCGATTTGATTATGGTTTATAGTTCCAAATGTGGTTAACCGCAAATCGGTTAATCGTAATAATGCGATTTCATTTAAGTTTTACAAAATTCTTAAACGGTAAAAACAATTAACCAAAAATATAGTTATGGACACCTCATCGTGAGTTAGATTTCACAATGTACTAGTTAGCAAATCTGTATGTAATGGTAATTTTAATTTCTGGCTCTGAAATACTACTTTCTATCCAAATTCAAAAATTAATTAATAAATAATTATCCAACCCCTAATATTCAACTCAATAACTCCCATATTCCAACCTGCCCTAATTCTTCAACACAACCACCTTTGACCAGCACAACATTTCCTCGGTTTCTCCCAGACCAATCAATGGCATATTCGTAAATGTCTGCCAACAACCCTGGGCTATCCTGGGAATTCACTTCAGGCATCGGAAACCAAAAAAAACAGCAAGAAAGAAAAAAAAGGAAAGAAAACAGAAAAAACAACGAACGACGAATAATAAACGCGGAAAGAAAAGGAAAAAGAAAAACAAAAACGGGAAAGAGTTAAGGTTGAGGGGTAGTAGGGGAGAGCTGGATTCACATGGGCATTGTCGTTCTCTCTCTTCTTTCTCTCTCTACTTTCTCTCTTCTCTCTCTCTCCGTCGGCCCAACATTTCTAATGCTTTTCTGACTGCTCTCTCTCTCTCTCTTCTCTTCTCTCTCTCTCTTCCTCCTCTCCCATGGCGGACAACAAGGTACCTCACCTCTCTCTCTAGCTTTCTCTCTTTCTTTCTTTCTATGTTTTGTTCGTTTGGTTGCTTCTTCTGCGTGTTCTTGTAGAATCGTAGATCTAGCTTCTGCAAGTTGTTTCGATCCTTGAACCCTAATTTCGCTGTTTTTGTTGGTTACCTTGCTTGTGGTTCGAGATCGGAGCTAGGGAGCTGATGTTGTGGAGTGGATTGCCTTTTTTGGCTAGGTTTTGAGCTTCCGATCTGTGGTTTAGGTTGTGGTTTGCTCATTTCGGAGCTGGATTTTGTTGATTTTGGTGGATGTGTTGGATCATAGCTGCACTTTGGTGAATTTTGTTTGGTGTGGTGTGGTGATAGGTTGTGGTTTGTTCATTTCGAGCTGGATTTTGTTGATTTTGGTGGATGTGTTGGATCGTGGCTGTAATTTGGTGAATTTTGTTCGGTGTGGTGTGGTGTGGTGTTAGGTTGTGGTTTTTGTTTTGTTGCTGATTGAGCTTATTTCTGTCGATTTTGGTGCTTTGGTTGTTTGAATTGAATGGACTTGATTTTAGCACGGATGAGTTGTGAAGTGGTAGGAAGTTTTGATCTTTCGATAACCTCGTCGGAGGTTGGAGAATTTTACACTTTGTGTGGTTGATGTGGTAGATACTTGTTGGTCCCTGCTTAGTTTGTATTCTTTCTTGTTGATACCTGTGGTAGATATGTTTTTGGATTGTTTCAATTGTGATGTCATCCGGGTTCACGCATCTAACTAGTTGTTTCTAAATGAGTATCCTTTGCTATTGTTAAGTGTGGATCTTTAGTTTTCTTGTTATTGCTTCTGCTCTGTGTGATTGAACTACTGGTGGGTTTCGGATTTTGACGACTGAGTTGCGTTTTCTGTAGGAGCTATCTGCTCCGGTAGTGGATGGAAACGGTGCAGTGACTGGACATATCATTTCAACAACGATCGGAGGGAAAAATGGAGAACCTAAACAGGTTTGTGATTATTATCTGCATTAACAGGCAGTTCTCTGGACAATTTGGGAGTTTCTTGTTCTTATGAGAGTTGTACAAATTTCTCCCATCATTTTGTCAGTTTAGATTGCTTTGAAGATTTAGTTTTCAGGAGACTGAATTGTCTTGAGTTTGATGGGTTTTAACATCTTACATCTAGTGGCTGGCTGTGACTACTTCTGCGATAGAACATGGAATTGATGGCATGAAATTAAAAGTTATCATGGTAGTTGGTGGACTTTAAAGACATTGTTTGTGAATTCGTAGATATTTAGATGGCCCATAGTGTTTTGGATGAATAATATTAATGGATCCGTCTTTTTTTTGTGTGGTTTTGCTTTGATTGACTTGGCTCACTTTGCAACAGACCATCAGTTACATGGCGGAAAGAGTTGTGGGCACAGGATCTTTTGGGATTGTGTTTCAGGTAAAAACATATCAGTTAATAGCTGTTTTGGGCCAAAAATAGGTTCTTATGGTCTATGAATTGTGTTTATATTTATATTTTGCATTGAATTTTGTGATTCCTGCTCAGGCAAAATGCTTGGAAACTGGAGAGACGGTCGCTATTAAAAAGGTGTTGCAAGACAGGAGGTACAAGAACCGTGAGTTGCAGTTAATGAGGGTGTTAGATCATCCAAATGTAATTTCTCTTAAGCACTGCTTCTTTTCAACCACAAGTAAAGACGAGCTTTTCCTCAACTTGGTGATGGAGTATGTCCCTGAGACCATGTATCGCGTATTGAAGCATTACAGTACTGCCAATCAGAGAATGCCACTAATCTACATTAAATTGTACACATATCAGGTATGTGGTGTTTACATTAAAGGATGATATAATAGTATGTTCGATGGTTAGCTATAAGTGTATGTAATTGCCTACAGATTTTCCGGGGCTTGGCCTATCTGCATAATGTCGCGGGAGTATGCCATAGAGATTTGAAGCCTCAAAATGTTTTGGTATGTTCTGCCGTGGAATCTTGTACTTTGCTTTTACGATCAAAGTTAAGATCAAAATAATGAGATGATTACTCGCAGGTTGATCCACTTACCCACCAAGTGAAAATTTGTGATTTTGGAAGCGCAAAAGTACTGGTACGTTAACCTGTTATTTGTCTCTAGCTGTTTTTCCTTTCTATTCGTGTCCATTTTTTTATGTTGTGCGGTCAAGTTTTAATTACTAATATGGAGGTTTTAAAGCTGGTATTTCTGTGTTATGATATACTCATAAATGTGAAGTGATGCAATAAACTGTACCAGTATAAGACCTTCTGTGTTTATCTGAGTCAAAATGGACATTTCTATGTCATGTTGTGATGTTATTTGTTAATTTTTTTAAAAAAAGTTGTGATGTTATTTTTTGTTTTTTAAAGCCCGTCTGAGTCAACGTGGACCATGGTCATTTCTATGCCAGTTATTTGATATTCTTTTAAAGTTGTGATGTTATTTATTTATTTTTTAAGTGCCTGATTCATGTACATAAGCTTAACATAAATCTGCTACTGGAGTAAAGATGGGAATCGGACTTGTAAATTTTATTATCTTGTTCGTATATCTTATAACTACATGTTTGTATTTACTCAACAGGTTAAGGGTGAAGCCAACATTTCATACATCTGTTCACGGTTTTATCGAGCTCCAGAGCTTATCTTTGGTGCTACTGAGTATACAAACTCAATTGATATCTGGTCTGCTGGATGTGTTCTTGCAGAACTTCTGTTGGGTCAGGTTAGTTTTAGCTGCCTTTAGTCTTCTGGATCTTGTTATGATGTTGTGTAGTATCGCAACTGTTTGAAGTTACACTCACTTTCTTCGTGCGTTTTGATTTCAACAGCCATTATTCCCTGGGGAAAATGCTGTGGATCAGCTTGTTGAGATTATCAAGGTACACTTGGAGTTATGTTCAAGATATCATGGATGACACATGATTTATGGTTATGTTGTGACCTATTGCCTATTCTTGTAGGTTCTCGGCACACCAACTAGAGAAGAAATCCGATGCATGAATCCAAACTATTCGGACTTCAGGTTTCCACAAATAAAAGCACATCCCTGGCACAAGGTATTTTGCTGCCCCATTTTCTTGAGAAGGCTGGAATCTCGTAGGCTCCTTGCTTGATAGCTGTATTAGTTCGTTGTTCATCGAATCACATTGATCCTTTATTGGCATCTTGTAGTATCTTGCATTATTGTTTTGATGTTGCATGTTTATTTTTCTTCCCTTTCATATGTTGACTATTGGTTGTCTTCGTTAGTTATTGATATTTGAGAGATTTTTGTGTTTAGGTTTTCCACAAACGCATGCCACCAGAGGCCATTGATCTCACTTCAAGACTGCTTCAGTACTCACCTAGCTTACGTTGCACTGCTGTAAGTTCAAAGATGGTTTCATTGCTATCTATATTTCTCTAATAGCACCTATTGATCATACAATTGCATTTGTTTTAATGTTCCGTGCTGTTCCCTATAGTGATTGTTCAACTCATGCTAAAAGCTCAACGCACCTAATTACTGTTAGGGTTTTAATACGTGGAATACAAAATGTTTTCTTTCAGTTGGAAGCATGTGTGCATCCTTTCTTCGATGAACTCCGGGAACCAAATGCCCGCCTGCCAAATGGCCGCCCACTGCCTCCTCTCTTCAATTTCAAACAAGAGGTATGTCTCCTTTGTAGAAAAAGGTTATGTACTGACTTGATCTTTACATGGTTAAGGTTGGGTAAAATAAGTTGTGTATATCAGGGTAAATATTGGCAATTTTTGGTGAAAAATAGAAAACTCGAGTGGTGTGGATTTGAGTATGTTTAATATTATTTTTGAAACTTTCACCAAAAATTTACCAATATTGACACTAAATATATAGCCTACCTTACCCATGTGAAGAACATGTTGCTTCTCTGATTTAGTTCTGAACCAAAATACACAACGTTCTTTAGAGCTGATCGATATCCTTACAGCTATCCGGAGCTTCTCCCGAGCTGATCAACAAGCTGATTCCAGAGCACATCAGACGGCAATATGGTCTTAACTTGATGCACCCAACAGGATCCTAAGTGTTTTATCACACGTATGGGTCATTTTTTGCCGGTTGATGACTGAGATGATTATACAAGACTAGCAACATCAAGATCTTAGACCGCTATGCATGGAGGCTGGTGGGACTGTTTCTCGTGTCTTGCCCCGAATGAGTATCTTCTGATCTTTGTTTCAGGTGGACCCCAGCCCCCTCCACCTGGTTTTTTCATTGCCCCCGCATTGTCTGTCTCACCGCCAACATATGCTTTTTTATTTTGGTTCCTGTATATTGTCGATAGGAAGCTCGGTTCAATGGAGTAAAAGTACTCAAATTTAAGTTAGTAGGAAGGGGATTGTAAGTGTTTATGCCTGAGTAGGAAGGAAGAAGGAAAGACGGCTGAATGGCTATGGCGGTAGCAAAAACTGATGAAGGTATTTAGGTGGTGGGCGCTTTCTTTTTCTCCCTCTCCCCGTGTTGTTTCGTTGTATGTTTATGTTTATCCACTAGTTTCTCTCCCTTGTTCATTGCACCAAACTCAAACTGCAGACAATTAGACCCTGTGAAAAAGTAATGTATGGTTCCGACTTTCATTTCCCTGATTTCTTCACTTGAAAGATGTTTCCTTTGCCGGTTCTTTTACCTGTTCATGTAGAAGTTACTGAGCTTGGTTACAGATTTGTCCCGGAGGGCACATTTTCGTTTTGATCCCGGTGTGCTTATGCCAGTGAGATTGGTACTTGGTGGTTTGATGTGTTTGAAGGAACTGGTTTAGTTTAACTTAGATGCTGGTGGTTAAGTAATTTGTGTTTGGATGCTTGTATATTCATATTGCCTGAAAAACTTTGGAAGTTGGTTAAATGCAAATGGTGGCTTGTTTCTTGAATAGATTTTGTTGTCTTCGTGGGTCGAGTTGGTTCCAAATGGACGACAGTTTGGAATACTACAATAACATATTATAGTTTGGAATATTATAAGTTACTCCCTGCCTCCCAAATTAATTGACATTTTGATTAAATTTTGACCGTTAATTATTTATAAATTATAATGAGTTACAATATGAAATTATCTTTATTGTAATTTATAGTAAAATATCTTTCTAATAACAGTAATTTCATATAGTCAAAGTGACAATTGATTTGGGACGGAGCGTGGAGCGTTACCATCGTGTGGGTGGGTGAAGATTAGCTTGAGTGATGATGGATGAACAATAATCAACAAGAACAAGGGCCTTGAGCACCCAAAGGAAGGATATGACCTTGAGCAAGTAGAACCACAACCCTAGGCTAACACTCCATCATGATTATCCAAGGTAATCCACTAAATAATCACTAAAGGAATGACTTGAATCACCACCAAACTTGATTGGATAAAGATAACAAGATTTTTGAGAACACAAGGGAGAAACCCTAATCAATGCATAAGCATCACAATAATATTAAGCAAAAAAAACTGTGAAAAAACAAGCTAAGTGGGGTTTTTATATAAAATGGGGTAAAACAGTTAAACTCCAAAATCTCGGCATCACGACAGGAGGTCGTGGGTGCGACGAGCTAGGTCGCGGGCGCGACGGGCGACTGGTGCGGCTTCAACAACCAGGCAGCGGGGCGTCGCGGGTGCGACCAAAAGCTTCGCGGGTGCGACGACGTTCTGTCTGAATCCTGTCTTGGGCGCGACAATCTGGGGCAGCATGGCGTCGCGGGCGACATGCTTTTCGCGAGTGCGACGACGATCTGTCTGACTCCTGTGTTGGGCGCGACAACCTGGGGCAGTAAGGCCTCGCGAGCGTGACAAGCTTGTCATGGGTGCGACGTCCTTCTGGACAGTTTTCTTCTGCCGACATCAAATGCGCATAACTTCTTCATCCGGGCTCCATTTTAGGCCCATAAGATATCGATGGAAAGCGCTCGGTGTGTACTTTAAGCTCCCAAAATTTGAGACCCATCGGAGTTGTATTGAAGAAGTTAGGAGTCTTATGACCCAAAGAGTGAAGGCACGTTCATTCCAACAACCCACGTTGACCCTTTTCCGCTTATTCTCTCCGAAAGACTCCGAACCCTTTTAAAGGTCCGAAGTAGGTCCCGATGAGGACCCGTAGCTCCACTCCCATGGTCCGGGATCCCATTTGAAGGGGATACCACGCCCGGTGATGTCCCGAATACGACTCCAATGCCCCGGGTCCACCTTGAAATGGACTCCACACCCGATTTTGGAGTTGTTTCGCTCATGTTCTCGGGAGGGGGCGCGGATAGACTTGAAGGCCATGAATTTTGAGGATCGGGACCCATCCCAATACGCTCCAGAGGGAGTATATAATAATTTGAGCCATTACAATTCAATATATTAAAATTATGGATTACTGCAATACAAGTGCAATGTAGGATACTAAGTTTCCTCCGGTGTCGTTTGGGAAAATTTGGCAGTATTGTATGGGCTTTGTTCTTGGGTTAGGTTGGATATAACTCTCCCAACTTATCATAACTTATCCAATTTTATCCAATTTCCCAAAAATACATCCACTTTAAAAAAACAATTTCTCAAAAAAAAAACATTATAACTTATCCTAATTTATTTATCTAGACCTGAAAATAACCTAACCAAAGAATAAGAGCCAACCTCTTTGTAGTACGATTCTTGGTCAACTTATTGAAATACTAGTACCATCTTAAAGCAATGGTTGAAACAGTGAAACTAGAATGGAATTGGCAATAATTCATAGTAGTATTCGAGCCATAATTGTCATTCAAAACGTAATTGTCATTGAGTTTTAGGTATGGTTTATCGAACAATAGATATCATTATTATTATGCATTGTGGTGAGATTGACAATGACAGAATATAAGATTAATATGACGTGTTGAACATACTACCCCACGATACTATTGCAAATATGCTTCATTTTTTTTTTAACTTCGGGTAAACAAATTACATCAAGAACCTAGGGAATCCTTCTATCAAGGCATCTCCCTACGTTATCTGCATAAATAATAAAAGAAAAGGTCGTCGTAGGGCTACAAAACCAAAGACCGGGAGTGTCTAAAAAGTGACCAAGATTAGCTATCCAATCTGCCGCTGAGTTTGTTTCTCGGTAGATGTGGCAGATATGCTTCATTTATGCATAACAATAGTCGTATACTCTCATTTTGGAACTAATAAACATTTATGCATGAAAATAGTCATATACGCTCATATTGGATCTAATAAACAAGAATATCAGTATTGACCCCGTTCTTTTGTGCGTTGTGTTTACGTTGCATTGCGTTACGGTTTAGTTGCAGTAGATGGCGTTAAGTTGCGGTGGAAATAGTTAAAAGGTAATGGTAATTTGCAATAGGTTGCGTTGCTGTTAGTTGCGTTAACGCACAAAAGAACGCTGTCAAATATAATCCATTTAATGATTTGTCCTTAATAATTCATTCTAAAGTCACACTCCTCCCACTTAAAATTACTGCATCCTCCGTCCCTAAATAAGTGTTATTTTGATTAAGCTTTAATTGTTAATTACTCACAAATTGTGACAAGTTACAATATAAAGTTAACATCATTGTAATTTTTAGTACAATATCTTTCTAACGGTGATAATTTCATATTGTAAATTTGTAACCATTGTAATTTGTGAGTGATCAATCGTCAAAACTTAGTGAAATTAACACTCATTTAGGGAGGGAAATAATAGCATTTGAAAACGGATAATGCCAAAGATTTGTTTTTAATTTATCGTAATTAATTATTACAATTACTCCCTCCGTTTTTTAAATTGTCTCCTTGGTAATTATGTTAAAAATTTTGACCGCTAATATCTCAATTTGTACAATGATTCATCATAAAAAATTGATGTTGTTAGATTCGTTATAAAAAATACTATTAGAAAAGTATAATATCGTAGATCTTTATAAAAGTATTATATATGAAATTATTGATTAAAGACGGACATAAAAAAGTATGAAAGACAAATAAAAAAAAACGGAGGGAGTATTCAACACTAGTCAAGATTCATTACCATTTATTAGTCTTAATCGGTGGATCAACTTGCAAGGAACTTTCATCAAATTCCTTTTATCTATCATCTTTTTTCAATAGGCTGTCGCTAATATTCTTGGTGGTGTTGGGATTCTCTGTGTTTGATTTTCTTAATCTTGCTATCTCATGTCAGATTTCTCGTTGGTTGGATTTCATTTTGCTGTTGAAAAGCCTTCTGTAAAGCTTGCATTGTTCCTTCAACTTTGCGGTTTATTTGAATAAAAGGGTCTACTGACCGTTAGTGATTAAAAAAAAAAAAAAATCATTACCATTTGAACATACTTTCAAATTGTATCATTAAAAAATAAAATTCGTGAACATTGAACAAAAACCAATCGGTATTGATAATAATAAATTATTCCCTCCATATTAATTATCATAATTTTGATTTTCACGGTCTTTATTGTCATTTTTTGATAATTTATTATATGATAGGTTATTAACAATAGCAATATTATACTTTTATAATATTATTTTTCGTTATGAATTTAAGATAATAATTTTATATGACAACTCATTGTATATATGACAAATTTATGGTCCAAGTTTTTAAAATTTGGCTATACAATTTTCAAATACAACAATTAATATGCGATGGAGAGAGTACTACGTAGTTAGTATGTATTTGGTGGTTTAATTTATAAGATTTAGGGGCCAAAAACATGCCAAGCTTGTTTCAATCAAGAGAATATATACACAATAAAATGGATCCACAATTCAATTTGTGGACGCAATCTCACATTCTCACATGGTGGATCCACACCCTTTTCCCATCAATCATTTATTTCCCCATTTTTTTAAAATTTCAATTTCAACACAATTATTTACATCACTTGTTTGGTGATTTGATTAATTAATTAATTTATGATGTCTCTATAAAAAGACTAATTATGATGTGATACATGAAATCATGAATTATTATTTCTTTTACTCTAAGAAGCAAAATGAATAATTACAAAATAATTAAATAGATCCATAAATGCTATAATTTTAAACATTAGAAGTTTTGATGCAAAAGTAATAATGATTGAAGTCGAATTCTTAAATTTGCTACCATAGGCAGAAAACAATAACCGAATGTAATTTTTCTTGGTGATAGATAAGTTACATTCGTGTTGTATGTACTCTCTTCTGTCCTTATTTATTTGTCCACTTAACTAGTTTTTTTTTTAATTTCTAATTTTATAACGTCTTATTCTCAATGTAACTTTTACAAATTTTATATTTATTCTTCATTGCTCATAATTTATCAATTTAAATATTTTTATAATTATTTTCCGAAATTTTGTTAGTTATTTGGATATCTCCTATTCTCCTTCTTCCAAATATGACAAATTAATAAAAACCAAGGAAATACGTGAATATTATGTGCGAGGTTTTCATCCACAATGTGTATATGTGAAGAAAAATAACTTTCTAAATAAACCATACGACAACCTTTTTTAATGAGATCTATATTAATACTCAAAAATTATTTATATGTATGAACAACGCTACGTCTTTGTCACGTAAAAGTTAATAATAAAAGAGAAGGGGAACCAATGAACGATTTTTTTTTTTTAAAAAAAATTCCCCTTAATGCGTTTAACGTACCCTTCATGTAAAGATAAAGCAATCAATTTTAGATTTTTATATATTTTTTTATAATTTTTAAAATTGGATTTTGGATAGAAATAAACCGAATTTTATAATTGTAGTTCATTTGTTCCATATTGATTATGATTTTGTTGATTGTTACGGTCTTCAATGTCAATTTCTGATAGATGATTTCTTAGATAATATTTTATTAATAATTATAATATTATACTTTTATGATAATATTTTTCATTACGAATATATTGATTGTAATTTTATTCAGCAAACTATTGTATATATTGAGAATCTTATGATCAAAATGTTCAAAGTTTGACTGCAAAATTTCTAAGGGTGACAATTAATATGGAATGGATGGAGTATTGATAATAATTCTATTTAGCAAGCTATTATATATATTGAGAAACTTGTGATCAAAATTTTCAAAGTTTGACTGCATGATTTATAAGGACGACAATTAATATGGATGGATGGAGTATCATTATAGTAAATTGAATTATTGAATCATTGGGTTTCAATAATTTAATGCACCATTACCATATTTACAATTCAATATCCGATAGCTTGGATTACTACTACCTCCGTCTCATATTTTTTGTCCATCCAACTATATTTAAAAGTCCAATGGTCATGGGAAATGGGGTAAAAAATGTGTAATGTACCAGAATTGCCCTTACTTTTCTCATGTGAAGAAAAACCAAAAAAGAAACAAAAGAGTATTTATTAGGGGTATAATAGGAATTACAATCATTGGAATTATAAAATGGACAAACATTTTGGGACAAAGGAGTTAGGTAGATGGACAAACAATTTGGGACGGAGGTAGTATAATCCAATATATGATAACATATGATAATTTGGACTATTACAATCCATTATATTAAAATTTAAAGTTACTGTACTGCCAGTGCCATGTAAGTAAACAATCATCCTTTGGTGCCACGTAGAAAATTTGGTGGCCAAGCAGAAAAATTTGGCGTCAGTTCACTGAAATTCAAAGGTTCAATATTTCGGCTTAAATTCCATTCTTTTATGTGGTAGGTTACGGATCAAACCACGCTCTTTAATTTCTACCACACTTCAACACACCATAATCATTATCAATATATCTGTTTATTTTTCTCCTATATTTTTCACATTTTTTTTTCTCCTTACATACCATAACTCACCACACTTTTTCAAATTACACTTTACTGCACTATCGGTACACCGCACCAATCATATAAAAAATAACCATAATTATAGAAAAAAAGAGAACATTCTACCATGCCCAATTTGAATCCTAACATACAGTAAAACTCGAGCTTTCATTTTCTGATTAGTACTAACCTTGATAATAAATACGGTAATAATTACAAGAATTCTCCGCCTAATAAAATCTAACAGAGACACATCCATCCTTGCCCTTAAATCCAGGGAAGCTAGAAAGAGAATCTCACAAACCCAGGGACAGAAAAATAAAGAGCAAGTTTTTTCCGTTTCACTCAATCTCTTAATCCTTATCTTAATCCAAACTTAAACCCAAATTAAGTCTCTGTTTTTCAATTTCTGCTCAATTTTCGACTTCAGTTGTTGAATTTCCCCCCAAAAATTACGTTTTTCAGTTCTGGGTTTCTTCAGATTGTCCATTTTCCAACATGGGTGATGAAACGGTTTCTGGGTTTCGAGAATCTGCAATCGACGAAGAAAATGGCAATCTTTCATGCAAATCTGAAGATGGGTGTTCTTCAAAAGTTGCAATTTCAGTACCAGAAGAGTTGCCCACTGCAAATTGTTGCTCAACAAGTTGTCCAGAAACTGCGGTTGTTGTTGCTGTGAATTCTGACAACAGACAAAGTGGTTCAATTTCAGGGGAAGAATCATGGGTTGTTGATGTAAAGTGTGGAGAGGTAGAGATGAGGGAGGGTGAGAGGGTTTGTAGAATATGTCATCTGGGTTGTGAACAATGTTTGAAAGGTTCTTCAACAGGTGTGAAAATGGAGCTTATTTGCCTTGGATGTGGTTGTAATGGTGAACTTGGTGTTGCCCATTTGCATTGTGCTGAGGCTTGGTTCAAGCTCAAGGGAAACAGGTGATTGCTTCTAATTCTTCTTCTTAAGATGTTCTTCTTCTAAGATTGTAAATTGCATGTTTTGGTTAGGGTTTTGTGTTGATGTTACTCAAATTGGATTGTTAGTTGTACAATGAAGCATGATGGTGTTGTAATCTTTGGTTAGGGTTTTGTGTTGATGTTACTCAAATTGGATTGTTAGTTGTACAATGAAGCATGATGGTGTTGTAATCTTTGGGTTAATTGGAACCCATGTAATGTTTGTGAATTATTGCAATAATTGGAACCCATGTAATGTTTGTGAATTATTGCAAAATTTAGGGATAAGATTGTTGCGTCGTGGGATGTTTGAGGTATTAGATTTGGATCTCATGAGGTAAACTTGGTTTTCCCGTACCTCGCTTTGTGGGGCCCACACTCGTAGCTGATGTTATGATGACGTAATCTTGATTTGTTGTTGAGTAATAGATTGAGTGTTTTTTTGGGGAAGGAATGCTGACCTTAGAATTATAGGTTTTGGTGGTTTGAAGTAACTAATGGGTTTTCCTATTGCTTATTCTTGATTCTACCATATAAAAACACAACTGTCCATGTGGGTCCCGCTTTTACATGTACGTATAGATCCAAAGATAGGCAATCTTACCTCAACACACAACACTGTTCGTCGAGATAGTGCTCATCTACCATGGATTCATAATTCTCTCTTTCGCCTTGGGTAGATGGCTATCAATTGCCCAATTAAGCTATATTAGCTAGTGTGACTAAATACTTGATAGTATATACTTGAGAGTTGAGAAAATGCAAGTGTTCCCTCCACTGCCCACCTAACCTATGACTAAATTTAAAGTGTAATCCCTGGATGGCAAAATCATGGTTATCAAGAACACTCAAACATCTACGTGTTCGATTTTTTTCTAGCACGTATTCCATTTTAAAACATCATATACCGCCTGTGTAATCTACAATTTTCTTGCCAATGATTTGGATAGGAGTTTACATGAATGTTGATTAGCTTACATACTCTTGATGTTTTCTAACACAAGAATTTAATCAAATTATACACGAAATTACCCAACTTGGTTTCTGTTAATTTTTCCTTGTTTTGAGTAGGGATGAAGCTTGAGTGTCCGGGTTGCCAAACATAATGCCACCGCATCCCATCATGAGTGTCTAGTGCTTATCATTAGAGTATAAAACCATTACTGACCTTCAACCACCCGTTTAATCTGAACTTTTGTTTGAAATGGTTCCACATGATATCTGAACCATGCTAAAGTAAGTGCCTGGTTCGAATCTCAGCAATCCCCATGTTAATCTGCGCAAGGTTGACGTGACCTTTGTAGCATTCACGTGAGGGTGCGTGTTAGAACATAAAACTGTCATTGGACCTTAATTCAACCACCGACTAAGGCTTTTGGTTCAAATGGTTCCACACCTGTATTGGTCAACCTAATCTTCATTGGAATTCCTTTGATATGCATGTAGGAAGTGTGAAATTTGTGGGGAGATGGTAAACAACATAAGAGGGGTCGGGGCAGACAAGTTCATGGAGGAGTGGACGGAAAACGGAGTTAGGACCAACAACGGCATTGTCATTGCACCAAATTCATCACAGAGGGAAGAAGTGTGCTGGCACGGGCAGCCATTTTGCAACTTTCTCATGGCTTGCTTGGTGATCGCCTTTGTTCTCCCATGGTTTTTCAGAATCAATGGGGGCGTTTGGTGACAAAGCTTATGTTTGCATCAAGAAAGGCTTTCAGGAGACACCAATTGGCCTCTTTTGTACCCAATAAGCTAGCTTGTTGCTGAAAAAAAGCTTGAAAGACGCTGTTTTCGAAGCTCTTGAATGGTGGATCGTATGGTAGGGCATCATCATGGGGAGACTTGTGCCTTGTAGAGGAGGGTAACATAGCTTATGGATAAAGGTTAGTAAATGATCTGTAAAGTTTCGTAAATGATTGTTGATCTATTGTTATTTTTTATTTTCATTTTTGGTTTGTAAATGAGCCTTGTTATCCATGAAACATTACATCTTTCATAAAGGAGATTCGAATATCTTCGTAAATGGTTGTAAATGCCCATTCTTGAATGTTGGCATTTGATATGATCAGTTCAGTATTAGACTATGAGTATAGTAAAAGGACCTTTTCTTTCTGATTGTTGAAAAAGAAGAAGAAACAAAGAAAAATAACACAATACAATCATTGAAACAAATCCTTTTTGTTTCCTTTTCTCTTTATTTATTGGGGTAGACAAACAGACTCAGAACAATACAAGACAGAATCACAGAAAGAAACACACACACACTCACACACACAATGACAACACAGTATTGAGTAGAGTAATAAAAAGGAATGCCTTCATAGGCGCCTTCTTACTACTCCTAATGCCATGCAGAAACACAAAAACAACTGACAACGTACTGAAATCCAATGAAAACAACAGACAGACACCGTAACATAATGCATTAGTACTCGAGGAATTGTTGGATATCGAAACGGTAAACGACTCCCCACCTATATCCAACATCGTGTATCTTAAACATGGAAAAGAATTGAGGGAAGAGCTTAAGGTTGTCAGATCGTGTGGGAATCGGAACCAGGTGACGATGGCCTTCTGCATTTATGATCTCTCTTCCGTAGTGGCCATCGTAATAAATCAGTATTTTCTGATACCACGGATCTACGGTCCCATTAGAGTTCCGATAGGTGATTGTATGAACTATCCAATCATTGGGATCGTACTCGATTCCCGAGATTATGCAGATATCTGGGATGCTTGATTCTATTTCCTGGGTAATATGAACATAAGCAGGACCGTAGGCGTACTTGTAAGGTTTGTCATTTGGCAGTGGCCAATTAGCAGTGTCGTACGAGTCTTCATCACCGAGGAAAGACTTGAATTTGTTAGCTGGGTATTTGAATTTGCTGATCATGAATCGACGGTCCACCACAGGCTCAGGCGCAGGGCATTTCAATCCTACTGCAGCTGCCATTTCTCACTTACAAAACTTTCAATTGAGGAAATTAAAAGGGTAAACAAAAAGGGCTGCTGTTTAATACACAACAAAAGGAAATGGAAAATGAGCTTAAGAGTTGTGGGCTTCATAATCAGAGTAATTGGTGTACATTTATAGCCATTATTTTCAATAAACTATTAATTTATCTTTAATTAAATAATGCTAAGAAGTTTATATAGTAAATTGTAAGTCAATTGTAAATAACAAAATAATCCATCACTGTATGTATTGCGTTAGGCAGTAGGTACGTGTAAACGCAAGCAAAGCATATTAATTTGCAGATATAGAGTGAGAGGAACTTTGGTACGAAACTTCCTTCTTCAATTTAACAAATTTTAATGATCACGTGATAATTTTACTACGATAAAATGGTATAAAAAATAATAGGATGATTGACAAAGTTAAAAATCATAGTCAATTAGGTCGGTAAGGCAAGCGGGTTTCGTGTCGGTCGTATATTAGGTTTGTGTAAATATAGATAGGGTGTATTTTAGACGTGCGGCAGTGACCGCGGTGCCGCCGCATTTTTCGTGCGGCAACCGTATTTTCTGAGTTTTTTCCGAATAATTTTTTTTAAAAATAAAATTTTGTAAATATTATTATTATTATTATTGTTAATATTAATATTATTATTATTATTATTATTATTATTATTATTAGAGAGAGAAACTAGGGAGAAGTTAGAGAGTGAAGAGTCAAGGGCGATATTGAAAATTATTATGAAAAAGTGGGCGACATTAATAAAAAGGGGGCGATGAAAAGCAAACAGATTTTCGTTTCCCTTTTTCTTTGGGGTTGTTGTAGAGTCTTTCTTATAGTGGAAGAGGGAATTTAGGTTTAGAAAAAAGAAAAAAATGAGAAAGGAAATAATCAGGCCAAATAACTTTGTTCTTTTGTACCTTACAATGTGTTATTATAACTTATCATACCATTCAATATTCTTCCAGACTATATCATATCATTCGACACTTTATAACAATCATTTTTTTTTCTTTGGCTGAATCACTTTACCATAATCATTACTCCTCACTTCTTTCTGTTCATTGTTCTCCTTTACTTTTCACATTCTCTTTCTTCACCTATTGCATCAATCACACTTTTCATAAATTTTACTATACTATTTGATATCTTATCACACTTTCTACAATTTCACCACATCTCACCATTTCCACACCGTACCAACCACACAAAAGTACATGACCTAAATGGTTTATATGATTTTGGTTCATTATTTGACAAGTTTGACATTACATTATTGAGACCATAATGGGGTTGGATTATTACCTATGTAAAAAAATAAAAATAAAAAATTGAGACCATAATGGAGTTTTGTTGTGTATTAAATTTTGCAAGTCTAATTGTACTTGGAGTGAAAATTAAAGTAGATTTAGAGGACATTGTTCCTTATACATAGAGGAGTTTATTCACCCTATGATGTGAGATTGATTTGGGTGCTTTTAGCATTTCCTAGAGGAAAGGTACGACGTTCTTCCACATCTTTTACCTTGATATTCATTCAAGAAAATCGAGTGGATATTGTTGTAGTAATTTATCCCCACATTTTCCTTTATAGTAAATGTTGGTTGTAATCCATAATTTTTTTCGATTTAAGTTTCCACGTCGAATATTGTGTCTATCTCTTTATTGCTATTCTTTCGTCATTATCACCGTTGATAATTTATGAAGCATTCTATGTTTATATAGGCTTTAATTTACATCCTAACCAGTGAAATCATAGTTAAATTTGTATTTGACAAAAACTTTGCATAGTTGACTAAATTTTTCTCCCCCTATCCCCACACTTTTTAATTATTCAAAGTCCAATGATACCGAAGAGTCCGCAACAAAAGTGACATAAAACTGCAAAATATAATAGTTTTACAACTGAAGTGTTTCCTTTTGTTTTCTATTTTTCCTCGAAAAATTTTGTTACAGTCTTTCGATCATTACAAATACAGCCTAAATCGCTACCTACCTTTATTCTTCTTCGCGCCTTCTTATTCAAACTATCATAAAACGTTTCCACACATTCCTTTGTATTGTCTCTATTAATCATTTGGCCATTTTTTCGATTAAATCTTATAATTCTTACTTATTTGAGCGTTTTTTCTTTCCTTTATTATGCCCCAATCTCCTTAAAATAGATCCCTATCACTCTCAAAAAAGAAAAATATAAGGGAGCAAAACTATAAATGAACATGTCATTACAGCTAATTTGATGGATCTTGATTCCTGACAAGTGGCAAGTCAGACCTATCATTAACAATAAGTCGTATTTTAGTTTCATCTTTATCTTAATTAAATAAGACTAAGAATTTTATATATACATAGTCAATTGTAAATAACATTAATAATAGATAGAGCTGGCTAATAGGTCAAGTCGAGTCGAGTTTGTGTTCGTCTCAAACTTAAACGGGTTCAAAATCCTCCGACCTGAACCTAATCCATTTATTAAACGGGTTGGAAATTGAAACCGTTTACCGTTTAAATTTTAAACGGGTTGACCTTATTTTGACCTGCTTACCCATTTAAGTACACGTGTAAGAATAAAGTTATCAATTAACCTATTTAACCATTAACTCACTTATACAAAACAATTCCTTGTGGGATCGAAATAATGACATCATACCCAACAATTTCCGTGGTAATATAATTCGAATTATATATAAGGAGATGTCTTTTAATTCATAGTCAAAGATAAATATAAGTTAAAATTACAAGTTTTATGTATATTTCAAAGAGTATTAACTGCAACTTTCACCTAAGTTTATTGATAAACGGTATAATTGGGTAATAGTTATGGAGCAAATGACTTGATCCATGTGTCATGCCTAATTAAACAGGTTAAATAGGTATTTTTTCGTGTCGAAAATCTTGACATGAACCTAACCCATTTAATTAAACGGGTTTACCGTGTCAATCCATTTAATTAAACGGGTTGAAAATTTCTACTGAACCCGTTTAGTATCGTATTAGGTTCAGGTCGATAATCGTGTCGAGTCAGCTTTTCCCAGCTCTAATAATAGATCATCACTGTATGTCTTACGTTAGTTACGTACAAACGTAAGTAAGCATATTAATTTACACGATATAGAGTGACAAGAGCCTTAATACGAAACTTCGTTCACTTGTTTTTTTTTTTTTTTTTTCTTCTTTCTTGATTATTAACAAGCCGGCCAGTGACAAAGTCAAAGGCGAAATTTTTACAAATCACAATAACAATTTGATAATTGTACAACGATGAAATAGTGCATCTAATACTGTACAAGATAAAAGATGATCTGCAAAGTTGAGAAAGTTGAGAATAATAATGTAATTACGAATAGTGATGATATTTAACCGGGAGAACTCAAATCGGTGAAAGTCACGATATAGTGGTTGATCCAAACTTTGAAATTAAGGGGTTAATAATTTGAATTGTTGGACTGTTATGTTAAGGCACCGTTTTTTTGTGCGTTAACGCACCCAAACGCAACGCAAAATCAATAAAACTTAACGCATGGCAAACGCAAGATAACGCAACTTATCACAATCTACTATTCACCTCTACTCACCTTTTTGTTATTTCCTACCGCAACCCAACGCAATCTAACGCAACCCAAACGCAACCCAAACGCAACGCAACGCACAAAAGAACGGTGTCTAAATTAGACAACCTTACTAATATTTTTAGTCTTTTTTTTAGGGTGTTTACCCTGGACATAAGGACAACAAAATCCATTATATAAAAGAGATCAGAGTATGACAAATGATTTTAGCTCTACTTGAAATCTTACTTATATTATATGAATAGATTTCAATATGTTAAAACTCTCGCCCTAAACTTTACAAAATGAATGAGGAACTTCCTATGAAACATACTTTTGGTAATGTGGGGAGACTCCAAAGGCAAGTAGAGTTTTGCAATAGTAGCTTTGTTCATCACCTCGCGGAGAACTTGAAGTGGGAACATAACTGGATTTTCATAAGAGTACTTTCATTGAGCTCTTCCCATTATCAGTACTCTTTTATTAAAAAAAAAGAAAAGAGTATAGGTAGGCCGAAAAATATAAATAATAGGTTAATTTTATCAATCATGGTAGAAAATGCACATTATATGCACAATTTTTTATTCATGAAAAAATATAAATAAATAATTATCTTTATATTATTTATAAGTTGTAATAACCCTAAAAGTAATGAAAAATACCTTTGTTATGGTTTGAATATACTTATATTTAATTTTAAATGAAATGCAAAATAATTATTAACCATCTTATTATTCTTATATCAAAGTATTTATCATTGGCCGTTGCTTCTAATTTGATGGATCATGAATTCATGATAATTGGGAGTTCAAATATATGATTTTTTTTAGATAATTAGGGCGACAGCTCAGAAATTAAAATATATGATTAGAAATAAGTCGTCTCTTACTTTCGTATTTGTCTCAATTAAGTAAGACCTTACAGCTGTTTTGTGAAGTCAACTGCAATTTATAAATAAGAAAATGGTAGATCACTAGTTCTCTTGCATATCAAACGCAAGTAAACAATTTACATCATGTATTGTATGAGTTTTCTTTTTTTAATTAATAATACATTATTTTTACATATATCTGTACATTACACGAGTTTAATACTAGTAATAAGAAAATTACGATTAGGTGTTGTGGAAAAAAATTGCAAATTATGAAGAAACAAATATAATTAGATGTTATGGAAAGAGAATTATGCAAACTATCTAATAATAAAGTGGATACATGTGCAAAAATTTAATTCAGGTCGATCAAATTCAGTTAAGGTAAAACTTCGGATGAGAAATTGATGTCTCAAAGATTTTTTTTTGGGTTGACCGAGTTGGACAGAGCTGGATTTGGGTCAAAATCCGATCACACAATAGAAAAAAGAGAAATATTGTGTCCGAATATTCGATCAAATTATACCGTATATTATGGTTGATAACTATACTATGACAAATATAACCATTTTGACAAAAAATAGGCAAATTTTGAATTCACGCCCCTGCACCTGTTTTTCTAGAGGGAGTTGTATTTCTTTCAATGGTAAGTACAATAATTAATCTCAACTCTTTTTTGATGCGACCTTTCAAACATTTTCATGTGAGGAAGGTATGCTTCTTTGTTTGGTCAGATTGGTGTAGACTGTAGACTGATCCGTTTTAGTCTACTGGGAAGTATCACTTCTTCATCCGTGAAGGATTTGGATGTCATCGGTATACTATCATCCTTGGAAGCCACGGATTCTCTAGTGAGAGATGAAAGGTTCTGCCTTTTTGTTCAGTCAGATCCAAATTCTAGACCTTCCCTTTGATTAATTTCAACTCTTTTTTTTATTATCTCTCAAATATGCCTTATCTTCCCTCATTGATGTTCATTGATCTTGATTGAGCTTGGTTCTTTCCAAAGGGTTGAAAAAACATCTTGTCTGTTAGTTTAGCTTCCTGTTTTGTATTTTTTTTCTTTGATTTTAGGTTTTTAGTTTTTTGTTTGTTTTATCTCCTGGCTAGTTTATTGATCCTGAGATAGGAGGATTCTAGCTTTAGATTGGCTCCGCTGTTCATTTACCCTGTAAACATTGGGTCAATCCATTTGCCCGATGTAAACAAAGTACAATAATTAATCTCCCAATTTTGTTCAAGCTCCACTCTTTTATGCGGTCAATTTGCGGTGCGGTAAGTTGCGGTGAGTTGCAGTAAATTGTGGTAAGTTGCGGTGGAAATAAAAAATGAGTGTTGGAATATTTTTATTATGAAATATATTAAATAATAAATGAGTTGCGATGGATTGCGGTAAGTTGCGGTGGAAATAATTTTGTGGAAATATATTAAATAAAAAGGTAAATGGTAATTTGTGGTGAGTTGCGGTAAATTGCGGTATCGCATAAAAGAACGGGGCCTCAGTTAATGAAGAAGGAGAAAATAGGGGTGGAAAATTTTTGACCAACCCGAATGACCGAATTTGACCAACCTGAAAAGATTGCGAAACCCGGTTTTCTGACCGATTCGGTCATTTGGTCATGACCGAATTTAATTTGGGTCGAGTTCAGGTTTTGGTATTCAAATTCATGTGGACCGAATTTTGGTTAAAACTTAGATTCGGTCAATTCGGGTTCGGGTTGACCGATCCCGATTATGAGGGTAATGTTAATAACTCACGTAAAGAGACTCAAATTTCATATTCTGTCAAGTTTGGTTATTGGACAAATTCGGTCATCTGGTCAAAAATTCTAGTATTCAGTTAATTTTTCGTTTTGACAAAAATTGAATTCGGTCATTCGTGTTTGGTTATTTTATCCGAATTGAAATTCGATCAGGGTCCGGGTTTGAGATTTGTGACCGAACCCGATAAGACCCGGACCCGAGTTTTTGCCACCCCTAGGAGAAAGAGAATAGGAGAGTGAGGCAGGGTTATGTTGCGTTCTTTTATGGGGTCGGATCGTTTACCACAAATTTTCATTTTCCACCGTAACTCACCATAATTTTCCATTTCTCTTTTTATTAAAAGTGAAAAGTTTTCAAATAAAAAAGCAATACTTTCACTTTATACCAACCCACATTCTATTATTTCCACAACAACTTTCCATATCGCACCACAACTTTGCACATTCCACACACCGCGATCAATCACACCGTAAAAAAGAACGGGTAAATGGAAATTGTCATGTACTGGATTGAAGCTTTTTACCCATGTAATGAGGCTGCTGATTTTGTAAGTTCGTATGGGCTGTATCTATAAATGGCCTTTCTTTGGTGAATAAAGCTGGGCTTTAGCCCATACTTATCAGAAAAAAAAGTACAATAATTAATATTTTGAAATTTTATAGGAGTACAAAAGATTTCACAAGAATATAAAGGATAAAGTTTTTCACGTTTTGCTACCCAATCTATTGTTGGGTTGCTTTCACGGAAAATATGTTGAATTTATATTTGATCTTAATTTTTGCTTATGTCAAATATCAGAATTTGCCACGGAATTAAAGAATTATCACGTTTTGCACCGTTTTACGTTAATGCAACTAACCGCAACGCAAATTAACGCAACCTACCGCAACTCACCACAAATTACCATTACTTTTTTACTATTTCTAGCGCAAATTAACGCAATCTACCGCAACTTACCGAAACGTAACGTAACGGAACACAAAATAAACGCACAAAAGAACGGTGATACACACCTTGTACAAAGAAAACATTGCTAAAAACAAAATGGTGATTGGTTGAATAAGCAGGGCTCAAGGCTAAATCAATGAGGAATGATGTTCTTAGAGAAGACAAAGAAAAATGTTAACACAAATCTATCTATGATATTGATGGAGGGCTAAATTGTAGAGGAAACTTGGAAGCCAAGAGTTTGGATGATAATGTGGGGGGAGGAGGCTCACAAGATCGTGGAACTTAGCAATGTTATAGGTGTGTTGATTCTTGGTTACTAGGGGCCTGTCAAATTATGGGTAAATCGAATTTACTATTTTATCAAAATTTGTCAAAATTTATCAAAGTTAAAAAATATAAAAAATTAATTTTGATATAAATAAAATAAATTTGACAAAATTTACCAAAAATTACTAAAAATTACCAAAATTTAATTTTTACCCAACTATTTTTTATCCATGAAGTTTACACTAAGAGGCAAATGTTAAGCACTCGAAGAAAGCCATGAGTTGAGATGCATGAAGCATGTTACCCATTTTACCAACTATGTTTTGATATAAATAAAATAAAGGTTACGTGTTTTAATTTGTTCGTCTTTACTTTTTTTTGCATAACTATACATCCTTTATGATGTTGAATTTTTAAATGAATTAAGGTTTTGAATAATCACAAAAAATAAAGTTCATCAATAATAATATTATGAGTTGAGATTCTTATTTTTTTTTTAATACTCACAAAGTTGTGATTATAAGAGCACTTGCAATATGAATATGAGTTATACTCATTGAATGGAGGGCAAGCAATATGATCCACAAAGAGAGTTAAAATTAGAGTCTTCATATTAACTTGTTTTCCAACGATGAATATGAGTTTGGTTAAAATAATTTAAAAAAAAGGTGTGGACCCCACATTTAATAATTATTAATTAGGTCATGTTCTTTTATGCGACCGGTTAGTTACAGTTTCACATCAAACCACAACTTTTCATATTCCACCACAACCCACCATAATCTACTTTTTCAATTTCAAATTTACCAACCTAATCACAATTATTTAAACCTCAATCCACCACAATTATTCCCCACCACACCGCAAGCAACCGCAACCAATGGTATAAAAGAGCGGTATCTTAATACGCTACAACAACCAAAATAAAAAAAAGGAAAAATTGTCGAGAATCTCGTCTTTGTCATCGCGTGCCAAGCATGAGTTCGAGTTATTCCACCGCCGATATTCATCGTCGTTGCACTGCCTTTCTCGTCCTCACCCACGCAACATCAACGCCATGTCACTGTCAGACTTTCACTGCAGTTGTTCTTAAATTCCCAAATCCCCAAAATAATGAAAAATAGTTATCACATGTTTTGTAACACTAGTATAGAAGGCGGGCTAAAACTTACAGTTTTGTAATAAATTAGTTTTCGTGTTATAATGTATATATTAAATTTCTTATAAGTATATATTGACTTGAATGTTAACAAATATATAAAAATTACAAAAAAAACGGTATAATGTTATATAATTTATATGTCGTATTTGTATTACATCCATTTTTCAAATACAATATGTAATAATTTAATTTTGATACTAACATTAAATGCTTTAAAAATTCGTATGGTGAGACTCTTAGTTTTTTCATTGTAACAAAAGATATTTACATAAAACTAATTTTATTTTCCATCTCAAAAGAAACTTTTAATGTTAAATAACAGTACACCCGTAGTTACTTAAACTCAAAATACACCCAATAGTATCCACGTGAACCTAAAATATAACCGACTTGTGTTTTTAATGTCAAATTTATCCAAATCTGAAGTATGTCTGCCCCGTATTTAACCTAATAAAATATACATTCGACCTGTATTTAACGTGCATCCTGATTTGGTAGGTCTAGTGGCTTAACTTACATTTGATTTTAGGCTCCTTCATTATTGTATTTTAGGCATACTAAGGTTCCATTCTTTTATGTTGTAGGTTCCGGTGCGGTACCACACCACACCGCACTATTTAATTTCTACCATACTTCACCACACTCCACCACACCACAATCATTACCAATATATCTCCTCACTTTTTTTTTCCTTCTAACTTTTCTCCTCTACTTTTTACATTCTCTCTTCTTATCTATCCCACTTACCACAACTCGCCACACTTCTACACACTTTTTCAAATTCCACCATTACAACACTGCACCAACCATATAAAAGAACGAAGCCTAAGTTCATGTATGAACACAAGCTACATGACAAGTTGTTAGTTATTGTACCCGAGTGTAAAAGAGTGAATTCGTGTGTGAGCATAAGATACGAAGTAAGCTGCTGAAATAGTGAAATATTATTATATTGAAAGTCAAAAATGTAAATTTATATAATGCAAGATATTAATTAATTATTATATTAAGGGGTATAGTTGTGTGTTAACACAAGCGGATAAGCAAGCAGACAACAAATAATTATTATACTCAAAGATAAAAGGGTAAATTCGTATGTGAACACAAATTAGCAATCAGCCAGACAACCAAACTATAAAACAACAAAAATGCAACTTCGACTTTTATTACATAGTGTATGATTGGATGGCCAACTACGACCATGGTTATCCTATTCTTTTTTTTTTTGGTTGTCCAGTCCCTCTCTCTCTCTTTTTCTTCTATTGTACTAGCTAACATTTCATGATGATGCCTTGACAGAAAGATCCTCTGAAAAGATTATCATTGTATTCTTACTTTTTTTTTACCCTGTGAAAAAAAAATAGTGTATGATATATGAAGTGAGGGGAGCTAAGATGTAGACATTGGTCAAAGAGACTTGAAAACTAGGGTGAAGGGATTCATTTATTTTAACATGTTGTGGAGGTCAGGGCACTTGTATAAAAGCTTCTCTCTGTACTACATTTTGTTACTATTAGCCCTGATAACATGTTATATTGGTGGCAGACTGTTTTTAATAATCAGGCTTTATTAAAATTTTGCATTTATAAGATTCTATATGTCAGCAATATACTGTAATAAATTTAATTTAATGCCAACTTGATTATATATGTATGTCTTGTTCAAGAACCCTCATGTTTTTCTTATGATTGGGATCACCTTCAAACACTAGCATAACAAATATGCCCATGAACAAAAAGACATCACAAAGATCCTGGTTCAAGGAAGGAAAGTATAAGAATTTGGCAATCTGAATATCTTTTCCAAAGAATACTTTTTATCCACGGTTTGAATTTTATGCTAGGACCACATTCAGCGTTCTTTTATCTGGTGGCATTTGCGGTCTTATCTGCATGTAACTTTTCATATTCCACCATACCACAATCCACCATAATCTATCACAACTCGCCACAGTCTACTTTTTTTAATTTAGTTTATCTTTTTATTAAAAGTTAAATTTTCCATATTCCATCATAACCCACCACACAACTTTCGCCAACCCACCACAGTCTACCATAACTTTTCCTAACCCACCACAGTCTACCATAACTTTTCCTAACCCACCACAATCCACCACTTTTCCTCCACACCGCACCGCAGCTAGCCGTATAAAAGAACGTGTTAGTTGGGTTAAACCGAACTGACCTAACTTGACTTAATTTAATATAACTTATCCTTACCTAGCCTGCCCTTACTTAACCCAAACACCCTAACAAATACTCAAACCAAAAACAATTTTTTAAATAAAAAAATTTAAATAATATTATTTTAATATCAAATCAATCAACTTTTTCTAATAGCTATAATTTTTTTTTAGTTATTAATTTTTTTTTGTGAAATTTAGGAAAATTATTAGAGCGTGTAATATTCATCTTCTAATCTTAGAGAGACTGAGTATATGAATATGGTGAAGGAATAAAATGTGCAGATTTTGAGGAGATTAACTGATTAAGGTAACCAAATTAAAGATGGGCTGAGTTTGAACTTTTTCAGCTTTTGGAGGTACTGGAACAAGATTCTTCTTAGAGATCTACACCCAAGAATTTTCACATTCATGAATTGGTTAATGTGCATGGGTACACATTACTGGGCAGACTTTGTAATATGAAAAGTAACAATCTTACAAGAAAGTACTGAATTTTTGAAAGCAAGAATTTTTTAAGATTTCATTTTCCTTTTTCTTAATTACGTAGTATTTAGTTTTCATAATTCTTTTCAATATTAAAATTAAATCATAAAATTTGTATATCCACTAAACTTACCCTCTACGAAGAAAAATCAGTGCATGAGCCCCACTGATCAATTCAAAATTTTAAAATTGGATTATTGTGTATTGTATTTTAGGTATTGGGATTATAGCAAATCGATTTTTAAAATTACATCATAGTAAATCAAATTGCAAAATTATTGGACTACAGTGCACCGTTACTAAATTGGGTGAAACCAACTACATCAATACCACAATTTAATGATTGAAATGTTCGGAATTGTAACAAATATGTCATATTGTGGTGTACTATATAGGCTTATTGGAGCTCCATTTGTCATATTTTAGTTTCACGCAACTCAACGGCAGTACACTATATTTCAATAGTTTCACAATTCGATATACTTGATACAATTTTAAAATTCAGTTTATTACTATCAACAAGACATAAAGCAAGCTATACTACAATTCAATATTACCAATGAAAAATCAATTATCTTAACTATCTCACCCTAATAAGTGACAAGAACTACTAAAATGATTTTCGATACTCCATCCTATATTATAAGTTACTTAGGAGAAAAATAGAATAAAACATAATTAATCGGACAATTGAAATGTTTTTCAAAATAATATTATAAGAATGATAATAGTGGTGTAATAATACAAGAAAGTTAGTTGTTCTCAGGTTTCCCATGTGGCCATGTGTTTAGATAAGCTAATCATACTACTATTTGGTTGACCAAAGAAGGCCACAAAGCTTTGAGTTATGTTGCATGGCCCAAGAGCTTCATGAATGTCTTAGAGTATATTTTATTGGTAAAAAACTTCATGGAAATAGTCAATTTTCTCGAATTGATATTTTCTCCGTGTTTAAATGTAACTTAACATTGGGAAAAACTTTACGGAAAGTCCACCATTTCTTACATTTAACAAGGGGAAATTTCCCTTGTGGGGCCTAAGGGAAATTTTAGAAAAATTTTCCTCAATAAAAATTTCCTTAAATTCCTACCAAACTTTTTTAGAGAGATAATCAAAGAAAATATGTCTTTGGATGTTTCCCTGTTCTTTTACATGCATTTAGTTCACAACATTGTGATGTCATGTGTGTCACCACAACATACCAATCCATCACAATTTACCACAACCCACCACAATCAACTTTTTCACATTTACTAATACAATTTACATTCATAAAAAAAAAAACCACCACAATTTCACCATACCGCATCGCGCAATACCGCAGTTGGCCCTTTTTGGCAAAATTAGTGTTTTAGATAGCTGATAGCGGTTTATGTAGCGTATAGCGGTTTAAGCAGCGAATAGCGTTTTAAGTAGCGGATAGCGGATGACTGTTCAAATAAGAATTGTGTTGGTAAATTTAACAGTTCAATTAACAGATTAATGTGAATTGACATAAAAGGGTATCAATAATTTTCAAAGATAAAATTTACAAAGGGTATTTTTTGACCGAAAAATATGAAACGCTACTCCAAACGCTAAACGTTAACTTTATTAGCGTTTCACAAAACGCTCCTTAAAACGCTAAACGCTCCTCAAAACGCTCGCTTATCGAACATTAATATTTATGCAATTAGAATTTTGACTTGGTCAAGACGCTAAACGCTACCCCAAACATTATTACCGAACACATTCTTATTTATATAAAAGAAGAGGGTTGTAGTGGTGAAATAATAAGAAAAGAAAAGATATGATTCTATACGTTAGATTTTGGCTTTTTTTGATGAATTTTTCTGTAATATTTCTCTAAAATAATATAAAAAAATGCCCCTACTTCACATTCCCCTCTTGTGCCCAATCAAATACTTGAAGTTTTGAACCAAACTAAAAGAAAGTGACAGTGAAAATGAATAACTTCATTACCACAAGTGAAATGATAACAATAGTAACCTCCTTACAATGACACCAATAATTTTCTCAGTAACGTGTAAAATTAATAATTTTACAACCATAATAATTAATTACGATACCTAAAACTACAATTCCCCCTCTCCAAGTACAATGAAATATCATAAAATATATCATAAAAGAAAGGTTAAAAAAATAAAAAATCACACCAATGTCACAATGTGCAACAATCAAATGCCCCTCTCCTAAATTCAATGAAAAATACCATCTTTTTTTTCTTCATAAATCAACAAAATTCCAACCTAATCTACCAATATTATACCCCAAAATTTTGACCCATAATTTTCTCATATTCTCACGCACATCTCCTTGACAATAATATGAGGAAAATAATCAAGAAAACAATCGAAGAAAGTGCAATTGCAACACCAAGAACCACCTTGTTCGGACCATGGTGCCCTCCACTACTGTCCTTCTGGGTGGTCTCATCGTCGGAGCTGCTGCCGTCGTCGTCGCCGGAATCTTCGCCGGAGGACCCCTTCGCCGGAGGAGGGGACATTGGAAATCCGTTCTTATCGCACGGAGAGATCCCGAGCTTCACTTTTGGGGAGTAATTCGAGTGATTGTAGCACAGATTCGTATTTCCCCCAATCTTGAATTCCACCAATCTCTTGATGAAGGATCCATTGAATGGCAAAACCCCTTGAAAATTGTTGCTCTCCAGATTCAGATACTTCAATTCCTTCATATCCTCCAGAAATCTAGGGACGCTCCCGTTGAACTGATTAAACCCTAAATCGAGACGAACCAACGACGGCATTGAAACCAGCGATTCAGGGATCGTCCCCGAGAGCGAATTCGATGCGACAGACAAGTTCCTCAGCTCGATTAGATCCCCAATTGAAGTGGGTAGCTCCCCAACCAACTGATTCGACGACAAATTGAGCGAAACCAAGTTCTCAAGCTCCGTAATCGAGTCGGGTATTCTTCCCTTGATCTGATTCTGGGACAAATCAATGTGGGTAACATTCGAATGCCATGATTTGGGGAGATGCCCAGTTAAATTCGTCCTCGAAATCGTCACTGTCTTCAACTTCTTCATCCCCCCGACGATGATCGTCGGACCACTGGCATTGATTGTGACCCCAGAAACAGTTAGATCCATGACATTCTGCAGTCTGCTTAGCCACACCCCAGTGAGCTTCCTGAGGCTGTTTACGCAGGTAAATGTGCGTAGATTTAGGGCTAAATCTGCTGGAAATCTGACGGGGGAAACAGGGCAGTTGATGAACTCGAGATCTTCGAGAGATGACAGCGATTTTAGGGCTGTGATTGAGAGGGAGACGTCGTCGGAGCAGTTGATGAGGCGGAGAGAAACGAGGTGTCTGAAGGGTTTGGAGTTGTCGCAGTGAGTGGCATTGTGTAGGGCTGGAGGGTTTGAGCAGGGGTCCTTTGATGTGGGTAGGTTTAGGGTTTGTAGGGCTCTGAGCTGCTTAGGGTCTAGGGTTGAGGAGGAAGTTGGAGAGGAGGCTGGAGAGGGTGATTTTGTGGGGGAGATTGGAGGGGTTAGTGAGTTTGTAGGGAGGATGAAGAAGAAGGTGAGAAGGATAACAATGGTGGAAAATGAGGGTTTCTTCATTGCTTGATGGTAATGGTAGCTATGGTTTGCTTGGGTGAAGGAGGGGGAGAAGAGGGTGTTTGGGAGGATTTGAGAGTGGGGAAAGAGGGATGTGGAAGGGAGTAAAGGATTTAGTTTTGGAGTGAAGTGAAAGGTAGGATGTGGAATACCAAAATTGCCCTTGAGAGGGAGGGGTGTTTGCAAGGTCTTGGTACTAGAAGAGAGTTTAAGGGGATGATATGAACACAAAGATATGTGGATAATGTGGGGATTTGAGTTGTTAGAAGTGACAAGTAACTTCATTTACCAACTACAGGTCATAAACTAATAATTTATGAGTTTTAGGTAAGCATATTTGGTATTGATCATAAATTATAATATAAACCGAAGGATTGTGATTATTAGTAATGTTATAGGTGTGCGAGTCCTCGATAACCCACCAAACTGAAATTATTGATTTTTTAACATTGTGAATGAGTTGTGAAGGTTTTTGGCTGTCGTGGGTATGCTGTCCTTGTTGTTTACTTTTATTTAGTAATGTTTGATTGCACCTTTTATCTTTTGAAATTGGTTGTCTATTGTTTTATAATACGGGTTTGCTATATTTCGTGAATTTTAAGCTCGTTGGGTTTCAATAATAATAAAAAAAGCTGGGGATGGGTATAACTAGTTAACTGCATATGCTGAATTTTGTAAACCTAAAATTAAATGACATTATATAGTTAACCGTAGGTAAAACTTGAAAACTGAAACCAAACTGGAACTGTTGGCTGACTGTATTGAAGTTACTTATCAATATTGTTTTTACAAGGGTAAACGTGAGTCATCTAAACTTAAACCTATTTCATAGATATCGAAATTAAATTTTAAAGAGAGGAAAAGAAACCAAACTCACATACTTGACTTATGGCATTGCTTCTCCCCACACAAGCATACCTTTATCATAACATTTTAATTTGTTGTATAATTGACACTTACTTCAACCATTAACGAAATACAGGTTTATTTTGAAACTATAACTCAAGTAAATGTGGACAAAGCAAGGGGGTGTTTCAGTAATTTCAGAGGGTCAAACCCATCTCTACTAATAATGAGGGCTAATAATGATATCACTCAGAAATTTCACCTGTGACATAATGATTCACAAGAGAAGGGGAAAACTGGCGTTAAATATAAAGGGTTCTTTTATTTGGTTTTCAATCTGCGGTGCCACATCCTATTGCAGTTTGTCACAACCCATCACAAAATATTATTCTACCACAATTCACCACAAATTTCTTTCACAATTATTAATACAATATTTATATATATATACAAAAAAAATCCGCCACAATTTCATCAAATCATAACGCGCTGTACCACATAATACCGCCTAAAAAAAAGGATCATAGTGTATAAAAGTTGTCATTTAAAAATTGCAACAAAAATTAATTAATAAAGGGGGTGTTAAAATATATTTATTTATTTCAACAGACAGAAAAAATGATCCGTTAAAACTTAAAAGTTAGTTAACCAATGCCAATAAATTTGTGCGCTGGACATGTGTGGCTTCCAGCCCCTTCCATTGGCCCATAACCCTTCCTTTACAATTCCCTCTCTCTGCATTTAAGTCCCCATTTAAAAGATAACGTAATTTTTCATTAATCAATGAGACCATCTTATGCTATATTATTATAAATTGATTTAGGTTAATCACGAGTTTGAGTAATTTATTACTACATCCGTTTTGTTTTATCTGTCGCCTAGGAAATTGTGGCAAAAACTTTGACCGTGAATATCTTAATTTGTGTAATGATTCATCATACCAAATTGATATCATTAGATTCGTAATAAAAAATACTATTAAAAAAGTATAATATTATATTTTTCTATAAAAATTTTATATTAGAAATGATTGATTAAAAGTTGGCACTGAAAACCGTAAATGACAGATAAAAAAGAACGGAGGGAGTATTGATTACTATCAACAAACGTAGATCACGGTTGATTAATGTTGATCGGTATTGATGAAAGTTAGAATATAATTTAAAAGCATATTTAAGTGTTGATTATTGTTTAATCTTGTATTGTTTGGAGTTTATATGTATGAGTTTTCTCTCCCTTTATGATTTTCCTGATCTCTTGGTTTTCTTTTTGCGGTTTCCGCCTGGTTTTTTTCATAGTTTTGTTTCTCTAAGTAAAGGGTTTCTTTTTATTAAAACAAATTTGGTCCATCGATCGGAGTCACCCTCTCTATATGCACTTATATATGTATGAGTGGAAAATTGCCTATATCCAACTTCCTCAAATTTCATGGTAGCGAAACTATATTGGAAACTATTATTGTTGTTGTTGTCGTATTAATATTGATTAATGCCTAGGTATTGAATATTGATCTCTAAAACTTATAATAAGTTAAAAAAAACAAACTATCAAATACTATAGGTGTATCAAATTTATAAGCAAAAAGTAGTTAGATAAAAGTTAACTTTTGGTAATTTTTGATAAATTCTATTAACTCTTGTCAAATTTATCAGAATATATTAACATATATATTTTTTTTAATTTTTTAATTTTGATAATTTTTAGTAAATTTTGATAAATTTTAGTAAAAAACTACCCAACCCAATTTATCCATGAATTTGACAAACCCCACGGATCTAACAATTATAATACATGGAGAAATATTCAATTAGAGTTCTAAAGTCAGAATCATATTAAATCAAAGCATGAATATTAGTCAATTTCAAAATCTTAACATAACCACTCATCAATCATACTAACCCTTAAAAGATAATCCTACTTAATGAAGGCAATGAATAAAGATAATGACATTCTAGCCTTTAAAACTCCTCCATTTTCTTTCTATCCATAACAATATGCTTTAATCACAGAAATGAACAAATTTTTATTATATATCATTCTGCTGCTACATCACTGTCATTTTACCACATTCGGGTTCAAGTAAATTAAATGTCATATATGGGTAGCTCAAATATACATGCAAGTTGCAAACTTTGGGTATATAAAACAAAATGTTAGGATTTCCCCACTCTTAATTCCCTCTTTTTGCAATCCAAGTCACTGTCACCAAATTGATTGTTTGTCATGATCTGCATGCATGGATGATAAATTGATAATGATATGTAACCAAGATATAATAAAGTGTGACTAAACAAGAAAAAAGGGGAAAAAAGGTTAATTAGAGTGTGGATTTATATGGAAAATTCTAATTGAGGAGGTCATCAAGTTGTTGTGTCACTATTAGTTTTAGTCTATGCCAACTGGATCAATTCATTATTTAAAAAATAAAAAAATAAAAAAAGGAGATTTTTCAAGGAAAAATCAATAGGCCAATAAGTTCATAAGGGAAGGAGATGTGAGGTTTAAAGGTTCATTATTGCTCAACAAATCTTATTTTTATAAGGGGTATAGAAAGTGTTGTCCTTAGAAATTAATTTTATGATCAATGATTTGCCACATTATTATTATTATTATAGCAGTAATAGATACCAAGTGAGCTGCCTACTTGTCGATTTATTCTAGCTAAAAGAAATTAGGTTAGGCCCCATTCTTTTATACGGTCATATGACTGCGATCTGCATGATTCTGTGATCACCATAGTTCTGACAATCCACCACAACTTACCACAATCCCTTTTTTAATTAATATATTTCAACACCCACTTTTTAATTTCCACCACAACTTACCACAATTAACCGCAACTTACCGCACCGCAGCGGTACCGTATAAAAGAATGGGGGCTTAGTATATGTGAGAGATGTTTCAATATTCTTGAATTTTATGATCTATAGTTTTGTGACTTGTGGTTGTATGTCAAATAACTTACAAATAAAATTTTGTTGGAAAGTCATGGGGTAAAATTGTTATTTGAGGTTTGAGCATGTATAATATATGACCCAAGTGCACAAAATATCCTAACAAGAGATCACGGAAAAGTTTTATCATAGACGTGTAACGTAGCTAAATCTTATTTTACATTTCTGTAAGAATGTTGCTTCCAAAATGAGCATGCATAATGCATAAAAGGAAGATGATGTTGTCAACTCAAGAGAGATCCTAGAAGCCTTTTGTAATCCACCCAAAATGAATACTACTATATTCTTTCAAAGTTCTTTCAGCATTATTTGCTCATAGGCAAAAGATACATTCTATCTTAAAAACAACATTTTCCTATGGCACATGCATATATCCTACCTAATTACAACCCCAAAAAGAAAAACACAACCCCACCTCATAACACAACTTCAAATTTTGCTTCCAACTCACTTTACATCAACTTCCTTTTTCTCTTCCTTCTTGCTTAAACTTCACACATTCCATCCCAAAATCACGTACTCCCTCATCATGCAACCTTGCTCAACAATCAATGGAGATGCAACTCTGAGCAATAGTTTTCGCATCCGACCCACTAATAAACGGGTCGATCTTAACCCAAACAAGCGAAAAAACCGACGCCAGCAACACCGACCACAGCACAACAATCGTAGGCGTCCTATTCTGCCTCCCCATGAGCCCCTTAAGAAAGGGATACAAATGCAGTATGACCCACATTGCAAAGAACACTCGCCCGAACAGCGGGCCCCACGTCTCGTACCCGCTGTTGAGTGCGTCGGAGAACCCGGCCACGATCCCGACGAGGTTGAGGACGATGAGGGTGGTCGGGGGGATAAGCAGGGTGGTCCACTTGAACACGTAGAGGTCACCGAACTCGGTGTCCTCTGCTGCCTTGGCTGTGACTGTGAAGTTGGTGTCGAGCCCGGCGAGCATCTTGAGGAAGCCCTGGAAGACGGCGAAGAGGTGGGCCGAGACGCCTCCGATCACCCAGAACTGCTCGTTGCGCCACAGGTCCTCGATGCTTACACCGGACCACCGGAGCTCGAGGATGCTGACTAGGATGATGGACATGAAGAGGGCTAGGAAGAGTGCGCTTGCTAGGTTTGATAGCTGAAGGGAAAAGAAAAAACTCGTATCGTGTTAGTTAGGATGGTAAGCGGGACCCATATTGGAGTCGTTGGTCTTATATCATGGTGTGGTGTGGTGTAGGTGTAATAAGTACAACAATATTAGGTTTGTGGACTGAAGATACCCAAAAAAAAACTTAGCAGTCATGTTTGCTGAAGTAAGACGATTCACGTATTTATCTAGATCTCCATGTCCCTAATACCAAAAGTCATATCAAACAGTCATGTTCAATGAGGTAAGACTGTCTATATTTAGATCTCTCCACTAAAATAGTACCCACACTGGGAGAAGTTGACTTCTTGATGTTGTATCATCTACAAAACCGGTAGGATGTAGGTCAAACAAGTAGCCTAAGATACCCAAAAAAGTCATATCATACCGTATCATGCCAATTGGCAGTTATGTTTGTCGAAGTAAGACTGTATATATCTTATCTCCCCATACCTTTGTTAAAACGGTACCCACACTAGGAGAAGTTGATTTGTTGGTGTTGTATCATCTATGTTACCGATAGGATGGAGGTCAAACAAGTATCCGAAGATACCCAAAAAAGTCGTATCATACTATATCATGTCAATTGGCAGTTATGTTTATCGAAGTAAAACTGTCTATATCTGATATCCCTAGATTATAAGTCAAAGAGACGAGAAAGTCTTACCGTGGGGATGATGAACTTTCCGGTGAGGAGGCAAATAGCAGGGAGTGAGCAGTAAGCAATGAGAGGGAGCGACGTGAAGGGGTAAACAATGGTGTTAATGTAAGCCATTCTCTGAAGCCATTTGAGGCGGCCGCCCCCAAATCCATACCAAAGAGGACAGTGTCTACTGAGGAAGATTTCGACGGATCCAAGAGCCCATCGAAGAACTTGGTGAAGCCTGTCAGATAAGTTGATGGGCGCTGATCCTTTGAATGCTGGCCTTAAGGGCATGCAGTAGATTGATCTCCAACCGCGGCACTGCATCTTGAACCCGGTCAAGATGTCCTCTGTCACGGATCCGTATATCCATCCAATCTACATGTCCGAAATGGAATAAAATGATCGTGAGTGATGACACTGGTTGTATGTAGTTGTAAGGTAAGACTGCTTATGTCTGGATCTCCTCAAGTCACGTGTAAGTGGGACCTACACTTTGGGGGGGGGGGTGTTGGGTAGATTGAGTTTAAGATGAGTCGTCGTTTGAGGGTAAGGACATGTTTGAGGTTTTCTAGATAGCTCTTCTGAGTTGGTTCAGTTCAGTAATCAGTCTCTCAGTATACAGAAATGTACCCATCCGTTTTTTGCTGAAAAACGGTTAGAAATATAGTTGGTATTGAGGCATTTCCTAGTACCATGTGTTTTGATGTAAGTTTCCCTACTCCTAGATTCCGTATACCCTTGGACCCACACTAGGAGTTATTTCATGGTTGGTGCAAGAGCATACTGTAAAATTCTGCATATAAAGTAGACCTGACAAACAAGTCATTTGTTTAAAGTTCACGTGAAGGGAATTGGTCACAATTTGGATATGATTTTGCCCTTTTTTTTTTCTTGTTCTTCTAAGGTAAAAACTAAACACAGTGTATTAATATAAAAACTAACACACTTTTATACCTCTTTGCCCCAGGCAGTCTTCTCTTCATACCCACAACTAATGACATGTATAGCTTCCTTAATCAGTGTAGATGGATTCGCAGACTCGGGAAGGCCTCCATTCTCCATCAATGTAGACTCAATGAACACCGTAGACAATCCAAACGTCTTCTCAAAGCTCGTCTGGGAAATCAACATCGATCTCTCATACTCATCATAATCTGCATTTTTAACCAAAACAGGACATAAACAGTACTTGTTAGTTGTTACTATAAGCATTGAGAAGTTTTTTTGGTTATGGGTGAGCTTGCTTGCTTACTGTTGAGCTCCCTGAGGTTAAATATGGCAGCATTAAGATCTTCGCGTTTCGTGTCACGATAAACCTCAGCAATATCTTTGTCCATCTTCTTCTTAGAAGGACAGCAACACGAGCTAGACGAAGAGGAGGATGACTTGGGCAAACTTGGTAAAGTCGGGGGTCCATAGCCATATAGAGCTTGTCTGTTGAACACACAACCTGTTCCGACGTATACTGGGCCTTGAATTCCGTCGAGCCCTTTCATATTCACCTGAGTTATTCATTAATCCATGTACAATGAGTACTAGAAGAGTTAACTATATGAACTGAACTTATTCTCACAAATAGCAGGTGTACAGAACATTTCTGAACAATTTGTGACATTTTTTCTGCATAACTTGTTACGAACTGAACTTATTCTCATAAAGCATAAGATAGCTAAGATTTGAAGCTCACATCAAAGAAGACAATGTTCCGGTTGGCATAACGATCGCTCTTGTCAATGCCATCAAATCTTTGAGGGAACTGAACATAACAGACATCGCGGCCTACTTCTGGGTCCATGAGGAAGCACATAGCCTCACGGACCGCCTTGCTGTTGTTGACATAGTGATCACAGTCAAGGTTGAGAATGAAAGGAGCATTTGTCAGGACTGCTGATACTCTGACCTGTCAGGGGGACAACACAGTTGATTAATTAGAGTATTAGAGACCGTGAAAAGTCACAACGCGGGGCTTTTATGTTTCTGAAGTAATGTTTGAGGCCTAAGGAGATTGATTAACTACCAAAGCGTTTTCAGCACCGGCTTTCTTATGGTGTTGATATCCTGGCCTTTTCTCTCTTGAGACGTAAACAAGCCGTGGAAGTTCATTGCCATCTATGTCATGGGCACCGGTGTTTCCCAGGAAAACCTATGCAAATGCAAGTCTGTAAAATCAGTACTAAAGTATCCCTGTTATTTAGAACATGTATAATGATCTATCATGTAAAACTAACACCATTAGATTTGCAAATAACAATGACTTTCATAAAATAGCAAATTGATGGGTAATCTACTCAGATAAATGTCATTTTTGGGCAGATTATGTTTTGTCTTCATCACAGAAAAAGCAGAAACAATTCTGGGTTGCTGAAATTGGAACCTGAATCATGCCAGGGTGATCGCGGGTGTTATTCCCTGGCCAAGGTGTTCCATCAGCCATGGTCCAACCTTCTTCTGGTGTTTTCTGAGCCTTGGCAACTAACCCATTAACCCTTACTTTGAACTCCTCGTAATCTCTCTGAAAAACAAAACCAGGACACAAATCTTTAGATAACCACAGACTGAAACAACCCATGACACAGAAACAATTTAGCTCGAAGGACATATATATGTACATACTTTCATAGCCCTGCGTTCCTTGACGAAAGAAGGCTGCACTTTGTCCTTGAGGTAGTCTATCTTCTGCGAGAAGTAAAACTCGGGGGCTCGTGGTTCGATGGCATACTTCTTGCAGAACGGGACCCACTTCGTCGCAAACTCAGCAGTCTCAGCGAGTGATTCGAAGGTGAGCATTGCAGCACCGTCGTCAGAGACATAGCAGGAGACCTTGTCCACAGGGTAGTCCACTGCTAGGATGGATAAGACCGTGTTTGCTGTGATCAAAGGCGGCTCTTTCAGTGGGTCCACCGTACTCACAAAGAAGTCCACTGCGGCGAGCTGTGAGGGCTCACCCTCCCTTTCGTACCTGAGAGGAAGAAAGTCACGAACTTATTCTAAACTGAACTTATCTGAACTTATTTTGACTGAACTTATTTTCGTGAATGATCCTTTATAAATATGATGAAGATTGAAAAAGTTGATGTTGTTGGAAAGTACCTTAAGGAAAGCTGATCAATGTAGGTTTCTCTGTTGATAGGATGCCATTTGGGGAACTGATCCAAAATCCATGAGAAAGCAAACCAAATCTCACAGATGACAGAAGTGAGCCACAAACCGAAGGAATCCTCAACAGGATTCGTGATTCTGTAGTGGAAGAACAGGATGAGAATCGTTAATCGCAAAATGATCATTATTCTGTAGGAAGTTAGCTTGGTTCTTGGGATCGGAATAATCCTCGAAAGTGGCTGTCCAAGCTCTGCTGCAGACCTGAAAAACAAGCAGGACAAATCAGCTTCTGACGTTCTTCAAAAACAGTAATATTAGGCCAGGTAAAACTGATCGATCTGACGATGCGTGATTATCTAAGCTAAATTACTCAAAACTAAACCAAACCCAGCCTGAACTCAAAAATCCCATCACAAATTTTACAGATCCCTTACGGTTAAATGTAAATGTGCAATTACAAAGTTATACATGTTTGCAACTTTCGGCTAAAACATTAGTTTTTAAAACTTGAATGAACTGAAATGCCCACGTCAATGTGTTTTAAGTAAACCTTTGTCGACTCCCTTGCATATTTGAATAGGGTTTTGCGGTTTTTGGATTACAATAATCACAACTTAAAACAAGTATCGGCGGATCAACTTACGGTTTTTCCTCCATATGCTGCTCAGGTGGAACATTAGCAGCTTCTTGTGCAGCTTTCTCCTTGTGGTGTTTCTTCTTGTTCTTCTTCTCTTCTTTCCGATCTCTCCAACTCGCCAACCGATTCTTCCATATCGCGCTTCCAGATTCACCAGTCATTTCTGGGGAAAATCGACGAAAAAAGTTCAGTTTTAATAATCAATCAATGAATGATAGATTATAGGAGATTGTCACACTCACCACTATCCAATGTTGAGACACTGCTGATGTTCCTTGCATGAAGTCCAACATCTTCAGTCTGTTTTAACCATGATTAATTATCAGTACATGTTAGATTGAATCAACATGATTAGCTTCAATTTATGGTGTTATTCTTCTCTAAATTACCTGATCATGAGTGAGGTAACCTCCCACAGTGTTATGACTCCCAGATCCTTCACTAACAGCTTCAGCATACATTTCATTCTCTGCAAGTTTCCCACAAATATTCATTCCAGGCCCATTCATAAGTTACCTTAGAACAACTTTTTAATACGAATATGACTAAAAATTTACAGTAGTCAAATTACAGTTAGAGGGCGAGTTTAGTTACCATGTTCATAGGGAGCGCCACAGCGAAAGCATTCTTTTTTCCCTTGTTCGATCTCATAATCGACACAAGTTTTACAGACAGGGAAGTTACACTCATGGCAAGCCACAAACACATTGCCATTGGAATCAAACCCGATTTGCTCCCCACAAGTGCTGCATTGTTGCACCCCGGATTCCATCATCTTTTCCTTTGTTCGTCTCAACCCTATTGCTTCGACAAGTGATATGATAAACCTGCAATTTCGCTTTCTCTAAAGATGGGAAAATTGTGGGTTTTTCAATTCATGCTTAGAGAGGGAAACACAGAGAGAAATGGAAAGTGATGGAAGGAGTGTGAGAAGAGGGTGCAATTTTTGTAGTAGAAAGGGAAAGAGAAAGAGAAAGAGAAAGAGAAAGAGAAAGAGAAAGAGAAGGTTGGTAGATAGTTTGGTGTGTATTTGTGTGAAGAGAATAGAGAAGGTGGAAGGAGAGATCAGAAGCAACGTCTCTCTGTGATTTCAAAAAATTGCGGGAGTTTTAAGGAAAAGGGTTTCGGTTGGGAAGCTTACATCTTTAACTAACTAATCAAATAGGTCTTTAGGAAAGCCCTTTGTTAGCTGTATTGTATTTCATTTTGTGCTAATTACTTCTTCACCATATGACTCAATCAAATTGCTTGTCACACTGGTTTAGATGAATGGAATATCAATTATGGGCGTAAATATCACATGATAGTTTTTGGAGCGTTTGATTGGGAAACTTTCTCGGAAAGTTAGTCAACTTTTCCAAGTTGACAAATGATCTTATGTTTGGTTCTCTCTAAGTTGGAAAGTTCAGTAAACTGTTTCCTAAGGGTTAGAGAAAGTCTTTCTTGAAAAAGTTTTTCCAAGAAAAATATTTCCGGGCCAACTGCCTAACGCACCATAAATATCCACCGACAATGGTATGTATCACATTATTATTCATAACTTACCAATATCAAATAATATGATGTTAAGTTAGACCGGGCAATCTGAATTCATTTCTGAGACAGATTGATTTCAAGTCACTTGATTTTTTTTTTGTCCATTAAGCTTGTCTTGCAAAAAATGAATAGCTTTGGTGAAAAATAAATCTAGATTAGTTGCATATTTTATCAAATAATTAATTTTGGGATGAGGGTGGGTCAGTTTTTCCATTACAAAATTTGTATTATGCACCAAATGTAGGCTAGTGAGTTTGCGGTATAAAAGTGGCAGCAATGTGAATCGTGAAAAAGGTAAATTTTCAATGTTTAGGTAAAAAAGCATTATCAGCCAATCAAACTCACATTAATGTAGAAGAAAGCTAGTAAACCATCATTTGTCAGAAATTGATGTAACACCTTGATTCATCTTCATCAGGAAAGTTAAAAGATCTTTTTACTTGTGCCTAGTGATGCACTAACGCATGACATTCATAGTAACACTTGCCATTAGCCATAAACTGGTTTTGGTGTTGCTGTTTTTGCGATATTGCTGTTTTAAAGAGTTTTGTAGCATTTTTTATGTAATTTTTAGCCTTTTTTTACTTTCAATTATCGGGAATAAAAAACTCGATCCACTGCATATTCTGAATGACCAACTTTAGCTTTGGAAAAATGGAAAATGCCCTCTTTATTTACAAAACCCATGATTTTTTTTTTTACTTTCAATGTATGTCCCACTTAAGAGTTAAGTCAGACCGAGGAATAAAATTGTATAGTATAAATAACTAGACCTGTCAATTCAGGCGGGCGGGTTGCGGGTTGGTCGTATATCGAGTTCGAGTAAATACAGATCGAGTGTATTTCGGTTTGGTGTCAACCCAACGGGTTAGGATTGCGACATTTTTCCGCTTTTTCTTTTAAAAAATTTGGCTTTAAATATTATTTTTGGTACAATATACACAATAAAATATGATTATCTTCTACTGCCGATAGATTATTCTAAATATTTCAATTTAAATTAGAGAAATAACATAGTTGCGGTTACAGTCAAATAGTCGTGAATTCCAACGAAAAGTCACAAATTATAAGAGATTTCAACGTAAAAAATAAAGTTTTCGAGTCAAATGGGCAGGGCGGGTTTGACCCACTAATTTGCGGGTTTTTCGGGTTCAGGTCGAGAAAATCATGTTCAAAACCCAGAATTTCCGGGCGGGTTCGGGTCGGGTCAAAGATTGACATGTTTATATATAACAGTGCAAATACCCTAACTGTAAATAAACCCATGTTTTTTACTGTTCCATACAAATCTGCATGGTAACAATAAGTTCATGGGGGTAAGAAGACACCATCAACTGACCTTGAGCAGATAAATTTATAAGCTCGTCTAACAGAGAACCACCTAAACTAAAAGCAGAAGAAACATTAATGAAGAAAATCAGATAACCTAGGGATAGAAGAGGAAAATTGACAAGATGCCAAGATGAATCATAACTTAGGGCCCAGTCTAAGACGATGAATCGCTATCAAATTGAAAACAGAAGATAGATGGTGGCAACCACCTCCTAATCCCATGCCAAATTCCAACAAAAATAATGGGACCATTCTACAATCAATGAAGGCAGCATCGAGGCAAAATCGCGACAATATGGGTCCGCTCTAAATGCAATGATTTTATTATACCTATGCACTGCCAGTAAGTACCTCGATCGCCTTCATAACGCTTTTCTTTTCGCTTTGTTCTTCTGCCATTTCTGGAATCATGTCAGAAACTGGACAGTTTCGTGTTTGTTATGAGAGCAGTATCAATGTGCAATTGCAGCACCAGTAAAACTGAGACATGGTGGAAGATGATAGAAATCAGAAACTGCAAGTATGATCGTATGAATGGTTTCTGCAGAAATGAAGATACGCTGCTGTGGATTGTCACCTGTGGGACACGTTGAACGCAAAGGTCCGGCTTATGTGGGATCTGGAGATCCAGATGTAAACAGTCTTACCTTGAGTCACAATACTTGTAGAAGGGCCGATTCCAAAAGACCCACAAAAAAAATAAATAAATTGGAAATTTACAACTTCCCGAGCATGGGGGAAAACTGCATATATCTGGATCCTCTCAGACCTTGCATTAGCGGAACTATACTGAGATTTGTTGTTGTATAACTCTCAGCGTGGGTCCTGCATTTGCAAGGGTCCGAAAAGGTCCGGATGTAAACAGTGCGTAGAATTATCAAAAGACCGAATGCAAAACACCCAAAAAAAGATTAGAAATTTGGAATGAATCGCCCCTGGGGTGATCGAGACAGAATGTGGGAAAATAGTAGCTACTGTTTTTAGTACATGGGTTAACACCATTTGCAAAGAGAAGTGAACAAATCCAATGTTTGGTGTCCCCACTGACTGATGATCAAAACAAAATGTACATTTTTGCTGTCAAACTGACTGAGAATAAAATGTACATGTTTGCTTGCTGTCCAACATTTACCAACAAGAAAATGTGCCAGAAATTGAACATAGCCAAAAGCCAAGAAAGAATGTGGACAATAATTTTAAGAAACCAGAGGGCATCAGTAAAAAGACATACATTATCCTTCTGGATGTGAAATGACAGTGCTGAAACCACTCATACCAGGAAAACAATACATCTAGCTAGCACAAATTTATAACCCCAAGTCGGTCCATCGTTATAGGGAGCGAAGCCTGGGGGGAAGCACCAACACCACCACATACAAATTACTCAACTCGAGGCGGAGGATCAAGATCAACTTCGAGAGCAAAGAAATAAAGAATCTAGACACAATAATACATCCTTCTTCATAGAACAAACACATACATACTCTTACAGGAGGAGGAGCAAACATTATAGTATACCAATGTACCTGCTGTTTTAGTAGTTTCCTGATGCCTCTACTTTTGGGGGCTTATACCCTTCTTGAGTAGATTCCCGAATTTGCGGTATAAGGGCTTTTTCTTCTTGTTTTGCTGCTTTGAGTCAGAGTTGGAGCTGTTCTCCAATGGGAGCCCGTTCATCTGTTCCAAACTCTCCCCCGGTTCTGCTTTGGATTCAACTTCATCATCTAAAGAACCCTGTTCTGTTTCCATCTCTGTCGAGAAGTCTCTATCGACCTTGTAGCTTTCCCACATCTTGGTTTCGGGTTCTGGGGTCTCATCTTTTTTCACCACCTTCTCTTCGCTATCGCCGGTTGTGGGGGGATTCCCGTTAACTTGTGCCTCAAGTAACCCCGGCTGAGGTGCTGCCGCTTCCTTGCTTGCACCGTTGTTGGTTGCTGAATCATTAGGACTCTCTACTTGCTGAGGTTTCCCATTAACATGACCATTTTCTTCAGAAAATTCTACCACTTTAGGGAGCAAGTCGTAGTCTTTATCGCTGTCTGAGAGCTCGCCGTTTTCAGGTTGCTGCTGTTGGGCCTTGGCCTCCTCGAGTAATTTGGTCAACTCATCTATCCTCCATAGATTCGAATCCTCTGCTGCCCTAAGCTGCTCATTTTCTCTGGTTACGTTCTGAAGTTGGTTTTCCTTGTCGCGCAAATTGTCCTTCAACTTCAAGCAGTCAGTTTCGGCCTCTTCTAGGGCTTCCTTCAAAGAACCCGCCTCAGATCTGGCCTCCTTGAGGGAGCTTCTCAACTGCAGTCCTTCCTCATGAGAAGAACTGGCTTTTTCCTCCGCTTCCCGGAGCAGGTGCACCAGCCTCATGATCTCCTTCTCCATGGATGACTTCTCTTCTTCCGATCTCTTCAACCCGTTCACAAGCTGAAGCTCCTTTTGCTCCCACTCAACCCTGGAGTCCTCGTGACTCTGGCCCGACTGTTCTTCGATCATCTTCATTTGTTTCTCTAAAGAAGATTTCTCTTCCTCTAATCTCTTCACACAGTTCACCAGCTCCTGCTCTTTCGCCTCCCACTCTGCTTTCGATTTCTCATGCTCGGTCTTGGACTCCTCCACCATCTTTGTGAGATCATCAACCTCCTGTTTCGCCTCATCAAGCATGCTCTCGTACTTATCATTTGACGCCTTCAAAACCACCTTCAAATCCTCCATCTGGGTGTCAAATTCCACCCTAGATTGCTCCACACTGTTTGTGAGGTGATCGATCTCCCGCTTTGAATCATCCAGCATTGACTCGTACTTCTCATTCGTCGCTTTCAGAACAAGCTGCAGATGCTCGATCTGAGTCTCCAAATTCTCGCGCTCCTCCATACCAGACAACAGCTTCTCCTTGGTCTCCCTTGCCTCAGAAGAAACCTCATGCAGAGCCGAAGTCAAGCTCTCCATGGCCTTCTTGTTCTTCTCGTCCTCCTCCTTCAACCCTTCGACCTCGTTTATGAGCTTGTTTTTGTCCTCCAACAACTCCTGAACACTCTCAGCAGCAAGCCTCTCATTCTCCAAAGCCTGAGCCTTCTCCTCCTTCACAGCTTCCAACTCGGACCTCAAAACTTCAATCATTTTCGCCGCTTCAGAAGCTTCTTCATTTGCCTTCCCTAAACGACGCTCTGAGTCCTCCAACTCCCCCTTCTTTTTCCCAAGCGAGATTTCGAGCAACGAGACCTTCTCCTTGAGGGTAGTAAGTTCGCACTCCGCATCGTGAAGCAAATCACTGTTTCCCTCCAACTGTTTCATGACCGACTCCAGTGACTCCGATGCACACCTCTCCAACCTGCTTGATTCTGCCACCTTGGACTCCAATTCCTCGGCCCGTCTCTTCCACTCATCTAGAAGGTTCAGTGCATAAGATTCTGCCATTCGTGCAGCTTCAAGCTCAACATTGAGCTGTTCATAAGCCTCCTCTTTCTGAGCAAGCTTCTCCTTAAAGCCCCGGGCTACAGCCAGGTCTTGCTCCAGAGATTGCACCTCGGATTCCAAATCTGCCACGGTTTTCTCATTTGATTTTTGTGTTTCAAGCAGTTCCTCTTCGTGGGTCTTAGCCTTTTCAAGCTCCTGCTGTAAGAAATCCGTCTCTGATTTGAGTTCCTTGATGGTCTGTTCATAGGATGCCTCCTTCTCAACCAGCTTTTCCTCCACTTCTTTGGCACTTCGAAGCTCTTCGGTTAGAGAATCGAGCTTGGATTGCAGCTCAACGATGATCTCCTCGCGGGCTTTCTCTTTCTCGATCAATTCCTGCTCGATGCTCTTTGCATTTTCAAGGTCTTGCTCTTTTGAACTCAGCTCTGACTTAAGCTCTCCCACAACCTTCTCATAAGACTCCGCCTTTTCAACCAAGTCCTGCTCTGACGACTTAGCCTTTTCAACCTCCTGTTTCAGAGATTCTAACTCCGATTTCAGCTCCGTGATTGTCTTCAAATACTCGCTCTCCTTCTCAACCAACTCCTGCTCACCGGCCTTAGCCTTATCAAGCTCTTGTTTCACACATTCCAACTCTGACTTCAAATCCACAACAGTCTTTTCATAAGATTTTTCTTTCTCGACAAACTCCTGCTCTAAATTCTTGGCCTTCTCGAGCTCCTGTCTCAAACACCCCAACTCGGACCTCAACTCCGCAACGATCCCATTTTCAGAAGCCTCGTCCTCAGCCTTAGACTCGAGCAGCCCCTTCAACCTCGCCAGCTCAGCATTCAGGAACTCGACCTTTTCAGCCTGAATCTCGGCTATCTTTGTCGCATCATCCGCATGGCTAAGAGCCTGGTTCTTGGTCTCGGTAACCATAGCGAGCTCCTGCTGAGCCCTCTGTAGTTCCTGGGTGGCAGTAAGAAGGGCAGTCAAATCTAACGCGTGTTGGCTCTTGACGGCTTCTAACTCCTTCTGCCATTCCTCTTCCTTCTTCTGGGAAGCCTCGATCCCTGCCTGCTCCAACTCAACAGCCCGGAATTTCTCAATCTCAGAAGTCTCCTCGGCCCGCTTTTGAGCCACCAGAGCCTCCTGGAGCTTCTCGTTGGCCTCATCCACTTGTTTCTTTGCCTCTTTCAGCTCGTTCAGTGCATGGTTCTTCTCCTTTTCAGCCAAAACTAGCTTGTCTCGTGCCTTCTTTAGGTCATCCTGAGCAGCGGATAACTGAGCCTGTAGCTCGGATGGTTTGAAGATGCGCGACTGCGGCTTCTGAAAATCACAAAAGAAAAAAAAAGTTCATCAGCAAGATGTATCAGTGCCCCCACCGAACTACAGCCATATTCATTGCATGGGTAGTGTGTAAATCAGCATAAAAAGAGGTAGATTTTGGAGAAAATTGAAAGAGAGGTACTCAAATTTTACAACACTAAAAGTTTCCAATTTTTGCCAAAACTTACCTTGTTTTACCCTAATTCACCCAGTCTTATTTCACCCAACTTCACCCTCTCCACGTAAAGAACATGGCCTCGTTCCATATTACTAACTTCTACGTTACTCCCCCTCTTCATTTTTCCTACCATTACCATGTCCGATTCCCACCCCCACAAGGGTATAACAGTCGACACTTCAAATTACAACGAAAATTTACAAAATTGCTTAATAACAACCGAGTCCGAAATCCTTAAAGCTTTGTTCTTTAGAGGGGTAAATACTCCATTACAACCCAACCTAAATTCACCCATTTTATCCATATTTTCAACACTCTAAACATTTCAACTTTTATCTAACTTACCCAACCTCACCCAACCCCTCTAAAGAACAGGAGCTTTCATCATAAGGGTAAATATAAATACCCCATTTATCCAACTCAACCGAAAATTACCCATTTTCCTCCACATTTTCAACACAACGAACATTTCAACTTTTACCGAAACTTACCCAGTCTTACTTTACCCAACCTTACCCCTCTTACGAAATCTAACAACCACCAACTTCCTTAGAAAATGACAAGATTAAGCCAACTCCAACTACAGCATAAACCAAACTGTCCACAGCAAAGCAAAGAGCTCAACATACATCTGGAGTAGACAATCTCGGGGAGCGGCGATCAATGGCTGATTTGGGAGTAAGCGGGCGAGGCGAAGGCCGATCAATCGAAGCCCTAGGGTTCTGAACTGGAGAAGGAGTGCTGGCATCACTTCTCAGTGAGGATGCCTTGCTCAATTTAGGGCCTCTTGGGGTAGTTGGTGCTGGTTTGTGCCCAGGAGTTGTCTCAGATCTGCCCATCAATTTCACAATGTGATCAGTATACATTGCACTCAAAGATCAACCAAAAACAAACAACCCTAAAACTTCACCATAATTATCAGAATTCTTAACATAACAAGATCAGATGTCAGAAAAGTGAGTAGTACCCATGTTAGGGAAAGAATAGAAATGGTCAATGAAACACAGATCTAACAACAATCATACACGGATCTAACCCAAATTAACCAGTGATCAGAACTGATTTCTGAATTGGGAAAGTCAGTAATAACACCCATGTTTCATTCTAGAAAGAAATCATTCACAATCTGCTACAGTAGACCAGAAAATGCCCATCTCAACTTCCTCCTCAACTATCACTCTTTTTTTTCATATCTTTAGGCACCCATTGAGAAAATATGAAGAACTACAACCCAATTAACCTAAAAAGATGAGAATTTTACCATCCCAGAAGATCAAACACCCACAAAAGCAAAAAGGGGGCAACTTCAAAAAAAAGGGTAAATAAGGAAAACCCAAATCAGATCTGAGAGAAACAAGAGTGAGTAAGCAGACTTACTTGAGCTTAGAGGACATGGTTGCCCTGCAAGACAAAATTAAAAGCGGTTGTTACAGCAGATAACTTTGAAAAAACAAACCCACCACCAGCAGTTGTTAATTCTTTCTTTCTTTCTGTTTTGGAAATGCTGCTAAATGGCTGACATTGTGAATGAGAGAAGAGAGATTCAGATATGAAATCAAATACCCAGAAATTTTTTTAAGGAAAAGAAGAAGAAAGGTCGGTTTTTTTGTTGAGAAGAAGAATGGAGAGAAAGAGACTGATGAAGGTGTTATGTTAATTTGCAGGCAATGTATTGTATGTAGTTGGGCACTTGTTAGTGTTGTTTGTGTTTCTCTCTCTAGTTTCTCTCTCTTCTGGGTAATGACTGCGTCTGCTTCGGTGCCACTATGTAGAAGTGAATAGACAAAAGTGACCTCAACGGTTGTTCTTCTTAATTCTTACTAAATGAATATATCAATACACTAATCATTATTATCTCTTGTTGTTGCTTTGCATACCAATCGTAATCAGAAAGCTACCTCTATTTTTACCCACTCTACTCTACTTTGACCCTTGCTTTAGGTCTCAGGATAATCCCTTTCAGTTTCATCTTTATTTATTTATGTTTTTTAAATCAAAACATAACTATTTCAGTAATGTAATGTCAAACAGTATTTACAATGAAAATTGTGATTTATTCAGTAACTGTGGTGAGGTAATTGATGCATATGTCCCCTCAAAATTGGGCGAAAATGGTAGAAAGCTCGGATTTGTGAGGTTTGGTAGCAAGGAGGAAGGAAGAATTTATTGAAAATATGAACCATAAGTTTGTTCATCACAATATTTGTTGTCACATGGGCTAAGTTCCAAAAAAAACCTCTCTAGAAGACTTTTAGTTGATTCAAACCTCATTCAAAAATGGGTTCCCAAGAAAGTTGATGGTCATGGTTCACTTGGGGGGATCAAATCGCCCATCATGTCCCCTTATGTGCAGTTAATATTGGGTATGATAATACCATTGTCGATAATACGATTGTGGCCGACTCTCTTGAGTCTTTGGCCGATGGTTACTCTGAGTCTAGTAAGACTATCACAGACCCTATTGAGGTTCGCATTAACACTAAGAGTGCAAGCAAGCCGTTATATAAGGATGTTCTTTTGGTTGGATGACATAATGGGAGAGATGATAACAATCAGGGGGCTAACTCCGACAGTGACGGTACACTTAGTAACCTGATTGGATCATGTGTTATTGACGATGATCCTGATTTGGGCTCCTCTCCGGTGATTGCTAAGGCGAGAACCAGACATAAAAGGAAACAACGAGCTATGATGAAATCCAAATGGCAACTGGTTAGAAATGCAGCTTGTAGAGTCGCCAGGAAGAAAAACAAGCAGAAAATCACAGTTAAATAGATGGATCAGAGAAGTCCATGGAAAGCTCGTTTGAGAGAATGGTTAATGAAGCTCGTAGGGCAGCAAAGTTTGGTTGTGACATTGGCATCATTCGCAAAGATCAAGAGACTGCGACGAGGCTGTTCATAGAGCAGTGGCAAGAAGATGGGAGGGCAATTTGATTGGTAAATCTTAGTTGTCATTTAGTTTAATGTTGTTTTTGCTGTTTTTGTTTTGCTTTGGTGAACCTTGTTATTTTGCTGTCTTGTTGTTTGTATGCAACTTTTTTTGCGGGATCTTTAGCCCTTCTGGGCTTTAAATAATCGGAAAAAAATGAAAATTGTGATTTTATAATTGAAAATTTGAATCTTAAATATGAAATTCAACTTTCAATTAACAAATACAAATCTCACTGACATTTAGTCTTGACTTCTTCGATGATTCTATATCTTTCTTTAATGACTCTGCATCTTCATCATTGATCGGGAACCTTACAATCTGTCATATATCGATGTGAAAGTCGATTTTCATCCAGTAGGTTAGACTACGACCATATTCTTTGGTTAGGTTGATATAACTCTCCCAACTTATCCAAACTTATCCAAACCTAACACAATTTCCCAAAAAAAAATCAACTCTAAAAGCACAATTTTCCAAAAAAGTATCATAACCTATCATAACTTATCCCAACTTATCCTAACTTATTCATCCAAACCTGAAAATAACATAACCAAAGAACAAGCTAACTAAATGAAATTCCAAAAAGAGCCTAGCTAAAACCATCACACCTTGTTCTTTTATGTTGTTGGTAAAGTGTAGAAATCGTATGACATGGTAAATTGTGGAAGTCTAGTATGTTGCGGTATACTGTAGTATGTTCTGGTAAAATTGGGTAATAATGATTAGTGTAATAGATGAGAAGAGAGAATAGTGAATAGAAAAAAAAAAGTGAGGAGAGAGAAATTTATAGTTGTTGTGGTAAAGTGTGGTGCGGACATATGGTATGATAAGATGCGATATTTTAATAATAAACTGCGGTAAGTGCCGTATGGTACCATAGAAAAGAACATGGCCTAAACTAGGGTAAAATAAAATTTTCACGGAGAAATAACTTAATTTGTATAAGGTAAAACCAAACTAACAATTGGAATAAAAATGAATTAAACGGGGGCTCAAACCATTTACGACTTTAAAATACTGGTGGAAGCTAGGGTTTTCTAGAGAAAAAAAAAGAGGGTGTTGTTTCACCTTTATTTATTATTATTACTATTTAGGATGATTTTTTGAAGTATATTAAGGATAATTGATGGAGAAAGAATGACAGATGTTGTCAAAAAGAGGGATGGAAAAATATTTTAAAATGAAAATTCTATCATATTTGATTTTTTTTTTAATTATGATAGTTGAAAAATTCTTATTATTAATTTGCCTAACATAAATCTTACCCGTTAAAAAGATTTAGGGAAATTAGATTTAAATAATCTGAACTTTGGGTCATAGTAGATTTAATAATCTGAACTTTAGATTTAGTTATGAATAATTTGAACTTTGGGCCCCCTTGGATTCTAGTAGCATGTCATCAAGTTAAGTTTAATTTGACTCGGTGGCTGGATGATGTGGCGGCGATAGCATGACAATACCTAAAATGCCCAGACACATACCACCGCCGTCACGTCATCCCGCTACCGAGTTAACGCCACCGAGTTATGTTGAACTTAACTCGGTGGCATGCTACTAGAATTCAAGGGGTCCAAAGTTCAGTTTATTCAGAACCAAATCTAAAGTTCAAATTATTAAGTCTACTATGACCCAAAGTTTAGATAATTTAAATCCAATTTCCCAAAAATTTATGTGTCAATAAATACAATTAAATGTTGCAATAAGTTTCTTTGGTCAAAATATATAGATTCTACATTGTAAGTTTAAAATACTTAAATCCAATTTTACAATACTTACATCATATATTGTAAGCTTAAAATAGCAGAACACATTCTTATATTTTGTAATCAAATAATAAATAAGTATCAAAAGTAGCATTTTTTTCTCTGGTTGGTACACTTGTATAAAACCCCGTAAAATCCAAAGATGTTGACCGTGACGTTGTTAGTAAATTAGGTTTGACTTCGTTATTTATTATTATTCGTTTGTGCTTATTTTTGCTAACACTTGAGCTCGTAGGATCGTGAGAGACTAACAAGGGTATATCGGTAATTTCGTGGGTTTAATATTATTAGTTTTACTCTATTTTAGTATTATTATTAATATTATTGTGTTATATGAATAATTATGTGAATATTATTTGCTATGTGAATACTATTAATAATAGTATTATTAGTATTATTATTATTATTACTATTATTATTATTAGTTGGATTTTAGAAAATCAGATTTTAATTGTTTTAGTTTTGGGTTGGGTTAGGATTAAGAGTGTTTAGTTGGGCCTTGATTGTTAGATAATATAAAAACCCCTCTCTCTCTCTCTCAAAACCCTAATCTTCGCTCAAACCCTAAACCTAGTTCCTCTCCTCTCCCCCTTTCTCTCTCTAGCCGGCGCCCCACCACTGCCAGACCGCCGCGCCGCCGCCGCCTGCGTCACCGGACCACCACACCATTACCGTTTCTTTTTCTCCTTCTCTCTCTCGAGCTCTCTTTCTCCCTCCCTCTGTTCGACCGCCCCAAGCCGACGCCGCGCCACCACCAGGATCACCGTAGACGCGCCGCCTCGCGACCCCATGACGCGGTCTGGCCACGGAGCCATCGCGCACGCCACCGAACGCGAAAAGGCTCGGCCGGTGTTGTTCTTCTTTGTTGAGCATTCGACCGCGACACCAACCACCACCCGTGAACGCCGCTCCGCCTCCTCCGACCCCCCGTGCGCCGCTGACGTCGCCCCCGACCGGCCGCCACAGTTGTCGGAAACCGCTGCCACCCTAAACCCTAACGCCCGAGCTAACTCGCGTCGTTAGTGAGCTCAAGTGTGTTCGTTTTTGCTGTGAAGTGAAGCTAACCAGGTAATGTCTTTGCTCTAATCCCCACTGGGATGCTCTTTAAATGTGTTTTAATGTTTTCTAATTTGTTTTGAGAATTGCACCCCGAAAGGGGACTTTATGTGGAAAATGTGACCATCTGTTTTGGATAATTGTTTGTAATTGTTGTACTTTGGTTTATGAGTTGAGAAATTGTGATGGTCTTTTATAAGTAGTTTTGATACTCGTTTTGATAAACCTGGGTTGGGTTTGACTTGAGAGCTGTGAGATGAGATTGCATAAGATACTAATAATTCAAGTGAAACATTAAGCGGGTTTATTTGGTCGTAGCCTGTGGTAGGCAAAGGGTCTGGGACCCTGGTCGTAGCCTGTGGTAGGCAAAGGGTCAGGGACCCTGGTCGTAGTCTGTGATAGGCGGAAATGTGCTTGACATTCTGGTTGTAGCCTGTGGTAGGCAAAGGGTCTGGGACCTTGGTCGTAGCCTGTGGTAGGCAAAGTGCAGGACCTTGTCGTAGCTGTGGTAAGGCAAAGGTCTGAGACCACAGTCGTAACTGTGGTAGGCAGAGGATCTGGGATCCGATATGATATTTGTTACTTTAAGGGATATGACATCCCGCCCGCATAATAAAATATGGATTGGTTGGGTTGAGGAAAACAGTTAAGGGATTAAAGGTTTGTGAAATGGTTTGACTTGTTCCCTCTCCCTCAAATGAATTGAAATGAACTTAACTTGTTTTTAACGTTAGGGGTAGACATTATTGAGATTTCCCCCTCATTTTTTTGAAATGTTTTGTTTTCAGGTGATGATCAATATGTTGGGGACGGGAATTAGAAGTGAGGACGACATGTCTAGAAGTCGTTAAATATGTTATGTTTCTTTTTGAAAGACTTGAAGTTAGTTTTGAGGTTTATTTCTAGGTATGAGTTTGTTAGTTGGTTTGCCGTTGACAGACAATTGTAGTTTTCCTTCTCGCCTTGTATTCCTTCGGGGATACGGCAGTGACGCCCAATAAGAGTTTGAGTCTTCCGCTAAATTTTGTCTGTTAACGTTAGTTTAACTTTGACTTTTCTATAATTGAATTTCCAGGGCGTTACAACTTGGATATATAGGAGTTGAACTACCATAACGGTCCTCATTATAGTTCCGTTAATATGATGTCTGAGGAGATTTAAATGTAGGCAGTTTTTCCTCAAGCACAAGAGTACATGAAGAGACTGATTCCGACAAATTTCGAACTAAATTATTGGTTATAATTTTAGCATTTTTATTAGCATTAAGTGGTACTAACCAATAAAAGTTATTGTCTGTACCAAAAAATTATTTTTTATATGTCCATATAGCTAGCTCTTCAAGTATTTATATTTAACTTGAAAAAACTTACTATGGCATTACTTCTCTTTAAATATTCTTAATTAGTTAAATTTCTACTAAATGAATTTAGTTATACTTCCATATATATTTTTTTTTTGAAGGATACCTACTTTCATACATAGTACATAGGGTTTTTGGCTCAAAATAATCCGAAGTTGGAGGTCATTGGCTGAAAATAATCCAAACTCACTTTTTGGCTGAACATAATCCAAACTTTTAACCTATTTACTCGGACTAAACCGAAATCGATTTCCGACGTCAGAATACTGACCGATCAGCTTATGTAGACCACAATCAACATAAATTCAAAACCAAAATCAATTAAAGAAACACGTGCTCCGGTTATCTAGTCAAAATTCTGATGCCGAAAATCGATTTCGGTTTATTCCGAGTAAATAGGTTAAAAGTTTGGATTATTTTCAGCCAAAAAGTGAGTTTGGATTATTTTCAGCCAATAACCTCCGACTTCGAATTATTTTGAGCCAAAAACCCTAGTACATACGATATATTAAAATAAGCTCCATCAAAAAATAAATGATATCTAAAATAAGAATAAACATGCATGATATATAAGTTGGCTAGACAAGCATCATGCATGGTACTACAATAAAATTTTTACTTATATATTATTAATGAGCAACTGTAACACCTCGGATATATGGTTAAGTGTCAGTTAAAAGTATTGAAATGACTACCTATATTACCAATGTGCACATTTGTTTTAGGTACGTAGCTCATTCGATGGGAAAGACTCGTGCTGATTTGTGGGGTCAGTCTTTGAAGTAGTTATCAGTATGTTCGTGGTACGAAAGGGGTCAGGACGTTGCATTTGATATCTAAAATATTAATTTATTTGCATTCATCTGTATTTGTTGAGTACTATTAACACTTTTTAAAGTTATTTTACAAATGAAAATGACTTATAAATACTAGTATATGAAAATGAAATATTTGATATATTAGTGAGGAGGACCCGCATTAATTGTCATATAGCTATAAGGTCATGCTCAAAGGGGTCACTTAATTTGTGTCAGCTGAAGCCTCTTTCTTACAAAATCTTATTCATCACAATATATATATATATGTGTGTGTGTATAGTATAAATATGCTTGCATGAGGCTAATTAAGCTGGCTAGGCAGTCTCTATCACACACTTAGAAAATATTGTATATGATAGATATATGAATATGATGATGTGCTTCTCATTGGCTCTCAACTCTTGTAAAATTATACACCGACAGGCGACAGGGATTACTCATCACATCACCTTCAACTATTATTAATTCACATTATTGCACATACTAAGAAGGTATAATGGATTTTTTTAATAGTATAATATATATATATATATATATATATATATATATATATAAGAGAATTGAATTATAATAATCCCAACTTTACAAACTGGATGGCGATAATCCTTACTTTCAGTTTGTATTCTGGTGGTCCAAAAAAAATAAAATTGTATTGTAGTGGTATCAAATCCACCTACACATTCTTTTTATTTTTTTCATGTCTACCTCACATTGTTTATTATTTTTTTTGTTCCTGCCGCCAGAAAGGTAATGAAATGTAGTTGTTAAAACATTTTTTAAATTATTTTTTTGAGACTCCGAGTAATTATTATGATTTTTTAAAGGGAATAAAAGTGAAAAAAATTGTAAAAAATTGGGAGAAATGTCGTATATTCATTAAAAATCATGGTAAAGTGTTATACAAAGTTTTGAATCAAACGCAACACAAAATCTATGATATTTAGGGTATATTCTTGATGATGTCCCACTACAAAACAATTTTTTTTAGACCACCAGAATACAAACTGAAAGTAGAGACTATCGCTGTCCAATTTATAAAGTTGGGATTATTCCAATCCAATTTTCATATATATATATATATATATATATATATATATATATATTAAAAAATGAAAAAGTCCTCATATTTTGTTGTAATTATTCTCATATATTAAAAAACGAAAAGGTCCTCATATTTTGTTGTAATTATTCTCAGGGCCCTCTATTTTTATAAATAATTGCGAGCTGACATTATTTTTTTATGTAATTATTTATGGATGACATTCCAACCTATTTTCCGGCACACACAAAGTATTAATTGCAGTATTTATTGTTGATTAAGGTTATGTAGCTTTGATCAACCCTAGACATTAAGGCCTGAAATGATAATTGACTTTAATTAAAACAACCTTAAACACAAAAATTATTGCTTCGAGCATTTTACCGAAAAATAAGTATAAATGTCTCCAATAAATAATTACAGCAAAGATAATCATTCCACAATTATTATTTTTTTCCTAACAATAACTTTTTTTTATGGAACCGTACCTCCCTAAATATTCTCGATAATTATTATACTCATCATCAAACTCAAATTATGATTAGAAATCAACGCAATAAACTTGACCAATATGATCCTTAGAAATATTAGAATATACTGCAATTTTGAACTTAGGGCATAGCCCCTCTTTTATACAAACAAATTACACTGTTCAAATATTTAGTAGAAAAAAATGAAGAAGACAACCCAATACAACCCTTTCACTATCTAAACCAATTAGATAAAAAGTTATAAATGGTAAAATCGAAGTTTCTCTATTTATCAAACTCAATACTGCAAATTGCAATAGTACTAGTGTCAAATTGTATAGGAAACAAGAAGTTAATTTGGTAAATCTGACTAGCAACCAAGAAATTGCATGATTGTAATTTGTAAAATAGATAGCAACTTTAGATAGGTAAGCTAAACTAAGGTGGTTCATCCTCCTAAAAGCTGGGTAAATTGGGTAGGATATGTTTTTAATTAAATTTACCAAAACTTATCATATTCTACCAGATTAAAAAATAAAAAAAATTAATCTTGGTATATTCAGATAAATTTAACAAAGTTTATCTAAATTTATAAAATTAATTTACCGAAAATCACCAAAACTTAACTTTTATCAAACTACATTTTAAATTTGACAAACCAAATGGTCCAAATCCTTGTCTTGCATTTCAACCTCTTTGAGACTTTAACTATCTCTTTGGTGCATTCCCTGTTGTTTTCATTGGATTCAACAACTGTGCGTTTGGTTGGTCAATAACTCCGGGGAAATGATAAATTTCCCGGGTTGACTTATTTTCCCCATGTTTGGATACGGGTTTATTTCGGGAAAGTTTTCACGATGGGTCCACCATTTTCTCCATTTTCCTAGGGAAAATTTCTCTTGGGGGGCCTAAGGGAAATTTTTCCCAGGGAAATTTTTCCCATGGAAAACTTCCCATGAGAAATTTTCCCCGGAAAAAATTTCCCTGGGGTTCCTACCAAACACTTCCAATACTCTCATTTATTTTTTTTATAAAATAGTTTAGGGTTTAGGGTTTTCTAAAATGATTGATATTGTAAAATAGTTTAGGCTTTAGGGTTTTCTAAAACACTCCCAAATTACTCTCATTTTAAGGCCCTGTTACTTTTTTATGCGGTATGGCGCGGTATGGTGTGGTGAAATTGTGCCGGGTTGTGGTGTAATTGTGGCGGATTATTGGTATGTTGTGGTGGGCTTTTTGTGTATATATAAATATTGTATTGGTAATTGTGAAAAAGTAATTTGTAGTGGGTTGTGGTGAATTGTGGTAGAATGATATTTTGTGGTGGATTGTGGCAAACTGCGGTAGGTTGTGGCACCGCAGTTTGCCAACCGCAGAAAAGAACAGGGCTAATTTCGCGATGTTAGATAATATTAAGTAAACTAATGGATTTTCTAAAATGATAGATATTGTAAAGTGAATAAGGTAGATATTTGTATAATTTAGGCCATGTTCTTTTATACGGTTGGTTGGATGCGGTGCCACAACACACTGCACTTTGTCAGAACCCACCACAACATACCAATCCACCACAATTTACCACAACTCACCACAATCAACTTTTTCACATTTACCAATACAATTTACATTTATTATAGAAAAACAAAACCCACCACAATCCTTTACGGCCGCCACAATTTCACCACACCAAACCGCAGCCGGCCGTATAAAAGAACAGAGCCTAAAGTTAAGTTTACTAGGGGGGTACTCTCCATTTAGAAGAAATTATTATTAGGGGGCTACATTTGAAAAATTGATTAAAAGGTATCCTATTTAGCGGGAAAAATTATTATGGGATAATCCGATGAGATTACGAGTCTGCTTGGGAGAGGGTTAAAGGAGAGTTAGGAGGGGTTAAGGAGGGTTCCTACTCCTCCTTACTCTTGCTTGAGAGTGAGGGAGGGTAAAGGAGAGTAGGAGGGAGTAGGGTTTACCCCCCTTTACTCCCCTTTAGTCTTATTTTTTTAACACCCCGATTTGGGGTATAAACAAGTGTAAAGTATACATAACATAGAAAATGACCATTATACCCCTAGCCTTAATTTCAATTTTTCAGTAACCCTATTCATTCTCTCTCTAGATGAAAGGGTAAATATGTCAATTAACATTTTACTCTTATGAACTTTTCAAATTGTTCTCCCAAGCAGGGGTAAGTAGTTACCCTTATGAACCCTCCCATACTCTCACCCTCCTTTACTCTTATGAACTCCTACTCTCTATTTTTTACTCTCCTTCCAAGCAGCTACATATGTAATCTGACAAAACGCTATTAAAATATCTAAAATACCCCCGTTTAAAATACCTGAAATAACAAATTGAATTATGAGCATATTAGGAGCATATAGGAGTCTCCAAAATAATGACACGAATTTCATTGTTTCAAACATAACTAATCTCTATAATTTCCGAATGCCTCAGCAAATATTAGAACATTCTTTATCTCCTAATTTTCTGGGTAAAGATGGTGATAGAACAACCTGGTGCACAAAACTTCCCCGCAAATAGGTTCTATGGAAGGTTTGATACAGAGTCACGTCGGGGATAATTTTCACTTGGTTGACATTCAAAATTATATGGGGTATTTCGAGTATTATAATTAGGTCTTGCTGAAATCTGTCATTGTCTCACTAAATTATTTTCTAATAATATTTTTTCTAAATGTAGGGTAATATTTCCTTAATAATACTTTCCACTAAATAGGGATACCCACTTGTTAGAGTATAAAACTATATGTTTTTAATTGAGATGATTCTGCATGTTATCAGAGTCAAATTAACTAAGAGGTCTATGGTTCAAATCTCAGCAGCTCCCACATTTGTTTGCGTAAGGTTAAGAGGAGCTTTCGTAGCATTCACATTTCAAACCCAAAGGGTATTCACATGAAAAACTTAACCTTTTGATTGAGATGATTCATACTACCTATTGATTTTTCAGTAGTTAGCTATATGATCTTTGAGTATCTAGTAGTTAATTTTATTAATGTATTTACACTTTTTCTTACAGAAAATATGTACTTACACACCTACAATTAAAATTGATAAATTTGTGGGATTGTGCCCCACTTTGGCTTTGCAATCTCTATAAAAATGACTAAATGAATAAACAACTGTCACACACATGGAAGTGGGTCCAAAATCCTCATAAAAGGAAGGAGAAAATGAGAACAATAATGAAAATTACACAAATAAACAAATAATAATTGAGATGTGCAATATTTGCATCAAGTGTTGAGGATGTCTTGTGTTCCAAGATCCCAATAAAGCCCCTATATTTAATCAAATTAAAATGCAAAAAGGAATCAAAATAAATTAATATTTGGTTATGAGATGAGATTTAGCCCAGTTAAAGTTTGCTGTATGTCTGCAACTTGGGCATGTGACTGGTTAATCAACCCTGTTAAAGACTTAGACACAACCATTAAGCTAACCCTAAATGTTAAATTATATTTTTAGTTTCCATGCATTTTTATATGATTCATATCTAGCTATGTTTTTTTTTTTTTTTATACTTATTTCTTCTTAAGAATCATGATTCAGTATATTACTAGTAGTTATTAGGTAAGTACAGACAAGATCGATCCAAATTTATAATTGCTTCAGATATAGCAGTATAGTATATTATGATCATCATTACGATGTTCATTAACAAATGAAACAAAAGGGGTTATAAGGGGTTAGATCGAGCTAACTAATTAGTTTAATTAATGAAAGAATTTGATCGAGCAACCAATAGTTTTGTCTTAGAAGATTTTTTTGAACGATCTAGGCTCCGTTCTTTTATACTGTTGGTAGGGTGCGGTGAAATTTGAAAAAGTGTTGTGAGAGTTGTGGTAGGTGGATAGGTGATGAGAGAGAATGTGAAAAGTAGAAGGGCAAAGCGAGGAGAGAGAAAAGTGAAGAGATATATTGGTAATAATTATAGTGTGGTGTGATGTGGTGAAGTGTGGTAGGAATTAAAGAATGTGTCGCGGTCTGGTACTGCACCGCAACCTACCGCATAAAAGAACGGGGTCTTAGAAATATGAAAGTCATAAATAGCCCCAAAGCACTACAATATTCATCAAAAAATTGAAACCATCATAATTTGAATTTGGGTAAAAATAATAGAGCTCCAATCCCCACATAATTAGAGCTAGGCATGACAGAATCTGACTCAATTCGAAACCGACCCGGTCTTTAAACCCTAAAATATTTAAAAAAAAACTCCCCGAAAAACAGCCCATATCGACCCACCCCGCCCAAATTGATAGGTCTAATTAGAGCATAAGGTTTTTACTGGTTCTTACTTCTTTTTAGCCATTCACCTGTTGATAATTACTTTCCAAGTTTAAGCACTAAAAATTTTTGCCATTTGGTAGGAACAAAAGTTTGCAAATTCCTTTTAAAAATTTAATGTGAACAGAGTTGCATTACAGTGAGTGGCCCTGGATGTGCTTGATTTTGGGCTGGGTTGAGTCCAAGTTTGGTTCACTCGATGCTCTTGAAAAGATAGAGTGGGTGTATTTAAGTGGGCCTTTCATTAGCCCATTAGCATAGATCAGCCTATAGGTTTAGATATTGGAAAGGTTATTGACAATGAAGGATGACCCAAAATGCAAATTGATTATGTAGGACATGAGGTCCTAATTTAAGTGGACCTTTTATTAGCCCATTAGCATAAAGTTGATGTAAAACTAACCAGTTTTTGGCCTTGTTTGGCAACCAGCTGGTAGATGTTAGCTGTTAGCTTGTAGCTGTTAGCTGATAGCTTTTTGGATTAACTGTTTGACTTTAGCTGATTGCAGAAAAAGTGTTTGGTAAAGTAGTTTTTTGTGAAAAGCTACCTCAACAAGCTTCATCAACTAGCTTTTTGAAAACTAACTTTTTGGGTCCAAAAAGCTAATATAAAAAGCTACTTACCAAACATCTCAAATAGCTTTTTAACATTGGTCAAAAAACTAAAAGCTATCCAAAAAGCTAAAAGCTACCAAAAAAACTGGGTAGTCAAACACCCCCTTTGGCTTACCACGGTCGAAGACCTTGGCAGTGAGTTTAATTCCACCTGGTTTCCTCTGACCTTGTCATATCCAACAAGGTCATTGACCATCAGTAATAATTCAACTGCAACATTCAGACCTTAAACCCTTTTCATTACAGTCCATGCTCAATATATAAAGCAATGATTGACCTAACCAACCTTGGTGGTCCCAATAATCAGCAGTTGGCACTAGAATACGCCAAATCTTGAGTGGCTTGAATATGATCCTGGGCGACCTTGAACTTCCCCTTTGAGGAGCTTGGCAGAATCGACTTTGGTTCTTAAAAATGAGCAGAACATCCTCGTCAAGAGTAATCTTGATCTAAAACTCCTCCTTTTCAGAATGCTTGAGGTCCTTAAGCTTGAGTTTGGAAGTTATGTTTCATCTTGGCACAAAATGAACTTAGGACCACTTCGAGAACCTCTTGGTTACTTCCCTTAAGGCCTCTTGACCCCCCTTGAATTGATGCTCCAAACCGGACATGACTTCAACTTTCTTGAAGTTGAACTTTGGGATGACCAATGGTGCTTTTGGCCTTTAATCCCACACATTTCAAATGGGGTGCTACTAGATTTTCCTATGTGGCATTAGATGAGGGTAGCTTTTTTTTTTACATGACACTTGTATTGTAGTAATATCAAATTTTAATATATTGGATTTTAGTATTCCAAATTATTATATATTGGCTTGTAGCATTCTAATCAATAATATAATGATTTTATTAGTCTAAAATATAGTTTAACTTGGACTGAATCAGTGGTGGCTCCTTGAAATTTAAGGATCCAATAATTGAACTGTTATATATTTTCAAAGGTCGGCTTACTGTTATCCTAATCTTTATAACTTGGCTTATTATAATTCAAATTTTTTTAATGATTTGCTAATTAAGGTTAGAAGTAGTCAATATTTTTGAAGAGTTATCTATGACAAGAGGAGCAATGTTTTCAATTAAATTGGTTATGATCACAATTAGAATAATATCTAATTATATGATCAATTCAACCATACTTATTTGAATGTCATCCCTAATAATGATGGAGCAGCCAAATAGAATAATTTGACTTCGGAAATAAGAATTATAATTATTATGATATTAATTTAAAATCACCTAATTTTTTGACTTTGTAATAATTTATTTTCTACTTGTATTAGAAAGTTGTTTATATTTTCTTGTTATACTACATTTTCTAAATATATTAAATTTGCTAAATCTAAATGTAGTGATAGTCTAGCTAAGGTAGGTTTAGACTTTAGAGGGAGTATTATTTTCTGATAAACAGAGAGTTTTATTCATCTGATGATATGTGATCATATGAGAGTTATGTCAACACTTTCTTATGAGCTTAATAACTAGTATTATAGTCTTGGCAATACCACGCGCTCTTATACTATCGTAATGAGCCGAGCATATGCATATAATTTTGTGAGCACACACATGTATAAATTTATATATAAACATACTCATAAAACTAACAACTATATATACACATGCTCATAAAATGAAAATTATAAACTCATAAAATTATAAATGTATGATCATGTATAAATTCTAAACTCAAATTACAAATACGTATTTGATCAAAGAACGAATATTGTATGTTCATAAATTTATAAATATTTGCTCATAAAAAAATATACATATATGCTCGTAAAACTCATTCCCATAGTACAAGAACATGTGAACCCTAAAAGTATAATCCAATTTTCACCTATAAGGACAGCATGACATTTTTACTAGCTCACCTTCTACCTTAAAATTTAGTTGAAAATTTTTGAGGATGTCAATAGAGTAAGGGTACGTTTGGTTGGTCAATAACCCCGGGAAATAGTCAATTTTCTTGGGTTGACTTATTTTCCCCATGTTTGGATGCGGGTTGACTTTGGGAAAGTTTTCACGATGGGCCCACCATTTTCTCCATTTTCCTAGGGAAAATTTCCCTTATGGGACTAAGAGAAATTCTTTTCAGGGAAATCTTTCCCATGAAAAATTTTCCTCGGGAAAAATTTCCGTGGGATTCCTACCAAACACTCCCTTGTAACCAATGATTTTTGACAAACACTAGAAAGTATTGAGATATTTGTATTCTCCTTTAGTGAATATTAGTAGTCACTTATAGTTTTTTCTCGATTTAAATTTCTACGTAAAAAATATTGTCTCTCCCTTTATCTTTTTTCTCACGTCTTCCTTATTATCCTCTATTTTGAATAACGCGTCCCATATTCTTTCTGTTGTATATACTGTTCTATTTACATCCAAACAAATGACAATAGATCTGAATTTCGATCCTATCAATAATTAATTATCAAACTCAAAAAAGTTAATAAAAAGGTAAGATGGGTGACATGGATCCCTGATATATGCGAGTAGTTGAACCTAAATTGACGTTCAAACTGATGGACTAAGCATTAGGCTTACTTTAGGCAACGGTCACAAATCTAACGTGGAATCGAATATGTGTGTTTTCTTTAATTGTTTTAATAAATCATGGCGATTTTGAAGATTATTTGACCACACTTCTAAATTATAATAAGATTTTCATATAATCGTAAAATATTAATAATAATATGATTGATAGAGTTTGGTCCTCTTGGACCTTGGTTCTTGAAGGTAGGTCATCGCTTTCCCCATGTTTTCTAGGTGCTAAGTTATGGTTGATTTGGTCTTCCAACAAAACAAATAAATAAATAATTGTTTGGGTGGAAGTTATTATTATATATGGAAAAGTTTGTTCATACTGATACAAATATCTTCTTTCGCTACTTAACTACTTGGTCATTGCTTAACTTTTAAACTCGACTTTTATATATTTGATTTCAAGATTCAACTATAATTTACAGCATTCAGAACAAATGAGAAAGATTTAACTCATAATGTAGGCAAAGTGGCAAACAAAAAAAAGATTATTGGATGATAATATACTGCACTTTAGGGGTATTGGACAATAAAGCACTGAACTTTTTTCTTGAACTCTAATACACTGAACTTTGAGGATATTAGACAATAACGCACTCAGACCAATTCAGCTAGTGGTTGACGCGGTGGCTATCCTACTATGAGGTGTCGTTTTTCTATTTTTTCAGAAAATACTTTTGCCATATAAGAAAGTACATATAAGCAGGATGACTAATATATTTTTCAGAAAATACTTTTGCCGTATAAGAAAGTCACCGCGTCAACCACCAGCTGAATTTGTCTGAGTGCATTATTGTTCAGTGTATTAGAGTCCAAGAAAAAAGTTCAGTGCATTATTATCCAATACCCCTAAAGTTCAGTGTATTATCATTCAATAATCCAAAAAAAAAAAAAAAACTTGCTAAAATATTGAGCCCTTGTTCTTTTTTTTGGTGTAGGGAAGGTGTCAGTAGTATTAGGTAAGGAAAAATAAGTAAAGGTAGTGCAGGTAAGTAAATGTTAATTATTTTTTTCTTATTTTTTATATAAACTTTATGAGTTGAATAAAGAATTTTAAATATAAATTAACTAACAACCTGTTTTTTGGAATAGTAAGGTAAAGGTAAATTAATATTAAGTAAAGATAGACAAAATTTTACTTACCATCTAAAAAACATAATCTGAGACACAACAACTTATACGGAAAAAAATTGCTCACTGAACCACACGTTCTCATAAATTCAACTGTCGATTTACTTACAAATTACAAGTTAACTTTTGATCTCGATTTTACTTTTTTTTCGACTCCATCATTTCATATCTATAGGCTTAGGCAATGTTGTTTCGGTAGGTATGTAGAAATTAGATAAGTAAGATTAGATAGCTTTTAGTAATCTATCAGTTTGTTGTTTTAAAAGTAGAAAAGTTATGTCAGTTTAGGTAGATTTAGATGAAAAGTTTAGAACTAGAGAAAAGGGTGTAAGAAAGTATTAGATATAGACAACTTATCCTATAAAGAACAATTCTTTTGGAAGATAAATATGAATCTTATTTATTTTTACTTACATTACATACATTACCGAAAATATCTCAACCTAACTACATTACCGTATAATGTATTTAAAAATTTACATATTTCTACCTACATTACTTTACCTTCCAATATCTATATAATTCCACCTAACTATCTAAGTCTTACTTACTATAGTGGTACAACAAAAAAAGTTATGGTCCTAATGTGAAATGGAAGGAGCAATAATTATTCGAACTAACAACGTGATTCATGCAGTACGTGGGACATAGCATACACATATAGAAAACTACTCTAAAGAAAGACAAGTAGCTTGGCTACAAAGCATATATACTCTAAAGAAAACTACCCTAAATGCACCGTGTTCATGATTCCATCACAATAGAGGAATACTGTAGGGAAAAACAGACCACATATATTGATGAACACGGTTTTACTTTTTCACTCAATCCTTAGCCTCCCAAATAATTTAATTGTTGCATGTGTTAATTGTGTTTCATGCATACCCATTCACTTATCCAACAAATTCTATAAGTTTAAAGAATATCCCCATAGCTATCTATCTATTTATTTATGTGAAACGTTACACGGAAAATTAATCTTTTTGTGTTTAAGAATATTTCTTCGCACAATATGAAATGTTTAGGTATTGACTTTTTCTGCCTAGATTAACAAAAGTAAAAAATGATGAGTTATATGGACAACCTATTTAATTAATCAATAAAGGATTTACAAATTCGTTGATTATAATCTTATTTTTGTATGTTTTAAGGTATCATATCTTTTTCTCTTCGGGTAAATTTAGTTTATCTAAATATTTATATATTTATCTAAATTCATCCAAGCTTATTATATTTATCGGGCGATAATATGCTTTATAGTTCTACACTTATGTGTGTATTTATTTTAAACTTTAATAGATGTCAATTTAGCTGCACATTGTTGTGAATGGAGGGAGCTATCAAAGATTCAAACACGTTTGATAATTATTTCCTCCATTCCATATTAACATATTTCACAAATTTTCACTTACCAAGGTTTAACTAACAAAACTATCAACATAATTAAATAGTACTATTTTTCAATGTGTGTTTTTCGGATTCCAAGACATAGGTAGTGAGAGAAGTGAGTATGAGTACGTAGTTTTTGTTGATTGAAAAAGTAAAAAGTTAACATAATTATTTAAGTTAAAACAATTAGTTAAATAATTAGGCATTGAGATGGAAAGTGACAATTATTTTGGAACAAAAAAGTTAATCTTAATATGAAACGGAGGAAGTAATCAAGAGAAATAAATGTTCTTTATAATTAAAGCAAATGGTGAGATAAAAGACAAACGGGAGCACTTTTTTTTTAACCAAAATCCATCGAAAACAATGAAAAATAGTACACTCTTCTAAACCCAAAAGTGATAAAAACTAATGTGGAAAATAGAAGCGCAAAAATATTTATGCCGAAAATTAAGGGTGAGGGGTTTTGAAATCGAAATCCGAAACCTGTCATAATGGGCAAGGGTAAGCTTTCTAGGATGCTTCTGTGAATCGGAACCTGAAACATATTAGACCGATTCAAGTTCTGAGTATTTGGAACCAGAAACCTAGAACGGAGTAGTACACTGAACATATATATATATGGAACCTAATTTTAATATAAATAAACAAACAAAACTATTCAAACGAATGTGTTATTCAGAAACCAGTTGTTATTCTCCAACTTTCATTGTTAGTATCAAAATCAGATATGGGTATCGTGACCATGATAATTGGACAGTGTGGTGTATTTGGCACTAAAGTAAAAGTTAGTATTCTCTTGAAAAAAATTATATGTCAAATAAAATTTTCATAATTGACGGTGTCTTGGAACCGAATCCTGGACCGCGCGCGAGTAAGTGTAAGGTTTCTAAAAGTTAGAAACTTATCCCAACGGATAAGGGTAAAGTCCTTAGCTAGCTAGTTTTAAAATAGGATACCCCAAATCGTTCACCGTGGCCTTACTAAACACGGCAGGATGCTAAATATATATAAAATTTCCTCAAAAATAGTATGGCTCTTAATTACCAAGAAAATGTCATGAATATATTTTACCTGAAACACTTTTGAAAGTTCAAAACAAGAATTTCTACGACAACTATGCATATGAATTACCTGTTCTTTTCTGCGGTTGTGACTATCAATCTTGGCCTCTGTGATTTCTTACAACCCACCACAAAATATCAATCTACCACAATTCACCACAAATTACTTTTTCACAATTACTAATACAATATTTATATATATATATATACAAAAAATCCACCACAACACACCAATAATCCGCCACAATTATGCCACATGGCCGTAGCGATTTCATCAATGCCATACCGCGAATGCATGAATCTGCGTAAAACAGGGCCAACTAAGGGTGAAGTATAATTTGCTGAATACGTAGATAACTACACATATACACATTTTTCAGTTGATAATAACATATTTGTTCGTTTTAATAACACTAACTAGAGACACAAAACGAGCCAGTGAGGGAGAACCAAGTAGTGGACTACGCTTTCCAACTACTCTGATCTTTATCGCAAAGGGTCGGAAGAACATTAACCAGTGGTTGTCAAACTGAGGATCCCAACAAATATGGAAGAAAAAATGTGGGGACTATATTATATACTTTGAGAAAGACCCTTGTTTTTGTTTCCACAACAATTGCATGCAAAGATAACCCCCAATCGATATTCATCATTTATTTCTTCTCATTTTTCTTTTGTTTGGTTCACCAATTTGCCACAAAATTTGTCCTGCAGGTTTATATCCAGCAATCCTTAGAATATTTAAGAAGAGATTCGTATAGGTTCAGACTGTCGGTCGTAAATTATGATTCCTTATAAAAATTTTTCTTGTGTCAAATTTATAAGTAAAACGTAGATGGGTAAAAGTTACATTTTGATAAGTTTTAGTAGTTTTGGGTAATTTTCGGTAAATTTTAGCAATTTTGGGTAAATTTACACTAATATATCAAAATTAATTTTTTTTATTTTTTTAACGTTGGTAAATTTTGGTAAATTTAGAAAAAAATTGGTAAATTTGGATAAACTGAAGTTACCTATGAGTGAATCTAAAACATATCATTAGTTACTGAAGGCTACTGAAATTATCCATAAATTTTGGTTATTCATGAATTTGACCGACTTAATCCTATGAGTTACTCATGATTTTGATAAACTAGTAAATTTTGGTAAACCGATAAACTTTGGTAAACTTTAAGTCAAAAATTTATGTGTGAATCTAAGACATATCATTAATGAAGGTTACTGAACATTAGACTTAATCCTAAACCTCGCCGAAGTGTGAAATCCATAATTTGGCGAGTAAATTAATTAGTTTCTTGAATTCTCAATTAGATTCATCTCTAATTAATTGTGTCGATTAGGTCAATTAAGCTACTTTGTAGGACATTTTATAAATGACTTGCTTCACAAATGACTTGAGACAAATAATAGGGAGAGACTAAACAAACATACAACATGATTTGTTTGGATAACCGGTTGTCTTGTATGTGATTCTAAACTTATGCGTACTTTTACTTACGTCAATTGGATAGAATTGATCACATTTTAAGCATCATAATTGTCTTTTTCAAGATGAAGAAATATCTAGGAAATGAACTGTAATATGAAATGTAGTTTTCATTCATTCTCTACTTCCACTAATTTACTCCTAATTGAACCAAAAGTGCATCATCTAAATATCACGGTTTAGAAGTCCCAACAGAACAACCCAATAAACAACATTTCCATGCCTTATTCTTTTGTGCGGTGCAGTATCATAATTCATTATACCACTCAACATTTTTCTATATTTTACCATGCTATACCACATTTACCACAATCATTACTAATGTGTTTCTTCATTTTTCTCTCTTTTCACTTTTCTCCTTCTACTTTTCACATTCTCTATTTTCACCTACTACATCAACCACACTTTCCACAAATTTTATCATACAATTCCACATCTTACCGCACTTTCCATAATTTTATCACACTTCACCATTTTCGCATATTAACAGCCGCATAAAAGAATAGAGTTAAGATATGGGAACACCAAGGCTCTGCTCTTTAATACGGTTGGTTATGGTGCGGTGTGGTGGAAATTTGAAAATTGTGGTGGGTTGGGGAAAGTTGTGATGGAATGTGGAGGGTTTTGGTGGATTGTGGAATGTTATGGTGTAAATAATTATAACTGGGTTGATATATTATAAAGTATAAATTTTAATAAAACGATAAATTAAAATTGAAATGGTAGATTTGTGAACCTTGTGGTTGATTGTGATAGAATATGGAAAGTTATGGTGCGGAGTGAAACCATAACCAACCAGCCACATAAAAGAACGGACCTAAAATAGAGTAATTTACGGTATTACCCTTTACTTTACATATGGGTTGTTCCAGATAATAATATCAATTAAACCATAAACAATGACCAGTCACGAGGTTGTTACAACAGGGAATGTTACATTAAAACATAGCCTGTAAAAGCTGGTGCATGGGTTCACATGCCCCTTCCACTTAGGCAAAGGCAACCAATTGCATTCAATATTTCAATTGACCAATCATTCAACACTTCTTGCAAACAGTCACAAGAAAGAATTAATCAAATCAGAGATAATTTATTCGCTGCAAATTCAGTTTAGCTTTGACTTTGAAACATTCATTAGGGTTCTAATTATAGGTATCTTCAACTAATAGGTTCCTCATTTTAGGTTGTTCGTTGTAGTAAATCTTATTTTTAAATTGTATTATTTGTGTGTAGAAACACAAACGAAAAACCTTGTAAATAGTCATAAAATAGGACTAATGACTTGATAACTCATTTACAATTTATGTTGCTAATGTGTCAGTTCGATTTGAACTTTGAATGATTGAAAAAAGAAACTTTGAAATGTCGAAATAATGAACTAACAACTATTCAAATCCAATTCTAAGCTCCCTACGAGCACCCCATTTTTTTTCATTATTTAGAACCAAAAGGTTTGAAGTCCATAGAATATGACAAACTACAAACAAAACATCAAACAACCACCTCTAAATGAGAAAAATTACTGTTAAACTGCTACATTTCAAACATCATATAAAATAAGTAGTTTTAGCTTGGTGGGTATCCCATTTAGACACCTTGTTTGCAAAAATTAGTTGGTTTAGCTTGAAAATGTTTGTTCTTAGAAAGGAAATTGTAAAGATAACTCGAGTTTAAACATGCATGTACTATCAAATAGTAGGTACATTTTAGTCTCTCATCTTCGAGGGCCCGATATAGTAACCTTACTCTTGAATCCAATGTTTGTACATCAATGAAAACCAACCAATTCAAGAAAACATGGGGAAAATTATTCACGACCCATTGATTCCACTCTTTATTGACAAAAGCCCTATGTATATATACACTTGATTGCAATTGAAAAAGGAAAACAAAACAACCACCAAAATTGATCCCATAAAAGCTGTAAAATTACAAGATCAAAAGGGCAGGAAAAAAAGAACATTACACAAACTAAAACAAGGACCAAAACAAAAAGAATGAAAATTTTTACCCTTATTAATTGTCATCTATAAGTAGAAGCTACAGTATGTGCCCAAAATCTCAGATAATCTTTCATATCAATCTGACTGGTTGAATCAGGAACTTTCCAGTTCATCAACGAATTCTCCCTTTTCTTCCTCTCCAAAACATCCCACGATTCAGAAAGATATGGCCTCGAAACTGCTAATCTCTCCTTATCACCATCATTATCCTCCTTAATCTCATCATTATCATCTACAAAATCGGCATTATTCTCACCCTGTGATTGAGATTTCCTCCCTAATCTCTGCAACCCAGGTAGAATCGTGGCCAGGTTTGAATCCTTATCTTTTTCAGAGAACACAAACCCTAAATCCATAAACCCTTTCAGCTCCTGAAACTCTAGGTCTGAGAGACTCTTGCTTAAACCCTTGTTTTTTCTCCTCGTTCTCCCCTTCAATGGCGAAGCAACTTTCGGCATTGAATTCGTCGGCGTTTCGTGAAATTCCTTCTCTGTCCTCGAATCTTCGAACTCTTTCGATTCTTTCCCGGAGAAGATTGTCTGAAGTTTCGGTGTCAGAAGGACGGAATTTGGAGAAGCGGAATCACATCTCTGCTGTGAAATCGCAGTTATTTTGGTCTGAATTGAAGGAAGGGGTGGAATTTCTGGGTTTGTCGAGGGTTTTTCTGGGATTTTCGAAGCTTGGTTCGATTCAGAAGAAGAGGGTTTGCGCTTGAAGAAGTCGATATCGTACCAGTATGAATCGAGAAGGTTGAGAACTGTTTCAGCTTCCATCAATGGCGGCCTAAGAATTTAGCCCTAATTTTAGAATGGTTGAGAGGAGAGCAGAGCAGAGAAGAAAGGAGAAGAGAATATGCTGGAAAATGTGTTTGTGGTGCTCCGGGAGCTAAGAATAAAAGGGTTGTAAAAGGTATATATATATTGGAGGAGAGAGTTTACCGTTTTGTCCTTGGGGTTTGGCATTTACTACCAAAATGCTTCAACAGTCAACTTTGTAATAGCCTGATTACCTGTTCTCCACTTGTGTGATTTCTCTATTGTTTAGTGATTCGCAAATGCAATTTTCTTTTTATGGCAATATACAAAGTTGTTTGTTACTTGCTTCATTCCATATTAACTGTCATAATTTTATCTTATGATATCTAATATCACTCTTTGATTGATAATTTTGACTTATGATATTTAATGTCACATATTAATTGTCACAATTTTGACTTATTGGATGACTGAGTACATAATATGTTATTAAACATTGCAATATTATATTTTTATGATAGTATTTTTCGTTAAAAATCTAATGATGATAATTTTATATAACTACTCATCAGGTATATTGAGAAATTTATGATAAAAAATTTTAAAATTTGATTGCACGATTTTCCAACATGACAATTAATATGGAGGGGAAGGATTAATATTGTAATGCTAGTAGCAATGGGAGCGTTCTTTTGTCACTCAAATAAAATAAAAAAAAAGACTAATAATGCATCTTTCTATGAGATTATGGTGATTGAACAGTTCCATGTGAGTTAAATATATAAAAATTAATTCATTTTAAATTTCATTTTTCAAATATTTAATAAGCTTATTTTCTGAATTTTTTTATAAGTTGTTTGTTCAATTTATATTGAATTTATTCTGAATTTAATTATTTTCTAAAGTTTTGCATATCCTAACTACAATAATCATTGATAACTAGAGAATGCAATGACACAAAGAGTAAAGTAATTATTCTAAATTATTTAACCCAAATGTTAAAAGAGCCTTACCATTAGTAGCTTCTCTTTTTTTTTTTCCAGTTTACCATAAGTAGCTCTCATTTACTATTACTCATGATTAGTAATGTTGTTGAGTGTTAATTAATACTAGTGACTGCTTATTACTCCAACCCTATTAAAATTTAAAATAACTTTAAAATATGAGCGCATATGTCCTATATTGATTCTAAATATTTATAACAAGTTTCGAACAACAAACATAACACATAATTTAGGCATGCTTGGCAATTAGCTGTTAGTTGTGTGTATTAATTGTTAGCAGTTTAGCTATTTGAATTAATTGTTTGACTTAGCAATTTAGAAAAAGTTATTTGCAATAACAGTGTTTGCTAAAATTAATTGTTTCAAAAATAGCTATTGTTAAAAAGTTATTTGGAATAACTTTTTGAAAAGTAGCTTTTTAAGTTCAAACTATTAATCACTCAAAAAATTATTTGCCAAACAAAATATTAATTATTTTGACTGATAAAAAATACTAATTAATATGAAATATCTCTTTTTAATCTAAAAAACTATGTTGCCAAACAAGACCTTAGTCAAGTTAGAATTCGAATAAAAGCTATATTAAAGTTACCAAATCAAGATTATCTAACCTTTATATTAATTAATGGATAAACATAGAGTAAAGTTGGATATGACATCAATTTCATAGTGATTTATTTTGACTTCTACCCTACCGCGTTAGTACATGACCATGCTATATACACATGGATGTTAATTAATGTGTTATATACACATATATGATGTGTCAACAATCTACTACCATATTAATTCATTTATAGCACTATATATGTAAGTGATACATGTCATTATTAATTTAAGAAATAACTAAATTAACAAAGAAAAATAATGACAAGCTAGGTCATTTTCAAGGGTGAGTGGGCATAGATACCTAACTTAATAATGCAATTATATTAATGGGAGCATATGGGGCATATGCATATTAATGATGTTTTTTGAGTTGCTTTAAAGTTACTCCACTTCCTTCCTTTTTTCCCCTCCTACTTGCCCTGTTCTTCTGTGCGGTAATTGAATGCGATAAATCATAAATGGTATAATATGACAGTACGTAAGATATGATAAAGTTTGTGGTAAGAATGACCGATGTGGTAGGTTTTGAGAGAAAATGTGAAAAGTGAGGGAGAAAAATGAGGAGAAAGGAAGTTATGATTGTTTGATAAAGTGTGAAATAATATGGTATAATATGAAAAAATTATGGTAAGTGTTGAAAAAAAAAATATGAATGATGCGACATAGAACCGCAGAAAAAAAAAGACATATGTTCATGGTGTCTCTTCTATATAGTATTTCTCACTTTTGATATCCTTTAGATTTTCCCTCGTGAGTGAGGTGGTTCATCACATTGATCAGACCCCCCTTTGAGAATTATGATTGTATGTGCAATGCATATATGAGTTTTGTGTCGTTTAGTTTAATTTCTTATCCCTTTAGAATATTTAATTAATTATACCATAATTAAAGTAATGCTATGTCACTATCAAATTGATGAGTACAACATTTAGAACAATATATTTTCATTTTTGGCAGCTTCAAGGCTAATTAAGTAATATAAATAGAATTTTAACCTAGATTTTTTCTTAATTTAAAAAAAAACTAAAGATAAAATATATTAAAATTGCTAATTAATTTGTGTCAAATTTTAATTGGATAGAAGTGTTTTAACTCAAGATAGTTATTAAATATCATGACTATCTATAATTTATATCTTATGATTTTAAATAAAAATATTTTAGTAATTATATATATTTATTAACTCTAAACGTATGAACTTTATTGACTACATCAACAAATACAAAATTTATATTTTTTACATGTAAGTTTATATATGCGAAAAACTATAAATACAATTTCTTTGTTGCAATTTTTTTTATGTATTGTGTAAATGGTAACATACATCCTTTAAACTAATAAAATATATTTTTTTTAACAGTTCAAAACATGCATAAATATAACATTATAATTTAAATATATTTCAAGATGGTTAATAAATATTTTAATTTAAAACACTTATCATTTTCTTTATTTCGTAATGACCTGAAAACTGAAAAGAAACCCTAAGTATGTCTTTCATTTAATAAATTAATGCAAAACCCCTGATTATGTGCAAATCTATGACAGAGTTAAAGTGAGAAAGTAAAACTATATTACTAAATTGAAACTTTTGTCAGTAATATATACTCCCTATAATAGTAATAAAAGCTAATCACATGTTCCATAAAAAAAAAAAAAGCTAATCACATGTGACAATTTATTAATGGCATTATTAAACCCCAAAAAAGTAGAAAATTTTAAAGCAAGTAGAACCATAAAAACCAAAACTGAAAATGAGTTGGAGAAATTATTTATTCGAAATTATTTATTCATTAAATAAACCTAGAACAAAACATTTAGAGTATTGTGTTGAGTAGTTTTCACAAAAAGATTTTTTGGATTTTTTTCCTATTTTGAAAGTGAAATGGTAAACCTAATATTAAAATATTCTATTTTAAAGTTAAATTTATTTATTTCGTATGTTTTATATGTGTTTTTTGTTTTGTTTTTCATGTTAAAGGAAACAGGAATGGTCACAAAGTGACACACGCTACCGCTCACCTGTAGCCTATTCGATCTTCTCACTATTAGAATATGGACTGAAATTGTGCCGCCATATACTCTCGAATTATTAGCATATGATGATTGCTATGCTTGTGAAATAATGAATAAGTGCGAAAGTATTCCTAAAAAAAATATTACAAAACATTAAAAAAAATTGTCTCAGAAAAATTAATCAAATTTTTCCAAAAAAGTCCTAGCCAATCGCATCATTAATAAATACGCTTGTAAAAAAAAAATGAGAAAAAGAAGGACGGCAGTCGGCACGTGGGATCCACATTGAATCCGATAGATAGTGGGAAGCCTCAGCCAACTGAGGAGTGAGGACACAGAGAATGTGATCCATATGATCATCTTCCAAATGCACTGGAAATTTGACCTTTAAGTTAGTTACTATAATAATAAATTCATTTTTAATTTATTTACTTATTAATTGTGTTGTTATTGGTTTGCCAACAACTCCTTGAGGTGGCATTGGCAAGTGACAATCCTTGGGATCAAAAGTAGTTTGAATTCATGGTGTAAAGAAAAAGAAAAATTCGGAACAATTATTAAATTAGTATTTTTTTTTTCAAGTTTTATAGCATCCGTAATTGTGAGCATGAGTTATACTCACTAGATGAGGTGGAAGCAGTATGATCCACTAGAAAAGTTAAAGTTAGACTCTCCATATTAACTTGCTTTCCAATAGTGAATACGAGTTTGATTACAATGTTATAAAAAGTGTAGGTCCTACATTTAATAATTTAAATACAATGCAACAGAAATTTAAAAAAAGAGAAAAAACTGTCGAAAATCTCGTCTTCGTCCTTACACAGCAAGCACAAGTTCGAAGTATTCGATCTCACTATCAACACTCGTCCTCGTCGTTGCAGTGTCTTTCTCATCCATGTCCATACTACTTCAGCACTGTATCACTCTCAAACTCGCCGCTGCAATAACTCTTATCTCTACAATATATTTACTTCTTTTCTCTCTTCCTCCTCCCCACCTTCCAGGAATATATTTTACACAATATATATATATACATTGTCGTGAACATTGCTATGAAACAAGTTGCATGGTTTATGTCTGTTGCACAAGTTGCTCACTTGGAAGAGTTTGTAAGGCAAGGATTGTCGGATATACAAATATGTTAGGTTTTGGCACCCTTTTGGTCCCGTCATCTCTTTATCGATTTAGTAAGGATAATCCTTAACGCAAAAGATCAATTGAGATGGGTATTTTAAGTTTGTCTGAATTAATTTTGGGTCTTTGACTTTACTAAATGATCATACAATTAATCTACAAAGTCTTTTTAAAGAAAGAAGCAAAAGAGAAGTATCTCTTATAAACTTATCAGATTGTATGTGACAAAGAGCTAATAAGTGAGTTTGCATTTACTAGTAAAGTAGTAGTTAGGATAGTTGGCTACTGCCCCATCTTTTAAACTCTATTGGTGATTAAATTTTGATGGAAATCAATATATATAAAAGGTTTCCGATTCAAACCTTTCCCATCTCTTAAGAATAGATTTTACGTGCGCGCGTACACAGACATATGTGTATGTATGTATGTGTATATATAGTGTGTGTATTGTCATGAACATTGTAATAAAACAAGTTGCATGTTTTATGTCTATTGCACAAGTTGCTCACATTGAAGAGTGAGGCAAGGATGGTCGGATATACAAACATGTTAGATTTTTGGCACTCTTGTGGCCTTGTCATTTCTCTATTGATCTAATTAATAAGGATGTTCTTGAATTTAAAAGGTCAATTGAGACGAGTATTTAATTTTGTCTGAATTAATTTTGGGCATTTGACTTTAATAAATAATTATATAATTAATCTACAAAGTCCTTTTTAAGAAAGAAGCAAAGGGAAGTATAACTAATTAAACTCAAGATATCAAATTTTATGAGAGGAAGAACTAACAATAATTGGTTTTGACTATTACCTCATCTTTTAAAACTATATTAATGATTAAATTTTAATTTTTTTGTATATAAAAATGTTGGAATTATGAGTCATGTACAAAATATTTAGGGATTAGATCATGCACCCAAGACCATGAAGCACCATGATCCTGCTACTCATCTAGTTTTTGTTTTGGGCTCCTTTAATTTTGTTTGATTTGATTTTATCAGACTTGAGCTGAATGTTAGATTTAGGCGGAAATCATAAAAGAAGATAGTCTCAGGTGTATTATCTAATTTTACGAAACATTTCAATAGGGCTCCAGATGCCTCTAATAGGGCCCACTATTGTACCGATTTGCCAAAGTGGATAGGGATGTTTTTGACAAACTTCACAAGGGTGCAAGTGTACCAATATGCATTTGGTGAATCAGCTCATATAACAGTGTAGATTTTGGCAAATTTCCTCAAGATTTGACATCCCAAAACCATATTGATGTGATCAACCACAAGCTTATCTTAGCTATTAATTAATCTTGGGATGCAGACTAAGGAATGAATCAAAACTACTACATTCAATACTTGATTTGTCATTTTTCTGATCAATACATCAGGGTTGAGATTCACTGAATCATCATTAATATGAACATAAATTTTGACACAAATTCGAATTTTAGCTTTATTTCTTCAACTTTGAAACTTCGATAAGAAAATTCAGGCCCTATTGTTAGTCATACATTGTAAGACATATGTTACGATTTATGTCGATCTTGAACACGTGCACATCTTCATTAATTAACCAAGTTTGCATGGGAATAGATTTTCAAGTAAAGGAGACTTGACGCATCTATAGTATATAAATGTGGGTCATACGCGGCTAAAAATATGTGTATTATCAATCATTTCTTTCCAATCAATTTAAAATAGTTGGAAAAATCAACCATTTTAGCAACGATTTCATATTTCAACTATTTTTTTAAAATTTCAATGGGAAAAAAGGTTAGAAATTCCAATCACTTTTGCTAAAATGGTTAGAAATTTTTCCTACCATCCTTTTTCCTACTATTTGAAATTGGTTGGAAAAACGGTTAGTAATCCAGCCATTTTTCCAACTATTTAAATTAATATTGGTGCTTAATAGTTTGATTAGGCTAGTTGATTAGAGTGTGATTACAGAATCTTCATCATATTGGTGTTTCCATTACAACAAGAAAACAACACATGACATGCATATAGTAGTTCTTCAGCACTCATACCTAGCAAAAGCAATAGAATATTACAGCAAGAAATTCTGTGTAAGAAAAGATGGCTTCTTGTTGACATCTTCATTTATGAATCTTACTAGTTAGCTGGATTGATCTTCACTAAATATTCCTTGGGATGACACAAAGTCCTTACTGTTTTCTAGCTATTTCTTGGCTGTTTTATTCTTGCTTTATATCTCATAGTATTAGAAATGAGCTCATAAAAAGGCACCTCAGTTTCAAAGGCATATTTGTTTTGAATTTTTCATAATAATCTCTTATAAAAAAAAGAGATTCGATTATGGGTATTTGATCCGACTCAAACCAAGCCCATGGTATTTGACTTGCTCAGACCGAATTATTGTTAACTAATTAAATATGACTTATGTGACAAAATAGAGGATGTTGATAGGTGTTGTAATCTAAGATATTTTTTAATTAAATATTTTTTCAAAAAATTATTTATAATTAGCGAGATTAGCCCATTTTATTCTATCAATTGGTAGAAAGTGGCAACGAGCACAAAAATAGCACTGGCCCGAAATTGAAAAAGGGAAATGATAAAAGTCTTGTGCAAGACACATATTTTGTGTCTTGTCATTATAGAAAACCTATATATTTGTGAATTAAATTGGAAAAAAGTTACATGATTGACTTCTATAACTATAATAATATATATAAATTGTATAAAATCACACTTTTATCCATATTTTTAAAAATTTACAAAAAAGCATCTAAAATATGCCCAACGGATGGGGTTCATTCGTTAGGGTGTCAATTTTAATTGTTGGCGTAGCCAACACATTCCAAGCTTCTTATAATTGATAATTAATAGTATTTGTCAAAAAAATTGGGGTTAAAAACGATAATAAGTATTGATTTTATAAGGGAGAAGACATCTAAGGAGTGTCTTGGGGCAAAACACTTATCATCACCCATTGAAAAATGACGTAGCACATAACATCAAACCCCACATAAAAAACAAGAAGTCCAGAAAATATACCAAAACCTATAGAGCTAAACCCTGACAATGTGCCAAGAACTATTTATAATTTTTTACATCAACTTTTTTTAGTAATCATGATTATCAATATAAAAAATTTAGCTTTCATCCATCACAGCAATAAATACAAATAAATATACTATAATCGAAGCAACTATATACATTAATCAACAATATTCCGCTTGGATTTTAATAATTAAATTTTAACAATAATGAATAAAAATATAATATTATACACAATATTAGATTTATAAAATTTAATTATAATATTTTCTTTAATTTAATATATAATAATATTTATAACTTTTTACATCAACTTTTTCAATAATTATAAGAAGTTTAGCTTTCATCAGTCACACCAATAAATACAAGAAATATTCTAATCGAAGCAACTACATTAATAAAAAATATTCCACTTAAATTTTAATAATTAAATTTTAAAAATAATAAATAAAAATATTATACAGTATTATATTTATAAAATTTTAATTATAACATTTTCTTTAATTTAATATATAATAATATAATTTTTATTTTGCTATACACTTTTAATGCACATATTTCCCCAATACTCATATGGTCATATCATTCTTTAAGATGTATGCAGAAGTGACTTGTGGATCATGCATTCTCATTTCTCATGCAGGCACAGAATATCCTCCGCATATCCGGTGAATCACAAACATTGCAATATCATAGCTTCCATAACCTTATAAAATAGATGCAAGGTGGAGCACTAATTAAAAGAAAAAAAATATAATATGCAGGAAAACGTGAGAAGGCTGCGTATGGAAAAGTTGCATTTTCTCAATTTACGTTCTAATACTTTATGGTTTCATGCTCATTGTTTTCCATTAGTTCTATGCCCTTATATGTAAAACTTTGATTTCTGTACTATCAAAGTGGTATTAGTTAGTTGTACGTACGTAGTTTAACCATATATATGATCCAACGAAATGATGAGCTATAGTTTGTTAGATTGATGCGTCAAGTCCAAATTATGAGTTTGGGATGGTTTGAAATATGGTTAAGAGCAACACGGATGAAATCATAATTAACATGGGTCGTTTTGCAGATAGAGCGAGGAAAACGAATGATCACAAGGACTAAATCTTAGTTGACACGAAAAGATTAGCTACAGTTTGTTGGGCCGTTGATGTGTTGCGGAAAAATTCTTAGTCAATACTGGTCATGTTGCGGTCACATTCTAGCAGTGTTGGTTTATGGTGTTTTCGAGTCTTGTTTTGATATGTTTTGCTAATTTGGGTTGATTTTAGATTCTGTTGTTGTTTTATGGCATTGCTTGGTGGCGATCGGTCCAATGGACAACTTCCTGGAAAATGGTTGAGTATATCTATCCAATGGACCGATATGTATGTTGGATATCCATTGATGAGCATATATATCTTAACCAATGACTTTGTAGTTATATATTATAGGGGGCGTTTGGTATGTGGGAGTTGGGAGGTGGGAATAGGAATACATAAATAGATAATACAACCCCCATGTTTGTTTTATGTGAATAAAAAAAATGAGGAATTGGGAATGAGAATAGAGACTCTCAACTCCCACCAATCTATTACCAGGGGGAGGGGTGGTAATTCATATTGGGAATTCATAAATCATCTTAACTACCAATATTGTCCTCGTACTTAATTAATATTACAAATACTACCTCACTCTATTCAAATTAATCAAGGATATTTTAGTAAATGTGCATTTATTCCCAATTCCACCTCTACTTTGAATTACCATGCATGTAACAAACAAAGAGTTTGGGAGTTCATAAATTCATTCTTATTCCCATTCCACTATTGAATTCCCATTCCCATTGCTAATTCTCATTCCCATTCCCATTCCCATTAGATACCAAACAGGCCATTAGTTTAAGTTAGAAAAAGTATGTAGGTGGAGAGAATAGAAGGACAAGAGTTGAGGAGCATGCCTGCATTAATGTATGATATGGAAGATCCACTGGCATTGTGTTTGGATATGATATGCCCCTAGCTAATTGCTCTTTGAAATATCCCTTCAAATTTCGAGGTATAAAGTAGCTAGCTAGCTAGACAAGTATAAATATGGCAATGAACTTAGTCTCTAGTTTCAACTCAATCAATAGATCAGTGGTGCAGTACTAATGCAGGTTTCAGAAGATAGATGTATACAATTAATGGATTGACAGAGTTTGAGATGAGGTGAATGGCAGTGCAATTTTCCTTTGGCCTATACATGCATGTCAGGCCTATCCAAATGCCATCCATATTGATCCATGCATGCATTGATTATTTCTTCTTATATGCCAAAGGAGAATTGCCCTGTCATTCGCTGCCTCATCTGTTATTTCTCCACCTCCCCTTCTTTTTCCTCATTTTTCTTAAAAGCTACTATTGTTTAAAGATCGAATGCCTAATGGCGCGTTTGGTTATTTTCCAGAGTTTTTTCTGGGAAAGTTTTATATGGAAAAGTTTTTTATGAGAATATTTCACTGTGTTTGATTTACATTTGAATCATGGGAAATTTTATAGGAAAATTTTTACAAAGTTTGGTTAGATTTGTATGTTTCTTGAAAAAGTTTATGTCAAATGTCAAAACTACGTACCCTTATTTATGAATTTATCTCATGGGTGATGATAAGTGTCTTGCCCCAAGACACTCCTTAAATGTCTTCTCCCTTATAAAATCAATACTTATTATCGTTTTTAACCCCAACTTTTTTGACAGATACTATTAATTATCAATTATAAGAAGCTTGGAATGTGTTGGCTACGCCAACAATTAAAATTGACACCCTAACGAATGAACCCCATCCGTTGGGCATATTTTAGACGCTTTTTTGTAAATTTTTAAAAATATGGATAAAAGTGTGATTTTATACAATTTATATATATTATTATAGTTATAGAAGTCAATCATGTAACTTTTTTCCAATTTAGTTCACAAATATATAGATTTTCTATAATGACAAGACACAAAATATGTGTCTTGCACAAGACTTTTATCATTCCCCCTCATATTTTTCTAACCAATCATGGGAAAGTTGACCAACTTTATCAGGAAACTAGATCAACCAAACACACCACAAGTGATATATATTGGAGTATGAGATTTATCCTTTCTACTAGAATTTGAATTTTAGCGGTCATAATTTTTATGGTTGGAAACTAGACTACTACTTAAGAACTAGTGTTTACTGCTAGATCTCTGTTGAATCTAATATGGTAATATCTGTCACTTTACAATTTTAACGCACAATTAATGATAATTTTTTCAAATTTACTTATTACTTTTATAATTTTCAATACAATTATATAACTAACATAGAAACTTAACTTTTACTTTTACCATTTAACAATATAATTATCATTCTCAATACTATTTTCTTAAAATCTTCCTAAACCTCTAAGGGCCTGTTTGGTGAGCAAAACAGGAATGTAATTGAGTAGGAATGAGTTCTAGTTCTTGTTTTTTCTGTTTGGAGAAAAGTTTCTGGAATGGAATTGCAATCCCTAGGGATTTGCTATTCCTCCCAAATAGGGGGATTAGAAACCTCCCAAATGTGGGGGGAATAGGCTATTCCTTTTCTTTCACAACAACAAAACCAATAATAATAATAATAATAATAATAATAATAATAATAGTAATAATAATTATTATAATTATAATTATAATTATTAATAATAATAATTATGATTATAATTATTAATAAATATTATTATTATTAATAATAATTATAATTATAATTATAATTATAACTATTAATAATAATTATAATAACAATAATTATTATAAATGTAAATACTAATAATTATTACTAATAATGAATTATTAAATGTTTTTAATTAATATTAATTTATAATAATTAGTAATTTAGTAATATGAAAATTAGTAATTAATAATTAATAATTAATAATAAACATATATATTAATAATTAATAAGTAATTATTATAATTAGTTAATCATAATTGATTATTATTAATAATTAATAAATAATTATAATTATTAATAATTAATAATTAATATAATAAAATTACTAATTGACACAAATGTCAAAAATTAAAAATTAATTAATTATTATTATAGTTAATTATTTTCCATTGATAATAATTATTAATTAATAAAAAATAATAATTTATAATTTATGGTAATAATATTATTAATTAATATATAATAATAACTAATTAATAATTGATAATTATTAAAATTTTATTATTGTCATAATGATGATAATAATAATAATAATAATAATAATTATTATTATTATTATTATTATTATAACAAATACTGTGACTATAGTTTTAATTACATTCCACTGCTCACCAAACACTTTCATTTCAGGGTTCTAATTCCATACCCAACCCCCTAGGATTCTAATTTCATACCCAACTCATTCCACTTTTCTCTCCAAACAAGCCCTAAATTGACAATTATTAAGGAATGAAGGGAGTGACTAATACTTTAATATAAATTTCTCATATTGAGGAAATTAACAGCAAAATCAAATAACTAGCTCTAAACTAACTCAACACTTGTGGATTAGTTGGTAATCTTTTTTTTTTTTTGAAATAAAAGTCGGTAAAATTTCATTAAGAGCATATGCAATGCAAAATTCCATCAATGGAATTTTGCTTTTCTCTCTCCCAGTTGTCACACTCTCTCTTATTTTTTTTCTCATTCCTTTGAGTTCTGGAACTCTGCAGAGTTCCAGTACTCAAAAGAATGAGAAAAAAAGTAAAAGAGAGAGTGTGCCAACTGGGAGAGAGAAGATCAAAGTTCAACCGATTGTGTTCCACATTGCGTATGTTCCAAAGGATCAAACAAGTACACCAGACAAAATCAGGAATTTAAAACAATGGACGGAGTTTCCCAGGTGTGCGTCTCTTCCGAATGTAAGGACAGATAAAACTTTGCTAATTTATGCGCCTCTTCATTTGTGTCGACCTTCTTGTCTAGTTAATTTCTATGCCTGGTTTCATCCCCATTTCCGATGGACTTCCTCATAAGCCCTCAATAGTTTGATTCTGCCCAACTTCCCAGAATTCAGCCTGTCCACAACTGCTTTTGCATCAATCAAGATTCTCAACTCGTTGTTTTCTCCTACCGTCCCACTCAAATCCAAAGCCAAATCTATACCCTTTAATTCTGCCACTCCCACTTCCAGTTGATCGCCACACTGCGCCCTATAGCCCGTAGGAATGATCTGTCCCCTCTCCTTACCACGTATCCCATCGCCAAACGCCCTGGGTTATATCAATGGTCACGTCACAGTGGATGTTCACTCTACGAAAGACTTCTCTTCTTGCAAGTTGCTTTGTTTCATATTGTCGAAGTTATGGTGGGTGTTTTCTTTGAGAAATGCATCTCGTCCTCGTTCTACTCTTTCAGCAACATAGCTTGAGTCTATCGCTCTGCTTTGCAGAGAAACTCGTTTCGAGCCCTCCATATGCTCCAAATTGCATAGCTTGTGAGCACACAATCAACCTCCCCTAAGTTTTGTAGGACATTCTGGATCCAATCTTTCACATCACTCCCTTGGATTTGCAGAACCTGTAAAAGTCCCAATTTTCCCCAAATTTCCTCCACCCATTGGCACCCCAGGAAGACATGCTTCACGTCCTCTATCCCTATTTGGCAAATAGGACAAATTTTAGTATCAACGCACTTCCACCTGTAGAGATTGATGTTCTTTGGTAGCGCCCCTCGAATCATTCGCCATAGTGTGGTTTTGATTCATGGGTGCATTCACTGCATTGGCAGGTTCCAAAGTGTTTTCCACGTACCCTTAGAGTTGTTTGTTGATGGGGAGTCCCAGTTTGCACTCATTGCCACTTCGCACTGTGTATTCGTCATTATTGGTGTAAATCCATCGGGGGATATCCTCACTGTTGGTACTAGGTAGGGCGATCGACATAATTTGAGTTGCTATGTCCCTGTCAAACCATTGATGAATCTTTGCAACATTCTAACTGCCTTGCTCCTCCTCCACCATCAAATCTTTAACTTTGGTGTCCTCCTCTCCTTCTGGTGTGCCCCCCAGAAGTAACTACCCTCGTTACTAACCCATTTGTCTTTCCATATCCTCACTTGTTCTCCATTCCCTATAATCCATCCAATCTCTTTCTTCAAAAGGTCTCTCCCCGCAATGATGCTTCTCCATACAAAACTTGGCTGAAAGCCCTCCTTTGCATCGAGCACATGCCCTCGATTGTTCATGACTCTGCTTGTTAGGGAGTTGGTGTGTGTTAGCAGCCGTCTTGCCCGTCTTGACAACATAGCAATATTAAAACACACTCCGTGTCCCTGAAGCCAAGCCCCCAACCTGTTTGTCTTTGCACGCCTCTTCCCATCTTACCCAGTGAACTCCCCTCTTGTCTATGTCTCCTTTCCACCAGTACCTCCCCATATAACTTCGTATATCCTCATGGAAAGATGAAGGTAGCTTAAAAAGGCTTATCACATATGTTGGGATGACACGAAAAACAACTTTGATGAACACTTTTTGTAACGCCCCTTTTTTTTTCTAGTAGGGGAATTACATCGCCAGGGCCCCTGTTAGATCCCCTAAGGCTAACCTAAACAACTAAAAAGTCACAAATTTTTTTTTTTCGTTTTGACCTGGAGAAAAAAAATCGACAGAGTTTCCCCTGCAATATAGACTATCCCAAAATACACAAACTGTAATTACAAACCTGCAAAAACAGTTTAACAAAATTCCAGTACAAAAGGAGGCAACAAGCCCAGACCACACGCCCATTCACAACCACAACCAACATCCATAACCAGTTCTATCTACATGAAACACACACAACATTTATTTATGCACAACTAAGTCCATTGCTTCCCAACCACCTCAACTTGCACCAACAGAACACTTACTCTTCAGTTATCACTTGGGGGACCTGAAAAAGGAGGTAAGTGGGGGTGTGAGCAAACCACGCGCTCAGTGGATAACTCCTCTCCAAAACAAAACCAGTGTACAAGATATAACAATAATAATACACCGAGCCACATAAATATTTAATACTTATATTATCAACACTTAACATGCGGGGCGGTTAACTGCTCCTAAGTTTGCATACAAAAGTAACAGTCAAACAGGGCCACAATTAAACAGGGTCACCATCAACAGGCTTACTTACAGTCTAAGTTACAGGGTCTGTCACCTGGTTCCGCAACTCCAAAGGGTTATGTTCGACTACTCCCCAAATATAGAAATTCGTAGACATTTTAAAAAAGAAGGTTGATAAAAGAAAGGTCCGATAAAAGACCTTGTAAATAAAATTAATAGTTTTGCCGTAGTGGCACAAGGTAATCAATAAGTTCATAGCCAGGAATAAGCCAGTAAATGATTCTCCTTCTTTTCCTTTGATAAAATACACGTACTATAGTGAAAACCATTTTCAAGAACCAACAATTTAGTATAACCTTTTTCCTTCCTTTCTTTATACGAAAATATCAATACCATGGGCGTAGGGTACCTTCAGCACTCTCCAGTCGGGGCCGGTTTCCCCTTATAATCGTTAGCTTCCCGGGAAATTTCTAACGTCGATGGACTTTGTATACCTAGTCGATTTGGTACCCCTTTACAGGGGGTAACCCGACTTTCCAATTAGTCCACCTATTCACCTAGTGCAATACTCCTAGCCCGAAAACCATTTCAACCAGCTTACAAACTTGCCAAATCATTCTCACGTCAAATCTAGTCCAAAATAGCCAACTTTCAACCAAACTTCCACATTTGAACTAATTTTTAAATAAATTCAATAAATAAGTTTAGTATGCCAACGTATATAATTTTAAGAAATATTGTTCAAGCGTAAAAATAAAAATAAAATAAATAAAACCTCAATTTTTAACCTTTTGTCAGACATATAATAGCCAAACGCTAGTTTGTACTTTCCAGTAATATGAAACATATATTGGAAGCGATTTTATAAACAACTATAACACAACCAGTACATCAAACACTATATTATACAAGTAACATAACCAAGTAGCATATATTCGTAATCTCAACCTACAAGGGTCAAACAATTAGGACAAGTATACTCCATCTTAAAAATTATTATCTACTACCCGTGCAACTTATACGAAAAAAGAAATAATAGTATGGCTCCAATAAAATTTATTCTCACTTCTATATACATCCACTAGTTCAATACCAATTCCATTTCACAAAGACAACATAATCGAGTAATTTAGCTCCAACCTCCCTCTTCACATAAATATAGCTTTACAACCCTCCCCGACACTCAAAGTTCAAACCCAAAATTTGCCAACTACCAACTCGATTTCAATAATAATTTCAACCATTCTACTCTAGCTAACTAGGTTTGAAACACAATTTAAATTAGTAATAGGTAGATTAAAGTTACCCACTTCGGAGAGTTGTGCTGTTTCTTGTATCCGGGCTTAACCGTACCGCTCCTGGACCCAAAATTTACCTTCCACGATTCTTAGTCCGACTTGCTGTACATCAAATTCACCATTATCTTCTAATTCCATAAAAATAAGATAGGAGACCTAGGGTATACGACATAATACCTCCCTGACTTTTGCGGTATCCGTCAACTACACTGATTTCCCAACTTTCAACTTCCCTTTTATACGTGAACCTGCCAGAATGGGTAATCTCAGTACCTAATACACCCCCAAATTCACCGCAAAAATCTCAACAAAACTCACCGTTTATACCTTATCGGTGCCGGCGCCGATACTCCCTCTGTTGTCGTTAAGCCTGTCTCTCAGTTTATTTTTGTCCTCCTCCTTTCTAATTCAAGCTGGGTAAGAAGAAGAGAGATTTGGATTATTGGTACTGAAAGATGGAGAATTAGGGATTGAATTTTTGGGTATTCCGTTGGATTTGATTGGCTCAAAGACAAGCAATATTTTTCTTTTGTTAGGTTGCACCGTCTGGATTGTAGAAGAAAAGAAAGGGTGGAGTCTGAATAGTGAGAAATTAGGAAGCATGAGGTGTTGAGTGAAGGGAAGGATGAGAGGTGTTGAATGTCAAGTAAGCCACGCACAAGCAAGGACAAGGGGAGTTGAGGATTGAATTCAATCAGGCCCTAATTTGTGCCCCTGATTGGATTCTTTCCCCCCTTTCCTTTCCCTTTTTCTTTTCTTTTTCTCAAAGAAACTTAGTTAGCATCTAATTTAAATTAAATTAGTACATTAACCTCACTTAATTTCCACACTCACGCCAATTAGCACGACAAACATAATAGCCAAATAAACTCCACATACGAAGCAAGTATTCTAACTATACAATTAGCAACAATAATTAGGATAGTTAATCTAAATAAAATACTTAAAAACCTCTGGTCTTACACTTTTCGTCCTGCTTGGGACACAAATTTTTCTTTCCATCCGTTTGCCTTTTCACATATTCTCCTCTTCAGCTCCTCAAATATAATTTTTGTTGACTTTCCAATCAGAACCGGTTGTCCCAGGTTCTTTTTTCTTTTCCGGCATCTCCCTCATGCCAAGTATCCTCAGCAACCTATCTTTCGTAGTCCTATCCACATTTGTACTGAAGAAAATTTTCGACTTGGCCAAGTTTATTTGTTGTCCCGACAAATTCTCATACTTATTTAGGATCCCTTGGAGTGCTCTGATCTCAACTTTCTTAGCCTTTAGAAAGAATATACTATCATCAGCAAATAGCAAGTAAAACACAGAGGGTGCTTGTCCACAAATTCTGAGCCCACTCATATCCTTGGCCATCACTGTTTGGCCGATCATCACGCTTAACCATTCTGTGACCCACAGGAAGAGGTACAGAGCCAACGAGTCTCCTTGCCGAACTCCCCTTGAGGGGATAACACCTCCATCCCGCCTCCCATTTTTGGCTAAATGTAAATGTATTTTCTCTACACAATCGCTCTTGCTGTTTTACATTTTAAAAATATTCATTTCTAATTCAACTTTTTTGAGCCAACATGTTCAGAATTTTATGATTAATTAATTTGTTAAAGTACATATTGATTCATCACATATTATGACCTTCAAGCCAATCAGTCTCTTTCGTTCTAAATTTCAAGGCAAAAAGACCCCATGAAAATAAATTCAAATTACATGCGAAAGCAACAATGACAATGGACTTCTTCTTCCTGGCCCAAAACAATAAATCCACCACAACACCCACCTCCAAAAAAATAAAAAAAATAAAAGAATAAACGTAATGACAATTGACAAGGACTGGAACGACGTCGTGTCGGTTTGACCTTGCTTCCCTAGGAGGCTAGGACCATATCTCTGATTTTAGTGATTTCAAATGCCAAATAAAATAAAAAAAAGAAAAGAAATATTATTTTAGTCTCTCAATTTCCGCCTCTCTGTAAAGTTCACATTTCAAATTTTTGATTTGAAGCAAACCAAAACCTCCCTCATTCTCAATTAGGAAAAGCAGCACATAAACCTTCAACCCAAGTGGAACTTCCCCAAATCTCTGTAAGTGTTTCTTCCCCAATTTCTTCGATTTAATATGTTTTCTGTTCGTGTTTAGCAGCAAATTCATCTAAAGTTTCGATCTTTAATCATACCCAGATCGTTTTTTGGGTCTCAAAATGGAGATAGCTACTGGCCCGATTGCTTCTTGTTCAAAAGAACACCAGAAAATCTATCAACAGTGGTTTTCTGTTGCTGATTCAGGTAGCATTTCTTTACCCTCTTGTTTTCGGGCCATATGTTGAATGTGGGTTCTTCTGCTGATGCTTATTGTTTTCTCCAAATTTGTGTTTATGGTTTTGGGTTTCAGATGGAGATGGTCGTATCACTGGGAATGATGCTACCAAGTTCTTCGCCATGTCCAATTTGTCTCGATCCGAGCTCAAACAGGTTGATAAGCTATATAGTTGATTGCTTTCTCTGTGTGTTTAGGGTTTAAGTTTAAGGGTTTAGTTGAGAACTTGTTTGAATGAGCTTGCTGTAGTGATTTGCATTCATGTTTATGCTGATTGTAAGTATTTGAGCTGGTTGGACGATCTAAGCGTTTGTTTAAGTGGGTTTTGTGGGATTTCACTCATTTGTGTGATTGTATGCTGCAAAGTCTAGATTGTTTGTTCTTCTGGGGTGGTAATTCTTTAGGAGTTGTGGCAGCGCAATTTGATCGATTGTAGTAGAGCTCTATGTATGATGATAGAGTAACTAGTTTGGAAATGGGTTTGGGATTTGATTTACCTGTGTAATTGTCTACTGCGAAGACTAGATTATCTATTCTTTGGGGATGGTCATTTCTTTCAGAGGTGTAGAGGCAACACCTTTCTGCTTGATTTTTCACATACATTTTAGTTTTAGAGATCAAATGTCGTATGTTTTGAATTTAGTTATTGTTGTGGTGCTGTTTGAAAGGTTTGGGCACTTGCTGATACCAAAAGACAAGGCTACTTGGGATTGAAGGAGTTTGTTGCAGCAATGCAGGTTTGCAATTACTTGTTCCTTCTCAATGACATTACTTATGTAGTTTTATGTGCTGATCTTGAAATACGGTTGATGTATGTGTGGAATTGTCTCAACTGAAAGCTTAAACTTGTAGTTGAAGGCCTAATGATGGTTTTATACTCTAGCACTCCTCCTCATGTGAATGCCCTTTGGACTTGAAGCGTGGATGCTGCAAAGCTCCCCTTAACCTTGTGCAAATAAATGTGGGGGCTAATGAGAATCGGATCACCTTGCAGAAATAAATGTGGGGGCTACTGAGAATTGAATATGAGACCTTTAACTCAGTGTAGCTCTGATACCATTTGGAATCATCTCAAGCTAAAGTTAAAGCTAATAATTGAAAGTCTAATGATGGTTTTATACTCTAGCAGTATGGACTATTTGTTGGTTTTGTGTCACTAAAAGAGTTTTTCTCTTTGTTCATTGCAGCTTATCTCCTTGGCTCAAGCAGGACATGAACTGACAGCCGATCTCCTTAGTAATGCTGGTACATGATCCTTCGATTGCTCTCATTTCTCCAAATAAAGACATCGTTAGCCAATTCAAAGATCTGCCTTTGTTTTGCACATCACACTTTTACGTCTTGCACTCTTGTGACCTTTTCTGCCTTGGGTGTTTGTTAAACTTAGTGATAGTCAAAGGGGGAAAAATCGACTCTCTAAGACTAATCTTTTTCCTTGCATTATAGCTGGCATTGAAGACATTCAGCTTCCAGTCATGGAAGGATTGGACACATTGCTAGCTGTGAGTATGACGCCTTTAAGAAATATTCGATTTAGAACCTCCAGCTTTTGTGTCTTATGAATATGCATGTTTCGATTGCAGAAGAAGAAGGCCGTGACAACATATGTTGAACCTGAAGTAAATGGTAATTTGTCTTTGCAAACTTGTAATGAAAATATGCCAAATATTTGGTTATTTCTTATATTTTAATTTTGGATGGTAGGATCTCCTCCATTGAAACCACCATCATCAGCATCAGGTTGGTTTGGTTCAAAGTCATCAAAGAAGGTATGAGTAGCCACATGTTTGATTATTACATACACTTATCCTTCTTTGTCCGTTTTTCCTCCATACAAAGGGATATGTTCGTTTACTGCTAAAAAAATACTTGAAGAATTCTCTGAAGTTTTTCGCCAAGACAAATATAAACACAGTAGTTATTCTTTGCAAGCACTGATGTGAAATGCTTGTTTAGCTATTGCATATTCCTTTGGATGATAAGCAATATGCTACATGCAACCAATAGATATTAATGTTTTCCCGCGCATTTTCCTGAGTATAGGTACCACTTAGTGCGGTGACCTCCATTATTGATGGTTTGAAGAGGCTATACACCGATAAACTGAAGCCATTGGAAACTACATACCGATTTCACGACTTTGTGTCCCCACCTTTGGTGAGTTTACTATAGTTTTTGCTGGTGTTAAATTCATAGGTAGAATACAGAGCAAGTGTTTGTTTGGAATTAGCAGAGCACTAATACTTGTCATATGTTGTTTTGTGCAGACAAGTAGTGACTTTGATGCCAAGCCAATGGTTATGCTATTGGGGCAATACTCTACCGGGAAAACAACATTCATAAAACACTTGCTCAAATGTGAATATCCAGGTAAGATTAGTTTGCATGTTTTCTGCTCATTGCAGTCTAATGATTTTCGACCATTTTGTTGTACCGTTTACTAATGCTTGTTTTTGATACCCAACTTCCTCAATAGGAGCTCACATTGGACCTGAGCCTACCACTGACCGTTTTGTGGTTGTCATGGTAATTCTTCAGTAATCTTAATTGTGCTAGATTCTTCAACAATACTGGTTGGTGCTCATTGGCATTTGCCTTTCTTGTTTATGTGCTCAGAATGGGCCTGACGAAAGGAGCATTCCCGGAAACACTATTGCTGTACAAGCAGACATGCCGTTCAATGGCCTCACAAACTTTGGAGGGGCATTTTTATCGAAGTTCCAGTGTTCGCAAATGCCACATCCTGTGAGTAACACATTTCGAGATTGTTAAACTTGATGTTTTCATTTTTCTAATCGTGCGTTTGGTTGGAAAGTTTTCTTGGGAAAGCTAGTCAACTTTCCCAAGGTGACAAATTTTCGCATGTTTGGTTGTACTAAGTGGATGGGGAAATTTTGATGTGGGGCCCATTGTTTCACTCTCAAGCTCAGTAAAACTTTTTCCCAAGGGGAGGGTAGGGAAAATCTTTCTTAGGAAACTACCAACGCACCCTAAGTCTGACGGGCTTTGATGCATGAACAGCTACTGGAGCACATAACTTTTGTTGACACTCCTGGAGTTCTGTCTGGAGAGAAGCAGAGAACCCAGAGAAGCTATGATTTTACTGGCGTTATATCGTGGTTTGCAGCAAAGTGTGACCTCATTCTTCTCTTGTTCGATCCCCACAAACTTGATATCAGTGATGAATTCAAACGGGTAATCTCATCTCTGCGTGGTCATGATGACAAAATTCGCGTTGTTCTTAACAAGGCCGATCAAGTTGACACCCAACAAGTAAGTTGACTACCAAATCCAAATATCTACATATATATCAGTCCATCGTCTATCAAGAATCGACAATAGTAACTCATTAGTGACTCTAATATTGTGTATTGTAGTTAATGAGAGTTTACGGTGCACTCATGTGGTCACTTGGTAAGGTCCTAAATACTCCGGAGGTATCTCGCGTTTATATTGGGTAAGTAATGCTTAACGATTTTGGTCCTTGTTACGAGTGTATTACATGAGCAAGTGTTATAGTAACCTGGATTATAACATTAAGAACATTGCTAACCCTTTTTACATGTTTCGGTGACAGTTCTTTCAATGATAAGCCTATAAATGAAGACTCGGTTGGTCCGATGGGAAGGGATCTATTTGAGAAAGAGCAAAATGACCTTCTTGCTGACTTGAAGGATATCCCAAAGAAGGCTTGTGATAGAAGGGTATATCGTCTTTTTTCTTTACCTTGTGCTCCTTTGTAGCTACTTAACTTTCTGTAATCTTGTGACTAATTAGTAATACATTTAACCTTGCAGATAAATGAGTTTGTGAAACGTGCTAGGGCTGCTAAGATTCATGCTTACATAATTAGTCATCTGAAAAAGGAAATGCCTGCAATGATCGGGAAGAATAAAGCTCAGCAACGCTTGATCGACAACCTTGAGGACGAGTTTGCCAAGGTTAGTCTTTCTTCCTATTGATTAATTCTAGATTTTTCTAGTTGGGCACCTTGTTTGGCAACCACCAGTTTGCTGTTAGCTGCTTGAATTAGCTGTTACCCCTGTCGAATACTATTTGGTTATATGTTTGGATTAGCTGTTTGCAGAAAGTGCTTGGTAAAATTAGCTGTTTGTGAGAGGCTATTCCAAAAACTACTTGAAACAGGCTTTTTTTAGTCCTAAAAGCTAATATAAGAAGCTAACAGTCTTAAGGCCAAAGAGCTCTTTCCCAAACACCCCTAGGATTGATTGGAGCTTAGCATTAGCTAATACTCAAACTAATCCTCTAGCTCGATCTGACCATGGCGCGAATCAGCTAAAAAGACTGATGCTTAGTATGTGAAATTTTTTGTGAATCAGGTTCAAAGGGAATTTCATTTACCAGCTGGAGATTTCCCCTATGTTGAGCATTTTAGGGAAGTTTTGGGCGGCTATAGCATTGACAAATTTGAGAAATTGAAGCCAAAGATGATACAAGTGGTTGATGACATGCTTGGTTATGATATCCCAGAGTTGCTCAAGAACTTCAGAAACCCGTATGAGTGAGTTGACGACAAGCTTGGGTGTAATATCCCAAAAGGTTGCTCAGCAACTTCAGAAACTTAAATGGAGGGAATCGAAGCGAGGTTTGTTGTTGTAGATAGTCTTTTGATGCATTTTTGTTTTCCTGGTATTGTTCAGAGGAGTTTACAAATTACAATCCCATTTTTGGTTACTGGCAATTCATCCTAGTTGCATGTTTCATCAACTGATGACCATTCATTTTGTGAAGGGGTTGATAAACAATGTGATTTGAATCTATTTGTTATCTCATTCTCAATGTGTTAAGTCTAGTTTTTGATATGTTATATAAATGGTGATTACTCCATTATATTACTGTGATATATAATTAAGACTTATCACATCATTACAGGAAGGATTTAAGGCTTAAAAACCACGGGAAAGAAAGCCTACAATACTTATGAAAGTATACTGCAAGTTATTTCTTTGATCAAATGCACACAGGCACACAGCACACATGCAAAAAAAAAAAAAAAGAAAAGAAAAAAAAGGGAAAAGTTGTTATCCAATGAAGAAAATTGTGGGTCTTGGTGGGTCCATGATTTCTACAGTGCCTTCAAGCATCTTAGCCACCTTCCCCATGGAAGGCCTCATCTCAGGCTTCTCTTGTAGGCACCACATTGCAGTTTTCACCATCCGATCCACCATCTTAAGATGCACCTTATTGTCGAAAGAATCCTTGATTTGACCATCCAATATTTCGTCGATTCTTCGTTCTTCAATCGCCATTTCGAACGCCCACTTAGGAAAGTACCAATCCTCACTCGGTATGGCGGAAGGTCCGGGCATTGTGTTTCTTTTCCCTGTAACAATCTCTAATAGCACCATCCCAAAACTGTACACATCGACTTTTGAAGTTATGGAGTCGTTTTTAGTCCACTCTGGGGCTAGGTAACCCCGGGTTCCTCTAATGCGAGACCTGGTGACCAGCTGTTCCTTTTTCCTTAGCTTCGAGAGTCCGAAATCAGCAACTTTGGGGCAGAAGTCGTCCCCTAGGAGGATGTTCTCGGGTTTGATGTCACAATGTAGAACCCACTCTAAACACTCCTCGTGTAAGTACGCGATCGCCCTTGCGACTCCAAGGGCAATCCTGTACCTAATACTCCAATCGAGCAAGGGCTTCTGCTCGATGCTGGGTTCTGAGTCCTTCATCTCTCCACTACTGTCTATATTCGTATTTGAACCACTACGACGTGGTCTAAAGAGATACTCATTAAGTGATCCATTAGAGACGTGCTCATAGATCAGAATCCTCCTGCCCTTTTCGTTACAGAAACCCCACAACCGGACCAGATTGAGGTGGTGCATTCGGGCTATGATCGTGACCTCGGCCCAAAACTCAGTGTCGCCACCACTCACATCTTTCAAGCACTTGACCGCCACAGGCCGCCCATCCTGGAGCTTCCCCATGTAAACATCACTAAAACCCCCCTTTCCGATCAGGTTCTCCTCGGAAAAATCCTTGGTGGCTGCCCTGATCTCGGCATAGCTGAACCTCTTGGGCCCGGCCGTGGGCAATAGCCCGAGACCAAGGGTCCGGGCCATGTCCCGGTACTTAACGTACCGCTTAAGGAAGGCCCAAAACAAGAGCACCCCACTGGCGATCTCGACAGTAAAGAGGGCCGTTATGATGATTATGTTTCGGGCCGTCTCCTTGGACTCTTTGGGCGGGTTGGGCAGCCCGATCTCAACGGGGCACATTGTGGTCAGCACGTCTGCCATCCCCGTGAAGTTCGAAGGGGTTTGTTCGGATTGATCCACCCGTAAATAAAACACGGTCTCATCCCCGGGGGACCAGTACCCGTATAGCAACCTATCGAGCTGGAGCACGCAGTAGCCCGACCCATCGTACTTAAACGCGAACCCGAGACATCTCGGGTTCGCTAAGCATCGGGATTGGCACTGGTTGAAGTTAGGGATCTTCAAATCGGTCTGGTTCGACCCGCCCGTGTAATTCACGTAATCGAGCCGGAGAAACTTGGTTTTCCCAGGATCCGACATTCTGATCTTAGGCTGGCAAGACCCGGGCTCGGCCAAGCTCCATTCGAACCCGGGCGGGCAAACGCACTCGTAATCTGACTCGGTCGACCCATTGCTGTAGCAAATCGCGCCCGACCCGCATAGCCCGTGGGCCGTGCAAATCTCTTGGAAAGCTTCCCAAGCCTTGACCCACTGCTTCTTATCCGGGTCGAAGCTCCATATTCTCAGATTACCGTCGTCGTTGAGGGTCAGTCTCCGGGTTCGGGTCTGATCAAAATCGGCCGAAAGAGTTGAACCGCTGGCGTCCTCGGTCAGGGTCCCATCGAACCCGAGCATCACTAAACCCTGCGACGAGTTCCAGTAATTATCCGACCCGTTAAAAATGAGACTTTTCGACCCGGTGAAAGTGAACTTCCCATTTCTTGACGTCAAAACGGTGCCGTTTATGGATTGACCCTGCAGAATGGTATCCGTCGGGTGCTCCAGGCTGCTCCACGATCCGAATCGCAGATCCCCGTCGTCGCGGAGGAGTAATTGGGTGGAGCTCGAGTTCACCGGAGCTGATATGTTCCACACCCGTGCACCGTCGATGAGCTGGAGATCGCCATTGGAGGCGATGATCAAAGAAGCAGAGGATTTAACCGGGGAACCCCAGTTGGCTGACCAGACGATGTCGTCATTGGAGTTCGACGAGATGTTGGCGTACCAAACGGAGAACACGAACCCGCCGGCGGTGACCGGAGACCGGCGGAAACCGGCGGCGAAGGAGGAGTTAGGAGAGAGAAGAGTGAGGTTTTGGGTCGGTTTCCATGGCGAGTTTCCGGCGGAGAATGATTTGATAGACTCAGATGAAGCGGGAAAGAAGAAGGAAGAAGTAGATGATAAGAGGATGAAAATGAGGAGATAGATTGGCATTTTGTGGAGAGAGAGAAAGGGGAAGAGGAATTAGAGAGAGAAGTGAGAAGGTGAGTGTTAATGGCGGGTGAGGTTGGGGGGTTCTTTAATGGCGGCTTTGAAGGTTTGAATTATTGTCGCTGCTGGGCCTAGGCGTCATAATTGACCGTTGACGCCCAAACGACGGGGTAAAACGACTTCCATGAGTCGTTTTGGGGTTAGACTTTTCAAAGGTTTTTTTTTTTTTTTTTTTTTATAGGGTTTTGGACGTTAATATACTGAATATTTTTAGTATTTAATAATAATGTACTGAACTGTGACCTTGAACAATAATACACTGTACTAGTATGATTTTGTCAATGACTAATTTGGTGACAATTCTATGTAGCGGGTGGAGGAGATGAATTGGTTTAAAAATATTTGTCTTCTCGGTCTGTCACGTAAGATTGTCACCAAGCTCATCACCGTTAAAATTGTCTCGAGCACATTATTGTTCAACATCCCTAAAGTTTAATGGATTATTGTTTAAGATCAAATTTCAATACATTATTGTTCAATATCCAAAAGTTTAGTATATTAACGTTCAAAATTTTTTTTTAATAATGATGAAAACAAAAATATAAGACTGACATTCTTTTTGCGTTCAGTGTCGCTTTCGTCCTACTAGGTGACCCCATTGACTTCTATTGTTTTATTCCCCAAAATTATTTAAAGTTAGGTTGGCTTCTACTTTTAGGGCCCATTTGGTACGAGGGGTAGATGGTTGGAGATGAGAATAAAATAATTGAGAATATTATTCCCATGTTTATTTTATGGTAATTAAAAAATGGGGGCAATGAGAATGAGAATAGGATACTCCAATTTCCATTAATTTATTACCAGGGGTGGTGGTAATTGATCCTAGGAATTCATTAATGCTTGTTAAATATCAATTTTGTCCTTATGTTTAATTGTTATTACCAAGACTAGGGGTGACCAACAAAAACCTAAACCAAAAATCAAACCACAAAACTGCATAAACCAAACCGGTAAAAGCGGTTAACCATTATGATTTTTTGAAAATTTCGGTTTAGGTTAACCAAACCGGTACAAGCGGTTTAGGTTTCGGTTTTGCATTTTTGTGAAACGGTTAACCGGTCTTGATTAAATGAGGTGTAAAATTTGAAATTTTAAAGCAAAATGTTAATTTTTCTTCCTTACTTGTTACTTTAAATTTTTAGGAACCGGCGGTTAACCGCAAACCGAACCCAAAAAGCGGTTAACCATGTTATCAATGCGGTTTCGGTTTGGTTTCGGTTTCTAGTTTCCAAAAGCGGTTAACCGCAAACCGGTTAACCGCATAAAGCGGTTTCGGTTTAGGTTTATAAAATTCATAAACCACAAATGCGGTTAACTGCATATGCGGTTAACCTAAATCGCGGTTAACCGGTTTTGGACACCCCTAACCAAGACTACCCATCTTATATTAAATAAAAACTCACGTTCATTGTCAATCTTGCCGGCTACCGTCACCCAAACATGGTATTACTTTTGCTTATATTAATTAAATATTATTGTTATTACGTATCCTTCGATTGAGATATTGCTAATGCGGCAAAGTTTACGCTTTTTCCTTCTATTAATTAAATATTTATTATAATTAATATATTAGTAAACCTAGTTGAGTTATTGAATCTTACGGCAACCGTCAACAATTGATCTATCATTTTGATTTATTGAATCATTCATACTTTGAACGTTTATATACTTGTTTTTTTTATTTTAATTCATATTTGATGCTTAATTAATTTTTATTAAAATCTTTATGAACTTAATTTTTTTTTAATTTTTTTCATATGGTAATTGATTTTCTAGAAGTAAATGTGTGTCATTTATGAGTTTCCATCCATTTTAATTTATTAAAACATTCACAAATCAATAAAAAAGCATTTTAGTCAATGTGTGTTTATTCCTAATCTTATTTCCAATTTGAATTACCACAAAACAAACAAAAAGATTGATAATTCATAAAGACATGTTAATTTCCATTCCCATTATGAATTTCTATTTCCAGTGTCATTATGAATCCTATTCCCACTGCATGCCAAACGACCCCCTAGTAATAATCCATTTGGAATGTGGGATATACTTATACCCTAATAAACCAATTTAACTCCCTTAAAGAAGAAATTCCTACACTCTGATATGGAATTTGGGTCGTAATCATCGAAAAATTATGCATAGAATATATTTAGAGTATGGAGTTATAAATAAAACTAATGGTGCATTTGGAAGTTTCCCCGAAAAAATTTTCTCTAGCTCCCCTTGGAAAACCTTTTCCTGAGATTGTGAGGGAAATAATGGTTCTCACATCAAAACTTTCCTATATACTATGCAACCAAACATGGGGAAGTTTGTCAACTTGGAAAAGTTAACCAACTTTCCCAGGAAAGTTTCTTAACCAAACGCTCCTTAAGATTTCATAAAAGTAAATGAGGATGAAAGTAGGTTATAGTGTTTGTAAGGATAAAGTCCCGTTCTTTTATGCGGTAGGTTGCGGTGCGGTATCACATCGCACCACACTCTTTAATTTTCACCACATCTTACCGCACTCTACCACAATCATTACCAGTATATCTTTTAATTTTTCTCTCTCCTTACTTTTCTACTTTACTTTTTATATTCTCTCTTAAATTATCCTATTTACCACAATTTTCACCACAGCTCACTACAGTTTTTCAAATTTCAACCCACCACAAACAAGTTACTTTTTAAGATCTTGAACTTTAATGTCATCTTTACAATCAGCAAGAACTTGGGCAACAAACTCGGTTTTTGCCCTCTTATTTCTATCATTTTCAACCCATGAAATTCCAAAATTAATCATGATAGCAATTTGTTTTCTGCTAAATTGTCCCTCTCATTTTAGATCCACCAAATCCTTCACCCATGATGATCTCCATTGAGGATCTTTTATTTACTCTCAGCAAACTTGTCATTTTTGTTATCTTTTCACCTTTTCCTTCACCAACATGTACTAGGCATTCTAGCCCCCTTAGGCACCGTTCTTTTGTGCGTTAACGCACCAAAACTCAATGCAAAATCAATAAAACCTAACGCATGGCAAACGCAAGATAACGCAACTTATCACAATCTATTATTCACCTTTACTCACCTTTTTATTATTTCCTACCGCAACCCAACGCAACCCAAACGCAACTTATCGAAACGCAAACGCAACGCAACGCAAACGCATCACACAAAAGAACGGTGCCTTAATGAGCTACGAGACCACAACTCCATAGCTATAAACAACCTTAGGAGTGATAGTGAGATTGGTCGCTCACTCCCAAGCCATGTAGCCCTTTGCTACTAAACAACAATTATTTTCCCACTGAAAATGAAACATACCTAATTTAGTGGGAAATGTCTGTTACACACACTTTCTTGTCGACTGAAATAGTTGTCGACTGAAATAGTGGGTGAAAGATTGAAAGTCTGACAGAGTGATAGGACAACTCTATTTAGCATCGTACTAATTTTCAGTGTGAATTTTTTCCACTATTTACCCACTGTAAATATTTCCACTTATTTTTTCACCCAAAAATAGATTTAGCGGGAAACTTTCCATTGAATCCAATTTAATGGGAAATTTTTCACTGAAAAAATCTTGGGCTCGCTCAAAGTCTAAGATCTTAGGCTAGCCCAAAGCCTGACACACACAACTTGGCTAACCTAAAATCGGAGATCTTGATCTCGAAATTTATGCCTGAGAGTATGCTTTTAGGAATCACATCACAATGAACAATCCATTCTAGATCTAGTTTTTGTAAAGAGATTTAATATTCCTCCAACAAAAACCAGGTCTTGGTGTTGGTGGGATTTTTGATGCCAAAGTCTTATAGTCGAGTTCAATTATTTTTCACAAATACTTCTATAGTTATTACAAAGAGAAAATAAATATTACACCCAAATATCGGACACAGATCAAAAGGATAGGAGGTTGAAATGTTTACGATCTAGCAAATGCATCATTGGCTCTCATCCCTATTATCTAATTTGTAGTTGTTATGAGATATTCGCTTAATGTTTTGTATCTAACTTTGTAAGAGGTAATATATGTGTAGAAGTGAATTTATGTTCAAAGAAAGGAAAATTAGAGTAGACATCATGTAAACAAGAGTTTGAAATTAGCGTCAGAAAAGAGCTAACTCAACAAGATTATCAATCCAAATCAAAACGAATACAAAGTTAACTGGGCTTGGATATATATTTTCAAGTTTTAACCCATTTGGTTGAACAATAAATCCATTTAAATAAATGGATAAACGCGTTCATCCGTTAACTTGTTTATCCAATCAACCGGCCTTTTATTCCCCAAAAAATAGCCCTTTTAATAATGTGTCAAGGCCAAATGTCTTATTTTGATAATCAAAGTCAAAAGTTTTGGCTGGAAGTCATAATAATATTTATTTTGAGGAACGAAATATTGGAATGATATTTAACCAGGGGAATGGAGCAGTACGACACAATATTAATGGTATAGAATCAAGGGCAACGTAGTCCAAACATTGATCATTATTCTCATTTCCATCCAAGAAGAACGCGAAATAATGGAAAATTGAAAATTTGTCTTTATAGCTAAATCAGTACTTAGACCTATGCGTTGTCATATGATCACAACTTGTCATGAGCATGAGCTGCACTTTCATCTTCACATTCAGCAAGAAGTTGGGTAATAGACTCCATTGTTGGCCTTTTGTTACTATCATGTTCAACACATGAAACTCCGACTTTAATCATCACAACAACTTGTTTTCTGCTGAATTGTCCCTCCAATCTTGGATCTATGAATTCCTCTATCCATGACGACGAGTCATCTTCATTTTGAAACTTCATTTTAATCTGTGTAACAAAAACTTCCAATTCTATCATTTCTTCCTCTTTTGCTTGGCGGGGGCTAGTCATTCGAATCCCCCTCACAAGCTCTAGGATCACAACTCCGTAGCTATAAACATCGACTTTAGCAGTAATAGGAAGGTTGGTTGTCCACTCTGGAGCCATATACCCTTTCGTGCCCCTGATCCTTGTGAACTCCGACGATTTGTTAGCACCTCTTTGACATAGCTTGGCTAAGCCAAAGTCGGAGATTTTGGGCTCAAAATCGGTGTCTAAGAGTATGTTTTGCGGCTTTATATCACAATGAATAACCCATTCTAGGCACTCGTGATGAAGGTAACCCAATCCTTTGGCTATGCCTAACGCAATCTTGAACCGCTCCTTCCACCCAAGAACTTTAATAGGGTTGAACAAGTGTTTGTCTAAGGCACCGTTCTCTAGGTACTCATAGATCAAGAGCCTTTTTTTCCCTTCCGAACAGAAACTCCACATACTTGCTAGATTCATATGATTGATTCTACCAATTGTGTTCACCCCAGCCCAAAATTCTTCCTCTCTTTGGATCACACCTTCGAGTTTCTTCACAGCCACCACCCTCTCATCCACCAGTACACCCATGTAAACGACACCAAAGCCTCCGCTTCCTAGAACATCCTTGAAGTTGTTGGTTGCCTTCTTGAGCTCGCTGTAGCCGAAGCTCCTAAACTGGCTCGAAATAGCTCTATACCCATCCTCCATTGAACTAGAGAAACCATGTCTTCTGAAGAGGAAAAACCAACCCACAACCAAAAGAATCGCCTCAGTTGCACCTATGCTTGATGTAATGAGTAAAGGTAAACCCATTTGAACCTTTCACCAGGGGCGGCATATCTAGTCTTCAACATTAAAACATTGGGTTTACCATTGCCACAATCAAGCTTATTCGATGCATTGAGAACAGTCGGCTCAGACATTTTCGCCATTTTGGGGACTCTAAGGTATATGATACCTGGGAAGCTGCTAGCCCTGTAGCCATTAAAAAGGACACTTTTTCTATAACACATGGCTTCCCCTGTTATTCTATAGCTAAATGCTTGGCAATGACAGTCACTTAAACATGCATTCCTACACTGCTCAAAGCTGAGCCCTGGAGCATATTGGAGATCGAAACCATAGTAATCAGCATGAGTAACCTGAACAAAATCAGAGTCAGAGCAACTTCTCTTGAACTTAGGCTTACAACCTTGGCCCCAATCGGTCGAGTTAGAAGGCTCATGGTATGGTGGGCATACACATTTTGGCTTGGGTGTGTAAACACACATCCCATTCATCCCACAAAGACCATGCACACTGCATTGTTGCAGAACAGCTTGCCATGTTATGACCCACAATCCGGATGATTCATTCAAGCTATAAAGCCTTAAGTTCCCATCATGATCCATTGTTAATCTTCTCTTTATCCCAATAATCCCCATGTCAGCAGCACTAAATCCCTCTTGATCACTAGAAACAAACACACCCTTATCATCAAGAACAGCAATCCTACTACTATTATAGCTAGTTCTCCCATTCTGAAAGATAGTAATACCAGGGTTAGGCCAGTAAATGCTCGAAATCTCAGGACCATCATATATCATCTTCAACACATTATCACTATCAAAAAAGAAACTGTAGTAGCCAGAACCAAACCGGTGTGGAGAAATCCGCGATACTAACCTTGTGCTCTTAGTGAAGGGCTGGTTAGGGAGCAAAGTATCCGTCGGATGATCAAAGCTTTGCCACAAAACATGCCCGCTTGAGTCCTTGAGAACAAGGTTGCCTGAGTCAAGAAGCTCGGCCTTAACAACATTTGTGAATGTTGTATTTGTTTGCCAAGCTATTGACCCATCAAAGTCGGTCAAGACCATGGCTCCATCTTTGCGCAGCGTGAGCCGCGAGCCATGGCCATTGACCGGGTTGTCTCGGTTAGCCATCCACACCGCAGTTTTGTCCTTAGAATTGGTGAACCAAATCGCGAGCCAGTATGCATTGGCACCAGAGCCATAGAACCCGAAAGTGAAGGTCTTATCAGGAGAAACAAGGTTCCCTGATGAGGATTCTAAGTTAGCAGCATCATTAATTGATACGTGAGATCCTCTGAGGAGATAATTTAAGGGTTTAGCAGCTGTTGTTAAAGTGAAAGAAAGAATTTGGAGGACAAGAACAAAGGTGATGATTTGATTTTGCATAGTGAAGAGGAATTAACAAAGAGATTACAAGACAAGGAGAAAGGCAGAATGACGAATTTATAGTCCACACTAGTAAGCAAATTAATCAAACAATGGGCAATACTAGGCAAGTTACATTATGGCACAACTAAAATTCATTGGAAAGACTGGAAAATGCAACCTAGTTATATTATAATTAACTCCATAGACTACTAGTCAAAAAAAGTTTCTAATGGGACAACGTACTAGTTGTCTTGGACTAGAATGGTTCCATGCATTATACTATTGGTCCGCCATCTTAGATGGCTATGGTTTTCCATTTTTTTTCTTTTACATTGATAAGTCGAGCCACCCATGGATCTTTTATTTTAGGTAAAATTCAATGGGTCCACCAATCCATAGAGAAGAGGGAAACCAAACAAATACACATTTGTTGATGCTCCCCAAAATCGATCCCGGGACCCGTGGGAGCTGTGGGCAATGGTTTTCCATGTCATAAATTTCTGGGTGGATGACTCGAATACCACTATAGCTTTTCTTCACGTTATTCTGATTTTGACTCATTTCTTCTTTTAGCTTAAAATATCGTATAATTGTACTACTACCTTACTCGTCACTTAATGTTTATCATAATCATTTCCGTTTTTAGTACTCTATCAATATTTTCTTTAATAGATAAATTACATAAACTTTATTTTAAAGTTCTTTACTTTTCACAAAGTTCAAATTTTTATCCATTTGCTTCATTTTACTCCAATATTTGTGCACCGTGGCTTTCTAATTACAAATATACACGGGCAGAAGCAGTATATACTCCATTTTTTTTCTAGCACAAATTCTGCTATTTAGCCTGTCATTTATTAAATGTTTCTCACCATTTAATATCCCGATTTGACTGGTTATTTCTCAAAAAATATAATTCACAAAAAAAAATATAACATTGTAATATCATTCTTATAACAAATTTAATGATGATAGTCTTATACTATAGACCATAACATTACATTCGTTGACAAATTAATGGCCAAAATTTTCAATGTTCGATGCCGGAAGAATAAACCTGGTCAATAAAATGGAAAGAAGAAAATACATATTAGTGCATAAAATATCGACACCAATAACTAATGTGCATTTCATTCATTGTATGTGATACTCCCTCCATTAATTGTAATATCAATCTTATAAGAGCTTCGTGACAATTAAAATCAATTTTCCCTAAAGTTACATGGGATAGTTATTATAAAACTATTTAAATGTATTAAATTGAAATTTACTTTGTTATTTTAATCAATGAAAATGTTATTGGTAAAATAAAAAATAATAATCAATATATTACTGGGATACTAAAGTTATAGATAATATAAAACGAGAAATGTCAGTTGAAAAGTTCGATAAAAATGGAGGGATCACTAGAATATAAAATTAATAACACCAATAGTTAATGGAATGTTTGCACAAAAATGTCACTCAATTTACCATTTTAGTAAAAAATGTCATCGATTTTAAAAATTGTCATTAATGTCACTCAACTTTCTAAAAACGTCAAAAACATTCACCCAACTTTCCGAAATATTCAAAAAAGTAAAAAATGTTAGAGAAGATAATATTGACATTTTTTACCATTTTGGAAAGTTGAGTGGAATTTTTTTTTTTTTTGGAAAGTTGAATAAAGATCAATTGTATTTTTTTATTAAAATGGAAAGTTGAGTAACATTTTTATCCAAACACTCATTGTTAATGTGCATGTCATTTGACTCAATAGAATTTCAGGAAAATTACAAATACTTACATGCGTCCCCAAAAGAAAGAAATTTACTGTTTGGTCTCTAAAACCGACAATTTTCCTAGTTTAAACACTTGAAATATTAATCAAAATAATGTTAATGGTAGTTTGTTATCATGTTTCATTAGTTTTGTACAGAAACGTGTCAAATGGGAAGTTGTTGTTATTGTTGTTGTATTCGTTTTGTACATAATATGAGAGTTTTGTGAATAATGGGCCATTATGGTGTTTTTCGCTATACTTTCAGAGCCTTCCTAGCCATGAATTTATATCCACATCCAAATGATTACATTTTGGTGAATTGATGTTTTGAGGGTTGCACAAGGCGCCAAGGAAGATAAACACAAAAATTCGGGGCAAACGAACAAGAAACAAAGAAGGTATGCCACTTTCATGGGTTGCACTTGCAGTTTCATCTTCATAATCAGTAAGAAGTTGGACAATAGACTCCATTGGTGGCCTCTTATTTCTGTCATCCTTTACACATGAAACTCCCATTGTTAAGCTCAGATACCACTTGTTAAGGAAAAGGTAAGTAATCGCGAGGTTACAGCAGAAGCGAAATAAATTGAAATGACGGAAATTACGACAAAATTCAGGAACAAAAAATAGCGATGAAATCAAACACCATGTTTACGTGCGAAATCTAAGAACTTGGAGGAAAACCCATGGACGGCGACAACCAGAAAAATAATCCACTATGAGAGGAGGAGTACAACTCGATCACTATCACAGGGTGTGATGCGATCAACAAGAAAGGAGATTACAATATAAATATCTGTAACTTTCAACTCACAATTTTTCGAGATACACTTGCGAAAATATTGGTGAAACAAACTCTCTCTCAATATTTTCTCCCTCTCTGACTCTTTGTCAGATGATGTTGTCGTTCGCCGTAGATCGACGTCGCCATGAATTAGGTGGAGAAAACTAAATCCTATTTATAGGGTGGTTAGGAGAAGAAACTAGGTTAAAATACAATTAACCTTCGGCCCAAAATTAAAGCCCGCCACAACGAAACAAACTAGACCCGAGACACTAGCCGCGCAAAGAGGCGCTGGTCGCGTGAAGCAGGTCAGACTCACTGGAAGTGACACTGGCAGCGTCCGGAAGCAAGGGGTAGCACCTGGTTTTGGTTCGGCTCCGTAACATGACACTGGTGACATCTAATCCCACTGGTCGCGTCTCTCTTGTTGCTTCTTCTTCTCTCGTTCTGGACCCCATCGAGGATCTAATGGGTTACAAAACCCAACAAACTCCACCTTGGACCATGATCCGAGTCATCGGTCTAGATAAACATCTTAACTGTCGCCATCAACACGCCCCTCCATAGGAAGTTGCCCCGAAGGGTTCTCAAGCGGTATCAAACATCATATACCGCTGCCTGGATGCTTGTTTAAGACCATCTGTGTTGTCGAACTCATCAAGGTTTGAGACCGCCGCTGCAGTTCTCGTCACTATAGACCCCTGTAGGGTGTATAGGTTGTCCTTCCTGATTCCCTTCATCTGAACCATGGAACCCCTGCACACTTTTAGGACACCATCTTTAGCTTTGTACATGCAACCGTTAGCTTCAACACAGTTTGCGGTACCAGTTTTGGTGCGGTTATCCTTACTACTCTGCTTCTGGTCTTTCAGATTTCTCCAACAATCACTCTCTACATGGCCCTTGTGTAACCATTCTTTAGTAAGAGCTCGTCGCCCTTTTGGCAACTCACACAGCTTCCATGTATAATTCTTCTGTAGACTCTACATCTCCTCTGCAACACTCAACACATATGCAATCAGAGCATTGGCTTCTTCAGTATACCGTGCTGATCTCCCGATCTCCCCCTTAGACGATCTCTTGCCATGCTCGGTTCTTCCTCCACCTGAGGAACTTCAGTATCGATCTCAAGTTCATCAACCTTAGCTGTTTCAAGAGCATCATCAACAGCTTGCTCCTAACTGCAGGTTCTAGTGGCTCCACCTTGAGCCTCAACTTGCTTCACCTCGAACTCAACTCTTCCTACGTCCTCATTGCTCATTGTTTCATCAGTCTTCGTGTGGAGATACGCAATCACATCCCGTACCTCGTGCTGAATCAGAACCACCTTCATCTGCGGTCTCCTTGTTCCATCGAAGTTTGGAATCTCGCACTTCTTGATTGAAGCCATCTCCACCTTGCTCTGATACCATTTGTTAGGCTCAGATACCACTTGTGAGGCTTTGATACCACTTGTTAGGGAAAATGTAAGTGCGAGGTTATAGAGGAAGCGAAATAAATTGAGATGACAGAAATTATGACAAAATTCAGGAACCAAAAATAAGCGCTAAAATCAAACACCAAATTACGTGGGAAACCGAAGAACTCGGAGGAAAACTCACAGACGACGACAACCAGAAAAATAATCCACTATGAGAGGAAGAGTACAACGCGATCACTATCTATTCTTTTTTATCTGTCATTTGCGGTTTTCAGTGTCAATCTTTAATCAATAATTTCTAATATAAATTTTTTATAAAAAAATTATAATACTAAACTTTTTAAATAGTATTTCTTATTACGAATCTAATAACATCAATTTTGTATGATGAATCATTATATAAATTAAGATATTAACGATCAAAATTTAACATAATTTCCAAGGCGACAGATAAATAAAAACGGAGGGATTATATATTTTTTACGAAAATAATATGAGTCTAAGAGCAATACACTCTTTAAGTATCCTATGTTGATATAAAATCTATATATTTGAACACTAAATTGTTAAAAAATATTATATATGTTACTTTTATAACTATAATACCACATATAAGATGTATAAAATTTTTTATCTATAATTTTTTAATTTATAAAAAAATGCATAAGACATAACTAATGTGCATTTCGTTCATTGTATGTAATAGAGTTCAAGAAGAATTAACACCAATAGTTAATGAACACTTCATTTGACTCAATACAATTTCAAGAAAATTGTAAATAATTATATGCATAAAAAAAAAAGATAGAAACATACAACATGCAATTAGATGAAGCCCAACCAATGGAAAAAAAACCTATCGAATGAAGAAAATTGAAGGCTTAGGTGGTTCCATGATTTCAATGGTACCATCAAGCATCTTAGCCACCTTCCCCATGGAAGGCCTCATTTCTGGCTTCTCTTGGACGCACCATATTGCGGTTTTCACCATCCGATCCACCATTTTAAGGTGCACTTTGTCATCAAACGAATGCTTAATTTTACCGTCTAATATTTCGTCAATTCTTTGTTCTTCGAGTGCCATTTCGAATGCCCATCTAGGGAAATAAAATTCTTCACTCGGTATCCCGGCAGGCCCGGGCATTGTGTTCCTCACTCCGGTCACGAGCTCTAACAAAACCATCCCGAAACTGTACACGTCGACTTTGGGTGTTATGGAGTCGTATTTGGTCCATTCTGGGGCTAAGTAACCCCTAGTCCCTCGAACTCTAGATCTGGTGACTAGTTGTTCCTTTTTCCTTAGCTTTGAAAGCCCAAAATCCGCCACTTTTGGACAGAAATCATCTCCTAGAAGGATGTTTTCTGGTTTGATGTCGCAATGTAAGACCCATTCTAGGCATTCTTCGTGTAAGTATGCGATTGCCCTTGCTACCCCAAGGGCAATCCTGTACCTAATGTTCCAATCAAGCAAGGGGACTCGCTGATCAATGTTGGATTTTGATGAGTGGGTCTCTTGACTATTGCTTGTATCAGTAGACCGGACGGGACTTGAATCAAATAGATAACTATTGAGGGATCCGTTAGCAACATACTCATAAATTAAAATCCGTTTACTCTTCTCGTTGCAAAAGCCCCACAATCGGACCAGATTAAGGTGGTGCATTCGGGCTATGATCGTCACCTCGGCCCAAAACTCACTGTCCCCGCCCGTGACGTCCTTCAATAACTTAACGGCGACCGGTCGCCCGTCTTGGAGCTTCCCCATGTACACGTCACTAAATGCGCCCTCTCCGATGAGATTCTCCTCTGCAAAATCATTGGTGGCCGCCTTGATCTCGGCATAACTAAACCTTTTGGGTCCGGCTGTGGGTAAAAGCCCAAGCCCAAGAGTTTGGGCCATGTCTCTATACTTGACATACCTCTTTAGGAAGGCCCAAAACATGAGTACCCCACTTGCTATCTCAACAGCAAACAGGGAGGCTATGATGGCGATGTTTTGGGCCGTCTCTTTGGACTTTTTGGGCGGGTTGGGTAGGCTGACTTGAACCGGGCACATTGTAGTCAGCACCTTTACCAAACCCGTAAAGTTCGACGGATCCTTTTCGGACTCATCGACCCGGATGTAAAACACGGTTTGGGTAACTGGAGCCCAATGCCCATATAACAACTCGTCGAGCTGGAGCACACAATAACCCGTGCCATCATACTTGAACCCAAACCCGAGACATTTCGGGTTTTCTAAGCACTTAGACCGGCACTCACTAAAATCTGGGATCTTCAAATCGGGCTGGTTCAACCCGCCCCCGCCCGTGTAATTTACATAATCAAGGCTTATAAACCTGCTTCTATTCAGCTCCCGAATCGGAGTCTTCCTCTCGCACGAACCGGGTCTCGCCGAGCTCCATTTGAACCCGGGCGGGCACACGCAATCATAACTCGACTCGGTCGATCCGTTGCTGTAGCAAATCGAGCCCGACTCGCATAGCCCGTGGGTCAGGCAGACCTCGAAATAAGCTTGCCAAACCTTGACCCACTTCTTCTTAGCCGGGTCGAAGCTCCAAACCCGGAGATTCCCATCATCATCCAATGTGAATTTCCGGGTCCGGGTCAGCCCGGAATCCGCCGAATTCAGAAACCCACCAGCATCCTGGGCCAGAATCCCATCAAGCCCAAGAACCACAAACCCTTGATCCGAACTCCAGTAAGTGCTCGACCCGTTAAACGCCAGATTCTTCGACCCGAAAAATGTGTACCTCCCATTTCTAGACGTCAAAACGGTGTCGTTCGTGATCCGTTGACCCGCGAGAATCGTGTCTGTCGGGTGCCTGAAACTCTGCCACGACCCGAACGTTAAATTTCCGTCGTCGGTGAGCAGTAATCGGGGGGAGCTGAGGCTCACGGAAGGCGGGTGTGGCCAGAGATTGGGCCCAGATGAGCCGTTGATGAGCTGGAGATCGCCATTGGAGGTGATTGTAAGAGCACCAGAGGAGGAAACTGGGGAATCCCAGTTCGCAGACCAGATGATATTCTTATCGGAGTTCAACGGGACGTTGAAATACCAAACGGAGAAGATGTAGAGAGAGGGGAAAACCGGCGACCGGCGGAAACCGGCGGCGAAGGAGGAATTTGGAGAGAGAAGGGTGAGGTTTTGGGATGGTTTCCATGGTGAGTTTGTGACGGAGAATGACGTGAGAGATTGGGATGATGACATCAAGGAAGATGACGAAGATAAGAGGATGAAGATTAGAAGAATGAAAGGCATGTTTAGACTTTAGAGAGAGAGAGAGAGAGAGAGAGAGAGAGAGAGAGAGAGAGGGGTGAAATGGTGGGTGTTAATGGCGGCTTAATAGGAGAGTAGGAGAGGTGGAGACAGCTCCAAATGTTGGCTTAGTGAGTATGATTGTTGGTTAACCCCATGTTAGTCTTGTTTAACGTTATTTTGACCTACTTTTAAATAGGATGGACTAGTACATATAAGGAGATAACCTTTCTAAGTCTTTTGGGTTCTATATTAATACTAGTTGGTGATAGATGATAGTATTATATTTGCAACTTGTAAAATGACAATATCTGACATATACCTTTTGGTTGAATAGTATATTTATCATAGTGGAGTGTGGAGATATTGTTGACTCATAAATTGCTAGTTTAAGACGAGTAAATTACATTTATACTACCTGATATTTGTGGTAATATTTTTGCATATTTGATATTTGGGAAATAATTTTTATCCTACTTGACAATAAGTGAAAGTGATTTTTAGTGGCAAAATCCGATCACTTCTCATCAGAAATAAAACGATGAAATGATCATTTAAGTCATTTCCTTTTAAATATTAATGGACAACATGATACATTCACATAGTCATATAGGGGCATTATTGTATTTCCTCATTTTCGATGAGAAGTGACAAGATTTTATCGTGTTTAGCCCTATGATTTGGGAGACCGGATTTGGTTAGAGGAGGGTCTGGAGGCCTCTTTAGCCTTGGCTCATAATGATATGTATCGTGTTTCAGTTGATAATGAATAGTTTTGTTTCGGCGTTATTTCCTCCAAAAAAAATAAAATAAAAATAAATAATGCATGATAGTTTTTCTTAATTATTTTATTAAAAATTTGTACTTATTTAATGAAAATAATCTTTCAACAACATTATAATTATAATGTATACATATAGTTTCTATTATCTCTTAACCATTTATTTCATTATTTAAGATTAAATGTTTTTTCGTATGTTATTGAGAAGGATTTGGAGGAGAATTTACTAACAAAAAAACTATTATTCTTTAATAAAAGTAACTAAAACAATATTGAAAATTAATATAGATTTAATACCCTTCACTATTATATTACCTAAATTAATTTTGAAAACAATTTATATGAAGAAAGTACAAAAAATATTATAGTTAAATTATTGTATATTTTTTAATTTCTAATTATTATTTGAATTGATAATTGTTATAAAATTACTTTGAAAAAGTTAACATATAAATATTAAAAAATTTTCTGTCCATCGTACGACATATACTCTACTAGTTCGTAGATGGAAAATAAAAGCACCTCAAACACGTTATACTCTCACAGCTCATACATTTTTTTTGTAACTTATATAATCATTACACATAACTATAAGTAACCCAATAAAAATGGTACTCTAAAAAAAAGCACAAAAGAGAAACACCGAGCTAATCTTGGGTTGCACTTGCAAATTCATCTTCATAATCAGCAAGAAGTTGGGCAATAGACTCCAATGTAGGTCTCTTATTTCTGTCATCATTCACACATGAAATTCCCACCTGAATCATAACAGTAACTTGCTTTCGACTAAATTGCCCCTCCAATCTTGGATCTACCAAATCTTCCACCCATGATGGATCCTGACCCCTATCAATGATTTTGGCACTAACAAGTCTCACCAAACTTGCAAGTTCTGTTATTTCTTCGTCTTTTCCTTGAGCAATATCAGACCAAAAAATTACTCGTAGGTACCCTAATTTTTGGTGAAATGTTTTTCAGGTACCCCAACTTTTCAAAACTCTTTTTGGGGTACCCTAATTTTTTGGGTTAGAAATTATTAGGTATTTTTTTGGCCATGATTGTGGTTAAGTGACCAAAATACCCATGTTCTTCCATTTTTTAAGAAATACCCTTAAAGAAGAAGAATAAGGGTATTTCGGTCACTTAATAAAATTGATGGCCGAAAAAGCACCAAATAATTACTAACCCAAAAAGTAAGGTTACCTCAAAATGAGTTTTGAAAAGTTGAGGTACCGAAAAATAGTTTCCCCAAATATTGGGGTACTTCCGAGTAATTTTTTGATATCAGACATTCGAATTCCCCTTATTAGCTCTAAGATCACTACTCCGTAGCTGTAAACATCAACTTTAGCGGTAAGAAGGAGGTTGGTTATCCACTCTAGAGCCATATATCCTGTTGTGCCTCTGATTCTTGTTAACTTTGATGATGCATTGCCTCCTCTTTGACGTAGCTTGACTAAGCCGAAATCTGAGATTTTAGGCTCAAAATTGATGTCTAAGAGTATGTTTTCAGGTTTTACATCGCAGTGGAAAACCCATTCTAGGCACTCATGGTGAAGGTAGCTCAAGCCTTTGGCTATGCCTAATGCAATCTTGAATCGCTCTTTCCACCCAAGAACTTGGGTGGAGTTATTATTGTTGGCTGAGAACAAGTGCTTGTCTAGAGATCCATTCTCTATATACTCATAGACCAAGAGCCTATTCTTCCCCTCCGAACAAAATCCCCACATTCTCGCTAAGTTGAGATGGTTGATCTTACCGATTATGCTAACCTCTGCCCATAATTCTTGTTCACCCTGTATTGCGTCTTCTAGTTTCTTTATAGCCACCACTCTCTCATCTGCCAATACACCATTGTAAACAATTCCAAACCCACCTCTTCCTAGTACTTTAAAATTTTCGCTTGCCATCTTGAGCTCACTATAACCAAAGTTTCTAAATTGACATGCAAGAGCTTCATAGCCATCCTCTAACAATTTTGAGACACTAGGTTTTCTAACAAGGAAAAACCAACCCACTGCAAAAATGATGATCTCAATTATACCTATGCTTACAGTGAAGGAGTAGGGGAAAACCCATTTGTACCACTTAAATGAGCCATAGGTGTCATGTTTGGTGTTTTCTCGTCCTTTACAAACGAGCTGAGAAACTTTGGGAGCTACAACTTCTAAGGCTTTAGCTGGCACCAACTTGGGGACTCTGAGGTATGTTATAGTTGGGATGTCACTAGCACTATACCCATTGAAAAGGGAACCTTTCGTAAAACAAATTGCTTCCCCAGTTAGTCTATAACTAAATGCATGACAACGGTAGTCCCCCAAGCACAATGCCTTACACCCTTCAAAGGAGGTCAGAGTGAAGTTGAGATCAAAACCATAGTACTCAACATGTCTCATCTCAACAAAACTATCATTTTTAGTGTAAAACATGTTGAAGATTGGCTTGCAGCCTTTACCCCAATCAGATAAGTCAGCCCGCTCATAGTGAGGAGGGCATGAACAACTTGTCTGAGGGGTATACACACAAATCCCATTTAAATTTTCCCTCTAATCTTGGATCCACCAAATCATCTACCCAAGACAGGTCTTCCTTATTCATCATTTTCTCCTTTACCAATCTCAGAAAACTTGTCAATTCTGTTATTTCTTCTTCCCCAAAACTAGACAATCGAACTCCCCTCACAAGCTCCAGAATCACAACTCCATAGCTATAAACATCGACCTTAGAAGTAAGGGGAAGATTTGTTGTCCATTCTGGAGCCATATACCCTTGGTGCCTCTAATATTAGTTAACTCCGATGATCCACTACCACCTCTTTGACAAAGTTTGGCTAAGCCGAAGTCTGAGATCTTAGGCTCAAAATCAATGTCTAAGAGTATGTTTTCGGGTTTTACATCACAATGAATAACCCGTTCTAGACACTCATGGTGAAGATAACCCAAACCTTTGGCTGTGCCTAATGCAATTTTGAACCGCTCTTTCCATCCAAGAACTAGGGTCGTTATGTCACTAGTTGATGAGAATAAGTGTTTGTCTAAGGATCCATTCTCGACATACTCATAGACCAAGAGCTTTCTTTTCCCTTGTGAACAAAAACCCCACATCCTTGCTAAGTTGATATGGTTGATCCTACCAATTGTGTTCACCTCAGCCCAGAATTCTTCCTCTCCTTGAATCACACCTCCAAGTTTCTTCACCGCTACCACTTTCTCATCCTCCAATACACCCTTGAAGACAGAACCAAAGCCCCCACTTCCTAAAACTTCTTTGAAGGTTTTGGTTGCCTTTTTAAGCTCGCCATAGCTGAAGCTCCTAAACTGACTCGAAATAGCTCTATACCCATCCTCCAATGATTTTGAGAAGCCATGCTTATTGAAAAGGAAGAGTCAATCGTAAGTAAAATGATGAGCTCAATAGCTCCAATGACTAAAACAAAGGAGTAGAGGTAAATCCATTTGAAATTTTGCCTAGAGGGGATGTAGGCAATGCGCTCAACTACTTTCTTTGGTTCTCCATTACCACAGTTCAGTCGAGACACATTGAGAACTACAGGTTGGGAGATTGGTACAACTTTTGGGACCTAAGGTATATGATACCAGGTAAATCACTAGCATGATAACCATTGAAAAGGGAACCTTTCGTAAAACAAATTGTTTCCCCAGTTAGTCTATAACTAAATGCATGACAACGGTAGTCCCCCAAGCACAATGCCCTACACCCTTCAAAGGAGGTCTTTGTAGTGTAGTTGATATCAAAACCATAGTAATCGACATGCTTCATCTCAATAAAACTATCATGTTAACTCAAATTCTCAAAATGCCCATAAAACTATCATGTTAACTCAACATGGGAAAGGAAAACTTTTTGCAACTCAACTTCCCAAAATGCCCCTAAAAATATATTTTACAAATTAATATATAGGAATTGTTTGGACATTTCAAATAAACTTTCCTACAAACTTTACCATGTTAACCAAACACTATGAAATATTTTTCCCAACCAAAACTTTTCTAGGAAAAAGTTTCCTAGGAAATATTTTCCTGGGAAACAACCAAACGCACCATACCACCTTTTGAAGAAGGGGAAAATAGAGTTAGCACTACAATCTACAAGGAAGAAAGCGTCCCACTGCTAATCTTTCATTTTTACTCTCTTGCATCAAAGTTCTTAATCATTGAAGTATTGTTATAAGGGTCTTTGGATGCTAATGTAATGAACTTTTGGGGTAACAGGCAATAATGTTCCGAACTTTGACCTTAGACAATAATACATTGTACTTTGGGGGTGTTGAACAATAATGCACTCAGAACGATATTGGCGGTGGCTAACCTGGTGACAATCTTATGTAACAGGTGGAGGAGATCAATTGGTGCAAAAATATTTGAATTTATGACATGTCAGCTAATCCACATATAAGCAAAGAAAATCAACTTTGAAAAGAGTAAAAAAAACATATAATCACATTTGTTTAAATGGGTTTCCAATTAGAGATTGTTCTTGCAGTTGTATAAAATCATATTTGCTTGTGTAAATTAGTTGACATATCATAAATTTAGATATTATTTAGTTTATTCATCTTCTCCACCTGACATATAAGATCGTCACCAAGTCAGCCACCGTCGAAATTGTTTTGGATGCATTATTGTCCAACGTCTGTAATACCCCGGATATGTGGTTAAAGTGTGTCTTAAAAGGAATGAAATGACTACTTATATCACCAAGGTGCAGCGTCTTTTATGGTAGCTCATCCGTTGGGAACTCCTCAGTTAAGCGTGCTTGGCTGGGAGTAGCCAGCGATCCTTGAAGCAGTTATCGATAATGTCCGCTGCCCGGGAGGGGTCGGGGCGTTACAGATGGTATCAAAGCCGACCCGCGACCATGAGCTGTGCCAGTGGACGGGAGAGCCATGGACAGTCACCTAGCGGGGAAAAGATTCTGGATTGGATTGTGGCACAACGTGGACGTTGTGCGCTTAAGTGGGGGTGATTGTAACACCACGAGTATGAGGTTAAAGTGTGGCTTAAAAGGATTGAAATGACTACTTATATCACCAATGTGCACCTTCTTTTATGGTAGCTCATCTGTTGGGAACTCCTCAGTTAAGCGTGCTTGGCTGAGAGTAGTCCAAGGATGGGTGACCTCCTGGGAAGTTTTCCCAGGCAGCGTGTGAGCGAGGACGAAACACGCTGGAAAGACTCGTAGTGATTTGTGGGGCCAGTCAGTGATCCTTGAAGTCGTTCCCGGTAATGCCCGTGGCCCGGGAGGGGCCGATGCGTTACAACATCCCTCAAAGTTCAGTGCACTATTGTTCAAGGTCAAAGTTCAGTACATTATTGTCCAATACCCCAAAATTTAGTATATTAGTGCACGCCCAAAAATCCTTTTTATAATAGGAGACTTGTATTAAGTGAGCTAGGTAAATCACTTGAGTTGCTAAATATTGTGGGAGATACTTAGCGAGTGTACTTAGTCTTGTGTGACTGTGTATGTTGAACTTTGAGGGGGCTCAAGGTAGTTGGTAATTCCTATCGAGTAGTAACGAGTTTATTTTTTAACCATGATAACCATCTTGACTTAACCATCTTGAGTTATTCATATTTCAAATTTTTGTAACTTTTATTAATATTTTCTTTAATCATTATATATATTTATCAATTATAATAATATAATACTTATTAGGTAGGTGAAAAAATATAATAATAGCCTAATCTTATCAATCATAGTAGAAAATTCACATTTTATACATAGTTTTATATTTATGAAATAAATATAAATAAATAATTATTTTTAAATTGTTTATAAGTTGTAGTAACCCTGAAAATGATAAAACATACCTTTGGAATGATTTATATATATACACTTACATTTCACTCTATTAGTGATTTAGAAAAAATACAAAATGGTTAAGAGTCATCTTGTGTCAAGATGTTTATCATTTCATTTTTTTTTCCAAAGAAGCGCTTGTTGGAGTTGTTAGAAAGTTGACTTTGAATTGATTAACTGCTCCGAGCCGAGGGAGTTAGAATCACTTTGTGAAGCATATGTTTAAGGAAAAAGTTCCTCGAGGATTGTGAAGAAATTTACTACATTTCAAGGTCTTCCTAATCTTTCCATTAAGAAAGACTAAAGAATGCGGAATAAACCCACGAAATTGACACTCTCTCTCCTATTTCTAAGACACTCCTCTCCTCCTTTCTTTTATTCCTTCAGCTTTGGAACGCTACGTAGCTGAAAAACTCAGCGAACGAAAAATGAATGTCAGTACACAATCTAAGAGAGGGGACTTGCATATGCTCTAATATCTTTGTAATCTTTTCATGGATACATTTCAAGTTTTCAACAATACATTTATATTTCATTTGTTAGTAAACTGACCTTGACATATTCAAGGTCTTCCTAATCTTTCCATTAATATCTCGAATGAATTGCATACAAACCAAACTCCAACGTAAAAAATGGGGAAATTAATGGGTGATGTCATTCTGCATTAATCTATTGGATTGATGGTTGATATCCAAATCAATGCATAGTATGTCTTGCTCAACTGCCTTCGAGGCTACGTACAAAGACCGAAAAACAAACAGTAAAAGTCTTTGCAAATTAATGTTAGTGCCAAGAGGTCCCCTCCCTAAAAAGAAGAGATTCCAGCAAAAAACCAAGAAGAATTAATGGGAATGGACCTCAGGACCAGCCATAGTAACCTCATCAATAGGGTGTCAACAAAGCTCCCATACTCCAATTTGAATAATTTATTTGAAATTTACTTGAAATGACTAACAAAAGTAATCTCATGAAATATTATTAGTTATATTGATATTAGAAAATTATTGTAAGGAGACTTCTACGTCATAGTAAAATTTAATAATTGACCATGAACAAATCCATTCAACTGTAATTTTATATAAAACAATCTTATCCTAAAAATCACATATTTCTAAATTATACATTGCTCAGTCGTACTTTCTCCTGCTTTATCAATTTGGTAGTAGTGGGATTAAGTTACTTATATGGAGTACAAAATGACCGATGATTCCTGACAATTTCTTTAACGGAGGCCGATATGAACCCCTACACACTTTAATTTATGTTTCGACTGTTTGTATTAGGGTTGGAAATGAGCCAACTCGAGCCTTAGTCTATAAGGTTTAAGGTTTGACTTGTGAGTTGCCAAACTTGAATATATTTGGTGTAGGTTTGGCTTACTAGCTAAGACTTGTGAGCTTGGCTTAGCTTGCGGTTTGATCCTTATGACAATAATATTTATTTACATTTTAACTAGTAAAATATTTACAAAATAAATACAATTTTACTATGAATACATGATGTTGTGTAATTGATTTGGTTGCAGCGCCATGCAATGCTACTATCCTAATACAATGATTTTATAATGTTTTCTTAATCGGCATCTTCGATTATATATATATATATATATATATATATATATATATATATATACATATATCAATGAAAAATGTCAGTGAATAGTAACATTACAATGCACATACGCAAGTTTATTAGGCTTGTCAAGCCTAACTAGTCGAGCTACTCGTAGCTTGGTTTGACATGTCTAATTCATGAGCTCGAGCCCTAACCAAGCTGAGCTGATATCGAGGCGAGCTATATGAGCTTCCCGTCGAGCCGGCTTGGTTCATTTCCGTCCTTAGTTTAAACTATTTTTCAAGGAGAAGACTAGATACATAACCGTAGCTTTGACCTAATTAGCACATATCATAATGTAACATGCTAGGGAATCACAATCTAGATATTTATATAACTCATAGAATTAGGTCCCTTTGAGAGCATGTACACAAACAACATAACCAAAATGGATATCTAAGAATAATTGGGGAATACAAATCGCCAATTCAAATATGATTAAAACTGCAACCCAACTTCCCAATTTCAATCCATAGCAATGCCAAACCAATTCCTACTCTCAACATAACAAACACTCACAACGTCCAAGTAAGGAAAAGGGTAGGAAATTAAAATAGGCTATGACTTGTATGAAAGGTTTCAATCACAAAAAAAAGTAAACAAAGGCTAGCAATGCCAAACCAATTCCTACTCTCAACATGACAAACACAACATCCAAGTAAGGAAAAGGGTAGGAAATTAAAATAGGCTATGACTTGTATGAAAGGGTTCAATCACAAAAAAAAAGTAAACAAAGGCTAGCTATGTGGGGCTAAAGAAAGATAATAATATCATTAATGTGACTTTTTAGATACGTAGTTTAATCAATGTACAAATGAATGTCTGAATCTCTTTGTCACGATCTGCAATGCAAAAAATGCGGTCTCAATCAAGATGCAAAACAAGTTCTAGAGGTGCAACTGATGGTGGAGTCACTCATGAAATTGAAAAATTAACAAAAATGATCAATATATTCATTTTGGCTATGTGGACTCACGGATTAGGGCTCAATTAACTAAATCTAATCCAAAGATACGACAGACATTTGATTATCATTTCTGGCGCTCATCAGAGGATCAATATTTTTATAATCTTGTCTAAGTAAAAGTGAATTGATTTGAGTAGTGATTGATATTATATATAATCAAAATGATAAAAAAATATTTTTTAAATTTAAATTGTGATGAATTAAAGGAAAATATACCATTAAATCCTATATACTTCTTTTTCATAAACAGTGGATAGTGCATAATATCTAAATTTTAAACCAATTAAAATCAATCTTTTTAAATGAAAATTCTACCATAGTTGAATTTATTTTCAACTATGATAGTTGAAAATTTTATATCATTCATTTATTAAAAATAAATCATATTTTTTAAAAAGATTTATATCCTCCTAACATGGTTAATTATTGTATCAAGTTACTTTGATCAACATACATTGATTTTGAATTTTTATGATAAAATTAATGGTCTTTTCACTTTTCAACTACGATAGTTAAAAAAAAGTCAACTATGATAGAATTTTCTTTAAAATATTCAATTTTGTAAAAAATTATCACTTAACATATAGATTTACTTATTGCAACATGTGCTATGATGAATATATATATTAATTTTAATTTTTAATGAAAAAATTAAGGGCAATTATACATTTCAACTACCATAGTTGAAAATAAATTCAACTATGGTACGGTAGAATCTCCCTTTTTAAATTCTAAACTTTAGATGTAAGATAGCTATATTCAATCATTAAACTAGTGGTTAATTAAAATTATATGTTACTGATGATTATTATTTGTATAGTTGCATGCTTTTCAAAAGCCGTTAAACTCGCTGTTATCATATTCTATCATTAGACTGATCAGTTCTATTTGAATTATTATTGTAACCCTAAAATTGATTTTAAAAAAAAGTTATAGTAAGCCTAAAGAACAATGGGGGTAGGTGGTCTTAGGCACGAGAAATTCGACATTAGTCAAAAGTCATCTACTCATATGGTCGTATGATTTTATTTTAATAGAGAATGATGCATATTTTGATTTAGGAGGGTTAATAAATAAAATCATCTTACATTGTTCATATTTCATATTTTTATAATTTTTAATAATATTTTTTCTAATAATTATATAAATTTACAACTATTATAGTATAATTAATAGTTATTAATTAGGTCAAAAATATAAATAATAACCTAATTTTATCAATAATAATAGAAAATGCACGTTTTATGCATATTTTTATATTTATAAAAGAATATAAAAAATAATTATTTCTATATTATTTATAATTTGTAATAACCCTCAAAGTAATGAAACACTTTTAAAGTGATTTAAATATATTTATATTCAACTTTACGAGTAATTAGGTGAAATGTAAGATACATTAAGAGGTTTATCATTTTATTATTTTAATACAATTAAATTAAAATACAGCAAATTAAATTTTAAACCACTATATATACACTAATGTAAGAAATAAATATTTATGACACCTACAAAAAAAACAAAGTGTTATAATATCACTAACGTATTTTTTAATTAGGAAAATGATAAATGTATTGTGGAAGACACATATTATGTGTCTTGTCACTATAGAAAATCTATATATTTGTAAATTAAATTGGAAAAAAGTTACATGATTAACTTCTATAACTATAATAATATATGTTAATTGTATAAAATCACACATTTATCGATATTTTTTAAAATTTACAAAAAAACGTCTAAAATATGCCCAACGAATGGGGTTCATTCGTTAGGGTGTCAAATTTAGTTGTTGACGTAGCTAACACATTCCAAGCTTCTTATAATTGATAATTAATAGTATTTGTCAAAAAAAATGGGGTTAAAAACGATAATAAGTATTTTCATTAGGGAGAAGACATATAAACCGTGTCTTGGGGCAAGACACTTATCATCACCCAATTTAATTATTGCCAGCTTGGTGCGTTGGGCACCTTTTATTTGTTAATTACTAGCTAGCTAAATAAACAAGTACCATTATAACAACTAGATTTTATCTATAATTTTCATATGAATTCTTTTTGTAAGGTAGTCTTAATCATATCATTATGTATTCTTTTTTTTTTTATCATTTTCTTTTTTATTTTCAATCCGCTATTTTCATATATGTATCAAAAATATGTGAGGATCTACTTCGCTAAATAAACAAGTACCATTATAACAACTAGATTTTATCTAATTTAATTTACATTTGTAATGGTTTAAATATATTTAGATTAATTCAACTTTATGAGTTATTAGGTGAAATGCAAAATGGTCATTAACCATTTTACATCAAGATTTAACCATCTTGCATTAAAGTATTTATCATTTTACTATTTTAATATAACTAAATTAAAAATACACCAAATTGAATTTTGTACCACTATTCACTAATGCAAGAGATAAATATTTTATTATGACACCTACAAAAAACAAAGTGTCAAAATATCAATAACGTGTTAATGTTTAATTATTGCCGACTTGGTGGCGTTGGCCAACTTTCATTTGTTAACTTCTATAATATTTGTCAATTTGTATAGATGATTAATCATAAATTACAATGAGTTACAATCTGAAATTATCGTCATTAGAAAGATATCTTACTAATTACAATGATGTTAATTTTAGATTGTACATCTTTATAATTTTGTTTAATCAACAATCAAAACTTAGTCAAATTAACAAATATTTAAAAAAAATAAGTAGTATTATCGGCTTTTACATTAAATCTGTTAAAAAAAAATTTTAAATGCATTTTCAAATATTTTACAAACTCAACCTTTTGAATGAATGAATTCTAATGCAAGTTGTGGGAACACTCCGTTTTTGCCAATAGACTGTTAGGTAATGTCGGGTCTATCTTGTAAGACAGTCTTAGGCCCTGTTCTTTTATGCGATATTTTGTGGAATGGTGTGTTGAGGTGTGGTGGAATTGTGGTGGAGTGTGGTGTGGTGGAATTATGGTAGGTTATTGATATGTGGGGTAAGTGAGGAGAGAGAATGTAAAAAATAGAGGAGAAAAGTGAGGAGAGAGAAAAGTAATGATTTTCGGTAGAATGTGGTAGGTTGTGACAAATTGCGGTAGGTTGTGGCACCGCAGTTTGCCAACCGCAGAAAAGAACAGACCTTAATAATTATGAATTCTTTTTTTATCATTTCCTTTTTTTATTTTCAATCCCCTGATTTCATATATGTTATATGTATCCAAAAATATGTGAGTGTCTACTTCACTAAATAGACAAGTACCATAATAACAACTAGGTTTTATCTAATTTAGTCTAAGAATCTAATTTGTACAAACTATGACCATGGTCATTGGCCTCCTTCCCTTTAGACTTGACAACCCCATTGAATTTATCCTTAAACTAGCTAGGACCTAGTACCTAATAAAACATCTTCATAACTAAATTAAACCTCAAATTTGAGCCTAAAATATAATTCATTGGCCTAGCTAGTAGCTAGCTACATTGTCTTTGACAACCCCATAGAATTTATCCTTAAAATATCATAATTTATGCACGATATGATTTTTCATTGACTTGAATAAGTGCTGTACTTTTGATTATGTGGACGAGTCGAACATGCAAGTTTGATAGCTTAACAGTAGACAGTATAATTGAATGACACGATTAGATATTTTTTTTTGAAACAAAACATAATGATTTTATTAATAGCAAGCCATACGACAATTACAATGAAAATTGTGATTGAACAATTGTAGATATAAAACATAGATATGAAATTCTACTTTCAAATAACTAATACTAATCTTATTGACGTTCGACTCTGATTTCTTCGATGTCTTTGCATTTTTCTTTGATGATTCTGCATCTTTACCATTGATGGAGAACTTCACAACCCGTACTATAGCGATTTGAAAGTCGATCTTCATTCAACGTACGTATTAGACCACACCAACTGAACAAAAACTTCAGAAAGATATTAAAAACCCTAAATAAGGGTACAATAAAAACTCTTACAAAAGAAAAAACTAATATTCTTTGCATAAACGTAAAACTAAACTAACAATTGAGATATAAATCAATCAAATTGGGGTTTACCATCGACAAAAAGAGTCGATGGCAGCCCCTCAAAAGAAATGGAGGCTAGAGTTTTCTTGAGAGAAAAAGAAAGAGGAGGCTAAGGTTTTACCCGACTAGAGACGATTAGGATTAGATAAACTTTAGTATTATTATTTAAACAAAGAAGTTGGCCCCTATACATCCAATGTATCCAAAATATACTTTTATCCACTTTTTTGTATTTCAAAAATTCATTAAAAATATGCAATTAAGATATCATTTCTGTCACTGGTGTAGCCAATACTTCCAAAATATATTTCTTAAAATTAATAATTAATACTTATCATTAAAAAGATTTAAGTAAAAAATCATTAAAATATCGATTTAATCGAAAGCAAGTCACTTAACATATCTTATCATCACCCAACAAAAAATTTCCACAAATCCCACTTACAACACAACTATCAATGTCCCCCCCCCCCTCTTTTTTTTTTCAACAAAAAACTTCCACAAATCCCACTTACAACACAGCTATCAATGTCCCCCCCCCCCCTCTTTGGGGAAGTAACCAGGGTTGATAGAAACCCAAAAAAAAAAAAGTTTAAAAACTGAAAAAAAAGAGCAAAAAAATATGATGACAGATTGAAAGTTGGTCCATGATGGACTCAAGGGCATTGTTCTTGAGTTTCATCTTCACAATCTGCAAGAACTTGAACAACAGACTCCATTGTTGGCCTCTTATTTCTGTCATCATCAATGCATGAAAGCCCAACTTCCATCATAACAGCTGCTTGTTTTCTGTTAAATTCACCCTCCAATCTTGGATCCACCAAATCATTCACCCATGCAAACTCCTCCTCTGTACTTGTAACCTTCATTTTCATAAACCTCACAAAGCTTGCAAGCTGGGTTATTTCTTCCTCTTTTCCTGCACATAAACTTGACATTCGAACTCCCCTCACGAGCTCTAAGATCACGACTCCATAGCTATACACATCGACCTTAGAAGTAACGGGGAGATTGGTGGTCCATTCCGGAGCCATGTACCCTTTGGTGCCTCGAATTCTGGTGAACTCTTGGGACCCATTACCACCTCTTTGGCTCAGTTTCGCTAGCCCGAAATCGGAGATTTTAGGCTCGAAATCGATGTCTAGGAGTATGTTTTCGGGCTTCACGTCGCAATGGATCACCCATTCGAGACACTCGTGGTGAAGATAAGCTAACCCTTTGGCCGTGCCTAATGCAATCTTGAACCGCTCTTTCCATCCGAGAAACTCAGTGTTTAGATTGGAGGATGATAGGAATAAGTGCTTGTCTAGTGACCCATGTTCGACGTATTCATACACCAAGAGCCTTCTTTTGGCTTCTGCACAAAAACCCCACATTCTAGCTAAGTTAAGATGGTTGATTCTGCCAATAATACTCACCTCTGCCCAACATTCTTCTTCACCCTGAGACACATCCCTTAGTTTTTTTACAGCAACCGCTCTCCCATCAGCCAAGACACCCTTGTAAACGACCCCGAACCCGCCTTGTCCCAGGACTATTTTGAAACCCCCCGTCGCTTTCTTCAGCTCGCCGTATCTGAAGCTCCTAAACTGGCTCGAGATAGCACTGTATCCATCCTCGAGGAGATTCGAGATCCGTGTTTTCTGAAAAGAAAAAACCAACCCGCAACCAGAATGATGAGCTCGATCGCACCGATCCCTGAAGCAAAGGAATACAGATAAGCCCATTTGAACCTCTGAATGTGACTGTTGTAAGTAGTGTTCAATGCCAACACATTGAACTCCCCTGAAGTACTACAACCGAGAACAGAGACATTCGTCTTCAGAGGCTGTAAATTTTCTACCATTTTCGGGATTCTGAGGTAGATCACCCCAGCAAAGTCATTAGTTCTGAAACCATCGAACAGGGCACTCTTGGTAAAACACCGCGCTTCTCCTGTCAGTTTGTAGCTAAATGCTTGGCAACGACAGTCTCCAAGACAGAGCTGTTTACAATCCTCAAATGTCGTCCCTTTGGTCCGGTTCATATCGAACCCGTAGTAGTCCGTATGAACCAACGGGACAAACTCAGAGTCCGAACAACTCCGGGTGAACTTCGGCGTACAACCTTTGCTCCAATCATTGACATCTGCTGGCTCAAAGTGAGGCGGGCACGAGCATTTTGGCTCGGGTGTGTACACACATATCCCATTCCTCCCACAAAGGCCGTGAAAATCACACTGGTAGATGACCGCTTGCCATGTTATGGACCACAATCCGGTCGAATTGTTCAAGCTGTAGAGCCTTAAGTTTCTGTCGTGGTCGATTTTTAGCCTTCTTTTGATCCCGGTCCCCTTGTCGGATGCATCGAATGCCATCTGATCGCTCGCTGTGAAACTCCCCGAATCGTCGAAGCTCGCGATGCAGCTGCTGTTGTAGGGACTCCTCCCGTTCTGAAACACGTAGGGAACGTTGATGTTGGGCCAGTACATGCTCGTGTACTCCCCGTTGAACAACATCTTCAGCACATTGTCGTTGTCGTAGAAGAAGTTGTAGTAGCCGGAAGCGAAGAGCTGAGGAGAAAGCGGCGAAATTAACCGCATGTTTTTGGTGAAGAACTTGTTAGGAAGCAGAGTATCTGTAGGATAATCGAAGCTTTTCCATAAGATTTCTCCTTTTGAGTTCTTGAGAACGAGGTTGCCAGAGTTTAGAAGCTCGACGGAGTTAGCATTTGTGTTTGTTGTGTTGGTTTGCCATGTCAGGGACCCGTCGAGGTCGGTTAGGACTAAGGCGCCGTCTTTGCGAAGCGTGAGGCTCGAGCCGTGACCGTTGATGGGGTTGTCTCGGTTGGCGGTCCATACGACGGTTTTGTCCTTGGATTTCGTGAACCAGATCGCGAGCCAATACGCATTGGCTCCCGACCCGTAGAACCCACAAGTGAAGGTTTTGTCAGGCGAGACGATGATCGTTCCGTCTGACTTGGCAGTGTCTTTGACAGATATGGATGACCCTCTTAGAAGTTGGTTTGAGGGTTTAGATTTTGCAATGGAGAATGAAGGGATGTGGAAGAATATGAGGAAAAAAAGCACTTGTTTGAGCATTTTGAGCATATGGGTTAATTTCTGGAGTGATGGGGTTGGTATACAGCATGACAAAAACTATGTACTAGTACTCATAGCAAGGCAAAAGAGGTTTCTAGGAAGACAACTTGCTGTTTTTATAGTACAAGTTGGGGAAGAGACAAACAGTGCTTAGTTAAGCTTCTTTTGGGGTCATTTTTATTTGGACTTTGATTCTTTATGTTTCAACTTTTTGCTAAAATTTGGTGGTCATGCGCATCTAGAGCAATTATGTATCAAGTGGGGTGCATTAAATATTGAGACTAGTACCCACTGTGGAATTCAACTTAATAGATTATTTAAGATATAGGACACGTTTGTTTTTCTTGCTGATTATTCGTAAAGTAGATTTGAATGGGTTGTGACTTGTGACAGTTATGATATTACAAGTGAAGTAGATATGAATAACTAAAATCGAGAATGATAAGTGCAGTCAGAGGTGAATTAGTTTTACTAAGAAAACTCTCCATAGCAACATTTTGAATGTTATTCCCATATGGAAAGAAAAAAAAAAAAACTTCAAATAATGTCCTGTTCTTTAGATTGGATAAAATGAAGTTTAGATTAATTAGATTGGATTGGATAGGATAAGTTACGATATTTTTTTGGGAAATTATATTTTTTGAGATGATGCATTTGGGGAATTATATAAGGTTTGGATTGAATTGGATTTGATTGGATTGGATTGGATTAGAAGAATTATCAATCCAAAAAATAGGGCCAATACGTAGGGCATGGGGTTTGTTTAGTATTATGCCAAAAACCAAGAAGAGTTGGCAAGTAATCCGATAGTAGGTCTTAAAATTATATCAAAGCTCTATGATAGTTGTTGAACATTCTTAGGTTCTGAAATTATGAGTCTCGACTCAAAGACAAAACAAAAGAAGTAATTTCAAAGAAATTCAGCAGCAATATAAAGTTATAAACGCACCTGTCTCTGAAAAGTCCAAGACAACAACAGGCATGCTTCAATTCAAGAATCTTCGCAAATTAATAGTGAATTTTAGAAAGTTCTTTTAGTATTATTGATTTTCATTTACTCTAAAGTAAAAAAGAATACTAGGTGTGTTGTTTCGTCTCTAAGGTTTGTTTTGCAGTTTTTTTTTTTTTTTTTGGCATCATGCTTACATGAAGAAGATAATTTTCACAATCAGTATATTTGTCAATTATCTTGTAAACATTTACCAAATATCTTTTTTATTAAAAACTTTGTCAAATATAGTGTACAATTGGTTGTAAATGTAAGATTTATTGATTTATTTATTCTAGAAGAGAGAATAATTTTATCTATTATATTTTATTATTTTAATAATATAATAATTTATTATTGTTTGGCATCAACTTTTGTAAGGGTGATGTTAGTGTTGCGGATTTTGTTGTCGTTTTGGCTTTGATAATTAATCAACAGTATGACTTATAACTTGTGTTTACACATGATTTTACTATTTTACTCTCAAATAATATAACTAGCAAATTACTACTTTTTGCATCTTGTGTTTACACACGAATGTACTATATTACCCTTGGGTACAATAACCAACAAGCATAACATCAAAGGAAAGTTAAGTTACTAGACCCATTAATTCGATGGGGGGCATATTGAATATAGGTCAATTGTACACCTGATTAGCATAAATACGGGTCGATTGTACTTTGGGTTTGAGTAAATATGATGTAAAACATGAGTGACGTATATTTCAGGTTTAGGTAAATACGATCAAGTTTATTTTGAGTTGAAGTAAATATGAGTCAATTGTTATTTGAGAGTGCGAATAAAATTAATTTTATATAAATAAATTTTGGTATAATTATAATATTATAATATTTGTATAATGAAAATGGTTGGAGTCTCAACATATGAAAAGTTTGAATGCATTATATTTTAGTATGAAAATTAAATTATTGTATGTATTTGAATATAATACTGCATTTAAATTATAGCATATTGTACTGTTCTTTGTAATTTTCTATATTCATTATTGTCCAAGGCAATATATAATTAACTTAATAAATTTATGTACATTATTACATCAAACCAGCAAATAATGACTTATAGGTACCTTTTATTTTATAGAAACTATTTTTTGGGTACAGTGTTTTTAGAAATGATTTTTATTGCAAACAAGTTAAATAAAAACTCTTAACTCAATATAATAACTTTAATAAAAATAATTTTCAATAATATGGTCTCCTAAAAATAAATACTGTAAAATATAGGGTACCTTTTAGTAATTTATTGTCAAACCAGTAATAAAAACTGTAATTTTTAGCCCGTGCCTTGCACGAGCATCCTTTACTAGTACTCATAAAAGTCCTTAGTGACGTTTGATTTTGAATATCATATATTTTCTATTGTAAAATGATAAATATTTCGACGCAATAATCATCTTGTGTTTCACATAAATCACTTATGAAGTTAAATGTAAGTATATTTAAATCATTATAAATGTATCTTTCATTACTTTGATGGTTATCACAACCTATAAACAATATAAAAATAATTATTTATTTACATTATAAAAGTAAAACTATGCATAATGTACATTTTCTACCATGATTGATAAAATTAGACAATTATTTATATTTTTTGATGCAGCTAATAAGTATTATACTTTTATAGTTGATAAATATATAAAGTTATTAAAGAAAATACTATTAAAAGTTACAAAAAATGTGAAATATGGAAAATATATTCAAGATGGTTATTAATAAGGGTGAGCAACGGGCTGGGTCAAGGTCGGCCCATTAGTCATGTAGGGTAGGGTCGGGTTAGGACTTTTTATTAAAAATAAGGGTCGACCCATGGACCGATCCGTTTGACTATAAAATTATAATTAAGTGTATTTGTTAAAAAAAAAAGTAATTATGCTAATTATTATTTAATGTGGAGTATTAATAATATACTTAAATAATATTAGCATTTAAAATAATAGAAAAAACTATTTATTTTGAGTTACCGTAGGCCGACCCGGTCTGGTTGATTCACTGACCTTTTAACATTGTGAAACAGACCGGCTTGTTAACGACCCGATCTTTCACCGACTCGACCCTTTGACAACCCTAAGTCCCTAATTTTGTAGGGCCCGACCCTCTTGACCTTATGGGGCCCCGACCCATTGCTCACCCCTAATTATTAATCATATTGAGTCAAGATGTGTATCATTGTCCTTATCTATTATTATATTAAAACGAGACAAATACAATGAGCTATTATCACGTGTCATGTACATAAAAACCTTATATTTTTTTGTTGAGTTGGAAAATTTTTATTGTCCCATTTATTTACTGTATTCATTAGAATTGCTAAGTATTAATAATTACTAATTAATAAAATAAGTTACTATTAATACTATCTATCAACCAATAACTACACAAAAGTATCTTAGCAAATAGGATATGGAAGCTTAATTTTGATGCAACAAAAATTGGGGACTAGGGACGTGGATGAGGAAGCTTAATTTTGATGCAACAAAAATTGGGGACTGGGGACGTGGATGGGGGTTTGTTATCCGTGCCGACAATGGAACCGTAGTTGCAGTGGGGAAGAAGGAGGCTCAAGGTTTCTTTGGGGCTAAAACTGAGGAAGCCCAAGCATGCCTCTTTTGGCTTGCAAGCAGCATGAGACACTGGCTTCAGAACAATCATGGTAGAAGGAGACTGCCTCACACTTATCCAAAAGCTTAAAGGAGATAACCATAGTTAGAATGCCATTGGGGTAATGTAATACCCCATATATGTGATTAAAGTGTGGCTTAAAAGGATTCAAATGACTACTTATATCACCAAGGTGCACTTTCTTTTATGGTAGCTCATCCGTTGGGAACTTCTCAGTTAAGCGTGCTTGGCTGGGAGTAATCAAAGGATGGGTGACCTCCTGGGAAGTTTTCCCAGGCAGCGTGTGAGCGAGGATGAAACACGTTGAAAAGACTCGTGGTGATTTGTGAGGTCAGTCAGGGATCCTTGAAACAGTTATTGGTAATGTCCGCGGCCCGGGAGGGGTCGGAGCGTTACGGATGGTATCAGAGCCGACCCGCGACCGTGAGCTGCGCCAGTGGACGGGAGAGCCATGGGCAGTCACCTAGCGGGGCAAAGATTCTGGAGTGGATTATGGCACAACGAGGACGTTGTGCGCTTAAGTGGGGGTGACTGTAACACCTCGGGTATACGATCAAAGTGTGGCTTAAAGGGTTTGAAATGACTACTCATATCACCAAGGTGTACCTTCTTTTATGGTAGCTCATCTGTTGGGAACTCCTCAGTTAAGCGTGCTTGGCTGAGAATAGTCAAAGGATGGGTGACCTCCTGGGAAGTTTTCCCAGGCAGCGTGTGAGCGAGGACGAAGCATGCTGAAAAGATTAGTGGTGATTTGTGAGGCCAGTCAGCGATCCTTAAAGCGGTTATAGGTAATGCCCGCGGCCCGGGAGGGGCCGGCGGCGTTACAGGTAATCATCGAAGAAATCCAGAAGTTACAGGTAAAGCGGGGAATAGAGTTGCTCACTCCCTAGCTCACCTTCAACCCTACGAACTGGGTGATCGGTTTTGATTGGAGGAAGGGCCCGAGGAATCTGTTGCCTTGGCTCTTGATGATATATATCTTTTTTTTTAATAATAATAATTAGTGCGCTCATTTTGACGATTCTTCCTAAAAAAAGTATCTTCATAGAAAAATGAAGAGACATTGTGATTTACACAATTATACTTTGAAAATGGTTCCATTTGAAAGCTTCAAGTCGGAGGAAGAACAACACCATCAGTGAGCTGAGAGACAAACATAGTAATGCCTTTACCTCCCTGGATGATTTTGAGCTGCTATATTTAGAACACTATGACAACTTATTCATGACAGAAAGCTCGACAAACTTTGATGAAGTCTTCCAGAAAGTCCACGAGCGAGTTATAAGTACTATGAATGATATGCTCATTGCTCCTTTCACCCAAGAAGAAGTAAAAGATACAGTTTTTCAAATACATCAGGGGAAATCCCCTGGCCGGGATGGTTTCAACCCTTATTTTTATCAGCGTTTTTGGCATATTATTGGGCATGACATCACAACGGGTGTCCTGAATCTATTAAATGGTAGTTCAATGCCGGATGAGATCAACCACACGCTATGGTGCTAATCCCGAAAATAAAAAAGTCCCATCACAATATCGAATTTCCGTCTTATAAGCCTAGTAAGTTCTCGTCAAGATTACTACGAAAGTTTTAGCGAATCGGTTCAAGACCATATTGCCTGACATAATCTCTGAGGAGCAGAACGAGTTTGTGAAAAATCGGCTTATTAGTGATATTATCCTTGTTGCATACAATTACGAGGTGTACCATACCATTCACTGTCATGCCGGGACCAACGACCATATATGTCCATTAAGCTAGACATGAAGAGGCATTTGATAGAGTGGATTGGGCTTTCTTGTGAGAAATCATAGCAAAACTGGGGTTCTGTGACCAATGGATTCACATGGTCGACATGTGGTTCGTGAAACCCCTACATTTTCATCCCTCATTGATGGTGTTGTCCGGGGAAATCTAAAACCCTTCCAAGGGCTCCGTCAAGGTGACTCATTGTCCCCTTTTCTGTTTATAATTATTACTGAGAGACTTTCTGCTCTTCTGCATAATGCAGTTGCCACAGGCTCGCTCAAGGGCTCCGCCAAGGTGACTCATCTCTCACATTATCTTCGCCGACTATACGATCCTTTTTTGTAGAGCAACTGAGGAGCAAACAAGGCTGATTAAACACATCCTTAACCTCTATAAGAATGTCTCAGGCCAGAAAGTCAATTACAATAAAACGGACGTCGTCTTCCATAAGAATGCTCCCCAAGCATGAAAAATTTCCATTAAAGACATTCTAAACATTAGGGAGGTCTTATCACATAACAAGTATCTTGGCCTACCCACTTTGGTCGGGAAATTCAAGTATAAAGACCTCATCAGAGTAAAAGATATGGTGGCAAAAAGATTAAACAAGTGGGACGACCGGTTCCTTTCGTAGGGAGGTCGAGAAGCTTTGATCAAGATTATGACACAAGATCTTCCCGTCTATGCCATATGAGCTTCTTTAAATTACCCCAATTGCTTTGTGATGACATTCAAAGGATTATCATGCGCTATTGCTGGGGAGCGAAACAAAATCATAGGAAAAATGCATTCGGTAAGTCTTGACTATCTTTGTCAAAGCAAGGAGGCGGGAGGCATGGGTTTCAAGCGTCTGGAAGATTTTAATATGGCTTTATTAGCCAAGTAGGTCTGACACTTATGGAGATATCTGTTATCTTCGCCTGCTCATTTGTTGAAGGCAAAATACTACTCGGACACAGATATATTCAATGCAATTTGGGCTTTCACCATGCTACACTTGAAGGAGTATTCGCGTTACAAGGGAGACCCAGTTAAAGGCTCAGTGGTTCATTGAAGACGGGTCGAAGGTGCAAGTCTGGGGGGATGAGTGGCTTGGTAGAGGCCCAACCTACAAACTTGTTACCCCCAGAAGTGACATGCACTAAGTCCAATGAGTAAGCAAACTCATTGACACTGTAAAGGGCTACTGGAAAATGCAGGTTTTGGACAAAAATTTCCTCCCTTGCGATGTTAGAGAATCGTGTCGATTCCATTGAGCTGTACCTGACCTGATTATAGAATCACTTGGGCGGAAACGAAGGATGGGGAATATAGTGTTAAATCAGAGTACTAAGCCCTTGCTCAGTCACGTCATTGCCCCTCCCCTCGTCTAGCTCGGTGGAGACAAACAACGTATGGAAGAAAATCTGGAGCTTGAGAATACCACCCCGAATTAGAGTTTTTGGATGGTGGCTGTGTAAAAATATTTTGGTGGGTGTTGTTATTCATAAAATAAGAAGCGTCCTCTGCAAGGCACTCAGTTCTGTGTACAACCTAAGGACATTCATCTCAGGTTGTATTACTTCATTCTATTTCAATATAATAAAGGAAGTTGTTCAATATACGCTTATTGTCCTTTATCTTATTCCTGCATTATATTGAATCTTAATCTAGTTAGATTAAGAACCTAACATCCTTTATAAGTGATCATTTGTGCAGAAAATTTTCATAACCCTATTCACCCCCCTCTAGGGTTCTTTCAGGAGCAAAAGAGGCCGATAGAAGTCTACACAAGTAGCCGTACGAGGCGGCACAACCTAGAGTTGGAAATTTGGAGGTTTCCAAGCTAGCACAGGCACTCGTGTAGGATAGTAATGGTCGTAAACCGGTTTTTCCTACCAAAGAAGACCCAAAGAACTGGCATGGGCATCTGTGTGACCCCGCACACCTGTGCCAGACCCCGCACAGGTGAAATCATTATGTTTGGTTTCAAAAAAAAATATTTATGGAAAAGGAGGGGAAAAGGGATATAAACAATAAAAGTACTCACATTGTTCATGACTTGTGAGGAATGACATACTGAAGTTTGGACCTTGGAGACTGGATCAGTTTTGAATGAAAGTCAAAATTCGAATATCCAGAAAAGATATAATGCGCAAGGAAAGAAATCTCAAGAAGGCAGAAGGACATTCACTCAAGGCATCATAAGGACGTTCACCCATGGCAGCATAAGGACGTTCACCCTTGGCAGCATAAGGACGTTCACCCTATGCGAGGAGTTTTGAAAAGCGCAGTCGAAATAGGGAAGTTTTCTGGAAAATTAATATCCAATCTTTCTATCCATATTTCTAATCAGACTAATTGATTGCATCTACTTTGATTGGTAGAAAATAATCAATCAAGAAATTGGAAGGAATATAAGATTACCATTTCCGAAAATCCCATAATAAGGAAAGAAGATCGGAGCAAGATTGGAAGGAAAGGCAAACACAAAGAAGGAAAAGATCAAGGAAGAATCAGCCCCCAACGTCTATATTATGCTGCTATCAATATACTTATAAATAGAGGAATTGAAGATTGAGGAAGTTAACGATTCCATGGAAGAAACCGGGTGATCGAAATAGAAATGGCGTTTCCTATTTTGTGTTCTTGCAAGTTGTTGTGTTTGTGAGAAGTTGAGTGTAATCAATCCTTAACGGATTTAGGGTTGATTGATACTTGTAAAATCGATTCCTAGACGGACTTAGGATCGATTGAGTTTAAACACCAAAGGGTGATTTTGGTGGGTGTCGTTATTCATAAAATAAGAAGCGTCCTCTGCAAGGCGCTCAATTCTGTGTACAACCTAAGGACATTCATCTCAGGTTGTATTACTTCATTCTATTTCAATATGATAAAGGAAGTTGTTCAATATACGCTTATTGTCCTTTATTTTATTCCTGCATTATATTGAATCTTAATCTAGTTAGATTAAGAATCTAACGTCCTTTATAAGTGATCATTTGTGCATAAAATTTTCATAACCCTATTCACCCCCCTCTAGGGTTCTTTCAATTGGTATCAGAGCTTGGTCCACTGAAGATTCAGAGACTAACCGCTCTGTGGTAAAGATCATGGCTGGGATCGAAGATGGTGATATAGGGCAAGGACGTTGCTTAAACAGTCCTCCTTTATTCAGAGGATCAAACTTTGCACACTGGAAGAAGCGTATGAGGACATTCATCATGGATCAAAACTATGACCTTTGGGACAGAATTGAGAATGGAGACTTTGTCCCCATGATCACTGTTAGAGAAATCACGAAACCCAAAGATAGATCCAAGTATTCGGCCAAAGAAGCAGAAAAGGCGGATAAAAATGTTAAAGCATTACATATCCTTTCATGGACTTGATTCTAATGAGTTTGAATTTATCTCTGGTTGTGATACAGCTAAACAGGTGTGGGATACCTTAGTGACCACATATGAAGGAACGAGCCAAGTTCAAAGAATAAGGCGTAATAATTATGTCAAGCACTATGAATCCTTCAAAATGAAGAATGGAGAATCCATCAAGGACATGTACAAACGATTCACTGTCATAGTCAATAATCTCAAGTCCTTGGGGAAAACCTACTCCAATGAAGAAAAAGTTCACAAGGTCCTCAAATGTCTTACAAAAAAGAAATGGGAATCAAAGGTCACCATAATAGAGGAAGTTCACGATGTTGAAACCCTCCAATTAGATGACCTCATTGGAAAGCTTCTTGCTCACGAAATGCGTCTCCAGGAAGAGCAAAATGAAAAAGAAGAAGTAGCTCGTAAGGACATCTATGGTCCTAACAATGATAAGGACCAGATCTTGGCCCTGATGGCCAAGGAACTCAAGGAATCGTGCAAGAAAAGTCATACCTCCAGAGGACCTTCATCCAAACGAATCAACCAAAGAGGTAATGACTCATCAAATAATATAACTAACTCACTCTCTTGTTTTTTTTGTGGTAACCCAGATCACTTGATCAAGGAATGTCCTCACCATAAAAAGAACCAAGAAAAGAGAAATCACATGGCCTTGATGGCCACTTGGAGTGATGATGAGGAAACTACTAGTCATTGCATCATGAGAAAAAACACGAACGACACAGAGGAAGTTGGTGCAGCCAATGATGACTATCCGGACAGTGACAAGGATGAATCAAGGGAGGTAAAATTTGATGATCTCCTCACTTATCCTAAAAAGTACTTGGGAAAATGCCTTTTAAAGTTTGCAGGACGGGAGACCAAGCATTTGAATGAGATTAGGTCACTCAAAGAAACCAACAAAGGCATGAAAGAGTCCAATGAGAAATTGGAGAAATTATGTGAAGGGCTTACCTCTAAGGTCGACATTCTCAAAGCTGAAATACTAGAACTCAAGGCCAACCTTAATGATTGTCACAAGTCTCTGGCTAAGGCAACCAAGCAACAAGAAAGCCTTGGAAAGTGGCTTAACAATTCATCCCCTGTTAAGGAGCGAAACTGTCGTCAAGGACATTCTGTCTCGCAAGGACCAGCCATCAGAACCAGGCATCAAGGACGACACAAGGACCTTAATGAGCAGTACCAAGGCCACAGATTTCACGCGTGGCACCAAGAACGACACAACTATCTTGGGACAAGATATCAAAGTCATTCATCTCTTCCCAAAAGCAAATATGGTATATTCAACATCCAGGAGAGTGAATGCTTAAGGGAGCTTGGAGCCCTCAAGGACATTACTTACATCAGTAACAAGAACTCCTCAAGGACCTTGTCAGACCTATAATCAAGGACCTTGACAAATGGATCTACTCAAATAGCAGTGATTATTTTATGGCACATATTGAGGGGGAGCACCCTCTATTAGGACTAACAAGTTTATTGAGTCTTGCAGGTTATTGGAAATGGTTACGATATTAAAGGGGAGCTCTATATAGACTTTTTGATAAAAGCCAAAAAGGGGGAGAAGTGCTACAAATGAATTTTGCCTTTCATCAAAAAGGGGGAGATTGTTAGAACCCCTCAAGGACATTGATAGACTTAGGCTCAAGGACCTTGGAGACTGGATCAGTTTTGAATGAAAGTCAAAATTCGAATATCCAGAAAATATATAATGCGCAAGGAAAGAAATCTCAAGAAGGCAGAAGGACATTCACCCAAGGCATCATAAGGACGTTCACCCTTGGCAGCATAAGGACGTTCACCCTATGCGAGGAGTTTTGAAAAGCGCAGTCGAAACAGGAAAGTTTTCTGGAAAATTAATATCCAATCTTTCTATCCATATTTCTAATCAGACTAATTGATTGCATCTACTTTGATTGGCAGGAAATAATCAATCAAGAAATTGGAAGGAAGATAAGATTACAATTTCCGGAAATCCCATAATAAAGAAAGAAGATCGGAGCAAGATTGGAAGGAAAGGCAAACACAAAGAAGAAAAAGATCAAGGAAGAATCAGCCCCCAACGTCTATATCCTGCTGCTATCAACACACTTATAAATAGAGGAATTGAAGATTGAAGAAGTTAACGATTCCATGGAAGAAATCGAGTGTTCGAAATAGAAATAGCGTTTCCTATTTTGTGTTCTTGCAAGTTGTTGTGTTTGTGAGAAGTTGAGTGTAATCAATCCTTAATGGATTTAGGGTTGATTGATACTTGTAAAATCGATTCCTAGACGGACTTAGGATCGATTGAGTTTAAACACCAAAGGATGATTTTGGTGGGTGTTGTTATTCATAAAATAAGAAGCGTCCTCTGCAAGGCGCTCAGTTCTGTGTACAACCTAAAGACATTCATCTCAGGTTGTATTACTTCATTCTATTTCAATATAATAAAGGAAGTTGTGCAATATACGCTTATTGTCCTTTATCTTATTCCTGCATTATATTGAATCTTAATCTAGTTAGATTAAGAACCTAACGTCCTTTATAAGTGATCATTTGTGCAGAAAATTTTCATAACCCTATTCACCCCCCCGCTCTAGGGTTCTTTCAGGAGAAAAAGAGGCCGATAGAAGTCCACGCAAGTAGCCGTACGAGGCGACACAACCTAGAGTTGGAAATTTGGAGGTTTCCAAGCTAGCACAGGCACTCGTGTAGGATAATAACGGTCGTAAACAGGTTTTTCCTACCAAAGAAGACCCAAAGAACTGGCATGGGCATCTGTGTGACCCCGCACACCTGTGCCAGACCCCGCACGGGCACTCGTGCCTATCCGCATGGCCCTGTCCGCTGTCATGAAAAATCTACGTAGTTTTCAAGATTGATACGGGCGCCCATGCCAGATTTATGAAAATTAGATCATATATACTTCTGGGAATACCATGCTTCTATGCTCTCAGAATTTGTTTATGAGCATGTGTCTATTTTATAAGCGTACATGTATACATTTATGAACATATAATTTTGAGTTTTTTTTATCATATACATTTTTGTAATTTGGATTTGTAATTTATATATGACCATACATTTATAACTTGAGTTTACAAATTTTATTTTATTAACATGTATGCATTTATTAATTTTATCTGTACTCATAAAATTATACATATACTACCTCCGTCCCAAAATGTTTGTCCGTTGACTAAATTTTGACTGTTAATTAGTCACAAACTATAATGAATTAAAATATGAAATCACTACCATTAGAAAGATAATTTGCTAAAGATTATAATGACAACAATTTTATATTGTAACTCATGATAATTTGTGAGTAATTAACTGTAAAAATTTAGTCATCGGACTAACATTTTGGGACAAAGGTAGCATGCTTCTACAATTATACCCTCAAAGTAGGAAGTATTGTACTCCAGGTAGTCCGTACAATCGTAATTCTATATTCTTTGAAGGAGAAAGGGACTAGAGAAGATGAAATTGGAGTATGGGAGCTTTGTTGACACCCTATTGATGAGGTTACTATGGCTGGTCCTGAGGTCCATTCCCATTAATTCTTCTTGGTTTTTTGCTGGAATCTCTTCTTTTTAGGGAGGGGACCTCTTGGCACTAACATTAATTTGCAAAGACTTTTACTGTTTGTTTTTCGGTCTTTGTACGTAGCCTCGAAGGCAGTTGAGCAAGACATACTATGCATTGATTTGGATATCAACCATCAATCCAATAGATTAATGCAGAATGACATCACCCATTAATTTCCCCATTTTTTACGTTGGAGTTTGGTTTGTATGCAATTCATTCGAGATATTAATGGAAAGATTAGGAAGACCTTGAATATGTCAAGGTCAGTTTACTAACAAATGAAATATAAATGTATTGTTGAAAACTTGAAATGTATCCATGAAAAGATTACAAAGATATTAGAGCATATGCAAGTCCCCTCTTGGTTACTGACACCTTTTTTCTGCCTTTGAGTTTTGAGCTAACTCAGTAGCGTTCCAAAACTGAAGGAATAAAGAAAAGGAGGAGAGAGTGTCACAAGTAGAGAGGAGTGTCAATTCGTAGGTTTCATTCCGCATTCTTAGTCTTTCTTAATGGAAAGATTAGGAAGACCTTGAAATGTAGTAAATTTCTTCACAATCCTCGAGGAACTTTTCCTTAAACATATGCTTCACAAAGTGATTCTAACTCCCTCGGCTCGGAGCAGTTAATCAATTCAAAGTCAACTTTCTAACAACTCCAACAAGCGCTTCTTTGGAAAAAAAAATGAAATGATAAACATCTTGACACAAGATGACTCTTAACCATTTTGTATTTTTTCTAAATCACTAATAGAGTGAAATGTAAGTGTATATATATAAATCATTCCAAAGGTATGTTTTATCATTTTCGGATTCTTCTGAACTTATAAACAATTTAAAAATAATTATTTATTTATATTTATTTCATAAATATAAAACTATGTATAAAATGTGAATTTTCTACTATGATTGATAAAATTAGGCTATTATTATATTTTTTCACCTACCTAATAAGTATTATATTATTATAATTGATATATATATATATAATGATTAAAGAAAATATTAATAAAAGTTACAAAAATTTGAAATATGAATAACTCAAGAGTGTTAAGTCAAGATGGTTATCATGGTTAAAAAATAAACTCCTTACTACTCGATAGGAATTACCAACTACCTTGAGCCCCCTCAAAGTTCAACATACACAGTCACACAAGACTAAGTACACTCACTAAGTATCTCCCATGGGAAAGAAACTTTCCCACACCCTTCCTTGGAAAAGTTTTCACCATGATCCATAGGGAAATTGTGGGCTCTAGTTAAAAACTTTCCCAACCTATTTTTACTCCCAAACATGGAAAAATTAGTCAACTTTAAGAAAATTGACTAACTTTCCTAGGAAACTCTTGCAACCAAACACATCTCTTTTATAGCAACTTCACACTTTCATCACCATTTAAATAGTTGTTGGAAGCTTCTAATTTTGCTCATTGATAAAATACTCCTTGTGATCCTTCCGTGTATATCTTGATTATTTTCGATCAATAAAAGTAACTTCTGATTTGTCAAAAAAAAAAAAGAAAAGTAACTTCTGAAATATTTGTCAAGAGTATGGGTACGTATGTGTGTTAGGGTGTCTAAAATAGAATACTACAAATAGAATCAGTCACCTTCACTGGTCTCCTGTATGAGGACTGAACATTAAAGTACCTTTGAATCTTTCCTCTATGAATTTTAACCACACATTGATTGATGCAGAAACTTAAATTCCAAAACAAGAAGACTTGACTTGCCTGGTCCCTGCATGATCACTTATTGACTTGCATGGCCTCTATATGGTGACTTGTGACCATAAATTCATCACATTCTCAAGAGAATTAAAGGAATTATGAAGAAGAAAGAGGGCAGGATGTGTGAGGTATTATGCACCTCTAAACTGTCTTGCTTTGTTATTGATGAAAGGATGACAATATATACAACTCTAGATACAATAATCAAATCCATGATTCTAGGATATAATCAAGGAGATGATTTTGGAGATAACTAAGGAGACAAATTATAGCTAAAAAATATACAAGATTATATTGGCAAGAAGCTAAATATGTATAAGGGTGATTATGATCATATTATGATCATACATTCCATAATACTCCCCCTCAAGTTGGAGGACGCGGATCGAGCATGCCCAACTTGTCTCGTAAATATGTGAACTGCTTCCTTCCAAGAGCCTTAGTAAAAATATCTGTCGGTTGGTGATTGGATGAAATGTAGGAAAATTTAAGATCACCCGCTTCTAATCTATCTCGCACAAAATGACTGTCAAGCTCAATATGCTTAGTACGCTCATGAAACACTGGGTTTTTGGCAATATGAAGCGTAGCTTGGCTATCACAAAATAGGTGCATAGTTGAATTATGGAAGACCCCAAGGGAGGCAAGAAAGCCCTTTAGCCATATAAGCTCACTTGTTGTTGCAGGCATAGAACGGTACTCGGCTTCAGCGGAAGAGCGCGAGACTGTGTGCTGTTTCTTTGTCTTCCAAGAAATTGGTGAACCGCCAATGGTAACTAGGTACCTAGTAAGAGACCTTCTAGTAAGGGGACAGGCGCCCCAATCTACATCACAGTATGCATGAATTTGAAGATCACAATCAGACCTCATCAAAATCCCATAACCTGGTGTACCTTTGATGTATCGTAGAACTTGACGTGCTGCATGCATATGCTCTTCCAAGGGTTCTTGCATAAATTGGGACAAAATGTGGACGACATAACATAAGTCTGGCCTTGTGATGGTCAAATAAATAAGGCGTCCGACCAAACGACGATATTGACTAGGATCATTCGAAGGCCGTCCTTTAGCAAGAGCGAGTTTATGATTTTCCTCTAGTGGAAAAATGGCAGGCTTGCTTCCTAGGAGACCACTTTCCTCCACAATTTCAAGTGCGTATTTCCGCTGACTGAGAAGTAGTCCCCTTGGCCCTCGAGCTACCTCAATACCAAGGAAATATTTCAATGGGCCTAAATCCTTGATGCGAAAACAATCATTCAAGTAACTTTTCAACTTGGCACAAGCTTGAGAATCATTGCCAGCCAAAATAATGTCATCAACATATACCAAAACAGCCAGAAATATTGCATCTTTACGGAAGGTAAACAGAGAGTAGTCAGCATATGATCTCACAAACCCATAGGATATGAGGGTAGAAGAAAGTTTGGCAAACCATTGTCGTGGTGCTTGTCGGAGCCCATAAAGGGACTTGCGCAATCTGCACACCTTGCCAGGAGAGCTGGAAGAAAAACCAAGGGAAATCTCATATAAACCTCCTCTTCTAGATCACCATGTAAGAATGCGTTATTCACATCCATTTGATGAAGCTCCCATCCTCGAGCAATAGCAACAGCCAAAAATGTCCTCACACTAGACATTTTAGCCACTGGAGCAAATGTCTCATTAAAGTCTAGGCCTTCCAATTGATGATCACCTCTCACAACGAGACGTGCCTTAAACCTTTCAATAGTTCCATCGGACTTGTATTTGACTCTATAGACCCATTTGCAACTAATAGGCTTCTTTCCAGGTGGTAGCTCTTCAATAGTCCAGGTCTTGGTATCTTCCAAGGCACGTATTTCTTCTGCCATAGCTTCTCGCCATCGAGGATCTTTGACAGCTTCTTGATAGTACCTAGGCTCAACAATTTTCGTAATGGCAGCAAGAAAGGCCTTATGGCTAGCAGAGAAAGCATTGCATGTGATAAAATTGACTAGGGAATAAGGAGTACCTGAAGAACCGTTGAAGGGCAAAGATGCACGAGAGGGGTCATTATCTTGTGCAGTATAACAGAAGTAGTCCGCCAAATGGGACGACGCTCGTTTTGTTCTAGTGGGTCGATGTTGATCATGATCGTTGCGGTGTTCTTCATTATTTGTAGCGCTCCCCCTGTCCGCGAACCGGTCCATCCCGACAAATTCTTGCCCATTCTGATTTCTAGTATCAGTTTGGGATGCGTTAGGCTCATGAATGGGCATTCCAGACTGCAAAGATGGGTATTGGTCAGAACCTGAGTTATTCTCCACCACACCCAAATCATTCTCCAATGGTGTGTTGGATTCATTTGACGATTCACTGTCTTCATGTGCTTCACACCCATCCATTTTGCTTTCTGTAGCATATTTTTCCTCCTCATGATAACTCCAATCACGTAGATATACCTCATTGATGGGGTTGCTGTTGCCAAGCAATCTTTCTTCTTCATGTTGCCCAATTTTATAGGTGGAAAAGGGAAATATGGTCTCATAGAATATCACATCTCAACTTATGAGAATTTTATTTGTTTCCAAATCGTACACTTTCCATCCCTTTGTCCCATATGGATAACCAATAAAAATACACTTGCGACTTCGAGGGGAAAATTTATCCTTAATTCTTGACTTAGAATGAGCATAACACAAACATCCAAACATTTTAACATTTTCGTATGAGGGTTTAGCATTGAACAAAATCTCATATGGTGTCTTTCCATTCAAGACCTTACTAGGAGTTCTATTGATTAAATAAGCTGCAGTAAGCACACTTTCCCCCCAAAAATTAATTGGCAAGCATGCTTGAAATCGGAGGGCCCTAGCAATGTTCAAAATATGCCTGTGTTTCCTCTCAACCCGCCCATTTTGTTGGGGTGTATCTACACAGGTTGTTTGGTGGACAATCCCCCTTTGTTGGTAGAATTCTCTCATATGCTTGGATAATAATTCTTGTCCATTATCACTCCTAACCATTTTCACATCTTTTCCAAATTGAGTTTTTGCCATGAGCACAAAATTTTTCAACAATAATGAGGTCTCTCCTTTTTCTCTCATCAAATAAACCCAAACACCCCTACTAGCATCATCAACGATTGTAAGAAAATATTGAGCACCACAAAGAGAAGGAACTCTATATGCACCCCAAATATCACAATGAATAAGACCAAAAAGTTGTTTTGCATGACTTTCACTAACAATAAAAGGAGTCCTTGTTTGTTTAGCACGGAAGCAAATATCACAAGGTCTCTTATTTCCAACACTACTGATATTGAAGTCTTTAGGAAGCAAAGATAAAACTTGATCAGAAGGGTGTCCTAATCGTCCATGCCATAAATCATGAGAGCCTACCGCATTTGCTTGAGTCACTGATGGTGAGAATTCGTCGAAGCAATAGACCCCTCCTCGCAATCTACCCACTCCAATCTGGTTCTTCGTGGTACGGTCCTGTATCACACACAAGTCCTCATCAAATATCACAATACATTTCGTATCCTTGATTAGTTGCGACACAAATATTAGATTGCAATAAAAATTTGGGATATAGAGAACTTTATCCAGAACCATTCGAGGATTCAAATATATACTTCCTTGAAGACTTGCAACCACACTTGCCCCATTCGGCAAATTTACGGGAATAGGTGTCATAGATGTTTTTCTAACAAGACATTCTAGTTCCCTTGTCATATGTCGAGAGGCCCCTGAATCAATAATCCAAGAAGATTTACCTGCTAATTTCTCATAACCTGGTTTGGAGGTGTTAATGAGGCTAAGCAATTTCTGCACAGATTGGATTTCATCTCTCGTGAGGCCAGTCACAGTACGATTGCCTTGCTCCTCTTGGTTAGTTCCTTCTGTTTGTTGATGCGTCCCGGAGTTGAATTGCCTGGATGCATAAGCTGTCTCACGGCCTCCTCCTCTGCCTCTATTTGTGGCAAATCGACCACCTCGAGATCCTCTTCCACGACCTCGTCCTTTTCCACAGGATCCCCAAGAAGATGGATACCCGATGATCTCGTAGCAGTTAGATTCCTCATGTCCGAAACGTCCACAATGTCTACATGTTTGCTTTTCGCTTGTTGGCTGAATTTTTTCACTGTGATTTACAGCAAATGCTGCTGCTGTTTCACTTCGATCGTCGCGCCCGATCATCAACTTCTTGTGCTGCTCCTCTTGTGTCATAATGTTGAATATTTTTTCTAAGGATGGCAAAGGTTCTGTGGCGAGTACTTGACTTCGAATCTAAGAGTATTGGTCATCATTCAGACCAAGAAGAAATTGGTATGATTTTTCAGCTTCAAACATCTCCATGATCCTGGATGTCACATTACATTCACAACCTTTGCAAGTACACCCAGAACATGTACACCGAGGGATGTTCACATGATTGTCAAGCTCACTCCAAAGCCCTCTGAGTTTGGAAAAGAACTCGACAATACTCATGCCTCCTTGTCTACACTCAGAAATACTTGCCTTCAACTGATAAATTTTTGGAGCACTGGCAACTCCATATCTCTTTCGGAGATCCTCCCACATTGCCTTCGCTGTCTCGGCATAAGCTACACTGGGACGTAGTTTCTTTTCAATCACATTAAGGAGCCAAGAACATACCATTGAATTCACCATGTCCCAAGCATGGAACCCAATGAAGTCACCCTCCTTGTCTTCTGGTTTCTTTAGGGTTCCATCAATGAACCCAAATTTATTTTTCGCCTTTAAGACGGTTCGCACTGCCTTCACCCATAGATCGTAGTTTTCACCGTCAAATATCTATGTTGTGGTTAACAATCCTGGACCAGCCAAAGATATTAATGGAATATAAATGTATTATTGAAAACTTGAATAGTAGATTGTAGTGCTAACTCTATTTTCCCCTTCTTCAAAAGGTGCTATGGTGCGTTTGGAAGAAAGCGTCCCATTAATATCTTTGTAATCTTTTCATTGATACATTTCAAGTTTTCAATAATACATTTATATTTCATTTGTTAGTAAACTGACCTTGACATATTCAAGGTCTTCCTAATCTTTCCATTAATATCTCGAATGAATTGCAATACAAACCAAACTCCAACATAAAAAATGGGGGAAATTAATGGGTGATGTCATTCTGCATTAATCTATTGGATTGATGGTTGATATCCAAATCAATGCATAGTATGTCTTGCTCAACTGCCTTCGAGGCTACGTACAAAGACCGAAAAACAAACAGTAAAAGTCTTTGCAAATTGATGTTAGTGCCAAGAGGTCCCCCTCCCCAAAAAGAAGAGGTTCCAGCAAAAAACCAAGAAGAATTAATGGGAATGGACCTCAGGACCAGCCATAGTAACCTCATCAATAGGGTGTCAACAAAGCTCCCGTACTCCAATTTGAATAATTTATTTGAAATTTACTTGAAATGACTGACAAAAGTAATCTCATAAAATATTATTAGTTATATTGAAATTAGAAAATTATTGTAGGGAGACTTCTTCTTAATTTGAATAACTTTTATGCATGATAATTTTTCTTAATTATTTTATTAAAAAATTGTACTTATTTAATGAAAATAAATTTTCAACAACATTATGTTAATAATGTATACATATAGTTTCTATTATCTCTTAACCATTTATTTCATTATTTAAGATTAATTAAATATTTTTTCGTATGTTATTGAGAAGGATTTGAGGGAGAATTTACTAATAAAAAACTATTGTTCTTTAATATATATAATTAAGTCAATATTGAAAATAAATACAGATTTTAATACCCTTCACTACTATATTATCTAAATTAATTTTGAAGACAATTTATATGAAGTACAAAATAATGATAGTAAAATTATTGTATACTTTTTTAATTTCTAATATAAAATTATTTCGTGAAAATTACATATAAATATTGAAAAATTTTCATCTCTCGTATGACATATACAATACTAGTTCGTGGATGAAATAAAAACATCTCAAACACGTTATACTCTCACAGCTCTTACATTATTTTTTTTGGTAACTTTTATAGTCATTACACACAACTATAAGTAACCCAATAAAAATGGTACTCCAAAAAAAGAAAGCACAAAAGAGAAACATAGAGCTAATCTTGGGTTACATTTGCAGTTTCATCTTCATAATCAGCAAGAAGTTGGGCAACAGACTCCATTGTAGGTCTCTTATTTCTGTCATCATTCACACATGAAATTCCCACCTGAATCATAACATTAACTTGCTTTCGACTAAATTGCCCCTCCAATCTTTGATCCACCAAATCTTCCATCCATGATGGATCCTGATCCCTATCAATGATTTTGGCACTAACAAGTCTCACCAAACTTGCCAGTTCTGTTATTTCTTCGTCTTTTCCTTGAGCAATATCTGACATGCGAATCCCCCTTACGAGCTCTAAGATCACTACTCCGTAGCTATAAACATCAACTTTTGCAGTAAGAGGGAGGTTGGTTATCGACTCTGGAGCCATGTATCCTGTTGTACCTCTGATTCTCGTTAACTTTGATGAAGCATTGCCTCCTCTTTGACGTAGCTTGACTAAGCCAAAATATGAGATTTTAGGCTCAAAATCGATGTCTAAGAGTATGTTTTCAGGTTTTACATCGCAGTGGATAACCCATTCTAGGCACTCATGGTGAAGGTAGCTCAAGCCTTTGGCCATGCCTAATGAAATCTTGAATCGCTCTTTCCACCCAAGAACTTGGGTGTTGTTATCATTGGTGGTCGAGAACAAGTGCTTGTCCATAGATCCATTCTCTATGTACTCATAGACCAAGAGCCTATTTTTCCCCTCCGAACAAAATCCCCACATTCTCGCTAAGTTGAGATGGTTGATCTTACCGATTATGCTAACCTCTGCCCAGAATTCTTGTTCACCCTGTATTGCGTCTTCTAGTTTCTTTATAGCCACCACTCTCTCATCTACCAATACACCCTTGTAAACAATTCCAAACCCACCTCTTCCTAGTACTTCTTTAAAATTTTCGCTTGCCATCTTGAGCTCACTATAACCAAAGTTTATAAATTGACATGCAAGAGCTTCATAGCCATCCTCTAACAATTTTGAGATACTAGGTTTTCTAACAAGGAAAAACCAACCGACTGCAAAAATGATGATCTCAATTATACCTATGCTTGTAGTGAAGGAGTAGGGGAAAACCCATTTGTACCACTTAAATGAGCCATAGGTGTCATGTTTGGTGTTTTCTCGTCCTTTACAAACGAGCTGAGAAACTTTGGGAGCTACAAGTTCTAAGGCTTTAGCTTGCACCAACTTGGGGACTCTGAGGTATGTTATATATGGGTTGTCACTGGCTCTACACCCATTGAAAAGGGAACATTTCGTAAAACAAATTGCTCCCCCGGTTAGTCTATAACTAAATGCATGACAACGGTAGTCCCCCAAGCATAATGCCCTACACCCTTCAAAGGAGGTCTTTGTAGTGTAGTTGAGATCAAAACCATAGCACTCAACATGTCTCATCTCAACAAAACTATCATTTTTAGTGTAAGACATGTTGAAGCTTGGCATGCAACCTTTACTCCAATCAGATAAGTCAGCCCCCTCATAGTGAGGAGGGCATGAACAATATGTCTGAGGGGTATACACACAAATCCCATTTATTCCACAAAGGCCATGCACATGACACAGTCGGCTTATAGCTTCCCATGTCACGTCCCATGAGCCAGACGATTCATTCAAGCTATAAAGCCTCAAGTTCCCATCAGAATCCATTGTCAACCTTCTTTTGACCGTAATCCCTATGTCAGATGCATCAAACCTGAGCCAATCACTTGAAGTAAATGTGCCATTGCTATCAAGAACTGCCATTCTACTACTATTATAATTAATTCTCCCATTGTCAAAAATAGACTTACTGAGATCAGGCCAATAAATGCTTGAGATATCAGGACCATTATAGATCATTTTCAACACATTATCACTATCAAAAAAGAAACTGTAATAGCCAGAAGCAAACCTCTGTGAAGGGATCCGAGATACCAGTCTTGTGCTCTTAGTGAATGGCTGATTAGGAAGCAATGTATCCGTTGGATAATCAAAGCTTTGCCAAAGGATATCCCCAGCTGAACCCTTGAGAACAAGATTGCCCGAGTTTCGAAGCTCAGCCACAACAACATCAGTGGAAGTTGTACTTGTTTTCCAAGTTACAGAGCCATCGAGATCAGTCAATACCAAGGCTCCATCTCCGCGCAGTGTAAGCTTGGAGCCATGGCCATTGACAGGTTGTTCTCGATTAGCAGTCCACACAACTGTCTTATCCTTGGAGTTGGTGAACCAAATGGCTAACCAATAGGCGTTGTTGGCTCCGGAGCCATAGAAGCCACAAGTGAAGGTATTGTCAGGGGAAATTAGGACACCCCCTGATGAAATAGAAGCATCTTTAACAGATATGGAAGAGCCTGCTATGAGTTGATGATTTGAAGCTTTTGTTGTGGCCAAATGGAACAAAGCAATTTGTAGGGCAAAGATAAAAGCTTGCCTAATTAACATGGTGGGTAAATGGGTTGCCAAATATTTTATTAGCTAAAGATGGGTTAATTTGATGTGAGCTTGCATCATTAGCAATGAGGATTTTATAATCAGCAGATTCAAGTCTCCGTTTAGTTGTGACTCAAGTCTCCGTTTAGTTGTGATTATACAGTACCAATGGGTAAACTCACGACTAAAAATATGTGTATTATCAACCATTTTTTCCAACTAATTTAAACTGGTCGGAAAAACCAACCATTTTAGCAACCATTTCATATTCTAACTATTTTTCAAAAATTTTATGTGGGAAAAAGGGTTGGAAATTCTAATCACTTTTGCTATAATGGTTGGAAATTTTTCCTACCATTCTTTTTCCTACTATTTGAAAATGTTTGGAAAAATAGTTGAATTACTAACCCTTTTTCCAATCAATTTCAAATAGTGGAAAAAGAATGGTAGATAAATTTTTCAATCATTTTAACAAAAGTTGTCGAAATTTCCAACCCTTATTTCCACTAAAATTTTTGTAAAACAGTTGAAATATGAAATGATTACTAAAATAATTGGTTTTTCCAGCTATTTTAAATTGGTATTATTTGAATAATTGGTTGAAATATGGTTGGAAAACACATATTTTTAGCAGTGACTCCTACTCCCACGTAGCTACTCATTTCGTTCCGTATTATTTGAATGAGAAGTGCAGTCAGAGGTGCATTAGTTTTACTAAGAAAACTCTCCATAGTGACATTTTGAATGTCATTAATTCCCAGATGGAAAAAAAACGCATCAAACAACATGTTTTCAATTACGTATAGTGTAGGGCATGGGGTTTCTTTCTTTAGTATTAAGCCAAAAACCAACAAAGAGTTGTCAAGTATTCTGAAGGTGAGCTGTAAACAGGGGCGTATGTCATTGTTTGAAAGGTTCCCATTAGGAAGAAAATTACTAGATCTTGAAATTATATCAAAGCTTTATGATAGTTGCTGAACATTCTCAGGCATGCTTCAATTCAAGACTCTTTGCAAATTAATATTAAATTTTAGACAGTCCTGTTAGCAGTATTGCTTTTACTCAGATAAGTCCTTAATGACGTTTGATTTTGAATATCATTATGAAGTATCCTGAGGTCTATACTCTTCCCTTGTCATTTAAGCCAAGAGGGTAGCATCTAAGTCGCACTTGAGAGGAGGTCAAATTGGCTTGAAACCCGGGAGCCCAAGCTCGTGTCGGCCGTCCTATGGATTGGCCTCGAATCCCTTTGAATGGCTCGAGAGCGTTCACCAACCCCGAGGGATTTTGATCGTCCACTTCCCGAGGGTGATTGGTTGTTTTGTCATCAATGAGAGGGTTAGAAGCCAACATAATTCAGCAACGTCGTGGCCTTGACACCAGCGTCACGCCCGTGACCACCCTCGGCCAAAATGTGATTTGGGAGCAAGTGGAGCATTGCGCCCGTGACAAGCATGTCATGACAGCGACAGGCTTCGGGGGTGAACGCCATGCTTGTGACATGTCTGTCACGAGTCACGACCGTGACATTTCAGCACAAGATTTTTGGAGCCGAGGCACTACAACTCATTTGTTGCGCCCACGAGCCCGCGGTTGGAGAAATCTTGATCAAGAAATCCCCCGAGTCACGCCTCGCGACCACCTGTTTAACATATATGGAGGATCCTCTTTGGATTTGATTAGTTTAAGCTTTTGTAGCTGCTAGTGCTAGACAAAAGAGAGGACTCTGGAGGACAATGACGAACAAGGATTGGATTAGCATGATGTGTTTTAATCAATTAGTTGCAAAAGCTTGAATGGGTTGCCATATAATAAAAATCATGTTCATGTTCATGGACCATTGGGCCATCCCACCACTTTTTCTTTCTGGTTTTGGAAATCTTAATTATAAAATTCAAATGAAAATAAACAGTGCCACTGCAACAGAAAATAAATACAGTGATCAGAAAATTATTACTAGTCGTGTGAGCTTGACTATTAGTGTCTTTTAGGGCTAACCTTTTTTTTTCAAAAAATGATATAAAAAGTCTTGGGGCAAGATATCTTTTGAGTTTTGAGTGTCTTACCTTGGTATAAAACTATCTCAAAATGGTTTATAAATTGAAAAAAAAAGGAGAAGTTTGACTTATGTAATAAAAATATTAGTTTTATCCAAAGATAGACACATGAATTGTGTTTTCCTCCAAAATTCATATCAATGTCCCCTTTTTTTCTTCACTTGATTGAAAATCATAGTTACGTATTAATGACTAATGGGAATCAAGAGAAAATAGTATAGCTGCCATTCCTAGTGGACAAAAATTAGAAAACTATCTCAAAATAATTTATGAACATTGAACAAGAACCATAAGTCAATTCTGAGGGGTACCTAAGTTAAGTATTAGATACCTATTTTCAAATTTTCTTCTCATTGATAGTCTATGCAATTTGCTTGCCTTGCAAATTTAATTATTGAGACTAAAAATAGGTCTGTTAACATCAAATTCGAAACATGATGAATGTTGTGGAGTCTGAAGATTTAGATCGGGTAGGCTAAAGACATGGAGCTTCAACCCAAAGGATAACAAAATTTTCATTATATTAGTTCTTAGCTCATTTGTCACCAACTGCATTGTGGTATATTATAAGTTTTGGGATTGATTTTTAGGAGCAACATATTCTACTTTGCTTTGTGTGCGTAAGATGTGTTGTGAAGTAATGAACTTTTAGGTTTGGTATCTACATCTCCAATGGGTTGGTTGGCCCATTGTCTCTCTTGAGTAGGGATGACAATAGGACGAGGAATCCCTATACCTGTCCTCGCCCCGCCCTGTTGTGGGGAAATCATCTCTCCCTGTGGTCGGTGATGGGGATTGGGATGGGGGAGGTTTTAAATCCCCACGCGGGGATGGGGACGAGGGAAAAAATGTTCCCTTTCCCTGTCCCCCCCCTTCCCCGCTCTATAAAGTTACCCGCTACATTTTCCCGTGTATGTCCTCAGTTTCTATTAAATATATAAATATCTTTCGATACATTAAATTTAGGGTTTATTACTCTCTAGTGTTGGGCTTAAGATTTATTTACAATGAGGTACTTTATCTACAGCTTACTGTTGCCATCAATCAAACTCAACTTTGACCAGAAAAACATTTGCAGTTAGATGTTATTTAGTAGAACCCAACCTATATCCATAGGGGCAATGATAGAAAATGAATATTTAAAATTATAATTGAATTTTCTTTGAATATATTATATTTTTATTTAACTTTTTTAAAAAATATTAACAAGCACAAGGAGAGAGAAATTGAATTATATATATGATACTACAACTCTTTTTCTCTCTTCCCTCTTTTAAATTGAATAATATTAACAAGCAGAGGGAGAGAGGTCATTCGTTGGTTTTGGTTTGGGATTTGGCTGCCTCGCCGCCCAGTGGTCCGGTCGCTGCTCCGCCGTCCGCCGCCTCCCACATAGATCGTGTTAGGTGTGTGGAGACCAATTGTCATTAAGGTCAAAATATTAGATTGATTTTTGGTGGAAAGGAGCAAGGCCTGCACATGGTTTCTTCATTCTCTGTGGTGCTCTAAAAGGTCCAGCAAGGCTTTTGATTTTTGGTGGAATTTGGCAAGCACAAAATCACCTACCCTCAATCAACTACCAATTACTCCTTCAATCACTCTCAATCACTCACCCACTTAATTAATTGCCTGATTGAAGCAATTAAGTTTGACGTGGGGGATCACAACTCTTTTATGGTATTATATATATCAAGAGCAAGTGAGGAGTGTGTGGCATTGGAGCAGAGAACAAAAAGAGTGAGTGTATTTCATTAAATTAGTTGTTAGTGCTAATTTATGGTGAGAGAAAAACACAGCCATTATAAATTGTAAATTGTAATCCTCATATTACTAGTGCATTGATTCCGTGGTTTTTTTTCCCGCTTTGGGTTTTTTCCACGTTAAACCTCTGGAGTCAAATTTCTTATTTCTTTTCCGCTCTTATCTTACATTGTTTGTGGTTTGCTTGAGTGCTCTTCGATCTTAACAGATCGCTGGTGTTGCCGCAACCGCTGTACGTTGGCTTCAGCATCAAATCCATCGAAGCTGACTTAGTGAAGATTGCGAAGGTAATGAAATCGAGCCCTAGGGATAGGTTTTGTGGAGAAATTGAAGTGGAGTTGGGGGAATTAGGGTTCTGGAAACTCGAATTTGGGATTGATTTTGCCCTAGGAGATTGCAGAGGTGCAGAAATCGAGCCTAGGTTAGGTTTCAGGGAGAAATTGGAGTGGATTTGGGGGCATTAGGATTTGGGAAATTCGAATTGAATTTGAGTTGGGGATTTCTATGGTTTGATTTAGGGGGAATTCGATGAGGATATTAGCGAGTGAGTTTGAGGTGGTAAGTGGTAACGAAGGAGGACTAGATGAGCAGAGAAAACGTTCGGTTGCAGAATAAAATGATTTGGAGTAGTCAGGTTACGGAAGATATTTTGGGAATACTTGGGCTCATGGTAGTTTCCCTTGTGGAAATTTGCTACTTTCCCAGTGATTTATGAACAAATCTCAATGTACATTTAGGACCTGGAGATAATTGAACCTTTTTAATGCAGGCATCGCATGTTGCTGATGCAACGTCAGGAAAAGGCCGTGAGCATCCACTTGCAGTGCTTGCAGATGAGATGAAGAAACTTCTAAATAAAGAAGTTAGTCTGTTTGTTCCGCTCCTCTCTAGATGGCATCCTCAAGTAATTGTCGTTTCAACATCTCTTGTTCACAAACTTTATGGAACTAAGTTGGTAAGACAACCTCTATCATCTAGTATCTAAGGTCACTAACGAAGAGTGGTCATTTTTGAAAGTTTGTGTGTATCACTAGATTGACACCTTGTGAACTATTTATCTAGAGTGGAGTGGGCTTTCTTGCAAGAAATCATGGCAAAACTGAGTTCTGTGACCAATGGATTCACATGGTCATGCGGTTCGTGAAACTCCGACATTCTCATCCCTCATTAATAGTGTTGTCCGGGGAAATCTGAAACCCTCCCAAGGGCTCCGCCAAGGTGACTCATTGTCCCCTTATTCATTTATAATTATTACTGAGAGGCTTTCTGCTCTTCTACATAATGCAGTTGCCACAGGCTCGCTCAAGGGTATCCAGATTTTTCGGTATGCCCCAATCATCTCTCACATCATCTTCGCCGACGATACGATCCTCTTTTGTAGAGCAACTGAGGAGCAAGCAAGGCTGATTAAACACATCCTCAACCTCTATGGGAATGTCTCAGGCCAGAAAGTCAATTACAATAAAACGGACGTCGTCTTCCATAAGAATGCTCCCCAAGCCAGAAAAAATGCCATTAAAGACATTCTAAACATTAGGGAGGTCTTATCACATAACAATTATCTTGGCCTACCCACTTTGGTTGGGAAATTCAAGTATAAAGACCTCATCAGAGTAAAAGATGCGGTGGCAAAAAGATTAAACAAGAGGGACGATCGGTTCCTTTCGTAGGGAGGTCGAGAAGCTTTGATCAAGGCTGTGGCACAAGCTCTTCTCGTGTATTCCATATGAGCCTCTTTAAATTACCCCAATTCCTTTGTGATGACATTCAAAGGATTATCATGCGCTATTGGTGGGGAGCGAAACAAAATCACAGGAAAATGCATTGGGTAAGTCTTGACTACCATTGTCAAAGCAAGGAGGCAGAAGGCATGGATTTCAAGCGTCTGGAAGATTTTAATATGGCTTTATTAGCCAAGTAGGTCTGAAGCTTATGGAGATATCCGTTATCGATGCCTGCTCATTTGTTGAAGGCGAAATACTAGCCAGACACGGATATATTCAATGCAAATTTGGGCTTTCGCCTAAGCTACACTTGGAGGAGTATTCGCGTTACAAGGGAGTTGACCCAGTCAAAGGTTTAGTGGTTCATTGAAGACGGGTCGAAGGTGCACGTCTAGGGGATAAGTGGCTTGGTAGAGGCCCACCTACAAACTTGTTACCCCCAGATGCGACATGCACCAAGTCCAATGAGTAAGCAAACTCATTGACACTAAAAAAGGTCGCTGAAAAATGCAGGTTTGGAGCAAAATTTCCTCCCTTGAGATGTAGGAGAAATCATGTCGATTCCATTGACTTGTACCTGGCCTGATTATAGAATCGCTTGGGCGGAAACGAAGGATGAGGAATACAGTGTTAAATCAGGGTACTAATTACTATGTCCCTGGCCTTATTATAGAATCGCTTGGGCGGAAACGAAGGATGGGGAATATAGTGTTAAATCAGGGTACTAAGCCCTTGCTTAGTCACGTCACCGCCCCTCCCCTCGTCCAGCTCGGTGGAGACAAACAACGTATGGAAGAAAATTTGGAGCTTGAGAATACCACCCCGAATTAGAGTTTTTGGATGGAGGTTGTGTAAAAATATTTTGCCCTCGGTCGGAGTTATCGGTAGGCGTATCAAAGAGGTGGATAGTCAATGTCGAGTTAGTGGCCATCCCTGCGAATCAACTTCACATAGCATTTTTCAATGCCCGAAATTTGTGAAGCTGTAGGAGTGTAGCGGCTTCGAGGAGAATTTGTGGACAACCCCATTTAGCTTAGCTATGGACTTTATTCATCATGCATTCTCCAAGCTCAAAGAAAAAAGGATATGGAGTTGTTCATCGTAATATCGTGGCAGTGTTGGAACGCTAGATACAAATTGATAAGGGGTAGAAATTGTTGCGCCCAATAGATGGTGGTAGCGGCTCGGGAAATTATCCAAGATTTCCAGTCTGTCCCTCCCCCTAAGAAATCTCCAAAAGTATCTCAATGTGGGAAATGGTTTCCCCCCAGGGAGGGCTGCTGGAAATTAAATTTTGATGCCGCCAAGTTGGGAGAGTGGGGACGAGGTTGGGGATTCGCTGTTTGAGATCATGAAGGGGAGATCGTCGCTGCCAGAGTCAGACAACAACAAGGCTTCTCCACCGTGGAGCTAGAAGAGGCTGAAGCCTGTTTGTTCAGCTTGAAAATGGCATGGGACACTGGATTTAGGACCCCAATAGTCGAAGGAGACTGCCTCTCTCATATACAAAACATTAAAGGAGAATTTTGTTGGAGGAAAGGGAGTATACGGTATATAGAACAATGGAAACTCGCTTGGATAACGCTAAGAGTCGTGGCCTAGTACTTACTATCCTTAAGGACTATTTACTATACCGTAAATGTTCAAAAGGATAAAACTTAGCACTTGTAACACTCAAAAAATAGATTCTCACTTGAATCACTCAAATATAGTTGCAGTCTAGACTAGAATGAGGTTGTGATTAGCTTAGAATGGTGTGTCTCAAATAGCCTAGGATGTCTCGTATTTATAGGAGAATTCCACCCTCTTAGGATACCCTAGTCAAAGGACAATCAAGAGTCTTAATGAAGAGATTATTCCCTTAATATGACCTTGACCAAGTCAAGTCATATAGCTGTTGCAATCTTATAATAAGCGTGCTTAATGACGATATGAAACACTAATTACACAAAATCATATAGCCGTTAGCATTTAAAACAATCCTGGCCTTCAACACGACCCGTGTTGGATCAACACGGTTCGTGTTGTTCCAACACGACCCATGTTGAGCCCAGGAATACTTTCATTGCTCTCCGGAAGGCAACACGACCCGTGTTGCTCCCTGTTTCACCCGTGTTGATCATATTCTTATTGCTTCACTTATATATGACCCTTATACTTGATATACTTTATTCTTTAGGCTATATAATTGTCTTATACTCTTGAAATATTTCCAACAATCCCCCGCTATTTCAAGAGTATGTAAAATCCTTGAAATAACTTTACTTAAGGAGCTTGTACCCCCGCTATTTGAGATATACCTTAACTTGTAATCACCAGAGAATCCACAAAACATATGCCTAATGAAAAGTAGATTACTCTTTGAACTTTTCAATTGTTGTATATGAGCCAAAATTGAATCCAAATCACAAAGTAGACATAGCTTTGAACTTTGGATTTATATTGACCAACTATACTCATAACACACATATATTTTAAATCTTGAGTGTAAATACCTTGACACTATTATCTGGCCTTGTATTCTTATCCTTCATAAGTGTTTCGGAACTTTAGCTCATAGTTCCTTTATGCGGCCACACATTACACTTACATAGGTAGACTTTGTAATTATACCACCCTTGTAATTAGGCTTTCCACAAAGTCTATTAAGAGTACTAATACTCACCCTCTTATCATTACAGATTTCTAAGCATCATTTGTCCTTGGGATAAAATCGATGCTTCCTACTAATTTAAACAACTCCATACTCATTTGAACTTTAGAAATTGGTGGTATTCCAATTCGTAAAGTTGAGTCTTTGTAGTGATTAGTAGATCTTTGAGCTACAACCCATCCCTTTTGAAATACTTATTATCAAATCTTTAGTCAATCCTTTGGTTAAAGAACCGACTATATTTTCTTTTGATTTGACATAACTTAGAGTCACTACTCCATCCCTTATAAGTTGATGTACGTAAGCATGTTTTAAACCAATATGCCTTGACTTGCCATTGTAGACATGACTATATACAACATCAAGAGTAGACTTGCTATCAAAATGAATTGAGATAGGAGCCATTGGCTTATACCAAACCGGTATTTCCAATAATAAGTTCCTTAACCATTCTGCTTCCTTACAAGCAGCATATAATGCTACTAATTCCGAAGACATAGTGGAATCCGCTATATTAGCTTGTTTCTTAGAACCCCAAGAAACCGCTCCACCTCCTAATAGGAACACCCATCCACTGGTAGAGGAGAAATCTCCTTTATTTATCCAACTCGCATCCGAGTATCCTTCTAATACCGAAGGTTCTCCCTTATAAGTGAGTTGGTAACTTTTAGTCCCAGCTAAATATCTTAACACCCTTCGAATTGCAAACTAGTTCAAGCTATAGTATAGCCGGGGTTGTATATCGTATCCACAGGGAGTTGGGGTACCGAACCTAAAAGCTGTCGAACTCTCACCTACTAGGTCTAGATTTCACGATTTTTGAGTTTTGGAAACTACACTAAAAAGACACAATAAAAATCACAAACAAAAGAAGAAAAAAAGCTCGGGGTTGATTTTAGCCACCTAAAGGAAATCTAATCGAAGAAAAATCGGAAGGTTATAACTAAGCTAAGATTGGGTTGCTACTAAATTAAATCACTCTAAGCACCCTCTTTCAAGGATAACATTAGATTAACTTCCCAAATCTTACCCCTCATTTTCATGAAGACTAAAACCTAAGAGTATAAAGTGTAGCAAACCCTAATTAAATCAATCTCCATATCCATGAATGACAAACCTAATTATCCCACTAAAACCTCACACTAATGCTTTAAGGAAATCTAGCAACATCTCAATTAACTAAACCTCCACAAAAGATAGAGAGTAATGGTGGAAAATCCTAAACTAAGCTAATCATTCCATTCCAATCAAACCTCAAATCAAATCCCTATTAAGAGCCTAATCACCCCCTAACCTAAACTAACTACTCACTAATCATTTTATTAACAAACTAAAACTTATAAAAACCCTAAAACCTAAAGACATCTAAAAATCCTAAACAACCATTAAACTAACCCTAAACAAAACCCTAAGAAAACCATACTGACCCAAATCCTAGTAAAAACCTAACAAAAACTAAAAGATGAATTAAACTAACTTAAACTAACATAAAACACACTAACCTAAAGGAAAGAAGCTAGCCCAACAACTAAACAAAACTTGCTGACCCAAATCAAACAAACTAAAAAAAACACCTAATACTAACCTAAGATTCCTTCTAATCAACACTAGAATAACACAAATAAAAATAGTGAAAACTAACCTATCACCACATTCACTGACCGAATAAAGAAAAGAGAAGGAAGGAAAGAAAGGGAAACAAGGGAAGGGGGACGGCAGAAACAGAGAAAGAAAAGGGAAAAAAACAGAGAAGAATGACGAAACAGGGAAAGAAAGAAACAGAGCGAAATAATATCAACCAAATATCAACCAACTAAAACAACATAAATCGAACTACACTACATTCAGAATCAAAACCAATTGTTCAAAACAAGCCCTAGAATTCGACTAACATGAATAACAAAATAAGGATAACAAATTAAACCTAAATCTAGACATGAAATTGCAAGCAAAACAGTAACCTAACCCTAAGGATGGAGGCATGGGTTGTCATCCCCAAAACCAACCATAAAAAACCTCAAAATCGGCTCCTCTTCTGTTTTATACTCGAAATCGATCATTCAACCTTCAATCTCAGCCCTTGAAACACTTCAATCTGGAAGGTGGAGATGGATTTTGTTACTGCAGCGAAGATGGTATGCGATGCTGGTGGTGGAGGTCTCTGTGAATTGTACTTCTTCTGTTGTTTCTTCAACCGAGTCTGCAAATGAAGAGAAAAAGAGTGAGAAATCGCGAGAATTTGGAAAAGAATGATGAGATGAGAAATGAAGAGGAGAAGAGAGATGGAGATGGGGGGATGAGAAAATGGTGGTGGTGGGTGTTCGTGGTTACAGCAGAAAGAAGAGTCAGAGAGACAGAAAGGGACGAAGGGAAAAGAGGGAAAAAAAAGGGGAAATGAAAATGAAAAGGAAAGAATTAGAAATTTAGGGGGGGAGGGGGGTGGCTGGGTATTCGGTAGGGGAAAAGGGATTAGGGTTTGGGTTAGTGGGTAATTGGGTTAATGGGGACTTAGGGAGTTCTGGGTAGTTTAGGAAAGGTGGGCTGGGGTTTGGGGTTTATATGGGCCGAGGGAGATTGAATGGGTAGATTAGGGAAGAGAGTTGGGCTGGGTTAGATAGATTGGGATTAGGCTTTAGTTTTCTTTTCAAATTTATTATTATTGATTCATTTTCACTAATAATAATAACTAAAATAACAAAAGACATAAAATCTAATAAAAATGTAAAATCAATAAAAATATAATAATAAACCTAATTTAATTGTTAAAAACAAGCGAAAAGTCATAGAATAAAGGAGTCTAAATCATGCAAAATACGCAATAATCACCCCTCCACACTTAGACTTTTGCTCGTCCCGAGCAAAACTAACCGAAACAAACCTAAAAAACTAGAAAACATAAACACCTAACTCACTTTCGCAGGAATCGCGGATGCATTTAGCATATGCATCAAGCCCTTTAAACCCCCCGGTAGCCCGGGTGGACGAGGTGGGTCTCGTGAGGGTTTGTAGCAACTCTACCCACAAAAGCAATGAGAAGAAATGGAAGAGAGAAGGGAATGGAGAGTGAAAAACAAAACAAAGAAAACACGAGAGAAGAAGAAGATATTTAAGCCCATAACAACGCACCTAGACACCCATCCGGCTTTACCAATCAAAAAGAAGGGGCAAACATAAACAATTAAGAACACTTAGGTTGAAAGAATGTCAATCCTAGAGATTTTTAACCCCAACAGGTAAGCGTTAGCAGAACTTTCAAGCAACTAGGCCTAACCAAAACAGAACCGAAAGTGATTAAAATATTTTGGCACAAGATACAGGGAAATTTTCGAAAAGGATTTAGGGGAGTTACACCATCAAGATCAAATCAATCACCCCTCCGTCACCAAATTAGTGAGAAAGCGCATGTATGAGTATGAAACTGAGACAGTTGAGAGCAAGCCTCACTCTTGGGAATGTGGAAACACTCCTCTCATGTGTTTTGAAAATGAATTCGATGTCTGGTTCTCTCAATACTCTAGCCTAGGAAACAATCTACCATATGCTTGCTAATCATCTCAATTCTCTACCGCTATATGAAAAATGCAAATGACAATCAAGAGGTCTTTGAAGGGATTGTAACGGGGCTAAGGATAGGGGTAAGGGACGGACAATATTTGGATAAGTGAAGCTCAAAGCCAAGCTTGGAGTTATACTTCGTCAAATTCACGCAATGTTATTGAACCTTACTCACCCATAAGCAATTATAATGAACCCGAAACATTTATTGGAAACCGCCTCAAAATTAAATTCCTCATTTGCCGTCACACTTTTGCTTCCTTTTGTTTTCTTCTCTTTTTTTTTCTTTTCTTTTTTTATTTCGATTTTCGCTTTCTTTTTTTTTGATATTTTTTCCTTTTTTTTTCTTTTTTTTCGAAGCGTGTGAATAAAGTGAAGATTATAAACAAAATTCGTCACAAAACTCGGCGGTTTTCATTAGCATAATCAAGCTATATTGAAACTACATAAGTGGGAACAACCCATCACATCCTAATCATGACATTCCCAACATACCATTCTATGAATGTATTCACAGGTAACCCTACTAATCACCCTCAATAAACTCCAAGAAATGGCTTAGGATAGGAAGATATATAATCGGCCAAGGGTTGCAATTTCGGTTTATTTCAAGGACGGAGTAAACAAAGGCTAAAAGAAGGGTTAAAGGCGGGAAATTACATGATTCGGGTGGCTATCTGGCTATGTAGCTATAATAAGCGAGAGTGAATGCCTCAATCATGTTGTCAATGCATGATGCAAAACGCAGTTTCAAACAGATGAAAAGCAAGTTCTAGAGATCGCAACCAAGGTTGAGTCACACATGGGGATACGAGACTAATAAAAGTGATTAGTCGTTTTGGCTTAGTAGTCTCACGGGTTTGTGCTCAACAACCAATCAAAGAACATAAACGTTCATATGCAAAGCTCACATCAATGGGTCAAGAAGGGCTATCAATCTTTACTATCAAAATGCAATCCCAAATCAAGATGTTTTCGAAAATTCTTTTCAAAAGCTTTGAATCACAGTCGGTTATGCAAAGGTTAAACCAAGCTACAAGAGGCACTACTTAGCCTACAATCATCACCGGAGGATTACCTAACCTAACCTAATGACGTTCTAATTTTTTTTTCTTTCTTTTTTTCTTTTTTTTTTAAATTTTAGCACTTTTTCGCTTTTTTTTCATAACTTTTCTAAGAAAGAAAAACAACAAGAAAGAAAAAGAAATAAAATGAAACTAAGTGAGCTACCCAAAACATAAAGAACTCCCCCCACACTTAAAATCCACAATGTCCTCATTGTGGGAAGGGTGTCTCATGAAGGGTAGAAAAACTTAGGAAAAACAAACATATGTACAAACACCTAAAGGAAAACAAGTAAACATTTATACAAACATCTAACACATAGAAAATGGGTGGCGCCCCGAGCCCACACGGCTCCAAGAACAAGAAAACCCAACATATAACGTACTAGGGGTGCGCCACCAAAAAAAGAAAAAACAAGCATGCAAAAAGTAAACAAACTATACAAACAAAAACAAAGAAATATTTACAAAAAGAGAAAAGGTGGAACGAGGTTATCACGTAGTCTTCAAAGAACAAGAAATGGAATTGGATAACCTCGACCAAATTTGGAGCATCAGTCGCTCCTTATTCTTCAAGACTCGGGCCTTCAAGATCGGAAGAATTCAACGCCCGAAGGAGAAGATCATGCATCCTCGAATGCATCTCAGAATGATGGATGTATGAGAACATAAGAAACAATGAGTTAGTGTAAGAATAGGTTCTCAACATCCTATCAAATGCCTTAGAAAAATCACTAAAATGATGGAATAAATGAATAATTGTGATTTTTCCAGGCGAGTCCTCTAGGTAAGCAAGATAAGGGTCAAGGAGGGAATCGTACCCTCTAAAAGGACCTAGGGACTCAAGGCATGTATGGTCGGGTGAGGGAGTGATAAACAATGAATGGTAGGGGATCACATGATTGGGAGAGGGGGATACATCATCACACTCAAAGCATATAGAAGAGTCATCAACCTCCTCAACAATATCATCACTAGTAAGTCCCAACCCAAGATTATCATCTAACTCATGTACATCATCACATGTGTGTGATGAAAAAGTAGGACTACTCTCTATGACAACACTCTCATCATTACATAAAGTTTCATCATCATGATCATCAAAGGTGAAAGTGAAGCACTCCGGTTCATAATCCATAGAAAATGAGTCATAATCACACACATAAGCATCATGAGGAACAATTTCTAATTCGTGAGAGGGTGGCACACAAGTCAAAGAAGGAGCAAATGAGTCATCATTATTATTTTCCCAATCACACAAAGGAGGATCAACATGAATAGTAGGGGAAAGGGGGATAGAAGACTCAATTCTATTCAAAGACTCATGACCATTTTCAAACAAATCCGGTCTCATTTCACGAAATAAAGAAAGTAACTCATGAATCTTATTTTCCACTTTTTCAATTTTGGCATTAAAATCATCATCTTGTTGCACATAGTTCACATCATTTTCAACAAAGTTCGTACGAGCAACATAAGTGGAAGACGTGCTAGCATGAGTAGATATTTCAAATTGAGCATATGGGGAGGGGACATGCATGGGAATTAAAGGAGGAGGGGAAGAATTACTCACATATGAATCTTCATGGTGCATAGTAGCATGGGAAGTCTCCTCAGATTGCTTGTTCTTTTCATTAATCCGAATGCATTCTTGAAGAATCGCAAGAGTGCAAGCATTCACATCATGATCAAATGATTGGCAATAAGAGCAAAAATCATGAGCATTTGATGAATCAAGCATATAAGGATCCCTAGGTTGATCTACAAATGGAGATTGAGTATGCAAATCAACACAAGGGGATGGGGGACATGCACTCACACATAAATCTTCATAATGAGCTTTAGCATGACTAGCACAAGGATTATCAAAATGACAACCCACATAACGACAATTCTCCATAAACTTACGAGTATTCTCAGTCAACCAATTAAGCAAACCCAAAGCCTCATAACTATTTTCAACATTAAAACCATAATGATCTAACAGATTACGAGTCTCAAAATTCACACCCTCATTAATAGAACATAAAACTTCCCCACAAGAAAAATCATAACCATATGGAGCCCAATAATCAAGATAAGCATCCAATCTATCACGATAATCACAAAATAACTCATGCTCATCTTGAGGGAAGCTAAAACATGCCATTTTCCTATCTCTTTTTTTTTTTAGATTTTTAATTTTTCAATTTTTTTCTTTTTTTCAAACCTAGAAAGAATGCTCAAGAAAGACTAAAAGATCGGTAGGCGCAACTCCCCGGCAACGGCGCCATTTGGTTCAAGCTATAGTATAGCCGGGGTTGTATATCGTATCCACAGGGAGTTGGGGTACCGAACCTAAAAGCTGTCGAACTCTCACATACTAGGTCTAGATTTTACGATTTTTGAGTTTTGGAAACTACACTAAAAAGACACAATAAAAATCACAAACAAAAGAAGAAAAAAGCTCGGGGTTGATTTTAGCCACCTAAAGGAAATCTAATCGAAGAAAAATCGGAAGGTTATAACTAAGCTAAGATTGGGTTGCTACTAAATTAAATCACTCTAAGCACCCTCTTTCAAGGATAACATTAGATTAACTTCCCAAATCTTACCCCTCATTTTCATGAAGACTAAAACCTAAGAGTATAAAGTGTAGCAAACCCTAATTAAATCAATCTCCATATCCATGAATGACAAACCTAATTATCCCACTAAAACCTCACACTAATGCTTTAAGGAAATCTAGCAACATCTCAATTAACTAAACCTCCACAAAAGATAGAGAGTAATGGTGGAAAATCCTAAACTAAGCTAATCATTCCATTCCAATAAAACCTCAAATCAAATCCCTATTAAGAGCCTAATCACCCCCTAACCTAAACTAACTACTCACTAATCATTTTATTAACAAACTAAAACTTATAAAAACCCTAAAACCTAAAGACATCTAAAAATCCTAAACAACCATTAAACTAACCCTAAACAAAACCCTAAGAAAACCATACTGACCCAAATCTTAGTAAAAACCTAACAAAAACTAAAAGATGAATTAAACTAACTTAAACTAACATAAAACACACTAACCTAAAGGAAAGAAGCTAGCCCAACAACTAAACAAAACTTGCTGACCCAAATCAAACAAACTAAAAAAAAACACCTAATACTAACCTAAGATTCCTTCTAATCAACACTAGAATAACACAAATAAAAATAGTGAAAACTAACCTATCACCACACTCACTGACCGAATAAAGAAAAGAGAAGGAAGGAAAGAAAGGGAAACAAAGGAAGGGGACTGAAGCGAGAGAAAGGAAAGGGAAAAAAACAGAGAAGAATGACGAAACAGGGAAAGAAAGAAACAGAGCGGAATAATATCAACCAAATATCAACCAACTAAAACAACATAAATCGAACTACACTACATTCAGAATCAAAACCAATTGTTCAAAACAAGCCCTAGAATTTGACTAACATGAATAACAAAATAAGGATAACAAATTAAACCTAAATCTAGACATGAAATTGCAAGCAAAACAGTAACCTAACCCTAAGGATGGAGGCATGGGTTGTCATCCCCAAAACCAACCATAAAAAACCTCAAAATCGACTCCTCTTCTGTTTTATACTCGAAATCGATCATTCAACCTTCAATCTCAGCCCTTGAAACACTTCAATCTGGAAGGTGGAGATGGATTTTGTTCTTTGCGGTGAAGATGGTGCGATCTTTGGTGGTGGAGGTCTCTGTGAATTGTACTTCTTCTGTTGTTTCTTCAACCGAGTCTGCAAATGAAGAGAAAAAGAGTGAGAAATCGCGAGAATTTGGAAGAGAATGATGAGATGAGAAATGAAGAGGAGAAGAGAGATGGAGATGGGGGATGAGAAAATGGTGGTGGTGGGTGTTCGTGGTTGCAGCAGAAAGAAGAGTCAGAGAGACAGAAAGGGACGAAGGGAAAAGAGGGAAAAAAAAAAAGGGGAAATGAAAATGAAAAGGAAAGAATTAGGAATTTAGGGGGGAGGGGGGTGGCTGGGTATTCGGTAGGGGAAAAGGGATTAGGGTTTGGGTTAGTGGGTAATTGGGTTAATGGGGACTTAGGGAGTTCTGGGTAGTTTAGGAAAGGTGGGCTGGGGTTTATATGGGCCGAGGAGATTGAATGGGTAGATTAGGGAAGAGTCAATGGGTTAGATAGATTGGGATTAGGCTTTAGTTTTCTTTTCAAATTTATTATTATTGATTCATTTTCACTAATAATAATAACTAAAATAACAAAAGACATAAAATCTAATAAAAATGTAAAATCAATAAAAATATAATAATAAACCTAATTTAATTATTAAAAACAAGCAAAAAGTCATAGAATAAAGGAGTCTAAATCTTGCAAAATACGCAATAATCACAAACCAATGCATGTTACTCGGATTACTTGTAAACCTACTTAACATGCCAATTGCATAAGCAATATTTGGCCTTGTACTTGTCATGGCATACATGAGACTTCCAATCAACTTAGCATATTCAAGTTGATTAACTGGAGAACCCAAATTTTTCTCTAGTTTCTTATTTGAATCATATGGAGTTACTGCTGGATATAACTTATCACCTCCAAACTTGTTCAAAATTTTCTCAACGTAATGCTCTTGAGATAAACTTATCTTATCATTATTTCTAATGATATTAATACCAAGAAATACATCCGCTTCACCCATGTCCTTCATAGAGAACTTTGAGGATAGAAATTCTTTAGTCTTATTAACTTGTTCCATGTCGGTCCCAAAGATCAACATGTCATCAACGTATAGACATATAATCACCCATTTTCCATTCTCAAACTTAGAGTATATGCACTTATCCGATTCATTGATCTTATAACCACTTGAAAGCACTACTTCATCAAATTTTTGATGTCATTGCTTAGGTGCTTGCTTAAATCCATATAAGGACCTTATAAGTTTACAAACTTTCTTTTCTTGACCTTCAACAACAAATCCTTCAGGTTGTTCCATATACACCTCCTCTTCTAGTTCTCCATTTAAGAATGTCGTTTTGACATCCATTTGATGGATAACTAGCTTATGGATAGTAGCTAGAGCCAACAATACACGTATTGAAGCTATCCTAGCCACCGGTGCATATGTATCAAAGTAGTCAATACCATACTTTTGAGTAAAACCCCTTACAACCAACCGAGCTTTATACCTCTCAACGGTACCATCTACTTTCCTTTTCCTTTTAGAGGTAATTGGTTTACTTCCCGGAGGAAGGTCAACCAATATCCAAACATTGTTTTCCATTATTGAACCAATCTCATCTTGTATCGCTTCTTTCCACAAAGAAGTATCATGAAATCGATAGCTTCTTTAATGCTTTAGGATCCTTATCTATGTTGTACATACATAGGGTCTCACTTTCAATTGAGTCCCTTGAACCTTCTACTAAATAAACATAGAAGTCTGAACCAAAGTCTTTTGGTTTCCTTGATCTTTTACTCCTTCTTAACTCAACACTTTCATCTTCTTCATCATGAATAACCTCATGAGTCAAAAGATCATCTTGTATGGATATACCCTCATGATTTTCATCTTGAGGCTCAATTAGAGGAACAATATCTTGAGTCATTTCTTTAGGTCTAGGAATTGAAGAGAACCTAGTCTCATAAAAAATTGCATCTATTGATTCCATTACGGTATTCACTGAAATGTACTTATTTGGCTCAACCACCAAAAACCATTAAGCTTTGCTATCTTGAGCATAGCCTATAAAGATGCACTCAATTCCTCTTTCACCTAATTTTCTTTTCTTAGGTTCCGGGACTCTTACAATAGCCCTACAACCCCAAATCTTAAAATACTTAAGACTTGGCTTTCTTTTGTTCCATAACACATATGGGGTACTAAAATTCCCTTTGAATGGAAATCTATTCAAAATATAACAAGTCGTTAACATGGCTTCACCCCTAAATCCATTACTTAAACCGGAGTTAGACAACATAGAATTCACCATTTCTTTTAAAGTTCTATTTTTCCTTTCCGCAACCCCATTTTTTGTGGTGTATATGGGGCGGTTGTCTCATGAACAATGCCTGTTTCTTAGAAAAACTTTGGATCATAATATTCCCCTCCCCATCGGATCTTAAAGTCTTAATCAAGGTCTCACATTGAAGTTCACTTCTAGTTTTGTAAACTCTAAACTTTTCAAGTGCTTCATCCTTAGAACTCAAAAGATAAACTTGACAATATCTAGAATAATCATCAATGAATGTCACATAATACTTCTTACCACCTATTGAAGGTGTACTATGAAAATCTCCTAAATCACTAAGAATTAAATCAAGTAATTTAGAAGTTCTTTTGGTGATTTTATTAAGCATGCATGTCTTACATTTTCCTATGTCATAATTCAACTTATGAATCAAATTAAGATTAGACATTTCTTTCAACTTTGAAAAGTTCACATGTCCTAATCTAGCATGCCATAGAAAAGACTTATTCAAAATAGACACATGCATATAAGCGGAAATCATGCCATCTTTATTACTTTTTGCATTCAATTTAAACATCTCCCCATAAGCATATCCTTTCCCTACAAATGTCCAACCTTTGGAAAGTACATAATTATCTCCATCATAAACTTGCTAAGGAGATAACCGGATACAAGATTCTTACATACTTTCGGAGCTAAATACATATCATTTAAAAGCAAAGATTTACCGGAAGTGAAAACAAGTTCCACTTGCCCAATGCCTTCAACTTTGACCGGATGATTATTGCCCATGTAGAGTTTTACACCATCATCCGCCGGTTTGAGAGTCTTGAATAAACTCTTGTCAACGCAAACATGCCTTAACGCACCCGAGTCTATGTACCAATCATTACAACCAATGGATACCATGTTAATATGATCCTTGATCATGGCCACGAAGGAATTGGGTTCCTTCTCCTTACTCTTGCCCTTAGATGTATCTTTGTTCAAAAGACCATGCTTCTTTTTCCATTGGTAACAATCTCTCTTTGTGTGCCCCAATTTGCCACATTCCCAAGAAACTTGCTTAGGCTTTTGAATTCCCTTGCTAGTTTTGTTGTGGCTCTTATTCTTATTCTTGTTTCCCTTATTCTCTTGCACCATATGGACCTTAGATTGCTCTTTGGTACCATCTTGTAGGCGTAACTCCTCTTCAATCCGAAGATGCTTGGTTAGCCAAACCTTCAAGAGACATAGCCTCTTTCCGGTGCATGAGAGCCCTTTTAGTCTCATTCCAAGAAGAAGGTAGCTTGTCAATAATAGAGGATACGATTATGGTTTCATCCATATTCAAATTATGTTGCTTGAAGTTACTCAAAATACGTTGAATCTCATGGAATTGGTCTAGAATTTTCCTATTATCATCCATCTTAAATTTCATGAATTGACTAACAGGAAAGTTCTTACTTGACGCATCTTCCGACATGTAATTAGCTTCAAGCATCTCCCAAAGCTTCTTTGCCGTCTCCACATGTTGATACACATCGAAGAGGGTATCGCTCATCCCGTTGAGAATGCATCCTCTACAAATGTAGTCATCATTCTCCATCTTGAGCCTTTGCCGAGTAGCCTCCACATCTTCGACGGACGTCTTTATTTGATCGTCACTTCCATCTCCCGTGGAACTCTTGACAATTGCATCCTCCTTTGGAGACTCCTCGGTTGTCACCTTCTTGGCCGACGGTTCTTGATTCACCTTGGGAGAAATCTCAATGTTAAGCACATATGCCACATTGAGAGTCGTTAGCAAGAAATGCATCTTGCTTTGCCAACGTCGGAAATCCACTCCTTCAAAGCGCTCTAGCTTTTGGAAGTTGCTAGACATTTCACGTAGCGAGGCCATTCCTAAATAGTTCTTAAGATTGTTGGAGGAAAGGGAGTGAACGGTATATAAAACAATGGAACCTCGCTTGGATAACGCTAAGAGTTGTGGCCTTGAACTCACTTTCCTTAAGAACTATTTACGATACCGTAAATGTTCAAAGGGATAAAACTTAGCACTTGTAAACACTCAAGAATAATAGTTTCTCTCTTGAATCACTCAAGTATAGCTGCAGTCTAGACAAGAATGAAGATGTGATAGCTTAGATTGGTATGTCTCAAATAGCCTAGGATGTCTCCTATTTATAGAAGAATACCAACACACTTAGGATGCCCTAGTCAAAGAGCAATCAAGTGTCTTTAATGGAGGATCACACACTTAATATGAACTTGACCAAGTCAAGTCATATAGCTGTTGGAATCTCATAATAATCGTGCTTAATTATCATATCAAAAGCTAATTACACGAAATCATATAGCCGTTAGCATTAAAAACCATTCCTGGCAATCAACATGACCCGTGTTGGATTCAACACGGTCTGTGTTGGCTCAACACGGTCCGTGTTGGCTCAACACGACCCGTGTTGAGCGGAGGAACTGTTTTCTTGCTCTCTGGAAGGCAACACGACCCGTGTTGCTTCCTGTTTCACCCGTGTTGATCATATTCTTATTGTTTCACTTATATATGATCCTTATACTTGATATATTTTATTCTTTAGGCTATATAATTGTCTTATACTCTTGAAATATTTCCAACATTAATTGTAATATCAATCTTATAAGATCTTCGTGATAATTAAAATCAATTTTCCCTATAGTTACATGGGATAGTTATTATAAAATTATTTAAATGTATTAAATTGAAATTAACTTTGTTATTTTAATCAATGAAAATGTTATTGGTAAAATAAAAAATAATAATCAATATATTACTGGGATACTAAAGTTATAGATAATATAAAACGAGAAATGTTAGTTGAAAAGTTCGATAAAAATGGAGGGATCACTAGAATATAAAATTAATAACACCAATAGTTAATGGAATGTTTGCACAAAAATGTCACTCAATTTACCATTTTAGTCAAAAATGTCATCGATTTTAAAAATCGTCATTAGTGTCACTCAACTTTCTAAAAACGTCAAAAACATCCACTCAACTTTCCGAAATATTAAAAAATGTTAGAGAAGATAACATTGACATTTTTTACCATTTTGGAAAGTTGAGTGGAATTTTTTATTTTTTTGGAAAGTTGAATAAAGATCAATTGTATTTTTTTATTAAAATGGAAAGTTGAGAACATTTTTATCCAAACACTCATTGTTAATGTGCATGTCATTTGACTCAATAGAATTTCAGGAAAATTACAAATACTTACATGCGTCCCCAAAAGAAAGAAATTTACTGTTTGGTCTAAAACCGACAATTTTCCTATTTCAAACACTTGAAATATTAATCAAAATAATGTTAATGGTAGTTTGTTATCATGTTTCATTAGTTTTGTACAGAAACGTGTCAAATGGGAGGTTGTTGTTGTAGTTTTGTACATAATATGAGAGTTTTGTGAATAATGGGCCATTATGGTGTTTTTCGCTATACTTTCAGACCCTTCCTAGCCATGAATTTATATCCACATCCAAATGATTACATTTTGGTGAATTGATGTTTTGAGGGTTGCACAAGGCGCCAAGGAAGATACACACAAAATTTCGGGGCAAACGAACAAGAAACAAAGAAGGTATGCCACTTTCATGGGTTGCACTTGCAGTTTCATCTTCATAATCAGTAAGAAGTTGGGCAATAGACTCCATTGGTGGCCTCTTATTTCTGTCATCCTTTACACATGAAACTCCCACTGTTAAGCTCAGATACCACTTGTTAGGGAAAAGGTAAGTAATCGCGAGGTTACAGCAGAAGCGAAATAAATTGAAATGACGGAAATTACGACAAAAAATAAACGATGAAATCAAACACCAGGTTTACGTGGGAAATCGAAGAACTTGGAGGAAAACCCATGGACGAAAACAACCAGAAAAATAATCCACTATGAGAGGAGGAGTACAACTCGATCACTATCACAGGGTGTGATGCGATTAATAAGAAAGGAGATTACAATATAAATATTTGTAACTTTCAACTCACAATTTTTCGAGATACACTTGGGAAAATATTGGTGAAACAAACTCTCTCTCAATATTTTCTCCCTCTCTGACTCTTTGTCAGACGATGTTGTCGTTCGCCGTACATCGGCGTCGCCGTGAATTAGGTGGAGAAAACTAAATCCTATTTATAGGGTGGTTAGGAGAAGAAACTAGGTTAAAATACAATTAACCTTCGGCCCAAAATTAAAGCCCGCCACAACGAAACAAACTAGACCCGAGACACTAGCCGCGCCAAGAGGCGCTGGTCGCGTAAAGCAGGTCAGACTCACTGGAAGTGACACTGGCAGCGTCCGGAAGCAAGGGGTAGCACCTGGTTTTGCTTCGGCTCCGTAACATGACACTGGTGACATCTAATCCCGCTGGTCGCGTCTCTCTTGTTGCTTCTTCTTCTTCTCTCGTTCTGGACTCCACCGAGGATCCAATGGGCCACAAAACCCAACAAACACCACCTTGAACCATGATCTGAGTCATTAGTCCAAATAAACATCTTGACTGTCGCCATCAACACGCCCCTTTGTAGGGCGTCATCCTGAAGGGATCTCAAGCAGTATCAAACATCATATACTGCTGCATGGGTGCTTGTTTAAGACCATCTGTGTTGTCGAACTTATCAAGGTTTGAGACCGCCGCTACAGTTCCCGTCATTGTAGACCCCTATAGGGTGTATAGGTTGCCTTTGCTGGTTCCCTTCATCAGAACCATGGAACCCCTGCACACTTTTGGGACACCATCTTCTCCTTTGTACCTGCAACCGTTAGCTTCAACACGCCATGCACTAGTTTTGGTGCGATTATCCTTACTACTCTGCTTCTGGTCTTTCAGATTTCTCCAACAATCACTCTCTACATGACCCTTCTTCTGTAACCATTCTTCAGTAAGAGCTCGTCGCCCTTTTTGCTACTCACATAGCTTCCATGTATAATTCTTAGAGACTCTCCACCTCCTCTGCAACACTCAACACATATGCAATCAGAGCATTGGCTTCTTCAGTATACCGTGCTGATCTCCTGATCTCCCCCCTGGAGGATCTCTTGCCATGCTAGGTTCTTCCTCCACCTGAGGAACTTCAGTATCGATCTCAAGTTCATCAACCTGAGCTGTTTCAAGAGCATCATCAACCAACTAAAACAACATAAATCGAACTACACTACATTCAGAATCAAAACCAATTGTTCAAAACAAGCCCTAGAATTCGACTAACATGAATAACAAAATAAGGATAACAAATTAAACCTAAATCTAGACATGAAATTGCAAGCAAAACAGTAACCTAACCCTAAGGATGGAGGCATGGGTTGTCATCCCCAAAACCAACCATAAAAAACCTCAAATTCGGCTCCTCTTCTGTTTTATACTCGAAATCGATCATTCAACCTTCAATCTCAGCCCTTGAAACACTTCAATCTGGAAGGTGGAGATGGATTTTGTTACTGCAGCGAAGATGGTATGCGATGCTGGTGGTGGAGGTCTCTGTGAATTGTACTTCTTCTGTTGTTTCTTCAACCGAGTCTGCAAATGAAGAGAAAAAGAGTGAGAAATCGCGAGAATTTGGAAGAGAATGATGAGATGAGAAATGAAGAGGAGAAGAGAGATGGAGATGGGAGATGAGAAAATGGTGGTGGTGGGTGTTCGTGGTTACAGCAGAAAGAAGAGTCAGAGAGACAGAAAGGGACGAAGGGAAAAGAGGGGGAAAAAAAGGGGAAATGAAAATGAAAAGGAAAGAATTAGGAATTTAGGGGGGAGGGGGGTGGCTGGGTATTCGGTAGGGGAAAAGGGATTAGGGTTTGGATTAGTGGGTAATTGGGTTAATGGGGACTTAGGGAGTTCTGGGTAGTTTAGGAAAGGTGGGCTGGGCTTTGGGGTTTATATGGGCCGAGGGAGATTAAATGGGTAGATTAGGGAAGAGAGTTGGGCTAGGTTAGATAGATTGGGATTAGGCTTTAGTTTTCTTTTCAAATTTATTATTATTGATTCATTTTCACTAATAATAATAACTAAAATAACAAAAGACATAAAATCTAATAAAAATGTAAAATCAATAAAAATATAATAATAAACCTAATTTAATTATTAAAAACAAGCAAAAAGTCATAGAATAAAGGAGTCTAAATCTTGCAAAATACGCAATAATCACAAACCAATGCATGTTACTCGGATTACTTGTAAACCTACTTAACATGCCAATTGCATAAGCAATATTTGGCCTTGTACTTGTCATGGCATACATGAGACTTCCAATCAACTTAGCATATTCAAGTTGATTAACTGGAGAACCCAAATTTTTCTCTAGTTTCTTATTTGAATCATATGGAGTTACTGCTGGATATAACTTATCACCTCCAAACTTGTTCAAAATTTTCTCAACGTAATGCTCTTGAGATAAACTTATCTTATCATTATTTCTAATGATATTAATACCAAGAAATACATCCGCTTCACCCATGTCCTTCATAGAGAACTTTGAGGATAGAAATTCTTTAGTCTTATTAACTTGTTCCATGTCGGTCCCAAAGATCAACATGTCATCAACGTATAGACATATAATCACCCATTTTCCATTCTCAAACTTAGAGTATATGCACTAATCCGATTCATTGATCTTATAACCACTTGAAAGCACTACTTCATCAAATTTTTGATGTCATTGCTTAGATGCTTGCTTAAGTCCATATAAGGACCTTATAAGTTTACAAACTTTCTTTTCTTGACCTTCAACAACAAATCCTTCGGGTTGTTCTATATACACCTCCTCTTCTAGTTCTCCATTTAAGAATGTCGTTTTGACATCCATTTGATGGATAACTAGCTTATGGATAGTAGCTAGAGCCAACAATACACGTATTGAAGCTATCCTAGCCACCGGTGCATATGTATCAAAGTAGTCAATACCATACTTTTGAGTAAAACCCCTTACAACCAACCGAGCTTTATACCTCTCAACGGTACCATCTACTTTCCTTTTCCTTTTAGAGGTAATTGGTTTACTTCCCGGAGGAAGGTCAACCAATATCCAAACATTGTTTTCCATTATTGAACCAATCTCATCTTGTATCGCTTCTTTCCACAAAGAAGTATCATGAAATTGCATAGCTTCTTTAACAGTTTTAGGATCCTTATCTATGTTGTACATACATAGGGTCTCACTTTCAATTGAGTCCCTTGAACCTTCTACTAAATAAACATAGAAGTCTGAACCAAAGTCTTTTGGTTTCCTTGATCTTTTACTCCTTCTTAACTCAACACTTTCATCTTCTTCATCATGAATAACCTCATGAGTCAAAAGATCATCTTGTATGGATATACCCTCATGATTTTCATCTTGAGGCTCAATTAGAGGAACAATATCTTGAGTCATTTCTTTAGGTCTAGGAATTGAAGAGAACCTAGTCTCATAAAAAATTGCATCTATTGATTCCATTACGGTATTCACTGAAATGTACTCATTTGGCTCAACCACCAAAAACCTATAAGCTTTGCTATCTTGAGCATAGCCTATAAAGATGCACTCAATTCCTCTTTCACCTAATTTTCTTTTCTTAGGTTCCGGGACTCTTACAATAGCCCTACAACCCCAAATCTTAAAATACTTAAGACTTGGCTTTCTTTTGTTCCATAACACATATGGGGTACTAAAATTCCCTTTGAATGGAAATCTATTCAAAATATAACAAGTCGTTAACATGGCTTCACCCCTAAATCCATTACTTAAACCGGAGTTAGACAACATAGAATTCACCATTTCTTTTAAAGTTCTATTTTTCCTTTCCGCAACCCCATTTTTTGTGGTGTATATGGGGCGGTTGTCTCATGAACAATGCCTGTTTCTTAGAAAAACTTTGGATCATAATATTCCCCTCCCCATCGGATCTTAAAGTCTTAATCAAGGTCTCACATTGAAGTTCACTTCTAGTTTTGTAAACTCTAAACTTTTCAAGTGCTTCATCCTTAGAACTCAAAAGATAAACTTGACAATATCTAGAATAATCATCAATGAATGTCACATAATACTTCTTACCACCTATTGAAGGTGTACTATGAAAATCTCCTAAATCACTAAGAATTAAATCAAGTAATTTAGAAGTTCTTTTGGTGATTTTATTAAGCATGCATGTCTTACATTTTCCTATGTCATAATTCAACTTATGAATCAAATTAAGATTAGACATTTCTTTGACTTTGAAAAGTTCACATGTCCTAATCTAGCATGCCATAGAAAAGACTTATTCAAAATAGACACATGCATATAAGCGGAAATCATGCCATCTTTATTACTTTTTGCATTCAATTTAAACATCTCCCCATAAGCATATCCTTTCCCTACAAATGTCCAACCTTTGGAAAGTACATAATTATCTCCATCATAAACTTGCTAAGGAGATAACCGGATACAAGATTCTTACATACTTTCGGAGCTAAATACATATCATTTAAAAGCAAAGATTTACCGGAAGTGAAAACAAGTTCCACTTGCCCAATGCCTTCAACTTTGACCGGATGATTATTGCCCGTAGAGTTTTACACCATCATCCGCCGGTTTGAGAGTCTTGAATAAACTCTTGTCAACGCAAACATGCCTTAACGCACCCGAGTCTATGTACCAATCATTACAACCAATGGATACCATGTTAATATGATCCTTGATCATGGCCACGAAGGAATTGGGTTCCTTCTCCTTACTCTTGCCCTTAGATGTATCTTTGTTCAAAAGACCATGCTTCTTTTTCCATTGGTAACAATCTCTCTTTGTGTGCCCCAATTTGCCACATTCCTAAGAAACTTGCTTAGGCTTTTGAATTCCCTTGCTAGTTTTGTTGTGGCTCTTATTCTTATTCTTGTTTCCCTTATTCTCTTGCACCATATGGACCTTAGATTGCTCTTTGGTACCATCTTGTAGGCGTAACTCCTCTTGATCGAAGATGCTTGGTTAGCCAAACCTTCAAGAGACATAGCCTCTTTCCGGTGCATGAGAGCCCTTTTAGTCTCATTCCAAGAAGAAGGTAGCTTGTCAATAATAGAGGATACGATTATGGTTTCATCCATATTCAAATTATGTTGCTTGAAGTTACTCAAAATACGTTGAATCTCATGGAATTGGTCTAGAATTTTCCTATTATCATCCATCTTAAATTTCATGAATTGACTAAGGAAAGTTCTTACTTGCGCATCTTCCGACATGTAATTAGCTTCAAGCATCTCCCAAAGCTTCTTCCGTCTCCACATGTTGATACACATCGAAGAGGGTATCGCTCATCCCGTTGAGAATGCATCCTCTACAAATGTAGTCATCATTCTCCATCTTGAGCCTTTGCCGAGTAGCCTCCACATCTTCGACGGACGTCTTTATTTGATCGTCACTTCCATCTCCCGTGGAACTCTTGACAATTGCATCCTCCTTTGGAGACTCCTCGGTTGTCACCTTCTTGGCCGACGGTTCTTGATTCACCTTGGGAGAAATCTCAATGTTAAGCACATATGCCACATTGAGAGTCGTTAGCAAGAAATGCATCTTGCTTTGCCAACGTCGGAAATCCACTCCTTCAAAGCGCTCTAGCTTTTGGAAGTTGCTAGACATTTCACGTAGCGAGGCCATTCCTAAATAGTTCTTAAGATTGTTGGAGGAAAGGGAGTGAACGGTATATAAAACAATGGAACCTCGCTTGGATAACGCTAAGAGTTGTGGCCTTGAACTCACTTTCCTTAAGAACTATTTACGATACCGTAAATGTTCAAAGGGATAAAACTTAGCACTTGTAAACACTCAAGAATAATAGTTTCTCTCTTGAATCACTCAAGTATAGCTGATCTAGACAAGAATGAAGATGTGATAGCTTAGATTGGTATGTCTCAAATAGCCTAGGATGTCTCCTATTTATAGAAGAATACCAACACACTTAGGATGCCCTAGTCAAAGAGCAATCAAGTGTCTTTAATGGAGGATCACACACTTAATATGAACTTGACCAAGTCAAGTCATATAGCTGTTGGAATCTCATAATAATCGTGCTTAATTATCATATCAAAAACCAATTACACGAAATCATATAGCCGTTAGCATTAAAAACCATTCCTGGCAATCAACATGACCCGTGTTGGATTCAACACGGTCTGTGTTGGCTCAACACGGTCCGTGTTGGCTCAACACGACCCGTGTTGAGCGGAGGAACTGTTTTCTTGCTCTCTGGAAGGCAACACGACCCGTGTTGCTTCTGTTTCACCGTGTTGATCATATTCTTATTGTTTCACTTATATATGATCCTTATACTTGATATATTTTATTCTTTAGGCTATATAATTGTCTTATACTCTTGAAATATTTCCAACATTAATTGTAATATCAATCTTATAAGATCTTCGTGATAATTAAAATCAATTTTCCCTATAGTTACATGGGATAGTTATTATAAAATTATTTAAATGTATTAAATTGAAATTAACTTTGTTATTTTAATCAATGAAAATGTTATTGGTAAAATAAAAAATAATAATCAATATATTACTGGGATACTAAAGTTATAGATAATATAAAACGAGAAATGTTAGTTGAAAAGTTCGATAAAAATGGAGGGATCACTAGAATATAAAATTAATAACACCAATAGTTAATGGAATGTTTGCACAAAAATGTCACTCAATTTACCATTTTAGTCAAAAATGTCATCGATTTTAAAAATCGTCATTAGTGTCACTCAACTTTCTAAAAACGTCAAAAACATCCACTCAACTTTCCGAAATATTAAAAAATGTTAGAGAAGATAACATTGACATTTTTTACCATTTTGGAAAGTTGAGTGGAATTTTTTATTTTTTTGGAAAGTTGAATAAAGATCAATTGTATTTTTTTATTAAAATGGAAAGTTGAGAACATTTTTATCCAAACACTCATTGTTAATGTGCATGTCATTTGACTCAATAGAATTTCAGGAAAATTACAAATACTTACATGCGTCCCCAAAAGAAAGAAATTTACTGTTTGGTCTAAAACCGACAATTTTCCTATTTCAAACACTTGAAATATTAATCAAAATAATGTTAATGGTAGTTTGTTATCATGTTTCATTAGTTTTACAGAAACGTGTCAAATGGGAGGTTGTTGTTGTAGTTTTGTACATAATATGAGAGTTTTGTGAATAATGGGCCATTATGGTGTTTTTCGCTATACTTTCAGACCCTTCCTAGCCATGAATTTATATCCACATCCAAATGATTACATTTTGGTGAATTGATGTTTTGAGGGTTGCACAAGGCGCCAAGGAAGATACACAAAATTTGGAGCAAGCGAGACAAGAAAAGAAGGTATGCCACTTTCATGGGTTGCGCTTGCGATTTCATCTTCATAATCGATGAAGTTGGGCAATAGACTCCATTGGTGGCCTCTTATTTCTGTCATCCTTTACACATGAAACTCCCATTAAGCTCGGATACCACTTGTTAGGGAAAAGGTAAATGTCGCGAGGTTACTGTGACGAAATAAATTGAAATGACGGAAATTACGACAAAAATAAGCGATGAAATCAAACACCGAGTTTACGTGGAAATCGAAGAACTTGGAGGAAAACCCATGGGCGAAAACAACCGGAAAAATAATCCACTATGAGAGGAGTACAACTCGATCACTATCACAGGGTGTGATGCGATTAATAAGAAAGGAGATTACAATATAAATATTTGTAACTTTCAACTCACAATTTTTCGAGATACACTTGGGAAAATATTGGTGAAACAAACTCTCTCTCAATATTTTCTCCCTCTCTGACTCTTTGTCAGACGATGTTGTCGTTCGCCGTACATCGGCGTCGCCGTGAATTAGGTGGAGAAAACTAAATCCTATTTATAGGGTGGTTAGGAGAAGAAACTAGGTTAAAATACAATTAACCTTCGGCCCAAAATTAAAGCCCGCCACAACGAAACAAACTAGACCCGAGACACTAGCCGCGCGAGGCTGTCGTGCGTCAGCGGTCGGACTCACTTTGGAAGTGACAGCGTCCGGAAGCAAGGGGTAGCACCTGGTTTTGCTTCGGCTCCGTAACATGACACTGGTGACATCTAATCCCGCTGGTCGCGTCTCTCTTGTTGCTTCTTCTTCTTCTCTCATTCTGGACCCCATCGAGGATCCAATGGGTTACAAAACCCAACAAACTCCACCTTGGACCATGATCCGAGTCATCGGTCTAGATAAACATCTTAACTGTCGCCATCAACACGCCCCTCCGTAGGAAGTTGCCCCGAAGGGTTCTCAAGCGGTATCAAACATCATATACCGCTGCCTGGATGCTTGTTTAAGACCATCTGTGTTGTCGAACTCATCAAGGTTTGAGACCGCCGCTGCAGTTCTCGTCATTTTAGACCCCTGTAGGGTGTATAGGCTGTCCTTCCTGATTCCGTTCATCTGAACCATGGAACCCCTGCACACTTTTAGGACACCATCTTCAGCTTTGTACATGCAACCGTTAGCTTCAACACAGTTTGCGGTACTAGTTTTGGTGCGATTATCCTTACTACTCTGCTTCTGGTCTTTCAGATTTCTCCAACAATCACTCTCTACATGACCCTTCTTCTGTAACCATTCTTCAGTAAGAGCTCGTCGCCCTTTTGGCTACTCACATAGCTTCCATGTATAATTCTTCTGTAGACTCTCCACCTCCTCTGCAACACTCAACACATATGCAATCAGAGCATTGGCTTCTTCAGTATACCGTGCTGATCTCCTGATCTCCCCCCTGGAGGATCTCTTGCCATGCTAGGTTCTTCCTCCACCTGAGGAACTTCAGTATCGATCTCAAGTTCATCAACCTGAGCTGTTTCAAGAGCATCATCAACCAACTAAAACAACATAAATCGAACTACACTACATTCAGAATCAAAACCAATTGTTCAAAACAAGCCCTAGAATTCGACTAACATGAATAACAAAATAAGGATAACAAATTAAACCTAAATCTAGACATGAAATTGCAAGCAAAACAGTAACCTAACCCTAAGGATGGAGGCATGGGTTGTCATCCCCAAAACCAACCATAAAAAACCTCAAATTCGGCTCCTCTTCTGTTTTATACTCGAAATCGATCATTCAACCTTCAATCTCAGCCCTTGAAACACTTCAATCTGGAAGGTGGAGATGGATTTTGTTACTGCAGCGAAGATGGTATGCGATGCTGGTGGTGGAGGTCTCTGTGAATTGTACTTCTTCTGTTGTTTCTTCAACCGAGTCTGCAAATGAAGAGAAAAAGAGTGAGAAATCGCGAGAATTTGGAAGAGAATGATGAGATGAGAAATGAAGAGGAGAAGAGAGATGGAGATGGGGGATGAGAAAATGGTGGTGGTGGGTGTTCGTGGTTGCAGCAGAAAGAAGAGTCAGAGAGACAGAAAGGGACGAAGGGAAAAGAGGGAAAAAAAAAAAGGGGAAATGAAAATGAAAAGGAAAGAATTAGGAATTTAGGGGAGGGTGGTGGGTATTCGGTAGGGTAAAATGGATGAGGGTTTGGATTCGTGGGTAATTGGGTTAATGGGGACTTAGGGAGTTAGGTAGTTTAGGAAAGGTGGTGGGCTTTGGGGTTTATATGGGCAGGGAGATTAAATGGGTAGATTAGGGAAGAGCGGTGGGCTGGGTTAGATAGATTGGGATTAGGCTTTAGTTTTCTTTTCAAATTTATTATTATTGATTCATTTTCACTAATAATAATAACTAAAATAACAAAAGACATAAAATCTAATAAAAATGTAAAATCAATAAAAATATAATAATAAACCTAATTTAATTATTAAAAACAAGCAAAAGTCATAGAATAAAGGAGTCTAAATCTTGCAAAATCATGATAATCACAAACCAATGCATGTTACTCGGATTACTTGTAAACCTACTTAACATGCCAATTGCATAAGCAATATTTGGCCTTGTACTTGTCATGGCATACATGAGACTTCCAATCAACTTAGCATATTCAAGTTGATTAACTGGAGAACAAATTTTTCTCTAGTTTCTTATTTGAATCATATGGAGATTCTTCTTTGGATATAACTTATCACCTCGAACTTGTTCAAAATTTTCTCAACGTAATGCTCTTGAGATAAACTTATCTTATCATTATTTCTAATGATATTAATACCAAGAAATACATCCGCTTCACCCATGTCCTTCATAGAGAACTTTGAGGATAGAAATTCTTTAGTCTTATTAACTTGTTCCATGTCGGTCCCAAAGATCAACATGTCATCAACGTATAGACATATAATCACCCATTTTCCATTCTCAAACTTAGAGTATATGCACTAAACCGATTCATTGATCTTATAACCACTTGAAAGCACTACTTCATCAAATTTTTGATGTCATTGCTTAGATGCTTGCTTAAGTCCATATAAGGACCTTATAAGTTTACAAACTTTCTTTTCTTGACCTTGACAACAAATCCTTCGGGTTGTTCTATATACACCTCCTCTTCTAGTTCTCCATTTAAGAATGTCGTTTTGACATCCATTTGATGGATAACTAGCTTATGGATAGTAGCTAGAGCCAACAATACACGTATTGAAGCTATCCTAGCCACCGGTGCATATGTATCAAAGTAGTCAATACCATACTTTTGAGTAAAACCCCTTACAACCAACCGAGCTTTATACCTCTCAACGGTACCATCTACTTTCCTTTTCCTTTTAGAGGTAATTGGTTTACTTCCCGGAGGAAGGTCAACCAATATCCAAACATTGTTTTCCATTATTGAACCAATCTCATCTTGTATCGCTTCTTTCCACAAAGAAGTATCATGAAATTGCATAGCTTCTTTAACAGTTTTAGGATCCTTATCTATGTTGTACATACATAGGGTCTCACTTTCAATTGAGTCCCTTGAACCTTCTACTAAATAAACATAGAAGTCTGAACCAAAGTCTTTTGGTTTCCTTGATCTTTTACTCCTTCTTAACTCAACACTTTCATCTTCTTCATCATGAATAACCTCATGAGTCAAAAGATCATCTTGTATGGATATACCCTCATGATTTTCATCTTGAGGCTCAATTAGAGGAACAATATCTTGAGTCATTTCTTTAGGTCTAGGAATTGAAGAGAACCTAGTCTCATAAAAAATTGCATCTATTGATTCCATTACGGTATTCACTGAAATGTACTCATTTGGCTCAACCACCAAAAACCTATAAGCTTTGCTATCTTGAGCATAGCCTATAAAGATGCACTCAATTCCTCTTTCACCTAATTTTCTTTTCTTAGGTTCCGGGACTCTTACAATAGCCCTACAACCCCAAATCTTAAAATACTTAAGACTTGGCTTTCTTTTGTTCCATAACACATATGGGGTACTAAAATTCCCTTTGAATGGAAATCTATTCAAAATATAACAAGTCGTTAACATGGCTTCACCCCTAAATCCATTACTTAAACCGGAGTTAGACAACATAGAATTCACCATTTCTTTTAAAGTTCTATTTTTCCTTTCCGCAACCCCATTTTTTGTGGTGTATATGGGGCGGTTGTCTCATGAACAATGCCTGTTTCTTAGAAAAACTTTGGATCATAATATTCCCCTCCCCATCGGATCTTAAAGTCTTAATCAAGGTCTCACATTGAAGTTCACTTCTAGTTTTGTAAACTCTAAACTTTTCAAGTGCTTCATCCTTAGAACTCAAAAGATAAACTTGACAATATCTAGAATAATCATCAATGAATGTCACATAATACTTCTTACCACCTATTGAAGGTGTACTATGAAAATCTCCTAAATCACTAAGAATTAAATCAAGTAATTTAGAAGTTCTTTTGGTGATTTTATTAAGCATGCATGTCTTACATTTTCCTATGTCATAATTCAACTTATGAATCAAATTAAGATTAGACATTTCTTTCAACTTTGAAAAGTTCACATGTCCTAATCTAGCATGCCATAGAAAAGACTTATTCAAAATAGACACATGCATATAAGCGGAAATCATGCCATCTTTATTACTTTTGCATTCAATTTAAACATCTCACCATAAGCATATCCTTTCCTACAAATGTCCAACCTTTGGAAAGTACATAATTATCTCCATCATAAACTTGCTAAGGAGATAACAGGATCTGAGATTCTTACATACTTTGAGCTAAATACATATCATTTAAAAGCAAAGATTTAGGAAGTGAAAACAAGTTCCACTTGCCCAATGCCTTCAACTTTGTGGGATGATTATTGCCCATGTAGAGTTTTACACCATCATCCGCGGTTTGAGAGTCTTGAATAAACTCTTGTCAGCAAACATGCCTTAACGCACTTTTGAGTCTATGTACCAATCATTACAACCAATGGATACCATGTTAATATGATCCTTGATCATGGCCACGAAGGAATTGGGTTCCTTCTCCTTACTCTTGCCCTTAGATGTATCTTTGTTCAAAAGACCATGCTTCTTTTTCCATTGGTAACAATCTCTCTTTGTGTGCCCCAATTTGCCACATTCCTAAGAAACTTGCTTAGGCTTTTGAATTCCCTTGCTAGTTTTGTTGTGGCTCTTATTCTTATTCTTGTTTCCCTTATTCTCTTGCACCATATGGACCTTAGATTGCTCTTTGGTACCATCTTGTAGGCGTAACTCCTCTTCAATCCGAAGATGCTTGGTTAGCCAAACCTTCAAGAGACATAGCCTCTTTCCGGTGCATGAGCCCTTTTAGTCTCATTCGAGAAGAAGGTAGCTTGTCAATAATAGAGGATACGATTATGGTTTCATCCATATTCAAATTATGTTGCTTGAAGTTACTCAAAATACGTTGAATCTCATGGAATTGGTCTAGAATTTTCCTATTATCATCCATCTTAAATTTCATGAATTGACTAACAGGAAAGTTCTTACTTGACGCATCTTCCGACATGTAATTAGCTTCAAGCATCTCCCAAAGCTTCTTTGCCGTCTCCACATGTTGATACACATCGAAGAGGGTATCGCTCATCCCGTTGAGAATGCATCCTCTACAAATGTAGTCATCATTCTCCATCTTGAGCCTTTGCCGAGTAGCCTCCACATCTTCGACGGACGTCTTTATTTGATCGTCACTTCCATCTCCCGTGGAACTCTTGACAATTGCATCCTCCTTTGGAGACTCCTCGGTTGTCACCTTCTTGGCCGACGGTTCTTGATTCACCTTGGGAGAAATCTCAATGTTAAGCACATATGCCACATTGAGAGTCGTTAGCAAGAAATGCATCTTGCTTTGCCAACGTCGGAAATCCACTCCTTCAAAGCGCTCTAGCTTTTGGAAGTTGCTAGACATTTCACGTAGCGAGGCCATTCCTAAATAGTTCTTAAGATTGTTGGAGGAAAGGGAGTGAACGGTATATAAAACAATGGAACCTCGCTTGGATAACGCTAAGAGTTGTGGCCTTGAACTCACTTTCCTTAAGAACTATTTACGATACCGTAAATGTTCAAAGGGATAAAACTTAGCACTTGTAAACACTCAAGAATAATAGTTTCTCTCTTGAATCACTCAAGTATAGCTGCAGTCTAGACAAGAATGAAGATGTGATAGCTTAGATTGGTATGTCTCAAATAGCCTAGGATGTCTCCTATTTATAGAAGAATACCAACACACTTAGGATGCCCTAGTCAAAGAGCAATCAAGTGTCTTTAATGGAGGATCACACACTTAATATGAACTTGACCAAGTCAAGTCATATAGCTGTTGGAATCTCATAATAATCGTGCTTAATTATCATATCAAAAGCTAATTACACGAAATCATATAGCCGTTAGCATTAAAAACCATTCCTGGCAATCAACATGACCCGTGTTGGATTCAACACGGTCTGTGTTGGCTCAACACGATCGTGTTGGCTCAACACGACCGTGTTGAGCGGAGGAAGCTATTTTCTTGCTCTCTGAAGGCAACACGACCGTGTTGCTTCTGTTTCACCCGTGTTGATCATATTCTTATTGTTTCACTTATATATGATCCTTATACTTGATATATTTTATTCTTTAGGCTATATAATTGTCTTATACTCTTGAAATATTTCCAACATTAATTGTAATATCAATCTTATAAGATCTTCGTGATAATTAAAATCAATTTTCCCTATAGTTACATGGGATAGTTATTATAAAATTATTTAAATGTATTAAATTGAAATTAACTTTGTTATTTTAATCAATGAAAATGTTATTGGTAAAATAAAAAATAATAATCAATATATTACTGGGATACTAAAGTTATAGATAATATAAAGCGAAATGTTAGTTGAAAAGTTAGATAAAAATGGAGGATCACTAGAATATAAAATTAATAACACCAATAGTTAATGGAATGTTTGCACAAAATGTCACTCAATTTACCATTTTAGTCAAAAATGTCATCGATTTTAAAAATCGTCATTAGTGTCACTCAACTTTCTAAAAACGTCAAAAACATCCACTCAACTTTCCGAAATATTAAAAAATGTTAGAGAAGATAACATTGACATTTTTTACCATTTTGGAAAGTTGAGTGGAATTTTTTATTTTTTTGGAAAGTTGAATAAAGATCAATTGTATTTTTTTATTAAAATGGAAAGTTGAGAACATTTTTATCCAAACACTCATTGTTAATGTGCATGTCATTTGACTCAATAGAATTTCAGGAAAATTACAAATACTTACATGCGTCCCCAAAAGAAAGAAATTTACTGTTTGGTCTAAAACCGACAATTTTCCTATTTCAAACACTTGAAATATTAATCAAAATAATGTTAATGGTAGTTTGTTATCATGTTTCATTAGTTTTGTACAGAAACGTGTCAAATGGGAGGTTGTTGTTGTAGTTTTGTACATAATATGAGAGTTTTGTGAATAATGGGCCATTATGGTGTTTTTCGCTATACTTTCAGACCCTTCCTAGCCATGAATTTATATCCACATCCAAATGATTACATTTTGGTGAATTGATGTTTTGAGGGTTGCACAAGGCGCCAAGGAAGATACACACAAAATTTCGGGGCAAACGAACAAGAAACAAAGAAGGTATGCCACTTTCATGGGTTGCACTTGCAGTTTCATCTTCATAATCAGTAAGAAGTTGGGCAATAGACTCCATTGGTGGCCTCTTATTTCTGTCATCCTTTACACATGAAACTCCCACTGTTAAGCTCAGATACCACTTGTTAGGGAAAAGGTAAGTAATCGCGAGGTTACAGCAGAAGCGAAATAAATTGAAATGACGGAAATTACGACAAAAAATAAACGATGAAATCAAACACCAGGTTTACGTGGGAAATCGAAGAACTTGGAGGAAAACCCATGGACGAAAACAACCAGAAAAATAATCCACTATGAGAGGAGGAGTACAACTCGATCACTATCACAGGGTGTGATGCGATTAATAAGAAAGGAGATTACAATATAAATATTTGTAACTTTCAACTCACAATTTTTCGAGATACACTTGGGAAAATATTGGTGAAACAAACTCTCTCTCAATATTTTCTCCCTCTCTGACTCTTTGTCAGACGATGTTGTCGTTCGCCGTACATCGGCGTCGCCGTGAATTAGGTGGAGAAAACTAAATCCTATTTATAGGGTGGTTAGGAGAAGAAACTAGGTTAAAATACAATTAACCTTCGGCCCAAAATTAAAGCCCGCCACAACGAAACAAACTAGACCCGAGACACTAGCCGCGCCAAGAGGCGCTGGTCGCGTAAAGCAGGTCAGACTCACTGGAAGTGACACTGGCAGCGTCCGGAAGCAAGGGGTAGCACCTGGTTTTGCTTCGGCTCCGTAACATGACACTGGTGACATCTAATCCCGCTGGTCGCGTCTCTCTTGTTGCTTCTTCTTCTTCTCTCATTCTGGACCCCATCGAGGATCCAATGGGTTACAAAACCCAACAAACTCCACCTTGGACCATGATCCGAGTCATCGGTCTAGATAAACATCTTAACTGTCGCCATCAACACGCCCCTCCGTAGGAAGTTGCCCCGAAGGGTTCTCAAGCGGTATCAAACATCATATACCGCTGCATGGATGCTTGTTTAAGACCATCTGTGTTGTCGAACTCATCAAGGTTTGAGACCGCCATTGCGATTCGTCATTTTAGACCACCTGTAGGGTGTATAGGTCATCCTTCTGATTAGTTCATCTGAACCATGGAACCCCTGCACACTTTTAGGACACCATCTTCAGCTTTGTACATGCAACCGTTAGCTTCAACACAGTTTGCGGTACTAGTTTTGGTGCGATTATCCTTACTACTCTGCTTCTGGTCTTTCAGATTTCTCCAACAATCACTCTCTACATGACCCTTCTTCTGTAACCATTCTTCAGTAAGAGCTCGTCGCCCTTTTGGCTACTCACATAGCTTCCATGTATAATTCTTCTGTAGACTCTCCACCTCCTCTGCAACACTCAACACATATGCAATCAGAGCATTGGCTTCTTCAGTATACCGTGCTGATCTCCTGATCTCCCCCCTGGAGGATCTCTTGCCATGCTAGGTTCTTCCTCCACCTGAGGAACTTCAGTATCGATCTCAAGTTCATCAACCTGAGCTGTTTCAAGAGCATCATCAACCAACTAAAACAACATAAATCGAACTACACTACATTCAGAATCAAAACCAATTGTTCAAAACAAGCCCTAGAATTCGACTAACATGAATAACAAAATAAGGATAACAAATTAAACCTAAATCTAGACATGAAATTGCAAGCAAAACAGTAACCTAACCCTAAGGATGGAGGCATGGGTTGTCATCCCCAAAACCAACCATAAAAAACCTCAAATTCGGCTCCTCTTCTGTTTTATACTCGAAATCGATCATTCAACCTTCAATCTCAGCCCTTGAAACACTTGATCGGAAGGTGGAGATGGATTTTATTCTTTAGAAGATGGTATGCGATCTTGGTGGTGGAGGTCTCTGTGAATTGTACTTCTTACATTGTTTCTTCAACCGAAGTCTGTGAATGAAGAGAAAAGAGTGAGAAATCGCGAGAATTTGGAAGAGAATGATGAGATGAGAAATGAAGAGGAGAAGAGAGATGGAGATGGGGGATGAGAAAATGGTGGTGGTGGGTGTTCGTGGTTGCAGCAGAAAGAAGAGTCAGAGAGACAGAAAGGGACGAAGGGAAAAGAGGGGGAAAAAAAGGGGAAATGAAAATGAAAAGGAAAGAATTAGGAATTTAGGGGGGAGGGGGGTGGCTGGGTATTCGGTAGGGGAAAAGGGATTAGGGTTTGGATTAGTGGGTAATTGGGTTAATGGGGACTTAGGGAGTTCTGGGTAGTTTAGGAAAGGTGGGCTGGGCTTTGGGGTTTATATGGGCGAGGAGATTAAATGGGTAGATTAGGGAAGAGAGTTGGGCTAGGTTAGATAGATTGGGATTAGGCTTTAGTTTTCTTTTCAAATTTATTATTATTGATTCATTTTCACTAATAATAATAACTAAAATAACAAAAGACATAAAATCTAATAAAAATGTAAAATCAATAAAAATATAATAATAAACCTAATTTAATTATTAAAAACAAGCAAAAAGTCATAGAATAAAGGAGTCTAAATCTTGCAAAATACGCAATAATCACAAACCAATGCATGTTACTCGGATTACTTGTAAACCTACTTAACATGCCAATTGCATAAGCAATATTTGGCCTTGTACTTGTCATGGCATACATGAGACTTCCAATCAACTTAGCATATTCAAGTTGATTAACTGGAGAACCCAAATTTTTCTCTAGTTTCTTATTTGAATCATATGGAGTTACTGCTGGATATAACTTATCACCTCCAAACTTGTTCAAAATTTTCTCAACGTAATGCTCTTGAGATAAACTTATCTTATCATTATTTCTAATGATATTAATACCAAGAAATACATCCGCTTCACCCATGTCCTTCATAGAGAACTTTGAGGATAGAAATTCTTTAGTCTTATTAACTTGTTCCATGTCGGTCCCAAAGATCAACATGTCATCAACGTATAGACATATAATCACCCATTTTCCATTCTCAAACTTAGAGTATATGCACTAATCCGATTCATTGATCTTATAACCACTTGAAAGCACTACTTCATCAAATTTTTGATGTCATTGCTTAGATGCTTGCTTAAGTCCATATAAGGACCTTATAAGTTTACAAACTTTCTTTTCTTGACCTTCAACAACAAATCCTTCGGGTTGTTCTATATACACCTCCTCTTCTAGTTCTCCATTTAAGAATGTCGTTTTGACATCCATTTGATGGATAACTAGCTTATGGATAGTAGCTAGAGCCAACAATACACGTATTGAAGCTATCCTAGCCACCGGTGCATATGCATCAAAGTAGTCAATACCATACTTTTGAGTAAAACCCCTTACAACCAACCGAGCTTTATACCTCTCAACGGTACCATCTACTTTCCTTTTCCTTTAAGTCTAGGAATTGAAGAGAACCTAATCTCATAAAAAATTGCATCTATTGATTCCATTACGGTATTCACTGAAATGTACTCATTTGGCTCAACCACCAAAAACCTATAAGCTTTGCTATCTTGAGCATAGCCTATAAAGATGCACTCAATTCCTCTTTCACCTAATTTTCTTTTCTTAGGTTCCGGGACTCTTACAATAGTCCTACAACCCCAAATCTTAAAATACTTAAGACTTGGCTTTCTTTTGTTCCATAACACATATGGGGTACTAAAATTCCCTTTGAATGGAAATCTATTCAAAATATAACAAGTCGTTAACATGGCTTCACCCCTAAATCCATTACTTAAACCGGAGTTAGACAACATAGAATTCACCATTTCTTTTAAAGTTCTATTTTTCCTTTCCGCAATCCCATTTTTTGTGGTGTATATGGGGCGGTTGTCTCATGAACAATGCCTGTTTCTTAGAAAAACTTTGGATCATAATATTCCCCTCCCCATCGGATCTTAAAGTCTTAATCAAGGTCTCACATTGAAGTTCACTTCTAGTTTTGTAAACTCTAAACTTTTCAAGTGCTTCATCCTTAGAACTCAAAAGATAAACTTGACAATATCTAGAATAATCATCAATGAATGTCACATAATACTTCTTACCACCTATTGAAGGTGTACTATGAAAATCTCCTAAATCACTAAGAATTAAATCAAGTAATTTAGAAGTTCTTTTGGTGATTTTATTAAGCATGCATGTCTTACATTTTCCTATGTCATAATTCAACTTATGAATCAAATTAAGATTAGACATTTCTTTCAACTTTGAAAAGTTCACATGTCCTAATCTAGCATGCCATAGAAAAGACTTATTCAAAATAGACACATGCATATAAGCGGAAATCATGCCATCTTTATTACTTTTTGCATTCAAGTTAAACATCTCCCCATAAGCATATCCTTTCCCTACAAATGTCCAACCTTTGGAAAGTACATAATTATCTCCATCATAAACTTGCATAGAACCAAACTTGCTAAGGAGATAACCGGATACAAGATTCTTACATACTTTCGGAGCTAAATACATATCATTTAAAAGCAAAGATTTACCGGAAGTGAAAACAAGTTCCACTTGCCCAATGCCTTTAACTTTGACCGGATGATTATTGCCCATGTAGAGTTTTACACCATCATCCGCCGGTTTGAGAGTCTTGAATAAACTCTTGTCAATGCAAACATGCCTTAACGCACCCGAGTCTATGTACCAATCATTACAACCAATGGATACCATGTTAATATGATCCTTGATCATGGCCACGAAGGAATTGGGTTCCTTCTCCTTACTCTTGCCCTTAGATGTATCTTTGTTCAAAAGACCATGCTTCTTTTTCCATTGGTAACAATCTCTCTTTGTGTGCCCCAATTTGCCACATTCCCAAGAAACTTGCTTAGGCTTTTGAATTCCCTTGCTAGTTTTGTTGTGGCTCTTGTTCTTATTATTGTTTCCCTTATTCTCTTGCACCATATGGACCTTAGATTGCTCTTTGGTACCATCTTGTAGGCGTAACTCCTCTTCAATCCGAAGATGCTTGGTTAGCCAAACCTTCAAGAGACATAGCCTCTTTCCGGTGCATGAGAGCCCTTTTAGTCTCATTCCAAGAAGAAGGTAGCTTGTCAATAATAGAGGATACGATTATGGTTTCATCCATATTCAAATTATGTTGCTCGAAGTTACTCAAAATACGTTGAATCTCATGGAATTGGTCTAGAATTTTCCTATTATCATCCATCTTAAATTTCATGAATTGACTAACAAGAAAATTCTTACTTGACGCATCTTTTGACATGTACTTAGCTTCAAGCATCTCCCAAAGCTTCTTTGCCCTCTCCACATGTTGATATACATCGAAAAGGGTGTCGCTCATCCCGTTGAGAATGCATCATCTACAAATGTAGTCATCATTCTCCATCTTGAGCCTTTTCCGAGTAGACTTCGCATCTTCCATGGGTACCTTGTCTTTTCCTTGATCCTTGCTTCCATCTCCCGTGGAAACTTTTCCGGTTGCATCTTCTTTTGGAGACTCCTCGGTTGTCACCTTCTCGGCCGAAGGTTCTTGAACCACCTTGGGAGAAATCTCAATGTTAAGCACATATGCCACATTGAGAGTCGTTAGCAAGAAATGCATCTTGCTTTGCCAACGTCGGAAATCCACTCCTTCAAAGCGCTCTAGCTTTTGGAAATTGCTAGACATGTCACGTAGCGAGGCCATTACTAAATAGCTCTTAAGATTGTTGGAGGAAAGGGAGCAAACGGTATATTGAACAATGGAAACTCGCTTGGATAACGCTAAGAGTCGTGGCCTAGTACTCACTTTCCTTAAGAACTATTTACTATACCGTAAATGTTCAAAGGGATAAAAGTATAAAACTTAGTACTTGTAACACTCAAGAAATAGATTCTCACTTGAATCACTCAAGTATAGCTGCAGTCTAGACAAAATGAGGTTGTGATTAGCTTAGAATGGTGTGTCTCAAATAGCCTAGGATGTCTCCTATTTATAGAAGAATTCCACCCTCTTAGGATACCCTAGTCAAAGGACAATCAAGAGTCTTAATGAAGAGATTATGTCCTTAATATGACCTTGACCAAGTCAAGTCATATAGCTGTTGTAATCTCATAATAATCGTGCTTAATGATGACATCAAACACTAATTACACAAAATCATATAGCTGTAGGACCTTGGGAAAAGCGAGCCACTTTTCTCCGTGATGCGCTACTTGAACGATCGGGAGTCGACTAAGGTTGCTTAATCCTTAAATAAGGATATTTATTGCTTTATGAAATTCATTTTCGGGGTGGTGAAATTTTATTTATTTTACAATTCCGTTTTCTATTATTTAAATACTTGAAATTACGCCGAAAATATATTGAATATGACTTAATTAAAATTGGCCCAAACAGCAAATTCAGGCCCAAAGGAAAGCAACCGGACCACCAAGAGCTGTCAAAACTCGCGCGGGTTTGGACAGTCCTTGGGCCGGGCCGTCTGCTTTCCTGGGCCAGAGAAAGTGAGTTAGGAATAGTAAAACCCGTGGGGGTTTTACCATTTCATGGCCCACTTTTTCTCGGCTTTTAACCGTGAATGTGATGAATGAGAAATGTTAAGTCATCTCTAATTATTTTTAGTGTAAATTCAAATATTAAATATTTAAACAGATTATAAAAAGAATAAAAGTGTCGCCAGCCGATTTAAGGAAACCGACAAACCGTAAAAATAATAAAAATAACTCCGGTCTACGAAACCCGACTCTAAGTCCGGGGGTAAGGCTACGAATTTGAGAATTATTAAAAATTCTCAAATTTTCCCGTTAGAAAATGGACTCTACTAAAATCGACATTAAAGTGAAATAAAGCGGGGAGAAGTTTAATAGATTTCGCAAAATTACATTCTTAACATGCAAGATAAAATGAAATTTTTGGTTTATAAAATATGCACATATAATTGAATTTAAAGGGCAGATTACATGATTAAAATGACAAAGATGAAAGCAAACATAAAAGCGAACCTCTTTGATTTAGGAGCCCGAATGCGTCGCCCGAAGATCTTGACCTCACCTTGACTTGATGGATGGGAAAATGAAAGTGAGGATGATGATAGGATATACTTAAGTGATAATTTTGGTAGAGGATGGTAATATGATGCGATTAGTGGAGAATGTAGATGATGTGATTATGATGATAGTTGATGAGAATGGAGGTATAATAGTGGTGGTTCTATGAGAATTATTGATGGAATGGATAGAAGTATGGAATCTTTAGGGGAGATTTAAGTAGAGTATGAAGGTTGTGAAGGATGGTTGATGGAATGAGGGTAGAGTAATGGTAGTAGATGATGAGAGTGCTTCATGATGAAGGTGAAATGGAGGGGCTATTTATAGGTGGAGGAGGTGAGGTTTAAGAGGGAAAAGGAGGAAAATCATGGGGGACACATCCCCATGATCATGCCATGCAATCACATAGTCAAGGTTAGGGTCAAAAACACATAGGGCTAATATCAAGGGAGGGTGATCAAAGTGATTTTGGCGTCGGATTTTTGAAGATAAAACCCGCGCGGGTTTTATGATATCCAGGCACGGATCGGTGACGTGGACAAAGCCAAAACGACGCGCTTAGGTTGTAGATAACCCGCGCGGGTTTTGAAAGATGGGCCGGGGCGCGCCTTGGGCCTATCCTGGTTTTGGGCCATCTTCTTCAATTTAAAACCCGTGCGGGTTTTGATGTTGGTAGTGGGCCGCTCTCTTGCTTGCATTGAACCCATGATCCGTTTGGGCATCAACTCAAATGCTTTATTCACACTTTTGATAAGTCGGGATTATATCGGTGCAAATCCTGGTGTCTACAGAGAGCCCCCACTTTGATCGAGTCCGGATAGGACGAAGGTCAAAGTAGACTTGGTGTCTGCATTGATGTTGGCGGTGCTCTTTCATATGGCGGCTGGCTGATGTTGCTGGGGACGATGTCGTCGGTAACCTTTAGGTGGCAACCGTTGGACGACTGCTGCAGAAGATGTCGTTGGAGACCTTTAAGTGGAATCCGTCGCACGATTGACGTTGATGAAGAGGTCGTCGGTAACCTTTAGATGGCCACCGTTGGACGACTAATGCTGAGAACGTCATTGGAGCCCTTTATGTGGAAACCGTTTGGACGACTGTCGTTAGCGACATCGGTGGAGGCCTTCAGGTGGCAACCGTTTGACGACTGTCGCTGTTGGTGGTCTTTTGTGTGGCAACCAGATAGCAAATTGTCCCTTTTTAGCGGCGACCTGATAATGGTGCTCTTTTACATGGCAACCGAATGACAGATGGTCCCTTTTTAGAGGCGACCTGATAATGGTGCTCTTTTATGTGGCAACCTGAAAATTATCTGAAAAGTAAGTATTAGTTTTCGCAAAAATGCAAATGGGCTCAGATTTTTACCTGAATGTTAGGGACCCTTGGGCCGTTGAAAGACGCTGGGCCGGTATAAAACCCGTGCTGGTTTTATGAGATCTGTTGGGCCATTACGGAGCGCTGGGCCACGAGAATTGGGCCGGTAGAACGTCCAAAACCCGCACGGGTTTTGGTGTTATTGTTTTTTCTTTTTCTTCTCCTCATGGAGGGAATCAATGTGGGGCCCAGTTCTTGTATGGATGAGAGAGTGCCACACGACTTGGTCTCCTCTTTAGGTGGCAAAGGGATGACCTTTGGATTTTCGGCCAATGAAACGCATTTGGCATCTCGAGGCGGGTCCTAGAAACGAGCGGTCCATATTCACTCAACATTTCTATAAATACCGAGCCTCATTCATCGCTTTCATTCACATCTCCCATCTTCTTCATCATCTCCCTAGCTTCTCTTTCTCTCTCTAGAAAAACTACTTTTGGAGATAATTCGGGTTCTTTAGAAAATGCATCCTAGAGGTCGTAGAAATCCTCCTCTTCCACATGCGGCGGCATGGCCTCACGAGATGTCTTCAAGGCGCAATTTTATTTCGGTTGCAAACGCCGACCCTTCGGATCTCACCATTCACTCTTGGAAGCATGCTTGGTTCTACCGTTCCCATGGCAAGGTAACTTTCGAAACTTCTCTTTTGATGCTCAGTTTAATAATGAAAAATGAGCAAGCACGAATTTATTTTTTTATTATTGTAAGCATGCCTTGAATTGATGCATATGTATGTCCACACGATGTCTCTTTATTTATTCACAAGGATAACCCATTTTGAGAGACGGAACAAATCCGACCCAAAGAAAACAGAATGGGTTGTATACATGTTCGGCCCAAAGGAAAGAAAGAACACGGCCCACTAAAACAGGGAAAACCCGCGCAGGTTTCCTGGTCCATAAACCCCAAACAAAAAAACTAGGCCTGGATGTGCGGCCCATTAGCAAAACCGAAACCCGTGCGGGTTTCAGCTCTGCTGGGCCGGCTTATTTGGGCCGACAATTTTTTTTTTCTTTTTGCGTTTTGCTCTCTTTTTTTTGTTTCACTTTTTCTAATTCCTTTATCTTGCGGGCCATGGCTGTGGACCCAGTGTTGGTGCTGGGTCCAGCTAGGGCCTGAAAGACTATGCCTTGATCAATGCATTAGGTGAGCCCCCCCAATTTAATTTTGCCCTTTCCCGTTTTGTCACTAGGAGGATAACTTGAAAACTCCCGGCGTCCTAAAGGATCTCCTTAAGGTAGCCGATTCGATTCCCGGGGATTTTGTTAGCAACACCCTTACTGCGGCAAGACTCATGCGTTCTGGAAATGCCTGGTGGCTTGGAAAGGCCGTACATTCAGCGTGATAGGTCGTGCTATAGCGGAAAGGTTTTGGGGCACGACCAACTCCTTTCATCTACCTGTGGGTGAGATGACGATTACCCCTACAGATTTTGTTATGATCACCGGTCTTTCTTGGGGTGGGCGTGACGTAGTCTTTAATGCGGAGATTACGCCAATGGTTTTGGACTTACTGGGTCCAGTGTCAGCGTCCCTACGCCAAGGACAGGGCCTATCCAATCTCACCTATGCGCACTTCGAGGCAGCCATCCGTGACGCCAGCTTTCAAAATTTGCCCGGGGATCAACGCCGCTTTATCTTCTTGGCTTACGTTATCTCCGCCACTCTTTTCGCCAACCGGGAAGATAACATTACTTTGACCTGGTTCCGAAATCTTCTGTATTTGAACAAGGTCCGGAACTTGAATTGGGGTAAAGCTGCTTATACGAATTTCCTCCTCTGGCTTCATCGCGGTGTCAGACTGTCGCTAGATGATGATCCAGTTTACCTCCACAAGTCTCACACTCGCTTCCAGTATGGTCCTTCTTTATGGAAGGTGCTCGAGGTATGTACCCAAGACTCTTCTCCTTGTAGTTTTGCTACTCTTTTGTTATTTCTTTGACTTTATATTTATGCAGTCATGGGCATATGAGTATATCCTGTCCTTGGGAATTCGCTCCAAGAAAAATAAGACGGTCCCAGCTGCTGAACGCTGGACTACTGAGGATGTTCGAGGGAAGAAATTCCATTCGGGCAGTCTTGACCGTATCTGTCGCGCTCTGGATGGCCTCACCCCGAATTTCTTTATGCTTGACATCTTTATTTTTACCTCCATTCTTGAAATGACTTTCTTTCTTTCACAGGACCAAGTGAACTGGCGTCCCTGGGTGGAGTTTGATTTGAGTGGATTGCCCACCCCTTTGCAACAAGTGGAGCACGATACTCGCCTCCGCATCCTGATGGAGGGACCCTCGGGCTTCATATGGTACCTGGGGAGAGGGCTACGAGGCAAATCCTAGGGGGATATCCCGGCCTTATACCCCAGGATCCTCCAGAGCACATGTTCGAGCCTTGGCACGTCGCTACGGACGTCTTGGGAGATTGGATTCACGGTCAAGTTTTCGACAACTTCGTACATGACATCCCACAGCAGCAATTTAATGAGGAATTCCAACGCTACTTGAGCCGTTTAGCGCCCCGAGTGGTAGGTATCTCTTTCTTTTTTTCTACGTTGTGCTTTTGAATGACTCCAAACCATAAAGTCTGCAGCCGGGGCCCTATGCTATGGCTGCTGAGGTGGAGGCTCCACCAACGAGGAGAAAGATCGACGGTTTCTTGGATGTTGAGACTAGCAGTCAATGCTCTGCACTCCAAGAGTTCGATCGGAAACCGATAATCCCTCATTTCTTGTTGTTTCCTTTCACCCCATATGCCTGCTTATATATGCATAACCTTTGTTCTTATTGTCTTTCAGCCACGATGGTCTATCTTCAGGCAAATGACCAAGGAGTGGAGTACTATGTTGAAGCACGTCAACCGATCATTCACTGGCTCAGGCAGATATCGCGGGAATACCGCTGGAAGAGCTATCATGGAGGCCGATGCGGAGTCTGTTCCTCGGGCACCACCGCGACGCTCTACTGCAGAAGCCCCTCGTACTAAGCCCCCACGTCGTTCTTCGGCAGGGGAATATTCTTCCCGAGGCCGATCACGGGAGGAGGTTGGTGGTTCCTCTCGTCCTCCCCTAGCAGTCGTGCCAGAGGGTCGTGGTAAAGGCATCATGGTCGAAGGTCACCACTCAACTGGGTCCCATCGTAGTGGATCTGGTAGCAGAGGCCATCGCCCTATGGATGAATACATGGCTCAAATGTCCTTAGAGGAACAACTTGGCCAAGGAGGGTCACATCATAGCGTTGGGTATGGTGGTGATACCCAGCCTCGTTCCTATTGGGTGGAGGATGCTTCAGAGTCGAGTGCTACCAACCGGCCTTCTCATTCTCGCCGCACTCCAGCTTCAGTGCGCTCTGCTCGTCGTGGTCGAGAGATCGTGGTGAGAGACCATGACCCAAGTGCATCCGTAGGGTATCCTGGCGGTCAGGCCCTAGCGAATGACGCTACCTCACGTCCTGCCCCATACGATGCCTCCTCCTTTGGTTCTGGCTCTTACTCTGCTGGATGGCCAGTCCCGGCTCCCAGAATGGGTCATTCATAGCCTGCGGGTACGCAAGAGTGGTCTGCACCCCAACACTCTTGGCTAGAAGGATCTACCTCTTCTGGTTGGCCAGCCCCCGGTGTATGGCCTACCCCTTCTGTTGAGTGGCGTGTTCCTGACCATTCATGTCTAGCCGGTTCACAGGAGCATTCCATATCATCACCGTCGAGCGTGCACCGTTCTGAAGTTCCCTTGTCTGGCTCGCCGCAGACGGCTCTTGGTTCTGACTACTATTCCTGGGACACCTATTTCGGTACGGCTGGTGCTTCTAACGCTGGAACTTCTCATGCTGGTGCCGACCTGGTTGAGGACAGCGGCGATTCGGGCTCACTGTGGTGATCAAACCGATGACAAGCAAGACTCTATGCATTTTTAGACTTTTGTTATGCAAGGCTAATTTGTACTACTTTTCTTTTATTTTTATATTTTTTTCTTAATGCAAGACCTTTATGCATTTTGTTTCTTGTTTTATATGCAAGACTTGGTGGATGCACAATTTCATTCTATTAATGCATTTCTAAACGACTTTTTATATGACGGGATTAATCCCAACTTAATCCCGCTTCCCCAAAAAGAAAATAAAAGAAAAGAAAACGAAAACTTAAGTGTCAGAGTAAACTCGAGCAAAAAATTTCAGAACCGAGCATCATTGGGTTATGATCCGAAACATTAAAAATACACAAACGGGCCAATTTGATTCCATGCCCAAATACAATCGGAAGCGGGTGGGCCGGACTGCGGAAAGGCGGCCCATATCGTCTGAAAGCCCGCGCGAGCTTTCTCTTCAATAGGCCATGGGCCTGGGCTTGGGCATGCGCGTGGGTGGACCTGGGCACATCAAAACCCGCGCGGGTTTTGATGTTTATTATTTTTTCTTTCTTTTTTTTTTGTTAGCCGTTGTTGATGGGCTGAAATCTTGGGATATGAATGCAACGGCTCCACGATCACTTGCTGATTGCATTTCTTCATTTTGAGTTTGGATGGAGGTGTATAAATACTCCATGTTATGCATATAATTATCACTCCTCATCTCTACTTCTAAGCCTTCCCGGCGAACTCTTCTAAGCCTTCATATTTTATTGAGAAGGATTTGAGGGAGAATTTACTAACAAAAAACTATTGTTCTTTAATATACGTAACTAAGACAATATTGAAAATAAATATAGATTTAATACCTTTCACTACTATATTGTCTAAATTAATTTTGAGAACAATTTATACGAAGAAAGTACAAAAAAATGATAGTTAAATTATTGTATATTTTTCTGTCATAGATCATTGTTATAAAATTACTTTGAAAAAAATAACATATAAATATTGAAAAATTTTCTGTCCATCGTACGAAATATACAATGCTAGTTCGTGGATGGAAATAAAAGCACCTCAAACACGTCTCATAGCTCATACATTTTTATTTAGTAACTTATATAGTCATTACACATAACTATACGTAACCCAATAAAAATGGTACTTTAAAAAAATCACAAAAGAGAAACACACCGAGCTAATCTTGGGTTGCACTTGTAGTTTCATCTTCATAATCAGCAAGAAGTTGGGCAACAGACTCCATTGTAGGTCTCTTACTTCTGTCATCATTCACACATGAAATTCCCACCTGAATCATAACAGTAACTTGCTTTCGACTAAATTGCCCCTCCAATCTTGGATCTACCAATTGTTCGACCCATGATGGATCTTGACTCCTATCATTGATTTTGGTACTAACAAGTCTCACCAAACTTGTCAGTTCTATTATTTCTTCGTCTTTTCCTTGAGCAATATCCGACATTCGAATTCCCACTTTATAAGCTCTAAGATCACTACTCCGTAGCTATAAACATCAACTTTAGTAGTAAGAGGGAGGTTGGTTATCCACTCTGGAGCCATATATCCTGTTGTGCCTCTGATTCTCGTTAACTTTGATGATGCATTGCCTCCTCTTTGACGTAGCTTGACTAAGCCGAAATCTGAGATTTTTGGCTCAAAATCGATGTCTAAGAGTATGTTTTCAGGTTTTACATCGCAGTGGATAACCCATTCTAGGCACTCATGGTGAAGGTAGCTCAAACCTTTGGCTATGCCTAATGCAATCTTGAATCGCTCTTTCCACCCAAGAACTTGGGTGTTGTTATCATTGGTGGCCGAGAACAAGTGCTTGTCCAGAGATCCATTCTCTATGTACTCATAGACCAAGAGCCTATTTTTCCCCTCCGAACAGAATCCCCACATTCTTGCTAAGTTGAGATGGTTGATCTTACTGATTATGCTAACCTCTGTCCAGAATTCTTGTTCACCCTGTATTGCATCTTCTAGTTTCTTTATAGCCACCACTCTCTCATCTGCCAATACACCCTTGTAAACAATTCCAAACCCACCTCTTCCTAGTACTTTAAAATTTTCGCTTTCCATCTTGAGCTCACTATAACCAAAGTTTCTAAATTGACATGCAAGAGCTTCATAGCCATCCTCTAACAATTTTGAGATACTAGGTTTTCTAACAAGGAAAAACCAACCCACTGCAAAAATGATGATCTCAATTATGCCTATGCTTGCAGTGAAGGAGTAGGGGAAAACCCATTTGTACCACTTAAATGAGCCATAGGTGTCATGTTTGGAGTTTTCTCGTCCTTTACAAACGAGCTGAGAAACTTTGGGAGCTACAAGTTCTAAGGCTTTAGCTTGCACCAACTTGGGGACTCTGAGGTATGTTATATATTGGTTGTCACTGGCTCTATACACATTGAAAAGGGAACCTTTCATAAAACAAATTGCTCCCCCGGTTAGTCTATAACTAAATGCATGACAACGGTAGTCCCCCAAGCACAATGCCCTACACCCTTCAAAGGAGGTCTTTGTAGTGTAGTTGAGATCAAAACCATAGTACTCAACATGTCTCATCTCAACAAAAGTATCATTTTTAGTGTAAGACATGTTGAACCTTGGCTTGCAACCTTTACTCCAATCAGATAAGTCAGCCCGCTCATAATGAGGAGGGCATGAACAATATGTCTGAGGGGTATACACACAAATCCCATTTATTCAACAAAGGCCATGCACATGACACAGTCGGCTTATAGCTTCCCATGTCACGTCCCATGAGCCAGACGATTCATTCAAGCTATAAAGCCTCAAGTTCCCATCAGAATCCATTGTCAACCTTCTTTTGACCCTATTCCCAATGTCGGATGCATCAAACCCCAACCGATCACTTGAAGTAAATGTGCCATTGCTATCAAGATTTGCAATCCTGCTACTATTATATTCAGTTCTCCCATTGTAAAAATCATTTTGACTAGGGTTAGGCCAGTAAATGCTTGACATATCAGGACCGTCATAGATCATTTTCAGCACATTATAACTATCAAAAAAGCTTTGCCAAAGGATATCCCCAGCTGAACCCTTGAGAACAAGATTGCCTGAGTTTCGAAGCTCAGCCACAACAACATCAGTGGAAGTTGTATCTGTTTTCCAAGCTACAGAGCCATCGAGATCAGTCAATACCAAGGCTCCATCTTCGCGCAGTTTAAGCTTGGAGCCATGGCCATTGACAGGTTGTTCTCGATTAGCAGTCCAGACAACTGTCTTATCCTTGGAGTTGGTGAACCAAATGGCGAACCAATAGGCGTTGTTGGCTCCGGAGCCATAGAAGCCACAAGTGAAGGTATTGTCAGGGGAAATTAGGACACTCCATGATGAAATAGAAGCATCTTTAACAGACATAGAAGAGCCTGCTATGAGTTGATGATTTGAAGCTTTTGTTGTGGTCAAATGGAACAAAGCAATTTGTATGACAAAGATAAAAGTTTGCCTAATTAACATGGTGGGTAAATGGGTTGCCAAATATTTTATTAGCTAAAGATGGGTTAATTTGATGTGAGCTTGCATCATTAGCAATGAGGATTTTATAATCAGCAGATTCAATGTACTCATCGGTAGTCTGGACCAAGTGACTCAAGTCTCCGTTTACTTGTAATTTTGTTGATTGTCATAGTTTCCATAGCGACAGTTTGAATGAGAAGTGCAGTTAGAGGTGCATTAGTTTTACTAAGAAAAGTCTCCATAGTGACATTTTGAATGACATTAATTCCCAGATGGAAAAAAAAAAACGCATCAAACAGCATGTTTTCAATTACGTATGGCGTAGGGCATGGGGTTTCTTTAGTATTATGCAAAAAACCAAGAGGAGTTGACAAGTATTCTGAAGGTGAGCTGTAAACAGGGGTGTGTGTCATTGTCTGAAAGGTTCCCATTAGGCAGAAAATTACTAGACCTTAAAATTGTATCAAAGCTTTATGATAGTTGTTGAATGAAGAAACTCAAGCCCAGATTGAGGACCTCATCACAGCAACTGTCGAGGACCTCCAGCACCAACACTGCGATTTTGTTTGAAAGTATGACAAAATTAATTTAGGGAAGTATCCACTAAAACCCTAAATAATATTCTCTCTTATTCTTTCTGATTTGATGTAATAATGATTGTTTCCTTGATTCCAGAAACACAATTTATGGAAAGCAAATCAAGGATATCAAATTTGTATGGAAGATTGAGAAGATAACTCACAAGAAGGAAACTATCCCCACCAAAGATCAAGGAGTCGTTGCTGCATCAATTTATATACCAACTATAGACCTCATTTAAGATACTATGGCTCAAAAAGGAAATCACATGCAAGATTGAGGATCATCTCAGAAAAGGAAATGATCTTGAAGAATGTAAGAAGACGTTTCCCTCAAGCCTATAAATATTAGTGTCCCTCCTTCATACAAAGGAGTGATTTTCCAAGCAAGTAAAATCAGTTGTAAGAACTTTGAGAGAGAAAGTTCTTAGTGTAGGAATATTTGAGTGAATATTCTGAGAGTAGCCATTCTTGTGTAGTGGTGAGATATTGTAACCAGTGGTCATCCTGGTGAGGACCTCCTAAGGTCGTGAATTGAATTGTTTCCAGTGAACCTCAGTTGAGTGAGGTCATGCATCAGAATCGCTTCGTCTCATGAGGCCTCAAGATCAGAAGACAGCTGCCAAGTCTTCTACCTCTATAAGCTGTTCTGAGGACCTCACAGTCCTCTTACCAGCTGAGTTGTAACCTCTTCCCTTAAGCATTTTTTGTTCAATAATAAAGAAGTTATATTCAGTTTTTAAAAGTGCTATTTAATCTAGTTGTGTTGTGTGAAGTGCAGAATTTTTTCATAACCCTAATCACCCCCCCCCCTCTAGGGTTATTTCAATTGGTATCAGAGCAGGTCCACAGATCTCAAGAGTCTAACAACTCGTGGTAAAGATCATGGTCGGCCTCAACACAACCGAAGCTCCTCAAGGACGCTCATGGACAATAGCTCCACTACTTACTCAAGAAAACTACAGGTCGTGGAAAAGACAAATGGAGGTCTTGCTCAAGGACCAAGATGAGGACCTCTGGACTGTTGTTACCGAGGGAGATTATCCCACTCCCACAAAGAAGAACAGTGCTGGTCAAGATGGACCAAAGAAAAGATCTGAAATGACCAAGAAAGAGTTGGAGCAATTGAGAAAAAATACTCATGCCCTAAACTTGATTTATTGCAGTTTAAATTTGAATGATTTTGAACGTATATCTAATTGTGAAACTGCGAAACAGGTTTGGGATTACTTGATAACCTCATATGAAGGCACAAGTCAAGTCAAGGACATCAAAGTAGATATCCTCGTCCAAAAGTATGAGGCCTTCAGAATGAAGGAAAATGAGACTATTGAAGAGATGTTCAAAAGATTCAGCAGCATCACCAACCACCTCACATCTCTGGGAAAAACCTACCCAAATGAGGAACAAGTTAGAAAGGTCCTCCGATGCCTGTCTAGAAGAAAATAGGGTCCAAAAGTCACAGCCATTGAAGAAGCTCAAGATCTCAAGGCCCTCAAACTGGAGGAACTCATTGGAAAACTATTGGCCTATGAGATCCAATCGAATGACCTCTCAGAACCCAAGGAAATTGCCCTCAAGGCAGTATGTAAATCTGACGGCGAGTCAGATGATGATGAGGAGAAAGATACAATGGCAATGATGGCAAGAGGGTTCAGAAGATTATACAAGAAAAATCCAACCTTTCGAGGATACATCAAGGATGGACAAAACAGAAAAGCAACGTCAAAAGGTAAGTCCTCATCAAGAAAAGATGCTGACCCATTTACTTGTTTTGTTTGTGGCAGCTCAAAACACCTTATGAAGGACTGTCCTCACGCCAGAAGAAACAAAGACAAGAGAAACAATCGACCTCAACGGCATAACCATGAGGCAATGATGGAAACATGGAGTGATAGTGATTCCAGTGAAGGCCACAGTGAGGTAGAAGAAATAACAAATGTATGTCTGATGGCAAACACAGGTGAGGATCAAGATCCAACCTCATCTCATGACGAGGTAAACATTGATGACCTCCTTAATCTTTCACCATTACATCTTACTCATAAGTGTATGCATCTTTTTAAATACTCTAAGTCCTTGATAGAAAGAATCAAGCACCTTACCAACCATGTTCAAAGTCTCTGTGAGGCCATAGAAAGCCTGAACTCTCAAAATGACCTCTTGTTCACAGAAAGCAATAGACTGTCTCTTGAGGTCAAAGACTGCTATAAAACCATCACTCAATTATCCAATGAGGGAGTCACTAATTCTCATCCTTACCAAAGCAAACCAGTCTCCACAACCCCCTCTTCTCAACCTCGGACCAAAATTCCTACAAATCATCCTCCCAGAGGACCTCTCCTTCCCACACCCAATACAAAACCTCTCAAAAACTATCGGTCCAAAAGTCCTCCTTTCCATGCCAACAAAGGACCTCTCCTTCCTATCCCAAACATTCCGCCTCTCAGAGAAAATCGTCATAGAGGACCTCCTACAGAAAATAAAATAAGGACCTCATCAAATCCCCTGTCTAAAGGAACTAGACCTCCGTACATTACTAAAATCTGGGTCCCAAAGACCTCATTGCAACGATCTCATCCTTGGTCAGAGACCAAGAAAGGTATAGTGTCTTCTATTACAAGTATGCCTCGAACACAGAGATCCAACCAAGCTCTTCAAACTTAAAATCAACAACAATGCAAGAGTGACCTTTGGAGACAAGATCCTAGACATTGGGAAGGTCGTGAAACAACAACACCTGCACCATTTGAGGGGGAGTCGTCTACTATGAGGACCTCAACCTATGCACAAGCTGTCAAATTGAGGGGGAGTCCTATCATCCATCCTCCATACATGTGGTCTCTATCCTCCTCCCAGGTTCGTCAACTCACTGCATGCTTGGACCTCTGATGTCCTCATCAGCATGGCCTCCCGGGCACCTCAAAATTAAATCCGGGCCTGGTCAAGGTGTCCTCATCATTTCTTTTCCTCCTATCCCTCCTTCTTCCTCTCTCTCTTCCTCTGCTTATTTTGGCTACAGAATTTAGTACTTGTACCCTCCTGTTTTCCTTCATGCGAAAGACAAAAGGGGAGATATCATTGATGCAGAATCAAACAATATGGTGAACTGTTGCTTGCTACTATATGATACTCTATTACAAGAATGTACTATTGCATCTACTGCCTATACTTGTTGTACTATGAGAATGCATAGGAGCTCTATGGAATTTTGTCTTTCAAACAAAAAGGGGGAGATTGAAGAAACTCAAGCCCAGATTGAGGACCTCATCACAGCAACTGCCGAGGACCTCCAGCACCAACACTGCGATTTTGTTTGAAAGTATGACAAAATTAATTTAGGGAAGTATCCACTAAAACCCTAAATAATATTCTCTCTTATTCTTTCTGATTTGATGTAATAATGATTGTTTCCTTGATTCCAGAAACACAATTTATGGAAAGCAAATCAAGGATATCAAATTTGTATGGAAGATTGAGAAGATAACTCACAAGAAGGAAACTATCCCCACCAAAGATCAAGGAGCCGTTGCTGCATCAATTTATATACCAACTGAAGACCTCATTTAAGATACTATGGCTCAAAAAGGAAATCGCATGCAAGATTGAGGATCATCTCAGAAAAGGAAATGATCTTGAAGAATGTAAGAAGACGTTTCCCTCAAGCCTATAAATATTAGTGTCCCTCCTTCATACAAAGGAGTGATTTTCCAAGCAAGTAAAATCAGTTGTAAGAACTTTGAGAGAGAAAGTTCTGAGTGTAGGAATATTTGAGTGAATATTCTGAGAGTAGCCATTCTTGTGTAGTGGTGAGATATTGTAACCAGTGGTCATCCTGGTGAGGACCTTCTAAGGTCGTGAATTGAATTGTTTCCAGTGAACCTCAGTTGAGTGAGGTCATCGTCAGAATCGCCTCTGCCTGAGGCCTCAAGATCAGAAGACAGCTGCCAAGTCTTCTGCCTTTGTAAGTTGTTCTGAGGACCTCACATTCCTCTTACCAGCTGAGTTGTAACCTCTTCCCTTAAGCATTTTTTGTTCAATAATAAAGAAGTTATATTCAGTTTTTAAAAGTGCTATTTAATCTAGTTGTGTTGTGTGAAGTGCAGAATTTTTTCATAACCCTAATCACCCCCCTCTAGGGTTATTTCAGTTGAACATTCTCACTTTCTCAGGCATGCTTCAATTCAAGACTCCAATAAAAAGATTTAATAATTAATACTTAAAATTATATCAAAGCTTTATGATAGTTGTTGAACATCCAAAATATATTTCTTAAAATTAATATTATCATTAAAAAGATTTAAGTAAAAAATCATTAAAATATCGATTTAATCGAAAGCAAGTCACTTAACATATCTTATCATCACCCAACAAAAAATTTCCACAAATCCCACCAGGGGTGATAAAAACCAAAAAAAAAAAATGAAGTTTAAAAACTGAAAAAAAGAGCAAAAAAATATGATGACAGATTGAAAGTTGGTCCATGATGGACTCAAGGGCATTGTTCTCGAGTTTCATCTTCACAATCTGCAAGAACTTGAACAACAGACTCCATTGTTGGCCTCTTATTTCTGTCATCATCAATGCATGAAAGCCCAACTTCCATCATAACAGCTGCTTGTTTTCTGTTAAATTCACCCTCCAATCTTGGATCCACCAAATCATTCACCCATGCAAACTCCTCCTCTGTACTTGCAACTTTCATTTTCATAAACCTCACAAAGCTTGCAAGCTGGGTTATTTCTTCCTCTTTTCCTGCACATAAACTCAACATTCGAACTCCCCTCACGAGCTCTAAGATCACGACTCCATAGCTATACACATCGACCTTAGAAGTAACGGGGAGATTGGTGGTCCATTCCGGAGCCATGTACCCTTTGGTGCCTCGAATTGTGGTGAACTCTTGGGACCCAGTACCACCTCTTTGGCTCAGTTTCGCTAGCCCGAAATCGGAGATTTTAGGCTCGAAATCGATGTCTAGGAGTATGTTTTCGGGCTTCACGTCGCAGTGGATCACCCATTCGAGACACTCATGGTGAAGATAAGCTAACCCTTTGGCTGTGCCTAATGCAATCTTGAACCGCTCTTTCCATCCGAGAAACTCAGTGTTTAGATTGGAGGATGATGGGAATAAGTGCTTGTCTAGTGACCCATGTTCGACGTATTCATACACCAAGAGCCTTCTTTTGGCTTCTGCACAAAAACCCCACATTCTAGCTAAGTTAAGATGGTTGATTCTGCCAATAATACTCACCTCTGCCCAACATTCTTCTTCACCCTGAGACACATCCCTTAGTTTTTTTACAGCAACCGCTCTCCCATCAGCCAAGACACCCTTGTAAACGACCCCGAACCCGCCTTGTCCCAGGACTATTTTGAAACCCCCCGTCGCTTTCTTCAGCTCGCCGTATCTGAAGCTCCTAAACTGGCTCGAGATAGCACTGTATCCATCCTCGAGGAGATTCGAGATCCCGTGTTTTCTGAAAAGAAAAAACCAACCCGCAACCAGAATGATGAGCTCGATCGCACCGATCCCTGAAGCAAAGGAATACAGATAAGCCCATTTGAACCTCTGAATGTGACTGTTGTAAGTAGTGTTCAATGCCAACACATTGAACTCCCCTGTAGTACTACAACCGAGAACAGAGACATTCGTCTTCAGAGGCTGTAAATTTTCTACCATTTTGGGGATTCTGAGGTAAATCACCCCAGCAAAGTCATTAGTTCTGAAACCATCAAACAGGGCACTTTTCGTCAAACACCGCGCTTCTCCTGTCAGTTTGTAGCTAAATGCTTGGCAACGACAGTCTCCAAGACAGAGCTGTTTACAATCCTCAAATGTCCTCCCTTTGGTCCAGTTTATATCGAACCCGTAGTAGTCCGTATGAACCAACGGGACAAACTCAGAGTCCGAACAACTCCGGGTGAACTTCGGCGTACAACCTTTGCTCCAATCACTGACATCTGCTGGCTCAAAGTGAGGCGGGCACGAGCATTTTGGCTCGGGTGTGTACGCACATATCCCATTCCTCCCACAAAGGCCGTGAAAATCACACTGGTAGATGACCGCTTGCCATGTTATGGACCACAATCCGGTCGAATTGTTCAAGCTGTAGAGCCTTAAGTTTCCGTCGTGGTCGATTTTTAGCCTTCTTTTGATCCCGGTCCCCTTGTCGGATGCATCGAATGTCATCTGATCGCTCGCTGTGAAACTCCCTGAATCGTCGAAGCTCGCGATGCAGCTGCTGTTGTAGGGACTCCTACCGTTCTGAAACACGTAGGGGACGTTGATGTTGGGCCAGTACATGCTCGTGTACTCCCCGTTGTACAGCATCTTTAACACATTGTCGTTGTCGTAGAAGAAGTTGTAGTAGCCGGAAGCCAAGAGCTGAGGAGAAAGCGGCGAAATTAATCGCATGTTTTTGGTGAAGAACTGGTTAGGAAGCAGAGTATCTGTAGGGTAATCGAAGCTTTTCCATAAGATTTCTCCTTTTGAGTTCTTAAGAACGAGGTTGCCAGAGTTTAGAAGCTCGACGGAGTTAGAATTTGTGTTTGTCGTGTTGGTTTGCCATGTCAGGGACCCGTCGAGGTCGGTTAGGACTAAGGCGCCGTCTTTGCGAAGCGTGAGGCTCGAGCCGTGACCGTTGATGGGGTTGTCTCGGTTGGCGGTCCATACGACGGTTTTGTCCTTGGATTTCGTGAACCAGATCACGAGCCAATACGCATTGGCTCCCGACCCGTAGAACCCACAAGTGAAGGTTTTGTCAGGCGAGACGATGATCGTTCCGTCTGACTTGGCAGTGTCTTTGACAGATATGGATGACCCTCTTAGAAGTTGGTTTGAGGGTTTAGATTTTGCAATGGAGAATGAAGGGATGTGCAAGAATATGAGGAAAAAAAGCACTTGTTTGAGCATTTTGAGCATATGGGTTAATTTCTTGAGTGATGGGGTTGGTATACATTAGGCTGTATGGCATGCAGCATGACAAAAACTATGTACTAGTACTCATAGCAAGGCAAAAGAGGTTTCTAGGAAGACAACTTGCTGTTTTTACAGTACAAGTTGGGGAAGAGACAAACACTGCTTAGTTAAGCTTCTTTTGGGGTCATTTTTATTTGGATTTTGATTCCCAGATGGAAAAAAAAACGAATCAAACAACATGTTTTCAATTACGTATGGCGTAGGGCATGGGGTTTTCTTTAGTATTATGCCAAAAACCAAGAGGAGTTGACAAGTATTCTGAAGGTGAGCTGTAAACAGGGGTGTGTGTCATTGTCTGAAAGGTTCCCATTAGGCAGAAAATTACTAGACCTTAAAATTATATCAAAGCTTTACGATAGTCACGCTCGCGATGTTTCTGTCACGACTGTGGCATTCCCCCACAAGATTTTTGGAGCAGAGGCATGTGGCACTTGCAACTCTTATGTTGCGGCCACGAGCCTGCATTTGGAGAAATCTTCATCAATAAATCACCCCGGGTCACGCCCGCGACCTCCTGCAGATATGGAGGAACCTCTTTGGAGTTGAATATTTGAAGGTTTGTAGCTGCTAGTGCTAGACAAAAGAGAGGAATCTGGAGGACAATGATGAACAAGGATTGGATTAGCATGATGTACGTGTTTTGATTAATTAGTTGCAAAAACTTGAATGGGTTGCAATATAATAAAAATTGTGTAGTGTGCATGGACCATTGGACCATCCCACCACATTTTCCTTCTGGTTTTGGAAGTCTTAATTATAAAATTCAAAAAGAGAAGACTTCTCGCTCGTGCATGTGTTACTACTTAAGTCTTGAGGGACGACTATTTATTATATTGTGAAGAAACCCCATTTGAGAATGAAGCAAAGGACGTTTACCTGCGACAAACACTCAGAAGGACATTGACGCAACACAGTAGGTTTTGAAGTGAAAGACAAGTGATGGCCATCAATCAGGGAAGTTGTTTTAGCAAGAATCTTCGCATTCCTTTATTATCATGTAAGCTAGTTGACTGATTTTACACACTATTTTGCAGAACAAAATCAAGGAAGAAAATGGAAAGGATCCTCAGCAGATCTCGCCGAAGTTGGAAGCAAACTGCAAAGAGAAATCGAGACAAAGACAGAAACTATCTTCAACGAATACAAGACCCAGCACAGCAAGATAAATAGACGCATCCAAGATGAAGAAAGGCATTCGATACCACGGAAGTTATCGAGCGTTCAAACAAAGAAGTGTCTTGTGTTTGAGTGAGTTTTTCGAGTGTGTTTGAGAGCGCTAGCAATTCTAAACGGATTTAGAGTGTGTTAGGCTTTCGTGATTGAATCCTAGGAATTAGGATTTAAGTTGTGTAAACACCAAATTGATTTTGGTGGGTGAGAATTTCTGAGAAACATTGTAATCGCCCGTAAATTGATTGGCCAGTGGTGCATGCGAAACCCTAAGGACATTTGCCTTTGAGATTTCAGTGCTGGTACAATACACACTGCAAAGGCCATTCTCTGTAACACAGTTGAGACACCTCACTGTGAAGGCCCTCTTGGATAATAAGCGTCCATTGTAAGGCGCTTGGTTCTCTGTAATACCTAAGGTCCTTTACCTTAGGTCATCTTTCTGATCTATACAATAAAAGAGGTTATTCAGTTCATATATATATTGTCTTTTATTTACTCTATACTTACTCTGTGTAAAGGAAGTTCTCAGTCTGTTTAGACTGAGATCCTAACGTCCTTGTCCAAGTTGTGATTTGTGCAGAAAAATTCAGTAACCCTATTCACCCCCCCTCTAGGGTTCTTTCAATTGGTATCAGAGCCTGGTCCACTAAAAAGTCAGAGACTAACCGCTCTGTGGCAAAGATCATGGGAGATCATAACATGGGTGACTTAAGCCAAGGACGTTCATGGAACAGATCACCTTTGCTGACAGGTGATAACTATCGAGTGTGAAAGCGCCAAATGGAAATCTTCTTGAGAAATCAAGATGAGGACATTTGGGACATAGTCAAGGAAGGAAATTATCCTACACCTCAAAAGACTGCTGAGGATGGAACACAAAGTGACAAGCTAAGATCTGAGTATACTGCGGAAGAAAAGGAACAAGCGAAAAAGAATACTCATGCACACTATCTTTTAATTTGTAGTCTTAATTCTAACGAGTTTGAAAGGGTGTCAAATTTTGATACAGCTAAACAGATATGGGACTACTTGGTCACCACCTACGAAGGAACAAATCAAGTAAAAAAGACCAAGATCAACTTGCTTGTTCAAAAGTATGATGGCTTCAAGATGGAAGAAAATGAATCCATTGAATCTATGTTCAAGAGATTCAGTGGCATAATCAACCATCTCAAATCCCTCGGGAAAACATATACAGATGAAGAGCAGATGAACAAGATCCTTCAATGCTTGCCTGAGCACAATTGGGGTTCCAAGGTGACTGCCATTGAAGAAGCCCAAAACCTAGAAACCTTGAAGCTTGAAGAGCTGATAGGAAAACTCCTTGCCTATGAGATACGACTGCCTGAAAGAAATCAGATCAAGGACATTGCCCTCAAAAGTACCAAGGAGCCAGAAGAAGAATCAGAGGATGAGGATGAAGAAACCATGGCCATGCTAGCCAAAGGATTCAAAGCGACTATACGTAAGAAATCCCGATTAGTGGTTACCTAAGAGAGTCATCATCCAAACGACCTTCCCCCAAAGGTAAAACACTAACCAAGGATGATAATGAATACAAATGCTTTGCTTGTGGTGCAACAGATCACTTGGTCAGAGAATGTCCTCATGTAAAGAAAGTCAAGGAACAAAGCGACCTTAGAGGAAAAAGGTCAAGTAGCAAAGCTATGGTTGCCACATGGAGTGAGAGTGAAGGCAGTGAAAGTGAATCTGAGGAGATTGCAAACCTTTGTCTCATGGCAAAGGACGTTACAGAAACACAAGCAGATGAAACAGAAATAAATGACAGTGATGAGGTATTTACAGATCTCTTTCTGAAATGTCCTTCACACAATTTGAAACCAAGATTGCTAAATCTACTTGACTACATTGCAACCCTCACTGACAAAGTACAATACCTTACTAGAATTGCTGAAACAAACTCCAAAACCATAGAAACCCAATTGGAGATAATCAAAAATCTTACCTTTGATAATGTCAGCATGAGAAATGAAATGATACAGAACCGAAAACAGCTGAACTCTATCTTGAATCAAGAAGTAGACCAAGTTCATTTGACCATAAATCCTGAGAAGAAAACCTCTACAGATAAACCTGGTTCACCCAGAACTGATCCAGAAACCTTACCCACTCATAAACCCACACCTATACCAAAACGAAAAACCAAGGCAAAGTGGGTTCCAAAGAAGCCAACCAACAGACCAGTTCCCTCAAACAAAGAAACCCTTCATAAACCTCTTGATCCAAAGAAAGGTATAATGTCCTTCAGTGCAGGTATGTCTCAGGGCTCACAACGACCTCTGGTATTTGGATAGCGGATGCTCAAGACACATGACTGGAGATCCAACCAAATTCAGAGAACTCAAAGACATCAGAAGTGGGAAGGTAACGTTTGGAGACAAAAGCCAAGGGAAGATCCTTGGAGTCGGCAAGGTCGGTAAGGACTCAACCAACTGTATAAATGATGTATATTATGTAGAAGGTTTAGAATACAATCTTTTAAGTATTTCTCAGTTTTGTGATAGAGGTTATAATGTTTGGTTCAATAAACTCATGTGTCGTAGAAAAGGAATCTCATGAAATAGTACTTAAGGGTCATCGTATGAACAATGTGTATGTTATTGACCTTAGTGAGTATATGACCAAGGACCTTACCTGTCTTAGAGTTGCATCAGACGAAACCTGGTTGTGGCATCGTAGATTAGGACATATGAACATGAAAACACTTCAAAAGCTAAAACGCCTAGGCCTAGTTAGAGGACTACCACCTCAAAATTTCATTCGTGACAAGGTATGTGATGCATGCACTAGAGGAAAACAGACCAGGGCATCCTTCAAGCCTATATCTCAAGTAACCACCTCCAGATGTCTAGAATTGTTGCATATGGACCTCTGTGGACCAATTCCATACAAAAGTCTAGGAGGACGTTCATACATACTAGTTATTATTGATGATTATTCTAGATTTACCTGTGTTTTATTTTTGAAGGATAAGACAGAAGCCTACCCAGAATTTGAGAAATTGTACAGGCAACTCAAGGTCCTTACAGGACTGAATCTGGTGTCTATAAGAATTTGATCAAGAAGGGGTCACACATAATTTCTCTGCCCCAAGGACACCACAACAAAATGGTGTGGTTGAGAGGAAGAACCGCACACTGGAAAACATGGCCAGAACAATCATCTGTGAGAACAATCTACCCCTCTTTCTTTGAAATTTGAAATTATAAATGCTTCAAATTATATTCTCAACAGATGTACCATAAGATCCTTCATGAAGAAAACACCTTATGAAATGCTCAAAAGTAAAACACCAAATGTGGCTCATCTCAAGGCCATTGGATGCAAATGCTCACTACAACTGGCAAGAAGGCCTTAAGCAAATTTGAACCAAGAAGTGAAGAAGGTATCTTGGTTGGTTATTCATTAACCAGCAAAGCCTATAGAATCTATATCAAAGCATCCAGAAAGGTGGAAGAATCAATCCATGTCATCTTCGATGAAACTTCCACCACTCCATCAGAAAGGTCCTCTATCAAATTCGGATCCATCAGATGATGATGATGACGAGGACTCTCCTCGTGAATTTCAGCAAGGTCCTCACCAACAAAATGAAGAACCTCATCCAGATGACACCTTACAATCAACTTCAGAAGATGAGGAAATTGAGGCCCAAGGACCTGCGCATGAAGTAGAACAAGATCCCTCCTCAAGTACTGAACAAGAACATTCCTCCAATGAAGGACAAGGACCTTCATTGACAAAAACTCCTCAAATGATTGATAACGCACACCAAAACATCGAGGAGTCAACAAGGACCTTCAGATTCAAACCTGCTCATCCAGCCGACAACCTCCTTTCAGGTCTGGAGACAGGTATTAGAACTCGATCCTCTCTTAGAAACTTTTGCGCCTTTCACGCGTTTGTGTCTCAGATTGAACCTAAAGGACCTGACGAAGCCCTAAAGGATAGCAACTGGATCCTAGCTATGCAAGAAAAACTGAATCAATTCGAGCACAACAAAGTATGGAAACTTGTTCTAAGACCCATACATCATCCAGTCATTGGTGTAAAGTGGGTCTACCGTAACAAGTTAGATGAACATGGCACAGTCACAAGAAACAAGGCAAGATTAGTTGCCAAAGGGTACAACCAAGAAGAAGGCATCGACTATGAAGAGACCTTTGCACCTGTTGTAAGACTTGAGGCCATTCGAATACTCCTTGCCTATGCCGCATCAAAGTCACATGAAGCTATATCAAATGGATGTCAAAAGTGCCTTCCTAAATGGTTACCTAAAAGAAGAAGTCTATGTAGAACAACCTCCTGGATTCGAACAGAATTCAGACACTCACGTTTACAGACTGCAGAAGGCCCTTTATGGCTTGAAACAAGCTCCCAGAGCTTGGTATGAGAGACTAAGTTCGTTTCTTCTCAAAAATGGATTCACAAGAGGTCTCATAGACAAGACTCTCTTCATCAAAACCTCAGGTCAGGACTCTACTATAATTCAAGTTTATGTAGATGACATTATATTTGGTGCTACTAATGAATATCTAGTGAAGGAATTCTCTGACCTAATGAGTAAAGAGTTTGAAATGAGTCTCGTGGGAGAACTAAGTTTCTTCCTTGGACTGCAAATCAAACAAAACAATGATGGCATCTTTCTCAACCAAAGCAAGTATGTCAAGGAGCTTCTAAAGAAATATGGATTAGAGAATGCTAAACACTGCAGCACCCCAATGTCCTCCACATTGAAACTTGATCAGGATCTCCAAGGTAAGGACGTTCCTGATAAGCAATATAGAGGTATGATAGGATCTCTACTTTACCTAACTGCAAGTCGTCCAGATATTATGTTTAGTGTTTGCTTATGTGCACGCTTTCAAAGTGCCCCCAAACAATCTCACTTGATCGCTGTCAAAAGGATTTTAAGGTATCTTGCAGGCACCAAGGACCTTGGTCTATGGTATCCCAGACACAATACGCTAAACCTCATTGGATACACAGATGCTGACTTTGCTGGGTCAAAGACTGATAGGAAAAGCACCTCTGGAGGATGCCAAATGCTTGGGTTCTCCTTAATCTCCTGGCAGTCCAAGAAACAAAATGTCGTTGCCCTTTCTACTGCCGAAGCAGAATAAATAGCAGCCGGGGCATGCTGTGCTCAAATTTTATGGATCAAACAACACGTAAAGGACCTCGGGATCACCCTCTCAAAAATTCCCATCAAGTGTGACAATAAGAGTGCCATTCAAATCACCAAAAATCCAGTTCAACACTCTCGTACCAAACACATTGAAGTACGACATCATTTCATCAGAGATCACGTTGACAAAGGCCATATTACACTGGACTTTGTTCCCACTCATCAACAATTGGCAGACATTTTCACCAAGGCCCTTCCCATTGAGCAATTTATTAACAACCGAAGGGATCTTGGCATGCTGCAATCTGACAACCAGTTGAGGGGGAGCTAGCATCCCTCTATCCAGGGGGAGCAAAGGACCTCCACCATCAGGTATACTTTGATCTATAGACTTAGCAAGGTCCTTGACACCATTGTCACTGAACCCAACTAAGTCTGACTTACGACACAGAAATCCTGGCAATGACGTTTAGGAGACTAGTTCTTCCATAACTATCCTGCTCAAACTCAAATCTTTTCTTGAAAATCAAAAAACGATATTCTTTCCAAAATTTTCTCCTGTTTCCAAAACAATTGAATCTTTTCAAAAATTACCAAAAAATTTTTACACCAACTTCCAAAATTAACTCTGCAAAATCTTTTCCCATCATTGCTCTCTCTCTCCTCTCTTCCCAATACACGTCCAATCATCATAAAAACTTCCCTCAACCGTCATATTCACCTCCCCTAATTAACCCTCCTGACACACTCCACCCTCCCACATAACTTCTCACCATTATCCGTTCAAATTTTCAAAACCAAATTCCAAAACTCATTCACGTCCATCCCCCACGTCACCATGCCTATATCACTCACTCAATACCACCATACACTCTCTCTATAAAACCCAATAAACCCCACAGAAGCCCCACACCACATCACCATCTCACCCTCTTCTTTTCTACCCCTTCATCCTCTCACTTTTCACCATGGGAAAACGATCGGCACTCAAACAAGCAACCCCCTATGCGGTTGCAAAGCAAACCAGATCCAGCAAATCACCCATTCCACCCGACTCAACCAACTCCCACAGTTCTTCCTCCGCCGATGTCTCCATTCCACCACCATCCTCTTCTGCCCTTCAACTCACCCCATCTCAACGATTGGAGAACTTCTCCAAAAGACCCATGTTATGCTGTGACACTGTTGATCTGGACCCTCTCATAGAGGCCTTCCCCTCCTTCTCAACACTAAAGGACGTTGGCTGTCAGTCATTCTTCAACTGTGATCAAGGAGTCTATCCCTCCCTTGTGCATCAATTCTTTGCAAACCTAGTGACCAATCCAGGAAAAACATCTCTCCACTCCAAAGTCTCAGGTATTGACATTTTCCTTTCTGCAAATCACGTTGAAAAAATCATGAATCTCACTCCATCTATCACAAAATCCCCTCTTCCTCTACCCTCTGACCCAAGGCAAGAACTACTCAAACTATATGGTCGTTCCTCTGAGCCCAGAAACTATCAATACACTACAATCACCTCTGAAGCCCGATTCTTGTATTACACCATTGTCCGTACCATGCGCTCACAAGACCAACAAAGAAACCCTGAATGAAGCAACCACCTACTTTCTCCTCAATGTCCTCAATGACAGACACCCTGAGATAGGTGACATTGTCGTCACTCAACTCATCCGAGCAGCATCCTCTACCTCTGGGCCTCTACCATACTGTAACCTCCTTACCAAAATATTTCAGGCCTATATTGTTCCCCTGCCCGCCTCAGAAAGAGTCTCTGTCAATATTTCAAACATAAGCATTCCGCTTCTCAAAAATCTGGGCTATGTTCAGCAAGACAATGGCACATGGCTTCACACGGATGAAATCAAGGCTGCTAAAGAAACTTCCTCCGTCGCTGCTGCAAAGGACGTTCAGGAAAGCCTGCAGTTCCAAGTCTCTGATCTCAAGAATGAGATTCTCTGTCTTCATCAAGAGATTCAAAGCCTTCAAACTGCCAATGTATCTCTTCAGGAAGCCATCACATCCCTTCAACAAATTGTCTTATCAATGCCGACTCCTCCACTCATACCCATCAACCCACCTCCTGATGCTGAACTCAATCCAACTCCTGCTGCTACAAGTGTTCCCCCTCCCTAATTTTCTTCCATGTTTTATTACGTTTTCAAAAACACTTTTGTGCCAAACATTCCTCCTGTTTCCTTTCTGGTGAAAGCCAAAAAGGGGGAGATGAACTCCTGCTATGTCTGTCCTACTTTTGCCTTGTGTGTTTATTTTGCCTTGTGTGTTCAATGAAAATATTGCTATTGCTATAATCAATGCATGCACAACCATGGAGTTTTGTCTTTCACTCAAAAAGGGGGAGATTGAAGAAACCCCGTTTGAGAATGAAGCAAAGGACGTTTACCTGTGACAAACACCCAGAAGGACATTGACGCAGCACAGTAGGTTTTGAAGTGAAAGACAAGTGATGACCATCAATCAGGGAAGTTGTTTTAGCAAGAATCTTCGCATTCCTTTATTATCATGTAAGCTAGTTGACTGATTTTACACACTATTTTGCAGAACAAAATCAAGGAAGAAAATGGAAAGGATCCTCAGCAGATCTCGCCGAAGTTGGAAGCAAACTGCAAAGAGAAATCGAGACAAAGACAGAAACTATCTTCAACGAATACAAGACCTAGCACAGCAAGATAAATAGACGCATCCAAGATGAAGAAAGGCATTCGATACCACGGAAGTTATCGAGCGTTCAAACAAAGAAGTGTCTTGTGTTTGAGTGAGTTTTTCGAGTGTGTTTGAGAGCGCTAGCAATTCTAAACGGATTTAGAGTGTGTTAGGCTTTCGTGATTGAATCCTAGACGGAATTAGGATTTAAGTTGTGTAAACACCAAATTGATTTTGGTGGGTGAGAATTTCTGAGAAACATTGTAACTGCCCAGAAATTGATTGACGAATTCTGGGTCTGTCTGAAACCCTAAGGACATTTGCCTTTGGGATTTCAGTGCTGGTACAATACACACTGCAAAGGCCATTCTCTGTAACACAGTTGAGACACCTCACTGTGAAGGCCCTTGCCGATAATAAGAAGCGTCCATTGTAAGGCGCTTGGTTCTCTGTAATACCTAAGGTCCTTTACCTTAGGTCATCTTTCTGATCTATACAACAAAAGAGGTTATTCAGTTCATATATATATTGTCTTTTATTTACTCTATACTTACTCTGTGTAAAGGAAGTTCTCAGTCTGTTTAGACTGAGATCCTAACGTCCTTGTCCAAGTTGTGATTTGTGCAGAAAAATTCAGTAACCCTATTCACCCCCCCCCCCCTCTAGGGTTCTTTCATATTGCAAACTGGCTATTCCATTGAACTCCCTAGCTCCCCTGTCAAATTCATGGGTAAGTTTAACTTATCAAAATTTATCAGTTTTTACCTCAATTTATCAAAATTTATCAAAGTTAAAAAAATAAAAAATAATAATTTTGATATATCTACATAAATTTGACAAAAGTTATCAAAATTTATCAAAATTTACCAAAATTTACCAAAAATTAACTTTACCCAACTACTTTTTACCCATGAATTTGACAGGGTAGATTGTTCATTCACAATTGTAAATAAACATTGCCAGTGCAACAGAAATAAATACGGTGACAAGAAAATTATTATTAGTCATGTGAGCTTAACTATCATGTCTTTTAGTGCTAGCCTTTTTTTCGAAAAATAATATAAGTCTTGAGTATCTTACCTTGGTATACAACTATCTTAAAATAACATATAAATTTTAAAAAAAAAACCAAGAAGAATGACTTTTGTAATATATTGAAAAAAGATGAGTAATACGGTCACTTATTGCACAAGATAGGGGGTCACTTGGGTAGCTAGGAGTCAAGATCAAACTCATCTCCTTTTAAAGACTTATTTAATAGACCACGAATAGACTTAAATGTAAAACCTAACTTCTTGTAAGCAAAGTTACAAAATCTTTCAAAAACTCTCAAGAAATTGTTGCAATTTAACACTTTATTGGAGTTGTGTTGAAACTCTCTAAGAAGATAGAAAAAAGAGTTGAAGTGTGTTGGATGAGTGAAATTCAACCACTATTAACATGATTTGGGGGCTTTGTTTATGGGGTCTTAATCATCATTAAGAGGTTAATCTTAACTGAGAATATCAATCAAGAATAATCCCAAAAGATATGTCACGCATTTATGCCCAAGGCTCGACTGGGTTACAACACGGTCCGTGTTGGACCACTACGGACCGTGGTGGCTTCAATACGGCCGCTGCTGAACCAGTACGGTTCGTGTTGACTTATGGAGCCTTTGTTTGCCTCACTAGACCCAAATACGACATGTGTCATACCTGACACGGTCCGTGTTCGATCCATTTTACTTGGTAAGCTAGATTTTGACATTCCCAGTCAATCCTTAACTTATAACTTGTTCTCTTATGCCTCTTAGTTAAATACTCCAATGTAATAAATATTAGTTTTATCAAAAGCAAGACAGATAAATTGTGTTTTCCTCCAAAAATCATATCAATGTCCCCTTTCTTTCTTCACTTGATCGACAATATTAGTTACATATTAATGACTAATGGGAATCAACAGAAAATAGTATAGCTGCCATTCCCATTGGACAAAGAATTACAAAACTATCTCAAAATAATTTATGAACATTGAACAACAACCCTAAGTCAATTCCTATGGTTACCTAGCTAACAAGGTTGTTAGAATCAGAATTCTAGCTCGGATTCATGGGGCAGTCAAGATCAGAATTAATCATCGTGGATCGAAATGTAGATAGTAAAATCGCATCGAGAATATTAGATCAGAATTATGATACCTAATTTAAGTATTAGATACCTATTTTCAAATTTTCTTCTCATTGAAGAATGAGTTGCTAAGGGAGAAGGGGCAAGGCAAACCTTAATTGTTAGTAGGGTTTTTTTTTCTTTTTTTTTTTAAACACCAAATCTTCCCTAGAATTAGAGTACTCAACCACTTATCCAAAAAGGTTTCCTAATGAGTTTGATAATTTATATGGCAATTGTCTAATTTGTATGTTATTCTACTTCATTTTGAATGGAAAAATCTATTGAAGTAATCAAACATGTCCCATTGATAAACGATTGTAATAGGGATAACTTTCAAGCCATCTCCTTAAAGGAATTCCAGTGGAATCATGTGTTTAGATAGTCTTTGCAATTTGCTTGCCTTGCAAATATAATTATTGAGACTAAGAATAGGCAGTTAACGTCAAATTGGAAACGTGATGAATGTTGTGGAGTGTAAGATTTAGTAAGCGGTAGAGATGGAGCTTCAACTCAAATGTATGAGCCAATGTGAGAGGCGCCCCAAAGGATAACAAAATTTTCATTATATTAGTTGAAATAACCTTAGAGGGGGATTAAATAGGGTTATATAGGAAATTCTACACTTTTTAACAATACAACAAGGTTAATAGCACTTTTATAAAATGAAAGATACTTCTTTATTATTCAAACAAAAGTGCTTAGAATAGAGGAGGTTACAACTCAGCTTAGGTGAAGACCGTGAGGTCCTCAAATAGCTTATTGGGACAGAAGACCTTGCAGGTGTGCTTGAGGCCTCACATAAGAGGCAATTACAGACAGAGAAAATGATTTCAACGTGAGGCTTCTTCCTCACTTCAATTACTCGACCCTAGAGGTCCTCACCAGTGTCCTCACTGGTTACACACAAACTCACCACTTACAATTGTGGCTACACTCAGAATATTAACACAATATTCTTACACTCAGAACTTTCTCACACAAAGTTCCTACTCAGATTTGCTTGCTTGGAAATCAACACTTGCAAGAGAGGTCTTCGGCAGATTATATAGTAGCGTCCTTGAGACAGCAATGGCTACTTGCTTCTTTGGAGGAGATAGCTTCTTTTCTTTGGTTATCTTCATAATCCTTCATATAACCTTGATATCCTTGATTGCGCTTCCATAAATTAGATATCTGAAATAAAGGAAACTGTCGTTATCAATTCTGAAACAATAGAAGGGAATATGATTTAGGGTTTTAGGAGATACTTCCCTAAATTAGTTTTGTCAATCTTTCAAACAAAATCCTTAATGTTGGCGCTGGAGCTGGAGGTCCTCGGAGCTTGCTGCAATGAGGTCCTCAATCTAGGCTTGAGATTCTTTATTAGTTCTTAGCTCACTTGTCAGTTGTCACCAGCTGCATTATGGTATATCACAAATTTTGGGATCGATTTCTAGGAGCAACATATGCTACTTTGCTTTGTGTGAGTAGGATGTATTTTGCAGTAACGAACATCTAGGTCTGGTATCCACATCTCCAACGGGTTGGTTGGCACACTGGCCTCTCTTGAGTAGGGATGACAGTGAGGTGAGGAATCCCCGTACCCCAATCGCCCCACCCCGCTGTGGGGAAAAACATCTCTCCCTGTAGTTGAGGATGGAGATGGGGATGGGGGAAGGTTTTAAATCCCCACATGGGGACTGGACGGGGATGGGGACAAAATTTTCCCTGTCCCCGCCTCTATTTCCCCGCTCAAGAAAGTTACCCGCCACATTTTCCCGTGTCCCTGTCTTCGGTTTGTATTAATATATATAAATACCTTTCGATACATTAAATTTGTATATATAATTTGGAGCAAGTAATTTTAATTAATCAAAAACTCAAATCGTATATAAGTAGCTTATTCTCTTTAACCGTAATTCCTCACTCTCACTCCCTGATTGTCCTAATTTGTGTCTTACTCTCATCTACGTTGGAGCCCCGATGGGTTTGGGTACCCGCTGGGGATAGGGATGGGGGGAGATTTCCCCTCGCAATGATGAGACGGGGATGAGGGCGGCGGTCATGTGTGGAGATGGGGATTGGGAATTTTGAGATAGAGAACATAATAAGTCTCCCGATTTACCAATGTAAAAAAAAAACGTTTTGCATAATAGGCATTGGTTCAACTATGATTACCAATATAGAAGTAATTGACATATATAGAACATGCTTATAATTTTCACTTATTAGTATATATGGTACAAGCAGTGACAATGCAAAACAAAACAAAACAAAACAAAGAAAGATACAAAAAAAGAAAATCAAAGGGAAAATCAAAAGAGTAACCAAGAAAGAAACCAATAGAGGAAAAAAAGTAGTCACTACTTGTCATGGAATCTATATTGCAATTTCATCTTCCCAATCAGCGAAAAGTTGGGCAACTGACTCCATTGTTGGCCTTTTATTTCTGTCATCTTCAACACATGAAACTCCAACCTCAATCACAACAGCAACTTGCTTTCTATTAAATTTTCCCTCTAATCTTGGATCCACCAAATCATCTACCCAAGACAGGTCTTCCTTATTCATCATTTTCTCCTTTACCAATCTCAGAAAATTTGTCAATTCTGTTATTTCTTCTTCCCCAAAACTAGACAATCGAACTCCCCTCACAAGCTCCAGAATTACAACTCCATAGCTGTAAACATCGACCTTAGAAGTAAGGGGAAGATTTGTTGTCCATTCTGGAGTCATATACCCCTTGGTGCCTCTAATATTAGTTAACTCCGATGATCCACTACCACCTCTTTAACAGAGTTTGGCTAAGCCGAAGTCTGAGATCTTAGGCTCAAAATCAATGTCTAAGAGTATGTTTTCGGGTTTTACATCATAATGAATAACCCATTCAAGACACTCATGGTGAAGATAACCCAAACCTTTGGCTGTGCCTAATGCAATTTTGAACCGCTCTTTCCATCCAAGAACTAGGGTCGTTATGTCACTAGTTAATGAGAACAAGTGTTTATCTAAGGATCCACTCCCGACATACTCATAGACCAAGAGCTTTCTTTTCCCTTGTGAACAAAAACCCCACATCCTTGCTAAGTTGATGTGGTTGATCCTACCAATTGTATTCACTTCAGCCCAGAATTCTTCCTCTCCTTGAATCACACCTTCAAGTTTCTTCACGACTACCACTCTCTCATCCTCCAACACACCCTTGAAGACAGAACCAAAGCCCCCACTTCCTAAAACTTCTTTGAAGTTTTTGGTTGCCTTTTTGAGCTCGCCATAGTTGAATCTCCTAAACTGACTCGAAATAGCTCTATACCCATCCTCCAATGATTTTGAGAAGCCATGCTTATTGAAAAGGAAGAGCCAACTCGTAACTAAAATGATGAGCTTAATAGCTCCAACGACTGATTAGACTCATTTTTTAGCCTTATTTATACCTCCATGCTTGGTCTTTCAGCTCGTTTTTCACATTAATAATGCCACTTATACTATGTTTTTCCCCTGTTTTGTAGGCCCCGAGTGTGAGACCCAAAAGACTCGGGAAAGGAGCGAGATCCTTAGAGCGAGAAGCTGGCCCGAGACTCAAAGTTAGATGCCGAGATCATGGAAGAAGTCGGGAGCCGGGAGGAGTCAAAAAGGCCGAGACATCAAAGAAAACAGGGGGCACGATCGTGCATCATACCGGCACGATCGTGCAGTCCCCTTGATTGAAGAAGCTCCAACCCGAATTTCCGCACGATCGTGCAGTTTCAAGTGCACGATCGTTCACCACCTTCTGGAAGATCCGCACAATCGTGTCGCTTTACTGCACGATCGTGCTACTCCTCGCCTCAGGAACCGCCAGAATTTTCAAAACGGCACGATCGTGCCGAATTTCCGCACGATCGTGCCAATTTCGGATTTCAGCCCCTATTTCCGGATTCAAAACGACGCACTTTGGGGTGTTTTTGGGGAACTATTTATAGATTTTTAGGGTTGAAATTCAGAGCTTTTATCATTTCCTAGGTTACTTAGTCACCATTATTGGTATTCTCCCTAGTTTTAGCCCTAAAACCCCTTTTGTTTAGTGCACTCTTAACTCAATTAGTGTTAATCTCTCTCTACAAACCTCTCTTTTTATCTTCATTTATTGCTTTGTGCTGGTTTATTTTCATCATTTGAAGACTTTGGAAGGATATTTAAGTTATTTTGGAAGCATTTATTGAAGGAAAGTCATCTTAAGGTATAATTAATCTCATTGTTACTGTTTTATTGTTTTCTTAATCGTTTTATGCTAGGTTTAGTGTTTTATTTGCTGAATATGAGTTGTTTTGCTAGCTTAGGTTTGAATGTTATTAGTTTAATGTTTGTTAATATGATTAGAGGCTAAGTTTTTCTGGGCTTGGGGGTTTAATGGCCCCTAACGGGGTCTAACCTTGAAGGTTTAGTGAAAGGGGGTGATCATTTTGGGTTTAAGGATTCTCTCACCTTTTACTCTATCATTGTGGGAGGTTTGGTTATCTGGAAAGTTGCCAAAACTCTTCTAACACATTGATTTGGGTCCTTGGTGGAGTGATTTACCTTACTCTCATGAGAATGAGAGTTGGGTGGATTAGGGGTGTTGAACTAATTACTCCAAATTGCTTTCCTTCATGGAAATGAGGGGAGGTAATTCGGTTTCAATCTAATGTCTCCTTTGGAAGAGGGAGCTTAGAATGGTTTAAATTTATCAACAACCCGTTCCGAGCCTTGTTTGATCACTCCGTCTTCCTTTATCTTCTAGGGTTAGGCTAAGTTAGGTGGCTAGAACAACCCCCGGGTCCTTCTTTCTTGTGAGTGTTCTCTTAAGTGTTAATTCCTCATTAGTTTTATCTAATTAATCTAAATCTCATCTCTGGTGAAAACTCTTGTTTAAACCGAACTCTTTTGCTTAAAACGGACCGAACTTGACCTAGTTCCCTGAGGATACGATATACAACCCCGGCTATATTATAGCTAAACAAAAATGGCGCCGTTGCCGGGGAGCTAGCGCTTCAAGTTTTTTTCGTTTAGTCTAAGAGTTTAGTTTAAACTACCTTGCGTGTTGTGTTGTTGTGCGTCATAGAGTCCTAGGGCAGACTTACGGTTTTTGCTTGAGTTCTGTGCATGTCCAGGAGATCCCGGCGAGTTCAAAATCAACCTCCTCCCACTCCGATAAATCCGGAGATCAAAGCGGCCGCACGTCACGCAAACGCCGCAACCCGAAGGCGTCGTCGCCAACGACAACAACCGCAACCTCAACAAATGGCGGAACCACCACCACCACCCCGTACCCTCCTCTCCTACACCGCTCCTACACCGGGTACGGGAGGGTCCGCTATTCTTCTTCCCGACCTCGCCGATGGGGTTGTTTTCGACTTCAAGCCCGGTTTCTTACACCTCATTGAACAAAATCAATACCGAGGCTCGGATATGGAAAACCCCATCAAACATGTGAATCAATTTCTCCAAAGGGTCGGCATGGTGCGTATGCCCGGTGTTAGTGATGAATATCTAAGGCCTGGTACTTCCCATTCTCTCATGGAGCAGCCAAGAGTTGGTTGGACAATTGTGCTCCGAACACTTATGATACATGGGACGCATTGTGTAACGACTTCCTCAATCGGTTCTACCCCCAAGCGGAGGCGCAACGGATTCAATCGGAGATTATTGGGTTCAAGCAACGATCGGGCGAGTCATTATTTGAGGCATGGGAACGGTTCAAGGGCTTGCAAAGGGAGTGTCCACATCATAATTTCAATCCATCGTTAATCCTTAATACCTTCTACCAAGGCCTTAACGGTTCGGTAAAGCAAGCAATAGATAGTGCCTCGTGTGGCCTATTTTTGGGAAAAACTCCGGATCAAGCCGACACTTTTCTTCAACGAATGGCTCAAACCTCATGTCATTGGGGAGGTGGGCGAGATCCAGGAGATCGATTGACTTCCGGTGAAGACGGCAATATAAACTTCCTCATCAAGACCGTCCAACAATTGGCACAAGATGTGGCCGAGATTAAAACGACTCAGCAAATCAAGGCGGTGAGTGAAGTTCAAATGCCTCCCTCACCATCATCCTCGGTGTCTGTCAATCAATGTGAGGTTTGCCTTGGGCCACATGCTACCTTTGAGTGTTCTCCGGAGTTTATTGCGAATGAGTAAGCCTTGTACCAAAATTTGTCTTGGCGAACCGAGAACCCCACTCGCCCTCAAGGAAACCCCGCATATGTAGCCCCTAGAGGCTTCGCTCCCCAAGGACAAGGTCGCCCTCACCAAGCCCGCCCATCCTACCAACACCCCGCTCCACAACCCGTCCACCAAGCTCCTCCAGGCTACCAACAACCCATCTCATATCCCCAACAACCCATCTCATACCCCCAACCATCTCAACCCTCCACCCAAGACCAAACCCTTGAGTTGCTAAAAACTCTAGTGCAAGGCCAACAAACCGATAGGGCACACACCGAAGCTCGCTTTAAAGCCTATGAGACTCAATTGGCTCAGTTGGCTCAGCAACTTAACCTCCAAAGCCGTGCACCGGAGCGTCTCCCTAGCCAACCTCAACAAAATCCCAAGGGACACCTCAACGCCATAACTTTGAGGATATCACTCATGAAGAGGAGGGAGTTGGAGTGCAAGGACAAGAGGGTTGTGATGAAGGAGTTGAAGAGCCCAGTGATGTAAGAGGAACGAAAAGGAAAGAGGCGGTGACTGAGAAGGAGCAAGAGCCAATTCTTCAACAAAAGAGGCCTTTTCAACCGCCCATACCGTTTCCCCAACGGTTTGCCAAGCAAAAGGAGGATGCCAAGTTCTCCAAATTTCTGGAAATCCTCAAGAAACTACATGTCACTATCCCTTTTCTAGAGGCTATCTCTGACATGCCTTCCTACACCAAGTTCTTGAAGGATCTTCTATCGAACAAAAGGAAGGTGATGGAGCATGCGACAGTCTCATTGACCGAGGAGTGCAGCGCGGTGATTGAAAACAAGCTACCTCCCAAGCTTTCCGACCCCGGAAGCTTCTCAATTCCATGTTCTGTCGGAGATATGGCCATTAGTAAGGCCCTTTGTGATTTGGGGGCAAGTGTAAGCGTTATGCCTTATTCGATCTGCAAGAAGCTGCACATGGGGGAGTTGAAGCCCACAACGATATCTTTGCAAATGGCCGATCGATCGATTCGCCGGCCCTTGGGAATCCTCGAGGACGTGCCGCTCCAAGTCGACAAGTTCTATATACCGTGCGACTTTGTGGTTTTGGAGATGGCCGAGGACGCCCAAATCCCAATCATTTTGGGGCGTCCCTTCCTCGCGACAGCGGGAGCTATGATCGATGTGAAGAATGGGAAATTATCTCTTCACATCGGCGACGAGAAGATCGAGTTCAACTTACAAAGCTCCGTTGCTACCCCATCGATCAATGAATCATGCTATCAAGTCGATATCATCGATGAAGTCGTTCAGGAAACCCTCGGTCCTCATTGGACTTTCGAGGACCCATTGGAAGAAGCCTTGTTAGAAGCATTTGAGCCGGAGTCACTGGAAGGGGATGTGGCATCCTATGTGGCTATTTTTAATGGAGAATTGAACTTTGAGGAACCTTGCGTGATGGAAGCTTTTACCTCCGGGATCTTTGAACGGGAGGCGGCATGGTATACTACTGTAACAACCCGCCCCAAAATCATGATTATTTACGTACTAACCATAGTAATTACCTAAATCACGTTATAAATTTTTCGCGTTTACCTTTATTTATTTATTGATTTACTTGTTTATTTATTATTATCGGTGATATGTCTCGTGCAGGAGATGGCTAAGGTGTCGAATTATCGGCTTAAAAATTTACTTTACATACCCATTCAAAGAGTTAAAGTGTTTCAGGTTATACGTTTCACGTTATAAATTTATTTACCGAGAATCGGCTAATATATTTTTTTTTTACAGTCCCGATCTTCATTTATTACATTTTATTCCTTTACTTAAATTCAAGAAGTAATCTTTCCACTTTATTATTTTAATTCAATTACCATTGTATTTTATTTTATGTTACTCAATTATTACCAATATATCTTATTTCCTACAAAAACCCAATATGTCAAGTTACTACAACAATTACAATATATTTTATCTTATTGTTATCCTCTTATTTTATTTTAATTAAGGTCTTATTTTAATTATTATTAGTATTAGTTAATTAGATGGTAGTATATATGTGTATTAGTTAGGGGGAGGCTTAAGTCATTTTCATTTCACTCTCAAATTAGACAACTCACCAAGGCTCCCATCCTCCTCCCTCTCCCTCCATTCGGCCGGCCACCACCAGCAGCCCAACCGCCGCCAGCCACGGCCACCATGCACCACCCCCTTCCTCTCTCTTGTGTTTTCATCCATTTTTTTTTTTAACCCCAAGGGTAATCTCTCAAACCCCAATTTCAAATCTTTTATGCCCTAATCTGAAAATTCATGTTATATATATGTTTCTTTTATAAATTCCATCTCTTTTACTCTCTTTATTCATGAATTCAAGTATATAATTGTATTGGTTAAGTTAGGGTTAAGTTTTGAAGTACATGCATGTTGATTTCTAAGTGTTTTGTGAGGTTTAGAGTTGAGTTCATGGTGAATGATGAATTAGTGTTGATGCATGTGGATTTCTTGAGAGTTTCTAAGTGTTTAAGGGCTGAGTTTATGTTGTGAAATTATAAATTAAGTGTTATCATGTTTAATTTGGGTGAATTAATGAAATTGTTATTCAAGAGTTCAAGAACATGTTTATTATGTTGAGTTTATGCTTAATTCATGAATGCATGTGGGTTTTAAGGCCTTTGATGAAGATATTTTCATGGTTTATATTCTGGAAATATAGGGGATTAAGGTTAGATGAAGTTTGGTTATGTTTTAATATGATTAAGAGTGGAAAAATCCAATTAAAAGATGGGTTTTTGAGTGTTTTAAGCTGCTGTTTCGGTTCTGGAATTTTACAGATTTATAAAAGTGGGATTTTTGCCCAAAATTCTACTCCATTGGATAGCTTAAGGTGTTAGCAAACCATAGGCTTTGGAATTTCAAATTTCCGACATGTATAGCCCGAGTTACGACCAAAACCGTAACCTCACGATTTTATATACGAATTTCTGAGTCAGTGTTTTGAGGGCTGTTTTTCGTCCCTTTGGAGACCTCTTTGGTTTTTGTGGTAAACATGAAAGTTTTAGGCCATGTTGCAAGCTTTCCGGAAAGGTATGGTTCATAGTCATCCGATATCGGGAGCGTGAGTTACGATCCCGGGAAACCGGGCTATCCAGAACAACATTCTGCTCAAATTAACCTTTGTGAACTAATGTCTTTTGGGCCTCAAACCAACCCAATAAGGGGTTCTAGGTATAAATGTGTCATGGTTATATATTTTAATTATAGAGTTATGTGTTTAAGGCTAAGAGTACCATTTTTGGAGTCCTAAGTAAGTCTTAAGAATACCTTTCAAGAGCTAGTATGTTTAAGTAATGTATCGTGACTCTCATATTTCTTTAAGTATCATGTTCAATATCTTTGCTCTAGCTAAAAGTTCCTTCTAGCTTGATAACCTCCAATGTCTAATTCAATTCATTCCTTATTTCATTATTCATTAATCCAAGCTTGCTTTTATTCACATTTGGACGTGTATATCTTGCTCTATTTCGCCATTTCATTCGACGATATCAAACCATATTTGAACTCGTTATCTCGCATCCTAGCTTCCAATTTATAATTACCCTATTCATCATCAATTCAAGCTAATTGTCCTAAGTTCAAGCCCTTTTATTTGAATCACCTTCTACGTCATATTTCTTGTGATTTTCCGACCCGAAAACTCCAAAGTTTTATGTGCATGATCTGTCAAGGCCCATTTTGGGGCCCTTCCACTCATTTTTAGCTTCTGGTTCTGTTGACAAAGTTGTAGATTATGTTTTTTTCCTATTCCGGGATATACTCTTTTACTTCGTTTCAATTTTCCTAACTCAAGTTATGCTTTAAACTCTATTTTACTAAACCTGATTTTTTTCTTCCTAAAGTTAATTCATTTATATTACTAAGTTTCTAAACTTATGAGTCTAATTTAGAACCCTATTCGGTTCTTCATTTCTATTTATTCTCATCTTAGTTGACAAACTTACAAAGCCATCTCAAGCCGAAATTCACGCTTAAGATCTTTAGCGTCCCAAGGTACGCAAATTGTCCAAATTTTTACGATCTAAGTTATATTCATGATTCATTCAATTTATGACATGTCAAGCTTTATGTTTTATGATATCATTATGTTCGAAAGTGGACCCATTTTATGTATTCTATGTTTATGTTTTAGCTAGTTACGTGAAGTGCTAGCCTTTTAGATGCTCCTGATCAGAGTGTCCTAGACCTGGCCAGTGTCGACCGCGTAGCGGTCACCCAATCCAAATCTAGATCGATTTGGGCATGCGCGTGTGTGAGGTGCTTCCACCGATCATAAGGGTTCCACGTATTTTCTATATACCTCTATTCTATGTTATTCATGTTTATGTTTTATGCACATCATTGCAAGTTATCGTTTTATCCCCTTTTCCCGTTTTCAAAATGAATTTAAATGCCGGCACTAAAACCGTTTTCGAACGGTTTACGTGCTGGAGGTTTACGTGCTGAGTGTTTCCCCACTCACTTTTGCGATGTTTTATGGTTTTGTTTTTAGGAGGCTCGAGCTCCCAAGGTAAGGACAAGTCGGTTCCAAAGTAATTCAGGGCTGTCAAGGTAGTTCTCTAAGGAAATCACCGGTTAGAAAGGGCGAGCAGGATTTTTGGAAGTCGTTTAGTTGTTAAGCTATGTTTAAGTTTATGTAGTTTATCCAAAGGTTGTATAAGTTTTATATATGAAGGTTTTTAAGCTAGTAAGTTATCTTGTGGTTTTGGAAGTTTCTTTAGTGTTGTTGCCTTGTCTCTTTTGGGAGACGGCGGTAATGCCTCGACCTAAGGTGTTCCGCTGCGCTAATCACAGGTTTGGGATTCTAAGTATAGTCTTAATCTTGTGATTAAGGTTGGGGCGTTACAACTACTCTCCTCAACAATGCACCGACAAACAATGATCCTTTCGTTGAGTTTGAGGAGATTTCAAGTGTGGAAACACGGCCGCAAAAGGACAAACAATTGCCGACTCCGGAGCTAAAACCTCTTCCCCCAAGTTTAAGGTACGCTTTCTTAGGACCTAATGAAACCCATCCAGTCATAGTCAATGCAAATCTCGATGGCACTCTTCTTGAAAAGTTGTTAACCGTTCTTCGAAAATACAAAGGGGTCATCGGGTATTCGATTGATGATTTGACCGGATTGAGTCCCTCTATTTGCATGCATGAAATTGACCTCGACCTAGATGCAAAGCCCTCTAGTCAACCCCAAAGGAGGCTTAATCCAAATATGCAAGAGGTAGTAAAGAAAGAGGTCCTTAAGCTTCTTGAGGCGGGTATAATCTATCCCATAGCTAATAGTGAGTGGGTTAGTCATGTCCAAGTAGTACCAAAGAAGGGGGGAATGACGGTAGTGATGAACGATAAAAATGAGTTGGTGTCTACAAGAACCGTGACGGGGTGGAGAATGTGTATAGACTATAGAAACCTTAACAAAGCCACCCGAAAAGATCACTTCCCGTTGCCCTTTATGGATCAAATGTTGGAAAGATTAGCCGGTCATGCTTTCTATTGTTACTTAGATAGTTTTTCCGGGTTCTTTCAAATACCCATCCACCCTAATGACCAGGACAAAACCACATTCACATGCCCTTACGGTACCTTCGCCTATCGAAGGATGCCGTTTGGGCTGTGTAATGCCCCGGGTACGTTCCAACGATGCATGATGGCTGTTTTTTCTGATTTGATTAAGAAAGTCATGGAGGTTTTCATGGATGACTTCTCGGTATACGGTAACACCTTTGAAACGTGTTTGCAAAACCTTGAAACGGTGTTATCGAGATGCCTTGAAGTCAATCTTGTTCTGAACTGGGAAAAGGGTCACTTCATGGTCCCGGAAGGGGTGGTTCTAGGCCATGTCGTGTCACAACGGGGTATCGAGGTTGACCGGGCGAAAGTGGAGGTCATTGAGAAGCTACCACCCCTGACCACCGTAAAGGGGGTGAGGAGTTTCCTTGGTCATGCCGGCTTTTACCGCCGGTTTATCAAGGATTTCACCAAAGTAGCAAGGCCTCTCACTCAACTCCTGGCCAACGATACCCCTTTCATCTTTTCTGACGATTGTGTTGAAGCTTTTGCTAGGTTAAAGCAAGCCCTGATCAGTGCGCCGATCTTACAACCACGGTGGCTCTTACCCTTTGAAGTGATGTGCGATGCGAGCGATCTCGCCATTGGGGCCGTCCTGGGGCAGCGGAAAGATAACAAACCGTACGCGATACACTATGCAAGCCGCACCCTCGACGACGCCCAAAGGAACTACACGACTACCGAGAAGGAGTTGCTCGCAGTTGTTTTCGCCATCGAGAAATTCCGGGCCTACTTATTGTGCTCGAAGGTGGTTATCTTCACCGACCATGCAGCTCTTCGATACCTCCTTGCGAAGAAATATGCGAAGCCCCGACTCATAAGATGGATACTTCTCCTTCAAGAGTTTGACATTGAGATCAAAGACAAGGCCGGGGCGCAAAACGTGGTCGCCGATCACCTTTCTCGGATCGTGGTAGAGCGTGATGATACACCCATTGATGACACCTTCCCCGATGAGCACCTTTATGCCGCAAGCGCCATCAACCTCCCTTGGTATGCCGATATAGTCAATTATTTGGCCGCCGGCTTGTTGCCCCCGGAACTTAGCTACCATGAGAGGAAGAAGCTAATACACGATGCAAAGTTCTACCATTGGGATGATCCATTCTTATTCAAGTCTTGCAAGGATGGTATCTTTAGGAGGTGCGTTCCGGAAGATGAAGTACAACGTGTCCTAGCCCATTGCCATGAGCTTCCATGCGGAGGCCACACCGGTGCTTCAAAAACCGCCGCGAAGGTCTTACAAGCGGGCTTCTTTTGGCCCACTCTTTTTCGCGACGCGGATAGACACGTTCGGGCATGTGATCGATGTCAAAGAACCGTGACCTCACACGAAGGCAAGAGATGCCTCTCAATTACATCTTGGAAATCGAGGTCTTTGATGTTTGGGGCCTCGACTTCATGGGCCCTTCCCATCCTCAAAAGGTAACTTGTACATTCTTGTCATTGTGGATTATGTATCAAAATGGGTTGAAGCGATTGCTAGCCTACAAGCGATTCGAGGTGGTGATGAGGATGTTCAAGAAGATCATCTTTCCAAGATTTGGGGTGCCGAGAGTGATCATCACCGACAATGGTTCTCACTTCGTGGAAAAGAAGCTGGGCGCACTTTTGGCAAAGTATGGGGTGAAGCACAAAAGAGGTCTTGCATACCACCCACAAACAAGTGGGCAAGCCGAAATTTCAAACCGGGAAATCAAGTTCATCTTGGAGAAGACCGTTGCAAAGTCGAGAAAAGATTGGAGTGATAAACTAGATGACGCCTTATGGGCCTACCGGACGGCATTTAAAACACCAATAGGGACCACTCCCTTCAAGTTGGTGTACGGGAAAGCATGTCATCTCCCGGTGGAGCTCGAACATAAGGCTTGGTGGGCCTTGAAAGCGTTGAATTTTGATATCAAAGCCTCCGGTGAGAAAAGACTCCTCCAATTGAATGAACTTGAGGAGATACGGCTTGATGCTTACAACAACTCCAAGATCTTCAAGGAAAGAACAAAGAAATGGCACGACAAAGGCATAGCCAAGAAAGAACTTTGTGAAGGAGAACTCGTGCTTTTGTTCAACTCAAGGATGCGGCTATTCTCCGGGAAGCTCCGATCAAGATGGTCGGGACCATTCCGGATCTTCAAAGTGCATCCATTTGGAGTATTCGAACTCGAAGGGAAAGATGGTGAGACATTTAAAGTCAACGGATCGCGGCTCAAACCGTACATAGAGGGAACGGAGTGCCCGGAGGGATACACTTGCACCCTCCGGGACATCATTTTTTTTTTTTTCATTTTAAGAGGTACGACGCTTTCAAGACTAGAAAGATTAGTGTGCCCAATGTTTACCATGAGTTGTCCTATGAAAACATGGGAATCAAAACGGCTTTGGAAGGTTTTTTTTGATGTTTTGGGGTGGGGGGAATTCAAGAACATTGACCATCCCATCTTTGGGCAAGTTGATCTAGAGTTCCTCAGTTCTTTGGAGGTTGCCAATGATATGACTGCTGAAGCCTCCATAACATTCAAGATTGATAAAACTGAGTTCAACTTGTCCCTGGACCAATTAAACTCGTTGCTTGGGTTACCCACTAACGGGGAGACCTACATCAAGGCAAGACGCCTCGACACTAATGACGTCGTCCGGAGGCTTACGTGTAAGGCTAGAAAAGAGCGGGAAAAGGATAGAATGGATCGAATCATTTACCACAATCCCCGCACCACAAAGGCCTCCGACCTTTGCAACCCGGCCATCCGCTACTTTCATTGTCTAGTGGCCAATTCGGTCTGCGGAAGGCATGATGGTCGATCAAATCTACGAGGGGACAATCTCGCGGTTATCTACCGAACCTTGATCAACAAACAAATCAACACGGGATCGTATATAGTGCATCAACTGCATGAGATTAGCCGGTTGACCAGTGCTCGTCGCGTCATCGGAATGGGGCACATCATTTGCCACATTGTCGACCGTGTCGGGATGGGTGCATACATGCGTCGACGACCGCCTCAAATCCACTGTGAGCCCCTTGATATGGTTACTCTCGTGAACATGCGGATCATCAAGCAAGCTAACCGGGGATTCTCCTACGTCCATGGGAGCAACCCCGAGATCTTGCTCTTCCTTGGTCCGCAACGTGAAGAGTGGATCGACCCGTCCGACAAGCGCAATTGGTCTTGTGATGCGAGGGAGGAAGAAGAAGGTGAGGAGGAGGAAGAGGAAGAAGAAGGTGAGGAAGAGGAAGTGGAAGAAGAAGAAGAAGGTGAGGAGGAGGACGAGGAACAAGAAGAGGAGGTAGGAGGGCATGGGAATCCGTCCTACCTCGAAGCCATCAATGACTTATCCGCCCGTTTTGGTCATTTCGAAGTGCAAACATCGGCGCGTCTCGATAGGCACTCCGAAAGACTCGACGGCCTCAACTCTCGTGTTGAATCGGGCTTCACAAGGATAGACCATATGCTCCAGCAACAACAGCAAATCCTCTTCGACATAAGCTATGGCTACTATCAAGGTGGCGGACTCCGAGCTCCCCCAGGTTGGTATCCTCCGGGCTACCAACACCAACCACCGCCGCCTCCGGGGCCCGACGATATGTAAGTTTCCCCGCGCCCACCCTGCTCTTTTCAAGGATTATTCCTATTTTAGTGTGGGGGAGGTCTTACGGTCGGTTGGGAGTTTGAGTCTTTCGGTTATTGTGGCTTAGTGAGGCATGTTCCCTTCCTCCCTTCAGTATTTCCAAAGATTTTTGCATGTGGTTTGAGATACTTTCGTTGTTAGGTGATCGATGGTGAATTGAGTCTCAAATAATGTACATTTGTATATACCTTGCATGTAGTTTTCTTCTTTTTATTTGGTTCACTTGAACCGCATTTCTTAACTTCTTTCGCATTTAGTCTAGTGCATATAGGCTAGCTTTGCATTGTTTTCTTAACCTTGGTTTTCTTCTTTGTTTGTTCGTGGATGGCCGGTCTTCGTTTAGCTATGCGGATCCCTGGTAAGATCGTTCCATCCTTTTCTTTTCTTTTCTTTCTTTAATTGTGCTTTGCTTCTGTTTTCTTTGCATGCTTGTTCTTACTTTTTGGTGGCGCGCCCCTATTGTGCGTTGTGTTGGGATTTCTTGTTGTTGGAGCCGTGTGGGCTCGGGCCGCCACCCTTTTTCTATGTGTTAGATGTTTGTATATATGTTTGCTTGTTTCCTTTAGGTGTTTGTACATATGTTTGTTTTTCCTAGTTTTCTACCCTTCATGAGACACCCTTCCCACAATGAGGACATTGTGGATTTTAAGTGTGGGGGGGAGATCATTATGTTTTTGGTAGAGCACCTAGTCTTTTTGAGTCCTTTTTGTTGCTTTTTATTTCCTAAAAAAAAAAAGTTAGAAAAAAAGCGAAAAAGTGCTAAAATTTGAAAAAAAAAAAGAGAAAAAAGAAAGAGAAAAAAAAATTAGAACATCATTAGGTTAGGTTAGGTAGTCTTCCGGTGATGATTGTAAGCCAAGTAGTACCTCTTGTAGCTTTGTTTAGCCTTTGCATAGCCGACTGTGATTCAAAGCTTTTTAAAAGAATTTTCGAAAACATCTTGATTTGGGATTGCATTGATAGTAAAGATTGATGGTCCTTCTTGACCCATTGATGTGAGCCTTGCATATGAACGTTTATGTTCTCTGATTGGTTGTTGAGCACAAACCCGTGAGACTACTAAGCCAAAACGACTAATCATTTTTATTAGTCTCGTATCCCCATGTGTGACTCAACCTTGGCTGCGATCTCTAGAACTTGCTTTTCATCTCTTTGAAACTGCATTTTGCATCATGCATTGACAACATGATTGAGGCATTCATTCTCGCTTATTTTAGCTACATAGCCAAATAGCCACCCGAATCATGTAATTTCCCACCTCTAACCCTTCTTTTAGCCTTTGATTACTCCTTCCCTTTGAAATAAACCGAAATTTCAAACCATGGCCGACTGCATATCTTCCTACCCTAAGCCATTGCTTGGAGTTTATTGAAGTGCGATTAGTAGGGTTGCTTGTGAATATTTCCATAAAATGGTATGTTGGGAATGTCATGATTAGGATGTGATAGGTTGTTCCCACTTATGTAGCTTTAAAATTAGCTTGATTGCGTTAATGAAACCCGCCGAGTTTTGTGCTTTGTATTTAATCCTCTCTTTATTCACACGCTTCTAAAGAAAAAAAAAAGGAGAAAGAAAGAAAAAACAAAAGAAAGAAAGCAAAAATCGAAAAAAGAAAAAAAAAGAAAAGAAAAGAAAAGAGAGAAAAGAAAAAACGAAAAAAAAGAGAAGAAAACAAAAGGAAGCAAAAGTGTGACGGCAAATGAGGAATCTAGTATTAAGGCGGTTTCCAATAAATGTTTCGGGTTCATTTTGGTTGCTTATGGGTGAGTAAGGTTCGATAACATTGCGTGAATTTGGCGAAGTATAACTCCAAGCTTGGCTTCAAGCTCCACTTATCCAAATACTTTTCGTCCCTTACCCCTATCCTTAGCCCCGTTACAACCCCTTCAAAGACCTCTTGATTGTCATTTGCATTTTGCATATAGCGGTAGAGAATTGAGATAATTAGCAAGCATATGGCAGATTGTTTCCTAGGCTAGAGTATTGAGAGAACCAGACATCGAATTCATTTTCAAAACACATGAGAGGAGTGTTTCCACATTCCCAAGAGTGAGTTTTGCTCTCAACCATCTTAGTTTCACACTCTTACATGTGCTTTCTCACTAATTTGGTGACGGAGGGGTGATTGATTTGATCTTGATGGTGTAACTCCCCTTAAATCCTTTTCAAAATTCTTCCTCTGTCTTGTGCCAAATTTTTTTTTTTTTTTAATCGCTTTGGGCTGTGCCTTGGTTAGACCTAGTGGCTTGAAAGTCCTGCCAATGCTTACCTGAGGGGGGCTTGTACATAGTTTGGTTGGTATTTCTCGTATTTTCCTGTTTCTCTTCTTTTGTGTCATTTTTCCTAGTTTAGTAGGCTTGGTGCATATGCTAAATGCACCCGTTGCCTCCCACGAAAGCGGAGTAGCTGTTTAGGCGGCAAGCTTTGCCTTGTTTTGCTCGGGGCGAGCAAAAGGTTAGTGTGGGGGAGTTGATTAGACTCATTTTTGAGCCTTATTTATACCTCCATGCTTGGTCTTTCAGCTCGTTTTTCACATTAATAATGTCACTTATACTATGTTTTTCCCCTGTTTTGTAGGCCCCGAGTGTGAGACCCAAAAGACTCGGGAAAAGAGCGAGATCCTTAGAGCGAGAAGCTGGCCCGGGACTTAAAGTTAGATGTCGAGATCATGGAAGAAGTCGGGAGCCGGGAGGAGTCAAAAAGGCCGAGACATCAAAGAAAACAGGGGGCACGATCGTGCATCATACCGGCACGATCATGCAGTCCCCTTGATTGAAGAAGCTCCAACCCGAATTTCCGCACGATCGTGCAGTTTCAAGTGCACGATCGTGCACCACCTTCTGGAAGATCCGCACGATCGTGTCGCTTTACTGCACGATCGTGCTACTCCTCGCCTCAGGAACCGCCAGAATTTTCAAAACGGCACGATCGTGCCGATTTCGGATTTCAGCCCCTGTTTCCGGATTCAAAACGACGCACTTTGGGGTGTTTTTGGGGAACTATTTATAGATTTTTAGGGTTGAAATTCAGAGCTTTTATCATTTCCTAGGTTACTTAGTCACCTAATTGGTATTCTCTCTAGTTTTAGCCCTAAAACCCCTTTTGTTTAGTGCACTCTTAACTCAATTAGTGTTAATCTCTCTCTACAAACCTCTCTTTTTATCTTCATTTATTGCTTTGTGCTGGTTTATTTTCATCATTTGAAGACTTTGGAAGGATATTTAAGTTATTTTGGAAGCATTTATTGAAGGAAAGCCATCTTAAGGTATAATTAATCTCATTGTTACTGTTTTATTGTTTTCTTAATCGTTTTATGCTAGGTTTAGTGTTTTATTTGCTGAATATGAGTTGTTTTGCTAGCTTAGGTTTGAATGTTATTAGTTTAATGTTTGTTAATATGATTAGAGGCTAAGTTTTTCTGGGCTTGGGGGTTTAATGGCCCCTAACGGAGTCTAACCTTGAAGGTTTAGTGAAAGGGGGTGATTATTTTGGGTTTAAGGATTCTCTCACCTTTTACTCTATCATTGTGGGAGGTTTGGTTATCTGGAAAGTTGTCAAAACTCTTCTAACACATTGATTTGGGTCCTTGGTGGAGTGATTTACCTTACTCTCATGAGAATGAGAGTTGGGTGGATTAGGGGTGTTGAACTAATTACTCCAAATTGCTTTCCTTCATGGAAATGAGGGGAAGTAATTCGGTTTCAATCTAATGTCTCCTTTGGAAGAGGGAGCTTAGAATGGTTTAAATTTATCAACAACCCATTCCGAGCCTTGTTTGATCACTCCGTCTTCCTTTATCTTCTAGGGTTAGGCTAAGTTAGGTGGCTAGAACAACCCCCGGGTCCTTCTTTCTTGTCAGTGTTCTCTTAAGTGTTAATTCCTCATTAGTTTTATCTAGTTAATCTAAATCTCATCTCTGGTGAAAACTCTTGTTTAAACCGAACTCTTTTGCTTAAAACGGACCGAACTTGACCTAGTTCCCTGAGGATACGATATACAACCCCGACTATATTATAGCTAAACAAAAATGGCGCGTTGCGGTAGGGTGGAAGCTTGATGCGGTGCGGTGCGGTTTGATGCGCTGGCGGTGCACGGATGAAACGTCTCGAAAACCATAAACCGGAACTGAAATCGAATCACCCGGTTTTTAAAAACCGGTGCACCGGCTTTAATGGTGCGGTTTCACCGGTGAACCGGAACCGCATAAAATTCTATCAAACATAAAAAAAATCTCTATTTAATAAAAAAAATCTTTATTTAATAAAAAAAAAAGTGAGAACCAAATTTACTAGCCCATAAGCCCATCCTAATAACAAACTAACACCTAATGTTCTTTCTTTTTAACTAGCTAATTTATATTATTTTTGTATTATTTTGGGTAGAATTTTTTTTAACCAAAATTTATATATACATGTATTTAATTATATTAACGGTGCGGTGCCGGTTCCCCGTCGGTGTGAATATCCCAAACCGGAACCGCCCCGTTTAGTATCCGGTTTTTCCGGTGCGGTGCACCGGATTTTTAAATCGGTTCAGTATTGCCCGTTCCCGGTTTTTTTTATCCGGTTTCCGGTTCGGTGTGCCGGTTCCGGATTTTTCTTCCACCCCTAGTTGCCGGGGAGCTAGCGCTTCAAGTTTTTTTCGTTTAGTCTAAGAGTTTAGTTTAAACTACCTTGCGTGTTGTGTTGTTGTGCGTCATAGAGTCCTAGGGCGGACTTACGGTTTTTGCTTGAGTTCTGTGCATGTCCAGGAGATCCCGGCGAGTTCAAAATCAACCTCCTCCCACTCCGATAAATCCGGAGATCGAAGCGGCCGCACGTCACGCAAACGCCGCAACCCGAAGGCGTCGTCGCCAACGGCAACAACCGCAACCTCAACAAATGGCGGAACCACCACCACCACCCCGTACCCTCCTCTCCTACACCGCTCCTACACCGGGTACGGGAGGGTCCGCTATTCTTCTTCCCGACCTCGCCGATGGGGTTGTTTTCGACTTCAAGCCCGGTTTCTTACACCTCATTGAACAAAATCAATACCGAGGCTCGGACATGGAAAACCCCATCAAACATGTGAATCAATTTCTCCAAAGGGTCGGCATGGTGCGTATGCCCGGTGTTAGTGATGAATATCTAAGGCTCAAGTACTTCCCATTCTCCCTTGCGGAACGAGCCAAGAGTTGGTTGGATTGATGGTTGATCTCCAAATCAATGCACAGCATGTCTTGCTCAACTACCTTCGAGGTTACGTACAAAGATCCAAAAACAAACAGAAAAAGTCTTTGCAAATTGGTGATAGTGCCAAGAGGTCCCCTGCCTAAACAGAAGAGGTTCCAGCAGCTCAGCTTGTCCATGACAAAAAAAACCAAGAAGGACTAATTGGAAGCATATATCATTGTCATGGACTTCAGGACCAGCCATAGTAACCTTCTGAATAGGGTGTCAACAAAGGTCCCATACTCTAATTTCATCTTTATGTAATCCCTTTCTCGTTCAAAGAATATAGAACTACAATTGTACGGACTACCGGGAGTATAATACTCCGTATTGTCCGTATATAATTTTATGAGCTAGCGCACATATATAATTTTGTGAGTATGTATTGATAAAATAAACTAGTGTATTCATGCTCATAAAATAAAAATTGTAAACTCAAGTTTATAAATGTATGGTCACGTATAAATTACAAATTCAAATTACAAAATATGTATATGATTAAAAAAAAATCAAAACTGTATGCCCATAAATTTATACATGTCTGCTCATAAATTAGACACATGCTCATAAACAAATACTGAGAGCACAGGAGCATGGTATTCCCAAAAGTATATATGACCTAATTTTCACAAAGTCTGGCATGGGCGCCCGTATCATACTTGAAAACTAAGTAGATTTTTCTTGATAGCAGGTAGGGCCATGCGGATAGACACGAGTGCCCGTGTGGGGTCTGGCACCTGTGTGCGGTGTAACACCCCGGATTTATGGTTAAAGTGTGACTTAGAAGGATTGAAACGACCACTTATATCACCAAGGTGCACCTTCTTTTATGGTAACTCATCCGTTGAGGACACCTCAGTTAAGCGTGCTTGGCTGGGAGTAGTCTCAGGATGGATAACCTCCTGGAAAGTTTTCCCAGACAGCGTGTGAGCGAGGACGAAGCATGCTGAAAAAACTCGTGGTGATTTGTGGGGCCAGTCAACGATCTTCGAAGTAGTTATCAGTAATGTCCGCGGCCCAAGAGGGGCTAAGACATTACATGCGGGGTCACATGGGTGTCCATGCCAGCTCTCTAGGTTTGCTCTGGTTGGAAAAATTGGTGCACGACCAGTGCTATCCGACACAAGTGCCTGTGCCGTCTTGAAAACCTCCAAAATTCCACTTCTAGATTGTGTCAGGTCGTATGGCTACTTGCGTAGACTTCCGTCGGCCTCTTTTGCTCCGAATTTCGACTCTAACATGTCTGTCGCTTTCACTCTTTGCATCATCTACCTCAAACTGGCAAAAATTGTGTCGAATTCACTTAAAAATGAGAAAATTAAGCACTTTAGCCAAAATTAGTATAGAGAGGCAAAAACATCATCAAACTTGCACTAATTAAACCAAGTCATAAAAGCTTGACATGGCACTGAGAACCGAGATTTAAGGTAGTAAAGCAAGGTTTAACATGCAAAATAGTGGATAAAGCTTTATTTATATATGTAACGATTTAATTTCAGTATTTAAAATTGATAATACCTGCGATTTCTAGTATTAACTTGTCATGTTTGTCAATATTTTTAAAAAAGAGCCACAGTCGTAGATAATAAATTTTAGTTGTTATTTTTGAATATTTAAGAAACCTCATAAAACCATCAATAATACTGTAGTATTCAATTTTTATGTTTTTAGTATTTTTTTTAAAGAATTTGATAGGGTTCAATTTTTGTGTTTTTAGTATTTTTAACTTATTTTTCTTGTTTTGAAAAAAATTGAACAATTATTTCGTTTCAGGTCGCCCAAGTTGAGCTTCAATAAACATTCATCAAGAGCCCCCTGGAGGGTCGAGTATGGGAACCTCTTGGGTTTCATAAACACACGGAACAAGCAAGATGCGGTGAAAATTGAAAAATTGATTTTGTAGGTTTTGTCCGACTTATTATAACAGCTGATTCATGTTATTTGTTATTTGGTTGTAAGGGTTTTTCCCTGCTAATTATAAAAAACTTATATATTTATAATTTAAATTATAAAAAAGTTATATGATTGACTTCTATAATTATAATAATATATATTATAATAATACATATTGTTGGGGAGATCTAAGGGGCGAGCCCAGTTCAACCAAGGCCCATGGTACACGAGTTAAGTGAAGTTCCATCTTAAAATCAATTGGTGTTAAGAGGAGTAACCCACTTGACTTATATACCATGTGCTTTCTCTTTACTTTTTCGATCTGGGACATTTACTCATGGGTGAATCCCAATATATATAAATGGTATAAAATCACACTTTTATCTATATTTTTTAAAATTTACAAAAGACCGTCAAAAATATGCCCAACGGATGGGGTTCATTCGTTAGGGTGTCAATTTTAATTATTGGTGTAGCTAACACATTCCAAATTTCTTATAATTGATAATTAATAGTATCTATCAAAAAATTTGGAATTAAAAATGATAATAAATATTAGTTTTATAAAAATGAAGACACTTAAATAGTATCTATCACCTTGTATGTATTTAACAATTAGAAGGTGAATACACCGGTGGGTACGTGTATGTCTCCCCTGAAACCCATTTGCTGCGCATTTGTTGTTCTTTATTGTGGCCGACTATTTTTGCTGCCCATTTTCGACTACATTATTCCCTCGTTTGATTGTTTGTTTCACATACAACGATGGGAACATTATTTGGCTACCACTTGCAAAAATAAGTCCACATTTACAACCCTACACAAAAGCACGCAGAACAAAATGAACAAGAAAATTAAAAAAAATATACAACCACAATTCTTGCCATAGGCATGTCACTATGTCATGCCATTCCATCTTCACATTCAGCAAGAGTTTGCGCCACGGACTCCATTGTTGGTCTCTTATTTCGATCATCATTAACACATGAAATTCCAACCTCGATCATAATCGCAGCTTCCTTTCGATTAAATTTTCCCATCAATCTTGGATCCACCAAATCTTTAACCCAGGATGAACCTTTTTTATGTCGGAGTTTGCTCTTTGCAAGTCTCACGAAACTTTCTAGTTCCGTTACTTCTTCCTCCGCTACTTTTCCAAGAACTGACAAGCGAACACCCCTGACGAGCTCTAAGATCACGACGCCATAGCTATAAACATCGACCTTTGAAGTAACGGAAAGATTGGTTGTCCACTCTGGAGCCATGTATCCCTTTGTGCCTCTAATTCTGGTCAAATCCGACAACCTGTTACCACCTCTTGTCAACAGTTGGGCTAGCCCAAAGTCGGATATTTTAGGCTCGAAATCATTGTCTAAGAGTATGTTTTCTGGCTTTACGTCACAATGAATAACCCATTCTAGACACTCGTGGTGGAGGTAACCCAAACCCTTGGCCGTCCCCAATGCAATCTTGAACCGCTCTTTCCACCCAAGAACGTTACTTGGGTTGAATAAGTGTTTATCCAAGGATCCGTCCTCTACGTACTCATAGATCAAGAGCCTTTTTTTCCCTTCCGAACAAAAACCCCACATACTTGCTAGATTCATATGGTTGATCCTACCAATTGTGTTCACCTCTGCCCAAAATTCCTCCTCTCCTTGGATCACACCTTCAAGTTTCTTCACAGCCACCACCCTCTCATCCACCAATACACCCTTGTAAACAGCACCAAACCCTCCACCTCCCAGAACCTCCTTGAAGTTGTTGGTCGCCTTCTTGAGCTCTTTGTAACTAAAGCTCCTAAACTGGCTCGATATAGCTCTATACCCATCTTCCATGGAAGTTGAGATACCGTGTTTTCTGAACAGGAAGAACCAACCCACAACCAAAATGATCACCTCGATCGCACCAATGCTCGAAACAAAGGCATAGAGATAAACCCATTTGAACCCTTGACCAGAGGAAACATACTTAGTGTTCAACATCAACACATTAGATCCCTCATTACCACAACTAAGTCGAGACACATTCAACTCTACCGGTTCCAATACTTCTCCCATTTTCGGAACCCTAAGATATATGTTACCCGGGAAGCTACTACTCCTATAACCATTAAAAAGAGAACCTTTTGTGAAACATATTGGAGGGTTGGTTAGCCTATAGCTAAATGCTTGACAACGATAGTCCCCCAAACAAAGCTCCTTACACTGATCAAACGACGACGTCAGACTGTAGTTGAGATCATAACCATAGTAATCAACATGACTCATCTCGATGAAATCAGAATCCGAGCTACTCCGGTTGAAGCTTGGCTTGCACCCTTTGCTCCAATTCGTCTTGTCCACTGGCTCATGGTGAGGCGGGCACGAACATGTTGGTTCGGGTGTATAAACACAAATCCCATTCCTTCCGCAGAGACCATGCACACTGCATTGCTGCAGAACAGCTTGCCATGTTACAACCCACAATCCAGACGATTCATTCAAGCTATAAAGCCGCAAATTCCCATCAGGATCCAATGTCAACCTCCTCTTAACCCCAATCCCAACGTCGGACGCCTCGAATCCCATCTGATCACTCGAAACAAACCAACCATAATCATCAAGAACAGCAATCCTGGTGCTGTTGTATGTAGTTCTCCCGTTCGCAAAATCATCCAGACCGGGGTCAGGCCAGTAAAGACTCGAGATTTCCGGGCCGTCGTAGATCATCTTCAACACATTATCGCTGTCGAAGAAGAAATTGAAGTACCCAGAAGCAACCTGTTCTGCAGAAACCTTGGATACCAATGTCATCTTCTTTGTAAAGGGCTGATTAGGAAGCAGAGTATCAGTAGGATAATCAAAGCTTTCCCAGAGAACACCATCTTCAGAGTTCTTCAGAACCAGGTTTCCTGAATCATGCAGCTCAGCTTTGACAACGTCTGTGAATGTCGTGTTTGTTTCCCAAGCTGTCGACCCATCGAGATCTGACAACACCAAGGCTCCATTTTTCTGCAGGGTGAGTTTGGACCCTTCGCCATTGACAGGGTTGTCTCGGTTGGCGATCCACACGAGGGTGTTGTTCTGAGAATTGGTGAACCAGATCGCGATCCAGTATGCATTGGCTCCTGAGGTATGAAACCCACAAGTGAAGGTTTTGTTTGGAGAAATGAGAAAGCCTGAATCTGAAGAAACAGCATCTTTGACAGATATGGAAGAGCCTGTTAGGAATTGGGTTGAAGGGTTTGAAGATGCAAACCAGAACAGAGGAATCTGGAGAAGGATGAAGATGAAGGTTTTGATTATCATGGCGGTTGGCTGGGGTCAATTAATGGGGAAAATTGAATCGGGATGGTTTATAACAACCGATGCATTGGCGGTGATGATTATTATATACTCGCTAGCTCTGTCCCAAAAAATTTGTCTAAGTTATAACTGAGATGCATTGATAGAAGACTCCCTAAATTCTTATATTTCTTGTTTACCCGGATTAAAAAAAAATTGTCTCAGTTAGATTAAAAAGATCAAATTTTATTAATTTTGACCGTTAATTTATAAAATTATATGATGACATAATGTATACAATTATCATTATTAAATTTGTGATACAAAATACTTATATCTGAATACAATATTACTAGTTTTAATGAGATAAAATGTAAAAAATTAATCATCAAACCATTATATTGAAAATCGTGTAAAGTCATATGGGACAAATTATTTGGGACGGAGGAAATAAAATGAATAAACCCAAAGTCATGGAGTTTAGACACCTGTGACTGTGATGTGATGTTGGATAAGTCGTAATTAGCAGGATTAATTATTATTAAACGTGCGGTTAGGAATTGAAAATCGAATGGGAAGATCATGGCGCTGTTATTTGTCTCATTTTTTTCATGGGCAATGTAGAGTGTAGACGTTTTCAAAAAAAAAAAACAAATGTAGAGTGTAGACAAAATAATATTGTGTAGCCGCCATTCCCTGCTAATAGGAAGGAAAATATCGCAAAATATCTGCTGAAAAGGAGCCAAAGTCAACTTCGACCAGTTATTTAACTATGATAATGATACATATCTGATACTGTTGGTGGTTAGTAAATGGCCGATTTTGGATAATTATTCTGAAATGGTATTCCCCGTCAATTTGTCTTGTGTAATATATGTTTTAACTATACGATCCACCTTGTAAAGTATATAAAATTGATTTGTTTTTTTATTGTTATAATTGTCTGAAACTCTAAATTTGGGTATCGTCCCGTCAATATTTTGTGTGTAATATAAGTTTTAAGTATATGGTCGACGTTCCCTTTTGGAGATAATGGATTGATTTTCATAATTTGTAAGTCTCTTTGTGTAAAGATGAGCAGGGTCATGAATTAAACCTTTGAGCTTGAGCTTTGGTTTCTACCTCCTCGTGGGTCGCTAAGTCCAATTAGTGTATCGTTAAGATAGAGGCCCACTTTGGATGACCTGAATTTATCATTGTAAAAAAAATTATTGATGTTGTACAGTATATAAAATTGATTTGGTTTTTATTATTATAATTGTCTGAAACGGCTAAATCTAGATATTGTCCCCATCAACTTGTCGTATGTCATTTATCTTTTAAGTATATGATCAACATTGTGAAGTATATAAAATTGATTTGGTTTTTGTTATTATATATGATCCTCTGAAATTACTAAATCTAATTCATAAACATTGGTCCTTGCTGACTTTGTCTTTAAAACAGATATTGTCAAATAAAGGGAATGTTGATTTTCAAATTTTCCTAATTCATTTGAGGGTTAGCTCCCAGGTGGCCAATGGAGAAGGGATAAGGTTGCGGAACCTTGAATTGAAAGTAGTGACGTTTGAACGTACGCCAAGCAAGTATAATCAACTATGTCTCATGTTGACTAATTTGCATGTCTTCGACTTATTGAATTAAACACTGTATTCACATATATGGTGACTTCAATCCGTTTGTTTTACAGTGCTATACTGTACTATAATTAGCACCGTACAACGTAACAATGCAAATATATTGTTTGAAAATGAGTAGCCACCACTCTAGCAGTCCTGGTGGTATTGAAGCAAAGGTAAATTGAAAGAATGTAATTATTGGCAATGTTATAAGCGTATGAATCCTTGATTACGCACTAAGTTGAAGTTACTGATCTTGCATTGTGTTTGAGATGTGAAAGTTTTTTTTGATTGTTGTATTACTGTATTTTTTGTGTAGCAATTTGATTTAAACCTTTTTATTTTGGACGTAATTGTTTGTTGTTTCATTTACAATTTATTATTTTCTATAAACTTTCAAGTTTCTCACTTTAAACAATAAAAAAAGGATTATTGGACGCCAATAATACTAACTTTGGTGGTATTTGAGACTAATAATACAAACTATTTTCTTGGACACTAGTAGTACCAACTATCGACCTATTTTCCTCCAATAGTATACGACCGAGTTGTTATAGTTTTAACTCATCGGAAAGATGACATATCTCCATGATGTGTGACGTGGAAAGCGGAGGTTAATTGGGTAGAAAATGTTGACTTGGACATTAACATGTCTTCCATGTCACCTATTATGGAGTCACGTTATCTTTTCGATGAGTTAAAACCATAACAATTCGACGGTGTACTGTTAGAGGAAAATAGGTCAATAGTTCGTACTACTAATGTCCAAGAAAATAGTTTGTAATACCTCCAAAATTGGTATTACTGATGTCCAAAAACCATAAAAAAAAATAAAAGAGTAGCCAACAAGCCCCTACTTTTGCAGTTGGACATCAAAGATCCGTATCTCCTTGTCGACAATAATTGACAACAATTACCAATTTTCATTCTAGGAAAGAAGTACGCTATTAAATAACTTTGCAAGTTCAACTACCCTAAATATTATACTACCTGGCAACCCGTTGACAACTGAAGCAAAAAGATGACGTATGTGTACGTGGAGCTCACTTCAATTCCTGAATGAATGACAAGCTAACCACCAACACCAAGTTGTCTTTGAATTCAAAACCCTAGAGCCCCATAACATTATGGAAACCCTTTAAAGAAATACTCCATTTCTGACCCAAAAAAAAAAAGAAGTAAAATGGTATATGTGGGATAAGACTTTATTGATAACGTACTCGTGATTATTGTGATTATGTGGATATTGTGTAAATCATAGTTCTGTATTTTCAAAATTGTAATACTTGTAACAAGCACTGTATATACATGGTCCGGGAAACTCAATAGACATGGTTCCTAATTCTATCATATTATTTTTTTACATGGTACTCAGAGCGGAAACAATCCTATTTACTATAAAAAAAAGGGGGGGCAGAATCCAGTTTTATTTTTGTGTTATTTTTCTTCGGGCAAACTTCATTGTAGTTGTGCACTGTTCATGGGCTAACTGCAGCGCCCACCTCTTCCGGTCAAAACCCCAGCGGCCACCACTTTCCACGCGCTTGTCACCACATGTCGGTCTCCTTCATGATTCGTCCCTTCCCAGGCAAATCAAATGATCCTTGCACTCAGGTCTAACAACCCCAATTTAACGGGAGCCCTATCAATCGTTCGCCTACCGGCCGTCGCTGCTTAAGCATCGTTGCTGCCCATCTTTTAGCGCCGCCATGGCCATCCTGTCCCGATCTAATTTCGGCCTAGACGATTCATCCAGAATCGTGCACACCAAGGCTACCTTGGACACCATTTCTCTTTCCACCGCGTCGGCTCCTTCCTCTAGCTCCGCTTCTGCCACCACAGCGCCCGTGTCTTCGTCAACCCCCATTTCCCACTTAGCTTCCTCCAATCGTGGTGTGGTTCCATTGCCCTGACGTCCCAACCACCGAACCCCTCACAACACATAATAACACTAGTAGAATCAGTGTCGAAAAACGTCTGTGATTTGGCGTCTGATAAAACGTCAGACGCTCAATCTAATAAGTAAATTAAAAAAAAATTTAATCTAAAAATGGCGTCTCTTTGCTGTAAAGAGACGCTGAACATTTGTAACAATTATCCCCCTTTTCCGTTTCTGTGACGTTAAATTTCATTTTTTTTTTAATAATTTGGCAATTTAGGCGTCTCTTTTGGCCGGGAACAGACGCCGTTACAATTCGGCGTCTGTTCCCGGCCAAAAGAGACGCCTAAATTGCCAAATACAATAAAAAAAACCTAGCCTGCAACTATCTAAGACCTCGACTGCCGAAACCCTATTTAGGGCCAAATAGGGCGTCTGTTTGAGGCCCAACAGACGCCGAATAGGTTTAAAATGGTAAAAAAAAATTCATTCAGTCACTTGTCTGTGGCGCCATCGACGAGAAGAAGGAGAAAGAAGCGAGAAGAAGGAGAAGACGAAGAAGGAGAAACACCGGCGTTCAATCAAAAAAACAGGTAATTTTTGTTTCAGATCTGTGATAATTTGCTTATTGTTGTGAAAAGTTTGAAAAATTGTATGAATTTGATTTAAATATGATGAAAAACGAAAATTTTGAATATTTGTAGTGTTTATTTTTTGTTGAGTATAATTTTAGATCTAATTTGGTTGATGGAGTGCGTATAAGTTGAGAAATTGAGCAGTTTTAGTTAATTTGTATGAATTGTAATATATTTTGGATGTTGTATTCGAATTTTATTTGTGAAATTAGGGCTCGTAATGTATTGTTTGCATGTTTTAGTTTGAGTTTAATTGATTGTGTGTATGTTTATGTTTAAGTTTAAGTTTTAGTTTTAATTTATAATGTTGTGAAGTATATAAGCAAATATGTTCAGGTTGGGTATAATGTTGAATTTTATATGTTTTGAAGTAAATTAAAATATGCATTATCATATTTATTGTTCCAAAAGAATATATATATTAATGCATGTAAAATTTGTTTAACTTTGAGCATTATATAAACGTTAGTATGTAATATATATGAATTTTGAATGTTTTGTATGTTCTAAATTTGTGGGAAATTATAATGTGTTTTGGTTGAGTATAAAATATGTTATATTTTAGGATGGTTTTTAGGAAATTTAAAAACTATTTAATTAGTTAGCAATATACAATTAGCTAGGAATACATATTTAGTTTGTATATAAACTAGATTATTCAATTTTGGTTGAATTTATAATTTAATTTGTTTAGTTAATAAGTTAATAATATTAAAAAAATTATTATATATAAACTATTATTACGTACGTATTAAATTTAATTATAAAATATTTATAATTGTTTAATTTAGTTAATAAGTTTATAAGAATTAGTTGTCATAAAAGGAGGTTGAGTTTGGATGATTTTGGTTGTTATTAGTAAGTGAGTTAGCGTTTAAAGTTGGTTGCGCGCGGAAATTTGCTGCTAATCCAACCTAACTGCTAACTTAATTACTCATAACTCCAAACGAAGACATAAATTATGTAAATAATTATGTCACGTACATCCATATTTACTTCAACAACCAAAGAGCTACATACTTAGTGAATAGGTTATTTATGATGGTAATTTAGGTAGTTAGTAGGAAATTTATATTTATATCATCTTATTGGGGATATATATATATATATATATATATATATATATATATATATATATATATATATATGTCATAAAAAGAGGTTGAGCTTGGATCCTGTTAGTGTCCAACGAGTGTGTGTGTCGTGATCTGATAATCTATGGCTGAAAGGGGCTTGCATGAGGCGTGTTGACTCTCCTTTATTAAATGCAGTTCCCAAAGCGTATGATTTTCCTAAGTGAACTTGCACGAGGGCTATCTGATTGCTTTGGGAGTAAGAAACATCTGATTCGATACAATGGAGTGTTTATTGCGCGATTGAGGGGTAGCAAGACAAGGTGGGTTTGAAAGAGAACCTCATAGTAAAAGGTCTAATATATATAAATCCAACACCATGCATTTCTATTAGACCCTTTACTATGAGCTTCTCTTTCAACCCCATCTTGTCATGCTACCCCTCAATCTGCGCAATATAAACACTCCATTGTATCGAATCTGATATGTTTCTTACTCCCAGAGCACTGTATAGCCCTCGTGCAAGTTCACTTAGGAAAATTGCGCTGCTTTTTGGGAACCAGACGAATAAAGGAGAGTCGGTACGACTCATGAAAGTCTTTTTCAGCCATAGATTAACATTTAACAAACACACTCTCCTTGGATAATATGAGCAAGGCGAGGAAAATGGATTGTCGACGACGAGATTTGGGAGAAATTCATTGCCCATTGGCAAGTCCCCAAATTCATCGAGAAGAGCAAGAATATGAGCAAGGCGAGGAAAATGAACCAAGATAAGGGCCCACCATCACACACAAGGGGCCCAGTTTCCTTCGGTATCGTCAGAGAGAAGTTGGTAAGTTAATTATGAATTTAATTATGACTTTAATTATGATTTAATTTAACGTTTAATTTATATTCGCACTTACGTACAGAAAGAAAAAAACGATGAAAAAGACCCTAACATATGGGAGCAATTCGAAGCGACCCACATGAGCAGTTCACCAATCGAACGCATGGGTAAATACCTTCATCATCCAATATTTAAGTTATTATAATCGTACGTACACGTATGAACATTAACTTTAATTCGCTTATTCCAACTACTATTTCTTTGTATCGACCAGGAGACGATGCATAGTGATTATGATAAATCGCATGTAAGAGAGATGGAGGCAAAGCAACGGGAGGACGGTCAACCAGAAACTCCCATTATGTCTGGAGACGAGTTCTGGTTGGACAAACAACTGCAAAATCGGGGACACGTCGTGGGCATGGGGGTTGTGGGGGAAGCTATGAAGACGGAGTTCCCCCGCATCTCATCGAGGAGACGTCCACGACGTCGTAATAACACCGATAGCGTCGACGTCCGAGCCCCTATTACGGAGCTGAACAGAGAGCTTCAGCATCAACTCGAGGAAGAGAGGCAACAGCGCGAACAAGATAAGCGCATGCTGCAGGAACAATTCCAGAGAGAATTATAGGAACAACGGCGCCGATCTGACGCAACCTTGGAAGAGAAGGTGAGGCAACAAGTAATGCAACAAATGTTGCAAATGCAAAGAATGTTGCAGCAGCAAGCAAGTCAGAGCTGGCAAGCCCCTTTCCTCGCTAGATCTTCCTCTGGAAGTCAAGTGCCATACACTGGACAGCCTCCTCCACCGCCGCCCCGCCGCCACAGTACATCTCGTCGAACCCCCGTCTCTCAAACCCCACAACCTCAGCCCACCGTTGTTAAGCTATAGTATAGCCGGGGGTTTAATTATCGTATCCACAGGGAGTTGGGGTATCGAACCTAAAAGCCACTCGAACTCTCACCTACTAGGTTGTAATTTCCACAATTTTTGAGGTTTTAGAATTAAACTAAAAACACAATAAAAATCACAAATAAAAGAAAGAAAAAAGGCTCGGGGGTTGATTTTAGCCACCTAAAGGAAATCTAATCGAAGGAAAATCGAAAAGGTTAAAACTAAGCTAGGAATGGGTTTCTACTAAAACTTAATCACTCTAAGCACCCTCTTCCAAAGGTAACAATAGATTAACTTCCCAAATCTTACCCCTCATTTTCATGAAGACTAAAAACTAAGAGTATAAAGTGTAGCGAACCCTAATTAAATCAATCTCCATATCCATGAATGACAAACCTAATTATCCCACTAAAACCTCACACTAATGCTTTAAGGAAATCTAGCAACATCTCAATTAACTAAACCTCCACAAAAAATAGAGAGTAATGGTGGAAAATCCTAAACTAAGCTAATCATTCCATTCCAATCAAACCTCAAATCAAATCCCTATTAAGAGACTAATCACCCCCTAACCCAAATTAACTACTCATTAATCATTTTTATTAAAATTAATTAAACTAAGACACTAATCATCAAAAACTAGACTGACCTAATAACCTAAGGAGACCAAAGACATCAACTATTCTAATCTAGAGGCCCAAGATACTGGCCCAACTATTAATTAATCTAAGCTGACCCAATAACAATACTAATTCTAATGACTACCTAACTAATAACTAAACCTAATTAACCTAAAGAAAAGCTACACTGGCCCAAAACTAATAACCTAAAGACCGAGCAGGCCCAACTTAATTAACCTAAAGATACTAAACTAACTAAAACAAAGCAAAAGAAAAATTACTAGCACTATTACCTACTCCTACTGACCGAAACAAATGAAAGAAAGAAACAGAGAAAGAGATACGAAAGCAGAGAGGAAGAAAAGAAAAAAAACAGGGCATCAAACATCCAACACCCAAAAAAACCCAAAATCAATACAAAGTTAACTCCAAAATATTCACACCCAGAACAAAGAAAGTACCGAAGAACAATCTACAATATTCATTCAATCAAATACGAATTTGAATCTAAACTTAAACTAAGAATTGTATCTAAAACATGGATTAAAGCAGTAATTAAAACTGTAAATCTAAAATCTACCTAAGAACTAACCCTAAAATTGGATGGAAGGCTAGGGGCGTCACTTTCCCCAAAACCAACCATCCTGGCTTCAATGGACTTCTTCTTCCCTTTTATACCCCAATTCGAGCCCCTCCTTCAATCTTGACCCTTGAATCCTTCTCAATCTGGACGGCCAAGATGAATTTGATGGGTATGGAGTTGAAGATGATGGTATGCGATGGGGGTGGTGTATGTCTCTGAATTCTCTGCTGCTTGTACTTTCACCTGGAATGATGAGAGAGAAGAAGTTAGTGAGGGAATGAGAGAGAAGAAGTTGATGGTTTTCGGTGGATTTGCACAGAAAGGAAGAATAAGACAAAGGGGGAAAAGGATGAAGAGAATGAAAATGAAATGGAAAAGGGATAAAAGGGGAAATGAAATAAGTGAAGTGAAAAGGAAAGGGAGTCAGAAAGAATCAGGGAGAAGGGAGGGGGGCACGTGGAAATGGGTTAGGATTAGGGGGAATTGGGTTAATGGGGACTTAGGGAGTTCTGGGTAGTTTAGGAAAGGTGGGCTGGGGTTTGGGGTTTATGTGGGCCGAGGGAGATTGAATGGGTAGATTAGGGAAGAGAGTTGGGCTGGGTTAGATAGATTGGGATTAGGCTTTAGTTTTCTTTTCAAATTTATTATTATTGATTCATTTTCACTAATAATAATAACTAAAATAACAAAAGACATAAAATCTAATAAAAATGTAAAATCAATAAAAACATAATAATAAACCTAATTTAATTATTAAAAACAAGCAAAAAGTCATAGAATAAAGGAGTCTAAATCATGCAAAATACGCAATAATCAACCGTTCCTCCCGAGGACTCGTTATATGCTTACCCAGGTTCCAATAATTACACGTTCCAATAATTACTTAATTCATTTTGATTGTATTTCATACCTTTAATTTCCAAATTGTCATTGTATCCCAGGGGGTCAATACCTATTCCATAGCCTCGAAGAATTGACACAACGCTAGAATCAGGGTGATAATGACGACGATGAGGAGGAGAGCGAAAGTGATGATGGCGATGCCGCCGCCGTATGACGACATTAATCGATCATTTTAATTGTGTTTATATTTTACATTGTACGAACAAAATATTTAAACTCTTTCTTAATTACATTCATACTTATTAGCTAGTACATTATTTAATCCAAACATCGAAATATTTTTCATTATGTTTGCGCACATACGTACAAATTAATTAACTTAATTAATTAACATATATATATATATATATATAATAACACGTACGTACACATGAGAATAATTATAATTAACAACATAATCGAGAGTGAAACATATATATATAAATTAAATTATCTACCTAGAAAAAATTACAATATAACTAACAATAATAATAATTAATAATTAACTATACCTAAAAAAATATATACATATATACATCATAATTAGTTATAACTAAAATTAAGAATATATAATAGTAATAGTATCAATAATAATAATAGTATCAATTATAATATCAATAATAATAATAATAATAATAATAATAATAAAAACAATAATAATAATAATAATAATAATAATAATAATAATAATAATAGCGCGCGCCCAGCCAGCAGCGAAATTTAGGCGTCTGTTTTCCGGCTAAACAGACGCCCAAATTATTGAAATTGAAAATGGCGTCTGTTTGGCGGGAAAACAGACGCCATTTTGCCAGCACCTATATAAACCTTAAGCCCTCAAACTTCCCTCCGAATTTTTCCCACCCATCTCCATTTCATTTCTCTCATCTTCTCTCATCAATTCTCTCATTTCCCCTAACCTTCAAAACACCTCAAATCCATCCAAGATTGATGAATTGAAAATTTTACAATTGAAGATTGAACATTGGAGAGTGAAGATTGAAGATATAAGATTGAAGATTGAAAAATCAAGATTGAAAAATATTGAAGTCATATATTAATTGTAATTTAGGTTTTTATTTTGTTTGTATCATTTAATTTAGTAAAAAATATCATTAATAAAGTTGTATTATATTTTTTTTATTTGCTAAAATATATATTCATTATCATTTTATTGTTGTTATTTCTATAAAATGTATATATATATATATATGAAATTGTACATACATGAATATTTGCAAATATATATCATTTATTATTATATAAAATGTATTTATTTTCATTATTATTTTCATTATTAATGTCTCCACAATTCTTATTAAACAATTTAATTACAAATACAAAAATTTAATTTTTACGCTTTATTTTATAATTAGAACACTCAAAATATACTATTTATTCTAATTATTTTCATTATTGAATTCACGTTATTTTATAATTACAAATGCAAATATATATCATTTAAGTTTTTTGTTTTGTTGCTGGAACCCAAATCGGCGTCTGTTTTGGATGAAACAGACACCGTTTCTGCATAAAAAAACAGACGCCGTTTCTGCATAAAAAAACAGCGTCTGTTTTGGATGAAACAGACGTCGTTTCTGCATAAAAAACAGCATCTGTTTCATGCCAGACAGACGCCGAATTTGGTCTGACAAAACCCTCGTAGTCTGCAATAATTTTGGCGTCTGATTTAAACAGACGCTATTTACAGACGCTTTTTTAAAAAAGGCGTACTAGGTTTTGGCGTCCGTTTTAATCAGACGCCAAAACCATTTTGGCTTCTGTTTACACCCATATCAGACGCCAATTCCAGACGTTTTTGGGCACCAATTCTACTAGTGTAACGCCCGCCACCCACATCACACTAGTCACATCCACCGTCGTTGCGCCCTCTGCCCATACCGGCATACCGCCAACATCGCACCATCCTTGGCTCAACCAACCGCCTCCTAGATCTCGTGGCTTACCACCACCCCTCTCTTCGCCAATAACATCTTTGAAAACGAGGGCCCCTCCACCACCTCGAACCCCCGTCCTTCCTGTACCTCATTCCCCTTATTGAAACCCTCATTTCCTCACTCTCTCTCAATCCAACAACCACACTTCTCACCTTTAGCCCTTCCTACCATGATCATTGTTGTTCCTTAGATTCTTGTCGGCCCCGAGGACTATCTCATTTGGTGACAATTGTTTGTGGCTCACTTAGTTGCTCACAATATATATGTTGGGGTACGTTATGTTGATTCCACCACCACCACCTACGATTGGTGATCAAACTGGCCATGCTCAGCCAAATCCTTCATTTTATCAGTGGTTACGTACGGATCAACAAATACACTCCTAGCTTTTTGTAACAGTCTCTAAGGAGATCAACATTGAGATTCCAAATCTCCCACACTCTTATCTTATTTGGAAATGCCTTCATCAATTGTTCCTCGATCACTAGTAGCATTGCCAAATCAATGAACTCAGGCACAAATTATCAAACCTGGATAAACCATCTACCCAGCTAGTGGAAGAGTACTTGCGTGAAATCAAAATCATTGTCGACTCATTACTTGCTATCAATTCTCCCTTAATTGATAACGAGTTAATGCAGTACACCATTTCAGGCCTAGGTGAAAGTATGACAATTGGGTTACTGTTGCCGCATACTTTGGTGGCTCAACTACATTTGACAATTTGCTGGCAAAATTAATCTTGTATGAATAACGCATCAACCACCATCGCCAGGATCAAGAACACACTACCAACACTACCATGACCATTGTCACTACCACCAATCTGACTCATGCACAACAAGGTTCCAGTTACACCGAATCCGGGAAAAGAGATCGGGGAAATTGGCGCGACCAAGAGCATATCCATGGTGGTAAAGTTCGAGGTGCTAACAACAGGGGCAATCGTACCACTGCGAAGGCTAACATTCAGCAACAGAATCATCCCTCTTCTTCGCAGACTTTGAAACAGGGCTCACATGCTTCAGGTATATCTCCTGGAATTAGCTCCAATGCTTGCTCAACTTTTATTACCATTAGGGTTGTTCATAATCCAGTCCGGACCGAAAAACGGACTGGACTGGACTGGATCGAAAGGATCGAACATAATTTGGTCCAATCCTCAGTCCATGAAATATCAAATTTCAGTCTTCGGTCTAGTCCCTGGACCGAACTAAAAAGACCGAGGACTAGATCGATGATCGAATTACAAAAGTTGTTAGGGTTTTTCATATCACTTTTCAGACTCCTTTCTCCTCATTTCGGTGCCTCTTTGGGCTCTGTCAGTTTCAAAATCAAATATCTCTCCCTCAGTCCCTCTCTCCCCTCTTCTCTACCTCACCTCAGGCACTCACGCCGCAATCGCCAACCGACCCCCGCCTCCGTCACTCCCTCCATCGAAGTCGCCGGCGTCGAAATCCATCTTCAGTCTTCTCTGTCTCTCCGGCCTTCTGTCTGTTTCGACGCCTCTTCTCTTCAGTCTATTGTTGGCATCGAAGTCCATTTTGGTGCCTCTTCTCTGTCTCTTCTATGTTCACACAAAATTTGATAGCATAATTCAACCCCTTAATTTGGTCTATTTCATTCGGACCAGTTCTTGACCGAACTTTTTTCGATCGGTCCAGACCAGTCCCTTGTTCGGTCTTTTGTTCAGTCCAGCCCGATCTAGTTCGATCCAGTCCTGGACCGATGAATAGCCCTAGTTACCATTACTCCTAATTCATTGCATCTGCATTCTTCATTTGTCAATCATAACTTGTCCCCCCTCCCCCCTACATATATAGTTGTGTGTCAATTGTGCTTTACTCCATGTCACTCGGCTCCTCAGTGTCCTAGGATATTTTCCCATGGCCTTATTTCTTTGCCTCCAACCTAATATGCCTTAACCTCTGTTCAGACAAGTGAAGTCAATGAGGTGACTTGGTAACCTGACTCAAATGTTGTCGGCTATATGACACCATTAGAAGGTCTATTTTCCTCTAAATCTTCTTATAAGGGTGCAACTAATGTCATTGTTGGTAATGGTACTAAGTTATCCATTTGTCATGTTGGAAATTCAGCATTAAAAACCTCCGCCACCAAGCTAAAATTAAATAATCCTTTCCATGTTCTTGACCTTAAATTTAATCTATTTTCAGTTCGTCAGTTGTGTAAAGATAACAAATGTGAAGTTACATTTGATCATTTTTCTGTGTGTATCAAGGACAAAGCTACGGGGAGAACACTTTTAGAGCGGAAAACTGACAATGGCATCTACTCTATCAAACCAGCGTCATCCTTTCATGTCTTGGTGTCACTTACAGCCTCCGGTGATATCTGGCATACTAGGTTAGGACATTGTTGGTCACAAGTTATACTCTTACACGTAGGAATCTTATATTTGCAGACACAAAATTTTCAAATAAATGTGTTGTACACAAGTTAGGAAATGTTCATCGGTTACCTTTTAATTCCGTGGAACATTGTTTTAGTACACAGGCACATTTAATACACTATGATGTTTGGCAATCTCCTATTTTATTTAACTCCGGCTTTAAATATTATGTTTCCTTTGTTGACGATTGTACGCATTTTACTTGGATTAATCCTATGAAATGAAAATTTGACGTGTACTATTACTTTCTCACATTTCAAAAATTGGTTGGGAACCTTTTTGGTTTCAAGAAAATAAATTTCAAAGTGATGGTGGAAGAGAATTTGACAATTTCCCTTTGCTTCAACATTTTGTTGCTCGTGGAATTCTTTTTCGAAAATCTTGCCCCAACACTCCCGAACAAAATGGTATTGCTGAAAGGAAACACGTCACATAATTGAGATGGCATGTACTTTACTCCTTGAAGCAAATATGCCAAGTCAATTTTGGGTCAATGTCGCTCTTACATCTACCTTCATCATTAATCGACTTCCAGTCCTACCCTTCTTTTGGATAATTACTCTCATTTCGAGTGACTCTTAAAAGACCTTCAGATCACTCTCTATTTTAGGTCTTTGGGTGTGAATGTTTTCCTACCATCTAATTAACTCAATAGCATAAACTTCTTCCTCGATCACAACAGTGTTTCTTTATTGGTTATGCTCCCAATTACAAAGGTTATCGATGTCTTGACCCTTCTACGGGCGTGTCCATGCGACTCGTCATGTTGTCTTTGATGAAAATGTCTTCCCATACATGATGCTTGTCTCATCGGCACCACCACCCTCTACCACCAATCCTGCTGCCCTCCAAATTATATCCGCTGTAACCACAAAAATCCAATTTTATTTTTTTTATTTTTTTTTTGGACCACCAAAATCCGAAATGAAAGTAGAGATTATTGTTATACAATTGGTGAAAGTAGGGACTATTAGAATACAATTTTCCTTTCAGTTTCCATAAAATAAACATACAAATTATACGACTCCCCAAACCTCACATATCAAACCGCGCCATAGATAAAGGATTGAAAAGAGGGAGATGCGACCCGCGTGACTTTGGCGCTACCTGCCCCACTCCCAGATTGAAGATGCTACCCGCACCTCAAGCTATGTGACACGCGTCTTGAGTACCTCGTTAAGTCGGCTTCGACATGTGATTATTTGAGTTCTAATCTAACTATATTTTCTCCTAGCTACCCTATTAATAGGATACAGTTTTCTCCATTTTTTATCGTTTATCTCTCATTCCTAAATTTTGTCGTAATCTCTATCATCTCATTTGCTTCCGCCGTTAATTTTGCAGTTATTTTCTTTGAAATCCATCACAGAAAATTACATAAAAAGGGCATAATTAACGTAAATTGAGCTAAATGTACACATCATTTGCTCAAGTACGGGTCCTAGAGAAGGCATTCAGTACGGGTTTTAAGCTTTGGACTCCAATGAGATGGTATGGTACTGATCAACCGGTGTATGTAATTATGACCCTGTTCTCTGGACTGGTAACTCTTTTGAATCAAATCCAATTCAGTCCAATCTAATTCAATCCATCCAAATTTCATTTTATCCGATTCGAAGAACAGGGTCATAGGTTAATTTAACGTGACCGGAAAGGGAGTTAACAAGTTGAAGCTATAATAAATCCTCTAGTTGGTGCCTAAAAGCATTGGATTCTGGATAGGGTAAGGTGAAGACATAAAACTTCACAAGTTGAGATTCATTCATATGGGCGGCTAAGCCTAATGATAGATAGATGACCAAGATCGATGTCATTTTGGTGTCAGCGATCACGTAATTGTGCGATTAGGTGGCAAGTATATTTGGATTGAACAGTACAACATAGATAGGGTACTGCTGCATCACGAGGATTTTCTTCATAAATTAAACACACTTGAGATGGCAAAGATTAGACACTACATGTGAGATCAAGTAAGATGATTACAATGCATCATAATCATTCATATATTGAATTACATTAATGAATTTTATTCATCCTTTATTATTTGCAGAACTACCATATTCTTTGAATTGGTAACTCTTTCAAATTCAATCCAATTCAATCCAATTCAATCCAACTTTATACAATTACCCAAAAAAATTTTCTCTCCAAAAACACAATTCCCCAAAAAAAGTATTATAACATATCCAATCCAATCTAACCAATCCATCTAAACTTTATTTTGCCAAACTTTATGAGTATAACTTTATGAACATACTCATGAAATTAACAAGTATAAGCATGTTCATAAAATGAAAATTGTAAACTTATAAATTTATAAATATAGGGTGATATATAAATTATGAACTTAAACTACAATTTATTATATATATAATCAAAAAACAAATATTATATGTTCATATATATATATATATATATGTATATATATATAATTGTAAAAATATACCCACATGCTCATATAATTAATCTGGGGAGTACAAGATCATATATCATGCTCGGAGTATAAACCAATTTTCATATTATTTAATTTGGATTTCTTGTAAGACTTTCTCTCATTAGTTAATGAAGGAACGTGGAGCGAAAATGCATGGTTTTGGCACACTACAGCCTTTTAATTATGAGAGATTAAATTTGAAAAACGGCAAGAGGGATATTTTCTTATTACCGGAAAAAAAAAAAATACACAGTAAAAACTTATGATGGGCATTTGATTCATGCCATTTCATCTTCACATTCTGTGAGAAGTTGAGCAATAGACTCCATTGTTGGCCTTTTATTTCTGTCATCTTCAACACAAGAAAGTCCGACTTCGATCATAACAGCGGCCTCTTTCCGGTTAAATTGTCCCTCCAATCTTGGATCCACCAACTCGTCCACCCATAACGGGTCTTCTTTATTTAGAGCTTTCATTTTTACCAATCTCACAAAACTAGCCAATTCTGTTACTTCTTCTTCCGGTACACCACCAAGGATAGATAATCGAACACCTCTCACGAGCTCTAGGATCACAACTCCGTAGCTATAAACATCGACCTTTGAAGTAACGGGAAGATTGGTTGTCCACTCTGGAGCCATATAACCCTTTGTGCCTCGAATTCTAGTCAGCTCCGATAATCCTCTATCACCTCTTTGACTAAGTTTGGCTAAGCCAAAGTCCGAGATCTTAGGCTCAAAATCAACGTCTAAGAGTATGTTTTCGGGTTTTATATCACAATGTATAACCCATTCGAGACACTCGTGGTGAAGATAACCCAAGCCTTTGGCTGTGCCTAATGCAATTTTGAACCGCTCTTTCCATCCAAGAACTGGGGTCGTTATGTCACTTGTTGATGAGAACAAGTGTTTGTCTAACGATCCATTCTCGATATACTCATAGACCAAGAGCCTTTTTTTCCTCTCCGAGCAAAACCCCCACATCCTTGCTAAGTTGATATGGTTGATCCTACCAATCGTGTTCACCTCGGCCCAAAATTCTTCCTCTCCTTGGATCACACCTTCGAGTTTCTTCACCGCGACCACTCTCTCATCCTCCAACACACCCTTGTAGACCGCACCAAACCCTCCACTTCCCGAAATCTCCTTGAAGTTGTTGGTTGCCTTCTTCAACTCATTATAGCCAAAGCTTCTAAACTGGCTCGAGATAGCTCTATACCCATCCTCCATCGATTTCGACACTCCATGTTTTCTCAAAAAGAACAAACCCACAACCAAAATGATCACCTCGATCGCACCCATGCTCGAAACAAAGGAATAGAGGTACACCCATTTGAACTTTGGACCAGAGATCAAATACTTAGTGTTGAGCACCAAAACATTGTGATCTCCATTACCACAACCAAGCTTAGAGACATTCAAAACAGCTGGTTCTAATCTCATCTGCACCGATTTCGGAACCCTAAGGTATATAATCCCAGGGAAGTTGACACTCCTGTAACCATTGAAAAGGGTTCCTTTCGTAAAACAAACACGACTGTCAGTCAATCTATAGCTAAACGCAGTGCAACGACAATCCCCCAAGCACAATTGCTTACAGTTTTCAAACGAGATCACAGGTGTGTAGTCAAGATCAAACCCATAATAATCAACATGGGTCATCTTAACAAACCCAGAATCCGAGCAACTTCGTTTGAACTTCGGCTTACAACCTTTGCTCCAATCAGACGAATCGATCAGCTCGTAGTGAGGAGGACATGAACATCTTGTCTCAGGTGTATAAACACAAATCCCATTCTTCCCACAGAGACCATGCACAGAACATTGCTGTGCAGCAGCTTGCCATGTCACGACCCACGACCCAGACGACTCGTTCAAGCTGTGAACCCTCAAGTTCCCATCAGGGTCCATGGTCAACCTTCTCTTGATCCCGAACCCTACATCAGAAGCATTAAACCCCATCTGATCGCTTGCGACAAACGTGCCCTTATCGTCAAGAACCGCGATCCGGGTGCTATTATAGTTCGTTCTCCCATTATCGAAGATGGAAATATCCAAACTGGGCCAGTAAATGCTGGTAATCTCAGGACCGTCGTAGATCATTTTGAGCACATTATCACTGTCAAAAAAGAAGCTGAAGTACCCCGGCGCAAACTCCTGGGGGGAAACCCTAGAGATCAGCCTCATGTTCTTCGTAAAGGGTTGATTCGGAAGCAAAGTATCCATTGGATAATCAAAGCTTTGCCATAAAACACGCCCGTTCGAGTCCTTAAGAACAAGGTTGCCCGAATCAAGAAGCTCGGCCTTGACAGCATTACTGAATGTTGTGTTTGTTTGCCAAGCTATTGACCCGTCAAGGTCAGTCAAGACCATGGCTCCATCTTTTCGGAAAGTGAGGGTCGAGCCATGCCCGTTGACCGGGTTGGCTCGGTTAGCCATCCAAACGACGGTTCGGTCCGTCGAATGGGTGAACCAGATGGCGAACCAGTAGGCGTTGGTTCGTGCAGAAGTAGTGTAGAAGCCACAGGTGAAGGTTTGGTCATTGGAGACAAGTGCGGCATCTTTGACAGACATGGAAGAGCCTCTTGAGAGATGGCTAGAAGGTTTAGCCATGGTTGCTGCTAAAAAGAAGAAGGGAATTTTGAGGAGGACAAAGAAAAACTTTAGGGTTAGCATGGTGGTTTTTTTTTTTTTTTTTTTTGCTAGTTCAGAGTTTTGCAAGGAGGATACATTAGGGACTCTTTGCACTATTGAATTTATAATAGCACTAAATCAAGTAGTACGATTTTTCTAGTTTATTCCCTCCCTTTCATATTAATTGTCATAATTTTGACTCTCATGGACTCCAATATTATTCTTTGATTGATAATTTCTTGCATAATATGTTATTAACAATTGCAACATTATACTTTTATGATAGTATTTTTCGTTACGAATCTAATGGTGATAATTTTATATTATAACTCATTGTATATATTGAAAAATTTATAATCAAAATTTTTGAAATTTAACTATATAATTTCCAAAGATAATAGTCAATGTGGAACGGATGGAGCAGGAAGTTGGATGAGAACTAATTTTAGAAAGGACAAAAGCAAACGTGTTTGTAAAGTAATGAAGTCAAAAAGGTATCTTCGATTATTATTATAACTGGCCTGATTCAAACGCGTAACTGACCTGACAAACTGACTATGGTGCTACTGTAAAGTAATCGTCGTATCTTTGCCTAAACGATCGAGCACTTAGTTTTATTTGGATAGTCTCCGAAACTTCTTTTCTAGGTGCGTTAAGTCCTTATCAAGGGTCTCCCATACTTCAATTTTCATATTTCCACCTTTATTTAGAATAAAAATAAAAATAAATTGGGCGGTACTTTATATTTTGTGTAAAGTATTAGTTAGAATAAATTAATATTGAGGTACCCAATACTCTATAGTAGTACTACCTTTGTTCCTAATTGTATATTACAAAAATTAACTCATCAAAATCAATAAACATAATGAATGAGGCGAAAAGTTAATAAATGGTTAAAAATACCCTTAAAAAATACCCTTTGAGGCTTTGAATGAGGTAAAGAGTAGTTAGTGATAAAAATTTTATTATGATTGTTAAATTGTTAAAGTTATTTAATTTGATACATAAAAAGTGATAAAGTAGTTAGAAAATTTAACAAATAATCAAAGACGGAGTTAGTAATTATTTTGAGGGGATAATCTAGTGAAACTGTTTAGGAGTCCAACGAAACTCTATGAAAATTACCGAAATACTCCTAATTTAATCTAAACAATTTTACAAAAATTGGCCCTCCATTAACTTCTGCCTCCCAAAGATTATATAAAAATACTCAAATATAGGCATGATTATCAAGATCACATATACCGAACACGTGATTCACTATGTGATTTTGATACTTTCTTACTAATTTTTCATTAAACCGAATCAACCCTGTGATTCATTCAAATTTCATTGATTCATGCCTCATCAGACCAAATTTCACGAGTAATTGAAAGTTTTTTGGGTGGCTACACAAGAGTTTCAAGCCTGTGAAATGGTCATTTTTGTTTATAGAAACTGTGAGGACCTTCAACCACTGCCGCTGAAGACCTCCAAGAGACAACGGAGAGTTTTGTTTGAAAGAACAAATTAGGGAAGTATCCTATAAATCTCTAAAATATTTCCAGTATATTTTCAGAATAATATCTATTGATTATAATATGTATCTTTGCACAAGATCATTACAAACGGCAAGATTAAAGTTTCTAAAGAGACAAAGATAGAGGATCGACTCAAATATAGAAAGGATCAACCACGCAAGGGAAGAGAAGAAGTAGCCGTTGTGGATGAACTCCAAGGCTTATAAAAAGGCTCCAGCTTCCTTCTTGAATATTTAGTCGATTCCAAGCAAGTACGTAATTGAGTGTAGGAATTCTTGTGAGATTTCTGAGTATAGCCAATGAGTCCTTGGTGAGTTACGTAGTCAGTAAGGTACTTCTGATAAGGTGTAACCAAGGACATTGGTGAGTTATGTAGTCAAATATGTTGGTGAGGTGTTGTGTAGCAAAGCCTTGGTGAGTTATGTAGCCAGTAAGGTACTTACTGTAACCAAGGACCTTGGTGAGTTATGTAGCCAAATATGTTGGTGAGGTGTTACATAGCAAAGCCTTGAAGCACTAAGGCTTTGTGAGATTGATCCCTATTGTAATCCTTCATGTTCATCTCTGCCTCATCTGTGAGGCCCCTTCACAACCTTTATTTGCCTCATCAGAAAGGTTCCTCTACAGAAACTCCTTCTGAGTTTTCTGGTTCTATAAGCAGTCATCAAAGACCCCATTGTCCTGATTCTGTTGAGTTCTCCAACTCCCTCTATTTCTATTTTACCTCAAGCTTAACGTCCTTGTGTTTATAGGTGCAGAACTATGTAACAAATCTATTCACCCCCCTCCCCCTCTAGGATTATTTCATTGTTGTTATTAATGAACGATATTTCAGTAGTATTTAGGCCTTGTTCTTTTATGCGGCTGACTGCGGTGTCGTGCGGTGTGGTGTTGAGGAAATGTGGTGGATTATGGTGGGTTGGGAAAAGTTGTGGTGAGTTGGGGAAAGTTGTGGTGCAATATGGAAAGTTTAGCTTTTAATAAAAAGTATATTGTGGTGGGTTGTGGTGGATTGTGGTGGATTGTGGTGGGTTGTGGTGGAATATAGAAAGTTACGGTGCAGTGTGGCACCGCAGCCTGCCAGCCACATAAAAGAACGGAGCCTTAGAGGGCCTCGCCGAATTCTGTCAAGGCTGCATTGGCAAAAATCCGGGTATGGGTCAAACTTGGGTCTGTGAAAATTTGGATGAGAAATGAATGTGCGGTTCCAGTTTTTTTTTGGTCGTATCAAGTTGAACGTATAATGCGAACGAAACAAAATCCAGGTCAAAGTGGGGTTCAGAAATAGAAAAAAAGAAATATTGTGTTCGAATTTTCGGTTAATGCCAAAATTTACACGAAAAATCTATGATCAAACCCGATTTTTTCTTGGTCGGACAAATTTAGGTATTTAGGTCGACAAAATTTTGTCAAGTCTACATCAAGGTCTCACCAGATTTTGCCCACAAAATACTTACTATAAAATGTAACTTCATAATCTCTCCTAAAATAGTGATGGGCAGTCGAAACTAAAAGTATGACAAAAAGAATAAATAGGGATAAGTTCTGCCAACTCCATTTACGTGGACTTAACTTTTTATAATTAATAACCTCATAATCTCTCCTAAAATTTTAATAATCCTATAACTTTTATCCAAGAACCCTGAAGGGGGAAAAAACAACCAAAGAAATTTAGTATTGTAAAATGACATCATCACAAGTTAATTAACAACGACCAATTCTCTTGTTATGGCTTTCCCCTTGATTTTTTTTTTCTGTATTAGGATGGTTGATTTAGACATTTGTAGAGATAACCAACATATTATCACTCGTACTTATTTAATAGATACATAATCCATTAATCCACAATTTTAATACTAAATTATACTAATTTTTTATTCTTCTTAAGTTAAGGGCGACTTCTCTCATACTTATTTTTTTTTTTGTATTAAGATGGTTGTGGTTCTGCCTTCATTCGTGGGGATCTAGGAACTGTTGAGAAGCGTCTTAAGAAGAAATGGCGAAGCGAAGGAAATTGTTAATTTCAGTGTTTTATTTCAGTTGTTTTTGTCTCGCTGTTTAGCTGTGTTGCTTCTTCTTCGATAGCTGTCTTTCGCTATTTTTTTTTCTCTACGATTTTCGCTTTGTCGTTGCTATCTCTTTAGCCTCTTTTAACTTTCAATAATAAAAAAAGGGTTTTTGGATGCTAATATTCTGAATTTTCGAGGTATTGGACAATAATGTACTGAACCTTGACCTTGGACAATAATACGCTGTACTTTGGGGGGTGTCGAACAATAATGCACTTAGTATGATTTTGACAATGGCTAACTTGGTGGCAATCCTACGTAGCGGGTGGAGGAGATGAATTGGTCCAAAAATATTTGTCTTCTCGGTCTGTCACGTAAAATTATCACTAAGTTCGCCACCGTCGAAATTATCTCGTGTGCATTATTGTCCAACACCCCCCAAAGTTCAATGCATTATTATCCAAGATCAAAGTTCAGTGCATTATTGTACAATACACCAAAAGTTTAGTATATTAGCGTCCAAAATTCCTAAAAAAAATAATAAGTTAAAGGTATCTTAAGAAGGCTTGTCCCAAAGTCTATGGACCTCAAAGTGACTGTTATTTTGTTTCTTTGAATGGAAGACCTTAAGGTGACTTTGAAAGCTATCCATTGTATGTCCAGAACTAGAAGTTGACATTTTTGACAGTTGAATCACAAATAAAGATACTTCGTAGATCTCACTACACGATAAATGTCAAGTCAAGGCAATTGTTAAGTTGTCTTTAAATATAGTGCCCTAGAGGTCCCCTAGGATGGAAACGTGTGGAGGCTCCAACGACTAAGACTCTGATGGCTATGCGTTGTTCCTTTCGTTTCATATTAATTAATGTTTTTGAAAATTATATATTTAAATTTTAAAAATTTTTGATTATAAATTTTTTAATATATATTATAAGGTATTATATAAAATTATCATGATTAGATTCATAATAAAAACTAATGTTATAAAAATGTAATATTATAATTGTTCATAACATATTATGCATATTATTATCAATAAAATAGTGATATTGGGATCATTACCGCCAAAATTACGATGGAATGAAGGGAGTACTCTCAACTAGTCAATATGTTTATCTAGGTCATGGGCAGACCTAGTGCATCGGTACCGTTAAACCAAAAAAAAAAATTTAGTATAATTTGGAATAAAAATTATAGATTTTATGTTTATTATATAAAATAACAGTGTATTAGTCACCCCTAATCAGAAGATTAAGATCCTTCTAGATTGTGTTGGAAATTGTGTGGAATTTGGTTCAGCCGTCTTCGTAGACTCAACATATTGTTATTGAACTTCTTTAAATTATAAATATTAATTTGCCACTTACATTTTTTAAAATAGTACCCTATAGATCATCACGAAGGGAAAAAAAATCCCCACCCGACACACACATATATGAGTAAGGCCCCGTTTATACCGTAGCTTGTGGTGCAGTATCACATTGTACCACAATTTTTTAGTTTCTATCACACTTCACCATACTTCACTACACCACACCACACCACAATCATTAATTATCAATATATTTATTTACTTTTCTTTCTTCTCACTTTTCACATTCTTTCTCCTCATTTACCCCACTTAACATAACTTTCACCATAACTCACCATAGTTCACCACACTTTTTCAAATTCCACCGCAACCAACCGTATAAAAGAAGGGGGCCTGAATAAACGAAGCTACTCATTTAAGATGAATTTGAATTTAAGAAGTTGAGCTTTATCTGAAAATAATCAAAATTTAGGGAGACACAAAAATTAACAGTTGGGTGAAAATACACGATATAACATGTAGAATGGACTTCTTATATAGTCTAGTCGTACAAATGACAACTAGTATTGGGCCACAAAGGCCACTTGGCAAGAACTCATAATAATTTACTAGGAGGTGGTCTCATATTTTCCTTTCGGTGGAGGGCTTTTTGTATTGGGCCACAAAGGCCACTTGGCAAGAACTCACAAGGGCTTCCTGGATTTACTTGGGACTCTAAGTGTATGACCGCTTAAATGGGCCGGTAACTTTTTCACTTGAATGAATAATAACGATGTGGTATGAGGATGTTAGCCCAAATTCTAAATCACTAGGACCTTGTCAATAAACTTCTATATTAGGCCCAAGATGACTATCCTTGGGCGATAACAATGGGCTTAGGTTCCATTTCAATTCAATGGTGTTAAAAAATGTAGATTACCAAAAAAAAAAAAAAAAAACTTCCATATATTTAAGATTTTGATTTTTGAGCTTTTGACAGGGATGACAACGGGATTGAGGCGAATCAGAGGTAGGTACCTCCACCTTCGCACCAATTAATAATCAAAGATGGAGATCCACTTCCAAATCCAATTTATAATCGAAATTGGAGGTCCTCGGATTATAATTGAATGTCCAATTAAAATTTGTACTATTTATTTTTTATTTTTCTATTTTTTGACCACATTTTTGTTGCAATTTAAGTATGTCATAAATCATAATCATTACTCGTAAAAAAATGAAACAACAACAACAAACTAAAATAATTCTTTACGTAAGAAAAAAATATATAGCACAACAAAAATATAACATGTGGAAAAAAAGTCTTTTGACCATCAAAATACTAGCAATACTTCCTTCCTTAAAGAAAAGACTATGCTTCAAATTCTCTCATCAATTCTCAAATTCGGTCATACAATTAATTCAATCAACCAACATCAAACCAGTAACAACTACTGGCCATACAAGGCCATAGTCCAATTGAAATGTTTCTATTTGGTAATTTATTTTAAAAAATTATTTGTTATGTAAATTGCTATCTACTCTAATAATACTCAGACATTTGAGGTGCATTTTAATTTGTTTTCTATTTTAAAATTAATGAGTCCAATTCTAAGAAGGCAAGTGAGAATAAGGATGAACCAACACTTTCTTCTCAAAAGAAATTGTGCAATCTATCAAACTATAAAATATTATAAAAATCCTGATTATCTATGGAGTTCCATCTTCCACTCTTCCAGTCACTAGCAAGGTATATCCAAGCTTTTGAAAGCTAGTTTCAGGCATCAATTATTTCTCAAAGCCTTCTCTGGCTATCTTCTTTTATACGGCAGGCTACGGTATAGCCCAGTGCAGTGTAGTGGGATTGTGCGGGTGTGGTGGGATTGTGGTGGGTTATTGATAAGTTATGGTGGGTTTTGTTTTTATAATACATATTGTATTGGTAAACGCAAAAAAGTTGATTGTGATGCGCTGTGTTAAATTGTGGTAGATTGGTATGTCGTGATGGGTTCTAGCAAAGTACAGTATATTGTGACACCACAGTCAGCCAGCCGTATAAAAGAATATGGCCTCAATATTATGAAATGTCAAAACTCTAATATAAATAGTTCAATCACAGACAAGTTGTTTTATATATTGACATAAAAATATATTCACAAATGCTTCAGTATCATGCATCTAAAATATATTCATGATCAGTAGACACCTACCCAACAAAAAATATTAGTGAGATCATCTTGTTGACAATTGATCAACAAGTTGAAAGATTATTTGTCTTAATCATTTAAAAACTCATACTTATAGATATATTTTTTATTTTTCTCTTCCTCTTTTCTCCCTTTCTTTATTTAATCTTTCGCGGGTATCTTGATCTTTTCAAAGAATATCCAATTCCAGTGAATTACTAGGAATTTCTATGTTGGCCTATGTCTAATGGGTCACATATATTATTAGATTTATCAATTTTTTCGTCAATTTTTCTTAGGGCTTCAATTTCATCAATATATGACATGTGTACGGTGTACTTCATAGCCTTCGATCGATCAACCATATATATATATATATATATATATAGCCTTTATCTTGTTTTGTTTTGTTTTCTAGTGTAATTCAGAGTTTCATTAGCTACCCATATATTTAGAGTTTTATCTAAATAAGGTGCATGGATTAGTTAGATATAAAGGTCTTATTACAAAGAGAGATCATTTTGCTAGATCCTAACCATGACAATGAAAGATCAATTAATATATACATACATACCTACAAAATGTTAAGAATTTATTTTTCACCGTTCTTTTGTACATTAACATACCCAAAAGCAACGCAAAATCAATAAAACTTAACGCATGACAAACGCAAGATAATGCAACTTATCACAATCTACTATTCACCTCTACTCACCTTTTTATTATTTCCTACCGCAACCCAAACGCAACTTATCGAAACGCAAATGCAACGCAACGCACAAAAGAACAGGCCATAACAATTAACACATACATACATGCATACAATTTGTTAAGAATTTATTTTTCAAAGCAAAATACCTTTATAGATCTCATTTGCGCGCATCTTCTTTATGGAATATCATCTAACTAACAATTTTTAAACTTTAAGTTAATCGTAACCTACTTTTAATAAGAAATTAATATTTAGGTATAAAACCGTTGTATTAGACCTCAGGCCCTATTTTGCACTGTGATTTTTAGATATATTGATATTGGATACATTTTTTTATTTTTTAGTAAACAAAATTAATTTGTGCATCACCATAAACATCAAACCATCTTAATCAAAAAGAAAACATCAAACCATCAATCGAGGAACCCTTGGCCAAATCAAAGTACAACTGTATGTATCTATTATACAACCTTATCCACATCATGATCTGACACTAACAAAAACTAACTAGAATCTCAATCAATGATTGATTATTATCGCTTAACAAAAAGAGAGCTCTCCAACGAGAAAATATAATGATATCAAGTTATCAACTAGACTATTTTTCTCATTTTTGTTTTCCTTTTGAAAAGGGAGTTTAAGAAGGCGTTTGATATCTCTAATTATCATGTCAATTTGTCAAGGGGGTTTGAATGTCGCCTTTGATAGCTTGGATAAGGATCAAGTTATCTCCTTCAATGAGTACTTTTGGGAATCCTACTTGAGTAGCTTCTTGAAGGCCAGTCCGGAGAGCTAGAGCTTCCGTCATTAGGATAGATCGGGAATTAACTCAGCCCGCTAGCTTGAGCTATACAAACTTGTCCAAAATGGTCTCAGATGACAAAGTCCACCGCTGAACCCTGGTTGTTGAGGGAGACATTAAAATTAAGTTTAACCCATCCCAGACCAGGAAAGCTCCATCTAATTGGCATGTAGCAAGCAAACTTCTTAATTGACGTGGTGTTGGAAGGGGGTGCTAGCATATCTTGAACGACAAATCTTCTTCTAGCGCGTCGTTCTACATAACTTCTCTTTGCACGAATGATGACTCTTGTTGTATTGAAGATTGAATTGTTGAAGGTCCAATCGTTTCGCTCCTTCCAGATACTTTATATAAGAATCATAAGATGGGTGGTTCTTAGAAATTCGTTTTGGGGAAGTGAATTTCTAAGGGTTGTTAGGATTCAGGTCAGTGTTAATACGTAGTTTAAACAAAATAAGCGAATGACTGGGAAGGGGATGGAACACAAAAAACTCAAATTCGAGTAAAAGGCCACAAAAAGATACACGATCGAAGAATATAATATGTTTCATAAATTTTCTCTTTTTTTTTTTGATTCAGTATGGATAAAAGATCTTCCTATGTTATACTATTCAATTCACATCGGCGAATTGATATTATAGCTCAGATATTGTTATTCATGATATTAACCCGATTCAATAACATCAATATGTAATTCATCCCATTGAATTTACATGCGAAAAAAATGGATCATCTCTGTGGGATTAAATCCCGAGTTATTGCGAAGTAAAAAAATGATGACCGTAAGATATTGTTATTCATGATATTATCCAATTCATAACATCAATATGTAATTCATCGCATTGAATTTACAGGCGAAAAATGGATCATCTCTTTACTTTTCCGATGTGGAACATTTTTTTACTCATGGGTGAATCCCAACAAATAACTGTAAGACACACAAAAGATCGAGGTGGCAAAAAATCAATCTAGGTCAAAGCAATATGGAAATGGTTGACATAACAAGTCAGCACCTCCGTCCCAACAACGCGGCTCGTGTCCCCTGGACACGACTCGTGTTGGTCGTCTGCCAGCTTTTCTGCTCTTTAATTGGCAACACAACTTGTTTCACCTCCAGATATATCTGTGTTGTCCTCATTATAAGCTTAATTAACTCAATTGAGCTCTACGCCTATCCAATGTATACATAATTCATATTTGCATTTGGTTTATTATACATCTATAGTTTCAAAGGGAAAAAAAAAATTCAAATTTTGAAAACAAGTACACATAATTAATTGCTTTACATATCTTGATTGATTTTGGATCAAATCAAATGAAGAGTGCATTGAAACTTGCATGCATTTGCATGGACCTCAATATTGAGAACATAGTGAATACTACCTCCATCCCTAAACAATTGTCTATTTAACTAAACTTTGACCATTGATTATTCACAAATTGCAATGAGTTACTATATGAAATTATTATCATTAAAAAGATATAGTGTTAAAAATTACAATAATATTAATTTTATATTGTAACTTATTGTAATTTATGAGTAATCAACGATTAAAATTTAGTCAAATAGACAATTATTTAAAGACGGAGGTAGCAGCGATCAGTGATTAGTGATGGTGGTGAGGGGTGACATATGATATGATATGATATGATGTGCAAATAAAAATGCAACCTCGAGTGATGGGAGGGACTGTGAGAGTTGGGCCATTTGTCCCCCCTTAAGTCTATTAACTCCTTTTCTTTTCCTTTGCCTACGATTATTAATTGGTCTAATAAGAGAGTCTTTATATGATTCCGCAGACACAAAGTAGGCATCAAAGTTTTATGCCAATTCCTATGACACTCTTATCAAACTGCCTTTAATTCAGCCACCCTAAAGCAAACCTACATGCATTCCTGTGTAATACAAGTGTATAATTATGTGCATACTCTGATTCAGCAAAAGCTATAAAGATATATATATATATATAAAGCCAAATTAAAGCAATAAAGATATGATATGCATGATCATATATTCTTCATTGTTCATACATGCATGTATGCTAGCTCACTTGCCCTACATAGTTCCAATTCTCATGATTCTCCTCCCAAATCCTCCACCTTTGTTGCTATTCCATCTGTTCACTTGTATGACCTAGGTTTATTCTCACAATATTAGTATCTCCGTGTCTATAATCGACCCAAGTAAAGCCCTGTTCTTTTATACGGTTGGTTGCGGTGCGATGTAGTGGAAATTTGAAAAATGTGGTGGGTTGGGGAAGCTGCAGTGAAATGTGGAAGGTTGTGGTGGATTGTAGAATGTTGTGGTGTAAATGATTATAAATGGGTTAATATATATTATAAAGTATATCTTTTAATAAAATAAATAAATTGAAATTGAAATGGTAGAATTATAGTGGGTTGTGGTGAAATATGAAAAATTGTGGTGCGTTATGGAACTGCATCCAACCACGCGCATGAAACATGGAGGCCTAATATTATTTACATGTGAGTCTTTTACAAAATTGATCTGCATAAACGGGGATATCACTTTTATTAATCAATGTTGGTTTATTTTCAATTTTTCATACAATTATATTTACCAAACTTGACAATATAGCAATATTATATTATAATTATCAAACTTTAAAAAGCAGATATATTTTTAATAATCCTCATATTGAATACATATATACATGAAATTACTTTATTAACCTAAGCCAGAATCTAATTAATTAATAGAAACAGCTAAAATATATGTTACTGTTATTCTTTGTAAAAAATAATAATATCTGTCTTAGCACTGGCAAAATTTCGTCCGACTCGATTTACCCGAATTGTCCGACCGGGAAAAACCGGGTTTGGACATAGATTTTTCGTCCGAATTTTGATATTGACCGAATTGACCGAATATTCGGACATAAAATTTCTCTTTTTTCTATTGTCCGCACCCGATTTTTGCTTCGTCCGAATTGTCCGACCCGGTTCGACTCGAAACAAAACCGGGTCCGGACATGAATTTCTCATCCGAATTTTGACATTGTCCAAATTTGTTCGACCCGAATTTACCCGGACCCGAATTTTTGCCAGCTCTAATCTGTCTCGTTCATTTTCCACAAGAGTGAGCGAGTGAGTAGCCCCTGGCCCTGGTACATCTTGACTAAAACCCACCTAAAATGAGAATCTTATCAATCTTAACCTAATTTTCGGGTTTAAAAAGTGGAATTTAGTCAATTTTACATAGGCTGTAAATTTTCTTTTTTTAAGAAAAGGTGTGCACTGCATGGGGACCTTTTTTACCTAGGGAACTAAACAGATTTTGTCACGACTTTTCTAGTCAGAGTCACAAGATGAATTTTGTCAAAAGTTGGTTTTACTGGATTTGCACTGTGTTTTGATGTGTCATTTTCTTACTAGCAGTAATTTATCTTCCTTTTCCCGCCCTTCCTAATTCCTATCCTAGCTAGGAATTGAACACAATCTTTTTGCATCCTTTTTATTGAAATAAAAAGTATTCATCAGCTAATAAAAATATAATTTTGTATTAACATTTCCCCCCAATCCATTCGAATTCACAATAACTATAACGGTGGTTAATAGATAGTTATTGACATTGTTGATATATATATATACAAATTACCACAAAGGTTGAGTTGTAGGATTAGTCCGTTGTGATCATCTTGATCGATTTCAGAAAGCAGTTGTTATAGTGGTTAATTCACAGTCAGTTCTGTTGATGGAAGTCTTAACTCCTCGTTTTAGGCTCAATTTTTTGGATGAGTTATTTTCAAGTTATGATAATTAGGTTATGATAAGTTATGATGTATTTTTGGAGAATTGTGTTAAGTTGGGATAAGTTAGGAGAGTTAGAACCAATATTCTTGGTTCTCCAACAAGTTATCCGGAAAGGTTTCTCAAGAATTTATATAGAATGAGATATTTTTATTATCACCCAAGCTATCCAAAGGGTCGTTGAAACCCCCTAGCAAACTAATATAATTATTAGAAATGTCAAAAACCTCATCACATAGTTAGAAGATTTTACTATTTGACACAATTATGGAGAAACAAACTCAACAACAAATTGGATAACTGATCTTAACCATTCTTTAGGCACTGCTCTTGTTTGGATATATAGCCATTTATTAGTGTTTTCTTAATTATTTGTGCATATAAATGGCTTGTACTATAGCTTTAATATGTTGCAAAATTTGTCTTTTTGTGTACCTGAATATATATAAGAGTTAGTTGATCATAGGCAAAATTGAGGCACTAGTTTTCAGACAATGCATAATGTTAAAAATAATCTTTTTGGGACTGGCTAGCTTGACAACGGGGAGCATGCACCAAGAATTTTTGAGCACAAAGAGGCCTAGAAATCTGTTTGTGATGGCCACTAATAACAAAAAAAAAAAAATCTAATTGAATTTTTTAAAAAAGAAAAGGAAACTAGAAGTTATGATGGTGGGATTGAAGACAAACTTTTCCAAATCTACCAAATTAAATTTACATTGAGACAAGAAAATCATGATCACATCAAAAATCAACACTACTTATATTATGGAGATAAATTTTATTGAATTGAGTAATATAACTATTACTAGATACTTAATAAATTGAGAAATACGTAAATGATTGAAAGTTGGGGCTTATCATAACGAATATAGTTAATGACAACCCTTCTTACTAGAGTAGAAAAAGATGGTTAAAACTTATCTCTATCCATGGAAGAGGAGGAGATGGACAAAATTTACTAGTAATATATTAGCTCCTTCCGTCCAAAAATAAGTGCCTCTATCCTTCTCTAATAATAGTATTTTTCATTACGAATATAATGATACAGATTTTATATAATAAATCATTGTATATATTAAGAAATTAACGGTCAAAGTGTTTGATGGTGACAAATAAAAGAAACTGGAGAACTGGAAGAGTATTAAACAACCCTTATCATGCTTATTAGTTATTAAAAAATAAAAAGACCAATTCCATGAAATAATCAGCTTGTATATTTTGCAAATATCATAATCATCCTTCCAAAATGATATCAAATAAGTTATCCTATATATTTTGAGGTTGAATGGTAGATGAGCTCAATGATAACAACATCCAACAAATCCCAGCTATGATGTGAAAATAATTACAAGAAAAGTATATGAACAAAAAAATACATACATAAATCACAAAGTACAACTACTGTTTTCCTCACAATATTGATTAGTTTATATTTATTTATCAACCATTGGACTATTCTTTATGAACATCCTATCAATCTTCACAGGTTCTAAGGATAATTTCGAATATTATAGTCATGATGAATGCTAATTCTTTACACTTATCCAATTACCCTCATTTTATCTTTTAACAAGAGGAATAAGGTCATGTTCTTTTCTGCGGTTGGCAAACTGCAGTGCTACAATCTATCGCAATTTGCCACAACCCACCACATTTTACCACAAATCATTACTTTTCTCTCTCCTCACTTTTCTCCTCTACTTTTTACATTTTCTTTCCTCACCTACCCCACATACCAATAACCTACCACAATTCCACTACACCCTACCACAATTCCACCACACCTCACTACACCATTCCACAAAATACCGCATAAAAGAACAGGGCCTAAGTCACATATATTCTTTAAAAGAAAAGCTTTAAATTTATTTGGAAACATTTCTCTATTGGATACTAACATTAGAGGTAGCGCTAACAAAAATTCGGGTCCGGATAATTTGGGTCGGATGAATGTGGACATTGACAAATTTCAGACGAGAAATTATTTATGTCCGGACCCAGTTTCATTTCGGGTCGGACCAGGTCTGACAATTCAGACAAAGCTAAATTTGGGTTGAAATCGAGTTTTAGACAATATAAAAGAGAAGTTTTATGTTCGAATATTCAGTCAATTAAGTCAGTATCAAAATTCGGATAAAAATCTATGTCCAAACCCGATTTTTACCAGGTCATACAAAATTTTGCCAACTCTAAATTCATATGGATGCCAAAATTTCGGCCACCTTTGATGACAATAATCATCTTTTATTAAAAAAAAAAAGATGAAATGTTAATATATACATGCATATCTTCTGATCCACCATTAACTGATTTTTATTGTTGTTGTAAGTTGTAACCACCAAGGTTAATATTAGATGGGTAGATTTAATTTTCCTCTCCAATCGAATAGTTAAATCCAGCTAAACTAGAAGTGGTAGGTAAACAATTGTTAATCACTTAAGAGTATTTTTTGGAATATATGTTACACTTCCTATTATATTACCTGAAACTAACTACTTGTACAAGGTATATTCTAAGTCATTATTAGAGGACAACAAAAAAGAGGTTCTTGACCATATAAAGTCATTATTAGACTCCTCTTTTGTAACTTGCTTTACCCAAACAATCTTTCATGGCAGAATCTCTATTATTTTGACACTCTTATACCTACAACCAACATTGTTCTCCAACCAACCAAAGAAAAAAATAAAGTATATGTATGATAGATAAAGGTATATATGGGCACCCTCAATAATTTCTCTACCATATAAAGTATTATATTCTTTTTTTTATTATTATTATTGGAAAATCCAAAGTTTATTGTTCTAGAAAATTTATTTTACCTTTGGATATAGAAAGGTTATTCCTTGAAGTATTTTTCTCTTTAAAGCTTACAGTAGAGTGTTACCCAAAAAATGAAATTTCAAATTGATGGCATGAAAAGGAGCTAGTACCCTCAATTATGAATTTACCCATAATAATTGGTTAAGTGCAAGGAGGAAGTTGGGTTCATTGAATGCTTATAATGAAAACCACAAAAAGTTGATCCTAAAGCATCATTTATTGAAGCCCTAAAATAACCATATGAAATCCATGAATTTCCATCACAACCAAAAAAAAAAAATCCTAAACCCCAAAAATAATTATTTGTGCTAAATTAGAGGGACTAGTAATTATGAAATAGGGCACAAAATTATTACCACACCCATATTTGCCATGATTAATTGCATTAATTAAGGTGTCTTCTTTTCTGCGGTTGGCAAACTACCATACCATAGCATACGCACTTTACTACAAATCATAACTTTTCTCTCCTCACTTTTCTCCTCTACTTTTTACATTCTCTCTCCTCGCCTACCCTACATACCAATAACCTACGGTACTTACCACAATTCCACCGCACCGCAAAAAAGAATTGGCCTAAACTACTACTGCCTCCGTCTCATAATGTTTGTGATTTCATTAAATTTTGATAATTGATTATTCATAAATTACAATGACTTAACTAGTTGAGAATAATCATAAATTACTCATAAATTATCGTTATGAGAAAGATACTTTAAAAAAAATTATAATTACAATAATTTCATATCGTAATTCACGTTAAGTTAATCAATGGTCAAAATTGAGGCAAAGTACAAATACTTTAGGAGTGAGGTAGCACTCATTAAAACTCAATTACCTAAATTACAAAGGGGGGGAAAAGGCAACAGAAAATGATATAATTTCCCAACATTTGAAGAGACACTATTGAACATGGATGAAAGATTCAATCTTGCATGCAATTCCAAAACAGAGCAACATCTAATCTAGGGAGAAAAAAGGCCATTTCATTCAAACTCCAGGAGTTTATAATGAGATTATGTAGTATTTACAATGGGACCATACCACTAGACATTCAGTAATGGTAGTAATTCATCCCTTTCTTCATGGAAATTCAAAAACAACTAATTTATCTCATATAGAACTTTCAAAACTGCCCATTTCTTTCTTTTTCTTTTCAAATGGTACAGAGAAAAAGAGGAGGGATCATCATCATCATCAGAAGATGAAAAAAAAAAAGAACAGACAGATGATTATGATACAGAATACTGCAACTTTTTCAGAAAGTCTCAAAATTCAAAAGAAACAGGGCAAATTAAGCATCATAATTTCCAACCCACCTCTTCTTGTTCTTGATCATCAACCCCAAACAGAACCCCAGATTCTCTCCCCAATCAAATTCACAAGCTTCCTCACAGACCCCTGTTTCTCCCCTGTTTCATCCTCTCCGAGTTGCCCACCCGTTTCCTCCGCCGATTCAACCCGACCCAACTCGTCCCCGACCCGGCCCGGATCGTCCGACCCGTTTTCATTCAAATCCAGACTCTTCTTCTTGTTATTGTTCTTTCTTTTGTCCCTCTTGTTGTGCCCCTGTTTCTTCTTGCCGCTAGAAAGAATCAGGCCGTCCTCAAAAGCATCGATAATCTCGTGAATGAGCTGCCGATTGGGGGACGAATTCCAGCGAGCCCAGTAGCTGGTGTAGCAGGTGAAGCAGTAGCAGGTGAAACACGCCGGGTGGTGGTGGTTGTTGCCGCCGGCGGCGGCGGATTTCTTGGGGTGCTGGCGGGGTTTCGAGGGGTCGAAGTCGAGAGGGGCGGCGGCGGAGGCGGAGGAGCAGGAGAGGAGGTAGGCGAGCACCTCCCTGTCCTCGGCGGAGAGGGCGGCGGCGAGGGTCAGCACGGCGGCGGGGAGGAAAGACAGACTGAACTGATGATCGGAGATGGACGACGGTGGGGGTGGTGGGGATGATGGGGAAGGGTGGACTGTGCCTTTGCGGTAGAGTTTCTTCATGGTGGAGTTTTAGAGAGAGAAGGGGGTTAGAGAGAGAAAGAGGAAGAAGAAGTCTTATCTACCAGCTGAAGCTGGGTTGATATAGGGAGAAAAGAAACTATGACAACAGCAACAATAGGGTTAAGGAATGGTTGCTCAGTCTCTGTTTCTCTATTCCTTTTTTTTTTAATAAAAAAAAAGAAATATGTTTTTCTTATTATTTGGAGGTGGCACACTACTCACTAGGATAGGCATTGATTTTAGTTTAATTTTTTGGCAAATGTATTGTTTTTTAATGGTAGAATTGGTGTTTAATTTGGAAGAAATGTCACTATGGGGAGGTTCCATTTACTTCCATCAAAGGGTCAACAATGATTTTATGTCATACCTTGCATATTAATGTTTTTTGAGATTATCTTTTTGTGGGTTGAGTTTTAAGTTCTTGTGTTGCTTTGGTGTAAGTTAGCATTCTATATTAATACATATATATATGTACAAGTTGGCAGTCAAGATGCTCGCCAACGGATTGAAAATGCTCATCAATCAGATCATTTCTAAGGTCTGGAGTGACGTCTTTACTTTATGTAGATTGGTTGCTGATGATTTTTTGGTTGCTTATGTAATGTTTCATTGTCTAGCAGTTACGTGCAAAATGGTCCTACGGCTATGAAGTTGACCATGATGAAAGACTATCTCAAGAGCAGTTCAGGTCAAGTTAGGCTTCAGATCTGTCTAAGTTAACATTGTGAAGAATTGTGTTGGGTGGCTTTTTCTTTTGTGATTAATGTGGATGTTAGAGATCTCGTGAGACCCTCTTGGGGTTTGAAACAAAGGATCTGACATCCACGTATATATCTCTTTCTTTTTGTAGTTCCTAGTTTCGTTGGGCTTTTGAAAAGTGTCGAGCTAGCCAGGAAAACTCACGTCCATAGATCTTGCAAAGATGCTCCTTACGTCTCACATCTCTTATTCATTGACGACTTGCTCTTTGTTTGTAAGTCTGATGTGAATGAAGCTGGAGTATTTAAGGAGATCTTGAATTATGGGGTTGCCTTGAGGCAAAAAGTTAACCAACCAAATCCATTGCTACTTTTGCAAAGGGGATAACTCATGAAAACAAAAATGAGGCGTCATCCACTTAATATCAAGGAAATACTAGCATATGACAAGTATCTTAGTTTACCTTCATACATGGGTAAATCAAAGCTCTAATGTTCATTAAAGATAGAGTATGAAAATGTTTATCAGAATGGGTAGACTAAACTGACATCTTGGATGGTAGGAAGGTGCTTATAAAAGTGGTGGCTCAAACAATCTCAATCTATCCTATGAGTGTGTTTAAAGTACCCAAGAGTCTTTACCAATCCATACAAACTTGTACAAAACTTTTTTTATGAAGCCGCAACCAGGAGAAGAGGAAGATCCACTAACGTGGGGAAGAATGAACCGTGTGATATGAAGATAGAGGAAGGGTTGTGCTTTAGAGGTCTTGAGGCATTTAGTGATGCCCTCTTTACGAAACAAGTGTGAAGGTTGGCCCATAATGAAACCTCGCTAGTCTCGAGAGTGTTAAAGGCCTGGTACTTCCCCAACAATGACATCCTCTCTACCATCTTAGGAGTGAGACCTAGCTATACATGGCATAGTGTATGGGGTGCTAGGGAGCTGATCTTGAAGGGTTTAAGGTGGATAGTGGGTAATGATGACAAAATTAAGGTTTGGGAAAGGCCATAAGGCTTTTAGCTCATCAACCTAGCTAAGGTCTATGGGATGCCCGGATGTCATGGTTGCATATCTAATTGATGGGGAGAGAAGGGATTCAAAAGAGGACGTAGTGTAGACTTGGTTTGTAGAGTGTAATGTGGAGAATATCCTCCAAATGCCTTTATGTTGTGAATGGCTAGATGATCTCCTAATTTGGCACTTTGCCTCTGATGTAATTAGTCTACACTATTAACTCAAGATACCAACTTGCTAGAGCCTTGTAAAAAATTCCTAGGCCTTCATCTACTTTGAACAGGAGTAGGAATTGAAGTAATGGAGGAGACTTTGGTCGCTTAAAAATCATCCTAGAATGCGGATAATTTGCGGAAGATGTGCATCAATGCCTCAACCACTAAGGTAAATCTTGCAAGGAGAATGAATTTGGATTCCATAGTGTGTGATCTGCAATGGAAGTTACGAAAAATGATTTGCATGCTATTTTCAAATGCTCACTAACTAAGGAAATTTGGGGAGGTGGTTTGTTTGAGAAGGTGTTCTAGGCTGTTAAAGATCCCTCTATCCTTGATTGCCTTAATAGAGTTGGGGGAGGGGGGGGGGGGACTAGATGAAGATAGGTTGGGAGAATTCGTGGGGGTTATGTGAGAATATTGGAATCAAAGAAACGCTACTATTCACGAATTCATCATTGCAAAGATGCTACTCATAAAGTCATAACGTTCGTGCATATGTCCAAAGAAGTAAGAGTGAGAGAGGGGCATGCTCAGGTAGATGAAATGACTATTGAAACTTGGAAACCAACACAAGTCCATAGCAAGGCGTTTGTAAACTGAATTTTGATAGCAGAAATGCTAGGGGTATGTGTGGAGTGATCTCAATCAAAAACTTAATTAGTTGATAGTTGAAGGTCCAATAATAGTTGTTATATTCTAATACGCCCCTCACGTGAATGCCCTTGAGGCTTAAAGCGTGGATGCTGCAAAGATTCCCTTCACCTTAAGCAAATGAATATGTGGGTGCTGAGATTCGAATGTGAGATCTTTTGTTCATTAGTCTAGCTCCAATACCATGTGGAACCATCCAATCAAAAGCTTAAGACTATGGTTGAAGGTCCAACAATAACTTTTAATTTATACTCTAACAACATGGTTTTGTCATCTAGAATCCGCTCGAGATGAGGAATTGACTAGTATCATGCAAGGCGCTAGCTCAGTCCCCTCCCCCCCTCCCGGCGGGGGAGGGGGGGATTGAAGAAGTTGTTCACGTGCATTTGGACTCACTGAAGTAAAGAACCTCAGGTATACAAGGCTTGTTGAAGGAGACTCAAAGACTCCCATAACAAGATTGCACTAAGGAAATGAGCAAAAAGACTTTTGCTCTTTTATCATTCGACTAATCTTAGATGTTGCTAGCTTTTTTTAAAAATAATTTTGTAAGCTTTAATTTTGTTAGAAGGGGTTGTAATGAGCCGGCTCATACCATTGCTCAACACTAGATTTCATTGTTGATAAAAGGATATGGATGGGGATAGGAGATCCTGGTTTCAGTCTACAATCTGACTATGAAAGACATGTGTAATTTATTTGAAAGTGACTTAATATATAACCTTGTTTGCTTTGGCTGTAAAAAAATTACATACATATATATATGTGTATGCACGCACACTCACATGTATGTATATCTAATAAATTAAAGAATATCTAATTTCTTATGTTTTATTCATTTCTCTTATTTTCATAACTTTGAAGGATCACATGTGAAATAAATTGTTTAATACGATGATAAGACTGTGAGCATACTTAAGTATTGTGATACTAAGCACACAATTGCTTTGTTAGTCTGAATCCATGTGCCTGAGTTGAATCTCAAATTCTTGAAATTTTGGTAGAATTATATCTTTTCACAATTATCATAATCCTTGCATATCATATCATATCATTCCACACTTTATCACAATATTCATAACTTTCTCTTTTCTTATTTTTCTCTGTCTTTACTTTTCTCCTCTATTTTTCACATTTTCTCTTCTCACCTACCATATCAATAATTCTTACTACAAATTTTACTGCATTTTACCATATCATACCACATTTTCCAGAGGCTAGAGTCTGAAAATGTAAATATAAAGCAATAACTATACAAAGAATTTGCATTTAACAAGCAATCAACTACTCTACTTTACCGTTTATTGAAAAATGAAAACATTTCAGTACAACTTCTTAGGGCTATTACATTCATTGCAATTTTTTGAGTCAAATGAGATTATGTTCAAACATCAAACCTAGATAGCAATTAAAGCCACAGATGATACAACCAAACTTATTTGTTAAAATGTATAAACAAAACTCCTTATGTGCTAAATTTTGAATGAACTCTCTTAATATTGATTTTTTAGCAAAAAAGTAAAACAATTATTTTGCTAAAAATTCCAAAAAGTTATTTAGCTGCTTTTGAGGGGAGAAAATTGGATCCTTTCCTAATGCGTTCATATTTATACACTAATTGTGAACAATTGGATCCTTTCCTAATTAATTCTTTTATGCGATGTGTTGCGGTATAGTGTTGTCAAATTGTGGCGGGTATAGTGGAATTGTGGTGGTTATTGGTAAGTTGTGGTAATAGATATATATATATATATATATATATATATATATATATATTGTATTGGTAATTATGAAAAAGTAATTGGAAAAAATGAATGGAAATATTGTATTATTTTTGGATGATTAAAAAAATATTGTATTGGTAATTGTGAAAAAAATAATTTATGGTGGATTGTGGTGAATTTTGGTGGAATTGTATGTTATGGTGAGTTGTGGCAAAGTGTAGTAGACTGTGGCACCGCAAATTGTCAGTCGTATAAAAGAGCATGGCCTAAACCAAACTAACTGTAGGAGGATTCCAATTATTCTACATGATACTCAACATGATGTACATGTATATTTTTATATTCATATTATCTTTGAAATTGTAGTGTGCTCATATGAATTACTCTTTTTCACTCCATCCATTGTTTTATTTGCATTAGTTATTTTGTAGGATATTCAAATTTCCTTTGTTTCACAAAATATATATGATGTTAAATGTTGCGGAAATTTAAGGCGGGAGTCCACTTCAACCAAGACTCATGGTACACAAATTAAGTGAGGTTTCATCCCAATAATCTCACTCTTCACACATGAGTCTCTCTCCCTTGATTGGAAACCTCTTTTTGCCAAATCACCATCAAGAGCCTATCATAGCCGCACCATACTTCATAGAGTTGCACCCTACTCCACCTCAGTCTCATGCCACCACTCTGCGCATTCAGGAGACCCAGTTGCGCACGCGCCATGGTCTCTGCTCCTGTCCATGGTGATTTTACGAGACGACTTTCCCATACCTTGCGCCCAACTGAACGAACCATCGGCTCTGATACCATCTGTTGGGGAGGTCCAAGGCGGGAGTCCACTTCAACCAAGACTCATGGATGATGGTACACAAGTTAAGTGAAGTTTTATCTTAAAACCAATTGGACAATTGGTGTTAAGAGACGTATCCTATTTGACTTATATATCATGTCCCTTCTCTTTACTTTTTCGATGTGAAACACTTTTAGTCATGAGTAAATCTCAACATTCAACTTCAAATTGCAAACATCAACATAGAGGAAGAATTTAACTAGCTAATTACCATCAATATATGTACAAGATACATCTAGAAATACTTGTGAATATATAGTTTGGAGAACTACGGGTATTTTTCAAGAGTAGCCATAAGAATAAATGGTACTACTACAAAATTTGGAAAATTCTAGCTAATAGAGTGATATGAAATTATGAATATGCTAGTACTTTGGTACTACTACTAGATAGATGACGTGGAAAAAAAGGGAATCGGGTTAATTATTTGTGGGCTGGGGACATTATGGGTAGGGCAGTGGTCACGGGCGACCCGGCATTTTTGTTTGGCAGAATCAATGAACCACTCAATTCTATCTCGTCCCGCCACTTTAATCTATCTTTTTTCTTGGCGGTTATTACAGTTTGCAGATTCTTTTGTTTCTTCTTCTTTTTTTGTGACACAAAAACATCGCACCGAATTTCTAAATTTTTAATTCAAAATATCATATAAAAACGACATTATAAAAATTATACGATAATTAGTAAGAAAATCATTTAAATAATTTTAATTATTGTTAATTTTTAGTCTTTCATTTCATAAATATTATGGATAAAATAAGAAAAATAGTAATTGGTATATTATATAAATTAAAAAATGAAAGATAATAAAAAAATAAATAAAGTCAGTAAAAAAATATGTTAAGTATCTTGTCCCAAACTCATTTCATTTTATGCCTAACCCGTATCATTTTTATATTTATGGTGTATTTGGTTCTTTTCCGGAAAAATAACTCTTGAAAAAGTTTTTTCTGAGAAAGTTTTTACTGGTAAAATTTTCATCGGAAAGAATATTTTACAGTATTTAGTTTACAATTAAGGCCATAGGAAAGTTTGAAGAAAATTTTATTTAAAATGTCCGAATTACCCTCATTTATTTATTTATAAAATAATTTTTAGGGATATTTTGGAGAGTTTGATTAAATTACTTTCCCTTTCCTATGGGAAACAAACTTTCCCAATCCTTTTCTTAGGAAACATTTTCCCATCTAACATAGGAAAATATCGAGATCCACCACAAAACTTTCATATTCTTATTTTGTAACCAAACATGAGAAATTTTGTTCAACTCGAGAAAGTTAAAATTTTTCTTTTGGGTTTTTGGATGCTAATATACTGAACTTTTGGGGTATTGGACAATAATGCATTGAACTTTGACATTGGACAATAATGCACTGTACTTTGGGGGTGTTGAACAATAATGCACTCAATATGATTTTGGCAATGACTAACTTGGTGACTGTCCTATGTAGCGGGTGGAGGAGATGAATTGGTCTAAAAATATTTGTCTTACCGATGCATCACGTAAGATTGTCAAGTTAATGCGTCGAAATTATGCCGAGTGCATTATTGTCCAACATTCCCTAAAGTTCAATACATTATTGTCCAAGGTTAAAGTTCAGTATATTATTGTCCAATACCTCAAAAATTCAATATATTAGCGTCCAAAATTCCTTTTCTTTTAAGAAACTTTCTCCACCAAACACTCAATTAGATATAAAACTTTCAAAGAGCATATGTATAAGGGAATGAGAACTGTTTTAAGGGGCCCAACAATAGAAATGAAGAAGTCACCATCTAATTGATTCCCGCCGCAGTTATTTTCAGTTGGGTTGGCATTGATATTGTGGCCAACTATTTTAGCTGGGGGCTGGGGCTATCCTTATTTTGAAGTCTACTCTTATCATTTTTGTCCATTTTTGCTGCATTAGTGCAAACAAATGCCACCCTATTTCGCTTTCTTAACAATTGTTGCCCAAAATTCCTTATCTCCTAGTAAGTGACATGTCAAAAACACCAATTCCTTATAGATCAATATTACAAAAGATTTCTTCTTTTACAAAAAATAACAATAGTAAATTCTCAAGAAAGATAACGTTTTGAGTGCAGTGTGAAGAATTTAGACGGAAACAATTTCCCTCTGTGGCTATAAACTAAAATTTTGTGGAGAAACTCAAAAGCTGATTCATACAAACTCACAAAAACTTGTGCAAAAAAACCTGATCCATATCAATTATAAGACAATGCAAATATAAATGATAAATTGAAAATATGTAACCTTATTTATAGTTAATCAATACACACGATTTAGAGAGTTAAACACAGCGATATTGCGTGCTACACTGATAATGTGGCATTTAAGATACTGAATTTGTTTTCATTCCATGAAAATGATGAACGACTAACATTTAAATAAAGATGCTAAATTGTACTATTAGTTTGTAGTAGAATTTAGTATCCGTTGGTTTTTTGTAGTTGGTAAGATTCATGTTGTGGTCAAGTTGCATCTTTCTTACACAGTTTCAAAATCATTTAATAATTTCTTAAAAATAGGTGATAAGTAGAAAAATAGCATGCCACATTTGCATATAGTAAGTGTTGACATGAAAGCAATTTGGATGGGGACTATCTACCCAAAGCAATCAAAATGATTTAATTTTCCATTCCCAAATACTTTTGTCGAGGATAAAACATGCTAATTAAATTAACTCCCATAAGTTGTAATTTATATTATCCTTTCAGGTTTACTAACTTCAAGTATGTAACTTGTACCGAAAAGAAATGCAGCTAGCGGGTGTTTGGCAGAACTAAGATTACATTCTTGCGAGTATAATGTTCTTGTACTTTTGGAATAGATTTTATAAGTATATACGTATAATTTTATAGATAAATATGCATTAGTTTATAAGTATATACATGTTCATAAAATGAAAAATGTAAGCTTATAAATTTATAAATGTATGGTGATCTATAAATTATGAATTCAAATTACGAATATATATGATCAAAGAACAAAAGTTGTATGCTCATAAATTTTTATACTACCTCCGTTCCAAAATGTTTGTTATTTGACTAAATTTTGACCGTTTATTATTAATAAATTACAATGAGTTACGGTATGAAATTACTGTCATTGTAATTTTTATTAAGGTATCTTTCTAATGACAATAATTTCATATCGTAACTCATTGTAATTTGTGAGCAATCAATGGTCAAAATTTAGTCAACGGACAAACGTTTTGGGAGGAGTATATATATATATATATATATATATATATATATATATATATATATATATATATATATATATATATATATATGTATGTTCATAAAAGTTTACCTACATGCTCATAAAATTCATTCTAAGAGTACAGGAGCATCGTACTCCTGGGGATTATAATCCTATTTTTGATAACAAGCTTTTTGAGGTAATTTTTAACTTTTTGAACACGAGTGTTTGGTAAGTAACTTTTCATATTAATTTTCAAAAACTCAATAAGTTAGTTTTCAAAAACTATTTGAAGAAGCTGTTTGGAGTAGCTTTCCACAAACAACTACTTTATCAAATACATTTCCTACAACAAGGTAACCCAAACAACTAAGTCAAACAACTAATCCTAAGTCCTAACACCGACCAGGTAACAACTACTAGTCTACCAACTGAGTGCCAAACAGGCCCTAAGTGTAACCATGTACTTCAAAATTAAATCACTATTCAAAAAAAGTATTACTTTTGTCCTAAATAATTGTCATTTTGACAAACTTTTATTGTCGTATAATACTTGTTGCTTTACAAACTCGAAGACGTATTAATAATTACTTTACTAAAAATTACCCTTATCGGTTGTTACTTTTTACTTTTTTATTAGAATTAGTTTTGTTGGTTTTTCCTAAATATCTAAAATCAAGTAATGTTGGAACAGAGGCAAGAAAATACACTAAAACTGCAATTTATTAGGTACATTCGAAGTATGTGCTTCATATACTACCATTGTTCACTCATATATATTAGGTTGTTCACTCACATATATTAGATCGTTCACTCTGATTATTATAATTGTTCATTCACAAATATCTGTAACACATGCTTCGAGTGCATATAAGATATATTGCTCTGTAACAAATTAACCCTTGATATGATATGCAATAGTATATTCGTACTATATCATGCAAGGAAAAAGATGGATACATTTCAATATGACAAGTATTTAGAGACAAAAACCCTTTTAAAGTGGAAGGCAGAATAAAGCAAGAAAGAATGGAGTGTTGCTCTGAAGTCTGAACAACAGTAGTGGATTTGGTAAACAACAACTGTCCTTTACCTACTTGTTTTTACATTTGAGTCCACCAACCAACGTCAGATTATAAGACATTCACTACGAATCAATGCTCCTTTGTCCAAAATAAATACTCTTACAAACACAAAGAAGTCACAATTGACATTGAAAATGTTAGCCATTGATGTAAGCTAGCTCAACTGATAAATTCCTTCAGAAAGTAATGGTTACATTTAATTAGGATGACAGTTGCAAATAATCTTCTCTGAAAGGCAAAGGTTGAAATGGTGTCAATTCTCAAACAACCCTCTTCTCCTTTAACAACAATTGAAAGCTACATTATTCGGGTGAAAGTTTCGCATTAATACAGGATAATGAACGTCGGGTCTGAATGACATGAGCAAAATCATTATGAGGAACTCCTTAATCGTGATTTGATCCATGATTCGAGGTTCTTGAGCTCCTGGTTGCTTATGGAATGGCCTAGACCCGGATATGCCTGCAAAATATCATCGTACAAATGTTATCTTCCTTGCCTCACATTTCGGAACCGGGTAAATTTGGCCAGTTCACTAGGCCCGTATGTCAGGGAATCACTAGTAAGCTTTACAGATCAGAAGGTAGTTTAGGATTTAGAGTTTATGGTTTAGGGTTCAGGGTTTGGCTAGTTCATTAGGCCTGTATGTTAGGGAATCACTAGTAAGCTTTACAGATCAGAAGATAGTTTAGGGTTTAGGGTTTAGAGTTCAGGCCTCAGGGTTTGGCCATTTCAGTAGGCCCGTATGTCAGGGAATCACTAGTAACCTTTACAAGTTAGAAGGTAAAGGGCAGGTATCAAACTGTCTATGACAAGCACTAGAAAATGACACGTAAATGAAACCGAAGAACGTAATGAAGTACCTTAAACTCGCATGTAACACCGGCCTGTTCAAGGAAAGGAGGCCCGGCTTGTCCAGCCTCAAACAACACAGTTGGATCTGATAGTCCATGAGACCACAGGATTGGAGTCTGCACATGTAGTTATGTCTTAGATTAACTACAATACAAAACATGCTCAACTTTTTAGAGACAAGATTTAGCACAATCCTGAATCTTGTAGAACCTAGTTTTATGGATAAGAAAAGGTCACATATGAGAAATGAATAGAACATTAAAACAAGATCTTTCTAGACACAAGGATGTATGGTGTCCACAGAAGCAAGTGTCTCAAGCAAGTCACTTTTTGCTGTCTATGGATTTCATCTGTGTGTTCTAATTCTAAACAAGTCTGTGATGTTAGATACTGGGTCACCTTCTTACAATCTTTTTTCCCTGAGTAAAGTGGATAGACTGACTTTCTAAACCCTACCTAAATTTATCCAACCTTACGCTATTTAACCAAAAGTTACCTAAAGTGTTTTCATATTCCCATCATACTTGCAAGTTACAACCCTTACAGGATATAACACACATTTACAACCTTTTGCAGGACTTTATTTTACCCAACTGTATCTTTCCAACGGAAAGAACCTGGCCAAAACTGCATAGGCGGGATTGCATTCGTAATGTTAAGGGTCAATTTTGTCATGTTAAATGCGTGGCCCAACGTCTTGGGCCGGGTGGTTGTTAAATGTCTATATCCAGCTAAGCTAACCACCAATCACCATAAGAAAAAGACAAGTATTTATTCTGGTTAAAATCTGGAAGTGATTGGATGGCAGTGTACCTTCTTTGCATCTTCTGGAAATTGTTCAATCATTGAATGATTGAAAGGAACCCATCCACTGAAAACTGCACCACCTCCTAGAGTTTTTGGGTAAAGAAGTACACTTGCCAAAGTCAAGGCACCTGCAAAAGAATATGATCAAATATATTGTCCAGCATCCAAACTTAACAATGCTCATCCAATCTTACAGGGAATGTATGGGATGGTGAAGGAGAAGATTATGAAAAGGTACCTCCTTGGCTAAATCCACAAACAAATACATTATCAGGGCTGATGCCAGAAGCAATCTCTTTATCGATCATTGCGTGGACACTTTTGACGGCTTTCAATACAGAAGCTTCATCATTTGGGGAATGCTGGAAGAACAGAGAATGAAGGGCATAGAAATATAGAATGTAAGAATGCTTAGTCATTTCTACCGTATATAGGTTAATTACAGATAAAGACACTTTGTATTTCACTTCTCAGAGTTTGAACAATACATAGGAGACGAGCTTGTATGACAATATGACATGAACAGGTTGCAAGCCATTCAATGGTTTTAGTACAAAACAACGAACCACTAAGATGCAAAGAACCACTCACAGCTGTCACTGGTATCTCAAGAATGTCGAACCATGAGGGCATGACCATACCATCTACAAAGAAAAGAGGGTTAGCAGGGACACTACATACTTTCATCTCTTTTAAAGAGACAATAGAATCTATGACTTCAAACTAGATATATTGCAACTCATTCAAGGTCTCTACTTCTTCACACAGAACATAGTATGAACTAGAACAGCAAACATGCTAATACTGTCGCGAAATCAACAATCAATCACATTTAAGAGCATGCGTGTGAGCCCACTGAAATCATGCGTGCAATATTTACACTCAAAGCACGATAATTTCACAATCTAACCACTCACATTAGCAAACATTTCCGTTAGGGGCGTGTTGGGTGGGGATAAAAACCATTTTCTGAAAAATAATTTTCACATTTTCCGGTGTTTGGTGGACAGAAAATGGGGGAATACCATTTTCCAGAAAATCCATTTTCCTGGCCCAAGTTAATCACACAGCCCAGTTCTAGCCCCTCCCATGTCTACCCTAACTCTTGGTGAGTATCCCACCGCCACTTCTCTGCAACTAACTCCTCTGCTTGCTGCCTCACAGCCACCATTGCCGTCAAGCAAGATATCCTCTTTCTCATTATTTTCCAGGAAAATGGAAAATGTACCAAACAAATACCAATTGAAAATGCATTTCTAGGAAAATCATTTTACAAGGAAAACTATTTTCCTAGAAAATGGTTTTTCTTTGCACCAAACACACCATAGATTTTAATTAGTGGCAACTGATTGAGTGAAGGATATCTTGCGTTGACAGGGCTCAAAGACTCAATTTTGCAATCCAAGGTAATTCCATTTCAGCCTTGTCAACGCACAATCAAACAAGGGTTCCTCAATACCCACCAAAACACACAGCTGAATCATAGAATTCAGCCCAATTCAAGAGATTTTACCACCCATAAACAAAACCTAAGAGGAAAGAAATGTCAACAAAAACACCAATTAAATATAAACAGCAAGAAACACAGAATGTTGACTTTTAGTAAGTAACAATGGAAATAGGCCCAAACTGAGAGAGATAAACATACAATTGCAAGTAACAGGGTTGTTTGGCGCAGAGGGGAAGAACCATTTGGTGGAGGTGAACTCAGGAGAAGTGAACAAAGACTTGATGGGTTCGTTGGCGGGTCCAGAATCACCCAACCCATGTAGCCACAGCACGAAGCTCCGGGCCCTGCTCGATCCCATCCGGGTCGGAGTCGGACTGTTTCGGGTCGGGTGAGAGAGGAAGATGAATGAGAGGGTGATTCCCAGTGAGATTAGGAGGACTACAATTGGCCTGATGATTGAGGTTGTCAATGGTGTAAATCCCAGCTTCATCTACCTTTTCTCCTTCCTGGAGTCTCCTGAATCTCTAGCCTTTCTTACTTCTTAGCCTCTACTCTTTTGATGTTTGTCGGGCCGGGTATAGGTTGGGCCTCGGTTGCTTAACACAAGCTGGGCTACTGCAAAAAATGCCACTTTTGTATATTTTCAAGGATTATTGGATGATAATAAAAAAGGAAATTGGATTCTAATAATACGGACTTTTGGTCATACAAGACTTAATAATATGAACTTTCGATTCAGTGATGAATAATACAAACTTTGACCCCCTGTTGCCCCCAATAACACGCCACCGAGTTAAGATTAAGCGACTTACGACATCTGACGTGGAATGAGAGATTTGTTTTGACTTTATTATATATCTCGTCAGCATTTGACTTATACAACTCACCCTCTCTTCTTTCCTCTCTTCCACCTCACCATCTCCTCCTTTCCTCTCTCTCTCCTCCAACCCATTCCAGCACAACTTTCAAGCTTCAACCTTCTCTGCAACTCTCAAGCTTCAACCCGGAAAACAACAATGGCGTCTCACTTCTCCCTTCACTCACCATACTTGTCCTTCCCCAACCCCAAATTCTCCATAACTCCATTTCTAGAGAGAGAAACACCCACCCCATTTCCAGAGAGCGCCTACAATGGTGTCTCCACAGAGATCCGAAGCACCAACTTCTAGATCATCATCCACCACCACTACAGAAGCATTAATGGCGGTGGAACCCAGAATATCATTCTCAGCAGACTTCCTTGACCACGACAGCTACATCTCCATCAGCCTCAACTCCTCCCTCGAGAAGGACCACGACGACATCGACGCCCAGATCGAACTCGAGCTCTCCGCTGCTGCTGCAATCCAAAAACAACTCATAGTTCAAGTTTTTGTCCAGCAAGAACAACTTCAATGGCATCCAAACAATGCTCACCGCCGACGGGCTTTTCTTCGAGGGGAAACTCCTCCCCTTCTGCCAAATCCACCACGCCGCCGAGAAGCTCTCCAAGATTTCTCCCTCATCATTCATTCATTCTTTCTTTCATTCCCAACTTCATTAGTGTTTAGAATCTACACAGCATCTTACAACAATCAATCTGAGTGCATCTGTTGTGGGTTACTTTTATTTTGAATTCTCAGGGGACGGGAAGTTTAAAGATTGAAACTTTCGCAAGACAAATTGGTAGGTTTGAGATAGTGATTTGAATTCTGATTGATGCGTATTTGTTGTTCATCGATTTTGGGGTGAAAAACCGTTGCGATTTGGTGAAAGATGCGACGACGGGCTACCGATTTCCGGCGCCTGGTTTGAAGATCAATTATTCTCGCCCCTTTTTTCAAGAACCTAATTGATTTTAAGTCAAGCAATTGAGTTTCAAAAGAATCCCTCGGACTAAATCAATGGCAGCTTCTATATTGAGCAAAGTCTTGATCTTTTTTCAAGCACCTAATCGATTTTCTGGGTTGAAGCTTGAGAGTTGCAGAGAAGGTTGAAGCTTGAAAGTTGTGCTGGAATGGGTTGGAGGAGAGAGAGAGAGAGGAAATGAGGAGGTGGTGAGGTGGAAGAGAGGAAAGAAGAGAGGGTGAGTTGTACAAGTCAAATGCTGACTAGATATATAATAAAGTCAAAATAAACCTCTCCAGCTGCCACGTCAGACTGTCGCCGAGTCAAGTTAATCTTAACTCGGTGGCGTGTTATTGGGGGCAACAAGGGGTCAAAGTTCATATTATTCATCATTAAATCGAAAGTTTGTATCATTAAGTCATCATTAAATCGAAAGTTTGTATCATTAAGTCTTATATGACCAAAAGTTCGTATTATTAGAATCCAATTTCCCTAATAAAAATCGGTTCGAATACTCCCAAAGATCGGCATATTATACTCTAAGAATCCATTTAAAAATAGGATTATTGGATGATTATACACTGAACTTTAGGGGTATTGGACTCTAATACACTGAACTTTTTTTTTTGGACTCTAATACACTGAACTTTGAGGGTATTGGATAATAATGCACTAAGACCAATTCAACTGGTGGTTGACGCGGTAGTTGTCCTACTTTGAGGTATCGTTTTTCTATTTTTTTTTCAAAAGAATATATTAGTTATTTTGCTTATGTGTACTTTCTTACACGGCAAAAGTTTTTTCTAAAAAAAAAATAGAAAAACGACACATCAAAGTAGGGCAGCCACCGCGTCAACCACCAGCTGAATTGGTCCGAGTGCGTTATTGTCCAATACCCTCAAAGTTCAGTGTATTAGAGTCCAAGAAAAAAGTTCAGTGCATTACCGTCCAATACCCCTAAAGTTCAGTGTATAATCATCCAATAATCCTATTTTTAAATGGATTCTTAGAGGATAATATGCCGATCTTTGGGAGTATTCGAACCGATTTTTATTATTGAATAACAATATTCTTGACTTTTATATCTAGGTGATATTGTAAGAGGTGGTGAACTGGCCTCTGTGTTGACGTGACTGGCGGAGGGAACAAAACCTGCCCCAACCCAATAACCCCGTTAACCGCTGCGTTTCTCACTCTAACCCACATTACAAGACATTGGTTGGTTGTATGTCACTTCAGCACGGAGACCGGTTCACCACCCCCTCAGACACTGTGCTGAAGCCGATTTTTTTTTAAAAAAATGTGGGTCAGTGAGAAAATCAGAGGGGTTAACAGGGTTACTGGCCAAGGGCCAGTTTTTTCCCTCCGCATACCACGTCAACATGGAAACCATTTCACTAGTCACCATTGTCTTAGTCATTGTTGGTATAATAATCTAATCTAAGTTATAAAGATCAATGACATTATTATCCAATAATAAAAGTGGGTATATTACAATTTACAATCCAATACCTCCAAATATCGATATATTGTCATCCAATATCCTTTTTAAATTGGCCACAACTTTTATGGGGTTTTTTAAAAGGAAAATTCGAGTCTAATTATCCCTACTTTTAGCTTTTGTATGACAATAATCCCTATTTTGTTTTTGAATTTTGGTGATCCAAAATAAAAATAAAAATTTTATTCTTCTGGGACACCACCGAACGCATACCTTAAATATCATATATTCGACTTGCATTTGATTCAAAATTTAACACAACACTTCCCCATGATTTCTAATGAATTTACAATGTTGGTCCCAATTTTTTTTATTTTTATTTTTTATGACCTTTTACTTTTATTATTTTATTCCTTTCAAGTGGCAGGAATGAAAACAATAAAAACAATACGAGGCAAGGATAAACATGTGGAGGTAGATTTCGTAATACTTATACAATTTATATTTTTTTCGGACCACCCGAATATAAAAACAAAGTAGGAATTATTGTCATATAAAAGCATAGATCATTAACTAGAATCCAATTTTCCTTTTTTAAATAAATTTTTTATGGGGTTTGTTTTTAATGGTTTTTTGAGAAAAAGCCCAAAAAAGTTTTCAATGGTTTTAGCGGTAGGAAAGATTTCAACGCTTTTGATCAGTCTTTGCATTTTTATGAGTTTTTTTTTTTATATATATAAATTGGAGTCTAATAATATGAACTTTTGGCCATATAAAACTTAATAATGTGAACTTTCGATTCAGTGATAAATAATACGAACGTTGACCCTCTGTTGCCCCCAATAACACGCCACCGAGTTAAGATTAACTTGACTCGGCGGCGGTCTGACATGGCGGCGGAGGCATGCACGCGCCTGATTGTTTTGACTTTGCCACGTCATCCACGTTGACTTAAAAAATAATACGAACTTTACCCTATATTGTTCTGAATAATACGAATTTTTTTTTTTCACTCTAAAAATCTCAGATCTCATTTTTACTTATTCATCTTCTTCAATTCTCTCCCTCTCTTTCCTCCTCCATCGGAATCAAACCCAGAATTAACAGGATTAACAGGATTAACAAAACCAAAATCAAACTTCCCTCTATTAATTTCCATCTTCTCATCTTGATCTCTCCTAATTACAGTACCAGTCTGTATACAGTGATTTCAAAAATGTGTTATCGTTTATGATGGTTTGGGATCCTCCTTTTATATTGTTTTCTAGAGTCCTTATTAATTAATTACCAACTTGGCAATTTGTATAAGGAATAAGAATACAATGTCATTAGACTATCGTTTATGATGGTCTCCGTTGCATCCCGTGCATAGTTGTTACTAATCAAATTATGTATGTTTGACAAAATTATATTACTGGTACAATGTATGTAAAGTTTTTTTTAGTGATTTTACATAATTTATTTTTCAGAGTAATTTCATAAAAATAATCTCTATACAAAATTCAATTCGAATGTTAAAAAGAAATTAATAAAAAATATATAACTACTGTATCATTTTACATAATTTGATGGTGAAAGCATAAAGTCCATATTCATTATAAATATTCATAATTTACAAAAAGTAATTTCAGAAACATATAAAACATTATTAACATAAATTTACATCATCATAAATTAAGAAACATATTTAAATACTTATTTACAAAATACAAAGGGCTACTTATCAAATTTGAGACTAGAAGTCAAACATATTACATATGAGAGGAGACAAATATAATAACACAAAAATAAAATTCACGAGGGAATCTTAAGATTTTTATGTTTGGATGTTTTTAAAGATTTTTGAAATGACATTTATGAGAAAAAGAATCTTAAATTTTTAAAAGTTATGGCCGTTTTGAAAACTTTTAATAAAATTACTATTAAATATTTTCAGCTAACGGGTGTCAATGTACAACCGAACAATAATGATTGTATTTGATGATAATGATCAATAATGATGGTAATAAATAATAATACTCATTAATTAGTTTGAGCTTTCCTATCTTATTTTTCAAAGCACAATGACAATAACCATCTTGAATTTCATTTAAATCATTTATAAAATTAGATGTAAGCATATTCAAATCATTAATTATAAAAGTTTTTTTTATTATGAGGGTTATTAAACCTATAAACAATATAAAAATAATTATTTTTTTATATATTTTATAAATATAAAAATTATACATAAAAAGTGCAATTTCTACAATAATTGATAAAAAGAAGGCTATTGTTTATATTTTTTGACCTAGCCAATAAGTACTATACTCTTATAGTTGATATATATATATATGATTATTATAAAAATAATATTAAAAGTTACAAAAATATGAAATATAGACAAAGATGTATAAGATGTTGATCATTATCATTTTTCAAAACATAATTATGGAATAATTACATATTACTCCCTCCGTTATCTTTGACTAAATTTTGATCGTTAATTATTCATAAAATTACAATGAGTTGCAATATTAAATTATCTCCATTGTAATCTTTAGTAAAGTATCTTTCTAATGACATTAATTTCATATTGTAACTCATTATAATTTGTAAGTAATTAATGGTCAAAATTTTATCAAAGCGTCAATTAATTTGGAACGGAGAGAGTATTTTTATTTAATCTACAATTGTCACAAGCATTGAAAGAAGACTATTTAAAGTGTTTGCTATCTTGATGAGAAAATCAGGAATTGAGATCAAGATTCAAGAAGAATTTATCGACACAATCCTCGATTTTTTTTAAATTTGTTGATAGTTTTGTGAGACTCGTATAAAGTGAGTTGTACGTAATCTCACTTAGAGTAGCTAAGAGGATGTCTTAGCGAGAGTGCTTGATTCTTGGAAGAATAAGGGAGACATCGTTGTGTACCTAAGTGATGAGTTTAGTGAGAAATCGTGCTTCTTAACCATCCTTGAAGGGTTTGTCAAGGTTAGATGAACATCTCAACGAGAGTTGAAGTTAAACACTATGAGCCGCTTGTGTTAAGAATAAGGTTCCTTAATAGGTTTTAGAATTATATGTCTATCAATCATTGTAATTGTACTTTTTAAGTGAATGAGAAGTGGTGTGATTATATCTTTAAGTGAAGAAAAATATAGGTCGATGATGTAATGTAACCCTGGCCTATTTAGAAAGGTGAGCATCATAAAAATACTTAATTGTGTCAATATGTCTAATCTCTCTCAATTTTCTATCGGGAAATTGGAATCTAATAAATCAACCTTTGAGGGTCCTTTGAAATAACGAACCAACCTTGCAAGCTAATTTACAACGAACCCACCTTAACATGTTATTTTTTCTAACGAACCTCCGGCGAGTCCCACAAGCGGTGTAAAAAAGGAAAAAAGTTTTTTTTTGTTGAGTTGGATTAAATAAATCAAAATTTTCTTTTTTTTTTAAATCCACCTCATCCTCAATTCTTTTTTTCTTTCTTTCTCTCTCTCCTCTCTCTCTCTCTATCAGCCCATCCCACCCATCTCTCTCTATCATCCCAGCCCACCCATCCCCCCTGCACATCCCCCAACCCATCCCCCCAATCCCCACCCTCTCACCACCGCCACCCTCACCACCGCCGCCACCACCGCCACCATCACCATCATCATCATCACCACCATCCTCCATCATCATCATCACCATCATCACCATCACCATCACCATCACCATCATATCATTTAAATTCTATTTTTATTTCATTTATTTATTAAACCTTACAAATTTGAGGTACTTGAACAAGAGTGAGCAAGATGGAATGACATACTGAAATACAATATCCAAATGCAATCCGAAGAGCCAACAAACAGAAGTGGCAACCGAAAACAAAGGATAAATTAATACATTCATGGAACAATTAATGAAAAACGAGAAGAATAATGAAGACCCACACAAGATTGTATTGAAACATAAAAGACAAACATACTATGATGATCGATCAAGATCTGCAAGGCATGCAACATGAGTACGTACGTGCATGCATGCATACGTATCAATATTTATCACCCGAGGCCACCAAGTAAGCCGCCCACAATGGGGAGGCCGGAAAGCATGTCAAGGAGGAGGACGCGGCGGTTGGGCCCACCTTGGAGGAAACGGCGGTTGGGCCCACCTTGGAGGGTGCGACGTGGCGGTTCCCAAGCATCACAGTTGGCAACAACCATAGTCAAAGCCAACAAACACAAAACCAATATCACACTATTCTTATTCACTCTCATCTCCATCTCCTTAATTAATTTTCTGTTGTATGTATGTCAAGTGTGATTTCATTCCAGTGGTGACTACACCTCCTTTTATACTGATTTCTTGAGGCTGTACCTTACATATATATGATTGGATTTCTTTATATTGCAATTTTCTCACCTACAAATCATCCTCTCAATTTAATAACCCGTGTATGAAGCTCGTGATTTAGTATATGATAACAATAGGTGCACAATCGTTTAATTATATAGTTGATAACTATAAATTATAACATTGAAACTAAACAATATTGGTTTTCATATTGTTAGCTTACGCTCATCAAGATATATACGCCGGCCGTGTCAACTTAATAGTTATTTATTTTTGGTGAGGATCACATTTCTAATAATAATAATAGTGAAACAAACTTGTATGCACGTTAGCTAAGTTCATAACTTGATCTTTCAATTGAAAAATGCGATATCTTTTGATCACAGAATTCTTAAAATTTTTTTTTTTAATTCTTGGTGCTTTGATCTAGTGAACAATATAAAAGTTAATCACATTTATCTTCAATTTTATCGCTCTTCCAGAAAAAGAAAAACAATGGAGGTATAAACTCACCGATTCTATATGCTGTTAATGTTAATAAAAACATAAATGTATAGGTAAACCTTTAGTGCTTTAGTTTCAGCTACGTTAACCATTCAATCATCTAATAATAATTGGGTCGACTAACACACTGCTGTATTACAAGAGGAAACATAAATAATAGATTAAATGGACATGAATGAATCTTGATAAAAAAAACACCTCATAAATGTCTTATGATAAGATTATATATAGAATAGAAGTTAGTTATAAGTTAGTTATTTCTGTTCGTGTTTCTTGCATTTAGAATTAGTATAAATATAGGTTGTAAACGTCTCATTCAATTCATTCATTCATTCTCCTAATACAGCAGATACAAAATCTCTCTACACAATGTTCTCTCTTTCCTTCTCTTGTGTTTGATTCTGATTCAAGATTAATAACATGGTATCAGAGCCTATTTGATGTTCATCCTAGCTTGCTGCTCGTCATTCTGGTATTCCAGTTTTTGTTTTTTTTCCTATCTTCTTCTTGGTTGAAAATGGCTGTTGATCTTACTGCCTTGTATGCTGGAAATGTGAATGATCCTTCACATGTTTTGTATCTACATCCATCCGATAATCCTAATAATGTTCTTGTCAGTGAATTGTTAAATGGGGAGAATTATGGGCCCTGGAAAAAGACAGTAGAAATTGCATTAATTGCTAAGAACAAATTAGGGTTTGTGATGGGGGAATGTAGCAGACCTACTGATGTTCAACTTGTTTCTCAATGGCAACATTGTGATAAAATGGTGCAATCTTGGCGTATGAATGTTGTTGTTCATGACATTGCTCAAAGTATATTGTCCTCTACGGGTTCTAGAGAAGTTTGGGTACAATTACAACAGCGTTTTGGTGAAGCTGATGGAACTAAGGTGTTTTACAAAGATATATCTCAGGGTAACTCAGGGTCATCTATCTCAGGGTCATCTATCTGTTACTGAGTATTTTACAAAGATCAAGAAGATGTGGGATGACTATAACAGTTTGATTACTATTCCTAATTGTGCGTGTGGTATAGTTTGTGAAAGTTTGTTGGCAGCTCAAAAGTTAATCAAAGATCAACAGCTGATGCAGTTCTTGGTAGGTTTGGATGAGAGTTATAGGGTAACTCGAGGAAACATTCTTATGCTCAAACCTCTTCCTAACATTGATCAAGTATATCAAATTGTTTTGCAAGAAGAGAAGCAAAGGTCTCTTTGTGGCAATACGCAGCTTAGCTCTAATTCAGCAGCATTTCAGTCTCATACTGATTCAGCATTGGCTTTTCAGAAGTCCTCAAATCAGTATAATGGTTCTTATAATTCATATAATTGTTCTAATGGTTCTTCTTATGGATCTAATTCTTCAAATTCTCAAGGTTCTTCTAAACAAGGTTCTCAGAATTCTTTTAATCAGAATTCTAGGGGGTCAAGATCTTCAGGAAATCAAGACAAAAGATCAAGTATGTTCTGTGATTTTTGCAAGAATCCAGGGCATACTATAGAGAGGTGTTACAAACTTCATGGATATCCTCCTGGACACAGAAATTTTAAAGGCAGAAGAGTGGCTGCTGTAGCTCACACTGATTCAGACAGTCCAGATAAAGATCCTTCATCAACTTCTACTGCAACTTTGACTGTTGAAGAATACAATCAATTGATGCAGTTGGTTCATAAGTAATATGCCGATATAAGCAAAACTTCAACTGACCAAGGGGCAACTAGCTTCTTTGCAGGCACAAGTTTTCAAAATAATAATTCTTGTTTTATCAGTAAGGAAGACTATAATTCTTGGATCATTGATAGTGGTGCAAGCAATCATGTAACTCCCAACATTACCTTCCTTCACAATGTTCAGCCCTTGTCTAAACCTTCTTTTATCATTATGCCTAATGGTAAGAAAGCATCGATTACTCACTATGGATCTCTCTTACTTCAGTCTGGCATTGAACTTCAGAATGTTCTATATGCTCCTGACTTCCATTTTAATCTTTTATCTGTGCAAAAGCTCACTCTTCAACTTAAAGCACATATCATTTTTACTCCTACTAACTGTCTTCTTCAGGGCCTTACATCTCAGAGTCTTCTTGGTAAACAAGAACGTGGCCTGTATTTTCTACATCAGCATCATTTACCTATTGAACAGAAGCAGCAAGAAGAATGTGTTGCTTGTTTCAACACTACAGAATTGTGGCACTTCAGATTGGGACATCTTTCTTTTGATCAACTCAAGAATACAGGAGTTTTGTCTTCTTGTTCTGATGTCAAACATAGAACTTGTCAGATTTGCCCTTTGGCAAAGCTTCATCGAAAGTCTTTTCCTTTAAGTAATACTAGAGCTCGTTCTTGTTTTGATTTGCTACATGTTGACATTTGGGGGCCATGCCCTTCTAAAACTCATGATGGATTTCAATACTTTCTTTCAATAGTTGATCATCATTCTAGATGTAGTTGGGTGCATTTAATGGCAAATAAAAGTAGTACTTTCTCTATTCTTAAAGCTTTCATCACATTTGTTGAAAAGCAATATAATGCTTCTGTCAAAATTATTCGCACTGACAATGGCCTTGAGTTTCAGGATTCTATAGCAACACAGTTTTACAAAGATAGAGGCATCATTCATCAAACTTCATGCGTTGACACTGCTCAGCAGAATGGTGTGGTAGAAAGAAAACATCAACATTTACTTCAAGTTGTTCGAGCCCTCTTATATCAGTCTAAACTCCCTGACAAGTTCTGGGGTGAAGCATTGTTAACATCTGTGTATCTCATCAACAGAATGCCATCATCCATCCTTGATAACAAGAGCCCTTTTGAGATTTTGTTCAAGATCAAGCCTTCATATGATCACCTAAAGGCTTTTGGATGCTTAGCTTATGCATCTACTCTAAAGAGAAACAGAAACAAGTTACAACCAAGGGCTCATCCTTGCATTTTTCTTGGATATCCCTTTGGAAAGAAAGCTTACAAGCCTTATGATCTTACTACAAAGAAGATTTTGCTAACTAGAGATGTTACTTTTCATGAGCAGATCTTTCCATTCCATAATGCTCCTCCAACAAGTGACATTCCTCTTCCTATTATTACTGAGTTTATTCCAGAAACAACACATTTTCAGACAACAAATGAAGTCAGTACATCTACTGATATTGGCAGTCCTACAAGCATTCCCAGAGACAATTCCAGCAACAATTTTGACATTCCTTCCTCTTCATCTAATGATGTTGCTTCTGCAGAAAATTTATCACCAAGAATTACAGATTCTGCAGCACCTTCTTCTGACATTTTGATACAGTCAGAACATATAGTTCAACCAGTTCAAGAAATACAAACGAGGAGATCTTCAAGAAATTCTGTTAAACCCTCCTATCTTAAAGATTTTGTTTGTGCGTTTGCTGATAATGATTGTTTATCTTCTGATTTTTATACATTTCAGACTTCTCTGGAGAAATATGTTGAGCCCAAAACTTATGAGGAAGCAGCTTAACACACAGAATGGATTCAAGCCATGGACAAAGAGATAAATGCTCTCATCAACAATAATACTTGGGAATTGGTTGACTTACCTCCTAAAAAGAAAGCAATCAGTAGCAAATGGGTATATAGAGTAAAGCTAAAGGCAGATGGCACATTGGAAAGATACAAGGCTCGGTTAGTCATACGAGGGTTTACTCAACAATATGGGATTGACTATCAACAAGTTTTTTCTCCTGTTGTGAAGATGCCAACAATCAGAACCATTATTGCTTTAACTGCATCAAGAAAATGGCCTCTTCTACAACTTGATGTCAACAATGCCTTCTTGCATGGAGACCTAGATGAAGAAGTTTATATGAAATGCCCAAAGGAATCCCAAATCCAAATAACAAAGTCTGCAAATTAAAGAAATCACTATATGGTTTGAAGCAGGCTAGTCGACAATGGTTTGCCAAACTCAGTCACACTCTAATTTCTCTTGGTTATCAACAATCTAAAAATGACTATTCACTTTTTCTCAATAAATCTTCTACTAATATTACTATCATTGCTGTATATGTTGATGATATATTGTTGACAGGTTCTAATCAAGAAGAAATCAATAATGTCAAAAGACATCTTGACAGATTGTTTGGAATAAAAGATCTGGGAAGATTGAATTTCTTTCTTGGATTAGAAGTTTCTTATACTAATGATGGTGTTTTATTATCTCAGAATAAATTCACCAAGGAATTACTACGAGACAGTGGGCCTCTACATCCAGCTACTGCAGTCACTCCTTTGCCACTGAATTGCAAGCTCCAACCAGACAATGGAGAACTACTCTCTGATCCTCTTGTCTACAGAACTTTGGTAGGAAAGATCAACTTTCTCACACACACAAGACCAAATTTAAGCTACACAGCACAGACATTGAGTCAATTTATGCAAAATCCAAGAACATCCCATTTCAAAGCTCTCCAATATACTCTAAGGTACATTAGAGACACAGCACATCATGAGATACTTCTCAAAGGGACAGATCATCTCAGCATCAATGCATATTCAGATTCAGACTAGGGGGCGTGTCCTTTCTCTAGAAAGTCAGTTACTGGATATATGATTCTATTTGGGAAATCTCCTATAAGCTGGAAGAGTAAAAAGCAAAGCACAGTCTCAAGATCATCATCAGAAGCAGAATATCGAGCTCTTGCTCAAACAGCTTCAGAAATCTCCTGGGTCGTGCGATTATTGGAAGAACTTGGTGTGCAATCATTAAAGCCAGTTACTCTCTATTGTGACAATCAATCAGCCATCTATATTGCAAAGAATCCAGTTTTTCATGAACGCACCAAACACATAGACATTGACTGTCACTTCACAAGAGAGAAAGTCTTAGAAGGCCTTCTTCAATTGTCACACATGCCCACTGACGAACAGCTAGCTGATATTCTTACCAAAATCCTACCTTCTTCTCAGCAGAGTTATATTATGTCCAAGCTTGGAATGATTCAAAATCACCCCAAGAAGGGGGGGGGGGGGGTGATAAGATTATATATAGAATAGAAGTTAGTTATAAGTTAGTTATTTCTGTTCTTGTTTCTTGCATTTAGAATTAGTATAAATATAGGTTGCAAACATCTCATTCAATTCATTCATTCATTCTCCTAATACAACAGATACAAAATCTCTCTACACAATGTTCTCTCTTTCCTTCTCTTGTGTTTGATTCTGATTCAAGATTAATAACATCTTATCTTGATATATAATTTATATATTTACATATTAAATTAAAAATGACATGCTTGACTTCTATAACAATAATACCAAATATAAATCTTACAAAATTTATATTTTTTTGTCTATAATTTTTAAATTTTACAAAAAGGTGCCTAAGAAAACAACATAACTGATATTTATGAATTTTGATATATATTCTTATTCTCTTTTTTTTTTTTTTGCCACATCGACCATAAGAAAGAAGAAAGAACACAACAATACACTAAAAGAAAACAAGCATTATTATTCTAAATGTAGTGTTTTCAACAATATTATTTCTTTGTTTTTATTGATGCCAGCATTATCATTGTGTATATATTGCATAACATGGAACAAAACGGGATCGTGGTGTACTTTACTTTGGGCATTGGGATTGTGGTAACCAAATTTCAAAATTGTATCACAATAAGTCAAATTGTGAAACTATTAGACTGTTGTGCGCCATCACCGAGTTAGGTAACTCAATGAAATCAACTCAGCGGATTTTCATAGTTTGGTATACCATAATCTATTGATGGATCCTGTACAATCCATTGGATTCAACTCCCTAGAATGTCAAACTTTGGATTATCAGCTTCTTGTGTATCACCCAAGTATTTGTCAAGTTCTGTTTCATTCTCCTTACCTCCTTCACCAACTTCCATCTTGTACTTAGCATTCATGATTGCTTCCAAATCTATTGATGGATCCTCACAATCCATTGGATTCAACAAACTAGAAGATTCATGATCCATGGGATTGTTCTTTCTCAAAGTCACAAGATTGAGACCCATCATAAGCTTCAAACAAAGACCTCATAGTCACTTTGAGCTTAAGACACAACAAATTTGCCTTCTCTTTATCATAAGTATCACGTATAACTCCTTCAGTATATTTTCATTAGATCAAGAACTAAGGCAATAAATAACAAAAAATTGATGTTATTTATGTTACCCCAATATTTGTCCCATTTACCGTTCATTTGCAATGCCGTTTTGCGAATCCCTTCATTACTTATTTCACAACACTGAGAAATGTAAGTCTTAACACCATATATTTGAGGCACATAATAGTTTCCCGTAACAAAATGAGTACGATATCTTCAAAGTTGTATCAAAGAATAGTCTTAGAAAAGGCAAGAAACTCTTAACTACTTCCCAATCCTTTGAAGTAGGCTCGCCACCAAACTTCCTAACTTCCTTGTGAAAATTAGGATCATAAGAGTACAAATTAAGAAAAACTTTCTTATACTTTGAACCACTTCCAAGCATCAAGAATGTAGAATTACACATTTTTTTCAATATCTAAACAAACAAGTCCTTTAGCTTCTATCTTTTCATCCTCTACACATGCTTGAAACTTTTTAAGTCTTGCGGGAGAGGACCTTACATACCTAATAGCCACACGAACACGAGCTATTGATTCATGAATATCTTTTAGACCTTCCTTAACAACCAAAATCAAGATATGTCCCGCACATCTCATATGAAGAAACTCACAATTTAAGACACCTCTTTCCCAATTGTTAACTCTTTTTTTCAAATAGAAACACATCAATGAAAAGTTTATTAATTCTTTTCACAATTTTCACAACAAGAAAAATATGTTCGGGCAACAAATGTAGAGTAGTTTAGGCAACAAAAAAAATTATTATTGCATTAATTTAAAATAGGGCAACCAAATAATTTTATGGCTAAATACATTATATGTGGCAACAAAACTATTTGATCCATATTTCCCAAGGGTCCTTAGCATCGGGAAAAAAATAATGAACGGGGGTCCAAGCTAGTTTTCCTTAAGTCAAGCTCAGGTCGTTTTTGAAGTCCTAAATTGACTATTTTGGAAGCAAAGGGGCACTTTGGTCTTTTCACAAGGGCCGGGGTCGGGTTCATGTAGCATCAAGGAAGAATACTAGAGAAACCGAGTCCAAGGAACCAATAAGAAAGAAGAAGAAAAGTTAGGAAGAAGCTTAGAGAGAGTCAAGGTCAAGTTGGAGGAGAAAAGTTGAAGAAAAATAAAGTGGGCGAAATTGGACATGAGAACAATACAAATCTTCATTCTTTCAATCATAACTCCTTCAATATAACTTCGATTGATCTGAAATTTGGTGAGCTTATAGTACACACCGAGAGCTTTCCATCGAAATATCATAAGCCCAAATCGGAGTCAAAACGAGAAAGTTATGCACGTTTGTAGTCAGCAGGGAAAAACTGCCAACAGCACGATCGTGCCGTCAGACTGTACGATCGTGCCATTCTTCCAGAAGGTACTGCACGATCGTGCCGTTGGGTAGCACGATCGTGCCATTCTCGAACAAGCCATTCTAGGGCGTTTTTTGAGTGGCACGATCGTGTACCCATATGGCACGATCGTGCCATTTCGCGACGGTCGTTTTTCGGCCTTTCTCTCTTTCTTTTGGTTATGTTTTCCCCCTTCCCTTATATATACTTGTTTCCCCTCCATTAGAGAAAGACTTTTGATGAATGTTTAGGATTTAGACTCAAGAAAATTCCTCTCACTTGGAGAGTTTGTAATTGTGTGTTTTCAAACCCTAATCAATGAAAGTTAATCCTTTAGGTGGAAATTGCTTGGTGATTTCTCTTCGTGGTGAGTGGGTGTTCTTCCTTCACTCTTTGTGAGATTTCTTGGGTGTTTCAAGACTCTTTGCTTGTGGAAGGTCCTTGTGCAAGTGATTGAACATCTTAGTTCAATTGGGTGAGTGATTACTCTTTACAATTGTCCATATCCCTTTTTAATTCTTGTTGTGTTTGTTGTTCATCTCCAAAACCCTAAAAATTAGTGTAGTTTTATGAGTTCTAAATTGGGGTTTTCTCAAACCCTAAGTAGTTAGTGTATCCTTGGTCTCCCATATTTATCTATTCGAAGGACCCCCGGGTTTCCCGGATCATTTGGTATCAGAGCTTAGGATTAGAACTCATATTTGGGTGAAAAAAATTTCCAGATTTTTGTTGTTTTTGTTCTTGTTGATTTGGGCATTGTTCTTGATGTTTATGGATGCAAAACTCGTACTTGATGATTGATATTGCTTCCTTGATATCTTAGGAGTGTTGGGATGTGAATTTTATCATTTGGGTTCAAGTATTTGTTGAGTATTGGGTTGATTTGTGAAGTTATATATGCCCAGAAAATTAATTCTCTGTTTTGGGATTTTGGTGGTTGTTGGCATGTTTGGGTTGATTTTGTTGTGAATTTTGGTACCTAAGTCAATGCTATACATTCCCTCTTGTTGTTGGAAGTGATTTGTTGAGGAATTTAATTGTTTGGAAATCGATTTGAGTTGCATTTCGGAAGAGTTCTTGAAGTGTGTTGGAGATTGAATATTTTGGGGTATGGTGGTTATTCATGCTTCCTCTATGGATGTCAATGGTTGAATTGGGTGTTAATTGTTGACTTGGTTGATTTTGTTGGATAACCTTGTGTTGGCTATTGTTCTAATTGTGCGAGGTGGTCACTTGGTGTATAATATTGCCTTGTTGATTATCTCCCATTGTTGCTCGTTCGTCATTCCCCCTTGCCGGATTCATCCCATCTTCCCCCACAAAAAAATAGCCTCGCGAAACTCCACAAAATTTGCTTAGCCATAAAAGAACCCCAAAGTCTCACCCGAATATATTTTTCTTAGCCCATCAATCCCCTCAACTCCTCAAATGGCCTCGTCGTCTTGTCAAATAGGCGATCGAAAATTCCCTCCTCGACCCAATTCCCATTCCAAAACCACTCTCGACATGGCTCTTCAACATATCATAGATAGCCAGGAAGTGATACAACGTCAAGTGAGCGATTTGAGCTATGCCGTGGCAAAATTTCAAATCGGTTCCGCGAGAAAGGTTAATGGTGATTTCTTTCGGACTTCTAGAGCTCGACATGGTGACTATCGGAGATCTTATGGCGAATATCGAAGGTCCTATGTTGAACCCTGTCGTGGTATTTTTACTCTTGGGCCTAGAGTTCATGATCTACATGATTGGAGAAAGGAGAATGCTTACTCATGGTCTTCTAGCAAGGAGGACACTCGGCCTCAGGTTAGGCCTTCCTCCAAGGGAAGTCGATCTAAACCATCTATTGAAGCTCGCGAGGATGAGAAGGAATATCTTAGAAAGCTCAAGGGTAGAAAATGTTTCAAGTGTAGGGAGTATGGCCACTACCAATCGCTATGTCCTACCAAGATGGTTGAATCGCCCCAAGCAAATGTGATGGATGGTTCGGAATCCTCTACGACTATTGTTGAGACTCAAGTTCAAAAGGAAGAGGTCTTGACTCCTCGGCGATCCCTTGTCATGACCAAGGATTCCCAGGATGATTCTCAACGGGAAATGCTCTTCTATACCCGGTGCACCATCAACAATAGAGTGTGCAAGATGATCATTGATAGTGGGAGCTGTACAAATGTAGCATCTACTACTTTGGTGGAGAAGCTTCAATTGCCCGTTCTAGCTCATCCACAACCTTATAGCTTGCAAGGGTTTAAAGATGTTGGTCATCTTCAGGTATCTCAACGAGCCTTGATATTTTTTTCCATTGGTTCTTACATAGATAGCGTTCTTTGTGATATCGTTCCCATGGATACTTGTCATTTGCTCCTTGGAAGACCTTGGCAATATGATAGGCATGCTATCCATGATGGTTATGAGAACACTTACTCCTTATTGATGGGAAAAAGACGGATTGTGCTCACACCCCTCTCACCTAACCAACTCCACGAAAATCAAACCGGGGTGGGAAGTAAGAAGAGAGACCTCCTCCACATGAGTGAAACACGAGATGAGAGTGCTTTGAGCGAAATGATGTCACATTTCGCTTTACTTTTGCGAAAAGGTAATCCTAGTGAGGTTGAGAGATCCATAGCTCCTCAAATTTTTCCTATCTCCCTCCCTTATCCCCCACCTCACCCAAAAAGCCTTATATCGAGCTCCACACAATGATTTCAAGCGTTGAGCCATGTCCAACCTTTCCCGTCCCACAACTCGAAGAAGAATTGCGTGTCGAAAAGTCCATCACCCCATGCCCTAGCTTGCCTTCTCCCGCATCGAGATCGACCAAGGAAAAGGCATCATCTACCGGCCTTGATCTTGGCATCTCTTGTGAGGACTACCTTGTGGCCTTCAACAAAATGATGAGCGCTAGGCATGTGAAGGTCTCTCTTGATGGCGAGTTGGTCCCTTTTTCCTTCCGAAATTGCTACACCTTTACGAAGAAGGGGTTCATGAGTGTCACTTTGATCCGACTAATGGATTTTATTGAGTTGATTTTACGTGAGCGGTCGGCTGGATTTGAACTCCCAAGAGTTGAGGGCAACTCTTCTCCAACAAGGGGAGTCTGATCCATATTTCCCAAGGGTCCTTAGCATCGAGAAAAAAATAATGAAATCGGGTCCAAGCTAGTTTTCCTTAAGTCAAGCTCGGGTCGCTTTTGAAGCCCCAAATTGACTATTTTGGAAGCAAAGGGGCACTTTGGTCTTTTCACAAGGGTCAGGGTCGGGTTCATGGAGCATCAAGGAAGAATACTAGAGAAACCGAGTCCAAGGAACCAATAAGAAAGAAGAAGAAAAGTTAGGAAGAAGCTTAGAGAGAGTCAAGGTCAAGTTGGAGGAGAAAAGTTGAAGAAAAATGAAGAAAGTGGGCGAAATTGGACATGAGAACAATACATATCTTCATTCTTTCAATCATAACTCCTTCAATATAACTCTGATTGATTTGAAATTTGGTGAGCTTATAGTACACACCAAGAGCTTTCCATTGATAAACTATAAGCTCAAATCGGAGTTAAAACCTATGTTGTGAAAACCGGACCGGACCGGCCGGTCCGACCGGTCCTACCGGAAACCGTTTACTTGCCCGGTCCACTTCTCATATCAAGCCGTTCAACTGGTTTGACCGGTCAAAAAACGCCAGATCCGGTTCAACCGGCTGAACCGGTTAACCCGGGTAAACCGCGGTCAAACCGGGAAATTTTAAAAAAAATGAAATTTTGGCATTTTTCGGACCGAATAGAACGATAATTCTGAGATTTGAGAAACCCTTGCCCTAATTTCTCTCCTTGCTCGCCTGCTCGCCTCTGTCCTCTCTTCGGTCTCCCGTCTCATTTCTCTCCTTGCTCGCCTGCTCGCCGCTCGGCGCTCGGTAGCTCCTGCTCGCCTTCTTGCTCGGTTGCTGTCCCTCAGAGGCTCAGACCTCAGACCTCAGTCTCTCTCTCTCTCTCTTCTGGATCTGGACGTGTTGGCCTCTGCATTTTTTGGTCAACAGAGCTGCTCGCATAGTCGCATGCCGTTGCTTACTTGTCCGGCGCCGGCCACCTCTAGCTGAAGCCTGAAGGTAATCTCCTTTTGTTTTTTTTAATTGCATTCTCATATACCTCTAGCTGAAGCCGTTGCTCTGCTGCTCTGCTTCTTCTCCAATCTGACAATCTCCAGTTCTCGAGTTCACTTCTCGAGCTGAAGGTTAGGTTTTGTTTTTTTTAATTACTTTTGAGTTTGTTGTGACTGATTTGATTATTGTTTGGCTACTGTATGTTCTTGAGTTCTCAATCCTTTTCAAACACAACATATATTTTTGCTTGCTTGATTGGTACTTGGTAGTTGTGAATTGTGATAGCTTGAAGTTAAGTTTGATTGTTGTCAAGTGTAATATACAGGTTAAGATTCTCAGCATATATATGTAATGTTTGTGTGCAAAATTTTGCTAGCCTTGGATTAGAATGCTTATAGTATTTTTGATATAATATAATCTAAGTTTGAGTGCTTCCTTGTTTATAATAATAATAATAATAATCAATATGTGTTTGTATTTGATTGTAGGAAACTATGGATTATGATTCAACACCAACTGATGCCACTCCAGATTCATCCACTGTTAATATTCAATCTTTTCGCCAAAAGACTGATCCAACATGGTGTCATGCGACATTAGCGCAATCTACTGAAGGAAAGAAATTGTTAATTTGTAACTTTTGTCAGAAGGTAATCAAAGGCGGGGGCGTTCATAGAATGAAAATGCATCTAGCTGGACAAGTAGGAGATGTAGCCCCATGTAAAAAGGTTCCTAATGATGTTCGCTATAGGATGATTGAAAGTATAAAAGAGGTTTCTCAATCAAAGCTAGAACGACGAATGAGTAGTGAAGAAGACAATCCATGTAGATCTTCTGGTCGTACGGAATTTGAAATCCACAATGATGGTGGACATGAAAATACTCAGTCTAGAGGAACTAAAGCAAGTGTATTGGGTAAGAGGAAGTCATCTTCTAATGCTCCTTATTTTCCTCAAGGAGCAGCGCCGGGTTCACAACCTTCCATCATAGCTTCAATGCAAAGTCCGGAAAAGCGAAGGCAAGTCGATATGTGTGTGGCTCGTTTCTTTTATGACTGTTGCATTCCTTTTAATTGTGCTAATTCTATGTACTACCAACACATGATTGATGCTATTGCTTCTGTTGGTTTTGGGTATAAAGAATCGCACTCTTAGGAGATGTAAAAAATGAGGTAAAGTTGCTCGTTGACTCTTATAGAAGTGTTTGGGAAGAAACCGGATGCACTATTATGGGTGATGGGTGGACTGATGGTAGGCATAGAAGCTTGATCAATTTTCTTGTTTATTGTCCTAAAGGGATTAGTTTTATCAAATCTGTTGATGCTTCTGATTTTGTCGCCGATGCACAAACACTTTGCAATTTGTTTGCGGAGATTGTTGATATTGTTGGAGCTCAAAATGTGGTGCATCTTGTCACTGATAATGATAGCAACTACAAAGCTGCTGGGAGATTATTAAATGAGAGGTATGAAAATGTTAGTTGGTCTCCATGTGTTGCACATTGTTTGAATTTGATTTTACAAGATATTGGTAAAATGCCTCATGTCATGAGTTTGGCTCAAAGGGCATCTAAAGTGACAGTGTTTGTGTATAACCATAAATGGACTTTGGGTTGGTTGAGGAATAGGAAAGGGTGGACAGAAATATTACGTCCTGGTGAGACAAGGTTTGCAACCACTTTTATCGCTTTGAAAAGTCTTTATGAGCATAAGTTGGATTTGCAAGCTATGGTTGTTTGCCCTCAGTTTAATACATGGAGGCCTTCTAGGTCATCCAAGGGTAAGACAGTGATAGAAATCATTTTGGATTCTAAGTTTTGGAATGATTGCTTGGTAGTTGTGAATATTGTTGCCCCGCTTTTGAGATTGCTTCGAATTGTGGATTCGGATGAAAAGCCTGCTTTAGGTTATGTGTACGAAGGAATGTATAGGGCAAAGAAAGCAATCAAAGAGACCTTCAAGGGAAAGAAAAGATTGTGTAAGCCTTACACAAAAATTGTGAAGGAGAGGTGGGATGAGAAATTGTGTAAGAGCATTCATGCTGCTGCATATTGGCTCAATCCCACATTTCAATATGATAAGCAAAACTTCTCCACTAAGCCTGAAGTAATGAGAGGCTTAGTTGAAGTTATTGATTCCAAAGTGTGCCAAAACAAGACTAAAACTTTTGATGAGCTTCGATTCTTTCGTGACCGTGAGAAAGGGTTTGGAAGAGGCATAGCCTTGGCTAGCATAAAGACAACTCGTCCAGGTATACTTTTTCTTCATTTTTAATAAAAGTATCGACTTTTGTTTTTCTAGAAACTAGTGTATCTTTCTTATATGTCTTTATGTTTTGCATAGATGAATGGTGGAAAATGTTTGGACATGATTGTCCAAATCTCAAAATATTGGTCATAAAGCTTCTTAGCCAAACTGCCTCTTCTTCAGGTGCTGAAAGAAATTGGAGCGTGTTTGAGCGCATTCATTCAAAGAAAAGAAATCGCTTGGCACATGAGAAGTTGAATGATCTTGTTTATGTGCATTATAATCTTCGCTTGAAAAATAGGTAAATAACTTTCTCTTTATTTTGCAAGTTTTACTGCCGTCGATTCTTACATCAATATAACTTTTAATATTTTATTTATAATGTAGGCTTTATAACAAAAAAAGGCCATATGATCCCATTGATATTGAATGTGTGGAGAGAAATGATTTTTGGGTTGTTGAGGATGAACCTGATGGTGAGCTAGATGAGGATGATATAGAGGAAATACTAATACATGAGCAAGCAACCCAAACTGCTCGTGATACAAGAGGATTTGGCAAAGCGAAAGTTGGTATGTATTTTGTTCTACTTCTAAAATTATATAGTATTCAAACTTTTACAGGATACTAATAATTGTTATGTTTTTAATATTGTTAGTTGATCTTGATGGAGATGATGATGATGGTACCCAATGTGAAAACCATAATGATGATGATGATTTGATTATGTTCCCGGGTAACGACGGATTAGACTTGTCTTCATTTGGCGGTGGCTATTGCGATGGATTTGATTCTGGCGATGATTGAGAAGTACTAGTTGTTATTGTCATATTTTAAAACTATGTTGGATGTTTTAGAACTTCATTGTTTTTTCATTACGATGCTTATCGACAATTGTCCAAGTGTATGTTGGATGTTTTAGAACTTCATTGTTTTTTCATTACGATGCTTATCGACAATTGTCCAAGTGTATCGTATGGCTTGTAGCAGGCTAGCAGCTCTTTAGTCTTTATCGAGACTAAAACTTCATGGATAATGTCATATAATTTTATGGTATGTTATGATAATTTAGGTGCAGACGTGTAGTTGTGATTTGTGAAGAACTTTAGAAATTAGTATTTAAAATACTTGGGGATTTTTTTTATTCGTGACCGGTTCATGCTGGTTTTGACCGGTTCAACCGGTGACCCGGGTCAACCGGCTCAACCCGGTCAAACCGGTCCGACCGATTGAACCATTGACCCACTGAGTCGACCGGTTCGATGACCGGTCCGGCTCTGACAACATAGGTTAAAACGAGAAAGTTATGCACGTTTGAAGTCAGCAGGGAAAACTGCCAACAGCACGATCGTGCCGTTAGACTGCACGATCGTGCCATTCTTCCAGAAGGTACTGCACGATCGTGCCATTGGGTAGCACGATCGTGCCATTCTCGAACAAGCCATTCTAGGGCGTTTTTTGAGTGGCACGATCGTGTACCCATATGGCACGATCGTGCCATTTCGCGACGGTCGTTTTTCGACCTTTCTCTCTTTCTTTTGGTTATGTTTTCCCCCTTCCCTTATATATACTTGTTTCCCCTCCATTAGAGAAAGACTTTTGATGAATGTTTAGGATTTAGACTCAAGAAAATTCCTCTCACTTGGAGAGTTTGTAATTGTGGGTTTTCAAACCCTAATCAATGAAAGCTAATCCTTTGGGTGGAAATTGCTTGGTGATTTCTCTTCGTGGTGAGTGGGTGTTCTTCCTTCACTCTTTGTGAGATTTCTTGGGTGTTTCAAGACTCTTTGCTTGTGGAAGGTCCTTGTGCAAGTGATTGAACATCTTAGTTCAATTGGGTGAGTGATTACTCTTTACAATTGTCCATATCTCTTTTTAATTCTTGTTGTGTTTGTTGTTCATCTCCAAAACCCTAAAAATTAGTGTAGTTTTATGAGTTCTAAATTGGGGTTTTCTCAAACCCTAAGTAGTTAGTGTATCCTTGGCCTCTCATATTTATCCATTCGAAGGACCCCCGGGTTTCCCGGATCACTTTTTTTGTTGCAAATGATATAGATTGGGCAACAATTTAAAGAAAAATGGTCGCCAAAAGTAACTAAGGCAACAAAAATTTTTGGTTGTCCACCACAACTAACTTATGCTACCAGTTTTACTATTTTGTAGCCCAGACTTTGTGTTTCGAGGATAAAACTACCAAATCGTGACAATTTGTTGTTGTAGCACCAAATTAAAAGGTAACAAAAATTGGACTAAGGCAACAAAAATTTGGATAGGTGGTACCATCGTTTGCTCATCCTAGACTCTTCAAGTAGTTTCGTTTGCTTTAACTCAATCAAAAGTTTAACATGATGGTTTAAGTTAGTAATATTATCAACAATGAGCAACTTAGTTGAAAACTTTCGCATTACCATTGACTAAAACACAAATATACTACTCCAAATCAAACAAAATAAATATCAATAAATACGACTAGACTATCATACCAATCTAATCCAAATTTACATATGATATAATATTAAAACTATAACTACTTTATTCTCGTCCCTTCCTTGAAGAACAAAGGCAAATACAAACTTAAAAATCCAAAACCCCAAAGTACATACGTGCAACAAGTGCAAGCTAAGAAGCACAAGTTGGAAGGTGAAACATTGTCAAAAATGTCCTTGAAAATAGGCTTGAAAAGGTGCAAAAAGTGCATTTATAAGGGACAAAGTGGGAATTATAATCATTGGAAATGTAAAAGTTAGGTAATTGAACAAATAAAAAGGGATAGAGAAATTAGTTAATTGGACAAATAAAAAGGGACAGAGGTAGTATTATATATATTAACTGTCATAATTTTGACTCTTATGGTTTCCAATGTCACTTTTTGATTCATAATTTCTTACATAATATGTTGTTAACAACTCCAATATAATAGTTTTATGATAGTATTTTTCGTTACGAATTTGATGGTGGTAATTTTATATAACTTATTGTTTATATTGAGAAATTTATTGTCAAAATTTTTGAAATTTGACTGTACAATTTCCAAAGACGACAATTAATATGGAATGGGGGTAGTATAAGGAAATTGCTTGGCTGACCCGCTAGGTAATACTCTCTCATTTCCATATTAATTGCCGTATTTGGAAATCATGTAGTCAAATTTTAAAAATTTTGACCACAAATTTCTCAATATATACAATGAGTTGCTATATAAAATTATCATTATTAAATTCATAACGAAAAATATTATCATAAAAGTATAATATTGCAATTATTAATAACATATTATGTAGGAAATTATCAATCAAAGAGTAACATTAAAGATCGTGAAAGTTAAAATTATGACAATTAATATGAAACGGAGGGAGTAACCCACTGAAATAACCCTAGAGGGGGGGGTGAATAGGGTTATAAAAATTTCTGCACAAATACTCACTGGTAAAGGACGTTAGGGTCTTAATCTTTTCAGATTAAGATTCAAATTTAGATAAACCAAAGTAAACTTGAAATAAAGGACAATAGAAATGATAACTGAATAACCTCCTTTATTTCGCTGAACAGAATGCAGTCTGAATATGAACGTTCCCAGAGTGAACGTCCTTAGGTTTACAGGCAAACAGATTGTCGAGGCTTCGAACAAGATTTCTGGAAAAATACACCAACCACAGATTTGGTGCAAACACTAATCGATCCTAATTCCGTCTAGGAATCGATTACAACTACACTAATCAAAACCTAAGTCCGTTAAGGAATTGATTTCACTCAAACAAAATCCTCACAAAAAACCACTTCTTTCTACTCAAAGAAAGAACACAAAAACAGAGCACTCTCTGTTTTTCACACACCCGATTTCTTCCGTGGAATTGTTGGTTGTCTTCAATCTCCAAGTCTTCTATTTATAAGAATAATGATGTCAGTAGAATAGAGACGTTGAGATTGATTTTGCCCAATGCTTTCCTTCTTCGTTTTCAATCTTTCCTTCCGATATGCTCCGATCTTCTTTCCTTCTTGTGTGATTCCCGGAAATCGCAATCTTTATCTTCCTTCCAATTTCTTGATTGATTGTATTCTACAAAGTAGATATTACAATCAATTAGTCTGATTAGAAATATGGATAGAAAGATTGGATATTAATTTTCCAGAAAACTCCCCTATTTCCGCTGCACTTTTGTCTTTCGCATCAAAGCTTCTCGCCTAGGGTGAACGTCCTTATGATGCCTTGGGTGAACGTCCTTATGATGCCTTGGGTGAACGTCCTTCAGCATTCTTTGAGATTTCTTTCCTTGCGCATCATATCTTTTTTGGATATTTGAATTTTGACTTTCATTCAAAACTGATCTGATCCAGTCGTCAAGGTCCTTGAGTCTGGGTCTGTCAACGTCCTTGAGGGGTTCTAACACCCACATCACTTGGCACATGGTCATTACCCCGTTCTTTTATGCGTTAACGCACCCAAACGCAACGCAACTTACCGCAACCCTACCGCAACATAACACAAATTACCATTACTTTTTAACTATTTCCAACGCAACTTAACGCAACGCAACACAACTCACAAAAGAACGGGGCCTTAGAGTTCATTAAAACTAGATCGAGATTATTTCTCCAAGACTAATTGGCATTTATTTCTCCAAGATCAATCAATGATATTATTAGTTCCATGCAAAAAATATATTTGGAGAATGTGAAAAATATTTAGTTTCTCGTGACGATAATAATTTTATAATTCAAGGAACCAAAACTAAGTACGAGTGTATTATAGTGTGTGATAATAATATTGTATTTAGGGTTTTACGACGTTAATATATTGTATTTTAGAGATGTTGGAGAATAATGTACTGAACTTGTTTCTTAAACAATAATATATTGTATTTTGAGGTTATTGGACAGTAATATACTCGCCGTTCTTTTGTGCGTTAACGCAACTAACCGCAACGCAAGTTAGCGCAACCTATCGCAACATACCGCAAATTACCATTACCTTTTTACTATTTCCAATGCAACTTACTGCAATCTACCGCAACTAACCGCAACGCAACGCACAAAAGGACGGGGCTTAAAACTGATTCTAACGATAGATGACTCGGTCGTGGTTCTATGTAGCAAGATAAATTAAAATTTTAATTAATTATCGTCATGTCAGCAAGTCCAAATGAATTACTATTTTTAAAAAATAAAGTGACACATTATTTCTCCGCATTTTTCGTAATCTAACGATGTCATTTTTTTTTAAAAAAAATAATAATAAAATCCATCCCTACTTATGTGGACTTACTGATATGACACTAATTTAGTAAAATTTTAACTTTTTTCCTCCTCGGCCTACCGCGTAAGAGCACTATTAAGTCACCACTGTCAGAATGAGTTCTAGGTACATTATTATCCAACACTCTAAAGTCTAAAATACAGTGTATTACTGTCATAGAAAAAGTTTAACGTATTATTGTCCAACAGTCCCAAAGTACAGTATATTAGAGTCCAAAAATTCTTATATTTTTTGCCAATTCGGGCGGCAGGGTGGGCGGTTAAATAATATGGGTTGATTGTACATCACATTCAGAAAATTAAACATGGTTGGGCGGATTTTGATTTTAAGTAAATACAGGTGTGCTAGTATATTTCAATTTCAACCCAAACGATTTTGACCAAAGTTATCTTGAAATTCTCTAACTATTTTTAATACATACTAATACGATTATCTTCTTGTAACGATAGATTAGTATAAATAAAATAGAGAAATAAGATATGATGAAGTAGTGCTTGTATATAGTTTAATAGTCACCAATTCCAAATCAAAAGCCACAAATTCAAATCAAAAGACACTTTTTTTCAAATCATGTTTTCACTTGGTATATTTGTAGTCCATCCTAGTCTTTTTCTTGTATTTTATATGTGCACAATTTGAGCAAATACCTTGATAAAAGAGTTGCACTAAAGAGTTGATGCATCTTAATTTTTAACTGATTTTTAAGAAACAGTAAAAAAATCTAGTCAAAAGAAGGGTCGGATTTGGCATGCTTATTTATGTCCAAGTTTTATCTATGGGTTTAATTAACTTTTGATTTGGGTGGAGAAAATAATGTTTAAAAGGGTGAAATAATAAACATAAACATTAAAGATGTGCGCTGAAATAATAAATACATGATAAATAATACGAGGGAGCAGATCCAACAAACAGAAGTTGAAACCGGAAAACCAATTCAAGGACAACATATAAATACATGGAACACATGGAACGCGGGAACAATATTGAAAATCCACACAAGATTTTATTGAAGCATAGAAGACAGACACATATCAAAGTGAAATTCAAGATTTGGAGGCCTTGGATTGAAAACCACTAATTATTGGGTGGCATGCAGTAACACGTACGAGTGCATGCAAACGTACATACGTACGTATCGATATTTAGCCACCAAGTAAGCCACCAAGTAAGCCGCTCACAACGGGGAGGCCGCTGAGTGCGCCGAGGAGGAGGCTGCGGCGCTTGGGCCCACTTTGGAGGACGCGGTGGTGGGAGCCGCCTTGTAGGAAGCGGCGTGGTGGTTCCCAAGCATCACAGTGGGCAACAACCATAGCCAATGCCAAGAAACACAAAACCAATAATATCACACTACTCTTATTCACTGCCATTTTCTGTCTCCTTCAAATGTATTCTCTATGCGTATGTTAATTCTTGTAATTAAATTGTTTTATGTTGTATGTCAAGTATGATTTTATTCCGTGGTGACTCCCCCTCCTTTTATACTGATTTCAAGAGGCCATTACATATATATGATGTGCAGACCATGCCATAATTTAGTAACCTGTGTGTGAAGCTCGTGATTTAGTTAAATAAAATTAGGTGCACAATCGTTTAATCAATTAATAATCATAAACTACGACAATCTAATTAGTCGTGTGCACGTTAGCAAATTTCATATATAACTCAATAATCTTTCAATTCTAAAATATCATCTCTTTTGATCATATCCTGAATTCTTTTCTAGGTGCATTGATCATGTGAACAATATAAATGTTAATCAATCATGCACATTTATCTTCAATTTACCCCTCGTCCAAAATACAACCCAAATACATACCACTAGTTCTAAGAATTTAGTTAATAAAATCCGTCAACCAAGTTAAACTATCACAAACACACACACACACACACACACACACACATATATATATATATATATATATAATGTCAATAAGTCATACTGAGCTATCCCCGCTTGCTGATTATATAATACAATGTCCATAAGTCATACTTGGGTAGGTGTGAGCAACACCGAGCACCCAGTGAAGGTTAATGGATCAACCAGGTATTGGGTGCTCAACCGGGTACCCTATTATAATAAAACTCGCAAATGACATTTTTTCCAAAAAAAAAAGTTAAATTCACAATAAACAAAAACAACAATAAGCCCCAAAATGTTTCCGCTAAAGCGGGGCCTAAGAGGATCCATATATAGACAGTTTTCCCTCTATACACTAGAATGCAGGAAGAGGTTGATTCTGGTATACCCCAAAAAGTCTTTCAAAAAACCAAACATAAAACAAATTGAAAACCAATTGGAAAGTAAAGAAGAAAAGGAATATGAGATAAAGATAATTTTATACATGTCTGCTCCCAGCAACGATGATTTAGGCGTATATGTTTGATGTATCTGAAAACCTACCCAAGAAAAGTACAAGAAAAACATAAAAATGTGAACAATGTTTCTTGCGTGTCCGCTCTTGCCCTCATCCTGGGGTGGTGGTGCAGTTGGCTAGTGTGTAGGTCTCATAGCTAAATTGAGTGATCCTGAGGTTGAGAGTTCGAGCCTCTCTCACCCCAAGCTTTTTTTCTCATCTTATAGCACTTCAGTGAAAAAAAAAATACTACATGCGGTGAGCGTGGATTAAACACTTGACCTTCAAATCTTCAGTCTAACGTTCTCCCAACTGAGCTATCCCCACTTACTGATCATATAGTACAGTGCCAATAAGTTGTACTCAAGTTGGGGTGACCAATGCCGAGCACCCAGTGACGTTTATGGATCCAATAAGTAATGGATGCTCAATCGAGCTCCCCGATTGTAAAAAAAAAAAAAACTCAAAGTTAAATTCAGAGTAATATCCAACAAAAACAAGAAGCCCCAAAATATTCCCGCTAATACCGGGTCTGAGATAATTTAGATGTAGACAGTCTTACCTCCATAAATTGGAATGCCTGGAGATACTGATTTCGGTAGACCCCAAAAAAGTCTTTCAAAAAAATTATTCTACATTTGCGGTGAACGTGGATCAAACATGTGACCTTCAGATCTTCAATCTGACGCTCTCCCAACTAAGCTATCCCCACTTGCTAATTATATAGTGTAGTGCCAATAAGTCGTACTCAAGTAGAGGTGACCAACATCGAGCACCCAGTGACATTTATGGATCCAATAAGTATTGGATGCTCAATCGGGCACCCGATTGTAAAACGAAACTCACACAATGTCATATTTTTCAAAAAAATGTCAAATTCGGAATAATATACAACAACAACAACAAACCCCAAAATGTTCCCGCTAACACCGGGTCTAAGACGATTTAGATGTAGACAGTCTTACCTCCATACTTTGGAATGAATGGAGATATTGATTTCGGTAGACCCCAAAAAAAGTCTTTCAAAAAAAACGATTCTACATTTGCGGTAAGCGTGGATCGAACATGCGACCTTCAGAAGATTATTATTATGTATTCCTCGTTATATTTAAGTAGGTAGATTCCACACAAGTTCTTTTTTTAAGAGCGTGTTTGGTTGGTCAAAAACTCTGGGGAAATGGTCAATTTTCCTAAGTTGACTTATTTTCCCCATATTTGGTTGTACATTGATCTCAGGATAATTTTTACACGGGGCACACCATTTCCAAAGTTTTCCTAGGGAGAATTTCCCTTAATCCCGGAGAAATCTTTCCCCTGAAAAACTTTACATGGAAATTTTTCTCTATACACTTACCAAACACTTCTTCATTTATTGGTGCTCTAAACTCCCATATTTTCATTTGTAGGCCTATAAAAAATTATGAATATTGGATTATAATAATCTCAACTTTAACAAATTTGACAACAATAATCCCTATTATCGATTTGAATTCTGGTGGTCCAAAACAAACTAAAATTGGATTGTAGTGGTGCCAAATCCACCTCCACATTCTATTTATTTTTTTCATTCCTAATTAACCCATATTGTTTTTGTTTTTTCATTCCTACCCCCAGAAAGGTAATGAAGTGTAGTTACTAAAACAATTTTTAAATTATTTTTTTGAGACTGAGCAATTATTATAATTTTTTTTAAAAGAAATAAAGTGAAAAAATCAAAAAAAATGAAAAAAATTGGGAGAAACGCCGTAGATTTATTAAAAACCATGATAAAGTGTTATATTGAGTTTTGAATCAAATGCAACACAAAATCCATGATATTTAAGGTATACTCTCGATGATGTCCCACTACAATCCAATTTTACTTTTTTTTTTACCACCAGAATACAAATTGAAAGTATAGATTATTGTTGTCCAATTTATAAAAATTGGAATTATTAAAATCCAATTTTCCAAAAAAAATATGTGTAAGTATACCTTAGTAGATAGACTAAAAATTACCTAATAATTGCGTCAGAACTTGCAAATTACATCCTAAAATATTAGAGCAAGAATAGCTAAATAGTCAATCTTATAAAAATGAGAATATGGTCATGTGTTCGGCAAAATTAGCGATTTAGATCGCGAATAGAGGTCTAGGCCATGGATGACGATTAGGTGGCAGATAGCGGATAACTGCTCAAATGAAAATTGCGTGGTCAGTAGATTCGGCAGTCAAGTTTGATTATTAATGTGAATTGATATAAAATGATATGTATAATGTTCAAGGATAAAATTTTCAAAGGATATTTTTGTAACCAAAAAATTATGAAACCCTACTCAAGAAGATCAACATTAAGTCTATTAAGGTCACAAAGCGCTACATAAAATGTTAAACACTAACTTACCGAACATTAATAAGTGTTCAATTTGAGTTTCACTTTATTAATATGTTAAACGCTACCTAAAATGCTATCGTTGAGCGGGCCTAAGGGGGCAGGTAAGGCCTTATATAGAAAAATTAGCGGTTTGGATAATAGTTTATACATCGCGTAGCTGTTTAAACAACGGATAACGGTTTAAATAAAGGATAGTGGATAGTTGTTCAAATAAAAATTGTATTCGGTAAATTTAACGGTTGAGTTAGTTGATTATTATAAATAGACATAAAAGGATATGACTAATTTCCAAAGATAAAATTTTCAAAGGCTATTTTATATTTTAAAAAAAATGAAGTGTTACCCAAAAGCTAAATGTTAACTTTATTACCATTTCATAAAACGCTATTTGAAACGTTAAACGTTACTTAAAATGTTAGTGTTACAACCCCTCGAGGACCTCAACAAACCTAGGCTCAAGGACCTTGACAGACCAGGCTCAATGACCTTGGCGACTGGATCGGTTTTGAATGAAAGTCAAAATTTGTATATTATTAGCATATAATCTAGATATCTTAAAAGTGATACTTTCTTGATTGCTTTGGCAGATTTGTTGCATATAATCTGCATATAAGAAGGAAAGAAGATTGTGATTGCTACAAAAAGGAAACTTCAAGAGATGGAAGGAAAATCCAAAGCAAAAAGGAAGGAAGATAATTTCCGACAGTCTACAAAGCTGCATGCATAAATAGGATAACTCAAAGATAGGGGTGGGAATTGATACCATATATTGGGTACCCACTCTTACCCACCCATGATGGGTGGGTAAAATCCATTAGAGATGGGTAATGGGTAGGATGGGTATGAGTTACCCATAATTTGGTATGGATATCCATTATTCATGGGTATCCATATACCCATTGATGTCTTAACTATATGCATATTGAGTTGTATTGCGTTTATATACTGAAATTTAAGGTAAAATTCAACTTTATCAGTTTGACATGAAACTTTGTAATACGACAGTATTGGTTAAAAAAAGATCAAATATCAATTTTGAGCTCCTAAGTCTTTTTATTCAATAACATTTATCGCGACATATATAGACATTTTTTGCCGCAAAAACTAACTGAAACTTTAAATTAAAATTCAACTTTATCAGTTTGACATGAAACTCATGAATACTGGCGATCTTGATTAAAAAAAGATCAAATATGAATTTTGAGCTCCTAATTCTTTTTATTCGATAACATTTATCGCGACATATATAGACACTTTTTGCCGCAAAAACTAACTGAAACTTTAAATTAAAATTCAATGTTAACGATTTAAATAGAAACTTTATAATATGATAGGATAAATTAAAAAAAGTTCAAATATAAATTTTGAGCTCCAAATATAAATTTATTATCTAAAACGTTATAATACAAAATAAGAATAGTTAGTTGTATAGGATACCCATGAATAACCATGGGTAATACCCAGGTGGGTATTATCCATGTGGGTAATATCCATGTGGGTATTAAGAGGCACGGGTAGGGTATGGGTAGGGTTTTATAATGTCTGGGTAAAATGTGGGTATGGACTGTGCCCATCCATACCCACCCAATTCCAACCCCTACTCAAAGACTGAAGAAAACAATTGATTCCAAGGAAGAAATCAAAGAGTAGGAAATCCGTGAGGATTGCAGAGTGTAGTCTTTGAGAGACGAGTTGTTGAGTGTGTTGTAGCCTAAGGAAGTTGGCGAGTTATTGGTAGCAGAACCTTAAGGGAGTTAGGTTCTGTGAGTGAAAGTACCTTGTTGTGTTGGTGCATTGTTTTGTCAAATAACTTTGAAAGTGCTCTTCAGTAAGACACTCCTCTAGCAGTTGTTGCAAGGACCTTACTCCTTGAGCAACCAGGTTACTGTTATTTTGTATTCTGCTTCAGCACTGATTGAATAAAGGAAGTTTATCATATATATATCTTGTTGCTTATTACAGCTGTGAAGGTGACTTCTTAATTTGAAAAGGATTAAGAAACGTAACATCCTTTATCATAAGTGTGCAGAATTGTTATAACCCTATTCACCCCCTCCTCTAGGAATTTTTCAATTGGTATCAAAGTCAGGTCCACTCAAGAAGAGACTAACCGCTCTGTGGAAAATATCATGGCTAGGATCAAAGATGGTGATATAGGACAAGGACGTTGCTTGAGCACACCCCCATTATTCAGAGGATCAAACTTTTCCCACTGAAAGAAGCGTATGAAAGCATTCATCATGGATCAAGACTATGATCTTTGGGACAGAATTGAGAATGGAGACTTTGTCCCCATGATCACAGAGGGAGAACTCATGAAACCCAAAATTAGATCTAAATATACTGTCAAAGAAGCAGAAAAGGCAAATAAAAATATTAAAGTCTTACATACTCTCTACTGTGCACTTGATTCTAATGAGTTTGATTATGTTTCTGGTTGTGATACAACTAAGAAGGTGTGGGATACCTTAGTGACCACATATGAAGGAATGAACCAAGTTCAAAAAATAAGGCTTGACAATTATGTCAAGCATTACGAATCCTTCAAAATGAAGGATGGAGAATCCATCAAGGACATGTACAAATGATTCGCTATCATAGTCAATAATCTCAAGTCCTTGGGAAAAACCTACTCCAATGAAGAAAAAGTTCGCAAGGTCCTCATATGTCTTCCAAGAAAGAAATGGGACCGAAAGTCACCGTAATCGAGGAAGCTCAAGATTTGAAAACTCTCCAATTAGATGACCTCATCGGAAAGCTTCTTGCTCACGAAATACATCTTCAAGAAGAGAAAGATGAAATGGAAGAAGTATCCCGTAAGGACATCTATGGTCCTAACGACAAGTCAAATGAGGATGACAAGAAGCAGATCTTGGCTTTGATGGCCAAGGAACTCAAGAAGTCGTGCAAGAAAAGTCATACCTCTAGAGGATCCTCATCCAAACGGGTCAACCAAAGAGGTAAGTAAGGACTCTTTAAATAATGAGACTAACTCATTCTCTTATTTTGTGTGTGGTGACCTAGATCACTTGATCAAGAACTGTCCCTGCAACGGAAAGAACAGAGAAAAGAGGAATCACATGGCCCTAATGGCTACTTGGAGTAACGATTGTAGCAGTGAAAGTAAAAATGTAGAAATGGCCAATAATTTCCATATGGGAAAAGAAACTAGTGATATCGAGGAAGTTGGTACAATCAATGATAACTACCAAGACAATGATAAAAATGAATCGGCAGGGGTAACACTTGATGATCTCCTTACTTGGCCTAAAGAGTACTTGGCAAATTGCTTTCTAAAGCTTATTAAACATGAGACTAAGTACTTGAATAAAATTATATCTCTAAAAAAGGCAATCAAGGGGTTAAAAGAGTCCAAAATTGAATTAGAAAAGTCTTGCGATAACCTTACCTCTAGAATTAACATTCTTAAGGCCGAAAGTTACTCGCAACAAGAAACCTTGATAATTCTCGTGGATCTCGTTGTGTCCCCTTTAAAGAAGAGTTTGCATATTGGAAAAATGCTTACAAAGCTAATGCTCAAGATAAGAGGCTTGAAAAGTCAGTCCCTACCGAGGAACGAAATCGTTGTCAAGGACATTCTGTCCCTCAAAGGCAACCTGTCAGAACTAGGCATCAAGGACGTCATAGGAACCTCGATAGAAAGCACTGAGGCCACAAATTCTACTCATGGCACCAAGAATGACACAACTACCTTGGGACAAGATACCAAGGTCATTCATCTCATCCCAAAACCAAGAGTCAATTTTGTAAATCTCACTACTCCAGCCATTATCGTTCGAAAATTGTATAAGTTTGGGTTCCAAAAGGAACAAGACCTCCTAACATGGTTGTTATTAGTAGTCAAGAACCTAAATTTAATGTCAATTATGGCTTGAGGAAGGGTGTCTAAAATTTTTCAGGTATACTCAGCATCCAAGAGCTTGAATGCTTAAGGGAACTTGGAGTAATCAAGGACATTACTTACATCAACAATAAGAACCTCTCGAGGACCTTGCCAGACCAGGCTCAAAGACCTTGGCAGACCTAGAATCAAGGACCTTGACAACTGGATCTATTCAAATGGCAGTGTTATTGATTTTTTTTTTTGGCACGAATTGAGGGGGAGCACCTTCTCTTAGGACTAACAAGTTCATTGAGTTCTTGCAGATTATTGGAAATGGTTACTATATTAAGGGGGAGCTCTCTACAGATTTTTTTTATAAAAGTCAAAAAGGGGGAGAAGTGCTGTAAATGAATTTTGCCTTTCATAAAAAAAGGGGAGATTGTTAAAACTCCTCGAGAACCTGAACAGACCTAGGCTCAAGGACCTTGACAAACCCAAGCTCAAGGACCTTGGCGACTGGATCAGTTTTGAATGAAAGTCAAAATTCGTATATTATTGGTATATAATATGGATATCTGATAACCCTATATTTTATAGGGTTATTTGGGTGTTTAATACATGAATTTCAGGTCTGTTTGTGATCGAACACGACATTTTATATCCCAAATTCGTGTATATTTCACTTGGTCTGGAGATTGGTGTAATTTTGTAGGTTTGTGAATGAAATTACATGAAGTCATGAAGAGAAAGAAATAGGAGGAGAAGCTCAAAGGTGGGGAGACAAAGTAAAGAGCAAGAAAAAAAAAGAAAATATGTTTGCCAAGATAGCAGTATTTGCGGCACGTCTGACATTATGTAGCGCCTAACAGAAGGTTTAGGGGCATTGAAGTGCAGGCGTCTTGGTGGCGCGCCTAGGCGTTGTGGCGCTGGTTGTTACGCCACTCCTTGTTCTCCAAAGCATGTCTCGCGCTGGTAGTACCTAGAGTGTGCTGGCAGCGCCTGGTTGTTACGCCACTCCTTGTTCTCTAAGGCATGTCTCGCGCTGGTAGCGCCTAAAGCGCGCTGGCAGCGCGTAGGTTGTTACGCACAGCTTGGAGAGCAAGACATCTACTTCTATAAAAGAAACAGGAGCAGCGGTTGATAGAGAGGATATCATAGCATACACTATATCTATTATTATTATTATTATTAGTTCTCAAAAACAATATTTCTAGAATTCTAGTCTTAGTATTGGAGATCAAAGTGTTCAATCGGCGACGGTAAAATCGGAGATTGAGGCTCGGGAGAAGGAAACTTTCGCGAGTCGACATATTCGTTTCATCCCTCGATTGTGGTTGTCCTCTTCCCTAAATTTTACTATGTCTACTAGATTCAATTCAATTAGTTTAGTTGTTTTTATTATCAAGCATGAGTAGTTAATTTTTAGTTTAGGGGAAACTCGATGTTGTTCATTTGACCCTCTGTTTTGATTTTGGTATGAAATAGTTTGTCAATTTCGTTCTGTCTTCGTGTTTATATTGCTACAGTAATTGATTGGCCACCATTTACTTGTGTCTAGACTCTTAGTTTCGGATCGAAAGGTTGCTTCTTTGAGTTGGATTGACGAAGATCGAATAGGTATAAAATTCGGTTAGAAATAATGTATTTCATACCTAGGATCGTTTAAATAACATGTTGTTAACTTTGACTAGATTAGATAGCCATGAAAATAGGTGTTTGATTTAGTTGGAGCAATTCACTCCAGATCGAAAGATTGTTGTGATAGATATTTGTTTGGTTATTGATCCCGAATTGGTACAAATTGCTAAATACTGAAGTCAGACCTTCGTTAGGTTAATTGGATAACTAGAGTAACTCCTCTAAACGCCTTTATAATATTGATAAAAACCGCATAAAAATATACTTGCTGTTTTGATTAGATAAATTCACAGTTTAAATTAGATTACTTTGCAATTTCGTTCACTTCAGTTTGACTGAGTTAAAATCCAACCCTTTGATTAACCTAGCATCCTTTGTAGTGGGTTAGTTTAGTGCGTAAGCTAGAACAAGTCCTCGTGGGAACGACCTTGATATACTACATTGTACACCGTGCACTTGCGGCGTATCAAGTTTTTGGCGCCGTTGCCAGGGACTTTGTCCCTAGCTGCCATTAGACGAAGACATTCTGGGTGCCTAGGTTTTATTTTGTCTGTTTTTATCTATTTTATTTTATCTTTTACCCATTTGATTGCGTTTGGCGTACTTATCTGTGCTGTTTCAGGTTTATGCAAGAAGTTCATCTCTACGAATTCGACCCTAAAATCGAGCGTACATTCCACGCTAGATTAAAGAAGCGCAAGCTGGCAAGGGAAGAAGAGGAGGATTCCATTTCTGAGAAAAAGGAATCAGACAAAGAAGAGAGTTCCCTTTCCGAAAAAGAGGAGTCAGAAGAAGAAGAGATGGGTGATCAAAATCCTAGTATGGGACAGTACGTGACCCCTAGTGTCACCAACCAGCAATATGCAATTCGAGTACCGGCGGTGGGAGCAAATGACTTCGAGCTACGACAATCCCTCATCAACTTGGTGTCCAAATCACCATTCCATGGACGTTCAAATGAGGACCCGAACCGCCACCTGCGCATCTTTCGCCAAGCATGTGACACGTTCAAGGCCAATGGCGTGGAAGATGATGTTGTTAAGCTGAGACTTTTTCCCTTTTCGCTTGAAGGGAAAGCTTAGGAGTGGCTCGACTCCTTGCCAGCTAACAACACCATTACTACATTTGATCAGCTTGCTAAATTATTTCTTGCTAAATATTTTCCTCCTAGTAAACTGGCGAATCTAAGAAATCAAATTTCTTCTTTTGAACAGGATCCCGATGAGAGTTTCCATGAAGCATGGGAGAGGTTCAAGGACCTTCTTAGACAGTGTCCTCAACACGGATTTGAGCCCTGGGTACTAATTCAGTCCTTCTACAATGGATCAAAAGAATCAGTAAGGGGGAGCATCCTTTCAGCGGCTGGAGGCGACCTTATGAACAAAACAGTGCCTCAACTCACCGACCTGATTTAGCAGATGGCCCTAAACTCATACCAATGGTCCAAACCCCGCCATAGAGCGGGAGGTAAGTTCGATGTCGATGTAGTTGCTATGTTAACTTCTAAAATGGATTCGTTAACGCAGAAAATGGACCGTTTGACTGTGCAACTAATTCCCCCCGCCCATGTGCTTCATGTAATTCTACTGAACATGAGACCTTGACCTGTCTCGTAGGGTTGGCTAGTAGTGAGGAAACACAGGACACTAACTATGTTGGTTACCAACGACAGAAATATGACCTGACTTCCAACACCTACCACCCTGGTTTGAGGAATCACCCTAATTTCTCTTACCGCAACAACGACCCAACAGGTCCCCTGTGAGGAAAAAGGGATTCTGCACCCGATTTCCAAAGACAACAGGACCAACCCAAAAAGTCCAACCTAGAATTAATGATGGAGACTATGTTGGCCACTCAACAGCAACAGGAAGGGATAATTAAGCATTTAGTGGACAAAGTTGATGCCTTGGCAACACACAATAAAATGTTAGAAGCCTAGATAGCCAACCAAGCTAGTCCCTCCACAACCTTACCACCCCAACCTATCCCGAACCCTCGAGACCAATGTAATCTCATAACATTAAGGAACGAGAAACAGTTGGAAGGACCTAGAGTGGACAGACCTGAACATGTGGTTATTGATGTGCATGATTCTGTTGAAAATAATGTGACTGAGTCTGAAATTACAAAAGGGGAAATTCTGAACCTCTAAAAGAGGATTTGATTGATGTGCAACCTGATCAAAATGCTCATGTTGACCCTTCGAAAGTTACCCAAAGAGTTTATGTTCCACCGATCCCATTCCCTGAAAGATTGGCTAAAGCTAAGTTGGATAAACAATTTGGTAAATTTTTGGAGGTGATCAAAAAGCTCCAAATTAGTATTCCTTTTACAGAAGCCTTGTCTCAAATGCCCACCTATGCTAAGTTTTTAAAGGAAGTTTTGAGTAATAAAAGAAAGCTAGATGAGCATGAGACAATGGCCTTGTCTGATCATTGTAGTGTCGCGATCCAAAACACGCTTCCACGAAAGCTTAAGATTCCTGACAGCTTTACTATTCCATGTGTAGTAGGTAATTTGTTCATTGACCGCGCTTTATGTGATTTAGGATCCAGTGTCAATCTGATGCCTTTGTCAATGTCTAGAAAATTAGGTATGGGTGAACTAAAACCCACTACCATCTCATTGCAATTAGCTGATCGTTCTGTCAAGTACCCCATAGGGATCCTTGAAGATGTACCTATCAAGGTGGGAGACATCTTCGTACCAGTTGACTTTGTTGTGCTTGATATGGCTGAGGATCTCCGCACCCCTATTATTCTTGGTAGGCCATTCTTGGCCACTTCAGGGTGCTGTGTTGATGTTAAAAATGGAAAAATGACTTTTGACGTAGGCATTCATAAACTTGAGTTTAATCTGAGTCATGCTGCAAAGTTTCCTTCTATATCTGATGACTGCAATTTTATTGATGTTATTGATAGTGCAGTGAAGGAAACTAATTCTCACCCTCAGCCAAGTGATCCGCTTGAGCAATGTTTGTTATTGACTGATTGTGTGCAGGACACTGACTCTGAAGCTGCAGCATATAATAAATTGATGGATGAGACCACTACCATTCCACCGGGATTTGCCAAAGTGGGGGAGATGAAAGTTGAGCCTGAAAATGCAGAAAAGAAAGCTCCCGAGGTCGAGCTGAAACCTCTACCATCTACCTTGAGGTATGAATTCCTTGGCCAAGATTCCCCCTATCCTGTCATCATTAGTGCATCCTTGAATCAGAATGAAACTGCATCTTTACTTGTTTGAGGACACATCAAAAGGCCATAGGATACACGATTGATGATCTTAGAGGCATCCACCCTTCCTTTTGCATGCATAGAATCCTCTTAGAGGATGACCATAAGCCCTCCATTGAACATCAACGTAGACTCAACCCTAACATGAAGGAGGTAGTAAAAAAGGAAGTCTTAAAACTGTTAAAAGTCGGGATTATCTACCCTATCTCAGATAGTGAGTGGGTAAGTCCAGTTCATGTGGTGCCTAAAAAGGGTGGGATGACAGTGATTAAAAATGAAAACAATGAGATAATCCCAACTAGAAATGTTACTGGCTGGCGTATGTGCATTGATTATAGGAAATTAAACAACGCCACTCGTAAAGATCACTTCCCCCTCCCTTTTGTTGATCAAATGTTAGAGAGACTGGCCAAAAATGAATTTTTCTGCTACTTAGATTGCTACTCGGGATTCTTCCAAATCCCTATTCACCCAAGGGACCAAGAAAAAACCACTTTTACATGTCCTTATGGAACCTTTGCTGACCGACGAATGCCATTTGGGTTGTGTAACGCACCCGCCACCTTCCAACGGTGTATGATGGCTATATTCGCTGAGTTCATTGAGGACATTGTAGAAGTTTTTGTTGACGATTTTTCCGTTTATGGAACCTCTTTTGATCATTGTTTAGAAAATTTGAAAAAAGTTTTGAAAAGATGTGAAGAGGTTAATTTGGTCCTAAATTGGGAGAAGTACCATTTTATGGTGCTGGAAGGTGTTGTTTTAGGCCATGTGGTTTCAAGTAAGGGTATTGCCGTTGATAGAGCAAAGGTGGAGGTAATTGAAAAATTACCACCACCTGTTTCAGTAAAAGGGGTGAGAAGCTTTTTGGGACATGTCGGTTTTTACCGCCGGTTCATCAAAGACTTTTCTAAAATTGCTAAACCTCTCACCCAACTGCTTATCAAGGACGTACCCTTTGAATTTAATGAGGAATGTTTGAGTGCTTTCAACAGGTTGAAACAGGCCCTTGTAACCGCACCTATTATGCAAGTGCCTGATTGGGATCTGCCTTTCGAGGTGATGTGCGACGCCAGCGACTACGTAGTAGGGGCGGTATTGGGACAGAGAAACGACAACAAGCCATATGCTATCTATTATGCTAGCAAAACTCTGGATGGAGCTCAATCAAACTATACCACAACTAAAAAAGAGCTTCTGGCTGTTATCTACACTGATCACGCAGTCATCAAGCACCTGATGACAAAGGCAGACTCCAAACCTCGCCTCATACGGTGGGTGCTCTTGCTTCAAGAATTCGACCTCGAGATCCGTGATAAACCGGGGTTGCAAAATGTGGTGGAAGACAACCTCTCTAGGCTGCAATTGGAGGATCTCACCAAAGATGACATGCCAATCAATGAGTCTTTTCCTCATGAGCAGCTTCTAGCAGTTTTCGGACGCATCTCACCATGGTACGCTGATTTTGTGAATTACATTGTGTGCGGTGTGATCCCTCCCGAGATGACCTATCAGCAAAGGAAGAAATTCCTTTCAGATGTGAAAAGATATGTGTGGGAGGAGCCTCTCCTCTACAAGCTTTGTGGCGACGGGATTTATAGGAGATGTATTCCCCAAGATGAAGTGCGAAGTGTTCTACATCATTGCCACTCCACCCCATGTGGAGGCCACTTTGGTCCCGACAAGACAATTTCCAAGGTACTCGAAGCTGGTTTTTATTGGCCTACTCTTTCTAAAGATGTTAGGACTTTTGTGTTTTCATGTGATAGATGCCAGCGAACGGGCAACATTTCGAGGAGACACGAGATGCCTTAAACGGGCATCCTAGAGGTTGAGTTGTTTGATGTATGGGGCATCGATTTTATGGGTCCCTTCCCCTCCTCTCATGGAAACCTCTACATCCTAGTGGCGGTCGATTACGTCTCCAAATGGGTGGAAGCCATCGCATCTCCAACCAATGATGCTAAAGTGGTGATTAAATTTTTTAAGAAGAACATTTTTGCAAGGTTTGGCACTCCAAGGGCTTTGTTGAGCGATAACGGTACTCATTTTCGCAACAAACCCCTTGATGCTCTCTTAGCCAAGTACGGGGTATCCCATCGAGTCTCTACTCCTTACCACCCCCACACCAGTGGCCAGGTGGAGCTGTCAAATAGGGAATTGAAAAGTATACTAGAAAAGACTGTGAACAGTTCGAGAAAGGATTGATCTTTAAAGTTAGATGATGTATTATGGGCATATCGAACTGCATTTAAGACACCTCTAGGTACGACACCATACCGGCTAGTATTCGGGAAAGCATGCCACTTGCCAGTTGAGATAGAGCACAAGGCTTTGTGGGCAGTTCGGACTTTGAACTTCGACCTTAAACCGGTTGGAGAACGGAGGATGTTACAGCTCCAAGAACTAGATGAGCTAAGGTTTGAAGCCTATGAGAGCTCTAGGATCTATAAAGAGCGAACTAAAATGTGGCATGACAAACATATCATGAAGAAGAGGTTTAAAGTACGAGACAAGGTGCTCTTGTTCAATTCCAAGCTTAAACTGTTTCCCGGGAAATTAAAGTCGTGATGGTCGAGACCCTTTACAGTCTTGAAGGTATTCCCTCATGGAGCGGGGGAGGTTTGGAGCGAAGAAACCGACACATTTAAGGTAAATGGACACAGGTTGAAATCTTACTTTATAGGAGAAACAGTCAATAAGGTTTCAATGGTGTGGTTGGATGCTTCAACCGGATAAACGAGGTAACCCGTCAAGCTAATGGCGTTAAACAAGCGTTGGGAGGCAACCCAATTTTACAAGCTTTATTTTATTTTATTTTTAATATCCTTTGATTTTAATTATTTTCTATGCTTGATTATCAAAATATTACACTAGGTGCCTTTAGAATTTTGGTCACTTGAGCAGGGGTAGCTCGGATGGAGAAACAGAACAAAATTTGAAAAGGGGCGCTGGCAGCGCCATACGATGCGCTAGTAGCGCCTCAGACAGTAGCAATGGGACGGAGGTAAGTGACCAGGCGCTACCAGCGCCTGTCCGACGCTCCCAGCGCCTGGATCGCACATTTTTTTTGTCTCGCTTTTTCCTGTTTAGAGTGAACCGCCATTCCCCTTATTTTTAATTTAATTGTTTCTTCCTTTCAATTTAACCCTCCTTCCACAAGATCCCTACCCCGTCCCCTCCTCTCTGTTCGACGACCCAGCCCAGCGCACACCCAGCAGCCGCCGACCTCTCGCCGGAAAAAGCCCGCCGCGACCCTCCAACACTACCGCCACCACCCCTGCACACTTGCACACACCCATTCCCAATTTACACTCTCTCAATCTATACTCTCCATTAGGGCATCCCTATGAAAGATTTGCTCTCAATTTGTACTATCCAACTCAAGGTATGTTCTTTCACTCAAATTCAATTTATAATTGGATTCTAGTTCGAAATTGAGTTCAATCTTGATGTTTTGCTCACAAATTAGGGCTGAAGTTGTGTTTGAATGAGTGTTGACATTGAGGTCAGCCTTGGTCGAAGTTTGTGGCGTGAATTGTGCAAAAGTTTGTCCCAAATCTGCTTGGGAATTTTCTTTGGTTGTTTCTTGGGTCTAACATGGATTGCTTGATTCAAATTTAGGGTGCAAAGTTGTGTCAAGAAAGTCAGGGGAATGAATTTGTGTCAAGAATGCGTGCATATGAGTCTTGGGTTTATGCTAGACGCTGGCAGGGGGGTACGTTGCTTTGACTTGCGTGAATTTTGATTTGTGTGTGAATTTGTTGATTGTCGAAGTGTTGCTACTACTGTTTCATATTCAAGAGTTGGACTAACATTGCAAATTTCTTGTGAATTGTCGTTGTAATTCGCTGCTTGATGTCCATATTTTATAATATTTATAGTATTATTTACATGGAGTTTCGGCATTCACTGTTTCTCCCCATGAATCACTCATGCTGTTGGACGACGTATATCTAGTTAAATGGGTGAATTGTGACTGAAATTAAATGACCACTACACTGGACGATTAGTGAATGAATGTTGTCTGTTTCGCATAATTGATTCAAACTCACCTTCTAATAGTATGCCTTAAGCATGGGGTTAAATTTCTATGTCAAAGTCCCCCCCTACCTGCAACATGTCTAATATGATATTCATGGATTATGGTTGACCGATTCGATACTCTCCAAGAATCCGTCACCCTCGTCATCGAGCGTCAAGACAATCAATACGACAACTTGCGAGGTATGCTCAAAACTCTCATTGATTACCTCCTCCCGACCCCTCCCCCATCCCCTCAAGATGATGAATAGATGTTACGTCCCTCTTCTGTGTTTCCATTCTGTCTTTTGCATTGGGGACAATGCATTGTTTAAGCATGGGGGGTACTTTTGTAAAAATCTGTGTCTTGAGTCCTTATTTTCGTTTTTTTTTTGGATAGATTACTTGTATAAATTGCATCCACCTAGATTGCATTAGATAGATCATTTTAGTTATTGGATTTTCTTTCTTTATTTTTCCTTGTTTTTAGTTCTTCCTTTCTTAGCTTTGCATGACAAAACAGAAAAATCCAAAAAAATTTGAAAAATCAAAAAACATAAAAAAAAAGGATTAGGATAGGTTAGCGAACAATAACCCCTCCTATGACGATTTGTAAGCTATTCTGTCTTTCTTTTTGACTTCGCTTGACCTTATGTGCTCTGGATATGGTTGTCGCTTTCAAAAAGATAGGTTAAGTTGTCCTATGTTTTGAGATATGCGTGATCGAAAAAGGTATATGACTACTTTGATTGATCTAGTGGTGTAAATAGGCGTGCCGCAAATCTTTGGGCTAGGTTTGGTTGAATGAGCCCTATCCAATGAGTCCACAAGGCCAAAATGTACAGACTGATTATTTTGATCGGTCTCTTTATTCCTTGAGAGACTCCACTATAGTTGCACCTCTAGAATTTGGTTTGTATCTTGTACGAAGCTGCGTCGTTGCATTTGCTTAAAGTGATAAAGTGACAGAGGCATTTATTTGTGTATTGTTGAAACTACATAGCCTAATAGCCACCCTGACATTGTTTATATCCCTCTTTAGCCTCTTCTAGCCTTTATCTACCTCTTTTATATTTGAACCCTTGCATTACAAGCCACGGCCTAATTCTATTTCCTATCCTTTTGCCTTGCTTGGAGTTTGAGTGTTCATCGTATCATATCGAGAGTGTGGATTGGAAGGGTTAATGATGGATTGTGTTGAAAACTAGAAAGATGGGTGTCAATTGGACATGTGTTTTGATTTGGGAAACTGTTGGATCAAAAGTTCATTGTGATGCTTTATGTTTTCCAATTAAATAGTATTCTCTTGATGTATCTTGAAACCGGAGATCGCTTATGTGCTGATTTTTTTTACTTCCCCCTGGTCACCTGTGCAAAAGAATAAATGAAAAACAAGGGGAAAAAACAGAAAAAAAGAGGATAGGTGATTAGATGGGGGAACTCTGTGTTACATGCGATTTCCGACATTAATAGAGAAGTATTTTTGATGAAGATCTTTTGGATCAAATATGGGTTGTGATTTGTTCATAATTGACAAATGAGGGAGAAAATGAGTAGCTTGCCCATCTTTGGCAAGTAAGTGAGTTGAGAGATATGCTAACTCCAAGCTTGGCTCTTAACTCCTCAGTCCTAAAATATTTACCACTCTTTTCCCTTAACCTGAGCCCCATTTCAACCCGAAAAATTCCTCTTGATTGTCACTTGCAAACTGCATAATAGCGGTAGGTAGCGAGATACTTATCAAGTTCCGGTAGGTTGTTTCCTTGGTTTGAGTATTGAGTGTTAGCCTTACTGTATGAGCGCATTTGAGAGTTGGAGTGTTTCAACAATATCCGAAGTGAGGTTTTGCTCATTCGACTGACCTACGTTCATAACCAACCGCGCTTATTTGCATTATCTGAGATTAGTTGGTGGTTGTTTGCCACTAGAAAGTGCATATCTTGTGAACATGGAACGATCTCATTCTTCTTAATCTGAACTGATTTGATTCATATCCGGATCACATTTCGTTGTGCTTGATTGAAATGATGTGACTAGAGTAGTTAGCCTGAGGAGGATTGTATAAAACATGTTTTTCTTATTTTCTTTGAGACGAGTCGTCTTGAATCGGAGTCCAAGTCTCCCGGTCTGGTCTTTAATATTTGGTTTTGATTTGAGTCCTCTTGATTTCCTTCTACTATCTTGTTTGGAACTTGATTGAGGACAACCAAGAACTAAGCATGGGGGGATTTGATAACCCTATATTTTATAGGGTTATTTGGGTGCTTAATACATGAATTTCAGGTCTGTTTGTGATCGAACACGACATTTTATATCCCAAATTCGTGTATATTTCACTTGGTCTGGAGATTGGTGTAATTTTGTAGGTTTGTGAATGGAGTTACATGAAGCCATGAAGAGAAAGAAATAGGAGGAGAAGCTCAAAGGTGGGGAGACAAAGTAAAGAGCAAGAAAAAAAATATGCTTGCCAAGACAGTATTTGTGTGCGTCGGCATACTAGCGCGCCGCCCTGAAGGTTTAGGGCATTGAAATGCAGCGCTACTGGTAGCGCTAGAGCGCATCGGCGCCTGGTTATTACGCCACTCCTTGTTCTCCAAGGCATGTCTCGCGCTGATAGCGCCTAGAGTGCGCTGGCAGCGCCTGGTTGTTACGCCACTCCTTGTTCTCCAAGGCATCGCGCTGGTAGCGCCTAGAGCGTGCTGGCAGCGCGTAGGTTGTTACGCACAACTTGGAAAGCAAGACATCTACTTCTATAAAAGAAACAGGAGCAGCGGTTGATAGAGAGGATATCATAGCATACACTACATCTATTATTATTAGTTCTCAAAAACAATATTTCTAGAATTCTAGTCTTAGTATTGGAGATCAAAGTGTTCAATCGACGACGGAAAAATCGGAGATTGAGGCTCGGGAGAAGGAAACTTTTGTGAGCCGACATATTCGTTTCATCCCACGATTGTGGTTGTCCTCTTCCCTAAATTTTACTATGTTTTCTAGATTCAATTCAATTAGTTTAGTTGTTTTTATTATCAAGCATGAATAGTTAATTTTTAGTTTAGGGTAAACTCGATGTTGTTCATTTGACCCTCTGTTTTGATTTTGGTATGAAATAGTTTGTCAATTTCGTTCTGTCTTCGTGTTTATATTGCTACAGTAATTGATTCGCCGCCATTTACTTGTGTCTAGACTCTTAGTTTCGGATCGAAAGGTTGCTTCTTTGAGTTGGATTGACGAAGATCGAATAGGTATAAAATTCGGTTAGAAATAATGTATTTCATACCTAGGATCGTTTAAATAACTTGTTGTTAACTTTGACTAGATTAGATAGCCATGAAAATAGGTGTTTGATTTAGTTGGAGCAATTCACTCCAGATCGAAAGATTGTTGTGATAGATATTTGTTTGGTTATTGATCCCGAATTGGTACAAATTGCTAAATACTGAAGTCAGACCTTCGTTAGGTTAATTGGATAACTAGAGTAACTCCTCTAAACGCCTTTATAATATTGATAAAAACCGCATAAAAATATACTTGCTGTTTTGATTAGATAAATTCACAGTTTAAATTAGATTACTTTGCAATTTCGTTCACTTCAGTTTGACTGAGTTAAAATCCAACCCTTTGATTAACCTAGCATCCTTTGTAGTGGGTTAGTTTAGTGCGTAAGCTAGAACAAGTCCTCGTGGGAACGACCTTGATATACTACATTGTACACCATGCACTTGCCGCGTAACAATATCTTAGAAGTAATACTTTCCTGATTGCTTTGACAGATTTGTTGCATATAAGAAGGAAAGAAGATTGTGATTGCTACAAAAAGAAAACTTCAAGAGAATGAAGGAAAATCCAAAGCAAAGAAGGAAAGAAGATAATTTCCAACGGTCTACAAAGTTGCATGTATAAATAGGATAACTCAAAGACTGAAGAAAACAATTGATTCCAAGGAAGAAATCAAAGAGTAGGAAATCCGTGAGGATTTCCGAGTGTAGTCTTTGAGAGACGAGTTGTTGAGCGTGTTGTAGCCTAAGGAAGTTGGCGAGCTATTGGCAGCAGAATCTTAAGGGAGTTAGTTTCTGTGAGTGAAAGCACCTTGTTGTGTTGGTGCGTTGTTTTGTCAAATAACTTTGAAAGTGTCCTTCAGTAAGGCATAACTCTAGCAGTTGCTGCAAGGACCTTACTCCTTGAGCAACCAGGTTACTGTTGTTTTGTATTCTGATTAAGTACTGATTGAATAAATGAAGTTTATCATATATATATCTTGTTGCTTATTACAGCTGTGAAGGTGACTTCTTAATTTGAAAAGGATTAAGAAACCCAACGTCCTTTCATCTTAAGTGTGCAGAATTGTTATAATCCTAGCTTACTGAACACTAATGAAATAACCCTAGAGGGGGGTGATTTATATAAATAATTCTGCACTTTGATCAACACAACCAAGTTAATAGCACTTTTATATGAAAAGATTAACTTCTTTATTGAATGATTAAAAATGCTAAAGAGGAGGAGGTTACAACTCAGCACAATAGAGAACTTGTGAGGTCCTCAATTGGCCTACCAGATTAGAAGGCGCAACAGATGTCTTCAAAATATGAGGCCTCACAGTGGAGGCGATTACAACCAGTGACCTCACTTAGCAGAGAGGCACTTGTTTAACTTCAAACTCACGACCCTAGAGGTCCTCACCTGTATGACCACTGGTTACTCAAAACTCATCACTACACAAGAATGGTTACACTCAGAATATTCACTCAAATATTCCTACACTCAGTACTTTCTTTCACAAAGTTCTTACAATTGATTTTCTTCCTTGGAAATCACACAATCATATGAAGGAGGAGCGGAAGTATTTATAATCTTAAGAGTAACGGCTTCTTCCATTCTTCAAGATAGTTTCCTTCTCAGAGATGATCTTCAATCTTGCCATGTGATTTCCTTATCTTCATGTTTCTTTCCTTTTCGTTTGAAATCTGAAAAGGGGAAACTCATAATATTATAATATGCTATCTCAAATTTATAGGAAAGGAATGAGATTGAGATATGATTGATACTTCCCTGATTTATCTTTCAAACAAAATCACAATGCTGAGTTAGAGATCCTTGTGACGATTGTGCTGAGGTCCTCATTTGCGACCTGAACCTCTTCAACTAATACTTTTCCAGTTAGAGTTTTGATTTGGTTTGACCACTAAGCAGTAAGCACTATTCCAAAAGCTATTACCGAACACATCATAAGGTTGTGCTCGCAATAGTGTCTGAGGTATCGTTTAGCGGTTTGACCCATTCAAAACTTTAATAGCATAAATATTAGCGTGTTAATTAGCATTTAGTGTTTCAAGTAGCGGTTTCTGAAACATAAATAAAGTTAACGTTTAGGGTTTAGATTAACACTTCATATTTTCCAGTCAAAAGATATCCTTTGAAATTTTATCTTTGGAAATTATTCATATACTTTTATGTCAATTCGCATTCATCTGCTAACTCAAACGCTAAATTTACCGAACACAATTTTGATTTGAACAGTCATCCATTATTCGCTACTTAAACCGCTATTAATTACCTAGATCGATATGTATTATCTAAATCGCTATCATATCTAAATCGCTAATTTCGCTGAACAAGTTAAGCATCGCAATATGTTTAAAAGTATGAGAAACAACAAATACATACTCTGACCAAACAGTCTGAGCAAGAAAGACGTCATTAAGCACGCACCATGGATGCTTAGTGGATTAATCAAAGATAAAGCATGATATTAAAATCAAAGAATATTAGCAAAAAGAAGGAATCAACGGTTGGTGATGAAAGATGAAATTATTTGAGACCCACCTAATGATAATGGCGCTGGTGTAATCACTAATCAACCCCCTTTAATTTGTTTGTAGTGCAACTTTGCAACTTGAGAATAATAGAATATTCACTAATCACAGAAGTCTGAAGCCAACATTTGACATTCTCTCAATTTTCTCCCAGACACTCAGAAAGGAGAGAAACACAGAGAGACATTGATGGCTGCTGCAAAGCTTCAAGCTTTATGGAATCACCCTGCTGGCCCCAAAACCAGTATGTAATTTCTTCTTCAATCTTCAAAGAGGGGAGGACAAAAAAGAAGAAAAAGCAAAATACCCTTTTTGTTTGTTTTTGAGTTCAAAGTACATTATTACATGTTTGGTTTGGTTTGGTTTGGTTTGGTTTGACATTCTTTTGGCTGGATTTGATAGTTGGTTACTACATTCAGCAAGAAACAAGAAATGTTTTTGTTTTAGATTAGAGGCGTACATGTCATTGGCTTACCCTGTTAGAATATAAAACCATCATTGGGCCTACAACCATCAGTTGAAGCTTTTGGTGGAGCTATGTCACATGATATCAAAGTCAGATCTAAATAAAAGGTCTCAGGTTCAAATCCCAACACCCCAAATATTCATTTATGCAAGGTGAAGATAGTTTTTTGTAGCATCCATGCTCCAAGCCCAAAGGACATGAGCGTGAGGAACTTTTGGTTCAGCTGGTTCCACATACCCCATAGGGTAGATTTTTGTTACAATCAATTAGGATATTTGGTGAAACATTCTATCAGTTGACCTGGTAATCCATTTCTGCTGTTGCTTTGCAAACATTTCACAAGATTGTGTTTAATTTATAGGGGTCCATCCTCAGACAAGTTTTGTATCATTGTTGGCCTCAAAACTACTTGACAAATTAAAGAGAAAGGTTATAGCCTTCTGATCTTGGTTTGGTGGGAATACTAGTTGGGTTTGTTGTTAAGTACTTGTATGTGAATCAGTTAGATTGTAAGTGTTTCAATTCGAATGCCCTTGGAAAAACTGTCAATTTCCATTGTTGTTTGACAGTTCACTTCTGGGCACCAACTTTCAAATGGGGGATCAGTATCGCTAATATTGCCGACTTTGCCAAGCCTCCTGAGAAACTCTCTTACCCTCAGCAGATAGGTATGCATATTTACTGCCTGATGTATGTGCCAGTAACTTCCATATTTTCCTAGTTTTAAGCTGCTTAAACCTGATATGTTTCCTCAAAGTTGTTCCTTTTCTTTCCTCTGTATCTGTTCGATCTCAGCGGTTACCTGCACTGGAATCATATGGTCTCGCTACAGTACAGTAATTACTCCGGTGAGGTTACAAAATCCAGTGTCTATACTCGCGGGTTTTCTTCTTCTTGACCCTTCTTTTCCAGAATTAGTATGCTGATGCATCTGGCTCAATGAACTGCAGAAAAACTGGAACCTCTTCAGTGTAAACCTTGCAATGGCTGGAACTGGTCTCTACCAACTGTCTAGGAAGATTCAGTAAGTCGCGCGCATTTCCTACCATCTTAAGCTTGTTTCACAAAACCCAAACTTAACAAAGGATGATGAATAGTTAGCTCACTGGTTGTCTTTCTGATGATTTCAGGCACGATTATTTGTCTGAGCCTGAAGTTGCTACTGCAAAAGAATTGTGATGTGAAATACCCAGATTACCACATATGGGATTGGGATTGGGATTGGGATGGGATTCAAATTCCGATCTCCTTTGCTCGAGTTTACAGATCGACACAGATTACCACATTAGATTGCTGAAAACTGTGCTCAATTTGAGCTGAAATATATTTTAGTTTTGGCTTTGATCATTTTGAGCATAAATTTGGTGTAATCCTTGAACAAAACTGTGTGAGGCTTATCAAATGTGCATTATTGAAAGATTTGCTGTTGAATATTTTAAGTTTTGAACTAATCTTAATGAAAATAACCAAGTTAAATTTTACATTCATCAACCACCTTTGTTTACAGCAAAACTTTGATGAAGCTGTATGCTGAACTGCTAATTTTCTAATACTCTAATCTAATCCATAATCTGCGTAGAGAATGGATCATGTCTAAAGGTTGTGTTAATATTAAAATTATTAATAAAACATAATATAAGAAATTATCAATCAAAGAATGATATTGAATACTCGTATCGTGACAGTAAACAAAGTGACAATTAATTTAGAAGGGAGTACTTTTTGTGCTACTCCCTCCGTTACATATTAATTGTCGTTTTTGAAAATCGTGCTATCAAATTTCAGAAATTTTGACCATAAATTTCTTAACATATGCAATGAGATGCTATATAAAATTACCACAATTATATTAGTAACGAAAAATACTAACATAAAAGTATAATATTGCAATTGTTAACAACATATTATGTAAAAAATTATGGATCAAAGAGTGACATTGAAAACTATACATATCAAAATTATGACAATTAATATGAAAGAGGCCAATTACCATATAAGTAGTAGTAGCTAATAATGGTGACTCACAATTTGCAATCTTAAAGTACGGGAACAAGAATAGCAAAATATTATCTATTTTTTTTGTTTGGTAGCGTAGACAATCAAAATAAGCAATCTTATTAAAACAAGATATAATTATTTCAGGCAGTCTGTTTAAAAATGATAAATACATACGTGATCAAAAAATATGATAAATACAAACACCAACCAACTAGTCAGATTAAAGTAGAAACAGGTCATGCATGGTTGGCGATTAGGTAAAGCATCATATTATAATCAAAGGATATTACTCCTTCCTGTCCATATTAAGTATCATTTAACTAATTGATTTTTGAAAATGATAATTAATAAGATTTTTGGATGATTATATATCAATTTTTGTGGTATTAGATTGTAATATAACGACTTTTACTATTGAAAAATAATATTTATGACCTTTATAGCTAAATAAATTATTATATCAACAGTAACTAAGGAGATATTGAACCCAATAACTCCGTTCACCCGTCCATTGTTCTCATTAACCCACATTACAAGACATTGATTGGCTATGTGTAACGTCAGTACGAAGATCGATTCACCACCCCGTCAGTCACTGTGTTGGGGTCGTTTTTTTTTTAACATGGGTTAGTAAGAAAATCGGAGAGGTTAAGGGGTTACTAGGCAAGGGCCAGTTATTTCCCCTTTCGCCTGCCACGTTAGCACGGATACCAGTTCATCAGTCACCACCCTATCAGAGTATAGTCATTATTGATATATTGTTATCTAATAATAAAGGTCGGTATATTACAATCTAATACACCAAAAGTGAATATATTTTCATCCCATGTCCATATTTAATATGGAATAGAGACTAGAGAGGGTAGCAATAAGAAGGGATCAACGGTTGGTGACAAAAGATGAAATGATTTGAGAATAGAATATCCACTATTCACAGAAGGCGGCTGAAGCCCAGCATTTGACCTTCTGTCAGTGTTCTTTCTCCCAAACACTCGGAGAGACAGACAGAAAAACAGAGAGATAGAGTTGATGGCAGCTGCAAAGCTTCAAGCTTTATGGAACCACCCTGCCGGCCCCAAAACCAGTATGTTCTTTCTTCACTCTTCAACCAGGGATGAAAAAGAAGAATACCCCTTTTTTTGTTTTTGAGTTCAAAATATATTATGCATTTAGATTATTGCTTTGGGCTTTAATTTGTTCATTTGCATCCAGTGGCATGTAAATCAAAGGAAAATTGGATTCTAATAATTTCAATTTTTGTCGATCAGACGATAATAATATTTACTCTTTTTTTGTATGCAGCTCGGTATAAAAAGTCATTTTCTTGGACTATTGTCGAATTTATAATCTAAGTATCGTGATTTTGACTTTTGTCTGCTCCCAAAATTTAGCAGAACACTCCCACACAATTTTCATGCATTTACGAACTTTGTCCCCAGTTTTTTCATTTTTTTTCCAATTTTCATGCTTTTCCCCCTTTTATTCATTAAAAACTCATAATAACTGTTTCAATTTTCAAAAAAATCTACAAATTTCTTTAAGAAATGCACTTCATAACCGGGGCATAAATGGGAAAAAATAGAAAAATATGAAAACTTAAAAACCTCAAAATAAAAATATGAAAGTAGATTTAATACAAAAAAATATTTTTTTATTTTTTTGAGACTGCTGATGTATATCAATAAAGTATGGAATGTTATCGTCATATTGTCAAAAATTGAAATTATTAAAATCCAATTTTTCTAAACGAAATGGTATTATTATGGAATTGGATTGATTGAAATTATTGAGTAGTTGGGTGGTTGAGATGTTCAATCGATTTCCTGACGTGTACTCTTGCTTTAGACATGTTTTGTTTTACATTCCTTTTGCTGGATTTGCTAGTTATATCAGCAAGAAATAAGGTCTTGTTTGGCAATCAGTTGGTAGTTTGTAACTGTTAGTTAATAATTGTATGTATTAGTTGTTTGACTTTAGTTGTTTAGATTAATTGATTGCAGCAAATATTGATATTTAGTATACTAACTTTTTGTGAAAAATTACCTCAAAAAGCTACTTGAAAACTAGCTTACTGTTCCAAAAAAACTAATATAAAAAATTTGTTACCAAACACCCAAAAAAATTTGCCCCAAAAAATTTGTTTGACAATTTTTTCACTTTAGTCAAAAAGTTAATAGTGTCCAAAAAAAGCTAAAAGTTGCCCCAAAAAATTGGCATCCAAACACCCCCAAATATTTTTGTTCTACAAGAGAAGCATTCATGTCATTGGCACCCCAAGGCTACATGGTAATCCAAGTCTATTGTCGCTTCACAAACATTTCACAAGATTGTGTTTTAGAGCAACTTATACCGTACACTGCGGCGAAGCTATCTAGATCCATTAGACCACCGCATGTATAAAACAGACCAAATTTTTACGATATAAATTTGTGTAAAAAAAATGAAAGATGCAAAAAAATATTGATGAGTTTTGTAATAATATTGATAAATTTATAATAAATTTTACAATAAATATTGATGAATTTTTTTAAAAATTTTGCATCTAGTACTTTCAAGATGTATCATATAAAAATTGGTGTTTAATGGGGTCGTTGGCCTAAAATTTAGTACTTGACAAAAGAAAACGGCTTAGGCTCCATTCTTTATACAGTTGATGCAGTGTGGTAATAGTGTGGTGCGGTGGAATTTGACAAAGTGCGGTGAGTTGTGGCAGGTGAGAAGAGAAAAAAATGAAAACTAGAGGAGAAAAATGAGTGAAAAAAGGTGAAAGATATATTGATAATGATTGTGGTGTGGTGAAGTGTGGTAGAAAGTAAAGAGTGTGGTGCAATATCATATGGTACCGCACTGTAACCTACCGCATAAAAGAACGAAGCCTTAGCCTTTTGATCTTGATTTGGTGGGATACTAGTTGGGTTGTAACTTGTAAGGGCCTGTCAAGTTTATTGATAAATTGAATTTATTAATTTTTACCTAAATTATCATAATTTACCAAGATGAAAAATAAAAAAAAATTAAATTTGATATATTAAGGTAAATTTGACAAAAGTTACTAAAATTTATCAAAAATTACCAAATTTAACTTTTACCAAATTACTTTTTTTACCCATAAATTTAACACACCCTAAGAGTAAATACAATAGTGATCCATATTTTTGAATTGTTAGTCAGGTCCACTCTTTCCACATCACCCATAATCCTTATTTTTTGAAACTTCATTCCATTTTATCTACAACCATAGGAACTCATTCCTACTTTTTCATCTTTCTTGATGTGAATAACTTTGAATGAATTTGACAAGGGAAAACTGCATTTGCTCTAAGTATCGCTATGTAGAAATTAGATTAAAGGCTAGAGATCACCTTTCTTTATGGTCCAAATAACAAATGGAGTATTAATTAATAGGACCATAGTAATTCATAGTGATAGGGCCATGATCTAAGAAGCAATTGAGTTCTATGTGAATAACTTTGAATGAATTTGATAAGGGAAAACTGCCCATTTCCATTGTTGTCCCTAACTTGCTCGAGCCAATTGACACTGGTTTGATTTGGCAGTTCACTTCTGGGCACCAACTTTCAAATGGGGGATTAGTATCGCTAATATTGTCGACGCTGACATTCCGCCAGAGAAACTCTCTTACCCTCAGCAAATAGGTATACTAACTGCCTGATGTGTGTATTAATAACTTCATTTTCCTAGTTAATGTCATTTCGTAGTTACAAAATCCCTCTATAGTTTAAAATCGTTTAAAATGAATATGTTTCCTTCTTAGTGGTTGCCTGCAGTGGACTCATATGGACTCGCTATGGTATGGTAATTACTCCGGTGAGGTTACAAAATCCATACTTGTGAATTTCTTCTTCATAATCCTTCTTTTGCAGAATATGCTAATGCATGTTGCTCGGTGAATTGCAGAAAAACTGGAACCTTATCAGTGTAAACTTTGCAATGGCAGGAACTGGTTTCTACCAACTGTCTAGGAAGATTCGGTAAGTTGATTTCTTCCCGTTCTTAAGGTTCGTTTTGAAAACTCAAACTTAACAATGGCTGAATAGTTAGTTCCCTGGTTCTGTCTTTGTGATGATTTCAGGCACGATTATTTCTCTGACCCCAAAGTTGCTACTGAGGAAAGTCGTGACGAAATAGCTTGACAATATATGGATGGATTAACGATAAAATTCTAGTCTCCATTGCTTGATCAATTATGAGCTGATGTTTAGTTTTAGCTTTGACAATTTCAGCATAAAATTCAGAGTAGTCTTTGGTCAAAATATGTAAGGCTTATCAAGCCTTTGAACTAATCCTTTACATTCAAATGTGATAACCAAGTGCTGAAATCAGAATCTATTCATCTACCATTGTTCATATTTACAGCAAAATTGTCAGAGTTGTATGCTAAACTTCTAATTATCTAATCTAGTTCATAATCTTCATGGCTAATTTTCACATAGAAATCGATCAATACCAATAGAGTTGGCAAAATTTTCCCCAACCCAAAATACCCCTATTGTCCAACCCACAAAAAAAAAAAACAGGTATGGACATCGATTTTTTATCCAAATTTTGATGATGATCAAACTGACTGAATATTCAAACATAAAATTTCTCTTTTTCAGTTGCTCTAACACGATTTTAACTTTGTCTAAATTGTCCGTCCCAATCCAACCCGAAACAAAACCAGGTCTATTTTGGTTTATAGTGTAGAGAACATCACATTTAATAAGCTAATAATAATTTCCAAAACACATTTCTAATCTTTGAATTAAACAAGTAATCACCAATTTATGAGAAATAATACAAACAGAAACATTGAAAACACAATGGGGATAGAAATGTGGGCACCTATAGACGCAGAACCACTGGGAAATCAAAGTGGTAATGCCTGGAAGGTGACAAAATAAATGTAAGAGAAGGGTCTCTTAAAATGGCTCCTGTTTATGCCATCTCCTCTTCTCCCCCCTTCTCATTCCACAAATTCAAACACACAAAAAAAAATTCCATCCATCACAAAAAGATTATATCACCTAAACAACCCAGAATCAAAAAATCAAAATTTGAAACTTTCAACACAAAAGATTTGATATTTTCCACAAAATGAACAATTTGAAACTGATGAGAGATTGAAAGGAAATGTTAGAAGCTCGGTAAGCAGATTAGTCGACTGAGAATACAACAACCGGCCAGTTAGCTTCTTCAAGATTGCTTGATTTTGCTACAACCACTTTGGCAAATCAAGAGATTTAAAACGGAGCAGTTTAATCTCTTGGTACATGTAGCTAATCAACCCAGTAAAATCAAATCAAAAATAAGAATAAGAAGATGGAACCATTTATGTTAGGATGGAAGAGAAAATCAAGAGATTCCGCCATTGAAGGAGAGCACTGAACAATTTTAGAGAGTGATAGAAACTGCTGCTGAGGCTGTGAAACTTAATTGATGATAGTGAGACTAAACTGTTGAGTATTTATAGGGTATAATTGAGGACGAATTGCTGGGCTAGGGCTTCTCCCTTGGCCCGATGATGATACACACAATTGGGCCCGATTATGAACGCGTAACACACAAATTGATAAAAAAAGATTCTTTAAAAATCATGAAGTCGTAAATTATATTAAAAAGTGGTACTCATGTCGCTGAGTTGGTATGATATATTTTAGTGTTTTTTATTTTTGGTAGATTGCTGCTCGAAGAAGGAAGCTGTCATTTCTTTCAAAAAAAAACTAAAAACTTGGAAAATGGAGGGGGAGAGGAGGTGAGGTGAGATTCTTTACAAAGAGAGAGAGGAAAGCAGAAGAAAAAGGAGATGTAGAAGAAGAGGATGAAGAAGATCAATTGTGAGGATGGGACAAAGGTTTGGAGCATCGACGACTATGGAAACGGTCGTCTGTGTGGTGGACAAACCGGTGGTTAGATGAGAGGACTTAGGGTTTAAGATGGTGAGGGATTGAGAGTGAAATTGAAATAGAGGCATCTACAAAATCTCCTCGTCCTTCTCTTCTTTTTCTTATTCAATTCCGTTATGTAGGATTTAACATATGCATATATGTTCGTTATATATGCAATTCATGGTTGTTTGTATTCGTTATAGAGTACCCTTATTGAAGACGTCAACAAATTAATAATATGTCATTGGTAATGTAGTTGGAACAAAATGTAATTTGTTTGGATAAGTACATATAAAATCAATAAAGCACTAGTTCATAGCTGATGGTTGACAGAGCACATGTAGTAGATATGTACGAGACGATATCAAAACCATGGAATAAAACACTTTAAAAGTCCTTAATACATGATAATCCATGACAATACACTGACTACATTCATGGTTAGTGATGTGTTATCATTAAATACTAGTATAGAAATCCATGATTGTTTAGGTTTTGGTATGGAACCATGTAGACTTCTATAATAATATCCATCGATAACACATATCATTAATTATGCGATATATTAGTAGAACCCAATAATAGAAGAAGGTTGACCCAAAAGTAACCTTGATTCGACCCAAACTTGAGTCTCCCAAAACATATAAGTGACCTAACCCACAAACAATATCCTTGAAAATTGAGGAGAGAGTAGGGGTGGCAATAATGCCCGTACCCACGGGTACTCGTTCCTATCCGACCCGGGAAAACGAGTATGGGTATTATTTTTTAAAAAAGTGCGCATACGGGTATGGGTATGGGTATAGGTACAAAAGGAGGACCCGATGGGTACCTGGCTCGCACTTAATAAACCAACACAATGGTCGCACTCCCCGCAGTCCATACTCGATGTCCAAGTCTAGCATGTAATTCAACTAATAATTTTTTAGAAAAAACCATGAAAATTAAACCAATATTATTGCACTGCATCTAAAGGACTCAGTACACATCCAGACTTCCTCATTCCGTTTTCCATTTAGTTATCAAGATGCTAGTTTAGATAAAATATAGTTGAAGTACCCCAAATACAATCCATAAATTTGTACATATAGGTATAAAATGGGCGGTATAATTTAGTTTTTATTTATACCCGAATAACACCCGTTATACCCGTATACCCGGAGAATACGGGTAAATGTATTAATTTTTAGTACCCGCTGAATACAGGGAAATGTAAAAAGGTATTGATTTTGAAAATAGATACGTATAAGAATACAACTCTACCCGCCCCAAACCCGACCCATCGCCATCCCAGAAACGCAGATTACAAATACAATACAAGCCAAATCACGAGAGAAACAAAGTTTGACCCGCCTGACCCAAATCAACTCAACTCATCGAAACTCCGCGTAATACGACCACCAAACTCCTCCCCGATCTGCCGTAAAACTCGCCGGCGAATCCAATGGAAGGCGTCGGCGCACGGTTGGGCAGATCCTCCAGCCGGTACGGAAACACCACCGTCTTCACCGGCCCTGTTCGAAAGTGGAAGAAAGATTGGGTCCCCATAACCCCTCCTTCTTCATCTTCTTTATCCAACAATTCAAACAATCACAATCACAATCAAAATCAAAATCAAAATCATAACAATCTTCAATCTTCCTCCAATGGATCCTCCTCCAATGGATCCTCCTCCTCCCTCAACGGTAATACCAACGTCTCTCATCTCCGCCTTTACAAGTGGACCCCTCTTTCCAACAGGGATAATTCTAAGGGAAGTCCAATCAATCAGAATAATGGTAATACCACTGATAATGATAGTCCTACTAAGGAGAATTCCAAAGAAGAGGACGTTTTGGAGCCGCCGAAGAAGAAGAAATTCAAATATATTCCGGTAATTTCAATTTCCGTCTATTGTTTGTGTTATTGATCTGATCGTTTTCGATGGGTGGTTTGATTTCTGTGGTGGGTTTTGCTTAATTTGGCTTCTCATGATTGGATTATGAGGTGTTTGGTTGATTTGATATTGGGGTTATGATTCTCTTCTTCGTTTTCCCAGATCAAGGTTGGAGATCTCGATGTTGTTGATCGATCAATAGAACTTTTTGAAAATTTTGATTCAAAAAGCCAATTATTGATAAGTGATAACAAAAGTTAGGGGTATTTGTTTGTGATTTCACCCCACACCTGTCGACGTGCATGTAATTAGATACGATGATGACCACAGTGGCTAAAGAATGATTAATTGGTGAATTTACGATTGAAAATCTCTGCATTGACCTGTATAATTGGTTTTGAATATTTGATCGCATGCCACTTGGCATGTATTTATATGGGAATTGTCCAGAAGGTTATTTTTTTGGGGATTGTGGAACTTCAGGATGTTGTCCGAGTCCAAGGAGAGTGACTTCAAGAGTCAATTTTTCCAATAGTTTGTGGGCATGGGTTGTACTTGTATGTGGTCATATGAGAATCTTAAAGTAGATATTAATTACTCTATCAGCAGAATAGGCTTTCTATGTTGTACATTCAGAATATTATTAAAAAAGAAAGAAAGAAAAACCTAAACATTACTTGAAATAGAAGTGGATTTGTCCTTGTATTATGATGCCAAGTATGGAATTCCAGGTGTTGACTATGCAAGGTTTATGTAGGAGCAATATGACTAAATCTAAAGCTAATTAAAGCCCATTTGTTGCCTGAATGTTTGTGTGATACAGTCTTCATGTTCAAGGCTGTATGAATCTTGAGATAGGCATTGTGTTGCTATTTTGCTGTGATCTCCGAATCGTGAACTGGGGTGGTGTCAGTGAAGGAGCAAACTATTGAACTACTTTGAACAATGCGGATCGCCCGATAGTGTTGTGCCTCTTTGTTAGAACATGCTGGGATGGACTTGAATATGTTGGTTTGTGATGTTCCTGTTTGCACGTTCTTAGCTACGCTAATGCCCTGACAATTTACTCACATATTTTGATGAGGATTTAGTTTTGTAAGCAAGCTTATGTTGATGGCCTATTCTTCTATCCAGTCTTTCTGGATCAATCGCCTGCATGAAAGAAATTATCTTTGCCGGTGCTTGTTTTGAACTCCCTTTTAATGCATAGTGTAGACAGTCGACAGTGTCACAGAATCCACCAGGTTAACGTTTAACAGTTTGTTTTGTGATGAATTCCCAGACAGAGGGGCTAACAAATTTGAGATTCTTGCTCATGATCTTGTGAAATGACTTAGGGTTCCTCATGGTTGAGTTTTCTTTACTTCCATGTTGGATTTTAAAACAGTTTTCAACTGGTTCTGATAGTCTTTCCTGCTTTATCAAAGTGAAAAGCTTGCTCAATTGCTCCTAACTCTCTCGAGGAATAGAACATGGTCGTTTGTATTTTGTACTCAGTGTTTGAATTGTGATTTGCTTACTGTTATGATCAGTTCACACGAGTTTGAACTCTGAGCTCCGTCGAGGGTAAAATAGAAAGATACATTGTTTGTTTGGCCAACTTACCGAGGACTATGGAGAGGCAAAAGGATGATGTGTTATATATTATTGTTGGTGATATCTTTCTCTTGCATCTACTTCACTCCTCTTATGTTCATCGACCTACCGTAACTGCTCATAGATGCTGCTAAATTGTTCTGTTGAAGACCAATATCCTTGCGTTACACTATATTATGAATGACATAACTCATAAGACTGAAAGCACTGTGCGTTCTATGTTTCCATTTTTCTTTCTTTCTTGTTCCTTTTGCCTTTGTATGCAATGAATGGGCAGCCAATATCCAAACCCTCCTCCCCCTTTTCACATGATATGGAAAATGAAATGGGATTGAAGTCAATCTATGGTGTAATTTCATCGGTTAATAATCTGTTGAAATTCTGCAGATTGCTGTACTAGAGGAACAGAAGAAGGAAGCAGAAACCGAAGAGGTCAGTGGCGATGAAGCTAACCCCACCGATGCTAATGAAAATAAAACAGAGCAGAATTCCAAATCTGATGATCATAGTGAGAAACCAGACATCAATGACATACCCATGGAAAAGAATGAGGTATTTCATTTTCTTCACCCTCCATCTCAGTCATGCTTGCTACTCTTTGTACAAAACTGTACCTTTATGGCTTAGAAAAAAACAGACAATGATTGGTAGTGAGTAGTAACTGAAAACATGAAATCTTTGTCATGTACTAACATTGGAACTTGTCTTCAGGACACCGAAGAGAAACAAACGGGTCTAGTGCGGCAGGATTTGAACGAGACCTTGGATTTGAACTGATTCTGGCTCCAAAAAAGAAAGAACGAATCATAAACCAAATATACTTGCACGCAACGCAATCATTCATTAGGAAATTGGCTCAGCGACTTAGCACCTGATTGACTGACCGTGGGAGATGCAGGTTTACATCCTTGGCTCTCAGCCGAGTAGTTGCCTGTGTTTGTAATTCTAAGTCTCCATGTAATTTTTATTTTTTAAGAGCGACCGATTCTGATTGTATTAGTAATGGTTAAAGTGTACTTGAAGATATAATCCCCCATTTGTCCCACAGATTGATTCATATCCTGATCTTTATCATGTAGGTTTTCCCCATGGACAGTCAGAAGTAAAATTGAAGGATCATTTGCTGACGATTCTCTCTCTGTCTCCCTTCTGCTTATTTGCAGTTCTGTAGTATCATAATTTTTCCAAAAAGAAAAAATGAAATATAACTAACCTAAGTGAAAAGATAAGCTAGAAAACCACGTATATTTTATCAAAGAAAGCACGACAAATACATCCTGGGGTGGTGGCGCAGTTGGCTAGCGCGTAGGTCTCATAGCTAAATTGAGTTATCCTGAGGTCGAGAGTTCGAGCCTCTCTCACCCCAAGCCTTTTTCCTAGTAGCACTTCAGTGAAAAAAGAAAATTCTACATTTGCGGTGAGCGTGGATCGAACACGCGACCTTCAGATCTTTAGTTTGACACTCTCCCAACTGAGCTATCCCCGCTTACTGATTATATAGTACAGTGCCAATAAGTCGTACCAAGTAGGGGTGACCAACGCCCAGCACCCAGTGATGTTTATGGATCCAATAAGTAATGGGTGCTCAATCGGGCACCCGATTGTAAAAACAAAACTCACACATTGTCATATTTTCAAAAAAAAAGTTAAATTCAAGATAATATACAACAACAACGAGCCCAAAAATGTTCCCGCTAACACCGAGTCTAAGATGATTTAGATGTAGACAGTCTTACCTTCATACTCTTTTCGTTCCATATTAATTGACATTTTAACTAACTTATTTTGTTCCAAAATAATTGTCACTTTCCTATTCTCAATACATAATTTAATTATTTTACATTATTCATTAGAGAAAGAAAAACCAAATGTAATTGGCATTTGGTAGCCAACAACTCCATCTACAACCAAGTTAGAGTTATTATTCGGGCGAAGAAAAATTTTGCGGAGTGGCAAGCTAGAGGTTACTACGACGCGTCTCCTTCTTCATCTCAGAAGTCGTGTTCTTCTAACTCTCGATCCTACCATATGCTACATATTGGTTGGGATCGCCCTAACCCTGGGTGGGTTTAACTCAATTGTGATGGCTCAGTAAATCAACATGAGGCATCAGCTGGGTTCATCATTCGTGACTATTTGAGTAGGCTCCTCCGAGCGGGGTCCTTCAAACTTCACTTGGAGCCTATTCTCCTAGCTGAAGCTCTAGCTTTGAAAAGCGGGATTGAGCAGGCACTGGGTGTCTTCAAAGTTTAGAGATATAAAGATGTATTTACAAAGTTACTACAATGCGTCTCCTTCTTCATCTCAGAAGAGACACTCCAAGCAGATTGGAAGAAAGTTCAGGTTAAAAGTGATAATTTAATTTTTATTCAGCCGATCCAATGTGTCTTCAAAGTTCCGTGACAGATTGATTTGACTACTAGAGATATAAAGATGTATTTGCTAATGATTGAGGATTATTCGATTAAACATATTTTTAAGGAAGTCAATATGGCGGTGGATTAGTTAGTTAATCAGAGGCACTCCACTGAAAACCTACATGTTCGGAGTTTTAACCCTTCTTCTGATCTTTCATTTATTTTGTTTCATGATAACTTAGGTAGAAGAGTCTCCTAAGTTCCCTTGTACTCCTTTTTTTTTTTTTTACCCGGATTAAAATAATAATAATAATTGGAGTTTGGTAGTTATTACAGTTATATATTGGTATGTGTGAAAACTTTAATTTTGTCAATTAATTTGATACGGAGGGTGTACATTGGAATGCATGGAGATACTGATTTCGGTAGACCCCAAAAAAGTCTTTTCAAAAAAAAATTTTGCATTTGCGGTGAGCGTGGATTGAACACGCGACCTTCAGATCTTCGGTCTGACGCTCTCCCAACTGAGCTATCCCCGCTTATTGATTATATAGTACAGTGTCAATAAGTCGTATTCAGGTAGGGGGATCAACACCGAGCACCCAGTGACGTTTATGGATCTAATAAGTACTGGATGTTAAATCGGACGGACACCCGATTGTAAAAAAAAAAAACCTCACATAATGTCCTATTTTTCAAAAATAAGTTAAATTCAGAATAATATACAACAACAACAAGCCCAAAATGTTCTCGCTAACACCAGGTCTAAGATGATCTAGATGTAGACAGTCTTACCTTCATACATTGGAATGAATGGAGATACTGATTCCGATAGACCCCAAAAAAGTATTTCAAAAAAAAAAATTATACATTTGCGGTGAGCGTGGATCAAACATGCAGCCTTCAGATCTTCAGTCAAACGCTCTCCCAACTGAGCTATCCCCGCTTGTTGATTATACAGTACAGTGTCAATAAGTCGTATTCAGGTAAGGGGGATCAACACCAAGCACCCAGTGACGTTTATGGATCCAATAAGTATTGGATACTCAATCGGGCACCCGATTGTAAAAAAAAACTCACACAATGTCATATTTTTGAAAAAAAAAGTTAATTCAGAATAATATACAACAACAACAAGAAGCCCCAAAAGTTTCCGCTAACATTGGGTCCAAGATGATCTAGATGTGGACAGTCTTATCACCATACATTCGAATGCATGGAGATACTAATTCCGATGAACCCCAAAAAAGTCTTTCAAAAAAAAAGATTTTACATTTGCGGTGAGCGTGGATCGAACACGCGACCTTCAGATCTTCAGTCTGACGCTCTCCCAACTGAGCTATCCCCGCTTATTGATTATATAGTACAGTGTCAATAAGTCGTATTCAGGTAGGGGGATCAACACCGAGCACCCAGTGACGTTTATGGATCTAATAAGTACTGGATGCTCAATTGAATATTCAATTGTAAAAAAAACTCACACAATGTCATATTTTGGGAAAAAGAAGTTAAATTCAGAATAATATACAACAACAACAACAAGAAGAAGCCCCAAAGTGTTTCCGCTTACACTGGGTCTAAGATGATCTAGATGTAGACATTGGAATGTATAGAGATACTGATTCCGGTAGACCCCAAAAAGTCTTTCAGAAAAAGATTTTACATTTGCGGTGAGCGTGGATCAAACACGCGACCTTCAGACCTTTAGTCTGACGCTCTCCCAACCATAGTTATTAAAATCTCGATCCTGATCTACGATCCTACGATTTTATGATCTAAAATTCTCGATACGATTCTACTATTTACACACGATCCACGATCCTACATGGGTTAATTCCGATCCTAACTACACCATAGATTCGAGTTAGCATCCCGATTTTAACAACTTTGTTCCCAACTAAGCTATCCCCGCTTGCTAATTGTATAGTACACTGTTAGTAAGTCGTACTCAGGTAGAGGTGACCAACACCGAGCACCCAGTGACGCTTATGGATCCAATAAGTACTTGATGCTCAACTGAGCACCCGATTGTAAAAAAAAAAAAAATACACAATGTCATATTTTTCAAAAAAACAAAGTTAAATTCAGAACAATATACAACAACAACAACAACAAGAAGATGAAGAACCCCAGAATGTTCCCGCTGACACCGGGTCTAAGATGATCTAGATATGGACAGTCTTACCTACATACATTGTGAAGAAACCCAGCCTTGCTCTAAGGTCCTCCAATGACTCTCGACTAAGGACCTCTACAGCGGCAACATTACTTTTGATTGAAAGACACAAGTTGAAGAAATAAATAAGGGAAGTTTCCAAAATATCAATATCTCATATCCTCTCTATCATTATATATCCCCTATGATCTCTAATTGATTTTCTTACCTTACAGAATCCGAATAAAAAAGAGAAGGAGATAGCTGTCAAAACTTGAAGATTGAAGATCAACCTCCAGAAGGAAAGTATATTCACAAAAGGAAGGCAGCAGAGGACCGTTTGAATCTCCAAGGATAAATAGAAGAACCATCCTCTCCATTTAACTATCGATTTCCAAGCAAGTAAAATCGAGAGTAGGAATTTCTATTGAGAATTCTAAGTTGTAAGAATCTTGTTAAGAAAGATTTTTGAGTTGTAACCACTTGGGAATTAGTGGTGAGTCGTGTAACTAGTTGAGTGATAACTGGTGAGGACCTCAGTGTCGTGTAGCTAAAGTGAGTGAGTGATCTTGCTTTAGTGAGTTTCAAACTTTCTTCTAGCCTCAACTGTGAGGTCACCTTTGCAGAATTTCACTCAGAAGTTCTGCCCCTGTAAGCATACGTTGAGGACCTCACAGTCCTTGACCTTGCCGAGTTTGTAACCTCCTTACTTCTTTTGTATTTCAAGTTTATCAAATAAAGAAGTATTATTCAGTTTTATAAATGCTATTAACGTCCTTGTGTTGATAAAGTGCATAAATTTTTTTATACAACCCTATTAACCCCCCTCTAGGGTTATTTCACATTGGAATGCATGGAGATACTGATTTCGGTAGACTCCAAAAAAATCTTTCAAAAAACCAAACATAAAACAACTTGAAAACCAACCGAAAGGAGAAGAAGAAAGGGAATATGAGATAAAAATAATATTATACATGTCTACTCCCAACAACGATGAGTTCAGCGTCTACGTTTTATGTATCTGAAAGCCTACCCATAAAAGCACAAGAAACGCACAAAAAATGCGAAACAATGTTTCTTGCTAGTACGCTTTCGCCCCATCCTACTATCTTAATCCTAACTCGTCAAATTCCCCCATCAAGAGTCATGTCCTCTACTACACCTCCATGCTTCAAGTCATCTCTAAGCACTTCTCTCATAGACTTTCTAGGCCTCATATACCCTCGATGAAATGGCAACAATGTGATATTTTCACATATACGAACAGAAGCATCAACACCCATCATGTACACATGCTCAAACCATCCTAGTCTAGTCTCCCGCAACTTATTATCTATGATGGCCACCCCTAACTTATTACAACACACTTCGTTCCTAATTATATCTAACTTCGTGAAGCCACAAACTCACCGAACCATCCCCATTTCTTCTACTTTCAAGTTTCAACTTTTGACAATGCAATTTCTTTGTAGCCCAACACTCTGATGTTGTTGGTCTAATCGCTACATGATACACCTTACCTTTAAGTTTTAGTTGTATCCGCATATCAAATAAAACTCTCGACGTTGTCTACCACTTTTGCCAACCGACCTTGATCCAATGTGTTATATTATCGCTAACGTCCCCATCAATTGTACAACCACCCCTCCAATGGTAATAGCGTGACTGTTGTCTTCTCGAGCAACCACACTAAAATAACACCTCACATACTTTATCTTCGACCTACTCAATTTAAAACCCTTAGACTGCAAAATGTCACGCCAAAGCTCAACTTTATTGTTAGATTCCTTAGACTCGTCAATCGAGACTATATTATTCGCGAAAAGCATACACCATGATAACTCATCCTGAATATTCTTAGCCAATTCATCCATAACCACATTAAAAAGAAACAGACTCAGAGCAGACCCTTGATGAAGCTCGATATCGATCAATAGGAAAATCTCATGTAGATCCAATTGGTGTCCTGATATAAGTTCTAACATTGTCATACATGTCTCTAATGGCTCGAAAATAACGAGCACCCGTTTCTCCTAAAGGCACTCCCATAACACTTCCCTAGGCACTCTATCATAAGCTTTCTCTAAATCAATAAATATCATATGAAGATCCTTCCTCTCCCTAAGAAAGGCACTCTATCATAAGCTTTCTCTAAATCAATAAATATCATATGAAGATCCTTCCTCTCCCTAAGAAAGTGCAAAAGATGGATGACTTCTGTAGGTGATCTCCCGGACATGAAACCAAATTGGGTCTCATACACCTCATCTCTGTGTCACCTGCTATCATATCTTCAAGGTATGATAAAGAGTTAGTTTCCAATTTAGTCTCACAATAAGTTACTGCACTGAAAAGTCGGAAATCATAATACTTCTTGCTCCCGAATCTATTTGAAAAGTCAGAAACCATAAAATTAAGAGTGAAACAGAGAGTTAGTTTCCAATTCTCAACTATGTGTCACCAACTTCAAATACAATAAAATGTGCGAAATGAGCACTAAGCAGTTAGAGTTTCTCACACAGAGGAATATATACCTATGAAACTCAAACAAAATGTGCTTGGATTCTTGAAATTGGGTCTAGAGTTGAGGCTTAAAATGACATGGGTTCATGTTTTTTTTTAATATTATTATTATTAATAGGTTTAGGATATTTAGTTGGATATTGGATTTGATTTTGAATTAATCTTGGATGTCTAGATCTATTATTGCATTCAGTTGTAATTGGATCCTTTAGATCATGCCCATGATTCAACTAATCAAGATCCAGATCCACTGAATCTTACTGGTTCTGGATCTAGATCCATGTATCCATTTCCTGTTCATCCTTATACTCTGATACTCAAGCGTATGATGGTTTTAACTTTTAATAAATTTGGAGACCAAAGAAGGAAAAATTAAGTGGAAAATGATAAATATATGTCTTGACACTTTTGCATATCTTAAAGTGAGCTTGCTCTAAGATTTAATCTTGACTAAGATTAGCATATTTGAGCACAAGCGGATCCCTATATTGCTTTGGGGTGGTTATGGTCACCTTTAGACCAAAAAAAGAAAATAAAGTTTAATTATAATTAGGGATAAAAACTATGAATTTTATTTTATCATGAATATATATAATAGTACGTATAGTGGTCATCTCTATTATCAACGTTTAGATCTGTTGAATGCAATTCAACACATGAAAAGTCCATACATGGTTTGGTTTATTCGAAAGAGGAAGTATTTTATAAGTCATAATAACCCTCTATTCGGTTGTAATTTTTGTGGTTTTTAGTAGGGTTGTCGGTCCACGAGGATGGGTGTTTAGGCTTGATTTGGGAAATCGGTTTGTGTTTGGGGTTTTTCTCAATACGGAAAACAGTAAATTATGTAAATAAAGCAACTAAATCTAACCTAGGCATGAATCAAAGAAAGCAATAAAAGCATGAAATCAAATAAGCAATTAAGAACAATCAATGAAAACTAGAATAAACAATGAAACTTGGACAAGAATTTATACCTTTGATGACCAAAATCTTCTAATCTTCAATCTACACTTGTAATTTCCCCCGAACAAACAAAAAATTGTGGTTTGGATTACCAAGGATCTCCAAATTCTTACTAGAAGTAGAATTGGTAACCCTTGACCCTCCTCCCCACTAAAAGTGGATTTGATTGTGGTTAACACTAGAAAGCTTTGAAATCAAACATCAATGGAGATTAGAGAGAAGGAGAGAAAAAGAGAGAGAGAGAGAGAGAGAGAGAGAGAGAGAGAGAGAGAGAGAGAGAGAGAGAGAGAAAGAAAGCTTGTAAAACACTTCAATGGAGACTAGAGAAAGCTTGAAAGAGATTTAGAATTGAAATTGCAAGAAAACTTGAAGAACAAGGAAGAACAATTGAAATCTTGAAAAACAATTAAAGAAAACAATTAAAAAAAGCAATTAAATCTAATCTAATCCTACTCCTAAATCTTAAATAAAAGCTAAGACTACTTGATAAAACTAAGATCTTAGGTCTGCATTACAATTGGGTATATATAGAAGGAGGAAAAACAAAACCCAAAACCCTAAATTAAGCTCCGCAGCACGCGTCATAATTCCGCAGAAAACAGAGTGACTCGGGCGAGTCGGCGTTCTGCCCCGCTCCCTTGGCCTATATATTTACTGCCCCAGAAGCTTGACTCGGGTGAGTCACTTACTGACTCGGGTGAGTCAGCCTTCTGGCCAGCTGTCTCCTCCTATTGCTTTGGCGATGTGTTGGCGACCAGAACATGGTCACGGGTGAGTCACTTCCTGACTCGGGTGAGTCAGCCTTCTGTCCGACTGTCTCCTCTGTTTTGCTTCGGTTCTCGACTCTGGTCTCGGCTCGGGTTGACTCGGGAAATCGCCCGGGATTTCCTAAAAAGCCTCAATTAAGCCCAAAACTCCTTCCAACTCTTTATTTTCCTACAAAACACAAAATTATCACATCTAATATATACAAGGGGCTAAAATAAACACAAACACCCTATAAAAGAGATAAAATTCGGCTCGGAACAAGACCGAACACCCTCAAATAAAAAATATTTATGCACAGTTTAGATCTTCATTTTATGCACAGTTTTATATTTATGAAAAATATAAAAAAATAATTATTTTATATAATTTATAAGTTATAATAACCCTCACATAATAACACACATTCGTAATAATTTAAATATACTTATATTTTTTTGAGTGATTTAGGTTAATTCAAGATGATTATACGTTTATTATTTTGCTAAGGTACTTTAATTTCATTTGTAGTTAAGACTATGTGGAGATGTCCTTTGTTTTCGATCTAATATGAGAATTTAATTAGTGATGCCTTTTTCATTATAACTGGTTCTTAAAAAATATAGATTTCTTGAAAGCAAAATATAAGTATTTTAAGTCAAGATGGTTAATAATCATCTTGAATGTCACCTAAATTACTAAAAAAAAATTGAATATCAGGATATGTAAAGATATTGGATGAAAATATACCCACCTGTGGGGGTATTTGATTGTAATATAACGACCTTTGTTATAGGACAACAATATCCCTGTCCTTTATACTTAGGCGAGATTATTATACCAACAGTGATTAAGGGCGTGGTGACTGGTTAGTTGGTCTCTATTCTAACGTGATAGGCGGAGGGGAAATAATTGCGCCTTATCCATTAACCTTATTAACTTCTCCGTTTTTCTCACTAACCCACAATTAAAAAAAATTGGCCCTAACACAATGATTAAGGGGGTGGTGAGCCGGTCTTCATACTGATCTGGCACACAACCAACCAATGTCTTGTAATATTGTGGGTTAGTGAGAAAAACGGAGAATGCGAGTTATTGGCTTGTGACGATTCCCCCACATGACCACATCAACATGGGACGGTTCATCATCCCTTGAATTCTTGTTGGTATAATAATGTCACCATAAGTATAAAGATCATAGATATTGTTGTTCAATAATAAAGGTTATATTACATTCCAACACCCCCATAGGTCGGTATATTATCGTCCAAAAACCTTTTAAACTATTATAAAGGTATGTTTCATTACTTTAAGAGTTATTACGACTTATAAGCTATTTAAAACAATTATTTATTTATATTTGTTCATAAATATAAAACTATGTAGTATAAAATGTGGATTCTCTATTATGGTTGATAAAATTAGGCTATTATTTAAATTTATTTTCGTAGCTAATATATACAATTACTAGAGAAAATATTAACCAAAGTTACAAAAATATATATTTCAGACAATTCAAAATGATTGTTAACCATCTTGATGCAAGACACGTATCATTCGTCCTTCTTGAAATTGAACTCTCTTGTTTCAATTGATGGTGAAAGGTGTGACAAAAGCTTATAAAATTGGGTGAAAATACATATTTTTCTTGCACATGTTCAACTTTATATTTAAGTTAATCACATGAATGCAATGAATTCAAAGTCACTTCAACTACTTTTACTTGTTTGGCATGTAGGTCAATTAATTTGCTCATAGTGTTGCCATCCTGACATTGCCCTCCTCAATTATTGATGTGTCCACTATGAGAAACTACCTTCTCGTTTTAGCAAATCAATCATCAGGTGAACCCCTATAAATCAAGCAATTTTGTCTCTATCATATAGAAAAATGGTTAAAAATATTCTGATATTATTATTTGGATCTATTATTTAGATCTGTACTCTAACTAAAGAATTCAAAAAAGGATACTTAACTAGATATGATCAAATAAATAACTGATAGATATTGCTCCAATGGATCATATTTACTGGAACATGTTACATGTTTTACAATGCTTAGTAAAAAATATCGAAGCATGCAAGACCAAGCCTTACTTTTATCCTTGGCCTAGCTAACAAATTACTACTACTAAAATAACCGATAGAAGAATTACCCAACAAAATTTTGAACAACATTTCTCACAATATATACAAGTTAATTTAACTTTGTGAAACATCATTTTCCTTGGAGGGCAGCAGCTAATAACCCAACCCTAACTCCGCCCTTGCTCACAAAATCATCACCCCTGCAATAACATGCATAACACGGAACCCTAACCAGATACGCATCGAACCCGACCGTGGGCCGCTTCTTAGCGGGCCCCACTCGGTCTCCTTTGGTGGTGGGCTCGGGGTTGGTGGTCCTCTTGTAGGGGCTGAGATACTTGGCCTCCAAGTAACCCTGGCGCCGCCATGGAGGCACGTGCATGCTCACGTGCCTCAGGGACTCCCGCATCGCTCCGCTCATGAGCCTCATGATTTTCTTGAGCACTTTGGTCTTGTCTATGACCAGGACCGACGGGATGAGCCCTAGGAGGGCCGAGTATTGGGCCGTGGGCCGGGCTATTTCGAGCTCTCCGGTTAAGGAGAGCTCGACGAGGTAGCGAGTCTCGCCCACTTTCACGTCGATGTACTCGTGGGACCCAGATGGGAGCCGCCCCGTCTTCTCCCACCGTGACTTGCAAAGCCCTGCAAATATCACGTGTTTAATGAGTATGAGATTAAGTACCTAGCTCGATCTTTAATTAAGTTACATGATCTATCATATTTGTGTGTGTGTGTTTTTTTTCATCCCACAAACTTTAAGATCCTTCTTTATTTATCTCATAAACTATGTGGTCCAAAAAATTAACAATAAAAACCAAGTGTCTAGAAAATAAAATACCCTATATTTCGGGGTCCAAAATGCAAACTACTCGGTTAACTATATGTGAAAGTAAGTAAAATTTTAGTCATATGATCATGCCAAAGAATAACACAACCACACTTAATTAGGGAAATCCAACAATGGTTTCTTAACATTTTTAGTACGAAATAACAATCTAGTATGACAACATAAGCTCCTCACATATATATAGTGTCTCCTTTTCTTTTTTTTGGGGGGGGGGGGGGTGTGGTGGTTGACAAAAAATATCAATTATTCAGTTAAAAGAGAAGAGGTTTTGAGAAATTATGTGATATTTCAAGAGCTAAGAAATCAACAAAAACTAAAAATAGACAAAGAAAAATCACTCACCAGCATCAAACCCTTTGTCACGAAGATGAGCCATCAATTTGCGCTTAATACTACTTCTCGAAGTAGAACAATCACCAACTTCCCCAATTAACTTCAACCCAACTTCAATCTCATCATAAATCCTTTGCTTAATCCCACAATTAACCCCACCAATCCCACATTCCAACAACAAACCCTTCAACATCTCCTTTCTTTCTTCTTCCTTGTCGTCGTCATCATCATTATCAGATACCCAATTAGCATCACAGTTATCATCAACATCTTTATCCACTCGATCAACACCATTCACATCGATATCAAACTGATCCTGATCCCGATCCTGATCCTGATACCAATCTCCATTCTCAAGAAAAGAATTGACAAGATCCGAGAGGTCGGTCCCACTCTCGGGCCAATACTCACTTCCACTACTACTGTCACACGGCGGCCGCCGCCTAGCTGCCTCGTCAAAAGCGGCCGCCACCCGGGTGAATCTGATTGGTGTTTGTGCCATTTTTTTGGGGGGGGGGGGGGATATTCTCTTAGGGTACAATTCTTTTCTCTTTTTTTGGGGGAAAAGAATGAGTAATGAATGAAGAGCAAAGTGATGAATTGGTTATATAGATAAATAGGGAGATAGAAATGGAGGAGAGTGTATTAATGATGGAGAAAGAATGAGGTGAAAATGGTGATATGGTGTTACCATGGTAGGTTCATGACCTTATATAGGTTTATTTTTAGAGTGCATTGATTATAAGTGACTTGCTTAATTGCCCTATGTTTTGCCTGGTTTTGCACTTTTGCCTGTTTAAGAGTTGGGTTTTGTTTGGCAAGTTATGAATGTGTGAATGAACCTTGCCTTGTTTTGCGTACAGGTTCAGTGGGTTAGTCCAATGTATATGGCCCTTATATAGGTTTATTTTTGTATGCACGAGCTCTCCATCTATGCATTATCTTTTTGTCTGCTGCTGGAAAAAGTTGAAAATTGAAAATTGAAAATATAAAATATGAAATGCTATTTTGGCCGTGAAAATGCTGTTTTGGCCGTAAAAGTATAAAATATAAATATAAAATATGAAAAGGTAAAAGAAGCTGCCCGAAAGGGGATTATAATCCTGTAGAGTTTAATAAACGAGATCTATACATTTGTTGTATGTAGCGGTGGAAATGAGTCAAACTGATCGAGTTCGAGCCTATCAAGTTTGAGGTTTGACTTGTTACTTTTTCAGTGAATTTGAGCTTGATTTGTGGCTTCACGAGTTTGAATATATTCAGCTTAGGCTTGGCTTGCAGTTTGATCCTTACGATTAATAATCATTTACATTTTAAGTACTAAATAATTTCTAAATAAATTTAATGTTACTATGAAAACAGGACGGTGTATACATATTTTGATTTGGGTACAATGTCATGCAAATTTAATATCCTAATACAATATTACGTGATAGACAATAGGCAAAGAAGTGTCGTTGAGTGTTTAACATGTTCCAACAAAGACGATCGAATTTGCAATTAATCTCACGATCATCAATAATCCAAGTATGGAGCTTACTCTATACTCCCTTCGTTTTATTTAAGGATAATTAATGATAGACATCTTGACTTAAAATGATTAATAACCATCTTGAATTGTCCATATTTCACATTTTTATAATTTTTATCAATATTTTCTTTAATAATTATATATATTTATCAACTATAAGAGTATAATACTTATTAGCTAGGTCAAAAAACATGAATAATAGCATAATTTTATCAATTATAGTAGAAAATACACATTTTATGCATAGTTTATATTTATGAAAAAATATAAATAAATAATTATTTTATATTGTTTATAAGTTGTAATAATCCTCAAAGTAATTAAACATACCTTTATAATAATTTAAATATAATTTCATTTAACTTTACGAGTGATTTAGGTAAAATGCAAGATGGTTATTAACCATCTTGCATCTAGATATTTATCATTTTGCTTTATTTAATTGACATTTTGGATGATTATGGAAAATTTTAAGTTGCAAAATATATGGAGTAGTTATTAAGAAAATTATTTAAATATATTTAATTAAAATAAATTGCTTTATTTATTCAATAAATGATACGGGTAAAAAAAAGTAGTAATTAGGTGTTGTTCTTTTATGCGGCTGGCTGGTTGCGGTGTCACATTTCACTGCAACTTGTCATAATCCACCACAACCCACTACAATCCACCACAATCTACCACAACCCACCACAATCTCACATTTTCCAACATATTACAATTTTTAAAACCAAAACTCACCACAACTTTCCACAATGTTTTCAAACCCACCACAATTTCACCACACCGCACCGCGTCACACTGCAGTCAGCTGTATAAAAGAACATGACCTTAATATATCACCAATAATTAATATGTCATTGACATTGTCAAGTGTCAGATAATATAAACTGAAAAAAAATAGTTAAAAAGCCAAATAAAAGAACAGATAAAGTATTTTGTGAGGAATGAGTTAGCAGCTGGCTCAAAGATTCTTCAATGCACAAATCTTCTTGAAATTCCAACAAGCTAGATAATTTTTTAGCGCGAAATTCCACCAATTTTTTGATTAATTTTTTTGTTATTAATTAAAATGCTATTATATTTGACTTTTGAATTAAAAAATATATTGGACATTTTGCTTTGAACATGTCTTACATCATGTGAAATATAAACTACTACCTCTTACCCTAATTTATTGTCAAAAAAAACTACTTTTATAAGTTTAAAGTATTAATTAGGAATTTGTGTAAAAAAATTTACAGTTTGACACATATGCCCTTACACCCTATAGAAAATTGGGAAAGAAAAACAAAATATATTGTATAGTAGTATTAATTAAGGGTAATATGAATATTTTAATTATTAGAATTGTAAAATTAACAAATAAAAAGGGAGGGACAAAGTAGTTATGAAATTTGACATTCATTTAGGGACAGACGTAGTAGAATATTAGTTCCATCAATTTTTTCTTTGTTGTTTTTTTTCCTTTAGTACTTAATTACTCCATATATTTTTTCTTTGTTGAATCTTTTTTTTTTTTTTGGGGGGGGGGGGGGTACACTAGCTAGTTTTGAGTGTCTGAGTAGATTTGGAAAATAGAGGCCGTTTGAGTAACCAGAAATAGCAACCAAGATCTTATGTTTTGTTATTAGAAAGCGTCCAAGTTCATTGAATATTGAGAAACTGTCCGCATACATTTTTAATTTCATTCATTTGCCCAGTGGAAAGTGCAAGATGATCAAATTGATATCTATCAAACAGATATATATATATATATATGTTTATTTACTATTTAGAGATGATAGTTCTACTTAGGAAATCATATGAACTTATTTAGAGATGAGAAAACAATTTTAATTTTGATACTGCACTAATTGAAAATTTTAATTTTGACTATTACCACGAAATCATGTTATTTTGTTTCATGTAGTCTCAAAAGTAACAAAATTTTATTTTATGCACTGATTATGAGTTTTTTTGTTCATGCATGTGATTAAGTTTAAAATTGATTAAATGATACATAATACACCCTCTCATTTAAATTTGTTCTATATTGGTTAATCAATTTTATGATATGCAAGCTATATATCTCATTTGTAGGAAATTGATTAAAAGATATGTAAATCCGTTCTATGTATCTTATTATATAAATTTGTTTTACATTTATGGATCAATTAAATTTTATAACTCTCACGTGTTAAGTAAACTATTTTTGCTTAATTACGATCAACTAGGTACAAGAATATTAGTTTTACATGACATAATTAAAATTCCTTATGACGTGCAGATAAGGAACTATTTTAATTGATTGATGGCAACACCCAACGGAAAGAAAACACCTCAATGTAACAACTTCTTAAACCCAATATCAAATAGCAATTTTCCCTTAATTAAGAATATTGGATCATGGTGCACTGTACGTTAGAGGTTTGGATTGTGGGTAGCTATACTTTAAATTTCTATCACAGTGCACCAAAACGTAAAAGTGTTGGATTTCATTGCACCAACACCAAGTTCAATGGATTGTTTACATGACATTGCCGAAAATTAAAGTATTGTTTTTCTATCCAACCGAGGGGTTATACATTTTGGTGTTGCACTGAAATCCATGAAATCAATTGGCAGGATAAGAAAACAATACTTTTCGACATGTGATGTAGATCCACTGCGTTCCTGATAATAGTGAAACTAAAAGAATTCATGGTTGTATGAGGTACAACATCTATCTTTCGATGAGTGAGATGATTTATTTACTTCCTATGACGTCAAGGATTAAAAAAAAAACATCATCCTACCCCTTAACAGAGACAGTGAGAGAAATTTCACATGTTGAAGGCAGTGGGAGGTATTCGACAGTCTCTAGTGGCAGAAACTCATCCGATTAAGCAAACTTGACTTCACGGAAAGAAGACTTTCTCAACCTCTACATCCAAAATTATAAGGTTTGTCTTCATAATGCGGAACTCATAATTCTAAGTAATAGTGGGAGTAGTTGTTCTTGGATTTCAAAATTTTTTTCTAGGAGGAAAGATCGTGAATCTAATTGGAGAATTGGACATTGATTTTTTTCCTTTAACTCATATGATATGTTCAAGTAGGTTTTCTATGGAAAAATGTGATGCTAAATTTCTCTAATCCTATTCTTATCAAACTCCTATTTGAAGTTTGAGCTCTGTGGAAGAATATGTTCTTTACATATTATTAGCTAAAGCTTTGATCACCAATTGATGTCATTGTCTTGAGATTAAAGACATTGGTGGAGCTAGGCACGTCCTAGATATGTAAGTATTCAGGAACAGTCTTAAGATATTCCTAAGCTATGCTAGAGGGCAGTTTTGAGAAATGTTGGAATTCTCGCATATAAAGCTTTAAACATGCTAGGTAAGTAAGAGCAATACATAAAGTTATTATTTTTTTTTTGGGAATGTGGAAATTGAGTAATGTTCCAAATGCAAATGTTATAAATTTTTGTACTTTAACATTGATTGAGGTTAGATTGGTAGGTGCTTATCAAGATAACCCGGGGACTTTCCTCCTCAAACGCATCAAAAATCTTACTAGCTACGCTATATTTGTGATGATGTAATTTTCATATTCTTGACGCTTGAAGACAACAATTTTGGATGTTGAGTGGTGGTTACTTAGGTATGTATAAATCTTACTCAAACAAGTGTTTTTCAAACTTATGTGGAGGAAAACATGTCATGGATCAATACGTATAATCATTAAGTGTTATTGATTAATGAAACACATGTTACCTTTAATTAAACCCGTTTTTTAGCACCGTTCTCGACTCATGAGGTGATTTATTTTTTTTTAATTTCAAAGAGGGTTCAATTGTTGTATGCACGTGTTGCATATTGAATGTGCATGTTTTAATGAAATGTACGTTTTTGGAATCAAGCATGATGTTTCTTTTACTTAAAATGTTCATAATGCTTTATGGTTGTATTAGGAACATTAAATGTCACTAGGCTTCTGATTATCTAATCACATAAATAATCATCTCTAACGCTTACCATTCTTTTATACGGTGGAATTGCGGTGCGGTAAGTTGTGGTGGGTTGCGGTAATTAGTTGCGGTGCGGTAATTGGAAATCTTTGAGATTTTAATAGAAAGATAAATAGTAGATTGCGGTGACTTGCGATAGATTGCGGTAGGTTGCGGTAAATTGTGGTGCGGAACTTGCGGTGCCGCATAAAAGAACGGTATCTTAGTCATATTGGCACTAGGTGTAAAATGTTGGTTATATTTATACTTAGAAAGCATGAATTTTGAGAAAAATAGCCGCCTTGGTGAGTCCAAGATGAGATTTCGGAAATCTAATATAATGTAACCTTATATTGAAGCCTTAAGCCGGATTTTAAAGGTGATTAGGTTACATTGTACGTGAACGTTACTCTAGTTAAATAAGTTTATTTTGAGGTAAAGGTAGACTTATGATCCACATGGCATAAAGGAAAATGACAAACTTTAGTGGGAGTTATCTGTGACGCACATTTCATATGGTATGTGTTAAATACAGAATTATAATTCATACCGTCAACAATATAGTCTAGATTTTGATCAGCATATGATCATTCAAAATATGAAAACCCAAAGACTATCTTCGTAAACTAAATCAGCTACAGGGGGGCTGAAGAAAATAGTGCAGAAGAGATAAAATTAATTACACCCAACTAAGACAAAAAAAAAAAATGCTAAACAAAATACTATCTTTGTATGCTTCAAGCAGGATGCATGTTATTGTTGTTCAGCATCTACACCTGCATCTTTTCTGGGTTATAATTTCATCCTTGAGCTTCACAGACTGTACTCCTTTCATTTCTAATGATAATAATTCTACATAACAAGTCGTTGTATATATATATCGAGAAATTTATGTAAGAAATTTTAAGTTTAACTGCGCAATTTTCAAAGACAACAAATTAATATGAAATGAAGGGAATAACATTTATAAATAAATCATAAATGCTTTGAATAAGCGAGCAGATATAGCTACTAACTACACAAGGTAGTCCACATGATCATATATTAGTGCCATTATTTATAAACACTTGAAAGAATACACAAGGAACTCTGAAATTAGAGAACCAGGGGAACCCACTTTTTTATGATTCTAATCACTTACATCATATATTACATGCACCTGGAGTTTATATTCCAAGATATATATTCTGCAAGAGAACATTCACGCTATTGAAAGCAAACAACATCATGTTATTTTCAAGTGAACAGTCATGCTATCTGGAACACAATCTCCAGAAACACGTAATAAATTGCAATTAATTAACTAAGAAGCACAGCTACATTTGCATTTAGACATACACTTCTTGCAATCAGAGAGCCTTGGATATCCCGTGTTGCAGTCACACTTCTTGGTGCACTTGATCCTAGACGTCCCGGCCCAGAGACACTTAGCCATGCACCGAAGAGTCCGCGTGCACGAGGGGCAGTCGTACTTCATCCGGTTCAGAATGCACCCTCTGCAGTCCGTGGTTGTGTCGTCATCCGAGCATGCCGATGCGATAAGTAGCCATGAAATTAGGAGCACAAGAGTTAGCAATAATGAAGGTGGAACTAATTTCAGCTGCTTCTGGAGCATTTTTGGTGCTGAGAATTGGATGTGTGAATGTGGGAATTGCTGGTTTTGGTGGGTTTTTTTGTGTGTGTGTTGTTGGTTGACTAGGCTTGTCTAAGTGAATGTGGGATGGATTTGTCTTGGGGAGTTCTTTTAGAAGGGGTATTTATAATACTGTTGGTATGAACTGCCTAACTTTTTACATTTTAGAGGATGGGGTTTCTTTTTCTGTCATTTTTGTTGATGTTGCAAACTTCAATGTAGATGTAGATGTGATAACTCAATTGGAAAAAAGCTTAAAAGTTTACAAAGTAGCAAATAAACACCACCAAAAGAAAAAGGTTACAACCAAATTGTTAAACAAAATTAGCACAGTAAGAACTTTTATGCGCACAACAACCAAACAAAACATTGTCTCCAACTCGATGTAAGATCAATAACTTTGGTTAGGTGGGTCATAGAAAACTCGCACGCCTATAGCATTGTTATAATAACTTCAGCTATCTCTTTCTTTAGCCATTATAAAGGGTAATGCTAAATGAGAATGCAGAATGTGAATGCTAATCCTATCTTTCATTTTCCAGTAGGCTGTGAACATTTATTGACCCCACTGATGGACTTTTGTTCAACAGCCAACCCTTAAAATGCCTACATGAAAATCAAAGAAGTTGAGCTCCCCACCACAAAATTTCTACATAAATCAATTAAGTTCACACCCTGGAAGATTATAAATGATTGCTCTGCTTAATTGTTGGAAAATAATTTTGATAATGTACCATATTGATCGAGTTCACACCGTAACAGACTCGACTTGGCATCGTTCATTTTAGCTTTGTAAGACGGGATGAATATTTTTAGTCTAACACGTATTATGTCAGTAGCCAAGCCTGAGTCACAGAGATAAATGAAATTTAAATTGTAATAATAATAATAATAATAATAATAATAATAATAGAGTGAAAACTGAGATAAAAATTCAGTTAATTAAGAATCAAGGATTAAAAATGTTATAAAATGTCTAGTCCATTCTTTCCCCACTACACTAGGACCCCTACTCACTATGGAGTATGGATACAAATACTTATTTTATGTGTTCTGAGAAAACTGAAAATACAGTTAGATTTCATTAACTTCAGAAATAAATTTCATCTCAACTTCCCCTCTTGATATGTGTGCTGCTATTTCATCTCATCAGTTTTCACTGCAGGATTTCAGAGTGCATGCACCAGCCTTGTCACTCATAACAGTTCTGTTTTAAGGTAATATTAGATTGCCTTTTTGTAACAATTTGTATTTTTATGATTTCATAAAATAAAATGTCAAAATCTGATCATACGATCGTAACACCATTTTGTTATCTAGGTATAGACCACCCGGGTCGTTAGTCTTGGAACACGGGTGGCTAATTTTTACACAAATTTGTCTAGTTTAACCTTCGAAATGCTTGTTCCCGAAACGCGGGTCGAAGGCGTATATAGCGTTCCCGGTAACTATGGTATAGACATGATAAATGTCAACCAGGAAATGCAGAGATGAGATTATTAGGGAGCTTTCACAGCAAAACAGGGCCTTTCCCAAATGCAAGCAGCAAGAAAGAGATGATTATCAATATTGTTACACCTATTTGAAATTTTATCAGTGATCTGAACTTTAGTCACACAGTACAACAGGAATCATGCACTGGGGATGTCCTGCAAATATAATCACACTGTATCAGTGATCTAGGAACGCCCGGTGTACATAAAGTTCCCTTCTTTATAGCAAGTGTTTTTCTCTTTCAGTCTATGTCGTCGAAACAGTGAAGAGAATCCAAAAACAAGTCTAAAAACTGTTGTATGTTCTCAAGAGTAACAGATCCAATGTTTCTGACAAACGAACCGGCCACAGTGTATTCATGAATCCCCTTTGTCCCCAATCCGGCCCTAAGCAAAGGTGGCAAGAACAGCCAGGACGCGGTGGCCACCACCACCCCCAAAGTAACCGGGCACGAGACCCACCATGGGACCCGCCACCTCTTGGCGATGACGTACTTGACAGTAATCTCGAGACACACACAGACTCCATGCAGGAGAAAGAACGACATAACCTCCAATGTGGGCCTCATGCACCCAGATAAAAGATGATGAGCTCGTGCATGGTGCCTGAGACCACAAACGCCGCCATGATGGCCAACTGTGTGGCCGGAAGCGGGCCCAGGCGACGGAGGGTGAGATCCCGTACAGGCTGGAACACGGTGGGCCTCATGATGCTGGTCACCATCAGGTTCCATCGCCTCCCCCAGAACTCCTGGAGCGAGGTGGACAACAAGGGCGTGTTGAATTGGGGCTCCACCTGCAACCCTAGGAGAATTTTCGATGCTTTTGCCAGGGATGCTAAGACGAGGTCTAAGACGAAGAAGATGTGGAGGAAATAGGTTATCCACAGGACCATTCGGGGGAGTTGCTGGGCGTTGTCGTAGATTTGCAAACACAGACCGACGAGGATGCATTTTATGATGTAGACCCAGAGTGACATTTCTGATGGATTTCGCGGGTTTTGCTTGTTTTGGGATTTTGTGGAGGTTTCGGTTTGGATGGGCAAGCAAGCGACTGTGAGAAAATGAGCGAATGAGATGGGGGGATCAGAGCAGAGCGGAGGCTGACCGAAGGCGAAAAGCAAGAGCTTGAAGTTGGCAAGCCAAGTGATCATGAAGGCTGTGAAGCCACAGAGGTGGATGGAAGTTAGGTTTAGAGGGAGAGCTATGAAGAGAGCAATTATTGGGAGTATAGCTACAAGCCTTATGAATCCCTTTGGAGTAACCTTGCCAATGACAAAACAGTAGCTTAAAGAGACAATGATCATTGCCCACACCTTGCCAAAGTTTCTCATCTCATCTTCTGCTAGTTCCTCCATTCTCTCTTGCACGCGCGCTCTCTCTCTTTCTGTGATACTAAAAGAGAGGAACAGAGCAAATTGTGCGAACTGATCAACAGTTTTCTTTTGTGATTGAATGTATCAGTTCAAGACGCAACAGGAAGTCCAGCGTTTTGCAGGAAGACAGCGCATGATTCTCGATCAATCAGAGTTTAGATAGCCATAGAGCAAAGCGAAAAGGGTGTATTTTGTTTTCTGTTTTCTTTTTCTGGGGGCGACGCACTGATGGAAGTAACTTAAATGTTTGTCATGCGAACAGTTAAGTTAAACACCAAAAAAGCATTTCATGAAATGCTGACAGTCAGGGGCATCTAACTAATAACACTCCAATTGCGTGCTTCCCGAATTTCTGAACATGAAATCCTGCATGGCTGCACCTTACACATTGAGTGTTCATAGCCCACAACGACATCTCAGAATCAGGTGGCACGTGACAGAAAAACGAGTCCTAAGAAACAGAGGAAAACCCAAGGGGCATGTAAGATTCAGAAGTTGCCATTCATTTTGCGAGTTCTTCTGCATGTCATCCTTAGGAATCAGGGGAAAGAAAGATAAACCGAATGCAGATCAAAACTGTATAATGTATCTGAAGTGTATAGTCAACTACAGGGAAAACAGAAACACGAGCAAGGAGTAACTTAAAAGACCCTTCTGTATAAAAACACAATTAACATTCTCAAAACTACAAAATGTCCTTCGACATTTGACAACACATCAAACAAATACAACAGCAGTCCTTCACACATCACTGTCTCTACACATGGAACATCAGGAAGAAGAGAGAAAACAAAGCGAGGGATAGAACAGCATGCGACAGAGAAAACGAAGCATAGACCCTAAGCAGTTCATTAATCCCCTCCCCTCTCTAACTGCCTGAGTAAACGGTCTAGGAAAGGACTTGGAGATGGTATAACAAGAATAGAGATACAAACAAAACATTCTCTTGAATGGGCCCGAGTTGACTTGTTTTAATGTTGCCAATCCTTACGGATGTCGAAAGTGTAGTTGATCTCCAAGTAGCACTTGTTGTCATCATCCACAAACTGCGTAACAAACGATGTAATATGTAAATCTCCATCGTTGGAGCAAGATCCAACGGTTATAGAGCAAGCATCAATAAAAAGACAGAAGTAACAAACAGCGACAATTGAAAGCTATTGCGTTTTGGTATTCAAATGAAGGAAATTCGGCTGCAGAAAACTAAATGTTGTGGTCCACTTATGAGTTGCCATACGTCCAAATCTTGATATTAATGCAAAATGACAATGTCATCCCTGGTATAGGATGTCGACAATATTGCTTCTGGAAAACATCGACGAGGCCATTCATACATGATACACAAGACAAGAAGCGGAAGTCAACCTATTCTTAGATTGGTTGAATGATCCAAGGGTAACCCTCGTATTTTGTTCGAGGTCATTTTCACATTTAACGGCATTAGTAGAAAGACAATTATTAGGAGAACGATGGGAGAGGAAAACGTCGTACTCACCTTTGTCCTAGCTGAGTAAGACCCTCTAGCAAACATGCCTGATGGGGTAGTGTCCTCAGGCATCTCATGCGTATATGGCTCTGCTTGAGGGCTAAAAGTTCCAAGCATTTCCTTTGTGCTATCGACTGCCAAAAGACCCCGTATTAGAGAAACGAAAACCGATAACTCAGATTCAACCATACTATTCCATCAGATTTAATTAACGTATATAGAATAGAATACATACCTTTGACTCCGGTTTTCCAAACTGTGTTAGTATATTTGAGGCCCGAAACTATGTTGTTGTTGACCTGAAAAGTGAACTTAAGGCTGTAACGGCTACCTTCTTTCAAGGTAAACCAATTGCCCTTCACCTTCCCATTCTCTGGAATCTGAAGCAATATATCATCTCTACCAGGGGATTTTATTGCAAGGCTCAAGATTTTCACCTCTGGGTCAAGGGTTTCTGCATATCAAAACATTCAAATGACAATGATTTTAAATCTTCAACGAGAAATTACAGTGAGTTATAATCAACAAAATTCTTTTACCAACATTTTGTTGACATCTAATCCACTTCTAAGACGATCAATTATGACTACAGGCCACAATCCAAGCTCTTGCATTGGCAATCTGTGTGTACTCCCTATCAATCCTAGCTGAAAAATCAGCGTTCTTTTGAAGATATACTCTTCATTTTACCCTTTGATTTGGAGGACCAAATGTCAAAATCCAAATCCGACACCCTAAAGTCCGACCGCAAAAAAGGTCTGACAGTGTGATGTAGCAGTCAAACCCCCCAAATTCAAAAAATTGAAAGAGACTGATTCCAATTGAGCCGAGATTTTAAAATCAATCACCACTTATGGAGGACAAATGTCATATAGTCATCATATTAATGTTCAACTATACCTATTATTTAAAAGACATCAGTGATTCAAATTCAAAAGATGCTTCACAAAAAGGGCAGATCCTGACTTTTATAGTACAATGGCAACAATAATCTATTAAGGGATTGATATATAATCCCAAACAGTAATCAAACCCAAGAAAGTTCCAAACTTTATGAAACAATCCTTAAAATAAGACATTTCAAGCAATGCCCTTGACGATTAAGACAAGAATTCAGATAACCCTAATCAAATTCACACATAATGGAGTGAAAAATTCATGAAATTTACCTCCAATTGCATTAAGGTCCACACTGCCAAGAAGCTGTTCCTTCCATTTCCTCAAACTCTCATCATCCTATTACCAATTGCAAACACAAACATATGATTCAAAACTCACAAAGTTATACATATGATTTCATCATAAGATCCATGAAATGTGACATTTTTCTGCTATGAAAAGTGCAATTATAAGCATCAGACCTTGTCTTTCTCCAACTGTTCCTTCAAAGAGCACTGTGGACCCAAATCAATCTTGCCTGTGTTATCTTCATCATCATCATCCTCTGTAGTAAGAATTGAATCCTCACTCATCTGCCTAGCAAATTTCTCCCTGGATGGTTCAATCACACCCTCTTCTTTGTCCTTTGAAGCAGCAGCAGCATTTAAACCCTCAGTAAAGTTACCAGAAGTTCCCTGCTTTTTGTCATCAAAACCCATGTTTTCTGACCTTGAATTCACACCAATTGCAAATGGCATCAAAATCCCATCAACAGAAAAAGAGAGAAGAAGAAGGAGAAGGAGCAAGAAGGATTGATAAAACCCAGGAAAAAGCAAAAGTAGTGGAGACCCAAAAACCCCAATCTGAAGTTTCCCCCACACCCCCTAACAACAAACTGAAGAATGTGGGTATCTCTCCTATAAAGGAAAAATATAACCAAATTAAAAACCAATTCAATTTTTTCTTTTTTCTATTGAAAGGGTGACTTGGGTCAAAGAATCAAGGAAAGTACAAAAATGGAGAAAAACCCAGAAAAGGTAACCCTTGGAAGAGGTAAAGTGAGGAAGAAAAAGGAGAGAAAAGATGAGATTTAGATGGTGAATTGTGAAAAGGGTTCAAAGGAAGAGGTCAAAGGATGATGATGGAGTCCAACATACATTCATTCATTCAGGAATAAATGAGAGAGAGGTGGATAAGGGTGGGTAGGAAAGAATAGAGAAATAGAGAATAGAGATCGTGCAGAGCACTCATGAAGCAGTTGCTCCCACGAATTATTTGGGTGTTTTAATGTGACACCTTCAACTTCAAAGACAACCCAGCTTGGTTTTGGCACCAAATGTTGCTTCTTCTATGTATCTCTTCTTGTTCTTCATTCATTCATGATTGATTCATCCCTGAAATTTTTTACTTTTTTTTGGTGGGAATTCTGTTGGTAAGGCTTGTCGGTTTGTGTGATTGTGTGTTAGGTACTTTAGGTACTTGGATTGACATTTTGTCTAGTTTTGCAAATTCTGCTGTGGCTAGTTACATACAAGTACCATCAGTGTTTACTAAAAACAAGTAAAAAGTGATGACTAGGGTGTCAAAAATTTCAGTGTGGGGTATTTTGGATTATGGTAAATCTAAATTTTTCGGTTGAAAAGGGGAAATATTGTCTGAATTTTGAAAAAATTTATGTCCGATATTTATCTTTTTCAAATATTTTTCGGGTCGGACAATTCAGATCAATCTAAATTTAGGTCAATATTGAGTTCGGTAGATAGGAAAAGGGGAAATATTGTCTGAATTTTGAGTCAAATTGGTCAAAATCAAAATTCAGACAAAAAATTTATAATTGCATCTGTTTTTTTTAGATTGGACTAAACTGAATTTCGGATTAGACAGTTTTTTGACATTCCTGCATGTTACAACCATCCCATTATCTTACTTTCCAATTTCCATCAAGCTTTTAAGTCTTGGTTTGGTGATGGTTGTTTTTTATATAAGGATCTAATGTACATGATAAATTTGTCTCGTCCAAAATAAAGTAAGTATATTAATAAGAATGCCCATAATATTAATGTTATTAAAATTTGAAAAAAATTTAAAAATAAATAAATATTAATAGTATTTATTGAGAGTAAAATGAATATAGTAGTTTGCGCCAAAAAAGAAACATAGGTATGGTACTTACTGTAATTATAGAATTGAAGAATAAACAAAAACAAGAAAATAGATTATTTAACAAATAAAAAAAAAGGCATGGAACTGTGATTGTGTTATCTAAGACTTCATTTTTTGATGCGGTAGATTGCGGTACAGTATCACACTACACTTTTTAATTTCTATCATACTTCACCACACGACTCTACAATCATTACCAATATATCTCTTCACTTTTCTCATTTACTTTTCACATTTTCTTCCTTAACAATTCACCACATTACACCACACTTTTTCAAATTTTACCCCACTGCACCATTACCACACCGCACCAACAGTATAAAAGAACGGAACTTTAATGATTATAATCAGAAAACTGCAAGAAAGAGCTACTGACTAGGGATAGCAATGGGCGAGTGCAGGTGGGTCAGTGGACCGGACCAATTTTTGGACCTGCACTACCCGAGACCCGATGGGTCCCAAAAAGTTGGATCCAGACCCGGACTCGTTGGGTCCGTGGGTCCACGGGTTCTTATTGGGTCCAACACTCTTATGTATTTTTTTACTAAATTTATCAATTTTTTGGGTTAATTTTATACGTACGCAATTGTATAATAATATGACTATTCTATTAAAATACACAAATTTTCAACACAATAAAAACATCTACTTCATTTTACAAGTCAATGAGCGGAATTCAACATAAAAACATTATAAAAATTATCCACACATCAACTCTAAGAATACAACTATACAACTTAAAATGCACAAAATAATAAAAAAAAAATCACGAAGTTCATGATTAGGGTCCAACACTCTTATATATATATATATATATTTTTTGACGAGTCCATGGGTAGGGTCCACGGGTCCGTGCCTAGACCCAGACCCGCAATTTTTTTATTGGACCCAGACCCGCTCCGAGATCCAATGGATTCAATTTTTTTGGACCCAAACCCACTTAAATGGGGCAGGTCCGAGCGGGTCTGAGGCGGGTCAAAGGCCCATTGCCATCCCTACTACTAACTGTTGAGACATATTTTGGTCAACTGTATAATTGACTGAGATTATTGTTGCAACTTATGGTTATGATGGTAATGCCTAATCACCAGTTCATAATTTGCTGCTGAGGGAAAATGGAGTAAAGAAATGGAGCCTAATAATTGGATTTTTAACAAGAACATTGGAAGTATGTTTGGTGCATGGCATATCCCCACAAATAAGATCAGGTTTATAATTGTAAGCATATAGTATTATAATTCCCCCCTTTATTCCTGCTAACTAATCAAACTACAGCTATGTGCTAATCATTCCGAAAATTACGAACAAATCTTCATTATATGCACCTTTTCTTTTTTACAGCCGTAATTTAAAGGCATTATGCTCAAAAATTACCAAGTGTCCAAACTCCAAACCCAAACGGGAAAAAAAAAACTCTTATCTTCCTTTTCTTCTTTGTCATTGGAACAGGATCAATATTCGTAATTAACCTATCAGCTAGAACAAACAAAATTCTAGGTGATACTATGCATTCTACGGTCATTTCTTGATATTTCATTTTAAGGATATCTACCATATCTTTACCTAATGGTTAAAAATATATCTTGCAAAGGATATTATGTTGTTAATTTATTATCTGGGGTGAACATCAAGTATTTTTGGATGAATAAAATATAAGTTTGAAACAATATGAACACACAAGTAATTCTTGGATGTCCATCAATGAATACTAACTGTAATGATTATTAAGTCACACTTACAATGAACAACAATTGATGATGAAATGAAAAACAAGTATTCCTAGAATGAACATCAAAGCATTTTGGGATGAATAATGGAGAACTGAAAAAATAACATCCAAATGGGGATGACATGAGCAATATAGTGTATCAAAATGATCCCCAAGTGTTCTGACATTATATACACTGGAAATGAACACCAAATTGAGATAATATAAACATCAATTAGTGCTTGAATGCCCATCAATCATTATGGGGATGTCAACACTTGTAAATAATGAAAAATGAACATATAGTGACTTTAATGAACACCAACTGTAGTGATAATCAAGCACCCTTACATTGATCAACAAACAGTTCTGGAATGAACATCCAACATTCTGGGATGTATGGATGATCATCAAACCCCTTGCAACGAACAACAAAATTGACCATCATGTGGTTGTGTACTCATCTTTATCAACATATGAACTTAAATTAAAACCACTGAAACAGTATTAAAAATATAAAGATGATCCTAAACAGTATTCTAACTACAAAACTCCATTTTTTGACAACTATGAACAACAACACCAAAAAATGAACATCAAAATACAATATATGTATCAGGATGACCTTATTTGCATTTTTCAATAATATGTTTAACATCTGGTTTAGTGACTCCCTTTGATGCCATGAGCAATTGTACAATTCGCTTCATACACTGACAAAAACACACCCAACTGTAAGAATGAACATCAAACAGTTACCGGACACCCCCAATTTCAAAAAAAAAAAAATGGAAACAAACCCTAGAAATCGCATACACTCATCCGCCGGGAAATTCGACCTGCGTTTCAATCTTCTCTTGCAATTGACCGAAAAGTTCACCCGTCGGAACACTCACTCGCCGGAATCGCACACCCATCTTCTTGCAATTAACCGGAAATCGTTTAAAAAATTCACCCGTCGGAACACTCACTCGCGCCGGAATCGCACACCCATCTACCTCCATCTCCGAAATGTTAAGGGAGATATGCCGTCCCCAAGATTCGAACATGGGCACATGGGTTAGGAGATGGACCTCTTACTGCTCAAGCAAGAGGTGATTGACATCTTTTGTACTTATATGCTCACAAACCTTTTCTTCTCATTATATCTGTTCCCATTAAGAAATTAAGCATAATTTTTAAATTTTAACTTATACATGGGGCAAGCCACCAAGGTGTGATTTAATAACGTGAGACTAAGGTCAAAATGGGTGGGAGAAGAGAGGGCCACCACTCTTCACTTTCCACCATGGCCAAAAAGGGCGACAGTAGTAGTAGCACTACGACCTTCACCCCATCACCCTCAGACCAAGATATAGCCTTAGAAGTTGAGAACCTCCTCCGCCAATCTCACGGTGACCCCCAGAAAGCCGCCGCACTCTCCTCCATCAATGGCGTCGTCCACCACTTGGCCACCCATTTCGGCGTCAACCTCTCTCACAAAGCCCCTTTCATTCTCGATCATCTCAACTTCCTCTGCCGCTACCGCCCTCCTCCGCCGCCGCTGCCGTCGCCGCCGCTGCCGTCGCCGCCGCCTCCTGCACACTTCTCCGGCGACCCCGCCGCCTTCCGAGGGTTTCTGCAGAACTATAACCAGTTCATGTCGTCGCAAACGCAGTGGATGCAGCAGGTGCAGTATTGGTATCCTGCACAATTCGGACCGCCGTTTTGTGGTCTCCCCGGTTACGCGTCGCCGTGCAATGGATACGCGCCGCCGCCTCCTCCACCTGCGCATCCTCCGCCGGTGAAGAAGAATGTACCACCGGTTTCCGATAATACGGTGAAAGAGAGGTTTGTCCTTTTCTTTATGGTTTGTTGAATTGTTCTGCTGTGGGTTTTCTGATAATTAGGGTTTGGAATTGTTTCGGGGGGGAATGTAGTTTACGTATGGTTATCCTTGCGTTCAGTTTTTATTCCTGTGTAGTGAACCGTCTCTGTGTGTGGCTGAATAAGATTGTTTATCTGAAACAAGATGTGATTGCATGGTAATTGCGTTCTTAGTTTTATAATGTAGTGCAAAAAGAGGTTTTCCTTGGGTTTATGAAGCATTTGGCTTCAAAGAATTATTCAATCGTTGGAAGTTTATCAAGCTCAGATCGTGGACATATAAAGATTACAACTAAGCAACTGTACATTCCATATGACTAATGAGAATTTGAGTGATGAACAGTGTATGTGAAACTTTGCGAAATTGTAGTTGGAATTCGTGGGGCTTTAAAAGGGGTTGTGCTCCATACAGGGAAGCTAAGGTTAGACAGTTTGAGTATTGGTAATCATCAGAGTGAAACATAATCAATGGAAAGCTCTGGGTTCGGTATGGGTCGGTTCCTGTTTTATTTAGGTTTCGGGTTTGGAAATTGTGTTCAAAACGCTAAACTGTGGTTTATTTTCCTCTCATGTTAGTCATATACTAGTTTTGTCCATAATCTGGATAGTTAAAAAGATTATCTTTTTCAAGTTAGATTGTAATGTGCTAAAGTAAAATGCCTCATTATGCCTCCTCTGCTTCTTTTCTGTGGAGTAATAGGCAACAAATTATTTCTAAAACTCTCTCTAAATTACTTTAGGGGTAAGACTGCTATATCGGACTCCATACCTCGCGTAGGTGGGATTTCGGAGGATTGGTTTTGGTTTATTAGTCATATACTAGTTTACTGTTGCAGCTCTCAATCTAGGCCTAAAAAAGGAGAAGGTGGTGACGATTCGACCAAGCTTTGTCGTGCTTCACCAGAATTACAGGCCATTGTTGGTGAGGCACCCATGACAAAGGCAGAGGTTTGAAGCATACACAGTTGTCTCTGTTATCGATATGTTTTCACATGTTTGACTTGATGATTGATAGGAATTTTGCTATGATTGATTCAGGTTGTAAAGGGGGTGTTGGAGTATGCAAGTAAAAACAGTCTTTACGACCCAAATGATAAACAGATGATTATGTGTGATGCTGCTCTTGGTACTGTCCTTGGGACTGACTGCACCGCCGTGAACTTGATACAGGACAATGAAAACCTGGCAAAACATATCCTGTCATTGAATCCTACTACCGCCGCCGCCGCTACTACTACTACTACTACCACTAGTATGTGATTGAGTCTTTCGAGTTTCAACTTGTCGAGTTGATGAGTTCTTATTTCTAAGGCATCATCATTGCAAAATAGCTAAAAACGCTCAATTTCTCGTGCGTACTTTACAGAGGATTCTGATTGTTCTAAGTCGCGAGAGACGAATGTTGAAGATGCTGCCCAACCCTCTGAAGGAGCATCTGCTGTGACAATCTCTGATGCACTTGCACTTTTCTTGGGTACCTCAACAAGGGACATGCTGCCAACGGAGGCCACTCAACGCGTGTTAGAGTATGTAAAGCTCAAGATTTTGGAGGTTGGCATCAAGATTTTGATTATTTCAGTTAATCTTGTTAGTTTCTTTCTCTTAGCTTGTTTGCTGGATCTCCTTCACTGTTTAGAAAAGTTTGATCCTTTTGCACTTCCTATACCCTCATATTATGTCTCTCTGTTCTTGCCATTTCATCGGTTGTTTTCTTCTCCCTTTTCGCCCTTTTCTGGCAGCGGATACCTACTTGCAACAATTTTCAAACAACAGCTTCCATCATACAAAGATTGTTTTTGGCTTTCCAGGATCCAAGTTCAATGGCAGTTGTATGTGATATGAAGCTGAGAGAGCTTTTTGAGCGTGATACTGTTCCTATCGTAGAGATAAAGAACTTGATAGCTCGCCATCATTTGTCCCAGACTTCATAATATGCAACCTTTTTCGTAAGCAAACAGAACATGCCAATACCATTGATACATGTGCAATGTAGATATGCGCTATCTTCCTCCCTCTGAATCAGAAAGATGATGATGGAAAGAGACACAAATTGTGAAGTTATTCTGCAAATTCAGTGGAAATTGACGTCCTTGTTTTCCAGGAAGCGGATCCTAATGAGTTCTGTGCATCCCAGAATGGTCATCTGACTTATCGGTTGTAAGTGCACCGTATTGAAGAGTGGCTACATCAACATTCTCTCATTCCTACAAGCATATGCAGAATCACACAGGGACATATGTTTTACATAGCTGTCTTGCCTGTCTAATAGAGGGCCAGATTATATCGATTCTGAAAGGTGATATCCATAAAAATATCTATCCATCTTTTTACTAAAGGGAGCGTTTCATAGGAATCTCAGGGAGGAAAATTTTCCATGGGAAAACTTTTTTCGGCAAGGGAAATTTTTCCTAGGAAAATGTCGGAAATGATGGCTCCTGTAAAACTTTTCTCAATGTCAACCTACATCAAAACATGGAGAAAGTGAGTTAACTTGGGAAAATTGATCATTTCCCCAAGGTTTTTGATCAACCAAATGCACTGTTAACAGTATTTTGTTTCTTTGATTGGTTTCCTTTTTCCTTCTCAGTTCTGTAAACTCTAACACCAACAGTCTGCAAATCTGCATCATATGCTGTTAGTAAGAGGAAGGCAGAAAAAGGCATATAAGCTGTTCTCCATTATATGATATACTGCTACTGGTGTGCAAGGAATAGGAAAATCTTCCAGGACATGGAGATTGATTGGAATCAAGTTGAGATACAAATCAAAAGTCTGATGTTTTTATCCTTTCAAATAGTAGATAGTCACATAGCTTAAGAATTAGTTTTATTTGGGCATTTTTCACGTCTGACTCCTTTGAGTATGCCTAGAGTATTTGTGTATAGCCGTTTTTGTTTAATGAATCGCCCAATTTCATGTTCTTTCCAGGATAAACTATCCACTAGCTAACTTTATTCTACTTGTTTCTCTTAAAGTAACTTGTAAAAAACTTATTGCCTACTATTTACTTGTAATAAACTTATTCAAATTTTTCCAACCTTATTTTACCCAACTTCTACGTATTAATGGAAAAAACAGGCTTCCTAGGCCCAATTATCCTTTAAAAAATGAAGGGCATGGGAATGGCCCAAATCAGGACTTAGTGGGCTGGCATTCTCCAGTCCTGTAGGAAGAAGAGGGCCTCCTTTTGACCCTTCCTTGTACGACGTCGTTGCATAGTTCAGTAGCAAGTAAACGCCAATAGGTGTCATCTGCTCTGGTTCAACTCCAACTCCAGCTCCAACTTTTCGATCTTCAGCAATTCACTTCTCAGCTTCTCATCATCACCCTCGCAAGACCAGAGCTCGAGAGAAAGAGCAACAATGGCGGAAGATCTGGTATTGGATACAGCCATTAGAGACTGGGTTTTGATACCACTTTCAGTTGTCATGGTCCTCATCGGCATCCTCCGCTACTTCGTCTCTAAGCTCATGCGATCTTTCCAAGTCCCCGATCCCAAGATCGTCAAAGAAGGGTTCGGAATTCGCTCGTTTCTTCAATTTTCGATTCGAAGTTTGTGTTTCTGTTGAAATCTGATTCGGAAAAGGGTTTTGATTTGCAGGCAGGTGATTATTAGGGCTAGGAACTTGAGGTCTGCTGCCAATTTCATCCCTTCTAGATCCTTCCGCTCTCGCCGTCTCTATTTCAGCAACGAGGTTTCTCTCTTTCTCTCCCCTTTTTCTCTTGATTTTTTTTAATGAACGTATTTAAGTTGGAATTGAGTAAGTCTAAATTGAGGATGCGAATAGGTTTAAACCCTAATTCCTGGATAGTGTATAGCTTTCCAATTTTCCTTATTAGTAGCAAATTAGAACGTCAAAACTATGCAATATCAATAATTGGACATCTTACGAAATTTGTGATGTCTATTGGGAACTAAGTTAATCTCAAATCAAGGGTTGGAGAGGTATGTGATTTGAAGAAAAATCAGCTGTTTTCTGGTTATTGTAGGAGAATGGGCTGCTGCATGTTCCTAAGGGCCAAGCTCAAAATGCTCAAGCTCAAATGTTCTCTGATCCAAACATGGCCATGGATATGATGAAGAAAAATCTTTCCATGATCATACCTCAGGTAAGCCAGTTTGTGCTGTATGCTATGTGCTACTAGGATTGTTGTATCATTTTTTGTAAGTATGTTATGAATGTTTTTTTTAAAATTTATTTATATATGTGCAGACACTCACTTTTGCTTGGGTCAACTTCTTCTTCTCTGGATTTGTAGCAGGTTTGTGCTTTCCTTCTGCTAATAATGTTGTTTAGATATGCAGGCTCCTAGAAACCCTGATTTTGAATATTTGGTTCCATGATAATGTCTGTACTTTTGCTGTGATATTCTCCAATACTTTCTCATCCCTTTTCTCTAAGCTAATGCTTAGCTAATGAAGGCATAAGCTAGGATAATTCTTTTTGCTCATTCGGAAACTCTTATTGTGGTTGCATGTGACATTTTTTCTTCCTTTAGGGTGTGTTTGGTGCAAAGAGACCCCATTTTCTAGGAAAATATTTTTCCTTGTATAACGATTTTCCTAGAAATGAATTTTCAATTGGTATGTTCAATCGTTTGGTACATTTTCCATTTTCATGGAAAATGATGAGAAAGAAGATATTTTGCTTGACGGCAATGGCGGTTGTGAGGCAGCGGCGGAGGAGTCAGTGATAGAGAGGTGGCGCTAGGGATACTTGCGTAGGATTAGGGTAGACATGGGAGGGGGAGGAAGTGGGCTGTATGATTAACTTGGGTCTAGAAAATGAATTTTCTTAGGGTGGGACTCAGGAAAATAATTTACATAGGGAAGGGGGAAAACGATTTTTCTAGAAAATGATTTTCCCAATTTTCTATCCACTAAACTCCGGAAAATGGGAAAATCATTTTCCAGAAAATGGTTTTCGTTCCCACCAAAACACCCTTAATGTGAAATATAAGCTCTAATTTCGAGTTGATTCCATTTCATGATCGTAGTCAGAACATTAACTTCTCCTCTCTTTGTTACTGTTTTTCCTTGTGCCAGCTAAAATACCATTCCCTTTGACTCAGAGGTTCAGATCAATGTTGCAGAATGGTATAGACCTAAGCACTGTTGATGTTAGCTATGTCAGTAGCAGATCATGGTATGTTACCCTCTTCACGGTTAAAAACTGGAATTGTTTATGTTTGATTAGAATTCACAGGACTGTTATGCTTGATTTCCTTGCATATATAACATTGTTAGGAACATTTGTATAGTAATCCTAATTGCCTCTGCTATCCTTATTTTGCTGTTATTGGCATGTGACATTGTTCCTTTATGATTCAAAATGTTCAGGATTGCTTTCCAATTATGTAACCAGTTAGCAAATTAAACTTTGAAGAAGAAAAGAATATTAAAGGAAAAATAAAGATAGGCATACATAAGCCTCCTTCGCTTATCATTGTTGTTCCTGCTTGAGATCTTTGGCTTATATGAACAAAAACATCTTTGCATATCATTGTGTTTCTTGCTAGAGAGATTGTCCTGAGGTTTGTTCATAAGGAAAAATATGTGGGCTGCCAAAATTATTAATTTGGGCGTGAAGCAAGTTATATTTACTGCTGTTGAAAGCTGATTTTCATGACAAATGGTAGTTGTCAGTAAGGTTCTTTTTTACTTCATGGCAGGGACTTCGATCCTGCCTAACTGGCGCACTTCAATGAGAACTTATTCCATGACCTGTAACTTCTATGTGTATAACTATCATTCAGGAGTATTTTGGAATTCTGTAATCATTATATGCTAAACTTGGAGGGGTTTACTCCTCTCCTAGCTCACCGTTCTCTGCTTTAATAACAATATTGCTATTGCGCTCATCTGCCTATTACCTGATTATGTAAATCTGTTTCTGTCAGGTATTTCCTCAATTTGTTTGGACTGCGGGGTCTATTCAGCCTCATACTAGGAGAGGAAAATGGTACTTGTTTTTGAGATCATATCCCTTGGATCAAAGGATTAGGGATTTAAGCAATATGTCTACATTGTGAGTTCTGGTGCCTCTGCCTTTATTAATTTGGGTTTTCCAATCTTGTCTTTGATCCAGCTATGGATGACACTCAACGGATGATGCAAATGGGTGGATTTGGCTTTGACCCATCAAAGGTATGTTGTTCAACTTAGATAGTTGAAGTATAGTTTGTCTTTTGGGTAGTTCTTTATAGCTGGTAATTCTTGGGTTCCCAATGTCCACCTCCCCTCAAAGCTCACTGTAGCTAGATTGCCAAGACGGCCAAGTTACAGAAAATTTTGGATGTTTTGTAACTAGAGGAGATGTAGATGCTTTGCTGGTCTTGAAGCAATTTGGATGTTGTATAGCTAAACCCCCTAAATTAATGCCAGCCTTGAATATTTTAGGAACAAGCGATGCTGCTGGTAAATAGAATCAGAAAACAGATGAAAACCACACCTGAAATAGATGTATGAAAAATAGGCTGAATGGCTACATAGATATGTGTGGGTCATCATAACTTGGAAATTGCGCTATGTAGGCCCGAAGATCATTTGTGTATGTGTTTGGCCAATACGTCAGAAACTTTTAAGAGAATTTTCTTGAACTTTTGTATTCCATTGTCTCGCTACTACTTTTTTGAATTACTTCATTTGCGATGTCTTGTAGCTTTACGTTGTTCATGCATCTTTTGATTCATTTCATGGCTTTCGTCAGCTTCTCATTGTTTGCCCTGCTTCATCAAAATTCATAATTGTGTTTTGTATGCATTGGTGTAATGGGGTCAGAATCATAGATTTAAATCTACAGACTATGTAGACTATGTACCCCTATGATAATTTTCTCCCTACAGTTTGTTTCTCTGTTGTCATAATCTATTCTCCGACTTATCATAATGGTTTTTGTTTTCATGGAAATGACAGAGCTTGGGTGCTGAGAAAGATGGCCTCGACATTGTTCAGCATGAATGGGTCCTCCCCAAATTTGAGCAGCGAGCCGAAGCAGTCTTGAGGAAACTCGTCAAGTAATTCCAAAAACCGATTCAGTTTCTGGCTTTATGCTTGGGTTAACACTTGAAGTTTCAACCCAGTGAGCCGATATTTAAGCCAACCAAGCTGTCAAACTCTCTGCATGGTTGAGTAAAAGATTGTCTATGGGTTGCGCCATTCTCAATGAGTTTAAACATAGTCCCCGAATTACTTTCCTGTCATATCTTCTTGTTTCAGTTTCGTAGTTACGTTCTTCGGAGATAGTGGCACTTTATGTAGCAGGAAATCCTAGTCAGATTTTGATACACAAATGACAAATCTGCCACAACTATAGGTGGCTCAAGTTTTTATTTCAGTTTTGGTATTCTAATTTGAGTAAAACGACAATACAACTTTGTGTCCATATCAGAAACAGATTTTCTTATAGGAGATTCTGGAAGTGGTGACAATGCCTATCAATTCTGGCTACTGGAAACCGACGATACAAGTTGCAGGGACCAATGCATCATCGAATGCTATATATCCGTCACTATATAGTCATTACTCAGACCTGGATTTTCAATGAGGAAGATTTTTCTCGAAAGCTTAAGGAGGGAGATTTAAGTACTCAAGAATGTTGATTAAGGAGATGCGGTTTAAATTAAGGTAAAAAATTGCAACTATAATGGACGATTTGGTTGAGGATTAAGACCCGACCGGTGTGGTTATCAATCTATATCTAACATGCCATGCTCCTTTCTTTCTCAGAGCGGTTCATTAGGGTGCGAAACAACGAACAAATAACGCAAAAAATGGGCAGATGAGATAGGGGGTGGGGTTTGCTCTTAATAATTCAGTAGGGTTTTCAATTCTGATGGATGTGTTTTTTGTGGAAATAGAAAGAAATGGAGGGGACACTAATTAGGGAAATTCTCCATCTTGATGGGTCTACACTACATTAGGTTATACAAATCCAACAAGCAATAATGACATATATAAGCTCCCAAAAAAAGAGACAGGTAATTAAGGATATATCTGGATCAATTTCACACGGAACAGTAACTTTACTGTAGTGTCATTTGCTTAGATAATACCATGGACAACAATGCCTAATTAATTAAAGCATTTGACAAAGACACTGATTTTGCTTACCAACTAGGAATTGTGTCTCTAGATTTCAAATTCTCAACCCAACAATCTAACATTCCCCTCTTCCACCGGTTGTTATATGGTCCACCGTGGTATACCTACCTAAGTATATTACATGTATTAATCGTTTCGAAAATTCATCATTATTAATTATAAAATTCATTATAAATTCATCAATATTTTTTTAATTCATCAAATTTGTGTAAAATTCATCATACAAAAAATTGATATATTTTAATATATGTAATGTACATAAATAGGTACACCACGGTGGACGTCATAATTTGAACTATTCCACTGTCTCAGTTCTATAGTCATAGGCAATTTTGTTTGTTTCCAATCACCATATATGCTCCTTTTTTTCAAACTAGGAGCGTATACAGTTATCAAAATATTAGATTAGTGCATGTACATAAGAATTTTAATATTTTTCTTATTTAAATTGCTTTCAATCACAAATCACACGAGGGTTTGGGGAGGAAAGAGCCTCCCATGTTTTTTTTTTCAAAGACTGTATACTGTTATCAAAATATGAGATTAATTCATAAGAATTTTTAATATTTTTTTAAAAAAATTTAGATTTGGTCTTGATGAAGATTTGATACCATTATTATGCTCTGCCTAGATTCAGACAAATACTTTTTCTAAATTTAAGTAGAAGGCTTACTTAGGTTATGTTCTTTTCTGCGGTATTTTGCGGTATGGTGTGGTGGAATTGTGGTGGGTGTGGTGGAATTGTGGTAAGTTATTGATATATGGGGCAGGTGAGGAAAGATAATGTAAAAAGTAGAGGGGAAAAGTGAGGAGAGAGAAAAGTAATGATTTGTGGTAAAGTGTGGTGAGTTGTGGCAAACTGCGGTATGCAGTGGTACCGCAGTTTACCAACCGTAGAAAAGAACAGGGTCATAAAGGAGTTGTTGCACACTTTAATGAGAAGGCATAGAGTGAAAGATCAAATATAGTACTAGAAAATATCGGTCATGTTTAGCGAACAATTGTTAGCTGCAATCAGTATTAGTTATTAGATTTTTAGATTAATTATTTACAATGAAATATTTAGTAAAATTAACTATTTGTAAAAAAACATTTCAAAATTACTCGAATTACTTTTTAAAAATTAACCATTTAGGTTCAAAGACCTATCATCAAAATCTATCTATGAAGTTAAATTTAAGATCCGGGTTATGATCATAATTGGTGTTAAACTTTGAAGCATGCATAGATCCAGAACAGTATCACAGTTGTTTCTGGGCATACTCATTCAAAGTCATTGCCTTTTGTGAAAAGGGAGGGGATATTTGCTCATTAGTTGGCACTTGGCATGCTTCGGAGGAATTAAGAATGTTTGAGCATCATCATTTATACTTCCTTTTACCCATTAGTAATCAACCTTTCTTTTTCTTTAATATTCCAACTTTATTGTTATGAGTTTAGGCCCTGTTCTTTTCTGCGGTATTTTGCGGTGTGGTGTGGTGGGGTGTGGTGGAATTGTGATAGGTTATTGATATGTGGGGTAGGTGAGGAGAGAGAATGTAAAAAGTAGAGGAGAAAAGTGAAGAGAGAGAAGAGTGAGGAGAGAGAAAAGTAATGATTTATGTCAAACTGCGGTGAGTTGTGGCAAGCTACGATGGTGTGTCTGCATGATTTACCGAGAAAAGAAACGAGGCCTAAGTTTTACATATGATTCTTCATCACATCAGGGTTAACCGGTTAATTATTATTTGGAAAATTTCCTATTAGATCCAGTATGCATGGTATAATGGTGTGTTGTTCTTTATATCATACAATTTAGTGGGACAAAATCCCTACTATCACAACATCGAGTGTAGTGGGACAAAATCACAAATTGTATGGCAACAATCCCTACTACAATACAATTTTATTTTTTTTTTGACCACCAAAATCTAAAATGATAGTAGGGATTATTGCCATACAATTTGTGATAGTAGGGATTATTAGAATCCAATTTCCCTATATATATATATATATATGTAATTTTATGCTTTTTGCTCCTTGTTAGTAATCTACTAATTTAATCATAACTTCAATTGAGCGTTTGGTAGGAATCCTAAGGAACTTTTTTCTGGTGAAAATTTTCCTGGGAAATCTAATTTCCCTTAGCCCTCTTTAAGGGAAATTTTCTTTAGGAAAATGAAAGAAATGGTGGATTCACTGTAAAATTTTTCGTAAAGTCAACCAACATCAAAACATAGGAAAAATAAGTTAATCCGAGAAATTTTTCTAGGATTTTTGACCAACCAAACGCACACTTTACCAGAAGTTTTATTTGTATTGTTGTAATTTGTAAAGAAAAGATGATGCATGCAATTTCTTTTTGCATGGACCCATTTAACTCCTCTTTGATGGGCAATGTTGCTTTTGTGTTGGACCAGGTGAGTATCGGAAGTAGGGAAAGAACAACAACATAATTGGTCAATCAGTCTCAAATCCTCATTGCATGATTGATTCCATTCCAATGTGGTTTCTATTTGACAAGTTTAGGTTCGAATTTCAAGTGCACATATTGATTTGTGTGAGGTTAAGAGAAGTCTTTGTAATATTTAAGTTTTAACGCAAACAACGTTCGCTGATGAGGTGTGTTAAAAAGATAAAATTACATTCAATCATCAAGTTAAATTTTTGAATAAGTTGGCTCTCGCACATTTTAAAAAGAAGTCTAATCGAAGTTAAAGGGATGGAGATGGAGATCATTTTGGGCGATGCTTAACCACAGATCCGTAGCTTATGTGATTGAGCTGTAACGTAAAAGAAACACACAATTAGTATCAATTTTTTCGATTATTACTAGGCTAAAATCTATAAGATCTAACAACAAGCTAAAATAAGACAACTGAAGCAAATACACCTAAAAACAAAGTAATACAAACAAGTACAACATCCTATAACAATTAAGAAGCTTGTTTAATTTTCATCTTCAAAACAAAAAAAAAAAAAAAGCTTGTTGTTACTTGTTAGCATTGTTTTTCAGCTCTTATCGCAGTGATATACTTCTGTCAAATTTGGCCATTCCTGCAAAATAAAAAAAATAAATAATAATAATAATAATAATAATAATAATAAAATAAAATAAAACTTTACAAATAAGTAGTGAGAATTATCTTGCAAATAAGAGTTGTAGACCTTTTCTTAATTTCAATCCCTTTCCACTCATATTAGCAAATATGTTGATAGGCTTACTCACTCAAGCTCTGTCAAATTCATCGGTAAAAACCAGTTGGCTAAAAGTTAAATTTTAGTAAACTTTTGATAATTTTTGGTAAATTCTGATAACTTTTGTCAAAATGATGCTAATATATCAAAATTATAATTTTTTTTGTTTTTTTATGTTCGGTAATTTTTGGTAATTTTTGGTAAGTTTAAGTAAAAACTGGTAAATTTGGGTAAATTGGACTTATGGATGAATTTGACAGGGCCTCAATATTTGGTTTCCCAGCGTTTTAGGTCGTGTTCTTTTGTGCGGTTCCACGTACACTGCATCTGACATATTTGTCTACATTTACCACAATTTTTCTATACTATATCATACCATATCAATCATTCTTATAACAAATTTTACCATATCTTACCATACCCTACCACACTTTCTACAATATTGTCATATCATACCACTTACTGTACCCAGTTTGCCGCACAAAAAAACAAAGCCTTAGTGATTAATTAGATAATTGGTTAAACTATAAAGAATCTAGACATCTCTTATGAATGTGACCTTTTAGGAACATACATAAACATATTTGAGCATTGGATTGCTTACTCCAATTTTGAGAAGAATTTCATCTGTTTCTTCCTCCTTTAATCGTGTAGATGTGCTATTTATTGGTTGACAAAGAGTGTTTAGTATTAGTAGAGTTCTAATACAACTTTTCTTCATTTAGGAGACCAGTTCTAAATCGTATTTGTACAAAAAAAAAAAAAAGTTTATAACGACTTAATTAACATCCATGTTTTGATAATATGTATGGAGTTTGGTGGATCTCCTGCTAACAATTGAATGCATGTTCATAAAATAGAAATGGTAAACTCATAAGGTCATCTGTAAGTTATCAGAAAAATTACTTAGGAGTACCCTAACTTTTGGTGAAATGTTTTTCTGGTACCCCAACTTTTAAAAACTAATTTTGGGGTACCCTAACTTTTAGAATTAGAAATAATTAGATGAATTTTCGGCCAATTATTTGAATTCAACGGTGAGTTTTAGGCGGGAAATTGATTAAGTGTTTTTGTGGATGAAAATGCCCTTTGTTTTCGTGGACGAAAATGATTTGAATCAATCGGAGTTTCGCCGGAAATTCACCTAGTAATTTCTAATCCTAAAAGTTAGGGTACCCCAAAATTAGTTTTGAAAAGTTAGGGTACCAAAAAATTGTTTCTTCAAAAGTTAGGGTACCTCTAAGTAATTTTTTGGTAAGTTATACATGTATAAGTTTGTCAATATACCTATAAAATTAACAAGTGAATACCAAAAAATTACTCGGAGGTACCCCAATATTTAGGGAAATTATTTTTTGGTACCCCAACTCTTCAAAACTAATTTTGAGGTACCCTTACTTTTTGGGTTAGTAATTATTTGGTGCTTTTCTGACCATTAATTTTATTAAGTGACAAAAATACCCTTATTCTTCTTCTTCAATGGTATTTCTTCAAGAAGGGAAGAACAAGGGCATTTTGATCACTTAATAAAATTAATGATCGGAAAAACACCAAATAATTAATAACCCAAAAAGTAAGGGTACCTCAAAATTAGTTTTGAAAAGTTGGGGTACTAGAAAACCATTTCACCAAAAGTTAGGGTACCTCAAAGTAATTTTTTGGTATTCTTTGGAGTACAACCTAATTTTCAGTATTTGTTTGCCAAATGAGACATGAATCAAACATAAAATACTTCATTTATTTCTTTTATGCAACTTAATTTTGGAGGTGACATAGGATATTAACATCACAAAATATGGAGTAATTAGTAATAAAATTACTTAAATACTATTAATTTAATTTAATTTTTTGTGTTTCGATGAATGTGAAGGGTTCTATAAAAAATAAATATAAAGGATAATAAAATTAGTTATTAATTTCCCATTAAAAAAATTAATTATTAATTTTTTATAGAAAAAATTACTAATATATTATAGAAATTATGAAATTTTAGATAAAAACATGGACGAAATATCAAACAGCCTTCTAATCTGATGGAACACCAAACAACCTTTTAAGCATATAATAATACTTTTCCCAAATTCCTGACCTTTCGATTGTATTTTAATCTTATGAAAATAATTTGAAAGTCATTTACGTGACAATCTACATTAATTCAATATAGGGCCCTTCTTTTGCATAAAAAATAAAGAAATGTCACATCCACTTCTCTATATTTCTTTTCTATAGTAAAGAAGAAAGCTAACTACTGAATGAGGCCATAAATTTAATTAATAATTTGGAAAAAGAATCATATGACAAATCAAATAGATTCTACCCAATTCATAGTTCTGTTCAGAATATTTAACGTGAACAATGTATAGTTTAAGTGGATTAGAAAATGAAAGTGAATCATAAGTATATATAATAGCATTAATTGCGTTTTTAAGTAGTAGGTTTTATTATTAGAGCAGTAAAATGTAGATGACTTGGGTTTTGGAGGTTCATTTTGATCAAGACATGTCACCAGGTTTAGAGAAAACTTATAAAGGAATTTACAAATTATTCATTAGTAAAGTCCTCGCTTCCGTACAGGATTGATCATCAGTTCAGGATAGGACTTATGCCCTGTTCTTTGGTTATATTATTTTCAAGTTTATATGGATAAAAATTAGGATAGAATTGAGATAGGTTAGGATACGTTATATGATATTTTTTTGGGGAAGTATGCTTTTTGAGTGAATGCTTTTGTGTTAGGTTTGGATAGGTTAGATAAGTTGGGAGAGTTATATCCAACCTAACCAAAGAACAGAGCCTTAATAGGATTGTACCAAAGGATTAAGGACCGAATTTGGGGATTGAGCTGGATTGAAGATTGGATCGAAAAAAGTTTAGTCTTGGATTGGACATTGCATATTCCTATTGAGAGAGATTGACAGAAACCCTAATATTTTAATAGTCAAGTCACATTTTTCGATCCTTCAATCCTTTGATCAGTCCTTTTGTTCGAACCATGGGTTTGATCAAGGAACGAATATGAGAATTTCTTGGACTGAGGACTGGTGTAGGGCCCGCCGCCCCCCGGGAGGGGCGCGGTCCCCCGCGGAGCGTCGAGTCGACGTAGGGTTGCTTAGGGTACAAATTTTAACGTTTTTTTTTATCAGAACTGGGATCAGGCCTGACTCACTGACCAGAAATCCACGCGGATTTCGAGCGGTCTGGGCCTTGACGTAAATCCGCGGATTTCGGGACAAGATTCGAACCAGCGACCGTAAATCCACGCGGATTTCTCGAGCGATCTACTGGGCCATGACCGTAAATCCACGCGATTTCGACAAGATGTCGAACCCACCAGAAATCCATGCAGATTTCAGGACAGTGTTTTGAGCCTGAAAAACGTTAATTCACAAAAAAAAAATAAAAGGAGTCGCCAGTTAATTTTATAAAAATTAACAAAAATAGGGGTTGACTCCGGTCTCGAACCGAAATTCGGATTCGGGGGTAAAGGTATCGATGTAGGGGGGTGCCCTTGCATCGTCCGCCGAAGCGGCCCTTACTAGGTCGGGTTTAAGAAAGAGTAAAAAAAAACTAAAAGGTTGTCACCAGAAATAAAAAAAAACAATGCATGCATAAAAATCAATAATAAAGTCTGAACGAGTACAAAATAAAAAAAAAAATACATCGGGCGGGGATTACGACTACATTGTTACAATCGGAAAAGAAAACTAAAACAATTAAAGTCGAAACCCTACCAAATCCGCGCGGATTTGGCAAGCTCAGTCGAAAACTTCACCCCGTAATCGTTTCCCGGAACCGTGGAAATATCTCCTTGAGATCCGCGCGGATCTCCCTCAGTTGGCTCTCAAAGGTGTTTTCCTCTCTTTTTCAGTTTTCTCTCCGTAGTCGTCCTTTTTTCGTCTCTGAATCCCCTCTAAAGGATCCGCGCGGATCCTTTTATAGGCGGTAGTAGGGTTAGGTCAAGGAATCCGTGCGGCTCTTTTAATTTCCAGTACTAGGGCCGACAGTTTGGCCCAGAAGCTGCAAAATCCGCGCAGATTTTCCAGTTTCCAGTACTAGGTCAAGAAATCCGCGCGGATCCGCCTGAATTTGGGCCCGGGACATTTTGGCTCTAATTTTGACAAATCCGCGCGGATCCGCCTGAATTTGGGCCCGGGACATTTTGGCTCTAGCAAGGAAATCCGCGCGGATCCCATCTGAACTGGGGCCTGAATCCGCGCGACTCCGCTCTGAATTAGGGTCTGAATCCGCGCGAGTTTTATCCCGGATTGGCCCGGAATGGGCTCGTGCTGAAATGGGCTCGCTCTGCATTTTGTGTTGGGCGCATATCTGCTAAACCCACATGAACTTGGGCTACTGATGCTGTCTAATCTGATTGGCTAAATTTCGTGTCTACAGTTAGCCCCCACTTTGACTGAGTCTGGATAAGACGAAAGTCAAAGTATATATCTTGAGAAGTGTCGTAGTTAACTGGAGGTAGTCCAAATGTTAACTTTAATTGCTGGATGTTGTCCAGGCTTGAGCGATCCGAGGGTAGCTTGGACTTCTTGACCGGAGGTAGTCCGATGCTGATTAAATTGCTGGATGTTGTCCAGGCGTCAGCTTCCAAGGGTAGCTTGGATTTCTTGACCGGAGGTAGTCCGATGCTGGTTGAATTGCTGGATGTTGTCCAGGCTTCTGCTTCCAAGGGTAGCTTGAATTTCTTGACCGGAGGTAGTCCGATGTTGGTTGAATTGCTGGATGTTGTCCAGGCTTCGTAGATTTTTCATCGCGCCGTGCTCATCTCGGAGTTTCACCCAATTTCAGGTAAATCCTGCGTGGTTCTCGGTGATTTTGAGCCATTTTGCTGAAATTTCTACTGAAATTGTGTACAAATTCGCGCAGCTCTTTGTGGTTTTGAGCCTTTTTCTTTGCATTTCTTTGAGCTTGCTTGAGAATATGTGTTGGGTGACAAAGCTTGTTCTAGGATAGTCAAACCCATGCACACATTACCGAGTCTTGAACTTAAATCTGTTAAGTTTTGGACTTGTCTGTGTTTAAAAATGAAATCCTGAATTTTGAATTGTCAGGCCAAAAATCCGCGTGACGATAATTGGAGTTTAACGCCGGTCTTGTGGGCTCCCGCCTTGCAAGAACATTATCCGGGTTCCTTTCATGGGCGAGTTCATACATATGATGCTCCCAGCTCCTCTTGGAACAAGGAACCCAACACTGGAGAGTAGCCACCAGATTGATCTTCTGCCTCTTGGGCGGCTGATGGATGGGATTTCTTCACCGCAAGATCTGCTCCCTGCCGACGCTTTGGTTTCGGGCCCGAATATATAGACACAGTTTCGCGGAGAAGATGACGATTGAATGATTTTACATGTATAATGCTTAGACAAAAACTGTTTCGCTTATTATTTGACTCATGCAGACCATGATGCAAATGCTAACCTATTATGACTACATGCAATGCACAGACACAATAACTGAGACAGGACGTTGAGCTGTGGTCAAAACAAAAGTTGATTTCAGTAAACTTTGCCCGAAGCAAATAATTCTTGAGTACATAACAAGCCTGCTCGTAAATAAACAATTCGGGCCTTTAATTAGCCCAGCAATTTGACAAAACTGCGGGAAATTAGATGGGCTCCACTCTGACCCATATCTGTGCGAAACTGACATCGGGTCCAAATCTGCTCACGTGATAAAAAAGATCTTAGAGGGTGAAAGGGTAAACTTTCTGCCCTTGATTTCCTTATTCAGGAGAAGCGAACATATTGAGAAAAAAGTTAGGGTCTTAGCCCTATGCTTATTAAGTGGGTTCTGTTTTTACCGTGGTGGCACCAATAGTGGTCCGGCTTCGTTAATCAATACTAGTGAAAGCTTCCGTAGTGATCAAAATCTAGCGCCAATGATACTATCATGGGCTTGGATCGAATTTGTGAAGAATCTGAAAGCGAATTTTCAGGAAGCCCCCTGCTGCTTTAGGTGGACCCTCTTTTCTTCCTTTGTAGATATGGTTGATGGAGCACACCTGCTTCTTAACGCCTTCTAAGAACGAAGCTACATTCCGAATGGTCAACGTGCCTGGTGGAGAATACGAGAAGTGGTCATCGTCGACACCTACTACTTCGAGCCAGACGTCAAATCAGGAGAAAACAATGTATCCATCCATTGGACTGCATTCAGCCTAATCCTAAGACACTTCCAAGGTTCGATCTTGGCAGGACTATTGGAAGAAGGACTACCCTCGCTGTTCCTATGACAGGAGGAAGCGCTCATGTATCTATGGCCTATCGCCCATGGATTACGGAGAAAGATCCTGCTATTAGGAAGCAGTTAAAAGAACAGGAAGAGAGAATTGAACCCATTGGCCACCGGATCTCGCCCTCCTAGTACAACGCGTTTCGGGGAAAAATCTATCGGGAAGAGCAAAGAGGAAGCCCCCAGTGATTCAACCATTAAGGAGAGATCCCGAAGTGTATCTTTACGGGATGAAGGATCTGAACCTAAAACTAAAAAAAAGACTGATGGACTGAAGCTGCTTTGCCCCTTTTTTTTTTTTTTGAGCGTTTTTTATTTTTTGAGATGCTGATGAACGTTCGAGTAGCAAATCGTAAATTTGCATGCTCTTTCTTTCTTTTAGATTAATAACATTTCACGATATTCCAGCATTTTCCATTACATATGTGAAATCCCATGGACTTCTGCACATAGAAAATTTATTTCCAACCGAAATGCAAAATCCACGAGGATTTTTGCATTAAGAAAGTAACCCATAAGAATTAAGGTTAGGCCTGGGAAAACAAAATCTGCGTGGATCCGATCGGAACTGCTCCGACAAATCAAGGGAGTATCCAGGTCGTTAAGTAGATCCGCGTAGATTTTCGAAAACGAATGAGCCTAGGAAAGCCGGGGATCCGCGCGGATCTGCCCAGAATTGCTCTAAAAATGAGTATTTTGGGTCGGATTGATAACCGAATCCGCGTGGATCCTAAGATGTGGGGTCCTAAAAGATCTGTGCGGACTTGCCCCAAAACTGCTCCGAAAATATCGTGAGTATTCTGGGCTAAAGGTTCGCAAAAATCCGCGTAGATCTAATGGGGAAAACGGGCCGAATATGGTTTGAAATCCGCGTGGATTTGCCCCAAAACTGCTCCGAAAATATCGTGAGTATTTCGGGCTAAGAGTTCGCAAAATCCGCATGGATGTAATAGGGAAAACGGGCCGAATATGGTTTGAAATCCGCGTGGATTTGCCCCAAAACTGCTCCGAAAATATCGTGAGTATTTCGGGCTAAAGGTTCGCAAAATCCACTTGGACTTACCTAGGGAACTGGGTCGAGCAAGGTCTGAAATCCGCGTGGATTTGCCCCAAAACTGCTCCGAAAATATCGTGAGTATTTCGGGCTAAAGGTTCGCAAAATCCACTTGGACTTACCTAGGGAACTGGGTCGAGCAAGGTTCGAAATCGCGTGATTTGCTCCAAAAAATCGCCAAAATATCGTGAGTATTTCGGGCTAAAGGTTCGCAAAATCCACTTGGACTTACCTAGGGAACTGGGTCGAGCAAGGTCTAAATCCGCGTGGATTTGCCCCAAAACTGCTCCGAAAATATCGTGAGTATTTCGGGCTAAAGGTTCGCAAAATCCACTTGGACTCACCTTGGGAATCGGGTCGAGCAAGGTCTAAATCCGCGTGGATTTGCCCCAAAACTGCTCCGAAAATATCGTGAGTATTTCGGGCTAAAGGTTCGCAAAATCCACTTGGACTCACCTTGGCCCGAATACTATTAAAGCCCTATAAAGGTCTTAAGCTGCATGAATCGCGAAGAGCTCATGTTGCTTCAACGACTAAAAACGGATAACCAAAATAAATTATCGGGAAATTTTTATTTATTTGGGCCGGACTTTAGAAAAGCTTCCTACGTATCCACATTACATGGAATCAGGCCATCGTAGTTCAAACGATAGTATTTAGTTGCTGACTTAATAAGTCAGTGGCTAATAACTTGGGGATAGTTGCTGGTTCTGATCACCAGTAGCTATATCCACTTTTACCCTTATGCATAAAACTTCTTTAGCTGATCTAAATTAGTCAGCTGAGCATACTCTTCACCCTCCAGATCAACTAACTTCACAGCCCCTCCTGGAAGGACCTCTTTTATGATGTATGGACCCATCCAATTGGGCCTAAACTTTCCTCTCGGGTCCTGAATAGGTGCCCTTATCTCCTTCAGAACCATGTCACCCTCTCCAAGGTCTTTAGGTTTGACCTTCCTGTTAAATGCCCTGGACACACGATTCTGGTATATCTGGACATTGTGCATGGCTCTGAGTCTCCTTTCGTCGATGTTAACCAGTTCCTCATACCTAGCTTTAGCCCAATCCGCTTCTGGAATCTGACTTTCCGCTACAATTCGCAGTGAAGGTATTGCCACCTCTACTGGCAACACCGCTTCTATTCCGTATACCAAAGAGTAAGGAGTTGCTCCGGTGGATGTACGAATAGAAGTTCGATAGCCCCACAAGGCGAAAGGTAACTTATCTGGCCAATCCTTATAAGTCGTGGCCATTTTCTCTATTATCCTGGTAATGTTCTTGTTAGCTGCCTCAACCGCTCCATTGGTGCAGTAGATATACCGAAGATCTATGATGTTGGATCTTGTATTTTGCTAACAATTCTGCTGTCTCCTTTTTAAAGTGAACTCCATTATCACTTATCAACTCATGTGGAACTCCATAACGACATATTATGTTTCTAAGTATGAACTTAGTGACGTGCTTAGAAGTCAATTTTGCATAAGATGCCGCTTCCACCCATTTTGTGAAGTAGTCAATGGCTACAAGCACATATTCATGTCCTCCTGTTCCTTTAGGAGTGATCTTCCCTATGATATCGATGCCCCATACCGAAAATGGCCAAGGCGAGGTTAAAGTCGTCAAGAATGAAGGGGGTTGGTGTTGCAAGTTCGCATAAATTTGACACTTGTAGCACCTCTTCACGTAATCGTGGCAATCAGCTTCCATAGTTGACCAGTAGTACCCCATTCTTTGAATCTTCTTGGACAACATCCGTCCATTCATATGCGGACCACATTCTCCTCCATGAACTTCTCCCATCAAGTTCTGGGCCTCATCTTGTCCCAGGCAAAGCAAATTGATGCCCATGTCGGTTTTCTTGTACAGTTGACCTTGAATCAGGCAATACTGTGAAGTCAAGAGTCTAATTGCTCTTTGTGACCTCGTAGTAGAACCTCCAGGGTAAGCCCCTTTGGTGAGGTACTGGTATATATCATAATACCAACAGGTTGAGTCTACCTCACAAACCTCCAAAGAGTACACATAAGCCGGTTGATCCCTTCGTTCTACGCATATAGGCATAGACACAGCTCCTCTCGGGATATTAAGCAAGGATGATAGCTTGGCCAAAGCGTCCGCTAATTCATTATGCTCCCGAGGCAAATAAGTGAACACTATCTGATCGAAGTGTTCTGCTAGATCTCTCACATAAGCTTGGTAAGGTGCCAAAGCTTCATTCTTCACTTTCCATTTATTGGAAACTTGATTTATTATGAGACTTGAATCATCGAATATTCTTATGCTCTTTATGCCCATCTCTACCGCAGCTTGCATACCAATGATGCATCCTTCATATTCAGCCACATTGTTGGTGGCTTCAAAATCCAATTTCACCGAAATCGGAGTATGTGCTCCTTCGGGTGAGATCAGAATGATTCCTACTCCATATCCACTTTGATTAGAGGCGCCATCAAAATACATTTCCCAAGTTTCTTTCTGCGTTTGAAATATTTCCTCATCAGGAAATTCGAGTTCTTCCTCACAAGCTTCCTCTACGGGTAGTTCAGCCAGAAAATCCGCCACCACTCTTCCTTTTATGGCCTTCTGTGGAACAAACTGTAAATCAAACTCCGACAGCATGACCATCCATCGAGCTACCCTGCTATTGACCAATGGTTGCTCCATCAAATACTTGAGAGGGTTCATGAAAGCAGTCACATGCACTGTATGAGCAAGCATGTAGTGACGTAGTTTCCTCGTTGCCCAAACAAGAGCTAAGGACAACCTCTCAATGTTGGAGTACCGAGTCTCATATTCTAAGAATTTCTTACTTAAATAGTAGATTGCTCGTTCTTCACCTTCGTATCTTTGAGCTAACATAGCCCCCATTGCTGCCTCTGTGATAGTTAAATATAACAATAAGGATCTTCCAGGCGTGGGAGACATTAAAACGGGTGGATTGGCCAGGTATTCTTTGATCCTGTCAAAACCCCCTTCTTTAGCTTCTTAAATATAGGGTCACAGATCATGGTTAACTTTGCTATGAATCGACTTATGTACTGTAGCCGGCCTAGGAAACCTCTTATCTCCTTTTCTGTCTTAGGCGGTGGCATTTCTTGTATCGCCTTGATTTTTGCGGGATCGACCTCGATACCCCTGGAGCTTACGACAAAACCTAACAGCTTACCCGACGTCACCCCGAAGGCACATTTTTGTGGATTTAATCTCATTCCGTACTTACGGAGCCTAAGGAAAAACTTTCTAAGGCTATCTAAATGTGTTTCGCGATCAACGGATTTAATAATCATATCATCCACGTAAACCTCTGCTTCCCTATGCATCATATCATGCAACAATGTGGTGGCAGTCCTTTGATAGGTTGCGCCTGCATTCTTTAACCCAAATGGCATCACTACGTAGCAGAATGTACCCCAATGAGTGATGAATGTTGTCTTCTCCATATCCTCCTCAGACATCTTGACTTGATTATAACCCGAGTACCCATCCATGAAGGAGAGAAGGGCGTGGCCACAAGTATTGTCTACTAAGATATCAATGTGGGGTAAAGGAAAGTCATCTTTCGGACTTGCTTTGTTCAAATCCCTAAAATCTACACACATTCGAACTCTCCCATCCTTCTTTGGAACTGGAACTACATTTGCTACCCATTGTGGATATTCTGACACCCTAATGAACCCTGCACTTAACTGCTTCTCAACCTCTTCCTTGATCTTCAAGGCCCACTCTGGTTTCATTCTCCGAAGCTTCTGTTTGACTGGTTTAGCATCAGGGTAAAGTGGTATTCTATGCTCAGCTATTTCCCTGTCTATGCCGGGCATATCTTGGTACGACCAGGCAAAGACATCCACAAATTCTCGTAAGAGTAGAGTAAATCGCTCTTGCTCTTTGAGAGTTAAAGATTTCCCGATTTTGGTTATCTTAGGTTCCTCAGTACCCAGTTCTGATTATGGTTTCTTGATTCTGAAATTCGATTCTCGTGCTCTCTCTGACCTTTAAAAGATCTCTGGGAATTTCGGGTTCATTTACAGCATCATCATTATTTTTATTCGAGGCAAAACAGTTCAGGGATGGGGAATGAAAAGAGTCGTAAGCGAAAGGATTCATTTCATTGAATTGAGAAACAAGAACATCAACAGATGACTCAACAGACCCTCCAGAAGTAGATGCAACAGACTTAGTGGGCTTAAGGCCCGACCCTAAAACAGACTCAGAAAACTGAACAGAAACGGAATGAGAACTAGACCCATGCACAGACTCTCCTAAAGCTAGAGTGAACTCCTTGTCTCCCTCGGCCGATATCCAAGTGACTTGCTTGTTCTCCCGCCCCATGTTGCAATGAGCTCAGTAGGATCGAAATCCATGCTTGATAGGGCGAGGGAAAGTGCTTCCACAGATTTCTCTTCTCTCCGCGCCTCCTGACCGAACAAAATCCCAAAGATGTTGCTCCCGGCTAGATGAGTCCAATCTAGTGGAGTCTTACTCTCCCATGCTGGTGTGAAAAGTTCTTCTTCAAGCGTGCGATCATCAAAATTTCGATCCTGGAACCAAAATCCCCTTGCTTTTCAAGTAGTATGGCTCTGGAAAGCCAAAGTAAGGGAAACAATCTCCTTCTTTTATAAACTGACCGTTAAGCGTGAGTGGATACGGCTTCACACTATAAAGCGGTATTGGCTCACTCTTCTTGACCATCATAGCCTTGGCAATCGTTGTTCTTCCTCCGGAGTGTACCCCAATCCAAAACGATAGTTTCCTTTTTGAGTCAAGGGAACGGATGTTGGCCCTTGTGCTCTCCTTCCTAAAGGTAAACCAGGAAAGTAACCTTGTCTTTTGAGTATAGCGTTGACCTTCCTATTCGAGTAAGGATCGAAGCCCAAAGGTGCTTCGTCCTCATCCAAGGCAGCAACAATGTCAAAATGATGGAATTCCTCATCCTTAGAGTTATGTTCTACTTCCAACCTCGGCTTCTTAGAAGTAATCATTGCGGATAACTCCTCTCCCTTGATAGTTACCACCTGATCCTTGACCGACAACTTCACCTTCTGATGCAAGGTAGACGACACCGCTCGTTGTTCATGCAACCAAGGGCGCCCTAGCAAAAGGTTGAAGGATCTTTGGGATATCGATGCAAGAACTCAACGTTGCTAGAAATCGTATCCATGGTGACAGGCAAGAGGATTGACCCCAAAACTCGCCTAGGAGTATTGTCATAAGCCCTAAGCTGGATAGCTTGTTGAGTAAGCTGATGAGGTTGAATACCCAGCTTTTGAGCTGTCCTCCATGGGCAAATATTTACAGCGGATCCATTGTCAACCAATACCAATGGTATCACCTTATTAGAACAACCCACAGTTAAGTATAAGGCCTTGTTGTGTGCAAAGCCTTCTTTGGGCAAATCCTCATCACTAAAGGTTATAGTACTTTGGCCTGAAGTGACAAAAGATACTACTTCCTCGGGTGTGGTTTCAGGCGATACTTCAAGTTTACTTAAAGCCTCGATTAACGCCTGTCTGTGCTTTTGTGAAGCTGCCAATAACTGCCAGACCGTAACATCCATCTTCAATTTCTTCAACTGCTTTAACACAAGGTCCTCTTCAGGGGTAGGGACCACTATCTCCCCTACTTTTTCCTTCCCTTTGTCTTGAGGTTGGACTTGGGAGGGACCTCCTGGATGATTATGGCGTCCAGACCGCGTTAGGAAAGTGACATCCGGGGTTTTGGTTTCCCCAGATTCTGCTGTTCCCCAAAAGTCGTCATCACCATTAGAACCCCAGAAATTATCAGTGACACCCTTAGCATGAGGTTCGCCATAGACGTCTTCTTCATCACTAACCCATAAACCGTTGACCTCATAGTCCTCCGTAAAGTAACGTGTGATGTAAGTTGGTTTCTTCACATCTGTAACGAAATCCGAAGGATCCCATTCACATTCTTCGAATACAACATGTATATGAAACGAGCCTAGTGGATTGTTGGTGTTGCTAGGCTTTTGTGCCGCCTTTGGTAGAGGTAGCCGCTTGGACCTAAACATCTCCTCCATCCTATTCTTCAGGGTGAAACATTGCTCAGTATCATGTCCTCGAGCCCTGTGATACTTGCAAAATTTACCGGCATCCCAACCCCGTGGCTTCTCCTTCGGCTCAGGTTTTAAGTCGGGAAGGGTAATCATTCCCTTGCTTAACAGACGTTCTAAGGCTTGAGCATATGAAGTGTCTATCGGGGTATATTCAGTGTAGCGTTGTAAAGCATTCACCTCATTCTCTTTGTTAGCCGATGCGGATGGGCCAACTGACTTCTTATTGGTGTAAGTGTTCTTCCAGCCCCCAGTCGTAGCCCCTTTAGCGAACTCGCTCTCAATCTTTGTTCCGGCCAATCTCAATGAAACAAAGTCTTTCAGAGGTTGGAACCTTAAATGAGTATTGTATGAAGGCTGCAAACTACGGATGAGCATGTCAACTTGGTGCTCTTCCGATGGTCGGTCCACCATCTGGGCTGCCTTTGATCTCCACCGAGAAAAGTAATTCGAGAAAGTCTCCCTTTCCTCTTGCCTCATCAGTTCCATGTCCCTCAGGGTGACAGGCATGTCGACATTGTAGGAGTATTGGTGTAAAAACTCCTTGCAAAGATTGCTCCATTGTGAGGTTTTGGCAGGACTGAGAGTATTATACCATTTCATAACATCTGGGCCTAGAGTCCAAGGAAAGATGATGTGATAGATGTCCTCTTCAACCCCCTTCAGTGTCATAGCCCCCAGAAAATTCCGTATATGTTGATGCGGACTCTCGACACCATGGAATTTGATGTCAGGCATGTTGAATTTAGGGGGAAGTCTTCCCCGGGGAACAGGTGTGAAACCTACATCATCCATGAATTGATTGTTAAAGAGTGTGGACTCTTTCAACATTTGTTCAATGCGATCAAGTCTCGAGTTCGAAATCCCGTGGACTGATCCATCTTTCTCTGTTCCAGATTGTTCTACTTCACTTGTAGGAGTATTTTTCACATTCGAATTTTTCGCCTCCTCCATAGCGTGAATGACGGCGTCAATTCTTTGATTTTGTGCCTCCAGTTGAGCATTCATAGTGACTTGCATATTCAGAATTATGTTGGTCAATTGCTCAATATCATTACGTGGAGGTGGTGGAGGAGGCACCGGCTCCTCTTCAGAATCACTATGAGGATGGTCACCGTTAGGATTCGACATTGTCTCAGATGGATCGATAACCAAAGATTCAACCCCCTCTTCAGATGCTTCTTCGTCGGTCACTTCTGGATGAGTCGCCTCAGATGATGCCCGATCTTCGTTGCTGTCGTAGTGGACGTCAAAAGTTTCCAATCGTCCAGTCTCGTCCCGTTGGTAGACCCGAAACCAACCTATCTTGTTCCCCCTGAAAGGTGGAGGAATTTGAAGACTCAGCTCAACATCGCCCCAAAACTTAATGCATGCAATGGATGAAGAATCCTATTTGAACCCCGAATGATCGAGCTAAAGCTCAAAATCATGTGCGAAGCCCAAATAAAACTCTTATGCAGACTCTAGCTCGAAATAATACGTCTAGGCCTTATCGGGCCGTGTCCGAAAACGAACTCAAGCCTCACATAGGGGCTAAACATACCGTTTCTAGCTGACTAAACAGACCAAGGAGCCCATTTGGATCACACCGGAGTGGGCCCGCTCACAAAATCCGCGAGGATCCGTGAGGCCCAACATCTCTGTGCCACCCGAATGTTCTGCCGACACAAAACAGACTCAAACTCATGCAGACAGAAATGCAAGCTAAAGACCTTAAAGACGCCAAAATTTAGGCCCGGCAGTGGCCGAGCTCGCCAGGATCCGCGCGGATTTCCTGGGCTTAGGCCCAGTGAGGTCTGCGCGGATTTTCTGGGCTCAGGCTCACTACTGAGCCTAAATCCAGGTCAGACCCAAGAGACGAAGAAAAACAAGAATTTGGACCATACATGGTTCGGCCCGTCCTGGAATCCGCGCGGATTCTCTGGGCTTGAATAGTGTATGGGCCAAATTCCAAAACGACACGACACAAAACCCTAAAAGACACTTTGGCTTAGGCGCGGTAGTACCCGAGCACACCAAAATCCGCGCGGATTTCAGGCTCAAAAGCGCTACAAGGCCTAAACCGAGACTGACGACCAAAAGCCTGAACATTAATTTGGGCTATACAAGGCCGACCTGCTCATGGGATCCACGCGGATTTGTTGGGTAGCCCAACCTCCGAATCCGCGTGAACCTCCCGGGTCTGAACTTGTATAGACCAAAGTAATTATCTTGGCTTACAACGACTCTGCTGGATTTTTTTTTATATTTTTTTTTTGTCTAAGCATTAAGGCATGGTTTAGGGTTCGAGAGGCTACACAAAGCACATAGCATACAAGTGAGTTCCAACCTAGCCAAGGGTCTAAGTTTGTGGATTCAAGGTTGGTTTATCCTAACCTCTAGCTCGTGTCCTGGGTGTTGTGCCTTCCATGGGGTGCATGGTAAGGTTAATGTACCAGTTGCTCCCTTTATCATATGGATTAGGGCGTGGTGCAGTGGGAAAACAACCACTCGTTGAAGGTCTAAGTGGACCCACCGAGTTGAATGGTTAATGTTTTCCGGAATGGTAAACGTAAGGACAACCTAAACGGTGCCTTGTGTGCCCAACAAAGGGAAGGCCGTGAATGCAATTATGCCTAAAAAAAGAAAAAGGTGACAACTTTTTTAAAAAAAAACAAACCCGACTTTTCAAGTCTTACCCACTAATAAGTCCCGGTGGAGTCGCCCCATGTAGGGCCCGCCGCCCCGGGAGCGCGGTCCCATGAGCGTCGAGTCGGCGTAGGGTTGCTTAGGTACAAATTTTAACGTTTTTATCGGAATCGGGATCGGGCGACTCGCGACCGAAATCACGCGATTTACGAGCGATTATACTGACCTTGACGAGAAATCCGCGGATTTACGGGCGATGTCGAACCAGCGACCGAAATCCACGCGGATTTACGAGCGATTACTGGGACCGAGAAATCCACGCGATTTACGGGCGATGTCGAACCACCGAGAAATCCATGCGATTTCGGGGCGATGTTTTGAGCCTGAAAAACGTTAATTCACAAAAAAAAAATAAAAGGAGTCGCCAGTTAATTTTATAAAAATTAACAAAAATAGGGGTTGACTCCGGTCTCGAACCGAAATTCGGATTCGGGGGTAAAGGTATCGATGTAGGGGGGTGCCCTTGCATCGTCCGCCGAAGCGGCCCTTACTAGGTCGGGTTTAAGAAAGAGTAAAAAAAAACTAAAAGGTTGTCACCAGAAATAAAAAAAAAAAACAATGCATGCATAAAAATCAATAATAAAGTCCGAGCAGTACAAAATAAAAAAAAATACATGGGGCGGGGATGACGACTACATTGTTACAATCGGAAAAGAAAACTAAAACAATTTAAGTCGAAACCCTACCAAATCCGATGGTTGGCAAGCTCGATCGAAAACTTCACCCGTAATCGTTTCCCGGAACCGTGGAAATATCTCCTTGAGATCCGCGCGGATCTCCCTCAGTTGGCTCTCAAAGGGGTTTTCCTCTCTTTTTCAGTTTTCTCTCCGTAGTCGTCCTTTTTTCGTCTCTGAATCCCCTCTAAAGGATCCGCGCGGATCCTTTTATAGGCGGTCGTAGGGTTAGGTCAAGGAATCCGTGCGGCTCTTTTAATTTCGATACTAGGGCGGCTTTGGCCCGAAGGCTGCAAAATCGCGCGATTTTCCGATTTCGATTAGGTCAAGAAATCCGCGGATCCGCTGAATTTGGGCAGGACATTTTGGCTCTAATTTTGACAAATCCGCGGATCACTTTGGTCGGGCCGGGACATTTTGGCTCTAGCAAGGAAATCCGCGGATCCCATCTGACGGGGCTGAATCCGCGACTCGCTCTGAATTAAGTGCGAATCCGCGAGTTTTATCCCGGATTGGCCCGGAATGGGCTCGTGCTGAAATGGGCTCGCTCTGCATTTTGTGTTGGGCGCATATCTGCTAAACCCACATGAACTTGGGCTACTGATGCTGTCTAATCTGATTGGCTAAATTTCGTGTCTACAACTGGATCAAACTTTCCTCGGTTCATTTGGTGCGGCTTGGTCTAGTCCCTTTTTCAATCCGGACTGGATTATTAATAGCCCTATCAACAGTAAAAAAAAATTTACCTTAGACCTTTCAAGTTATGATCAGGGATGACAGAGGATAGGATCTGGGCAGGATCTACCAGAATCCTGATCCTTTTTGTATTTTTACGACTAGATATAAAATCCTAATTATCTGTTTGAGTCTTTCGGGTGAGGCCCAAACCCAAATTCTCTACATCTAACGAATTCATGGGTCTTTAGCAGGTCCAAGCCATAGAGCTCCAAGCCTCAATGCCGACAGTGACAATCAAGATTCTAGACAACAAGTCGATGACACAGTGAGGGGAAGTGGGAGGTTGTCGAATGGGAGAGGGAGACAGTGTAGTTTGTGAGTGTTTAGTCCCATTTTAGGGGCTAAATACCACTCGTTTACGCCCAAGTCTATTGTCGTTCCCTAATAAAATGGTTATTTATTACGTGTTTTGTGATTTTTAGGTATTAAGTTCGGAGAATGATAAAAGGGGGGCGAAGTTGCGAAAAGAGGATAACTCGGTCACCGAGACCTTTGGAGCGATTTGATGCCGTGGTGAAGACCCGGAAGCATGGGAGACCAATCGTGCCTAAAAGAGAGGAGTTCGGGCCAAAAGGCTAAGTATGGGGCATCCATGTTCGCTCGCCTTTACTTGGCTGGAAGATCAATTGAAGACCGTAGCGTTCCCTACGCCGGTCGTAGCGAACGCTACGCCGTAGCGTTCCTTACGCTGGTCGTAGCGTTCCTTACGAGCCCAGGCAGAATGTTCTGCCCAAGACCGTAGCGTTCCCTACGCCGATCGTAGCGAACGCTACGACCGTAGCGTTCCTTACGCCGGTCGTAGCGAACGCTACGAGCCCAGGCAGAAGGTTCTGCCCAAGACCGTAGCGGTCGCTACGAAGGGTGTAGCGAACGCTACGATAAAGCCCAGATTTCCCAATTTCCCAGCTGACGGTCATAGCGTTCGCTACGCCCTTCGTAGCGTTCGCTACGGATCATTGACTGGGTCGCGACGCTGGGCATAGCGGACGCCTTGGAGCTGAAATGTTCGCCTGCTTTGGGTCGTAGCGAACGCTACGATGTCCGTAGCGTTCGCGACGTCCTTATTTCCTGCATAATTTTAGGCCAAAACGACTGTGTTTTGGCCCTTCTTCCCCTTTTGTTTAAATAGCCCGTCTTGGGGCATGAAGAAAGGGATCCATTATCTAATCTAGGGAGATATCTAGGAGTAGCTAGGGCATCTAGGTTTAGACTTAGATTTTATTTTCAGTTTGTAATTAGTAGATTTTAGAAGGAGATTAGTGAGAGATTAGTCTAGGGTTTTGGAGATTTGAGTTTATTATTGAAGATTTGGGGATTCAATCAAATGAGAGATTGTTGGATCATCTTTTTATTGCTTTCCATTGTTCATCTACAACATTTTGATAAGTATTCTCTTCCCTTAACTCTTTTATTAATTACCTTGCTAATTACTTTGCTTGTTCTTAATTGTATTGCTTGCTATTTCATTGTTCTTTCTTGTTTATGGTTGTTTGATGTTAGAAATCATGTGTAGGTTTGGTATGGATGTTGTTAGCTTAGTAGATATCATGATTAGTGGCTAGAAACCCTATGGGTTAGGGGGTAATTAAGGGTGTGAATGGGTGATTAAGTTTGAGTTAGCAATATTAGTGAGTAATTAGTTTGGAAATCAATTTCCCACTCTTATCCTTCCCTCAAGTGGGATGTATTTGGGTGCGAGAGCATTCCGAATACATCCAACACTTGTGTTGGAAGGTAGGAATTGGGATGGTTAGTATTCTAGTTCGCGAGAGCGAATAGAAACTAACTAGGAAATTCTGTTTCATTAACTTCCCAGTCATCGATGGATTAGGAAGTCAATCCGAGCTATTCTCGAGAGAGGAAGCTCGGTGGTGAAGTCAATCCGGGCTACCCTCGAGAGAGGAAGCTCGGTGGGCTATTTCCAATGGAATTACCATTTGATTATCCCTCCTTGTTATTCGCTTGTTGCAAAAACTCATTTCCTCATCCTCGTTTGCATCCCGAAAAGCCTCCGAAGCCCATTTTCCATTCCTTGACCGACCTTAGTTTTATTTCTTGCTTTGTGATCTTTCAGACCAATAACCTTACCTTAGCAATCTCAACCCGACCATTGACCTAGTTCCTTTGACCAAGGCCGCCAGCTCCCTGAGAGAGAACGACAAAACCGAGGTCTTACAAGCCGCTGGTACAGTGAGTATCAGATTGTGTGTACTACATTCATAGAAACACACACACACATGAATATATATATATATATATATATATATATATATATATATAAAAAGGCGCTCATGGATCAGTTAACCAATTAGAATATAAATTCAGATTAGTTAACTGGGTATTCTGATAATTGACGTCTCTGATTTGAAAACATCGGCTAACCATAAATTGGACTTTCGGTTAATCGAACTGTTGGATAATAAAATTTGTGATCCGTGTTCGATCCAAAAGTTTTGGTTAACATACTTTCGGATTAGATATTTGTATATCCACAAATTATAGAACACAATTATTGTTCTTGGTGTCTTAATGGGTTCCAAACAGTAACCTTTTGTAGGTTTAAAGTCATAAATCATCCATCTTTCACATGGTACAAACTTTGACACCCATATATATATGAGTAAGGTTGAAAATGGATTTAGCTTTACGGATTGAGTCGGGTTTGGAGTTTGGACGCATTGGCATCCCTACTTATGATCATCAACCTTCACCAACTGAATCAACTCTTGTTTAATGGTGAATAATATGTACCCTCTCATTTCCTTAATTTGTGTCTTATGTCAACCAACTATTATTTATGATTTTAGAATCCAAATTTCAATACAATATTAGTGATTGATTTATCATATTTGCCTCTTATGTCAACCAACTATTATTTTCTAAACTTTATCAAAATTAAAAAATGAGAATATTAAGAAACGAAGGGAGTAGTCTTTAAAAGGCATGCGCATCGTTTAATTGTATTAGCTGAACTATATATGAATTGAAATTGATGTAATATAATATTCCCCTGTTTAGTTGATAAATTAAGATATTAATAGTAATTGGTTTGAATGACGTAGATACAGAAAGATGAGACCAGGAATTGTGGGGGCCAATCCTCACCGCCCAAAACTTTTAAAGGATGACTATGACTATGATTAGCCAACTAGGCATATGTACACATCAGCATGTAGTGTGGGTGGCAAATCACAGAAATTGGCCTAATAAATCAATATTTCGAGTCTCTTTTGAGCTGTTCTTCATCACCCTTTCACCCTTTGTGCCACCTTTCCTTATCAACATCCTCACCTTCCTCAGTGCCAATCCTCTAAGGCCCTGTTGTTTTGTACGTTTGGTACGATATGAAAATAGTACAATATGGTGTAATTGTGGAAAATGCAGTAAGGTATGAATAATATGGTAAAATTTACGGTAAGGTGAGGAAAAAGAGGAGAAAATAGAGGAGATCGAGAAATGAGGAGAAAAAAAGTGATTAGATATATATATTGGTAATTATTGTTGTAAACTGTGGTGTGATGGTGAAAAATTGAAGAATATTGAGTGATATGGTAAGTTTGGTACCGCACTGCACCATGCAAAAGTAAGTGATGATGTCAGTGGTTATTCATTATTCAATGATCTCATAACTAAGGGAGCGTTTGGTTGGGAAACTTTCCCGGGAAAGTTAGTCCATTTTTCTAAGTTGACAAATTTTCTTATGTTTGGTTCTCACTAATAGATGAGAAAGTTTTAATATGAGCCTCACTATTACCCTCGCTCCCAAGAAGGGCCTTCGGAAAGTCTTTCCCGAAAAACTAATAAAGACACCATAAAAGTGTGTTATATAAGAATGTGTGATCATCTCATTAAAACTTTATTGGTAAAAATTTCACTTCCTTTTTGGTCCCTTCCCTTCTTCATCTAGTGGCCAAATTAGCATATGTAGATCTAGTCTTTTGAATTAGGCGTTATTAATACGGAGTATATTATTAAACTTATTTAATAGATATTACAATTTAATTTCTCATTTCAAATTGTATTAATTTTTAATTATTTTTTTAGTGAAAGGTGTTTGTGGTCACCTTGATCCTTCCGGATAAACTTTTTTCTGTACTAATTTGCTCGGTATCTTTAATTTTTGATCAAAATATTAACATGGAATATGTATTTCAATTATTTCCGAAAATTATATGAGATTTTTGTGTGAGAAAATTTCAAAATTTATTCTAAGCATTTTATTGTAATGGGTATTTTTAAATTGTCTTTGTTTGAGCTATTGCATTTCATCCTTGTTGAACCGTACCATTTTTAAAACATTTAGCTAGAAATGTTAGAAAAGAAAAACAGTAGCAAGTAGTACAAGGGTGAATTTATTGTTGTCAAAACTAAGGTACATGGACAAGTGTGATGGAGAAAATTGGGAGCCATTGAAATAAATTCAAGATGAATATGATGATAGGTAGAGAGATTTAGGAGCTAAATGACACAGAATTCTGACTAGGAGCAAAAAATATGGCATGGAAAGCATATGTATGGGTCCTAAAGTAGGGGCCCCTCTATCAATTCACAAATGTATGTTTTTGGGATGGGCGGTTCTTTCCGGACTAAAAAGCATATGGCATATGGGTGTGTAATACTGAGGATGAATGTTAGGTTTGAGAGATTGATACTACTTTAATTGTTTGATGAAAAAAATAGTGTCAGAGTATAAAATCATTCATGGGGTTTCAATCATTAGCTTAAGTTTTTGGTAGAGATGGTTTCACATGCTATCAGAGCTAGACTTGAACAAGATATCTCATGTTCGAATCTCAGCACCCCCGTATTCATTTGCGCAAGGTGAAGGGGCCTTTGCGAAAGACTGACGCGTGTTAGAGTATAAAACCATAAGTCCACAACCTAATATAATCTCGCTAACGCGAGGTTTGGAGAGATTTAGATGTAGACAGTTGTCCTATCGTACACGAAAATGCACAGAGATATTGATTTCGGTAGATCTATAATAAAAACTTTTTGGAAATATATGAAATTTGCAAAACAAATGGCAAAACCTCTCGGAAACTCAAGGCACAAGGGAGGTAAAGAAAAAGAAACTTCATACATATATGCTTCAATCAATGAGCAGTCAACCACAAGAAAGACATAGAAAATGCAAAGCACGATGTTCCACTTGCAATCTCTCACCTCTTTGTCCAACTATCTTAATCTTAACTTGTCAAAAACTCTTATCCAGAATCATGTCCTCTACCAAACCTATGTGCTTCAAGTGGCTCAAACCACATCCCTCACAAAGTTATTGTGACACACATTGTTCTCAATCTTGCTCAACTTAGTGAACCCACAAATCTTTCATATCATCCTCAATTATTTTATGAAAGTACTTTCAAGTTAACAAAATAACATTTAATTTTATGGAACGTTGGATTGAAAAATGAATCTTTAATAGGTAACAATGTATATCGAGATAAGGGTGGTGCTCTCGAAAGCTTGATTTGAAAGGAATCTATCAAATGAATCGATATGAAGTTTTCACTACCAATGTTATTCAATATTCATGGAGCTTTTGTCATGAGCTATTGAAATAACAAGGGAGGAAATAGACAGTATAAAGTAACGGTATGATAAATTTGCCAAGGGTCACATATTTAATAGGGTTTTTGGCTCAAAATAATTCAAAGTCAGAAATTGACTTTTTGGATGAGAATGTGTCAAACTTTTCACTTATTTACTCTGACTAAACTAGAATTGAATTCCAAAGTCGCAAAACTGACTTGACGCTCTTGAAAAGTTCAGACTTGATTGAAAATAATATAAACAGACTGAACCAGATATTAACCCACTGCATCTTTGAAATTTTCAAGGGTGTTAAGTCAGCTTTATGATGTAGAAATTCAATTCTGATTTAATCAGAGTAAATAGGTTAAAAGTTTGGCACAAAAAGTCAGTTTACATTATTTCCAGTCATTCACCTTTGACTTCGGATTATTTTGAGCCAAAATCCCAATTTAATAATGGAAATAGGGTGTTCATGAAAATGAGGGTAAGAATATATACATCTATCTTAATAAGTTTGATGATATGTAATGATCACTCGGTAATCGAAGAAAATTAATAAACTCTAATTAAGAGAATGGCAATAAAAGTTGATTTCCTCTTTCATAATTTTAAATTAGAAGAGAATAATTCAGAATTATTGGGGAGGCTGAAATGTGATTTGGTACATGTACAAATATATGTGTTTGTTTACTCAAAAAAGTGGGAGAAAATTGGAATTTCATGCAACAAAACTGAGACATTGGATGTGAAAGATTCTATACAACATGTGAAATGCAACAGCCAAGAGGCATTCTGGCATTGCCAAAACCATTGCATCCATCTTTGGTTCATATGCATCCTACCTAGCAATTGTTGTACGTGCTTCGCTATTTTCTATAATTTTACCTGCTTTTGTGCCATCATATTTGTACCAGCCTAGCTTTCTATCAGCAAATCTATTTTACAAGTTGTATTTTGTGGTGATTGAATCTTTTAGATTTAAATCGACTTGACTATATTATTATATATGAGATTGATTTTGTTTTTTCGATAATTAGAAGCCAAAAGAAGCTCAAAATGCATTAAAGATACTACAACAATCCGTAAAAAAACGCAATAAAAAACAAGAAGTCAAAATTAGAACAGTTGAAAGATACACCCAACGTAAACAAAACACTAAAACCAGCAGCAAAGAAACGTCAAGGAAAGAGACGAAGCAGAAGGCTTCACAACTTCTTAGAAGAAATAACTTTCAAACCGCAAATCTCTCTCACCCTGGTCCTCTTACACGCAAGTATCACTTCAATATCATTCCATTTTTCAGTTCGAGGTTGTTAGGAAAGTGTCCTAAAATCACAAAATCTCTTGATCTCACAATTATTTGTTTCCTAATTGTATTAGGATATTATTTAGTTTTCCTTATTATGTTGGGTTTCCTAATTGTATTAAATTCTAAATCTAATTGGAGTGGGAGTCCAGTTAGGTTTCTAGGGGGTTTTCCCTATAAATAGGGTTCAGTATTCTCCACTTTATTTCACGGCTCGACGTGCGGCGCATGGTGCACGACACTTGGCGTCGTCGATTACGGCGAACAATGATCGAGTTATAGAGAGTCAGAGAGGGAGAAAATATTGAGAGGGAAAAAGGTTTCACCAATTATTTCGATCCCAATTGTATCCCGAGGGAGAAAGATTGAGAGTTGTGAGGGAGAGACATTTGTGTTGTAATCTCCTTTGTTGTGGATCGCATCACACCCTATGATAGTGATCTGGTTGTACTCCTCCTTTCTCATAGTGGATTGTTTACTGGTTGTCGCTGTCCGTGGGTTTTTCTCCGAGTTCTTCGGTTTCCCACGTAAACCTTGTGGTTGTGTTCTTCTATCGCTCTTATTATTCTGTTCCTGAATTTTGTCGTAATTTCCATCATCTCAATTTATTATTTTCGCTTCTGCTATTACCTTGCTATATATTTTCTCTAACAAGTGGTATCAGAGCAAGGTGGAGATGGCTTCAATCATGAAGTGTGAAATTCCAAAATTCGAGGGAACAGGGAGACTGCAGTTGAAGGCGGTCCTTGATTCAGCACGGTGCAAGGGATGTTGAGTATCCCTATACGGAGACTAATGTAACGATGAGCGACGAGAACTTCAAAAAGGGTTAAAGAAAGAGAACCAGGGCAGTCTCAGTTCGAGGTGGAGCAGGTTGTTGCTCAAACATTTCAGATTGATGAGCCTAATGTTCCTCATGTGCAGGAAGAACCGCGCATGGCAAGGGATCGTCCCAGGAGAGAGATTAAGAGACCAACACGGTATACTGAAGATTGGGTGTACAAAAAGAGCCATGTAGAGAGTGACTGTTGGAGAAATCTGAAAGACCAAGAGCAGGGTAGTAAGGATAACCGCACCAAAAATGGTACAGCAAACTGTGTTGAGGTTAACAGTTGCAGGTACGAAACGGAAGATGGTGTCCCAAAAGCGCACATGGGTTCCATGGTTTGGATGAAGATAGCCAGGAAGGGCAGCTTATACACCCTACTGGGGTCTACAGTGATGAGACTTGCAGAGGCAGTCTCAAACAGCACATGTGGTTTCAAACAGGCATCCAAGCAGCGGTATGTGATGTTTACCGCTTGAGTGCCCTGTAGGGCTACGCCCTGTGGAGGGGCGTGTTGATAGCGGCAGTCAAGATGTTTATCTGGACCGATGATTTGTTGATTTTAGTCCAAGATGGAGTTTGTTAGGAAAGTGTCCTAAAATCACAAAATCTCTTGATCTCACAATTATTTGTTTCCTAATTGTTTTAGGATATTATTTAGGTTTCCTTATTATGTTGGGTTTCCTAATTGTATTAGATTCTAAATCTAATTGGAGTGGGAGTCAAGTTAGGTTTATAGGGGGTTTTTCTTATAAATAGGGTTCAGTATTCTCCACTTTATTTCACGGCCCGACGTGCGGCGCATGGTGCACGACACTTGGCGTCGTCGAGTACGGCGAACAATGATCGAGTTATAGAGAGTCAGAGAGGGAGAAAATATTGAGAAGGAAAAAGGTTTCACCAATTATTTCGATCCCAATTGTATCCCGAGGGAGAAAGATTGAGAATTGTGAGGGAGAGACATTTGTGTTGTAATCTCCTTTGTTGGGATCGCATCACACCCTATGATAGTGATCTGGTTGTACTCCTCCTTTCTCATAGTGGATTGTTTACTGGTTGTCGCCGTCCGTGGGTTTTTCTCCGAGTTCTTCGGTTTCCCACGTAAACCTTGTGGTTGTGTTCTTCTATCGCTCTTATTATTCTGTTCCTGAATTTTGTCGTAATTTCCATCATCTCAAATTATTATTTTCGCTTCCGCTGTTACCTTGCTATATATTTTCTCTAACAGAGGTATTTCATTGGTAGTCGATTTAGTCTTTCGAGTTGTCTCCATAACCAACCTCTATTTAAATATGAGACTGATAGCTTGCCTCATTAAATTGCATTGTAAAATATGAAATTAAGGATTACATTATAAGTATGAACCGTGCTAAAATGTTAGGACTCAACCCTAAAATTTCTCAGATTGATCACCTGATTTGTTCCCTAATTGTATTAAGAAATTATGTAGGTTTCTTTCTTATGTTAGGTTTCCTAATCGCATTAGATTTGAGAAATCTAATTGGAGTAATATTCTAGGTATGGTGATAGTTTACTGACCAAGGTTAGTCTTCCTATAAATACTCAAACTGTTGAAATTTATTATGAGTGTTGTGGAGGAAACACCGTATCGGTCCAGAAGAGCACCGTTAAGGGCGCAGATGTATGGTTGAAAATTAAGATGAGTATTCTAACATGGGTTAATTAAGATTATCCTTGTAAGATCTCTAAATAATCATTGTAACAATCTGATTGTAAAGTTCCTTTGACTAATGCATTGTTCGATTAATGCATTGTTCGTGGTTTTTTCCCGGTTTGTGCTTTTCAATGTTAAATATTGTCCTCCTTTATTTCTATTATTCCTACATTATCATTCTCGGCATATGATTTGGCATATAATATATATATTCTTATCAGAACGCCTCTCGTCATGACATTACCAATAATCGCCTGCGATTATTGGTAATGTCCGCGTCGAGGGGCCGGCGTCTGAGATGGTATCGAGCCGACTCGACCGCGTGGTGCGCCAGTGGACAGGAGAGCCATGGGCAGTCACCTAGCGGGGCCAAGATTCTGGATTGGATTGTGGCACAACGAGGACGTTGTGTGCTTAAGTGGGGGTGACTGTAATACCTCGGATATGTGGTTAAAGTGTGGCTTAAGAGGATTGAAATGACTACTCATATCACCAAGGTGCACCTTCTTTTATGGTAGCTCATCCATTGGGAACTCCTCAGTTAAGCGTGCTTGGCTGGGAGTAGTCAAAGGATGGGTGACCTCCTGGGAAGTTTTCCCAGGCAGCGTGTGAGCGAGGACGAAGCACGCTGGAAAGACTTGTGGTGATTTGTGGGGCCAGTCAACGATCCTTGAAGCGATTATTGGTAATGTCCGCGGCCCGGGAGGGGCCGGGGCGTTACAGTTACTTATTTCCGGTACAGGTATGCTCTAAAGTTTTTACTTCCTATAATTGGTATCGAAGCCTAGGTTGGTGTTGCTATTGCTTTGTAGATTACTACATCACATACTTTTAGAGAGTTCTTATCAAACAAATAAATGAAGAAAGTGAATATCATGTAAATGCACTGTGATGATTGAATGTCCGATTGGAAGGCCCCGTGGAAAAGTAACATGCAAGGATCAAGCCAAAACATGTTATAGCTCAATGTGGCACGATGACAAGGATGATGGTCATGTGAAGTCATCCTAGACAAGAGATGTGTGTACACAATGGTTGATCTCTTGATGATGGTCTTGATACCTTGGAGAGAAGATGCATCAATTGGAAGGGTAACAACGACTTCGAGGTGAACTAAGTCTTCGTTTAAAACAAAAGGTGGTTTGTGTTCCTTGGAAGATGGCTCTTGCAAGGCGAAGCCATGAATGTTGATAGACATGGTGGAGAATATTGAGATGGTTGATTCGAGATGGAATCAGGAGACATATCATATCTAAATATGCAGAGTCTAAATTGTAGCGACTAAATGAGTTTAGGAGGAAGCGTTGGCTCGATTTTAGTCCAAGTTTAGCATTTTGTAACTGTATTAGATTGACCACCTAATTTGTCTCATTGTGTTTGGAGATTATTTAGATGTACTTATTATGTTGGATTTCCCAATTATATTAGATCTGATTAATCTAATTGGAGTGGTAATCACTGGTCAAGATATGGTGATGGCCAGCCTTCCCATAAATATTCAAGCTACTACAAGGTTATTATGCCTATCTCATATAGAGAGCATCAGGTCGCTCCTGAAGAGCGTGTGAGGACATATGGTTGAGAATCAGGTTGTATATTATAATGGAGATTTAAGATTATCCTTATAAGTTATCTTAATAGGCATTCTAGCATTCTGATTGTAAAGTGTCTTATCTTAGAGCAATGTTCGTGGTTTTTCCCCGGTTATGATTTTTTCACGTTAAATCTTGTCTTCCTTTGTTTCTACTATTCCAGTATTCCTACATTATTATTCTCAACACCTTAGGCATATAATATGTTACTTATTTCCGATGTATGTATGCTTTTACGATAATTCCTGCCTAACAAAATATCAACGAAACTATAGCCATTTATTGTCACTTTCTGCTTAGTAAAGATTAATATCAATGTATATCTTAATCAGTACATATTATGACTAGAATTCTACGTCAGATTTTTTTTTATTTTCTACAATAATATTTGTCGTGTTCTACAACAAAAATTCACCGGAAACAATGTAGACCTAAAATGTACAAGACCATTTTCAACTATAGTTTTAACTTTTCCAATTTTAAACATATACCAGTAATTCAATTCTCAGAGCAAAATAACCCAAACAAACTGCAAACATTAGACATGAAAGCATGGTCATAGAAAGTGATTATGCCTTAACTTCTCACAACAAAGACAACCCCACTCACTAAATCAAAAGATGAGAATATTATTATTTGCCATTGACAACACCTATTAGAATGGATCTCCACCACCATTTTGGGATCCAATTTGCAGTCCCATGTCAAAAGGAAATTAATTATAATTGCCACAATAATGGAGGAAAATAAATAAATTAGTTCTTTTCTTTTTCTAAAAACAAAGGGAAATTGAAAAAAAAATCCATACTTTGAGGGTATTGGAAAAAGTGAATCCAAACTTACCGTTACGCCGACGCTAAATGAAGGCTTACATAGAAAAACGAATGATTCTAAGAGTCAACTTTGTTATGAATGAGGTGAACTTTAACCCTTATTATTTTTAACATCCACCACCTAGATAAACTCGTCTGAAAAATGACGTGTTGGTGGCGATATTACACACGAAGCATACTTTTAACTTTTTTTTAGCTGCAAAAGTTTTAACATATGTATCCCTACGGCCACATCACTTTTCAAACAAGTTTAACTAGAAGATGGATGCTAAAAATAATAGATGTTAAAGTTCAGTCCATCTATAACAAAGTTAGTTCGGATTATTTTTTTTCCAATACCCCCAAAGTATGGATTATTTTCTTCTAATTTACCAAAAAAAAAACCTATAAAATTTCAAAAGGAAAGGAAAAACAGAAGACTACATTTACTAGTAGACAATTAGCTAAAATGCTCTCATTTTGATAGATTTTGTGGGTGATTTGAGATGGTGTTCATCAATTTGCTAAGATTCTTTTTCCAAATTCTAGTGTGACCCCACAAATGACCCCCACCTCATTTGATCAACTCAAATTGCAAGGCTTCTAAGTCCTCTATATATACACCTCTTATTCCCTTTGATCATCTCATCAACTCAAAGAGCACTTCCTATACATTATTCACTACTCTTCTTTATTTGCTCTCTTTTGCTTGTTTTCCTCCTTTTGTTTGCTTAATTCATCCCTCCTTTTTCTTGTCCAAATGGCCAGTGTTGAGGTACTTGTTCTATAGTTTTATATATCCAAACCCCCTCCCCTTACCCCAAAAAGAAAAAAGAAAAGAAAAAGAAGAATAAAAGAAAGAAAAACGAATTTGTTCGTCGATTTCATTTGGTTTGATTGATCTCTTAATTATCAGATCGAGCTTAAAGATGTGTACATATTCATGGGTGATGAGTTTTCATCAACTGATCTTATTTATATGAAGATTGCAATAACATACTATCTATCTATCTATCTATCAACTTGGTGATTCTTTAAAATTCTCGCTTTTATCGCGATCTAATAAGGTATCTGATCTGATGTGTGTAACCTTACTTGTATAAGTGTAATAAGGTTATTTCCATTATTGGAAACTTCCTTGCTTCATATCAAGTGTTGCATAATGCATATCACAGATAAACCCTAAAGATTTTGTGTTGATCAACAATGATACACAGATCAAACATATGCTAAAATACAAACTTTGTCATTCTAAATCAATATATTTTCTTACCATTGATAGGAGCAGCCTTTAATGGGGTGGCAAATATTAGTGTACTATATTAGCATACAGCTTTGCAACTTTTCACCTGTATTTTTTGTTTTTAAACTACTCTACTTCTGGTGATCCAAAATGATCTGAATACAAAATGATCTGATCAGATCATCTGAATATAACCCAGATTTCGCCTCGAATTATTTATTTATTTATTTATCTTTTTTACCCTGCAGGTTGCCCCAAGTACCGCCACCCCCGTGCAGGAGGTGGAGACCCCGGAGATTGTGAAGACAGAGGAGCCAGCTCCAGCCGTCGAAGCCAAGGCTCCAGCCGCCGTAGCTGAGGAACCTGCGCCGGCTGCAGTAGAAGAAGCCGCTGTCGAAGTGGCGGCTGTAGAAGAACAAGCCGTCGCCCCAGAAACTGAGCCAGCTCCAGCAGTCGAAGCCGAGGCTCCAGCTGCTGAAGCTGAGGAGCCGGCGCCAGCTGCAGTAGAAGAAGCCGCCGTTGAAGAAGTGGCGGCTGTGGAAGAACAAGCCGCCGCCCCAGAAACAGAGGCGCCGCCAGCTGCAGCTGAAGAAACAGCGGCTCCAGAAGCCGAAGCTGAAGCCGAGCCAGTGGAGGAGCCAAAAGCCGAGCCAGTTGAGGAGCCAGCCGTTGAAGAAGCCAAAGAAGAGGTGGCGGCTCCACCAGCCGAGGAGGAGAAGCCGGTTGTCGAGGAGGCGGCTCCACCAGCTGAGGAGGAGAAGCCGGCTGTGGAGGAAGCCGCCTCTGAAGTCCCTGTTGAGAAGTCCGACGAGTGAAGAATCTGATCAGGAGAAAGAGTCGAAAACAGTCAGATTCAAGTGTCTTTCGATATCGATGCATTAGGTTTGGAATGTTATTTTCGAGATCAGTTGGTTCTTTGGTTCTTCTTGCTTCTGTACTTTTGGTAATTAAGAGGTCTGGGTCAGGTTCTGGGAAGGATTTACATATGTATGAAGCCTGCTTGTTCTTCATGTCACCATGCTGCTTTTAAGGATATTGGGTGTATCCCAACAGTGGTAATCAGTGGGTTATGCAAATTTTAATTTTGGAGTAATAATATTGATCTTAGTCTTGGTTTATCTACAGAGTTCTTGGTAGATGTTCTCATTATTCAGTATGGTTTAAAATTGGTACTTGAACACTAGAATTCGAAAAACTAATGGCGAAAGTTAAACACGACGATTTTGGTCTTTAGAGTGTTAATCAATGTTGCTTCACTTTTGATCTTCCAAAGTGAATGGTTGAGTTTCGAGTTTGGGTCCAGATGAATCATGAAAATTGAATTTTGCTACTACTGACTACTGTCCTACGTTGCTGTAAATATATAAACAGCAGAAAACACCCAACATAACATGTCCACTGAGTTGACTGTTGATTCTTCCAATACATATTACATGAACCTAGAGCATGTGTTCTAAATATTTATAAGTGAACAATCACAATAATCAAAGTGAACGACCTAATATATACAGGTGAACAATCGTAGTATCTAGAGCACATACTCCGGGTGCACCTAATATACATATTACATGCACTTGAAACATATGCTCTAAATATTTACGAGTCAACAATCACAATAAGACAGTCGAGCAAAGAGGAGAAACTATAGGGGTGCATTTGGCGGGTGCCTGGGTAAAACTTTTCTAAATTTTAATGTAAAACAACCGACCCATATCAAATCTTTTTTCATCCCCTAAATATAACCAAACATATGGAAGTATGTCAACCTGGGAAAGTTGAACAACTTCCTTTAGGAAAATAACCCAACCAAAAGCAACATAAAGACAGACGAGCAAAGAAGAGAAGAAATTAAGCGAACCAATCTGCCATTCTGCTCGGATACTACATTTCGAAGTTTAAGCATTGTATGATTACTCGACAACTCTGCCAAAGCTAGCACCATCTTCCCTTGTTCATGGTGCGAGGATACAACCTAAGCTGACAACCCTAGAGATATGTACAATTTGCAAACAACAGCTTTGTATGTGCAGTCCCAAATGCCCCCATCTCACCACGAGCCAAAACTGCAGCCAACATGGTCTTGGGTGATCACATGGAGTCGATCTTCCATGACAGCTTTAGAAGGATATGGCGGGATGCAGAGGCGGAAAAAGCATGTATGAGATGTGGGCAAGCGCTCTTCCGACTCTGAAGACTTGTAGATGAACAGGCGAGATCCTAAACCTCGAAAACCTTCTACAGGAAGATACTTCACCGATGTCCAGAAGAAGAGAAGAGTCGTCTTCTGCTTAGCATTCAACTGTGACAGGACCTGTAATTGTTTTGCTCAGATTATAGTTGTTTCAGCAGATAGCATAAGACCACAAAATAAATGTGCATGCCCCCCCTTTGGATCTCCAAGTAATAGTATAATAGTAATTCAGCAATACTAATGATTCCAAAGAATGCAATTTCACTTCAAGAAGTAGACAGGACCAAGAAAACTACAGAGCAAGAAAACTCCAAAGAATGCAATTTCTTTCTTTTTCTTTTCCTTTGCGTGCGCCGGGGGAGGTGAATTTGCCGAAATACTGCACTGACTTCCATAAGGTGAAAGTGGAAAGTGTTTTTGACAGCAAGAAAACTACACAGCTTCACTTGATGTTGGCCTGACAGGCTAAAAGGTATGAACATTGATTGAGACATGGCTAGATGCGTACAATTTGACACTAACACATGAACGCATAATTATTAAAAAGCACACCTTACTTGTTTAAAGGAGATATACCAATAAAAATGAAACTAATTACTAATATATGTTAAATGTGATGTCTAAACCATCAGCTACTAGCATGTAAATCCTAAAAAGCAAAAACACTAAATATCAAAGATAATTTAACACAAATATAATTTTATCATTTTTGCAAGACATATTTTAATAAACGAAAGTCAAAGTGTTGTCTTGAAGACTGTAAAAGGTCTAAAGCGACAGTCATTTTGAAAGGGAGTCAACCAGACATTTACATTACATTACGGTTGAAAAGCATTTGGAACCTCGGCAAGGAAAATCGTTATGTCTAAACAATGAACTATGCATGATGCTAGATACAGTTTCACTCCTTTCTATCCTAATGTTTGTATTGGCTGTCAAGTGTCAACTAAACACCCTAATCACCCTTAGCCATGGATTTCTCCCAAGTTTCTGCCAGAATTCAAACTTCAAGAGTCATCTAAGAATTTTCATGACCATAAAAACAGGCAAATAACCAAAGACTACCCAAGCTTCCTCATATTTGCTGTTGCAATTGCAAAAAAAAAAAAACAGAATCATCAGTTCATGAGGAATAAGCTATCATCAATAGGCACAAAACCATAATTTGCACACTTAATACCGTAAATAAGATTAAACTCTAACCCCCCCCCCCCCCCCCGGGGGGGGGGCACCCACATACACAACCAAAAAGTCCCCCAAAATAACCAAAAATAGCTGAAGCACAAAAAAATTATGCATAATCCAAAACTAAGACATAAATAGAGTATGAGCAAAGGCATGCATCCACATACCTCCCAAAACCAAACTATCTGAGGATCAGATTCTTTAAAACCATCATATTTGGTATGTGCCTTCCAGTCTTCAACAGATATCTCATTTCCACTTCCATGCAGCATCATATCAAGATCTTCAAGCTCCAAGCTTTGGAAAAAGGTTTCTCGGACTTTGCCATGATAAAGAATGTCAGCAAAGCCTTTAGCAAAGGAGGATATTTGTTCAGAGATAGATCGGACAAAGTGATGCTGAACAATTAAGCTAACGTATTCCTTCCTATTCCGACTGTTGACAACAATCTCCCTTCCTCCACGACAAAGTTCTACGACCCTCCTCGATCCCAGCTCTTCAACTTCAGTAACAAATGTCAACCCCAAACCATCAGAATCCACAAATTCAGCATCCATCTCCAATATTTGTTTGCAGCTACTATACAAGCATGGATCTGCATCCTTTATGTCCTCCACAGAAACATGTCTTCCAGCCAATTGCAAGAAAAAGATGCGATCTAGAACTACACCAATTTGAATCTTATGCATCAAGGCCAAAGCAATTACCCTACCCGAAAAGCGGAAATATTGTAGGTGAAGGTGATCAACCTTTGATGCTGCACAATAGATTCAATGATACCAATTATATAAAGACAACCATGGGTTCAAAAGGGAAATGTAAGACAGAAATTAGAGAGAAAATTTTGGGAGAAAATGCTATATATATCAAACATATCTATTCTCCCATGCAAACAAAAGTACAAAAAAAATTCACATAAATAAAAAAGCAAAGAAGAAAACATCAATATACATTGCTTCATCAACGATACTTTGGGTAATTGTGGTTATAATCTTTTGCATAGAACAAATAATTCAAGGTCATGGCTTCAGCATTCTAAACATGCAAGGATTTTATATCGCAGACACATATCTATGAAGTGAAATGTACAAGGGAATAACTAATAAGCCGTGATTGCTGGCTTAGTTCTCAAAAGCGGAAAGACATATGCTGGCAAGAAGGCCTTTAAAAATTGAGGCACATCAGATAAAAGGCAAGAACAGGCACAAATGCTTAACCATGAAACTGTAGGATTATAGACAATTTGAAAATTAAAGAAAAATACTGGGGATTGTTGTTGTTGTGAAGAAAAATACATAAACCAATATATAAATTGATGAAATCAGATTCTTCGAACAGATCCAGAGCCCACCCATCAGCTGCTCAAATATCTGCTATGAGTTCCTTTTTTTTTTGGGGGGGGGGGGGAATTAGGTTGGAATCCTCGACTGTGTTTGAATTGAAGAAATTTCATGGGATAGTTCAAAAGTGTGTAGCTCAAATTGTAGCAATTGTCTTGTGTACATATCAGCTGGAACAACTTTAGACTCTTTATCTCATACTCCCTCTGTACTCAAAAGGAGGTGTACATGGTGCATGTTTTGTGCCCTCGCCTTGGCCTGATGCACTATGTGGTAAATGCTTCAACAAATCTCAGGAAAATGCATTGCCTCATAAGATCACCACAATGAAATTGTCCTCATGCCTCAGAGAGGCTTGCTTTCTAAGGTCTAGGGAAGGGGGATGAAGGATTTTCTTCTTATTTTAGATTTTTTGATGAGGTAGGGGGAAGATGATTTTGCTAGCACCTGCAACTGAAACTCCTTCAAAAACCAGGATTGCAACAAACTCCCTAAAGCAACTTTATCACAGTTGCCATTTGAACCTTGAGACCAAAGCTAATTACTTACATTATTCGGCCCAAACATATTTTTCATCCATATCCATGTCCAACCTGTATATCTAGAAGAATCTTGGCTATAACTCACAAGATTGCTGCGCACGGATTTTTTTGGGTATCTGGAAATATCTTGGAAATTTTAAAATGGGGATAGTTTCCAATTCCCATTTACTCAAACCCAATTTCTTCATTCCACTTCAGTATTGCTCAAAGACATGACTGGGAAGTCTAATGCTATCATAGCGTGCATCACGGAAATGTGAATGTACCAATGATCAGCTGGGGACAGACACTTAGATTGTGGATGCCCCACACACCCGTTTAGCATAAAAGGTTGTTTATTCTTGGTTTAAGAATGTTTAAATCTGTCAAGGACGCCCATGATGATGCAATCACTGATAAAAATGAATTTCAAAAGGGGCCGTATTTAAAATTTCCGGACCATGGACTATGATCAAGAAATTGAAGGCTCTCAAGGGCCTAAGGTTCTTGTGAGATATGACTGAGATATAATACCTCTCTTCCATTTCAATATTTGCTTTGAGATTTTGAGTAAATATCAAGACAATGCAACATTTTTTTGACAAATCTTAAGTAAGATGACGAAATTACCCACGAAATTAATATCATTGGAACTGTGAAGAGTGAAGAAAAACAATTAGTAAGGATAAAATAGATCAAGTAATTGTTAATTTGTTACTGCAAATGTAAAATGACACATTGTGAAACAAAAGAAGTTAGTTAAAGCAACACACAAACTGGATTAGAGGTAATCTTGCAAACAACTTGAGTTCATGACAGGGGGTAATCTTGCAAACAACTTGAGTTCATGACAGGGGGTAATCTTGCAAACAACTTGAGTTTTGGCATTCCTATATCCCACTTCAATTGAAACATCCAGTTTCCAGTGGGTAGTTTTCATCATCTGTAAAAAGCCCTTCTTTTTTTTTAGGGGGGGGGGGGTAAATTTATGCATGATAACTTGTAAGAGACTTGCCTGGATTAGGGAAGAACCTTCGACGGTCCAAAGGGCACGCAGCAAAAAGTGCCCTTTCAGGATCAAAAATTGCCTGGCATACTAAGCAAAACCACTCCCTTAAAACACCAGGACCAGTGGCTTCTTCATTTTTAAACTCCACAAACAGACCAGCATGCAGCCCAGATGGTGTAGCATGTGATATATACTCAAAAGATTCAGGTAACAAATGGGACCTGTCTATCAGCATCTCATGCAACTCCTCATAATCTTCTCTAACTTCTGGGAACATTAACAGTGCTAGATGTCTCCTTGATTCAAAATCCAGGACATACTTATACTTACAAAGCCAACTATAATCATCTAAACGGTTAGCATATACAAGAACAAGGCTACACAATGCTTCCTTCTTCTGTGTCATAATCGTCAAGAATTGGTTTTCAAAGCACGGGAAAAGCATGGAAATGCTATTTAGTTCCTTCAAAATACCAAGATACTGAGACCATCCATTCTGATAGAGTTTGAGATCTTTCTCTTTCTTCTTGCCAAAGCCCGGCTCAATTTTACTGAGACATTTATCAATCTCGCCAAGCAAAGCATTGAAAATACAAAACAGATAGTCAACCTCCTCACCTAAAGGACCAACTTTTCCATTAGCCTTCTGATCTACCGCCCCTAAAGCAAGTCTCCTGCGGACAAAGGCCAACATAGGCTGCAAAAATGCAGCAAAATCACAGACAGTCCTAACCAATGACCCAATTTTGGCATTTGGATCAGCACTCATCTCCATATCCTTGAGTAGTTGGAGCCCCACCTCCTTGAAGAAGGGGGACACATCTTGAACATTAATACAAGTTGTCCCAGACGCAGATGCACCAACAATACCATATATATCCTTAGGTCCACTCACCACCTCAATCTTCTCCAGCATCATCCCAAGACTGCAGCGGCAAGACAAGTACAGCGCATTGTCCTCGGCAACGACTGGCTTCAGCAGCTTACAGAACTCCAACACAACAGCAGCACAGAAACATCTCTCGTCCTGCCGGCTCCCTAAATATCGCACAAAACCCACAAAGTTGCGTATACAAGCATCAGCACAATCCCGGTTGCACTTATCGGACGACATGTACAGCATGACTAGAGCTTGTGGGGCACAAGCATCCATGAATATCTTACAGTAATCAATCTTGTTAATACTCCCACACCCATCCTCATCCTCCCCCTGCTCTTCATCTTCCTCATCCTCCTTCCCATCCTCGCCAACATCCCTCGATTCTTTCCTCTTGTTAGTGCGCTTAACTCTAGCACTCTTTAAAAACACAGACGGAAATTTGTCGTTCAGTTTAAGGGGGAGGGCCATGTACTGTTCTAACTTCACCTTGACAACATTAGTGCTATAATTAGGGGTTTCATTCCTACAAAGCCTACAAATAACAGAAACCATATCATTGATTACCCGCCAAGCACGAGGATGATCAGTACTCCTCATCCGACCGACCAATTGAAGCCCGGCGTCATTCTGAACACGACACTCCTCCAATGTCTGCTCCCACTGCAGCTGCTTCCCGTTGTAAATCAACCGCTGCTCCGCCACAGGTATCCTGGTGATCAACTGTATCTTCTGATGAACCAATTCCACCGTATCCTTCAAATTCGCCTGCAGCACAAGCGTTTTACCTCCAGAAATCATCCTCACGAAGAACTGCACCTGCATATTCGAACAACCGCCGGACGACTCACCATGGACGGCGGAACTCGGCTCAACAACAGACTTCCCCTTCGAAACGGAAGTCCGGCGGAATCCGGCGTCTTCGCCGGCGAGAGAATCGTAGTCCTCCAGTTTGCGCTTGGAAGGGAGACGATCAAAACCTTGAAATTGAGCTCCTGAAGAATCAGAATCAGCGCTGCCAGACATTGAAGAGTGTCAGAAAACAGAGAACAAACTATGGCGGCGACGAAGATCACGGTGATGATAGTCGAAGATGAACAACATAATTCAGGGAAAATTGGGAAGAATTTATGGGAAATTTTTCTAGGGTTTTAGAGAATTTGGGATTCTGAAGGACGAACGCGTGAGCCGTGAGCCGTGAGCCGTGAGCAGAAGAAAAAAGAGAGAGAAAAGGTGGGTGGAATAGTGTGAGTGTGATCGTCTCAGCACGCTACAGTGAGAGCGGGGGTTACATTCAGCAGAATATTATTGGGTGGTTTCTTTCCCAATAAAAAAAAAGTACAATTATAAAATTGATATTTTTGATGACGTGTCGGGATTATAATTCTTATTTTGATTTCCTCCCTTAATTATCCATTCATGTTATTTATTCAATTATTCCTTTTCTTTTCATTGCAGTGTACAAAAGGAAACAAATGTACAAAATAGATTCCTTCAAAAATAATAATAATATTAACTCAAATCCAATGGATTACATGGCACTGATAGCAGTAATATTCTATGCTTTTTCGATAATTGGTTTTTCATTTACTTTCACTGTTTCTAATCATGTGTGATGATTCTAATTTATCTTATTGAGGACATGTGACTATCTTATAATAAAAATAGTCATATGTGAGTATTTAATTATTTTTATTGGTTCTTATGTGCAATATGATATCAGAGTTACTATATTATTCAATATTTTTCTTTATTTCATCATATTATACCACAGTTTACCATAATCATTACTAACATATATCATCACTCTTGTCTCCTCTCACTTTTCTCCTCTACTTTTCACATTCTTTGTTCCCTCTATTTTTCACATTCTCTTTTCACATAACACATCAACCACAAATTTCACCATATTATTCCACATCTCAGTGCACTTTCCACAATTTTATCACACCACACTATTTTTATATGTTACCAACCGTGCGCAAAAGAACAGTGACTTAGTATTATATTGTTTTTTCTTCTCATGATCATTCTCTTTTCCATCTAACTATGACTTAAAAAAAAGAGTGATATGTGAATGTTTTAATTATTGGTGTGTTTGGTTCTTTCTTGGGAAAATGTTTTCTGGGAAAATTTTTCATGGGAAAGATTTTCATAAAAAAATTTTCTCTGCAAAAGAATAATTCACGATGTTTGTTTATATTTGAAAACATGAGAAAGTTTGTGAGAAACTTATTTGAAATGTCCAAACTACCCTCCATATGTTAATTTTATAAAATAATTTTTAGGGGCATTTTTGGAAACAAAATTAAAAAAAATTTGTTTCTAATGGGAAAAAAAAACTCTCATACCCCATTGGGAAAGTGAAAGTTTCACCATGAAACTTGGGAAAATTGTGGGCCCCAATTAAAAATTTCTCTATCTCTATTCTACTCTCAAACACGGGAAAGTTAAGTCAACTAGGAAAAGTTGACTAACTTTCCTAGGAAAGTTGAGTAACCAAACACACCATATGTTTAAGGGTTATTGGATTCTAATAATACGAACTTTTGGCCATATAAGACTTAATAATACGAACTTTCAATTTGATTCTTAATAATACGAACTTTGACCCCCTGTTGCCCCCAGTAACACGCCGGCGGTCTGATGTGGCGACGGAAGCAAGTCCCAGTCAGATTTATTTTGCCACGTCAACCTCTTTATCCCTCTTCTCTCTCTCTTTCTCTCTCCTCTCTTTCTCTCTCTTCCTCTTCGTCGTTCCCAGCCTGCTCCTCTTTATTCATCTTCTTCCTCCTCCTCCTCTCCTCCCAAACACCCTCTTTCCCCTTCATCTCCTCCACCAAACTAAACCCCAATTACAAACCTCTGATTCTCATTCCCACTAACCAAAGAGAAGCAGGAAAAGATTGGTAAGAAATTGAGTAAAGATTGTTTGGGTTGTATTCTCCAACTCTAGGTTTAGATGGAGTTTTCAATACACAACATCTGCAATCAATGCCTGCACTTCCAATTTCGTGGCCGATTATTTGGTAAATTCACTCGGCTTCTCCAAACAACAAGCCCTTCTTGCTTCCTACAAGGTTAGTCCCTTCAAATCCCCTGACAACCCTAGTTATGTTGTCAATTTGCTCAAAACATCTGGATTCAACCAAACCCAGATTCAAAAAATCATCTCTGCTGTCCCCAAAATCCTAACTTACGATGCCGACAAAACCTTAAAACCCAAATTGAAGGCTTTTTGGGACCTCGGTGCTGCTTGATGCTGCTGGTGCATCTAGAAATATTTCTCCAAATGTTGCCTTATTGAAGAGCTATGGGCTTTCTATGAATTAGATTAATTTAATGTTCATCAGAAAATCGTTGAATTTCATTATGGATCCGAAACGGTTGCAAATCGTTTTGATGAGGATTGAAGAAAAACTTAAGAATGGTAAGAAATTGAGTAAAGATTGTTAGGGTTGTTTCGATTTGGTTAATGGGAATGAGAATCAGAGTAAGAATCAGAGGTTCACAGCAGCGGAGGCGGTGGAGTGGGCATCGGCGACGACGGAGATGGGCGGAGGCCGGAGGGTGAGGATCGAGTCTTTGGAGGGGAGGAGGAGATAGGGTTTTTTGGGTTTGATAGATGGAGTGGTTGATGATGAGTAGAGATTAGAGAGGGAAGTCATTGTTGGGTTTGCAAAACTCCCTGACTCTTCTACGGTGGATCGAAGAAGATGAGGGGGAGGAGAGAGAAAGAGAAAGGAGGAGAAAGGGAAAGGAAGGAAGCTGATGTGGACAAGTCAAATGCTGATTGGGTATATAATAAAGTTGAACTTAACTTGGTGGCGTGTTACTGGGGCAACAGGGGGTCAAAGTTCGTATTATTAAGAATCAAATCAAAAGTTCGTATTATTAAGTTTTATATGGCCAAAAGTTCGTATTATTAGAATCCAATAACCCTATGTTTAATGATTCTATCATATCATCTTTGTTCTTTCTTGTCGATGACATTCTCTATTCCATCTAAATATACAATTTACGATGTTCAATAGATCATTTTAATTATTGATTTCTGAAATAATATACTCATTAATTTATGCATATAGCAATTAAGTTGGTGTCCTGTTTTTACCAAGATGCTTAGACAATATATAATTGTCATAATCTTTATTTTGATTTGTTTTTCTTAAGATTTATTTTTTATTTAATAAAAAGCCAAATAATTATATGTCAAACTATTTTGGGTCTTTATGTATGGGAGTAAACTAAAAATAAGGATGTCAATCGTTGACGTTGTTTTCATATGAGCTAAAGAAAACAAATCCAATGGGATCCGCAATGTTCAAGGATTCTATATTTCTAGTTTTTAACCATCCATTTTCTTTGAAAAATACACTACATTTTCATTGGCCTTTTATTACTTTTTCAAGGATGGGTGGGCAACTTTTATGATGCAATATCATTCTTTTTTTTCTTTTTTTTTTAAATAAATACTACCTCCGTCTTAAATAGTTTGTCCATCTATCTAACTCCCTTGTCCCAAAATGTTTGTCAATTTTATAATTCCAATTATTGTAATTCCTATTATACCTCTAATAAATACTCTTTTGTTTCTTTTTTATTTTTCTTCACATGAGAAAAGTAAGGGCAATTATGATACGTTACACATTTTTCACCTCATTTCTCATGACCATTGGACTTTTAAATATAGTTGGATGGACAAACAATATGGGACGGAGGTAGTATCAACTACTTATTTTGTTTGAGGTTTTTTTTTTAACAAAAGAGATATATGTGCAGTATTCCATGTCACAGGATGACTTTAATTTGTACAATATTCATACGACGTTTGCAAACTTTGACACGAGTTTATTTTATAAGCTTGCTAACAAGTTTTTCACAAGCTTAACTTAAACTATGAGAGACTAAAAAATCTTTGAAAACAAAGTAGAGAGACAAGAGTGTGTTTGGGAGAATGCTTTGAGTAATGCTTTCAAATGATGAATGGTTACAAATGAGACCCCATGAGAATATTTATACACTCCCAAATCCTCAATGGATGGTGGAGATTGATTTTATCTAACGGCTCATATTCCCCATCTAGAGTCATCCATACAAGTACCTAACATACTATACAAGTGTAAAATACTTGAGAGTACTCTAGATTATTCTAGGACATTCATGAATACTATAGAGAAATCAAGAGAATAATTAAGCAAAATTCTTCAACTTTATAACAAAAACAAAGCATTCAAACCCCATCATCGTTTTTAACCTAACTAGCAAAAAAATTCCAAATTTTGCAGACACAAAAGACTTTACCTCTTACCTTCGTTCCCACATTAATCTTCCACCATCATCCGATCGTTCACCTTCCCTTTCGCCATCGAGCAGCAGTGGCGACTTGGTTTAGCCCTCCATGTCAATTGCCAATGTTTGCGGAAGAAAGAAGAGTAATGATTGGGTGAAGAAGAAATGTTGGAATGGAGGGAATGAATAGAATGGGAGGGGGACCAATGTTTTAAACAAATCCATTTAATTAATCTTATGTCATTGAGTTGAGTATTAAGTTTGAATTGGTGTTTAACTATTAAGTTTGGGTGAAAACATGCAATAACAAATAACAGTGGCAACTTAGAACAAATAACAGGTTTAAGGGTATTTTGGGACAGAAAAAAAAATTAAGTAGTATTTTTGATAATTTTGACAAGTTGGGTGACAATTTAATCCTAATGCTCATGTTAATGATGATGGTTGGGTTTTGGTAGGACAATTTTCACATCCATTAAACATACACACAAACAACTGATAATTTTATTGGATCTTTTAATGGTGTAATACATCTTTCTCAATTAATCGTCAATAACTACTCCATATGTGGGACAAAATTAAGATTTATAGATATGGATCAAAGATGAACTAGGTGACAAAAACATCCCTAGTTAAATAGATTGGAACTTGTCAAAAGTGGAGGAAAATATTTAAATAAGTAAATAAATTTATTTATTAAGAGTAAAAATTAGCAGAATAATTATTGAAAATATAAGGTCATGACTAAAAAGACAAAAGATTAAATAATCATGTCTTGTTCTTCTATAAGATAAGTAAAATTTTACCTTGTCTCACTTTACTTTGCCATCCAAAAGAATATAATTATAAGTTTTAGATAAATTATATTAAAATTCTTTATTTATCTCACAAAATTTATTTTAAAAATTAAAAAAAAAATCTGATATACGATCCTAATCTATGATCCTACGATTTTATGATCCAAAATCTTCGATGCGATTCTACTATATATCTACATTCAGATCCGCGATCCTACGTGAGTTAATAATTTTGATTTCTAACTACCTCATAGATCCGAGTTAGAATCCCGATTTTAAGAACTTTGCTTATACATTCTTTGCAATAAAACGAATAGGGCCTCAAACAATTATTACAAGATAGACATAGTAATAGATAATTGAATATATTACTCATTAGATTAATGATGGCAAAAAGGAGATAACCTTACAACCTTTATATCCATGGGCCATGAGCACATTGCTAACATTACCTACAAAAATTCTTGGATTATCCTCCACTTGGATGGTGTAGGGTCAAGCGATAAGATATCCTTGGCTAAAAGACAGGACAAACTAAAATACAAAGGCTTACTTAGGTCTTAGATGGTTTGGGTTAGTGGAATATGAAAACATCGACTTTTAGTAGGCCCTATTCTTTTCTGTGATTGCAAACTGCGGTGTCACAGCCTACCGCAGTTTACCACAACCCACCGCAAAATATCATTCTATCACAACCCACACAATTACTTTTTAACAATTACCAATACAATATTTATATATATATACAAAAACCCACCACAATATACTAATAACCCGCCACAATTACACCACAACCCGCCACAATTTTACCACACCATACTGCGCCATACCGCAGAATACCGCATAAAAGAACAGGACCTTAGTAGGGATTATGATACGGTTGGTTGTGATGTGGTAATGGTGTGGTGCGGTGCAGTACGGTGCGACGGAATTTGAAAAAATGTGGTGAGTTGTGGTGAAAGTTGTGGTAGGTGGGGTAAGTCAAGAGAGAATGTAAAAAGTAGAAGAGAAAAATGAGGAGACAGAAAAATGAAAAGATATATTGGTAATGATTGTGGTGTGATGTGGTGAAGTGTGGTGAAGTGTGGTGAAAAATTAAAGGGTGCGGTGCGGTGTGATACCGCACCGAACCTACCGCATAAAAGAACGGGGCTTGAATTGTTCACATTTCATATTTTTGTCAGTATTTAATAATATTTTTTAATAATTATATATATTTATCAACTATAAGAGTATAATACTTATTAACTAGATCAAAAAATATAATAATAGCCTAATTTTATCAACCATAGTAAAAATTGCAATTTTATGTATAGTTTTATATTTATGAAAAAAATATAAATGAATAATTATTTATAAATTATAGTAACCTTCAAAGCAATGAAACATACCTTTATAATGATTTAAATATACCTACATTTAATTTTATAAGTGATTTAAGTGAAATATAAGATGATTATTGCGATAAGATGTTTATCATTTTGCTAGTAGTAGATTATTACAACCTAATTAATCAAGTAGTACGTCAAACCGTGTCACAAATCTGTGTGTCACGTGAGCACAACATGACCCACATTTTCGGCCTCCAGGCTTATTTTCCGTGTCCCAAGCTAAGTTTGCTCAACCGACCCGCCGTTGACTTGACTTTCTCCCATTTCTTCCGGATCTAGTGCCACACTGCTCACTCCTCCCTCGGGCATGGACTCTTTTTAAAAGAAAATTAAATTTTAATAATTTCTATTTTCAACAATTTCATAATAATAGTTCGAATTTAAAAATACGTGTCCATCATTTCTAATTTACGAACCGTGTCTTTTTAATATCAAATTCAACATATTTTTACTTTCGGGATTTTCATATTTTTTAATTCCTTTCATTTTTAGTCTTAGAAAGGGCATAAAGTGCGTAGTTATTAAAAAATATTTAAGATTTTTTAAAAATCTCAACAATTATTATAATTTTTTAAAGGAATAAAATGGGAAATTAAAAAAAAATTGAAAAATTGAAAAAATTTGGGACAAAATTTGTAAATTCACTAAAAATGTGGAGATGTGTTAAGTTTGGAAGCAAGCATAAATCAAAATACACACTTCGCAGTGGTCCAAAAAAATAAAGTTTGTCGAAATTTGACACTGTTAAACATTTTTAAAATTAAAATCATTAATCTAGTCAGTCAAAGTAGAAATTACTAGAATCCATTTTTTTTGTCCAAAGAAGCATTACAATGCAATATAACTACAATATAAAGAGGGAAGGAGAAATTGAAAGGGGTAGATGCATGGATCTTTACTTGCATGGCAACTTTGTTCGGTTAAACTTTCTTCTATAATAAATTAAAGGGAAATTGGATTCTAATAATACGAACTTTGGGCCTTATAAGACTTAATAATACGAACTTTGACCCCCTGTTGCCCACAGTAACACGCCACCGAGTTAGGGTTTTTCTGACTCGTCGGTAAAATGACATGGTAGCCGCGGCATGTGCTCCTTGCTGTTTGACATTGCCACCTCAACCATTGATTGCCCTTGACTTTAAAAAAACGCCATGTCAGCCATTGACTTCCCTCTCTCTCTCTCTCTCTCTCTCTCTCTCTCTCTCTCTCTCTCTCTCTCTCTCTCTCTCCCTGTTGCAGATTTCCAGCCCCCCCTCTCTTTCACAATCTTCTTCTTCTTCTTCCTCCCTCTTTCTCTTTCTTTCTCTCTGCTCAATGAACTCTCCTCCCACTCTTTTCATCTTCCTCGCAACTTACTCAAACTCCCACCTTCATCTCTCCAATTTCACTCCAAATCTACAAATGTTATGCAATTTTTACCAGTGAAATGCGGCCATTTTTTCCGGCGAAATTCGGCCATTTTCTAAAACTTTACCCATTCTGAGCTAAAATCCTAGCAAATTTACAGTTTTGAGATGAAATTTCTACTGCAAGTCCCACATAAAAATCAATTCGAAAGTTTTGAGCTGAAATTTCTTTTGGGTTTCTCTATATTCACGAATTAGTTGCAAAATCAGCATTATAACTAAAACTTTCACCCATTTTGAGCAGAAATCCTATCTGGATCACACCCCTTTTACCGATTCCAACTGCGAAACCCACATAAAAACCCAATCTTTTCAAAATTTCAAAAGTTTTGATGCTGAAATGTAACCTGGCCAGGTTTCTGAGACCCGATTGCTTCTCTTTCTAGGTCGTTGTTTACGCCACGACTCCAGATCTCCTCCACCCCTTCCACCGCCGCCTCCGCCGCCACCCTTGGAGAGGGGAAGGAAGCTATTTTCGTCTGCCTCTCAAGCTCCTCCCTCTGATTCGTCGTGAAAGGGCAGCATGTGTTCATCCTCTGCTCCTCTGCAACACCATTTTCGTTTCATACATACATATCTGGAACTGATTGTATAAATATCCCACAACCGGCTCTCTGCTTGTTTCTTCTTCTTCTTTTGATTTTTCTTTTGAATTCATCAGTTCGAAATTCAAAATTAGAGGAGAGAGCTTTGTAGAAGATGAGAAAAAAAAATTTCAAACCCAGATCTGGGATGTGAAGAGTAAAGATGAAGATGAAGGAGGTAGATGGAGGAAAAGTGACGGGAGTTAATTTTAGGGAAAATTGGTTGTTAATGAAATAATATGAGAATGAGAGTAAGGAAGGAGGGAAAATTAATGCTGACATAGCGTTTTTTTAAAGTCAAGGGCAGCCAATGGCTGAGGTAGCAACGTCAAACAGCAAGGAGCACATGCCGCGGCTGCCATGTCATTTTACCGACGAGTCAAAAAAACCCTAACTCGGTGGCGTGTTACTGTGGGCAACAGGGGGTTAAAGTTTGTATTATTAAGAATCAAATCGAAAGTTCGTATTATTAAGTCTTATATGGTCCAAAGTTCGTATTATTAAAATCCAATTTCCCTAAATCAAATAATCAATACAACTCAGTTTTTACTACAAGATAAGTAGTGTGAATTGGATTACTCTTGCTACAAAGACAAGATAAAAGTTGTAATTAACTACCTCCTGGATACCTAAAAACTTGGTCCAAGACTCCAAGTTAAAACCCCATGTTTACATATAAAAAAAAAACCCCCTCATTCCATGGACTAAATCCCCAAAAGTCAAAACATGTAGTTCCCTCCCTCTATAAATATTTGACCTCTTCCTTCTTCTTGTCATTGTCAATTGATCATTTCTCCCACTCTCTCCATAAACATTTCCTCTCTTCCTTTCCTTCTTCTCATTCCCAATTCACCACTTCTCCCACACACAATTAACACAATGCAGGCTCACAACTTGATCTTCCTCTCTTGTCTCCTCCTCTTCCTCTCGGCCGCCTCGTCAGTAACCCTGCCGCCGGAGCCAGCCCCGATGCCGGGAGGGGTGCTGGGCGGGTACGCCCCGATAAAGAACCTGAGCGAGCCGCACGTGAAGGAGGTGGCTCGGTTCGCGGTGGCCGAGCACAACAAACAGAACAAAGCCCAAGCAGTCCATCTGTTGAAGGTGGTAGAGGGCTGGACACAAGTGGTCGCCGGAATCAACTACCACCTCATAATCGCCGTCAGGCCGGTCCACCAACGCCGTGTCGTACACCTTTACCATGTCTTCGTTTATGAGCGACCTTGGACCAACACCATGAGGCTCACCTCCTTCATACCAGTTATCCAGAATTAATTAATTAATTAATATTCATGCTATATATGTATAATATCATATATATATTAGCTCTTGGATTCCTAATGTCTTGTATTTGTTTGTGGTTTGTTCATGTACGATCCATCTGCTGAGAAGGTGTTTCTGCCATAGATGGGTTGTTTCTTGGATCGATCTCTAATGTCTTGTATTTGTTTATGTATTAGTTGACCTCGTTTATCATGTATTATTCTATTCTGTTTTGTACGTGCTTTAAGTATTGGATAACTTGTTTCTGACTATACTTTTCATTTAGCTTGATCATTTCAATGGCAAGCTTATGTTTGTAGTAACCTAATAAAAAAAAAATACCAAAAATCATATTGTGAAATTTGTTAACTATGTACATATATACATGCATGATGCAACCTTGAAGTTGTAACCCAACTGAATATCAATTGAAGAAAGGACAATGATACGCGTCTTGCGTTAAGATGGTTAATAAATATCTTGAATTACCAATAATTTATATTTTTGTAACTTTTATTAATATTTTTTCTAATAATTATATATAGTATCAATTATATGAGTATAATACTTATTAGATAGCACAACAAATATAAATAATAGTCTTATTTTATCAACCATATGATGAGTGTTATTTGTATATATGTAAACTTGGATGATTTGATGAGGATTTGGGTGATTTTCGATATGTTTATATTATTTTATACCCGAATTTTCCATTTTGTGCTTGGTTGGAGTTTGATATATTTTTATAGGAAATTTGAGGAGAAATGAAGAAAATCCAAGCTTAAATCAAGTATAGAAGTCCAAGTGGATCATAAGTTCGAGAAAAGAAGAAGAAGTTCCTCCCCAAAACCCAAACATCAAGGCCCACGCATGAAGAGGCTCGTTGAAGCCAACACGGGTGCAAAAATAGCCAAAACGGACCGTTCTGGGTCCAGAGGCTTCAAAATCGGGTTGCTAGGTTGAACATGACCCATGACCAACCAACACTTGGACTTATGATGAATTGCCCATAATTCAGTAGCAAAAAATTAAAATCTTTACTAAATTAATGTTATGTAAGAAATTCCAAATAGGTAAAGATGAATTCTATTTTTTTTTGCAAACAAAAAACACCATTTACGTTAGCAAAAATGTGGAGTAATGAGGTGTTATTTGAAAAAATAAATAAATAAAAATTTATTTGCACTTGCTAACAATGTCTGATATGACATTAATTTAGTAAAGATTTTAATTTTTTTTGCTACTCAATTTACCATGCAAGATTGCAACCGAGTTAGCCACCGCTAGAATCGTTTTAGATGCATTATTGTCCAACAATCCCAAAGTATAGTATATTATTGTCCAAAAAAAAGGTTCAGTGCATTGTTGTCTAACACCCCCAAAGTACAGTGTATTAGTGTCCAAAAATATGTATATGATCAAAGAACGAAAAAGTGCTCATAAACTTATACATGTGTGGTCATAAAATCATACACATATATTTATGGAATATTGGATGGTAATATATCGACCTTTGGGGGTATTGGACTATAATATAATGATCTTTACTATTAGACAACGATATCTCTAACATTTATACATAGGTGAGATTATTATACCAACAATGACTAAGGGGTGGTGAACCAGTCTCCGTGCTAACAAGGCAGGCAGAGGGGAAAAAACTCAGCCCCAACCCAATAACCCCGTTAAACCTACCATCTTTCTATTAACCCACTTTAAAAATTCTGGACTGATAATTGGTGTCATCAAGATCCTTTAATTGACATTTGTAAGTTGAATAGTGAAGATATTAATGATGCTCTTCTTGTTAGTGATTTCATTTTGGATAAGAAATGGGACGTCCCTGGATGCCCTGGATCCTAAAATTGCTAATCTTGTGTTTTCTACCTGTAACAACCCGCCCCAAAATCACGATTAATTAAGTACTAATTACCGTAATTACTTAAATTGCGTATAAATTTTTCGTTTTTACTTTTAATTATTTATTTTTCTTCGGTGCTAAGTCTCGTGCAGGAGATGACAAAAGGGTATCAAGTTACCGGTTTAAAAATCTTGGATTTATTCATTTCACTTGTTAAGTTAAACTATTTCGGGTTTTACCGTTACGTTATTTCTTTAACCGGAAAGGGTTTAATTATTCTACTTCTTAACGTTTATATTTTATTACCCAAACCTTAATTTATTTGGGTTATATTTATTTTATTTAATCACAAGTAGTATTTATGTCCTACTTATTTAATTTTTCTAATTCAAGTCCTATTTTATTTTAATCAAATTGTTAGCAACTAATTTTATTTAGTACAAACTAATTATTTTAACCCAATGTATTTACAATTACTTAAATTAAGTTAAAGTTTCTGATTTAGTTAAGTGTAATTTACTAAGTGTTGTCTTAATTTAATTAGTTTAAGTATATATATATTAGGGGGTAGGGGATTCATTTTACATCTTTTATTTCTCAAACACAAAACCCACTCCACCCTATTCCATCTTCCTCACCGCTGCAGCCATCCCCTCTGCTGCCCTTTTAGGCCACCGGAATCCACATCACCAAGGTGGCGCCGCCACCCTCCTCTCTCTTGTGTTTTCATCAAATTCTCCCCCAAAGTTGACAAGCTTCCAAAGCCATCTCCAAGCCGAGTCACGCTAAGATCTTTAGAGTCCCTAGGTACGCAAATTGTCCAGCTTTTACGATCTAAGTTATATTCATGATTCATTCAAGTTATGACATGTCAAGTTTTATGTTTTATGATATCATTATGTTCAAAAGTTGACCCATTTTATGTATTCTATGTTTATGTTTTAGCTAGTTACGTGAAGTGCTAGCCTTTTAGATGCTCCTGATCAGAGTGTCCTAGACCTGGCGATGTCGATCACAATGGCGACCCAATCAAAATCTAGATCGATTTGGGCATGCGTGTGTGAGGTGTTTCCACCGATCATAAGGGTTCCACGTATTTTCTATATACCTCTATTCTATGTTATTCATGTTTATGTTTTATGCACATCATTGCAAGTTATCGTTTTATCCCTTTTTTCCCGTTTTCAAAATGAATTTAAATGCCGGCACTAAAACCGTTTTCGAACGGTTTACGTGCTGGAGGTTTACGTGCTGAGTGTTTCCCCACTCACTTTTGCGATGTTTTATGGTTTTGTTTTAGGAGGCTCGAGCTCCCGAGGAAAGGACAAGTCGGTTCCAAAGTAATTCAGTACATCAAGGTAGTTCTCTAAGGAAATCACCGGTTAGCAAGGGCGAGCAGGATTTTGGAAGTCGTTTAGTTGTTAAGCTATGTTTAAGTTTATGTAGTTTATCCAAAGGTTGTATAAGTTTTATATATGAAGGTTTTTAAGCTAGTAAGTTATCTTGTGGTTTTGGAAGTTTCTTTAGTGTTGTTGTCTTGTCTCTTTTAGGAGACGGCGGTGATGCCTCGACCTAAGGTGTTCCGCTGCGCTAATCACAGGTTTGGGATTTTAAGTATAGTCTTAATCTTGTGATTAAGGTTGGGGCGTTACAGTTGTGGTATCAGAGCCGAAGTTTGATTAAGTATTTGGGGATTTTGGAATTTCTTAAGTCATGGATCCTAGTTTAAGGAGAAAGATAGGCATGTGAGTATAAGCCTCTCTATGGGTAGTATAAGTATGATAAGTGATATGTTGGGAATTGTTGATGAGCATGAAGCTCTAAATATTGGTTTAGTATGTAAATTGTTCTTCTTTGCAGGTTTTCAAGATTATGTAAATTTGGGAATAGTTCTAATTATAGGGGAAGTGCTGCCGAATTTCTTCCAGGATTTTAAGAAGGTTTTAGCCAAAATCTTTAAGGGGAAAATCTAGGTGAATTGAGTTAAGCCTAGTAATTTATGCAAGTGAAGTTAATGAATATAATGGCAAATTGTGAAGTTTGCCAAAGCACCTCATCGAAAGTCTTTGAAAGTTAATGTAAAGATTATAAAGCGAGTCCCAAGTGGGATTGGTATATGATGAAATGAGTTTTAAACGTTAGTATGGATTAAAAGTTTTTAAGGAAGCCCGAAAAAGGGAATAAATTATGAGGTCTAGAATTGTTAAGCAAACCTAGGGCAATTCAAAAGATAAAATGAGAGTTTCTTAAATCGCTCATAAGAGGTTAACTTGGTTGAGTCTCGAACCTCGTCACAAATTTGTTTCTTTTATTGCAAATAGCCCGTTCATTTTGGCCATGATAAGATTTTAAAATCTTGCATTGTACTTTGTGTATGGTATAGATGGATAACGACGGTAACCCCCTCCCAAATCTGTTCGCGATGTTCATGGACCACACCAATGTTCAAGCCCATCTTAAGGCTTTACAAGATGTCCTCGACGCATTCATTGCAAATCCCAAGTCCGAATATCACGACGATATTTACCGAGCCCGATGCCTTCTAGCGACTCTTCCCCACGAGCCCGTGGGATGATATCGGGACAGTACGTCAACTGCTTATACGTGGAGAACCCGGACGCCACGCATGGTGCCTCAACTATGTAGAGGCTTGGAACCAGATCGTGATGGAGATGAAAACTCTATGATAACAAAAAGGGGAATCGTTTTCTTTATTTATGAATATGGATGGATGTTGTGGTATTTGTGGATTTATACGTATTGTGGATTCTGCAATTTACAATATATTGGGATTGTGAGAATTCTTTTGAGATTTTAATTATGCATGTATATATGTCTATGGATGATACCTAGGATTTGACTAAGGAATCAAGGTTCTAAGAGGGAGCATTTGACTAAAATTTGAGTTTTTACAAAAAAAAAAAGGGCTGTAAAAGGGGGGATAATGTTAAGCTATGTGGGTAATATGACTTCACAAAGAAACAAAGGCCCTATGAAGGAACACCGGATTAGAATTTGAACTTCTATGAAAAAGAATTATAAAGGAGGAAACAGTGTTGAGTTGTAGAGAACGATAATATGTTTTTGTTGTAATATCTTGGCGTGCCGCAAGCTCCGAGAATTCACCACCATAAGAAGAGCCCATGGATGGGGGCTTCAAGGGAAAATCAGCTTGAAGTGATAAGGGGAAGAAATACTTTATACTTACCCGAATTGTTCAATAGTGGTCAATAAGATGAACCAGGGCTTCATGAACGCAGTACTCGTAATGGGGGCTTTAGTGCGAACACAAGGATTTAGACCTTGGTTATGGAGTTAATAATAGTCATTTCTAATCCTGTATAAGGAACAATGTTAGCGGGGAAACAAAAAGGGAGGCAATAGAATCATGATGAGATTAGGAGGTTCATACGGGAGTAAGAGATTTATGATTAAGATTGAGATTAAGGGGGGAAATGCCGAATTGAGGAATAAACTTGCGAAGTATATGGATTCCTTAGAGACATCCAGCAAGATTGCAAGGTTTTAGGAGTTCTAATCTCCTTTACCCGTATACATGTATCGTAATCCACCTAGCCTTCTCTTGTAATGAACAACCGTTGTAAGTTTCAACCCTCCTCCGTATGGCTATCTTACCTCTAGTCCATCATTTGAATCAAGCTTTACCTCACACTCATATGGTACATTCCCCTCCTAAATTCACCTTTATCATCACAAGATGGCAATCAACTCTGTCGATTTTTAATCATTGTTTGTTTTTAAGAATTTTTAGGAGAGCTTGTAATCGTATCAACCAATCATTTTAGCTCCTTAATGTTATATCCACACCTTATTGGCACCTCTAGTCATAGGTCCAGAGTTGATCCAAGACACCACGGATAAAATCAGGGTCATTCAGCAACATATCAAGGTCGCCCAAAGTAGGCAAAAGAGCTATGCGGATAACAGGCGGAGATCGCTCGAATTTCAAGTCGGAGACCAAGTTTTCTTAAGGTTTCTTCAACTAAAGGGGTTAGATTTAACACCAAAGGAAATTGAGCCCTCGCTATATCGGACCATATTTCATTGTGAAAAGATCAATCCATGGCATATCGGTTAGAATTGCCCTCTAGCTTAGGAAGACTCATGGCGTTTTCACGTTTCCCAACTCCGGAAATACGTGCCGGACCCGACGTACATTCTTAAAGAAGAACCTCCGCTGTTAGCCGAAGATCTAACTTTCGAGCAGCAACCAATTCAGATTTTAGATCAGAGGACTAAACGACTACGTTCAAAGGAAGTTTCCTTAGTCAAAGTGCTATGGGCAAATCAAGACACCTCGGAAGCCACATGGGAAACCGAGGAAAGCATGAAGGAACAGTACCCTCATCTCTTTGGAAGTAAATCAACCACGAATGTCACCAACAGCAAGTTTCGGGGACGAAACTTTCTTTTAGGGGGGGAGGGTGTAACAACCCGCCCCAAAATCACGATTAATTAAGTACTAATTACCGTAATTACTTAAATTGCGTATAAATTTTTCGTTTTTACTTTTAATTATTTATTTTTCTTCGGTGCTAAGTCTCGTGCAGGAGATGACAAAAGGGTATCAAGTTACCGGTTTAAAAATCTTGGATTTATTCATTTCACTTGTTAAGTTAAACTATTTCGGGTTTTACCGTTACGTTATTTCTTTAACCGGAAAGGGTTTAATTATTCTACTTCTTAACGTTTATATTTTATTACCCAAACCTTAATTTATTTGGGTTATATTTATTTTATTTAATCACAAGTAGTATTTATGTCCTACTTATTTAATTTTTCTAATTCAAGTCCTATTTTATTTTAATCAAATTGTTAGCAACTAATTTTATTTAGTACAAACTAATTATTTTAACCCAATGTATTTAAAATTACTTAAATTAAGTTAAAGTTTCTGATTTAGTTAAGTGTAATTTACTAAGTGTTGTCTTAATTTAATTAGTTTAAGTATATATATTGGTAAGGGGGGGGGTAGGGGGATTCATTTTACATCTTTTATTTCTCAAACACCAAACCCACTCCACCCTCTTCCCTCTTCCTCATCGTGCAGACCAGCCCCCTCTGTGCTGCCCTTTTCCGGCCACCCTCCCCTCTCTCTTGTGTTTTCATCAAATTCTTCCCCAAAGTTGACAAGATTCCAAAGCCATCTCCAAGCCAAGCTGCGCCGCCAAGATCTTTAGCGTCCCAAGGTACGCAAATTGTCCAGCTTTTACGATCTAAGTTATATTCATGATTCATTCAAGTTATGACATGTCAAGTTTTATGTTTTATGATATCATTATGTTCAAAAGTTGACCCATTTTATGTATTCTATGTTTATGTTTTAGCTAGTTACGTGAAGTGCTAGCCTTTTAGATGCTCCTGATCAGAGTGTCCTAGACACGGCGATTAATCGGCGTGGCGATCACCCAATCCAAATCTAGATCGATTTGGGCATGCGCGTGTGTGAGGTGCTTCCACCGATCATAAGGGTTCCACGTATTTTCTATATACCTCTATTCTATGTTATTCATGTTTATGTTTTATGCACATCATTGCAAGTTATCGTTTTATCCCCTTTTCCCGTTTTCAAAATGAATTTAAATGCCGGCACTAAACCGCGTTTTGAGCGGTTTGACGTGTTGGAGGTTTACGTCTTGAGTGTTTCCCCACTCACTTTGCGATGTTTTATGGTTTTGTTTTTAGGAGGCTCGAGCTCCCAAGGAAAGGACAAGTCGGTTCCAAAGTAATTCAGTACAAGGTAGTTCTCTAAGGAAATCACTTAGGTTAGCGAGCGGCAGGATTTTGGAAGTCGTTTAGTTGTTAAGCTATGTTTAAGTTTATGTAGTTTATCCAAAGGTTGTATAAGTTTTATATATGAAGGTTTTTAAGCTAGTAAGTTATCTTGTGGTTTTGGAAGTTTCTTTAGTGTTGTTGTCTTGTCTCTTTTAGGAGACGGCGGTGATGCCTCGACCTAAGGTGTTCCGCTGCGCTAATCACAGGTTTGGGATTTTAAGTATAGTCTTAATCTTGTGATTAAGGTTGGGGCGTTACACTACCTCTATCCCCTCTTTTGATCAAGAGGACAAAATGTGTTGGGGTCTCACAAGTGATGATATTTTTTCTGTTAAAACAACCACATTGTTATGTTATGGTATTAATAAAAGTAACAAATGGAAGGAACGTGGATTTGAAAACTGGATGTCCAACCTAAGCTCAAAGCCTTTCTATTGTAAATTTTCCATGACGACCTTCCTCTTAAAGGTAACTTAGCCCGACGAGGTCTCAATATGAACCCCACTTATGCCATGTGTTTGGAACACATTGAAATGATCAACATTTGATCCGCCAATGCCACTTTACTAGAAAAGTGTGGAAAGTTGTAAAGGATCACAACTGGTTAAACTCCACAATCGATTGACCACTTGATTTTAATGGCAAGGATATCCTTTTAAATCTCCATGCTATTCTCTCTCCGAGTGAGCTCAAAAGAGCCACATACCTTCTCTGGAGCATTTGGAAGGAGCGAAATAACTACAACAATTCCATCTTCAACAAAATTAGGGTTATTATTCGGGCAAAGAAGAATTATGCAGAATGACAAGCTAGAAGATCCTTCAACGCGTCTCCTTCTTATTCTTAGATGCGGCGAGCTACTTCCTCTAGATCCTGAAATATGATGCATGTTGGTTGGGATCGTCCTAACCCCGAGTGGGTTAAACTCAACTGTGATGATTCAGTTAATCAACATGGGGCAACAACTGGGTTCGTCATACAAGAATATCTAGGTAGTCTCCTCCGAGTGGGGTCCTTCAAACTCCACTCGGAGCCTATTCTAGTTGCAGAAACCCTGACTCTCAAAGTAGGTATAGAGCAGGCGCTACAAGCAGGGTTCAAGAGGGTCTAAGTTGAAAGCGACAACTTGATTCTTATTCAGACAATTAAAAGTGTGTTTAAAGTACCGTGGCAAATTAATATAATTATTAGAGATATCAAGATGTACTTATAAATGTTTGAGGTTGTCTTGGGTAAACTTATTTTTAAGGAAGCCAATATGGCAGCAGATTGGTTAACTAACAAGGGGCACTCCACCCGAAACCTAGATGTTTGGAGTATTAGCCCGTCGTCTGATATTTCTTTTATTTTGGTTTATGATAGCTTAGGAAGACACCTTACGAGAAGAGTCTCCTAAGTTCATCTGTAATCTTCCTTTACTCGGATTAAAAAAAAAACTTTAAAAATTGACCCCAGGCCAGTGATTAAGGGAGTGGTGAATTGGTCTACGTGTTGATGTGGCACACAACTAACCATTATCTTGTAACCTGAATTAATGAGAAAAATGGAGGGGTTAATAAGGTTATTGGACTAGGGCCAGTTTTTTTTTTTCTCTCCGCCTGCCACGTCAGCACGGAGACCGATTCACCACCTCCTTAGTCACCGTTGGTATAATAATCTTACCTAGGTATAAAGGTCAAGGATATTGTTGTTCAATAATAAAAGTCGGTATATTACAATCCAATACTACAAATATCAGTCTATTACCATCCACATATGCTTATAAAACTGATTGCGAGATTATACGAGGATGATATTCTCTGAATTATAAATCCATTTTTAATATAAACCGAGACCCGCGAACAAATCATCCAATGTATAATGAAAAGTCAAAACATGAATGACATGAATCCATTAAAATAGAGAAGAATTGAATTCAAACTCAATTTATAACCCATTGTTACCTCCATTCTCCCAACTAGAAACTGATAGAAGACAAACCAAATTAACGAGGTGCTAGACGGAATCCAATCCAATGGGTTGGATGTAGGAAGCCATGCATGTAACTTAATTGGTCTTGTACCTAAAAAAGATGGGATAAAGAACGTGGCATTGTTGGAGTATATGGGCGTGACAAAAGTCAAACACGAAACACGGGAATGGGAGTCGGTGTAAGCGTCAGACAAGAAAATTCATTCGCAAATTCTTCGATCCTACAAATATGGTTAGATAAAATATGTCCAATACTTGAATGAAATAATTTGGATCTGTCCGCCATGGGAAATTCGGATCTGGTCGGTATTTAGAATCCGAATAAATAGTTATGTCTTGGGTGGGGCAATGAGCCGGGTCGGGTCAATGTCACGGTTTGTCACTGGGTATGTAGGGTCGGTTCAAATTGAAGTTATGGTCGGAATCAAGGCTTTCTAGCCAAAATAATGATTGGTATATAGGGAGATCCATTTCGACCATAAAATAAATATTAAAAAATAGTTAGATTAATTATTATTTTTAAATGCAGCATATTAATAATATACTTAACTAAGTTTGATATTTAAAATAATAGAAGAAACTATTTATTTTGAATTATTGATAGACCGATCTGATCTAGCCCATTCGTCAATCCTTTCACATTGTTAAACAGTCCTCTTAACAATCCGACACTTTGACAACCCTACCTGTGCCGGTCCCCATTTTTTAAGGCTCGATCCTTTTGACCCTGTAGAGACTTGTACCATTGCTTGCCCCTAGTCATTTCTGACTTTTAAGTTCAATGCGGGTTGGATTTGGTGACTTGGATATGACTTATGAGTTGATTGGATTTTAAAGACCAAAAGCTCGGCAAATTCAAATAATTGTACAATTGGATTCAAAACACAAGGACACTTGATTTATTTGAACATTCAGATTTGGCTCCGCCTACACACAATTTTAATGAAAATATTCAAAATCATATTAGAAATTCGAACTTTAAACAATCTGATCCAAACATTAGACATGCAGATCCAAATCCAAATTCAATTATTAATCCAATAACTCAACAGGATCTACACATATTGATTTACTCAATGTATGAATTACCCAACACTGCATCTAGGAATGACAGTTAGACGAGAAATCCTTATTCCCACTCTTGGAAAAAATCTCCGCCTTAACGAGGATGAAACAAATTTTTAAATTCACATGTAAAGTTGAAGGCAAAATTTTTCTCATCCCCATCTCTATTTTCCCGTAGAGGAAAATTAAGCAATTTACATTCTCACATTTTCATCCATGCTTTTTATTAAAATATATAGGATCCAAATATATATAAATCCTTTATATATTAACATCATATACATAATATTATGAATTGATTTGTTATTATTGAGCTTTTATGATATTGTTAACCCATTTTTAATGTATTGTTTAATATTATTCATTGAACTTTGTACAAATTTATATCGGTGAACTTTGTTTGATAATAAAGTGTATCTTTATAAAAATTTTTATCATTAAACTCTTTGATGAAATTGTATCTCTTTTTTTTTCTAAAAAAATTAACTACCTTGAACAATTATTTATAATACATCCTCTATTCCATATTAATTGTCATTTAGTTGACTGTCATGGTCTTTAATGTCACTCTTTGATGCATAATTTCTTATATAATATTTTATCAACGATTACAGTATTATAATTTTGTGATAGTATTTTTCGTTATAAATCTAATGATAGTAATCTTATATAACAATTCATCTTATATATTGAGATTTTAATGGTTAAAATTTTTAAATTTTAACAATACAATTTCAAAGACGACAATTAATATGAAACGGATGAAGGATATTCCTATTATAACTTGACAAAAATTGGAAATCCAGCGACAATTTTCAAAGGCCCTTAGGTAAAGTAAGATAAGGTGATGAAAGAAAAATTAGGTAAGAGAAATAGTATAAGCAGGTAAATGTTAAATCATTTATTTCTTTTTTATTTTTTATTTTTAAATAAATTTTGTGAGTTAAACAAGAATTTTAAATATAAATTATCTAAAAGTAAATCATGTTCTTTTAGATGATAAAATAAAGTAAGATTAGGGTCACGTTCTTTTATGCGGTTGAATCGTTTGTGGTTACTTTCCATTTTCCACCACAATTCACCATAACTTTCCATTTCGCTTTTAATTAAAAGTGAAAACTTTTCAAATAAAAAGGGTTTTTGGATGCTAATATACTGAACTTTTGGGGTATTAGACAATAATGCACTAAACTTTAACCTTGGACAATAATACACTGTACTTTGGGGGTGTTGAACAATAATGCACTCAGTATGATTTTGACAACGGCTAACTTGGTGGCAATCTTATGTAGCGGGTGGAGGATATGAATTGGTCCAAAAATATTTGTCTTCTTGGTCTGTCACATAAGATTGTCACCAAGTTCGCCACCGTCGAAATTGTCTCAAGTGCATTATTGTCCAACACCCCCTAAAGTTCAGTACATTATTGTCCAAGGTCAAAGTTCAGTGCATTATTATCCAATACCCCAAAAGTTCAGTATATTAGCGTCCAAAATTCCAATAAAAAAATCAAGACTTTCACTTTATTTTCACATACCATTATTTTCAAATTAAAACATATCAATCCACCTTCGATTATTTCCACTACAACTTTTCACATTCCACCATAACTTTTAATATTTCACTACACCGCAACCAACCGCACCATACAAAAGAATGTGGCCCTAGGTTAGTTAAATATAATCCTACCAAACTAAAGAACATAGTCTATCACGTGCACCTGGAGCATATACTACACTATTACTCCATCTGTTTCATATTAATTAACACTTTGACTAAATTTGAGCATTAACTATTTACAAATTATAATGAATTACAATAAAAAACTGACTTCGTTGTTATTTTTAATAAAATATCTTTTTTTTATTGATGATAATTTCATCTTATAACTAATTATAATATATAAATAATTAACTGTCAAAATTTAATTAGAACGAGAGACTATTACGATTGTTTCAGCCCGTTGCCTACCCTACCCAGAGAACCTAGTCCCTTATTTGGCCACTTGCCAGCCCTATAATCCGTCTATTCAACACGAATGGGCCCCATCCCCATTTGTTTCTTTCTCTCTTTCTCTATCTGGATTTTAGTGGGAGCCTTCTGCCTCACAACTGTCCGTTCAATCCTTCCTTCCACACTCCACTCACTCCCTATAAAAGCCCTCCTTCACATTGTCCCTTATTCAATTCCAACTCCTCCAATTCCTTCAACCCCTCCTCATTTCTAGAACCATCCAACCAAACCATGCGCAACCACCGCCTTCTCCTCCCCCTCCTCCTCCTCTCCCTCATCGCCGCTGTGTCCGCCGTCGGCCGCGGCGCCCTCGTCGGAGGATACTCCCCCGTCAAGGACCCCAACGACGAGCACATCCTCGACGTCGCCAAATTCGCCGTCGATCAGTACAACACTCAGAACGGCCAGCATCTCCAGTTTGTGAAGGTCCTCAAGGCCGAATCGCAGGTCGTCGCCGGAACGAACTACCGCCTCGTCATCGCCGCCAAGGACGGCGCCGGAGCACAGAAAAACTACCAGGCGATCGTGTACGAGAGGCCATGGCAGAAGGTCCGCCAGCTCACCTCCTTCAAGCTTCTGTAGAATTAGAACGATCGTGATGATCGAACGAGGAGGAATAAATAAATTCTGAGGAAGAGCAAATGAGGTTTGATTTGGTTAGTTGTGTGGAGAGTGAGTATGAGTGGATTTCGATTCCATTGCCGAGTTAATTTTGTTTTGGAATATGTTTAATTAATGTGGCCTGCGTGTATGATTTCTGGATTTGTAGATCTGTTGCCTAATTAAGAACTTACTTTGTGGAATTCAAGATCTGTGCTCTGTGGTAAAGTCATGGTGGTTTCGATCTAAAAAAGAAACTGATGGTGTTTGGATCAGAGAAATGGGGTGTGGTCAGGAAATTAGAACGGTGAAAATGAGAGGACAAGTAATTGTCAAAAGAAATTGGTGCAAAACTCATTTCTTTACGCAAACTAATTGAATCAAGAGAAAGGTAATATCTTTTCTAATTGAAATGGGAAGATTTACACCTAAGGCTGTCCACGTTGGTGTCCTTGGGATTGGGGGATGAGGGGGTATGAATAGTAGAAATAGTATTATTATAATGGGTGTTGGGGGATGGTATTGTTAATGATGTGTCCCTGAAATGGGGATGAGGTGAGGATGAGTGGGGTAAGTAATATTTTATTGGAGCATTTAATGCATGTAGAGTATAATTGTTTTTTTCAGATTGACTATATTTATTTTCTACAATGATAAAATTGTATATGTTATAATTAATAAATAAAATATTAAAATTGTAACTATAATATTTACAATTAAATAATTTATTTAAATTTAACAAAATAATTATTTTTCGAAAATAATTTATTTAATTTTAATTATCATTAAATAAACTATTTAAATTATCATTAAAAGGAAACATAATTAAAACATTAAAAAAATTTGAATTATAATATTTATAATTAATTAAATTATTTAAATTACAAAATTAAAATTACAAATTCAAAAAAAAAAGTTACCGTTGAAAGGAAAGAAAGAAAGGAAAAGAGAAAGAAAAGAAAAAGGAAAAGAGAAAGAAAGGCAAAAAGAAAGAAAAGAAAAGGAAAAAAAATAAAAAACAAACTGTCTGGCGGGCCCCACACGGCGCCGGCCCAGACGCGCCCTCACGCGCGTGTGGCGCACGCGCCAGACAGAAAAAGGGGGGGGGGTACGCCCCACGCCCCACTCCTGCGCCTTTTTCCCCCTTTTTCCCCCTTTTTCTTCCCAGAGACGGGAGCTCGTCCCTCAACCCATTTTTCTTTCTCTTTTTCCTTTATTTTTTTTTCTCTCTCCTTTGTCCCTCTCCATGGGGGATGCCACTAGAGATGGCCTAAAGTAAGCATTCAATTCCAAATTAGGGAAAGTAAAATCCAAATAAAACTTGCTAGCACTGAACTTTTCAACACTTGTTCCTTGTTAGGTCCCCTTCTTTTGTTAAATTATCTCCCATATTTTTTTTTACAAATTCATGATTTATTAGATTACATTAAGAAAGCATACTAACAGAATCCTAACAATTGTACTGTATGACTAGCAGAAGTATTCCAGTCCAATATAAACAAGAACAAGTGAACAGCCAAGGTGCTAATCATGATTTTTTTCCTAATAGTTGGAAGCCAAAAATGCTACAAAATATCCGTAAAACAGTAGAAACAAACCAAAAAAATAATAGTAACAGTTGGAATATACAGCCAAGAAAATCAGAAAAAGTTGACCCGGTTTTTTAAACCTAAAATATAACAAAGCCGAGATATGGGGCAATACCAAACCCGACCTGCCTCATCCGAATTCACAGGTCTAATTCTATCCTTTTAGCATGCTTTGTGTTAAGTTTTGCTTGCTCATTGATTAAATATACTCTTTTAATTAGACTGCAAAATGAAAGGCTTCCTCCTGTATGAAAATTTGTTGTCTACAGTATATATGGTCTACATATTCCAAAGGTTAATTTTTCATAAACAGATCCATAAAGCAAATTCCAAACGTTGTCAATAATATAACTAAGTACTGTCTGACTTGCTATCATCCACAGATCCATAAAGCAAAGCATTCTGAATACTTCCACACACGATATGCTTCATACTTCAAAAAATAGAATCCAATTTGACTCGTTCTCAAGTCATAATGAACCACCACACAAAAAGTGCAGAAAAAAGTTCACAATACTTACGTCCACCACTACTAATTCCAACTGAAAAATACAAAGAGAAAAAGACCCAAAAGATACCAACAATTGACATAGAATCTGATTCCAACAAAAACAATGCCTGCATTTGCATTTTGCAATGCCATCTTTACTCACTTTTGCGTAGCGTTCTTCTTTTCCTTATCCCCTCCGAAAATGCTGGGCTTAAACCCCTTGTCCAGCATATGCTCCACCTCCTCTATCGGAAGCCCCTTCGTTTCGGGCACCAACAAGTAGATAAAAACGAGGCCGATCGTCGAGAACCCGGCAAACAAAAGGAAGGTCCCGGCGGACCCAAGAGCCTCTGTCAGTGTCAAGAACGTCTCGCTAACTATCAGATTCGACGTCCAGTTTGCGACTGCTGCTATGCCTCCGCCTACTCCCCTGTATCGGAGGGGGTAGATTTCGGAGTTGACGATCCATGGGACGGTCCCCATGCCGGGGGAGTATGATATGATGTAGGCTCCCAGGAGAATGACAGCGAGAAATCCGAATTTGCTCGGACAGCCTTCGGTGAAGTACGTCCTGTGCTCGCCGTGACAGGCTAGTTTTATCCCGTCTGTTCTTGCCACACATGCTCCTGGATGCAGCTGATGTGAAAACACCAACAAAATCAGTCACAAATTGAGAAAGGAATGAAAATAGGACATTTGGATGTTAATATATTGTACTTTAAAAATATTGAACAATAATACACTACTGTGCAATTATATTGCATAATCCAAAAACAGCCCGTATAGTTTGTATACAACACCCTTAAATTGTACCATTATACAAATATTTTTGTGTATTAATGTTTAAAAGAAAAAAAAACCAAAACCAGTACTCAAAATCCAAATCCCGCCTAGTCGAATTGAGCAGACTTACCCGTAAATTTTGCAATTTTAACAGATTGGTTCCAGTTGACACAAAATTTAGAAAATTTTCGCTAGTCCATTACATCCCAAGTTAAAAAGAATAATCTTTTACAACGACCCAAGTTATGGATATGATAGTGTATTGTTGTTCAAAACCTTCAAAGTATTGTATATTAGCGTTCAAAAATTCATAAAAACATGACAAAACAGAATTCTGAAGGTCAAAGTTTGAGTAAAGTTACCTCATTTCCCTTGCTGGCACAGAAAGCACAGTCCTCAGAAGCTTTCAAGCATGTCATACAGTTCCAAGCACCAGGATTCTTCGCCGAACTATACACAGGACAAGTCGAGTTGAGTCCGAAATGGGTCGATTCAGCATAACTGATTTTCGGAGCATGGGCTGCCGCTTGGTAGAACACGATCGCTAAGACAACGAGGCATGAAATGATCCCAAACATGGATATGATCATCAGCCGCCGCCTTCCCTGTCTGTCGACAAACATCATGCTGACGATGGACCCCACCGCGTTGAGCCCCGAGGTGATCAGGGAGAGTGCCAGTGCAGTGCTGTTCGACGCGAAACCTGCCAGCTGGACAATCGTCGGGCTGTAGTACATGACAGTGTTGATTCCCACAAACTGTTGGGCAACTTGGACTGTTATTCCTGCATATAGGCCTCTTCTGACAACCTTGTTTCCCCAGGCTTTCTTCACTTTGGTGAACATGTTTCCTCCTCCGATTTCGCCTTCTTCTGCCAGCTCGTTCTCGATGGATGTCTTGAGTGCCTTCATCTCCTCCTCCACCTCGTCTGGCGGGTAGATGTTGGCCAGGATTTCCCGGGCCTCGTCTACTTTGTTCTACAACACAAGAAAACAAAACCAAACCGCTGTTCATGTTCTGGTTCGGACTGAAAATTCGAACCCAATTCGGACCAAATGCTGTAAGTTTTGGGCTCCGGTCTGGGTTGGTCTAAATTGGAATAACCCAAATCCAGACCGGAAACCCAATTGTTTTATAATTTAAACTTTTTCACGTATAGAGTGTAAAAATGAGCAAAAAAATGAAAAAAATTTGCTGAGATTTAAATTTACGATTCATATCTTATCATGCTACATTGGAAATTAACTTTAGCTACATAATATCTTCTCCTAACATGAATAATCATTTTCGGCTTAGTATTGAATATAATTCCCATTTATCATATTATTTAATGTCCCAACATAAAAATAACACACAACACCATAAAGCAATGTTCATTATTTAATATGCATATATACCTTATGTTTTTGTAGTAAATTTACTAACCCTCTCCTTTGAATGAGTTATCTTCAAGTTAAATTAGGCTAAGTTACGATAAGTTAAGATGTTTTTTTGGGGAATCGTGTTTTTAGAGTGAATGTTTTTTTGAGGAATTTTGTTAGGTTAGAATAAGTTAAAATAGTTATGTTTAACCTAACAAAAGAATAGGGCCTTGTCAGTTCAAACTGATATGGGTTGGTCTAGTCAAATGTCCAATTGGGTCAGTCTGGGTTTGGACCTCATTGTTTCTGGTCTGGTCTTTAGTCTAACTTTCTAGGATTTTGGGTTTTAGTCTGGTCTAGTTCGGGCTTGACCCAATGAACACCCGTATCCGTTTCAAAGTTCGTACCTTTCTGTAAAGCCATCTAGGGGACTCCGGCAACGACAGCATCAAGATAAGCTGCACAAATGCAGGAACTGCAGCCACTCCAAGCATCCATCTCCAAGTCCCCTTCACTCTTGTGAACCCCAGGTTGATCAAGTAAGACAGAAACTGCCCACCAGTGATGAGCAAACCATTTGTACTAACCAAGGCACCTCTGATCCTACTAGGAGAAGTTTCTGATATGTACAATGGCGAAGTCATCGACGCCATTCCAACCCCTAGACCGACGAATATTCTTCCTAGTATGATCATCCATGGTGCAGGAGCAAGAGCCATGATTATAGCTCCTATAAAGAACAGAATGTCTGCAATTATGATGGTTAGTTTTCTCCCTAACTTGTCGTTTAGATATCCGCCGATTCCTGCTCCTATGATCGCGCCTGCTACTGCCGTGGCCACTATGGTTTCCTGCACAGCATGATTTTCAAGAGTTTTTTGTGTTAGTATGGCTGAGTTTTATACAATGGTAAGCTGATATATCATAAACAACCCAAATGATAAAACTCAGAATGGTGTTACCTGCAACCATGTCTTTCTGTCCACTTCTTTGAAGTCTTCTCTAATGTAAAGAAGAGCCCCAGAAATAACACCTGTACATCAACTAGATTAGCTGCTGTCTTCTAAACATAAACACTGATAAATTTCATTCCTTGCAGCTTAGGCTAAGAGACAATATTGTACAGTAATTTTAAGATCCAGGTGAAACAACAACATAAAATACTGTTAGAATATAAAACTATTATTGGGCTTTCAACGATTAGCTTAAACTTTTGGTTGAGATGGTTCCATATGATATCAGAGTCAGACTAATGAACAATAAGTCTTAAGCTTGAATATCAGCACCCTCCATGTTCATTTGTACAAGGTAGCGGAGATTTTTGCAGCATCCACGCTTCAAGCTCAAAGGGCATTCGCGTGAGAGGACATGTTAGAGTGAAACTATTATTGGACCTTCAACCATAAGCTTAAGTTTTTGGTTGAGATGGTTCCAAAAATACTTGACTAGAAACCATGGCATAACAACAAGCAAACACAGTTGATTTATCCACAACAATTGTTACTACAAAATTTCAAGCCCAGATCACTGATATATACAATACAGTTGATGTAAGCATAGTTACCAGGAACGCTTCCCAGCTCATTCATTCTAGAACGTGGGTCGCCAATTATTGGACAAACTTAGTCTAGTTTTGACTCCGGAATGCTTGTTCCCAGCATATGTAGCATTCCCGGTAACCATGGATGTAAGATAAGGAAGAGGGGAAAAAGAGCATACCAGTGTCATAACCAAAGAGGAGGCCACCAATACCAGCAGAGAAAGCAAGTCTGAGGATGTAAGGAGTTTTTCCAATTGTCCTGAAACATTCTGTAAACTCTGTTTTATCTGCTTTTACAACTCCTCCAACCATCTTTCTTCCTTTCTCTCAAACCAGATATACAAAGAGAGAAAGGGAGGAGAAGATGATATGTATCAACTCCCTGGAAAAATAGTGAAGGTGGGTAGCTGAGGTAAGCTATATATATACACCTGCAAACAAACAAAAATACCCAGAATATGTTCTTCATTCAATTTGAAAAGGGTTAAAGAAACAATCACATTCTTAACAAGAATTAGCACATTTTCAAAGGATTTTATCATTAAACTAGGAGTACATGTATTATCCTTCACAGATAGTGAAATTTTTGTGGGGTCCTTGAGGTTAGGTGAGGACGTTCAACACCTTTTTATGTTTATTAATTCCACCCATCCCATCTTTATCTAATTAGCTTTGCAGTTGCATGGTTGCACCATTATTCATACAAAATTCCTTTTATTTTATACATTATTTCTGAGCTTAAATTGAATCAAATAACAATTAATTAATTCTATATTTGGATAAAAGTGAATGGGAAAATATTGATAAGAGGTAGCCATTTTCTTCTATGTTTGTTAATTTATTTTCTCATTTATTGAAAGCAAAAAAAAAAAAATCAGATTTAACACAGTGATGTAAATATAATTTCTCACATAAAATCAAAAGAAGGCCAAAGACTTCTGTCTGTATGCTGATCCAATCCAAATAGCAGACATTAACAATAACCTTTTTTTTTAAAAAAAAACAGCTATGAAAGAAAGGATATAGTTGTCTGTTTGGAAAAATCCAGTGTATTTAGAAAAGTATGGTTTGTCATTAGATGCCATGCATTGCCCCACCAGAAAGCAGTCAGAATTATTGGTGTACTAAAAGCCAAGTACAACTCCAAGTCAAACAGTCAAAGGAAGAGTCTAGAAAGAGTGAATTAACTAAAACACTCCCTAACTCTAAATCAGTGCTTCATATTCCAACTTATCAGCTTTGTTTGAGCTCCTTCTTCCATCTTTGGTCAATTAAATATATGATGATTCTGAATTTGAAAAAGTAGAGTTCAATTATCAATTCTCTTCTTTAATCAATTCACACCATTCAGTCATGTATCAAATAATTAACAATATGAACTCTTATGCTTTAATCAATTGACTATTGTGCATCACCTTTGTCGAAGATAATCCATATCTTGGTTTATTTTAAAGACCTACAATGATTGTATAGAATCACTCTAATATGATTATAATAGGCTCAATGGAGGATCCTGATATTCTAATTAGGGTGATCAATATATTCTTATAATCATCCAGTTGACATAAATTCATAATTTTTATCACAAATTATATTAAAATATTGAATTTTTTTTTAAGTTGTTGGTAGTCGTGACCACCCATAACCATCCCTGGTATCTGCCCATGAATAGGCCTCGACTTAACTACAACCTTGATCAACTTTATCAATTTATCAGTATTCTTCTAAACTTAACTTTACTCTATTCTACTTTACCCAAAAAAAAAAAGGTCACAATTAAGTAGGGTATGGAGAGATCTGATATAAAAATTTACTCTAAAGTTTATAATTTAAAATAACTAAAGGTCAATAACACAAAAACCTAATTAAAACAAGATGAACATACAAACAAATTGAAAAAAAAAACAAAGATGTGACAGAAAACAACACCTCAACGATGTGGATGAAAGTATGAAACCTTGATCCTGATGAGCTTGTGCTGTGTTGATGTTGTGTGTTTATTATTGGATTTGGATGAAGAAGAGTTGAAAGGTGTGAAAAAGAAACGGTGGGTATTCAATGAATGAATATGGGAATCAAATATGGGGGTTTTATACTTTTTATTTATGCAGAAATTGGATATTGCGTGACTACTTACAATTTTATAGGGATAAGGGTTATTCTTTCTCATCCTAAATTTATTTGTAAAATTATTCCTGAATTTCCAAATAAATTACGGATAAAGTTGGTTGAGTTTCTCCTGTTTATGATCTGGAATGTACCAATAGTATAACGTTTGATTACTTACCATATTATTTACAGGTATGAATATGAGTTTAAGGAAAAGAATTTCGTTGCCTTTTTTGCCGTCAAGGTTGCATGTTTACATTCTTATCTTTTTTCACTGATTGCACCTGAATGAGAAAGTTTTCATTAATTGTTTATTCATAATTTGGTTGTTTCTATTTTGCAGTCAAATTTGACTTATTCCCAATTAGTGTAAGTTGGTCCAATTCATAATTTATGTCACAAGAATGGAACTTGTCCCATGTCAGTAGTATGGGCTTTTGATGAGGGGGTTATGGATCAAATGGATTCTCTTAAGGGGCGTTTGGTTGAGAAACTTTCCCGGGAAAGTTTCTCAACTTTTCCAAGTTGAAAAACTTACCCATGTTTGGTTGAGAAACTTTCCCGGAAAAGTTTTGATGTGGGACCCACAATTTCCCTCACAAACCCATGAAAAAGTTTCCCAAGGGGGGCTAGGGAAAGTCTTTCATGGGAAAGTTTTTCCTGGGAAAGTCTTTCCAGGGAAACAACCAAATGCACCATTACTTGATAGGATATTCTTTTGGGATGAGTTCTCCTATATGATCTATGACAGTGATATCAGAGCTGATTGAGAGTGGTGGTCTGAAAGAGTCAGACATGACTAACGTGGCCATGACCATACAGAACTCAGAGTAGTGAGCTGGGAAGAGCCCAGTGGTAACCAACGTGATGGAGATCAGCCCTCACAACCTCATTTGGTGTCACCATGCTTTGAGGCCATCCATGAATTCCAGAAGGTCCTTGACTATATCAAAGGTTATCCACCTGATGTGAGGCCATCCTTATTGTCTCAATACTTCATAATTGAGGCCTCACTCACATTTGGTCCCTTGGAGGTTGTTCATAATGTCCAAGCTTACATGGTCCGAAGGTCATTTGGGTTTCACGGAGCTATCTTGTTCTGGACATGCATTGAGGACGTTTGTCTAGAGCCGGTTGTTCTTATTGAGGACGTTTATTTGGATCCGGTTGTTCTTTTCAACTTGGTTTGGGCTTTTCTTCTCTGTAGATGTCGAGGAAGTTCATTATTGAGCTGTCCTCAATGCCCAAGGGTGATCCTTTTGGAGGTCATTTTCATTCTGCACAACTATTGCAATCTGGGTACGTGCATGAGGACCTCATTCGAGATCAGCTTGTCTTTCGGTGTTTCAGCAAGGTCATTTTGGTCTTTTCACTTAGGTTGCGTCATCTTCTGCTTATTGGAGGTCATTAATCTTCTATGCAATCTGAATATGCGCATGAAGACCTCCATCTTGAGTTTGCTGAGAATTTGGACGTCCCAAGGCGTTCCTTCGGAGGAAGACTATTTGCACCTTTTTGACTTCACTTCCTGAGTTGTTGAGGTCTTTCCAATTCAGTGAGGTGTTTGTCATTGAGGCCCTCTATGAAGACGTCACTTTCGAGCTGTTGAGGTCCTTCCAGCTCGTGAGGTGATTATCCAGCCTTGCCCACGTGAGGAATGCTGCTCCAACAAGAAAGCGCCATGTGTGATATTCTAGAGCCTTCCAATTGTTCTAGAAGCTTCATGAAGATGCCATGTGTTTTGCTTTTATTAGTCCTCATTACCAATGGGTCTAGAAGCTTCCTAAGTTAGTTACATATTATCTTATTCTGATGTAATTAGTTTAATTAAACAAGATTAGGACGTTTTCTTTTTGCTCAAGAAACTCCTAATTAGATATCTCAGCTGGGTTTATATATACCCACTGTGAGGTCATTGTAATCAACAACTTGAAATATGAAATATGAGAATTGAGTGCCTTATTGAGCCTCTTGTTTGTGAGTGACGTTAAACTCTCATCTTTGGTTAATTCTACTACAGTAGCAAGGATTTGGCAATCCTTGTGGTGGGTGTAGAGCTTGGTAATCTCAGTGGTGGTGTGCCTGTATCCATTGAGGTTATCCAGTCCATTGCCCTTGAAGTTCTAGCTGTGGTGTGTGCCTCAGACACCGAGCCTCAAGACTATCTTCGGTTACTGTTTGATTGTAAGTTTGTCCATCCGATCATCATTTCATCATCATCCATTCATCCATTTGTTCACTGGTGTTTATACTCTGTTTTGGAGGAGGTTGTGATTGATTTCTTGTCGTGAGGTCTGTTTTGGGTGTTTTGGTGTTTGATTCTATATTGTGAGGCCAGATTGTGTGTGATATGTGTTAATGTGGTGTACTGTGAGGTCAATACTCTGATCTTAGGACCTTGCATACATCATAATTGGTATCAGAGCTGAGTTTCATCTTGGGGGGAGTATATTGGTGTTGTTCTTGATGTTGGGCAGTAGCAGAACACCTCATGAAGTTGGAGAGCTAGCTACCATCTTGGTGAGTGAGCTTTGATTCCTTTGAGTCTAAACACATCCCAAATCAGCCCAAACACATAGCAACAAAAAAAAAACCCAGTAACCTTGGTGATTCATTTCTGATTTCTGAGCCTAAACACATCCCAAATCAGCCCAAACACATAGCTACAAAAAAAACCAGCAGCCATGACTTTCAACAAGTCTTCATCTCGAAAGAGTGAGCATATTTTGAAGGAGGAAAGGAGATTAAGGAGATTGAGGCGTGGGATCAATATGTTACAAGTGGAGATGGATTTATTTTGGTATGAATTTATTTATAATCCCAAGAAGTCACGTGAACCACCTTTGATTCAAGAGGAAGAACATCAAACTCGAGAGGAACCAGAGATTCATGATGCGGCAGAAGTTGTTGAGGCCATTTTTTCTTTTGAGGTTCAATCTCAAGAGGCTGAACATGAGGATGAACACGAGGTTGATTTTAATCACCCTCCTATTTTTGATGAGTATGAAGATGAAGAGGATCATAAGGGGTTAGAGGAGAAAGAAAAAGAGGAAGATCCCTTTAATGGATCCATGAGAGGAGGTAAAGATCCTAGATATGATGAGGAAGTAGAGGATCTTGATAAAGAAGAATGTGTAAACGAATTTTTGGAGGATCCTGTCTGTGATGAGGAGGTTGAGGACTGTCTGTCCTTGGCACAACCAATGACCTCAGGGTTCTGTCAGCCAGTGACATTGGCAGAATCTGAACCTCAGATCGTGAATATGACCATCATATCATCTTTAGGTGCTACGAGAATGGAGAATGAAGCTTCCAGTTGCTTCAATGTTGAGTTGGTTTATTTCCAACCAAGGTTACTTCTATGGGTGAACTTGGAGGTGATAAGAAGACCAAAGCGAAAGAGGTGGAAGCGAAGGAGATCTAAGTATGAGGAATGGAGTATCCAGCCCCCAATGGAGGAGATCATTGTTTTTACTGGTGATGTTGATTTTCCGGCCTTGATTCTTTTCAAGTTGATTGGAGTTCAATATTTTGGTCAAGGTATGGGATCTCCAGAATTTCCTTATTACATTATTTTGTTGGGCATGAATGAAGCATACTTGCGAATATTTTGGAGTTTCATGAATGTATGTTTTGTGAAATTTCATGTGCTGTGGTGTTATGTTGAGGAGATTATCATGATTATACAACTTTGGTTGAGTCAAGATAGTGAAATAGCAGTGAAGTCATATTATCTTGATTTTGTGAGCCTTAATGATGCTTGTTGTGGATTTGTGTGGAGTGTTGTTAAGGCCTTGATCATATGTTCTATATTGGGGAGTATGTCGTGGATGTTTACTGTGGAAGTTGTGCTAGGAGGCACATTGTCGTGTCATACCTTCACCATGTTTAGCAAGAGAAGCATCTATGTCGCATATCCTTTTGCTCAAATTGTCAACTGTTCTGTTTTGAGGCCCTCCAGACAGTCAAGCACTGTTATGCATATTCCTTACAAACCTTGGTTCGTCATTAATCCTACCATTACCCCTCCACTCAAACCACCACTGTCCTTAACCCACAAAATAGCCCCAAAAGCCCCCCAAAAGCCCTTCATGCCAAATAACTTCCTATTCAACCAAGGGAGTCCCGAAACCTACTTTCCATGTTCCTTTACTTTCACATTACTACCCTCCACAAAAGAGCCAACCCACAAACCTAGGTTTCCATCCTTGAACCTATGGTTTCTGAAGATCCTTAACCAAGTTGAAGTCCTTATTCTGATAAGTGATTCGTTGGACTTCACGAGGACAGATAAATCTTTTCATGATCTACCCTCAAGCCTTACCTTACAAAGGATGTTACAAAAGCCTTTTGATCCCGGTGTCATTTTTGCCATACAATCCAACCACCCAATAAACCCCAATGAGGCCTTCAAGATTCTGAGGTTGATAGTTGTGTTTCATGCTGAATGGATGGATAACACATCAATACAATGTCTGGAACATCTTGCTAGTACCATGGTTGGAGATGAGGCAAAGGCATATGGGAGAAGGAGTGATTCTACCAAGTTGTTGCTAAGGTTAGAGGACTCATTTGGGGTCCTTGGAGTAATCAATATTAAAGTTGATCCTTTAGGAGGCGGTTCGATGTCCTTGAGGCCATACTATTCTCGATGTATATCTTTGAGGCCATATTATTCTATGGCAGAGGACTTTCCAAGTTTGAGGACAAACTTTTCTCAACTTGGGGGGAATGATGGAGATCAGCCCTCACAACCTCATTTGGTGTCACCATGCTTTGAGGCCATCCATGAATCCCAGAAGGTCCTTGACTATATCAAAGGTCATCCACCTGATGTGAGGCCATCCTTATTGTCTCAATACTTCATAATTGAGGCCTCACTCACATTTGGTCCCTTGGAGGTTGTTCATAATGTCCAAGCTTACATGGTCCGAAGGTCATTTGGGTTTCACGGAGCTATCTTGTTCTGGACATGCATTGAGGACGTTTGTCTAGAGCCGGTTGTTCTTATTGAGGACGTTTATTTGGATCCGGTTGTTCTTTTCAACTTGGTTTGGGCTTCTCTTCTCTGTAGATGTCGAGGAAGTTCGTTATTGAGTTGTCCTAAATGCCCAAGGGTGATCCTTTTGGAGGTCGTTTGCATTCTGCACAACTATTGCAATCTGGGTACGTGCATGAGGACCTCATTCGAGATCAGCTTGTCTTCTGTTTCAAAGAAGGTCATTTTGGTCTTTTCACTTGGGTTGCGTCATCTTACGCTTATTGGAGGTCATTAATCTTCTATGCAATCGAATATGCGCATGAAGACCTCCATCTTGAGTTCTTGAGAATTTGGGCGTCAAGGCGTTCCTTCTGGAGGAAGACTATTTGCACCTTTTTAACTTCACTTCCTGAGTTGTTGAGGTCTTTCCAATTCAGTGAGGTGTTTGTCATTGAGGCCCTCTATGAAGACGTCACTTTCGAGCTGTTGAGGTCCTTCCAGCTCGTGAGGTGATTATCCAGCCTTGCCCACGTGAGGAATGCTGCTCCAACAAGAAAGCGCCATGTGTGATGTTTCTAGAGCCTTCCAATTGTTCTAGAAGCTTCATGAAGATGCCATGTGTTTTGCTTTTATTAGTCCTCATTACCAATGGGTCTAGAAGCTTCCTAAGTTAGTTACATATTATCTTATTCTGATGTAATTAGTTTAATTAAACAAGATTAGGACGTTTTCTTTTTGCTCAAGAAACTCCTAATTAGATATCTCAGCTGGGTTTATATATACCTTTGTGAGGTCATTGTAATCAACAACTTGAAATATGAAATATGAGAATTGAGTGCCTTATTGAGCCTCTTGTTTGTGAGTGACGTTAAACTCTCATCTTTGGTTAATTCTACTACAGTAGCAAGGATTTGGCAATCCTTGTGGTGGGTGTAGAGCTTGGTAATCTCAGTGGTGGTGTGCCTGTATCCATTGAGGTCATCCAGTCCATTGCCCTTGAAGTTCTAGCTGTGGTGTGTCTGTATCAGCTCGAGCCTCAAGACTATCTTCGGTTACTGTTTGATTGTAAGTTTGTCCATCCGATCATCATTTCATCATCATCCATTCATCCATTTGTTCATTGGTGTTTATACTCTGTTTTGGAGGAGGTTGTGATTGATTTCTTGTCGTAAGGTTTGTTTTGGGTGTTTTGGTGTTTGATTCTATATTGTGAGGCCAGATTTTGTGTGATATGTGTTAATGTGGTGTACTGTGAGGTCAATACTCTGATCTTAGGACCTTGTATACATCATAACACGGCCATGGCCAATGAGGAAATTGGATGTGACTAAACAAAACTCAAATGTTGGTATGGGATAAGTTCTTCGTTTGATCTATAATATAGATTGTATAGAAAGACTTATACAAGCAGGCACTACTAGGTTTAAAACCCAATCAATTTTATGGGCACAAACTTTGACACTCTGGTTCGGACTTCTTGGAGCGTTATCTTGGACATCACAAGTTTACACGTTCATGGAGACAACCCTATACTAATCCAAGCAAATAAGCAATTACAGACACTGTATATCTTACAACTGTTAGAGAAAACTCCTATTCTTGCAATTCTTCACGATTCCACAAAAGCTAACGAAGTAGCGCACATGGTAGGAAAGAATAAGTGCAACGGTGATCCAAATTCTAGGAATGTTAATAGAGACCCAGTTTTCTACATCATTTGTGATTCCTATTTCTTAGAACTCCATTTTACATTTCGTACAAGTAGCTAGTGAACCTCACTCCAAGTTTTTCATTCTAAAATAGTTATTTACGAACCCTGATAATAAACAAACATATTTGTAGGAGAGAAAAAAATTATAAGCATATTAGTAAATGACATGTGGAAAATAAACTAATTTTTATTTGACCAATTACAATTGACACGTGACACATTGACTCTAGAAGATCCACATGGTCAAATTTAATGTTGGCCAATCAGAAGTTGTCATGTGTCAAGATGATACAGAAAATAATAATTATTTCTTTATTTAAAAGTAAAAGAATAATTCATTAATTAAGGCTCAGGCCCAAAGTCTAATTCAAACCCTAAACTTCCAAAGCTTATAAATAGGGATCCTCCACCTTCATTTTCAGACACTCATGGCATTTTGGCATCAGAGATTTGGTATTATGCACTCCAGAAGCTTCACAAGATCAAGCTGCACGTGACCTCCAGCTACTAAGCGCCAAGGATCAACGTCGGCTAGTTTAACAACTTATGTTCTTCACATCAAAGATCAATTGCAGTCGTCTTCTTCACCTGGTTCATCGATCGAGACCAAGCACTTAAGCCTTCGCAGTTAAGAACTTGAAGAGTTGCAACCAGCAATCATCCTGCAAACGGTACACTCCAAGATGGACCAAGCACTAAGGGGATAACCGCTCAAGACCTTGAACCCAAGAACTACAAGAGTTCTTCAACTAGATCTACATTCAAGATCGAGATCAATCATCTGCGCCCTCGACTCATTCAAGTTTTAGGAGATCGAATCAGAGGACTACTTTATTGTATTTAATACACAAATTGATTGTACCCGCATACATTCAAATATTAATACAAATTAATTTGTTTCTCAATTTCTTGTCTTATTAAATTTTAGACTTGAGATTTGTATTTACAAATTTGGGACTCCCGGTGGGATGACTTTGCCTTTCATCTCTTTCTCCAAGAAATCAAGTTCGACCCTCGATTCAGGCATCGCGATGGATGTCAACATGGAAGAAAAGATAGCTGAATTAACAGCTATGTTGAAAAGGCTTGCTAGGGAAAGTGAAAAGAAAGACAAAAAGATCAACGAATAGAGTAAAATAAATTGCAAAACTGATGAAGAAAATAGAGAAGCGCCGATATCAATTGGATGACGAATAGACGGGTAAGGAAGGATTTGACAAAGAGTCTTTCAAAGGTGATGGGGACAAGGAAAAAAGAAAGACTCATTTTCAGGATCAATAACTATAGAAGAGATTCAAAGCTTAATTGCAAATGCAGCGACGACTCAGCTTGGAGAAGGATCGGGAAAGAGTCACTTATACATGAAGTCATACATAAAAAGGATCGATGCCTTCGGATGCCACTAGGATATCAACCCTCAAAGTTCAATCAATTTGATAGAAAGGGTAATCCCAAGCAACACATTGCTCATTTCATCGAGACTTGTAGCAATGTCGGAATAGAAGGAGATGGACTAGTCAAGCAGTTTGTTCGCTCTTTAAAAGGGATAATGCTCAATTGGTATATGGGATTAGATTCTGAATCTATCAATAGATGGGAACAAATGGAGCAAGAGCTTCTCAGTAGGTTCTACGACACTCAATGGGTCGTCAGCATGACAGAGCTGAGAAACACCAAACAGTGGGAGGGCGAGCCAGTCCTTGATTACATCCATCGTTGGGAGGCTCTTAGTATCTAATGCAAGGATCGCCTCACCGAAGCTTCGGTCGTCGATATGTGCACTCAAGGCAGAAAATTATCATAGGGGTACATAGTCTACATAGTGTGTATAATATGTTCAATAGCCTATACATAAGTCTTTAACTAGAATAATAATTAATTTTGGCCTAAGCAATCTTACTCGGCTCATTAGCCGTAGGGGAGCATGTCAATCCTGGGTTTACGATCGTGGTACCTATGATGGGGCCTTGTCAAACTCATTGGTAAAATACAGTTGAGTAAAAGTTAAATTTTGGTAACTTTTGGTAATGTTTGGTAAATTCTGGTAACTTTTGACAAATTTATATCAATATAGGTTTTTTTTTGTTTTTTTAAGTTTGGTAATTTTTGGTAAGTTTTAGTAAATTTAGGTGAAAACTGGTAAATTTTTGTAAAGTAAATTGGAATCTAATAAACCAACCTTTGGGGGTGCTTTGATTTAACGAACCAACCTTGAAAATTAATATTAGACGAACTGACCTTAACACCTTATTTTTTTCAACGAACCGCCACCGAGTCCAACTTGTCGGAAGTATGACGTGGCGGCAGTGCTTACTTATGTGGAGGGTGTTTTAGCCAAAAAAAATTGGACATATTTTTTGCTGAGTTGGTTTGAATAATCCAATATTTTTCATTATTTTAAAATTTCACCTCAACACCCCCCTCTCTCTCTTTCTCTCTCTCAACCCCCAGTCCCGACCCATCCCCCCAACCTCTCACTTTCTCTCTCAACTCACCCCACCATCACCCTTCCTCACCATTGCCACCACCACCTCCACTACCGCCATTTCCACCGCCACAACCTCCACCTCACCCCCCTTCTCTCTCTCTCTCTCTCCAACTCCAACCTCTCACTTTCTCTTTCAAACTCCACCCCTCCTCTCCGCCATGACCACCGCCACTGCGACCGCCACCACCTGTACCGCCACAACCACCAGTATCTCCCTTACATCCTTCTCAAGTAGCAGTGGCATGAACAGGGCACCGCAGCAGCGAACAGGGCAGCACTCGAACTTGGGCGGTGTCGCGACTCCGGTGGGTAGCGTCGGTGGTGCGGTTGGGGGTGAGTCGACCTCCAACGTCGGTGCGGTGGTAGCGACGGCACTGGGGGTGCATCGGTGGTGCGGCGACAGCGAAAGTTTGCACAGAGACAGGGGTACAAAAATAGGGCAGCGAGAGAGGGAAAAAATGAGAGAGAAAGTGAGAGGTTGGGGGGAGGGGATGGGTCGGGTTGGGGGGGATTGAGAGAGAGAGAGAGAGAGAGAGAGAGAGAGAGAGAGAGAGAGAAGGGGGTGAGGTGGAGGTTGTGGCGGTGGAGATGGCGGCCGACAGTGGAGGTGGTGGTGGCAATGGTGAGGAAGGGTGATGGTGGGGTGGAGTTGAGAGAGAAAGTGAGAGGTTGGGGGGATGGGTCGGGGCTTGGGGGGTTGAGAGAGAGAGGGGGGTGTTGAGGTGGAATTTTAAAAAAAATGAAAAATGTTGGATTAATATTCAATCCAACTCAGCAAAAAATATGTCCAACTTTTTTTTCCTTTTTTTGGGCTAAAACACCCTCCATATAAGCAAGCACCGCTGCCACGTCATACTTCCGACGAATTGGACTCAATGGCGGTTCGTTAAAAAAATAAGGTGTTAATGTCAGTTCGTCTAATCTTAATTTTCAACGTTGGTTTGTTAAATCAAAGCACCCCCAAAGATTGGTTTATTAGATTCCAATTTCCCTTTTTGTAAATTAGAATTACACATAAATTTGACAGGCCCTAGGACATCTACTATGAAAATAGTATAATAAGAATAAATCTAAAACATCAATATTAGTTTTACCTTAAAAAAATAATGATAAATTATATATTGACATATTGTAAATCCGAACTATCCTTCAAGCTATTACCACGTTCTTTGAGTCTTTCCTAAATTGCACCAAATTATACTAATAATTTTTTAAAGTTGCAAAAAAGTTATATGATGTGATGAATAATTATTCAAAGAAAGACCACCATGATAGAATCATATAAACTTTCATTGTTGAATCATCTTCAAAAGAAAACAACTAAACAAGTAATAACCACACAATTTTCCTAAACAAATAGCTTCTAGATCTACCACACTCACACCGCTAGGAAAAAAAGAAAAATGAAAAAGAATCCCACATTATAGGGAAGAAAGAGAACTCACACTAAGTGAGGAACCAGATCAACAACCAAACTCTTACACAATTGAGAGAAAAATATTCAATAAATGTCAACAAATCTAATATTAAACTACTTAAAATCTATAAAAGCTAAGAAAATTGGGACTTAATATAAACAATTATGACTAATAGCAACCCTTAACAAAATTTTAAAGAGATACTTAGAGTTTTGTTCGTAAGCAAATATGAGAAAAAAGATAATTAAGGTAAAAAAAAGAAATATAGAAGGGAGGAAAATGAGAAAAATGTTATTTTGTAAAATTGGTATTCATGATGTTAAAATTAAAATCCAACCTCGTGACACACGTGAATGTGTGTTTATATTTGCCCAAAGAATCTAGATGATCAGGTTACAACAAGTAAGATCACCGATTGAAAACGTATAAAATGCAAACCTACATTACTTTAATTATGTTAGAGTGAAAAAGTATATGAATTGAATATGTCCCCTTGCCTTTTTCCTAGAAAAAGGCTGATATGCATCGCATATTTATACTAAATTATTTGTTAATTTAAAAAAATCAAACCTACATGGACCCATAACTTAGGATCTAGTACTTTAATACATACTTATCATCTAACCTACCAATTAGTAATCAACAGCTTAACACCGGAATACAATATAAAATTCACGCAAAAGAAAAATCTTGCATATATAACAGATGCAACCATAACCGATACACGGCACACCCAAATTAATTAATTTTGGAAAACAATCTTGTTTGCAATTAAAATATGGAGCTTCGTGAAGCAATTGCCAACCATTCTGACATTTCATTAAGGTTGGCTAAGCATGTGTTCTTGGTGGAGGCAAAGGGTAAGAATATTGTCTTATCCCCTGCATCCATTCATGTTGCACTTAGCTTGCTAGTCGCCGGCTCAAGCGGTTCCACCAAGGAACAATTGCTAGCGTTTCTCAAGTCCAAAGCTTCTAATGAGCTCAACAAACTTTCGTCAGAGCTCATTGCCAGTGCTTTTTCTGACGGTAGTCCCTTTGGTGGCCCTAAACTGAGTTTCATAAGTGCCTTGTGGGTTGAAAAATGCCTTCCCCTTCAACCTACATTCAAGGAGGTTGTGGAACGTCTCTATAACGCTTCTTCCAATCAAGTTGATTTTACCAACAATGTAAGCCCTGCCTCCCCAAGATATATAAGTTTGATAGTTTGCTTGTGTCATTCCCATACAACTTGTGCTCATCTTAACTGTTATGTCTTCAATATATATGTAATATGCCCTTTTGATGGCTTTCACGTGTTTCATGTTTCCTTCTATGTCAAATCTTATCATTGCTTCTAAATAATGAGTTGCTTTATTATAGGAAACATGGATAAGAATAGATTAGACATGATCCACTACGCGTAGTCCAAACATCATCATCTAATTTAGTTTGTGATTTTATGATCTACCTAGTTGATCCTTACTGCAATGAATAAAAATTATAGTAAATCAAATTTAGAACAAGCGTGAATGTAAAGATCTTGGCATGATGATGTTTGATTGTGCACATGCAGGCTGTTGAAGTGACATCTGAAGTTAATTCATGGGCTGAAAGAAAGACTAATGGACTGATTCAGCAACTCCTACCACCTGGATCAGTTGATAACAATACCGGACTCATCTTTACAAATGCAATTTACTTCAAAGGTGCTTGGGAGGAACCTTTTGATGCAACACAAACAAAAGAAGATGTTTTTCATCCCCTGGATGGTACTACCATTAAGGTGCCTTTCATGACCACCAAGGAGGACAAATTGATCCAAGCGTACGATGGTTTCAAAGTACTTCGTTTACCATACAAAACAGGAGAAGATGAAAGAAGATTTTCAATGTATTTCTATCTTCCAGATGCTAAAGATGGTCTGCCTGCTTTGGTTGACAAAATAAGTTCTCAATCTGGTTTCGTAGACAAACACATTCCATATATTGATTCTTGGGTGGGCAATTTCAAACTTCCTAGGTTTAAGTTATCATTTGGATTTGAAGCATCTAATGTTTTGAAGGGTCTAGGTGTTGATTTGCCATTCTCAAAGTCTTTGAGCGGAATCACCGAGATAGTAAGAGGGAAACTACATGTTTCGGGCATCCATCACAAATCATTTATTGAAGTTAATGAGAAAGGAACAGAAGCTAGTGCTGCTACTGCTATGAAGGCACGATTTTTGTGTATCCCAGACAAGTTTGACTTCGTGGCTGATCACCCTTTCATGTTTCTCATTCGAGAAGACAAAAGTCGTGTTGTTTTATTTGTTGGACATATAATGAATCCTCTAGAGGGTTAGTTACCATTATTGTGAGTGTTTATGACTTAATGTTTTTCATTTTATCTACTATTGCTATGCACGATGTATAACACAATGAAATTCGGTGATAATAAGGATATATAAATGTAACCAAAGAGGTGGTTGCCATGTGTCAACCATCTCCATCTTCCAATCTTCATCAACGTTACTTGTTCAAAACCCATAATTTTGCGAGAACGTTTTGTGCATCGGGCTGCCATTTTAAATATAAGTGCCCTTTTTTTTGGAAAAATTGGATTGAAGTAAGTCGAATTGTAAGGGTTGGGACAATAATAAGTCAAACTTTAGAAATGTATCACAATAAATTAGAATTCACAAAGTTGGTCTGATCTGAATTGAATAATATTTTGGACTATCTTAATTCAATATATGATACTTTGGAATATTATAGTCCAATTTATGATAGTTTGAGATATTACAATCCTATGTACAATAGTTTGGATCACTACAACCTAATGTATTAAAAATTGGGATTACTACAATACAAGTGTCACGTAGGAAAACCATCATCATCCGGTGTAAAATCACTAAGTTGGTTTAAACCAATTCAGTGGTAGTACACTAGAATCTAATTAATGGTTCAATAATTCAACTTATCATGATAAATTTTTAAAGTTCGACTTACCGATTCCCTAATTCTATTGTTCGGCTTACTATAATCCAATTTTCCTCATTACTTCTACTTTATATAATTTTATTGCCTTCTATAATTCCCTTCTTCCCATTTCATCGGTTGCTATGGTTTATATGTAAGTCAAACATTGAATATTTTTACCTCTAACTTCTTTATACACACACACACACACACACACACACACACATATATATATATATGTGATATAGAGAGAGAGTCTTGTTTATATATATGCCGCGGATCAGCTTTGTTCTATTGTCAGTTAACCCATCATTTTCAAGTTGGGAGGATAGTTAAGGTTGCTAGGGGGATGGTTAAGGCTGCTCATGATTTGGCCAAGCAGGCGAATAGGGTTGCTGCCGGGGGGTGTCCTCTTATTAGGCTGTTATGTGTTTTCTTTTGATTTCGTTTTCTTTGGTTCTTATTTCTGTATGTGTGGCAAAAAAAAACAAAAAGAAAATATAGAGAGAGTCTTACTCCAATAATAGGTCACTAAACACAATATATACCAAATTGGTAAGAGTAAATGGTAACCACAAATACCCCAAAGTAATTGCCAAAAAGCAAGTGTTAACTCCTCAAGTAATTGTTATATATTCACAAACCCTCCTCCCAAGCCCCATTTGTCTCTCCAAAATCCCAGTGTGCTTAAGAATAAGTCATAACTAATTTAGTTTTAATCTTTTTCCTTCTTTTTTTGTGGATGAAATATCCAATATTGTAAAGGAGATTACAAGCGCAGTGAGATTGAAGATAAAGGAGAAGAACAAAACAATTAAAGCAGAAAACTCAAAGAAAAAGGGATTCAATTTGAGAAACTCACCACATATATATTGCTTGGTGAGTTATATCCACTCTAACTTTTTATTTTCTCTAATATTTGGGAACAAGGTGCTAATTTGTACATGCCACCTTCAGGTTTAAACATTTATAAAATCAATCCTATACATTTAGTTACTATTTAGTTTCACTGAATTGAACCAAACTTTTTTGGCGAAAGTGTGATTAGTAATGAAATTTGTTTGGTAAAATGCTGAGAATTTTAGCAAACAAATTCATTGGAAAAGTTGTTAAATTAAATAGTTTCAAAAAGGTCAGGAAAGTTAAATATTAAATTGTTTCAAAAATGTCATAAACCTGAACGCAGTTATATGCAAATTTTCCGCCTTTTCCCCTCCTATTTCTTGTGATCGCGGTTCTCGTTTTCATTTTGTTTAATTTTGAGTTATGTTTGTATATTTGCAGGATGAAAAATTACCAAAGATTTCTCCTAGACATTGTTGTCTAGCTAGCTAGCTCTTCCTTGAAAAAGATTATAGGAAAGGCTTGAATTTCTTAGGTTGTTTTGAGACAAGAATTTAGTGAAAATGGTGGAAGGTGCGCCGGTTAAGGTGGATAAAACGCAGTTTACAGACTGTTTTAGGATAATAGGGAGGACTCCCTATATTATGAGATTGGCCTTTTCAGCTGGAATTGGAGGTCTTCTCTTTGGTTATGACACAGGTACCATAAAACACCAATTTTTTATGTAGGGATTTTGGTTTCAATTAATCTGTATTCGGAGGTGAGTGATTGGATTTTTGATTGTTAAAAGTAGGAAAAAAAAAGTTTAGCGACAATAGAGAAGTTAACAGTACAACACAGTATCAGCAAAAAAATTAGTTTGGATTATTTTCAGTCACTCACATATGAATATAGACTAATTGGTGAGATTATGCAGTACGCATATCTATAGTTCATGATTTATCATAAAACGTTGTTTTGCAGGAGTTATCTCGGGTGCTCTTCTCTATATCAAGGATGACTTTATTCAAGTCCGGAAAACAACATGGCTTCAGGTACGGATTGATTACTCACTAATTTGTTACAAAAAAATGTAGGAAAGTGTTAATTTTTACATTATATATATATATATGATCACATATTTTTTGATATCTATCACTTTAACTAATGTTTATTTTTCAAAATATCTTTTACTTTATAATTCAGTACAATATTAATGATTGTTTTAATAAATCTACTTCTTATTTTATCATTCCCAACCAGGGATAAAGCTGGCCTTCAAATTCAAGGGGGCCAAATTAGACTTCAATAGGTCTTAATTAAGTCCTTATTTTGTAAGTATTTCTTTAATTCAAGAAATAACAAATTTTTTAAAATTTGATATAAATTAAATATATCATTTGTGATGGAACTATGTGATAATGGACGAAATCAAAATTTAGAAAGCACTAATGGAATGAGAAAAATAAAATGAAAAGATGAAAAAATCAAACAAAATGACCTCAAGGACCCTTGAACCTAAGATCTTTGTGTACAATATATTTTGATACCATTAAATTAACTTAAACACATTTGATAAGTTGCACAAATACATATAAATTCCCTAAAGTTGTTTGTGATCGCCCTCTTGCCCTTATGTAATCTTGTGAATATTCCCAACACAATTATATAATCAAAAGTCACACACGTAAGGAGAAGTCAAGTACACGCCGATAGAAATGTTTTCAACAATATACCAAATAACTATATTTACCATATATGTAGTATCCAAGTGGCAATCACCTTTATCATCCAACCTTCCACCAATGTTCAAGCTTTAGTAGAAGTGAAAAAATCTTCATTAGTTGGAAATTATAGGGTTGATGTGTCATTCTTATAATGGGCAGTTTGGCACCTCTTATTTTTAGCTTATTAAGCTTGCTAGTGGCTACGACTGAGATAGAGGTCCAGTGAACATGTCGAATTTGTACGGAATAAAAAAAAAAAGACCATATGTCACGCAATATCTCCAGAATACACGAAAATGACAATTATTAAGGAACAGCGTGATGCATCCATACATCTCTTGTGTTAACATAACCTCTCTAATATACAAGTAAAATGTATGATTGATCAGGAAACGATAGTGTCAATGGCAGTAGCAGGGGCAATCATCGGAGCAGGAGCGGGCGGAGTATTAAACGACAAATTAGGGAGGAAACCGGCGATGATGATCGCGGATGTTCTGTTCCTGATCGGAGCCATCATAATGTCAATTGCACCGGCTCCATGGGTCATCATCCTGGGAAGAATCGTGGTGGGTTTGGGGGTCGGAATGGCTTCCATGACTTCTCCTCTCTACATATCGGAGACTTCTCCGGCGAAGATCCGAGGCGCCCTCGGTGCCACCAATGGCCTCCTCATCACCGGTGGCCAGTTTTTGTCATACCTAATCAATCTTGGCTTCACTAAGGTCATTTTTAATTGTCATTCTGATTTGGAGTTGTATGTTAATTGTTCAACAAAGGTATGCATGCTTGTTCAAGATCTATTATAAGCAGAGGTTATTTGTAGGTAAAAGGGACGTGGCGATGGATGCTTGGAGTGGCAGCAGTACCAGCAGCAATACAGCTTGTGTTGATGTTCACTCTTCCCGAGTCTCCTAGATGGCTATACAGAAAGGTATAGGCTTATTGTCATTAGATCAACAGAAGCTTTTGTAGTTAACATGCATAATTTTATATATAATTATATATACATAGTTTTGATATGAATACTAGGGGTTCAAAATTTCCTGTTCGTGTCTGGATGAAAATTTGATGTTTGATAACTAGTTTTTTTGAATCCGACAATTCAGATAAACCTAAGTTCGAGTATCTATCACGTTTTGTCAATATAAAAATGGAAAATATTATATTTGGACTTTCAGTAAAATCGATCGAAGTTAAAATATATTTAGATAAAAAATTTAGGATTAGGGGTGGGCAATGGACCGGGGCCCCATAGGGTCAGGAGAGTTAGGGCCTAAAAAATAAGGATTGTCATAAGGTCGGATCATTAATAAGTCAGTCCGTTTCATAATGTTAAAGGGTCGATAAATCGACCAAACCAAATCGGTCGATCATAACTCAAAATAAATATTAATAAACATAATTACTTTTTTGGTACAAATACACTTAATTTTAATTTAAGAGTCAAAAAGGCCAACCCTTATTTTTACTAGAAAGCCCCGACCCGGCCCATTACTAGAAAAGGTCGACCTTGACCCGACCCTACCCTACATAACCAATGAGCCGACCCTGATCCGGCCCGTTGCCCACCCCTAAACTAAGACCATACCTGGATGTTTTGGGTCGGACCGAACCTGATATTTAGGCCTAACAGTTTTATGACAGCCCTAATGAATATGCATGATCCTAACAAAGTATACCCTGCTATTTGGATTGATTCCTTGATCCCATCAGAACAAGATATCAGAGGCAGAGGAAATCCTAGGAAGAATCTACCCCCCAGAAGAAGTAAAAGAAGAGATGGAAGCCCTGAAGATCTCCATCGACAACGAGCTCGCAGAGAGGAAAGAAATGGGAGACGGCAACGCCTTCGTAAGGGCGAAACAAGCCTGGGCCAACATCGTGGTCCGACGTGGTCTCATCGCCGGGATCACTTGCCTCGTGGCCCAGCAATTCGTCGGCATCAACACCATCATGTACTACAGCCCCACCATCGTCCAGCTGGCAGGGTTCGCGTCCAACAGCACCGCCATCGCCCTTTCGCTGGTCACCTCGGGGCTCAACGCGGTCGGGTCGGTGGTCAGCATGATGTTTGTGGATAGGTATGGGAGGAGGAGGCTCATGCTTATATCTATGGTCGCGATTATTAGTTGTTTGGTTGTGTTGTCTGTGCTGTTCTTTGAGGCGGCGAGGATGGCGCCTAAGGTTAGCGGGGCGGAGTCGGTGCATTTTGGAGGGAATAACACTTGTCCGGCGTATGTCGGGACGTCGTCGCCGGAGAAGTGGAGCTGTATGACGTGCTTGAAGAGTGTCCAGGATTGTGCCTTCTGTGCTAATCAACAGAGTCAGGTGAGTGTAACAAATTTTAAGGTCTTTTTTATTCCACCCATAAATTTTAGGGTCCAAAAAATAAACAATGAAAATCAAGGGTCTAGAAAATAAATATTCTTATATTTTAAGGTACAAAATGCAAATAACCCTTTAAAATATCTCTCGTTGATGAATATTGTTGAATCGATATGTCATGGACAATTCGACAATGGCCTGTTAAATTCGCTAGGGTTATCCATGAAATAGGGTCTAATGGACGGGCCAAATTAGGCATACTTGAAGGTCCAAAATGCGTTTTGGAATGTATTGGCTATGCCAACAATTAAAATTGACACCCTAACGAATGAACCCCATCCATTAGCATATTTTAGAAGCCTTTTTGTAAATTTTAAAAATATATAAATAAAAGTGGGATTTTATATCATTTTATATGTATTATTATAATTATAGAAGTAAATAATATAATTTTTTTTCAATTTAATTTACAAATATATAAGTTTTATACAATAACAAGACACTTAAAGATGTGTCTTGCCCAAGACATTTATCATTTTCATTTGATCAAATGCAAAGAAAACAGGGCCTTTTAGTATGAGTCATTACCAATTTTCCTATAACAATCGTGTCCAATCAAACCGAACTCGAATGGAAAAATTTGCCCGATCTTAAATTTCATCCAAAAATCGGTCCATCCGAATCCGAATATCCAAACTCAAACCCTATACGACTTTAATCCAGTCCAAACATACCATGTCCGACATCCAACTTTTCCTAATCACTCAAATTTTCGCCAGCGCTATACTAAATCGATTATCCCCAACAAAGAACTAACTAGAACCCCTTGTTTTCTGCATGGGACGTGTAAACAGTACCACCCAGGAGCATGCATAAAACAAGAGGACGCAATGAAAACCGCCTGCCATGCAGAGCACAGAGTATACTTCACCGAAGGTTGCCCCAGCAAGATCGGTTTCCTAGCCGTCGTAATCCTGGGACTCTACATCATCACGTACTCCCCCGGCATGGGAACCGTCCCATGGATCGTCAACTCCGAAATCTACCCGCTCCGGTACAGAGGCATTTGCGGCGGCATCGGAGCTGTCACTCTATGGATCGCCAATCTGATCGTCAGCCAGACATTCCTAACCCTAACCAAGGCATTGGGATCTTCCGGGACTTTCCTTCTGTACGCCGTCTTCTCGCATGTTGGGCTCGTTTTCATATTCTGGCTCGTGCCGGAGACCAAAGGGTTGCCCATTGAAGAGATTGAGAGCATGCTGCAGAAGGGTTTCCGGCCGAGCTTGTTTGGTGGGAAGAAAAATAGAGGGGAAGATCGAAAGGAAAAAGGTGACCATGCTTGATTGTGAAAGATGATGATGTAGAATGAGAGATTTTTTGTGAGTTGATTAGCAAGGTAGAGTGATGTAGAAATTTGCAATGCATTATATAAGCTAGTATACATCTATATATGCCTGAAAGTGTAACGTATGCAGTTGTAGTTCATCGGGAGTTTTATTTTGCTAGTTGTTCCCAAGTGCGGCTAATAATTATTATTGCTTTAATAATGAACAAAATCATGCATTTTTTAAAATTCCTTGATCAAGTTATTTATTTAAAATCGTGAAAATATAAATTTTAGACGATTTAAGATGGTCATTGATCGTTTTGATTTAATCAAACTCTATATGTCATATGTTGGAGTAGGTGCCTAGGTCCATCAAAGTGTTAAATTTGACGAAAACAATATATACATCAATATTTTATGATAAATTTGAATTCATTGTAAATTTATCAACAATATTACAAAATTCATCAATACTTTTTAAGTTTATCGACTTCTTATACAAATTCATGCATAAAGAAGTTGAATTATTTTGAGGCATGTGTTGACTTTAGGTTATCATCAATATTTTTTTTTACGTAACTGATAATTGTGATATTCTTATAGTTGATAAATATATATAATTATTATTAAAAATATTATCTAAAATCATTAAAATATGAATTTGAGATATTTTAAGATGGTTATTAATAATCTTGATTAAACACTGATATCATGATCCATAACTGTATTAAGAAAAAGGGATCAACCTGTTTGACCATATTTTTCTGTGTGCAGTGGCCAGTGGCCAGTGGTCAGTAAGGTTCTGTTCTTACTAATACTTCTTATCGTTCGTTGATTGGTTCAATTAATAGAGTCTGAAGTCTGAAACTATGGCCCATGGGCTTACGACTAGCTGCGGTTGATTCGATCAATACGGTCCGAACCCAGTTGGACTCGAAGCTATTTTATCTTCATGGGACATAATCCAGGTTTCTGGCCCAAGGAACCAAGAAAAATATGGGCTACAAAGAGGAACTAGAAGCCCAAATGATAGAATTAGTTGAGGGAAGCAATCTGCATAGATGTCAGTTTTATGAGCAGTAGAGGTTAATTAATTACACCAAGGAAATTTATTTACTTTTTTATTATTATTTTGAATAGTAGTAAAGAGCATTTGTATATGCTCTTAGTGCTATGTGAGCTATGTTCATCTAGATGGGTGGGTCTACCTGTCCAGGGGAATGGGAAAATCAGGCATACACGTCAATTGTTGCTCCCAGGAATTGATCCCGAGACTTGTGGGATACTACAGTGCAGCGAGTACCAAATGAGTTAAAAGCACATTGGTAAACTTTTTGCCTTCTCGACTCATGGAAGTTAGGTTTTTTTTTTTTTGCCCCCTCAGGGTATGTGTCTTTGTGGTTGCAATGTTTATCGTTTGGTGTTATGACAAGAAATGACACGTTGATATTGTAAAAATTCCGTATGTTTAATCATTTTGACAAAATTGCCTCTTTATATGTTGTCCGTTCAAAAAAGAAAAAAATGTTGATAAGTGTTAACTAGTATCTTTGTCATTGTAAGTGTCGTATGACTTGCTATTAATGAAATCGTTATGTTTGATAAAAAAGCATCTTTGTATGTTTATGTAAATCACTGCTGTGAATTCCTCCCCCAATCACATGCTATGACTTGTGAGGGTGGCTAATGGATTGGGAGGAACACTGTCAGGACAAATTTGGTAGCAATTACTCACCTGACAAACTTCACCTTTATAGTAAGTATATAAAAAAAAGGGAACATAATCAGATATAAAAAAAAACAAAATATATACAAGAAAATAACCAGTTGAATTACATATATCAACTTTCTTACATTGTCACTAGAGCAATAATTATGCACAGTTCACTAGAATCGGCAAAGACACCCAAACCAAAAGAAAGACTCAACTAAACCCATTCTAGATATAGTAATAACAATAATAATAAGACCAATCTCCAAATTTGTGCAAGTGTCTGTGTTAATATGTAAAGGAGCTAAGCAAGGGTTGCAAAAAAAAGGTATACCTAATACCTCTAATTTGCTATTGACAATTATAAATGTCTACTATTATAACTAGCAATCTACCAGCACAAAGCTGGAGGGTTACTCAGTGGAACATTAGACACTCCTTTTTCGATCCCAAACTCAAACGACCCAGAAGAAGCCCAGGACTGCTCCCTCCCACTACTATACAAGTTATCAAATCCACTAAATAACGACGACGATGAAGCTGGTGGTATTGTGGTTCTAACATTTTCGCGGAGACGATGAGTAAGATTGAGACCATTGTTTGAGAGCGAAGCACGAGCTCCATGTTCCCTAGTTTTAAGGGAGTTTGACACGATGTCTCCAATGCTATCGTTCCCCCATAGACTCCACGAAGAGGAGCCGCGATTAGGAGGATCGTTGCTAACTATGTTCCTGTTGGCATTAATGTTGTTGGTTTGGTGCAACCAATTGAAGCCTAGGCTCATCCTCTGCTCGAAATTAGACATAGACCCATAATTCCAAGGGTTGAATGCAAGAAGCCCACTTCGGCCATAGGCTAATCGATTGTGTCGACTTTCATCTATGGCGATTCCATGACCATAACCATTGATGAAGTTGTTGATTCTAGTGAGACCGTTATTACCAATACCGCCTATTGGACCCCTGTTTGACACCGGAGACAACTCTTTAGGAACAGCCCTCTTGACCTCAACCATTTTTCCGTTGAGTTCGTGGAAGGTTTTGATCAACGCCCTCTCGACTGCTTCCTCTGAGTCATAGGTGATGAATCCGAAGCCTCTGGGTCGCTGGGTGTTGTGGTCGTACATGACAACTACATCAGTGATGGTTCCGAATTGGTCAAAGTAACCTTTGAAGTTTACGTCTGTTATGGTGGATGGTAAGCCCCCTACAAATATCTTTTTGGTGCGTACTGGTATAGGTGAGAATGCAGTTGGGTTGCCCTGGGTTCTGTTTAGGATGTGTTGATCATCTCTAGGAACAGCTTTCTTTGCCTCAACCTAAGAACATGGACAACAAGAAATGTAAGTACAACATTACAATCTCAAACTCAAAACCCAACAACCCAACACTCGACTATAAGTGTTGGGGAGATCCAAGGGAGGAGCCCACTTCAACCAAGGCCCATGGTAGACAAGTTAAGTGAGTTTTCATCTTAAAGCCAATTGGTGTTAAGAGGAGTAGCCCACTTGACTTATATATCATCTGTTTTCTCTATATTTTTTCGATGTGAGACATTTTTACTCATAGGTGAATCCCAACAATAAATTTATTAAGGGGAAAATTGGATTTTTAATGAGTCGGACGATAGGGATTGGAATAATGTTATAATGGTAATTCAAACTTTAGAATTGTATCGTTGAACATTGGAACCCTTAGATTGCACCACCACCAAGTTGCTCCTAGTTGAACGATATTTTGGAATACTACAATACAATAGATAATAGTTTGGACTATTTCAATCAAATACATGATAGTTTGGAGTACTCCAATCCAATATCTATAATAGTTTGGACTACCACAACCCAATATATAAAAATTGAGATTGCTATAATACAAATGTCATGTAGGAAAAACCACCATCACGTAGAAAACCCACCAAGTTAACTCGATGGCAAACACTAAAATCCAAAGGTTCAATAGCTCAGTTGATTATGATATGATTCCAAACTTCAGCTTACCATGATCCCAACGCCCATAATTCGGCTCATTAAAATCCAATTTTCCTTTATTGAAAAATGCAACCATAGTTGCCTATGAGTAACATAAAGCACAATATGAAGCATAGAAATAGAATGAGATGTAAGAGCAACTTACAGTTCTACCATGTATGACATGCTTCTGCCTAACAACTAGCTCGGAAACAATGGGGTCAGCATAAATAACAAAGCCGAACCCACGAGCTCGGCCGGTGGCTCGATCCTTCATGATCACAGCCTCCAGCACCTCCCCAAATGTTTGAAAATACTCCCTCAACCTATCTTCATTTGTGTCCCAAGAAATCCCACCTACAAAAATCTTCCCTGGCTCCATTTCACAATCTGCACACCTCAATCAATACCCGATTAGGCGAGCCAAAAGTGTCTGAATCTTTAGGGGATTTAAATTTATTTTTACTAATCAAAATATTCAAGTAAAATATTAGGATTTTACTAGTAATATTAGAATTTGCAATCTATCTAAATAATAGGAAAATCACAAAAGGACAAAGATTTTTTAAGAAAAGGGTTGAGAAGTTTAGAGAATGACCCGGGTTGTCAGCCCAACGTGCCTGCTAGTCCGCTCGGTGTTGGGCTAAGACCCTGACCCTTTCCCTGAATATCTCAGCAACAGAAGAAGACTTCGGGCCAATGTCCAGGCTAGCCTGAACGAGATGTTGACCATTGGACCGAAGTCCACTTGTCTCTTTTTTTTTATTTCTCATTTTCGCCAACTTCGGAAATTACAAAAATATGTAAAGGATAAAATCTAAATAAAAAGCGAACACTCAAATGAGTCGTGTTTAATTACAATTACAATTTCACTTTTTAATATTTTTCTTTCTATCACAATGTTTATATGAGTTTATTTAAATTTCACCTTAGTTTTAGTGCACTCGACCTGTCTAAAATCTTGGACCCAAACAGAGAAAATAAGATGGAAAAAAGATGGGTCAAGATACTTAGGGATGGTTTCGGATCACCTGTCGAGATGTCGTCCTAGTCAACACACCTGTGACCCGAGATGTCGAACCTTCACCTAGGCTCTTCGGGATAGCAAGAGCGCTGGACCGTTGCTCGTGCTGGTCTGCACAACGCACAACAATGGGCCAAAGCTTCCCCGAGCCCGTATTTGTTTCACTTCTTCTGCCTTCGGATTTGATTTTTTCAAATAGATTAGAGTATGCTAAAATAAAGATAGAATGCAATTAATTCACCTAAATCAAAGTAATAAAATTACCACGAGTAACCAATTAAATTTTTTAAAAGAATTTTTTTTAAGAGAATTAATAAACTTAGATTTTGATTTCACAGACCACAAACCATGATATTCGAATTCAGGGGTAAGGTTACCGATTCAAAGGTAAAAACTTTTGAATCCGCTCTTTCAAAGAATGGACTTTACTAGATCGGGTCATCAAAGAAGAGAGTAGAAGTGGAGAATTTAGTTAGTTTAATTAATTTTATTAATATGCGTACAATAATTAAATGTAATAATTAAATAAATGTTATAAACAAAACATAAATAAATAAAGAGCAACATTAAAGTTGTATTTACAAATAACCGGATTTTGTATTAGTCCATGTTTAATTAGTGTTAAGATTACAACATTATAAGTTGGATATAACAAAAATCAAATAAAAATAAATGTCAAATTAAATGTATGCAAAATGAGAGGGAGAGAAGAAGAAAGAACCACCTAGCTAGTGTGAATACTCTTAGGTGGTTTTGGTGTCAAAAATAGAGTGGAAAATGAGGAGTATTTATAGAGGGTTGAAATGAGAGGATTAGGTCAAAAGTGAAATAAGGAGTAAGGAACAACATGCGAGTCTGAACGGTGAGCTTTCAAGGCCGAACTGTGATCAAACTAGGTCAAACGCGTGTACCTGCAGCTGAAAAGAAAACAAGGTCCGGGTAAAATAACTCGCGTTTAGACTCGCATGACGCCTCCTTGAGTTTAGGGTTGCACGTCTTGGGATGCGTGCAAGCTCGAGTTTTATTTTGGGTTTGTTTTTAGCTAGGCTGTTATCTTGTGGTTTTTGTCTCATTTTTGCATTTTCAATTTATTTGGCCTTATTTATTCTAAAAATAACTAAAGTAAATAAAAATGTCAAAAATAAAATTTACAATATTACAAAACATTTTTGGTATCTACACCTACAAAGAAAGCACGTCTTTATTCAAAATGAAATTGCAATTATCAGAGGGTAAGAGATACGAAACAGGGTATCCTATCAAACATCTACGGTAAAGTGATGATAAAAATATAGAAGAAATAAACTTGATCAATCATCAAATTTCGACAAATGTCATATTGAAGTAAAACAAAACATGTTCAATTTTCTCTTATTATCGATCTAATCTGGAAAATCGAATGATAAGCAGACATATCTTAAATCAGCAAAAACAAGCTCATATCGATCATGACTCAGTTTCCAAACAATGATCACATAACCTGGGACTCAGTCAGGACGATAAATAAAATTTTTTAAAAAAATGGTTTGTTCACACAATCCCAAATCACATGAAAACAAAACAGATTGGTTTGAGAGGGGAAAGGAAAAGTACCAGATTGGAAAATTAGTCCTTAATTTTGAAAAAAATAAAAGGATGAACAAAAGTAGAAATGAAGACCTGAGAGGAGGAAAACGGGAAAAAGAGAGCGACGAGGTGCCCCTTGTTGAATTTTTCCCCAACCTCCTCTCACCTTTCTTCTTTCTATTTGGGTAACTGGGATTTCTTACGATTGGGTAAGAGGTGAAGAAACAAGGGGAGGAAAATCATATGGAAAAGATTGAAAATTGTGAATTTAAGAGAAGAGAAGAGAAGAGAGAAAGGATGAGAAAAACTGATAAAAATATGATGGGCAGGAATTGTTGTGGGAGAGAGAAGAGAGAGAGGTTTGGGTATCCTCTCATAGAGAAGAGGAGACGACGAAATAAAGATGGTGAGATGAGGTTAGGTAAAATGAGTTGTTCGTTCAAAATTTAAATTTCAAAAGTTACAGAGTGTGGTCACCATTTTTATATTTTTTATTTTGTTTACTGTTTTTGTAAAATTGTTGACAATTTGTTAAAAAATCAATATATTTACTAGTAAAATACTTTTAAAATAGTCAACTTGACAATATCCATATCCTCTTTTTTCCAATTATTCATTATGAAAATTCATAAATGACTAAGAAAATAATATAAAGCAATCATTAAAAAAATAAAGATTACTATCCAATAGTAGGACTTATGGAAAAAGACAATAGTATCCAATACCAACTAAAAATAAATTATTAGTAGGTCATGTTCTTTGGGATTGTAAGTAAGGATGTAGGTAAGTAAGGTTAGATAAAGAAAGATAGGTACAGTAGTAGATGTTAGGTAAATATAACATCATCTATGTTTTTCATTTTTAAAAAACTTTTGTGAATTAAATAAAAATTTTAAAATAAATTATATAAAAGCATATCGGGTGTAGTAAGGTAATCTAAGGTAAGATAAGATAGGATGTTTACTCAATACGTATAGAAATGGATCAGTGCAAAAGCTTAGGTGAAACTATATTACCGTATTAGATCTTTTTCGTGTGCGACTGTACCGAGCATCCAAGTCAGTTTAGTTTTTTAGTAACCCTAATTCACTACCTTAGTTTCCCTTGAAAATAATACATGTAAATTTTTGAGTGTACAACTTAACATAATTATAGTGAGATAAACTTTTTTAGATAGGGATTTTGAAGAATTTGAGATAGCCAACAAGTCACACTATTATATTTTTTTATATGAATTTGACAAATAACTTATCGATTGATATCGATAATTTGGAATGAATATTTAAACACTCTCGTATTTATCAAAAATCACCATAAAAACAATCATCTCCTAAAAATAAAATGATGTTACACAAAATTTAAATAATTTAATATTGCACTACATGCAAGGCTGATCAGGAATATAACAATGAAGTTATTACTATCGGAGGGGTGGTTATCCCAAGGATGGAGAAGTTTAACTACTTGGGGTCCATCTTGTAAAGTGATGGGGATATTAGCTAGGATAGAATGCACCGGATTAAGATTGTTGGCAAAAGTGGAAAGCGTCTTAGGTAGTGTTGTTTGATAAGAGGATACCTTGTAAGCTAAAAGCTAAGGTATATCGAATGGCAATTAGACACGCGATGTTATATAATCTAGAGTGTTAGACAACCAAGAAGTCTCATTGTTAAAGGTTAAAAATGTGGCAGAAATGAGGATGGTTTGATAGATTGGTGGATTCACTAAGTTGGATATGATCAGGATTATGCAAGAATGATGATGCCGGTCACGGTAAGTTAGGGGTGACCTCTATCGAAGATAAACTGCGAGATTGAGAATAGACTGAGATGATTTGGTCATCTGTTCGAGCGTAGATACTTCAGTTCGAAGTGAAAACATTGCACTTTCGCCCACTTCGACATGCACGTGGGAGGCTTAGGAAATCTATGGCAAAGGTTATTCAAGGCAATTTGAAGCACACACGCAAAGTGGAGGACTTGAATTTTGATAAGAGCTTTTGGCGAACTAGGATTAAGGTAGTTGGATGAGAGAGACTGGAGGTAGTCAGTAGCTTGTCTTTTTTTTCGATGTCTCTTAACTGTGCTTTTCTTGTGTTTGTATTTTTCCATGTACGCTTCACCACCCGCTTAACTACACATTGCTTGCAGCACATATATAATGTCTCGTTCTCTTCTTCTCCACATTCTCTTCACTTCCCAAGTTTCTTTTTCAATTGGTTTTTGAAATGGTTTTGTCCTCGCTTTTCAAAATGTCTTTTGGATTCACCAGAATCAACATCTTCGTGCATTTCCATACATAAGGGAAAGAATGCATACATCTAGATTTTCTTGAACCCCACATTAGCGGGATAACACTGGAAATAGTCGTCGTTATTCTTAATGCTGCACCCATCATCACGCATTATGAAATTAATATTTATCTACTTTTTTATTGTTTAAAGCCTAAATCGGATTGAAAATCATAACAGACCTTGCGTACAACAGTAAAGAAACAACAACTAGACAGTCAAAGAAAAAAATATCAAAGTACACCAAAACACCACTATAACAATAAAACAATACAAAGATATTAAACTTTTGTTTTTGTTTTCTTTTCTCTTCGTCATTTCTCCTTAAGCAGTTTCACTGCAATCTCCGGATCTTCACAAATGCCAAGTCCTCATCCAATATATCTTGAAAGCTCTTTGACTTCCTTCACATTGTGCAAGTTGTTCTTAAGATTGTCGGTGCATTTTTTTTTTTTTTTTCCTTTTGCCTCTAGGACCCACAGACTTTGAAGAAGAAATCATGCAAGTAGCTTGACTCACAAGGTATCGTTTAGTTTTCAATCTTATGTTATGCTTTCTCTTAAGTTTAGTTTTGGCATTTGAAGCATCAAGGATGAAGTCAGACGTAAGATCATCATCTACAGAATCATCCAAGACACTAATAGTACCATCAGAACAAATTCGGCCAACTTATCACTATATATCATCTTTTGGATTAGTGATAGTCTTGCTTGAAGTGAATCACCACCTACCAACTCCACATTAGAGTCACCTACAGTCATATCCTTTCTCGCGAGATTATCTGCAATAACCTCAATTGAATCAAACACTATATCTTGATCATTAGTAGAGAAACCTCCTTTGTAATCGGTTTAGTTTTGGGCACCCACTTCCAAAATTTTTCTAAACCAGTAGAAGATTAACAACCTTCTTCTTACAGAATTTAGCCCACGATAATAACAATATATTGTCATCAACAGTTATGTCATTTAAACCTTGAATAGCTTTTGCCCCTGGGTAATATGCTTAATATTTATATATTTATTGCAACAAAATAAGATCAAACTTGTGTACCAAATAGATATGTAGTCAAAATCGGACCGGACCGGCCCGTCCGACTGGTTGAACCGCCAACCGGCCTAATCAGATCAAACCCTCCGACCATTTGAATCATTGACCCATTAAGTCAACCAGCTCAATGGCTGGTCCAGTTCTGACAACATAACCAAATTAAAGAGGCAGTAGCTAAGTGGCAACCACCCCCATCAAGATTCAAGTCTTGATAGAAGCAAAAGAATTTCCCATTATGTGAAAATTGTGGGGTTGGTGGACCATACTTATAAATGCGATTTGCACTTCTTCTCTGACATAAAACAAAATTACCAGAAAATTGACAAAACTTGTGTTTGAGAAGCCATTTGAGTGGTTAGCATTGGCAAAAAATCGGGACAAAAAAATTGACTATCATCATCCGATATGATCTTTTTGAGGTTGGATTGGTCAGACAATTCAGACAGACATAAACCCATGTCAAAATCTGGTTCGGACAATAGAAACATGGGGAATATTGTGTCCAAATTTTCGTTCGATTTGGTTAATATTAAAATTCAAACGAAAAATATTGACCGTACATAGTTTTTTCCGAATCGGATAAATCCGGGCATTTGAGTCGGACAAAATTTTACCAGCTCTACCAGTGGTTGAAATCCACAGCCTAGATATTGACTGGACCTAGTTGATCGTGCAAAATCCAGGTATAAGGTGAGCCATACTTTGAGTAGTCTAGTCACATGTCCTCTCATCCCTTCAAATACAATCTTGTTTCATATCTTGTTTTTGCACCTTTATCATCCCAACATCCCTGGTATGGTTGAAATCCACAATTCAGGATTTCATGCCTTAACCCAAGAGGATGGTAGTCAACTTGTATGCCCAATTGAACAAGTGGTAAATCTAAAGAAACAAAGAAATAAAATATCCCAAGCAACATTGGGTTTCTGTTTATCAGATTGTGTTCAATCAATAAAGTAGAACTATCTTGTTGTAGTGGTTGAATATCTATGCATCCAACATACAATTTATGTATGACTCCAAACTTCTGCCTCATCATTTTCAGGGATAGTAAGGAATCAGGAACAAAGAAGATAGCAGTATAGCACAACACTACACAGCACTATATAAATAAGGAACCAATGGAATTACATACAACTTTCTTACATTGTTTTGTCACTACAGCAATGGTTGTGCAAACTTCACTAAAAATTGCAAGACATCCAAAACCAAAAAGAAAAAAAAAAAAAAAGACTCACTAAACTCGTAGAAAATGTCGTCTGACGGACCAATGTCCAGATTTGTGCATATGCCTGTGTTAAATGTGTGAAAACAAGCAAGCGGAAAAGTAAAAAAAGAAGAGAAGAAAAAAAAGGGTACCTCTACTTTGCTATTGGCAATTACAAATGGCTATTTAACTACCAGTCTACCAGCACAGAGCTGCAGGGTTATTGAGTGGAACATCTGAGACACCATTACCCAGCCCAAATTCATACGAACCAGCACTGTACAAGCTGTCAATCTTCGCCTCATAAGCAGCATCTAATGACCCGAATGATGATGATGACGATGATGCAGCCGGTATCCGGGCCCTCACATCTCTTCCATTCAGCCCGCCCACTGAACCCAGATTGAGCCCACCACCGTTTGAGAGAGAAGAAGAACTACGAGCCCCGGGTTGAAAGGAGAGTGGAGAAGAACCCCAGATAGCTTCCCTGGTTTTAAAGGCGGCATCAGAGTCTATATCTCCTCCAACCCTAAAACTAGGGTCACTTGTGCTCCCGTTGTTACCCCACAAACTCCAAGAAGATGAATTAGGGTTAAGCGCATTTCCCCTGTTACTATTAATACCCTCAAATTGATCACCGAAGCCAGCATTCCTGCTGACATTGCCACTTTGCAGCGCGTTAAACCCTTGCTCGTAGCTCAGCTTTGGTGGGAAGAAGTTTGCAGCTTCGCCGTAGTTTGGACTCATCCTCCTCTCGTAACCCAAGGCAGCCCCATAGTTAGAAGGGCTGAATGGAGGCAACCCGCTTCGTGCAAAAGGCAATGACCCATATCTTTCATCTAGGTTGATCCCGTTTGCAGCCAACGGGTTTGTTGGGTTGTTATTATACCCTGGCCCGTACCCATTGATGATACTGTTGATTCTGCCAAGATTGCCACTGACAACACCAACACTGCCCAAGGGACTCCTGTTTGGTCCGGGAGACAACTCCTTAGGAACAGCCCGCTTGACCTCGACCATTTTTCCATTGAGTTCGTGGAAGGTTTTGACTAGTGTCCTCTCCACGGCTTCCTCAGAGTCATAGGTGATGAAGCCGAAGCCTCTGGGTCGTTGGGTGTTGTGGTCGTACATGACGACCACATCAGTGATAGTTCCAAACTGGTCAAAGTACCTTTTGAAGTCTGCCTCCGTCACCGTGGAAGGTAGACCCCCTACAAATATCTTTTTCGTGCGAACGGGTAGTGGTGATGCTGTTGGGCTGCCCTGGTTTCTGTTTAGGATGTGCTGATCATCTCTAGGAACGGCCTTCTTCGCCTCAACCTATGCACGTAGATGAAAAGCAATATAAGCATACAAGCATGTCGAGGACTAGTCAATAGTTTGATTCAAATTTTGTGACGAAAACAACTCCCTGTTGTGTCTCACAGTGCAAAACTGCAAAGCTGCAGCCATGATCAAGTTCACATTCAGGAGCTGAGTAGTAGGTTCATTTCAGTGACAGTTAGTTTAGGTAGACAGCTAGAAGAATCGAAAAGCAATTGCAAGTTTAGTTTAGGAAGTTTTTTAACCGATAAGTTTAGTTAAGCAATATTAGAAGAGACTTGAAGCAAAAGGCAAAGTTGCATGGCAGTGTCAAGCAAGCAATGTAAAAAGTGTAAGACCTATCACAGTGGTGATCATCAACTGTAATTTACCAAATGACAACATGATCATTTGATGCAGCATATGCCATACAGTTCATTTCGAAATCGAAATTCGCTACCACCTTACAACATTTCGATTATATGCAACACCAAAATAGAGAATGCCAGCTTATTGACCTCACAACTATCAGCACACATCTCTGGCTCAAATCCCACAATGGATAGATGGAGCTAAACATAATCAGCAACAAAACACCAGCTATTACAAATGAAACTATCACATTCGACATTTGCCAAACTAAGAATTACTTATAAGCAATACATAATAGAGCATCATAACAAGCAGCAGCATTGAAATAGATGGAGATGTGTCAACAACTTACAGTTCTACCATCAATGATGTGCTTCTGCCTAACAACTAGCTCAGCGACACCTGGGTCAGCATAAATAACAAAGCCAAACCCACGGGCTCGACCCGTGGCTCGATCCTTCATGATCACAGCTTCCACAACCTCTCCAAATGATTGGAAGTACTCCCTCAGCCTATCTTCGTTCGTGTCCCACGAAATCCCGCCAACAAAAATCTTCCCTGGCTCCATTCCCAATTGATCTGCACACCTCAATTTCAACAAACAAAGCATCACCATCAGATACGAGGAGTTTCACCCAGAAAGCTTGCTTCCACACATGCTATGTTACACAATTTGAAAGATCCCAGAATATACATATTGAATAAGCACATCTTATACAAAGTTGCAAATACCAGAATTCATAAACACAGGACATACAGGATCCAATCACGGAGCTAAAGTATAATGATCATCAGGGATGAAATAATGACAAAACAATCATCAATCGAATTGAATTCCCAAATGAGGAGGAGAATTCAAAGGGGTGGAAATGAAATTAACAAATCCATGAACTAAACACATGTATAACAATCGTTCCATATACAGTAAGCTAAGAATTCTGGACAATCAGACAGCAGTTGGGTATCGATTAAATCGACACAAAAAGTTGAGATCGTTCATGGGTCAGTTACAGATCAATGATCAACCAACTCATAATCTAGCAATCGTACACGACGACCCAACAAAACCATAGAATTCCACTCAAAATCAACATCGCATGACAAACAAACAAAAGTTGAAACAATCAAAAGCAAAAAAGTGAGCAAAAACCAAGTACCGATTATATTTTTTTTCCCTTTTTTGTGTGTGTTTTGTTTAATAAGTTGGATGAACAATCGAGCTGATGCAGAATTTTTCAAGATCTGATTTTGAGAGGAGGCATAACAAGAACAAGAGAGCGATTAGATGCCCCCTTCTTCTTCTATCTCCCCAACCTCCTCTCCCCTCTTCTTTCTGGATTATTTTTTTTCTGGGTATGTTTGTTTTTCGATGGGGTTGCTCAGATTTCTTACGATTGAGTAAGAGATGAACAAGAGGAGGAAAATCGATGGGGGAATCAAATTAGTGAATTAGGAGAAGAGAGAAAGGAGAGGGGTATATGTAAAGAGCAAAATTGGATAAAAATAATAATGGGCAGAAATGTTTGGGGGGAGAAGAGAGAGAGAGAGAGAGAGGTAGCTTTGGCTATCCTCTCGTGGAGAAGAGGAGACGAAGAAAGATGGTGACTTGCCAGTTTTTAAGTTGGATTTCAAAAGTAAAGACTATATGCCTCCTTTTTTATTTTCCTTTTTTTGTCACTATTACATTATTTACGTACTTTGTTTACTTTTTACCTTCAAATTTTTAAATTTCATTTCTAAATAAATAGAATGTAAAGGCATATGAACACATTATTATTTAAAAGTTGAATTTCATATATATATTTTAGATTGGTAGTTATTTACTATCTCCTAAATAATTGTTTATTTGACTAAACTTTGACTATTGATTAGTCATCAATTACAATGAGTTACAATATGAAACTATCACCATTAGAAAAATATCGTACTAAAAATTACAATGATGTTAATTTTATATTGTAACTCGTTGTAATTTATAAGTAATCAACGATCAAAGTTTAGTCGAATGGACAATTATTTAGGGACGGAGGTAGTACTAATTATTATATGATACACCTTGACGTACTTATGTACTTTGTTTAATTTTCATTTCCTTTTTTATCACTACTATATTATTATTTATGTTCTTTGTTTAATTTTTACCCTTAAATTTTTAAATTTAATTGGTAAAGATGTGTTTGGTTAGTCAAAAATTTTGGAGAAACGGTCTTTTTTTTTCAAGTTGACATATTTTTCTTCTATTTGGTTGTATTTTGACTATGGAAAAAATTTTACAAAACGTCCACCATTTGCCATCTATCCTTATGGAAAATTTCACTTAGGAGAGGTAAGGGAAGTTTTTTCCAAAAAAAATGTTTCCCGTGGAAACTTCTTATTTAAAATTTTTTCAAGAAAAAATTTCTTTGGAGTTTTACTAAACCCTCTGTAAATAAATAAAATATAAAGACATATAAGAAAACTTGTTATTTAAAAGTTGAATTTCATATATATATATATATATATTTTAGATATACAATTATCAACCAATTATTATATGGTACACCTTGACATACTTATATTTAAGGGTGAGCGGTTCCGAGACATGAACTTGTTAACTAGTAAGGATGAGGTTATTAAAACTCATGAACTTGTCCTAGTAGATAAGGATAAGGTTCCTAAGATGTTACTCTGAACCGAAACTTAGAACCTGTTATACATGTTCAAGTTCCAAGTATTTGGAACCAGGAACATAGAACCGACGAGTACACATAATGTGAAACTTAATTTTCATATAAATAAAACTATTAAAATGTATGCATAATTCAAAAATTGCTTGCTATTCTTCCATTTTTATTATGTTAATTATTGATTAATGTGGCATATTAATAATATATTTAAATAAGTTTAACATTTAAAATAATAGAAAAATACTATTTATTTTGAGTGATTGGTAAGCTGACTCGATTTGACCCCTTCACTGACCCTTTCACATTATTAAACGGGTCGGCCCTTTAACGACTCAACCGTTTCACGACCCAACCCTTTACTGAACCTCATTTTCTATGGGCCGACCCTCTTGATGCTATGGACCCGGCCCAATGCCCATCCCCTACTAACAGGTAAGAGTAAAGTTTATAGTTTTACGGCAAAGTACCCGAAACCACTCACCCTTACCTACCTTAGTCTATCAAGGTGTTAATTTTATTTTTTTTTTTAAAAAAAAGCATCATAAGTTTAGCTATATTATTACAAAATTCATCGATGTTTTAAAATTTATCAATTTGTTATAAAAATTCACAACATAAAAAATTGACATATTTTAATAAATATGGTGGTTCTAGATGATCCACCACAATATATGGTATAATCTACGATTATTTATCACAAATTTTATTATCAGTATTATTTGGCGTTTTATTAATGAAATCGTTATGTTTCTATTCAAAAAGAAAAGTAAAATTTGTTTCAAAAAAAAAACTTTGAGTAATGAAAATACTATTTATTTTGAGTGATTCGTAAGCTGACTCAATTTGACCCTTTCACTGACCCTTTCACATTATTAAATGGGTCGGCCCTTTAACGACTCAACCTTTTCACGACCCAACCCTTTACTGAACCTCATTTCCTATGGCCCAACCCTCTTGATGCCACGGGACCCGGCCCAGTGCCCATCCCCTACTAACAGGTAAGAGTAAGGTTCATAGTTTTACGGCAAAGTACCCGAAACCACTCACCCTTACCTACCTTAGTCTATCAAGGTGTTATTTTTTTTATAAAAAAAAAAGCATCATAAGTTTAACTATATTATTGCAAAATTCATCGATATTTTTAAAATTTATCAATTTGTTATAAAAAAATTACCACATAAAAAATTGACATATTTTAATAAATATAGTGGTCCTAGATGATCCACCACAGTATAATTTACAATTATCTATCACAAATTTTATTACCAATATTATTTGGCGTTTTATTAATGAAGTCGTTATGTTTCTATTCAAAAAGAAAAATAAATTGTCTCAAAAAAAAACTTTGAGTAAAGAACTTTCATAATAACTTTTAGATGTTATGCACTTCAAATATTTTTAACATAAATTTGAAAGAATTTAATTGGTTACGTTGGTTTTAATTAGATGTGATTTTTTTTACACATTTAAATTATTTTTTTATATTAGCATTTTCATTGTTTAATTTATTAAATTAAATTGAATTGTTTGGCCAGTTGATTTAACTAGGTGCCTTTTTGGTAAAATATGTAGTTACTTTTTGTTGAGCACATGTATATATGTGTATGTGTATATATAAACAACACTTGGTATATTTATGAAAGTTGGAATTTGTAATTCAAAAGTAGTTGTCAAATTGCTTACTCATTTTGACTATATTTGGAGGTAAACCATATCATGCTAATAAATAATATTTGGGTCCTTTAAATCAGTGTAAAATATGATCATTTTGACTATATTTGAAGGTAACAGTATATGTTGTGTACAACTTCAAAAATAATAACAGTTAGACAACCAAAGAAAATAAATATCAAAGAATACTAAAATACCACTGTAAGTCTGTAATAGACTAAAACAACTCAATAAGATTAAACTTTATTTTTGTTTTCTTTTCTCTTTACCCTTTCTCCTTAAGTAACTTCATCGCGGTTTTTAGATCCTCACGAATTAAGTTTAAACCACATCCTATCTTTACCACTTTGTATGCTAGGTCCTCATTCGATCAATCTATCTTGAAATTCTCCGTGACTTCCTCTGATTGTCTAAGTTGTTCTTACGATTGTCAATGCATTTTTTTTTCTTTCCCTTTGAAGGCACAATCTTGAAGTAGCGTCTCTGCATGTGGCTTGGCTCATATAGCTCCATTTAGATTTCAACATTATGTCCTACATTCTCTTAAGTCTAGTTTTGACTTTCCACTCCTCAAGAATAAAGTCAAACCTAAGATCGTCATCAATAGAATCGAATCAAATTTGACCAACTTATCACTCTTCTGGCCAACACCGGAGTTAGAACCACTGAGAACATCCTTATATAACAAATTGTTATAATTAAGCTTAGGGCTGGTGTCATTACCAAATATTGGACCAGTGATATAGTTTTGCTCGAAGTGTATTTTCCACCTACCACCTTAACTCTCAACGGAGTCACCTACAACCGTACCCTTTTTTCATGAGGCTATCTGCTACAACCTCAAATAAATCGAATAATATATCGGGGTCATTAGCAAAATCCCCCCCCCCCTAAACATAATATGCTTTGTCTTGGGCACCCACTGTAACACCCTGGGTTGTATGGTTAAGTGTGGCATAAGGTGCTTGGCTAGGAGTAGTATCAGGATGGATGACCTTATGGGAAGTTATCCCAAGCAGCGTGTGAGCGAGGATGAAGCACGATAGAAAGACTCGTAGTGATTTGTGAGGCCAGTCAGCGATCCTTAAAGAAGTTATCGGTAATGTCTACGGCCTGGGAGGCTGGTTCAATCCGATTTTTGGCCGGTTTAATTATTTTGGTAGCTTAATTATTCTTCAAGCATATGAAATTTTTTAAATTCGTGACAAGTTCAACGGGTCTAATCCGCCCAAAACGGTCCGACCAGTTGAACCATTGACCCATTGGGTCAATCGGTTCGGTGACCGATCCGGTTCTAACAATATAGGTTACAGATGGTATTAGAGCCGACCCGCGACCGTGAGCCACGCCAGAGGCTGGGAGATCCATGGGCAGTCACCTAGCGGGGCAAAGATTCTGGAGTGGATTGTTGCACAACGAGGACGTTGTGGGTTTAAGTGGGGTGACTATAACACCCCGGGTTGTATGGTTAAGTGTGACTTAAGAGGACGGAAATGACTACTCATATCATCAAGGTGCACCTTCTTTTAAGGTAACTCATCCGTTGGGGACTCCTCAGTTAATTAGCGTACTTGGTTGGGATTAGTCTCAAGATGGGTGATCTCATGGGAAGTTTTCCCAGGCAGCGTGTGAGCGATGAAGCACTTTGGAAAGATTCGCGATGATCTGTGGGGCCAATCAGTGATCCTTTAAGCAGTTATCGGTAATGTCTGCGACCCGGGAGGGGCCGGGGCGTTACGCCCACTTCCAATTTCCAAACCTTTTTAAACCAATTGAATATCTAACAACCTTCTTCTTACCCTAACCCTAACAACAACAAATACAATAAAATCTCAAGGTAAATACACTTGAGCACAGTCTAGAGTTCCACTATGTAGAGATAGCAACCGAGCAAGTCGGGTACGAGGGTTATATCCTGTCCCGACCCTCTATCCCTGCCCCATTACTTACTGCAGGGGAAAAAATTTTGCATCCCCATTTCCGCCTGGTACCCAAACCCATCGGAGCTCCAATGAGGATTGGGATAAGACCCATACTAACAAAGTTAAGGAGTAAGAGTGAGGAATTACGATTAGCGAGAATTCGTTATTTATATATGCTTAGAGTTTTTTTACTAACCGAAATTACAAATTTTCCCAAATTAAGTATTTAAATTTAATATATGAAGGATATTTATGTATTTTAATAAATCTCTGGGACAATGATGCAGTTATGTGTGGTGAGTAATTTTCCTCAGCGGGGAAACAAGGGCGAGGATGAGGAAAATTTTGTCCCCATCGTTGCCTCGTCCTCGTGCATGGATTAAAAACTCACCCTATCCTTATCCCCATCGAGAGCGTGGATTTTTCCCTAAAATGGGGCAAGACCTTGACAGTGTGAGGATTCCCCACCCATTGTCATCCCTATTAATAGACAACCTTAGATTGAAGTTAATAGAAAAACTGATTCCAATGAATTTAAAATATACATAGTGTATATGTAACCTTTTTCAAACTTAAGTTTTGTTTATTATCAAATTTATAAGTAACAAAGTTCATAATTCCGTTAATATACAATTGGTTTTGTTTATATTTTTTGTTGACATATTGAAATGTAAATAAAATGTCACTATTTACCCACCGTCCAAATTGTGACAAGGATCATTATAGATCAAGACTAATGGTCCCAAAAAAATTACATGAGGCTGATGTTCTTAGTAGATAATTAAGGAATCATTTTAAATAGTCGACAAACCAGAGCTAAATTTGCCCATAATTTTGCAGAATAAATTATGGCAATTACCTTCCCTAAGCCAGTAGCTAAATATATATAATTGTGTAAATTTCATGTTTGTTTTAATCCAATATTTTATGAGTTGGGGGGCAGACAAAACCAGAAGATGGAAATCTGGAGCCAGCATTGAAGGAATTAGTAAAGTAGTTGAATTTGTGAAGGCAAGCAAGGGAATTTAATTTATGAAATATGAAATGAAGGGCTTTGTCAGGCTTTACTTGCCTTTCTTTATGCAATTTCCGTTTTTATTTATCTACCGTTTAAAAAATTGTGTTAGAAACTTTAATGTTAATATTTTAATTTGTATAATAATTCATCATATAAAATTAATGTCATTAGATTCATACTAAAAATACAATTAAAAAAGTATAATATTGTAATTTTTTACAAAAATTTTATATTAGAAATTACTACCTCCATTCTTTTTATCTATCATTTACGGTTTTCAATATCAATCTTTAATCAATAAATTCTAAGATAAAAATTTTACAAAAAATTTAATATTACACTTTATTAATAATATTTTTTATAACGAATCTAATGACGTAAATTTTGTATGATGAATCACTATACAAATTAAGATATATATTGACAATCAAAGTTTTTAACACAATTTCTTAGACGATATATAAATAAAAACGGAGAAAATATTGATCAGATATTAACACTAAAAATCGTAAATGATAAATAAAAGAGAACAGACGAAGTATTTATTATTATACTTTGATGAGAAGGATATTAGAGGGAAGCCGGCCGCATGTTGATTCTGTCATTAAGCTTCGTATCTCTTCCAAATTTGCTCACTTGATTATCTAATTTATATATCTTCTCCCATATTTTATTTTTCAACTTATTTCTTAGTTTTGGACCTTTGGTTGTATATTATTGCTTATTTTTATTATTATGGCATTTAATTAATGAATCCAACATTTGCATAACATGCTTTGCTTCCTTCATGTGGGAGCAAGGCATAAATGATAATGTGATTTGTCACAATACCCATCTCATATTTTTCGTGCCCCTCACAATAGATAAATAAAATACAATATCTAATGTGGATGTATAATTTATATTTAAGATCTTTTTTTACATATTTGATTTCAGAACGGAGTACTGGGCCCATGGTCTTTAGAATGGTAAATTAAGCTTATCTTATCCTTTTTTTACCTTACCTTATCTGAATTAGTAAAAAATACTCAAACTCGTGTTATTTCATTTTCCCAAAAAATTCAGAATTTAATAATAAAAATATATTGACTCCACTACTAATTTATCTACCACAAATTATTTTTCTTGTCAACATTATTTTACGTAACTTAATCCTATTATTCTAAAGAATAGAGTTTTCGTGAGGGTTAATTCCTAATGTCCAAACAAATTGTTTAATTTCAATCAGCCAGTCCCCACTTTCAATGAAGTAAGTAATAACTGGATGTGATTAGCTTTATGATGGCTCAAATAAATGTGATCTAAAGTTGAAATTAAACTTGCTTGATTTTGTTACATACTTTAATTAATCACAATCCCACAATATCAAACAACGAGATTAAGAAAAGTTTTACCGACATAGCTAACAATATAATTTACTCTATAGTTAATTTTTTATAGATATGCAAAAAGGGTCCAATTTTATATATTAAATTGATTAGATCTTGTGGGTGATCTATTATATGGTCCATCCAATATTGACTACGATGGAATCAATACTCTATCCACTGCCACAACTATCTCTTGAATTGAAATCAATGAATTAAGGGAGCGTTTAATTGATAAAAATCCTAAAAAAGTTGGTCAATTTGTCTAAGTTGATTTATTTTCCTCATATTTGATTGTATATTAATATTTTAAAAAAAATTTACAGAGAGCCCATCATTTTCAAGGTTTTCCAAGGAGAAATTTCCCTTGAAAGAAGGTAATAGAAAACTTTTCATGAAAAAATTTTCCAGAAAAGATTTCTCTAAGATTCTTATCAAAACGTTGTCTAAAAAATTTACATTAATCTCCAAATGGACAGCAAAATTGCCATGTTGGTGACAAGCAAATTTCTACTCAAATAATGTGAGAGCACTAGCTAGCTAGCTATGTAGGATTCCTACAAATGTTTCCAATGATAAAGATGTGTAATTATTGGGGGTGGAAAATTAGCTTTTGATGGGGATTTCTAATATATAATTAATTAACAAAAAATAACTAAATTTTAAAAATGGAAGGGTGGTGGAGAGAAGAAAAAAGGTGGGGACAAAGAACAAGATGTGTGAAATACACATAAGGGATAACTTTGTGCCTCCACTTAATTAATAATAATTGTGCTAATGACAATAATAATAATAATAGTAGCTACTAATAATAATGAAAGAAGAGGGAGGAATACAACAGCTAATCTAATCAAACATGTATATGTTCTGTGCCTCACTGTTCCACATGCCCCATGTATCTCTTAAATCACCACAAAAGCTCATCTCTCTCTCTCTCTCTACTTGATGATTCCTAATCCTAATTATTGGGTTTCTTTCATAAAAGTTGGGTCTATTTAAATTAAATACCATTCTTGGATTGACTCTCTTCCAAAGACTCTAATCTATCTTAGTTTAATTACTTAGCTTGCATGTATGTAGATACAATGCATCAATACCAATACATTAATTATATTTATTTCACCATCTATATTATATTTCTTATGTAAACTAACACTATACTATATTGGGCATAATTTTTTTACTTTGATTATGGACTAACATGCATGTGGTGAAATGTATTAGATTATAGTTTTGAGAAAGTAAAAGTGGTTGGTATATAATTTGATTAGTATTTTAATGTAATTTATAATTTTTTTGTTTCACCCACTTTCATTCAATTTGTGTTAAACAACAACAATAAATTTTTCTGGAGTAATACGGTTGCGTACAATTTGAGGGATTCAAATGTAAGAAGATTTCTCCCTATGAACTAAAGTTTATGTAGATGCTGATTCCTAGGGATATAAGAAAAACCTTTTGGAAAATAATTTGAAAACACCAATTGACACAAAAGAAATCCAAATGGAAAAACCCTTGAAATGGAAATAAGACGAACTAAAAGTTGAAGAGGCTTGTGGAATTAACAACTTAGGTTTAATATTATTACAACCTATTATGAAACTTGGACCTTAAGTTTCCTTGTTGAACATGTTTATTGTTTTTCTAAAATTGTAATATATTATAACATTGAGGCCTTGTTCTTTTCTGCGGTTGGCAAACTGCGGTATGCAGCTCACCGTAGTTTGCCATAACTCACCGCAGTTTGCCACAAATCATTACTTTTCTCTCTCCTCACTCTTCTATCTCTTCACTTTTCTCCTCTACTTTTTACATTCTCTCTCTTCATCTACCTCACATACCAATAACCTACCACAATTTTACCACACCCCATCACAATTCCACCACACCCCACCACACCACACCGTAAAATACCGCAGAAAAGAACAGGGTCTGAATATAATATTTGTTACTGTGTATTATAATTGAAGTTAAACAAATAATAATGAGGAAAATAGAACTAAAAAAGGATAGAGACAAACACATTTTTTTCAAGTGTTTAATCATAATCTATGTGATTGAGGAATAAATAGTTAGTCAGTGATAATTTTATATTTATTGTGATTATATTTATTATGTTTTTCTTTTAACCTTTGTAACCTTGAAAGAAAGAGCCAAAATTCAAGAATCATTACCACCTTTCAATTTACATGATGTCTAGATACATATAGGTTTTGAGGTTTGACATTCCTTGCCCTAGTGCCATGTTATTCTCTATTTGTAGTTGTACCTTACTATAAATCAAAAAAGAAAAAGAAAAGAAAGTCCTACCATTTTTTTTGTAAAAAAAAAAAGAAAGGAAAAAAGAAAAGAGAATTTCGAATTTTTGATATTGGGAAATGAATTGGGTTCAAGTTGACAAAGAGGGTAGTATCTTGATTGATTCCTGACCCAGATTTCCCTCCAAGAAGACGGAAGAACAACTGAACAGTAAACCCTCCCCTAAACCCTACCTATCTCTTCATTCATTCTACCTCCATATCCAATGTTTCTTTGACCTAATCTCTCTCTCTGTAAATTGGGTGCTGGGATTTGGAAGTGATGTTGGTGTCTAATTCAATTTCAAGGTCCATGAAAACCCTAATTTCTCCCACTTTCTCTGCCCTTTCTTCTCCTAAACCTTCCTCTTTCCCTCTCCATTTTCTGCCTAAAAACCCTAATTTCATCTCCCCCTTTCGACCTCATTCTCCTTCTTCTTCGTTATTATGTAGCATGTCGTCCAGTTCTGTTCGTTGTTACGCTTCTTCTCAGCACCAGCAGCTGCCTTCTTCTTCTTCCGGTGAAATTCATGTCATCGTGGGCCCCATGTTCGCCGGAAAAACCACCAGTCTTCTTCGTCGTATCCAACTGGAGTCCCAAAATGGCAGGTTTGTTTTATTTTTAAGCTCAAGTTTTGATTTTTGTCATTAGTTGTTTTCAGTTTGTTTGAAATTGCTGTCATTGGGTCCTGCTGTTTGTTGTTTATCTGTTCTGGGTGATTATCGTTTATTAAAGAAAGGAAGCAAAATCGTAGCTTTCACATGAGCAAGTTACTAATTGTTCGTCTCCAAATTGGGCAAAAGTGACAGTTTTTGGGGAGAAAAAGTGTTAGGCTAGGCCTAGGTCTTACGAATTGGACACCCAGAAAGAGAATGTTCAATATATATTACATGTAAACCTCCAACATGTCAACAGTCACGTTATTGAGAGTAGACAGTCACCTGATATCTGCAAGTGAAGAACCACGCTATTTGGGGCACATAATATATTACAGAAAATAAGTACTCTTTCAAGGTTGGGGATTGTGGTCGTCATCCTTTGAGTAGCTGAGCCTTAAAGATTGTTTCTTTGCTGCTGGATGTGGTTGTCACGGATGAGTAATTCCCAGTTTTCAGGACGAACCCCTTGATCGGTCTTGCTTGTTGGTGGATAAAACGTTGAAGGATCTTTGTTACACTGGAAGGCTGAAGGAAGCTATTGGGTTGTTGTGCGGTACGTCGTTTGCAGTGGACTCGCATACTTATTCTCTCCTGCTGCAAGAATGCATACACAAAGGATCTTATGACTGGGGCAAGTCGATTCACGCTCATATGGTGGTTGTTGGCTTTGCTCTTAATGAGTACTTACAAACCAAGCTGTTGATTTTGTATGCGAAGGCAGGGGAGCTCAGAACTGCGTGCGTATTGTTTGAGAAATTGCAGGAAAAGAGCTTGGTTTCTTGGAATGCGATGATAGCGGGTTATGTGCAGAAGGGGCTTTATGATGTGGGTTTGAATCTTTATGATGAGATGAGATCTAATGGGGTGATTCCTGATCAGTTCACGTTTGCTTCCGTGTTCAGAACGTGTGCTAGTTTGGCCTTGTTGGAGCAGGGGAAACAAGCCCATGGAGTCATGTTGAAGTGTGTGATCCGCCAAAATGTGGTGGTTAATAGTGCTCTCATGGACATGTATTTTAAATGCAGCACTCCCTCGGATGGGCACATGGTGTTTAGTAAGAGCCCGGATAAGAATGTAATCACTTGGACCGCCCTGATTTCTGGGTATGGTCTGAATGGAAGGGTTGCCGAGGTTTTTGAACTTTTTGACAAAATGGTTGAAGAAGGATTAAGACCAAATTATGTTACATTCCTTGCTGTCCTTTCTGCTTGTAGCCATGGAGGTCTTGTTGAGGAAGGTTGGAAGTACTTCTCACTGATGAAGGATTACGGGGTTCAACCACGTGGGAAGCATTATGCAGCCATGGTTGATCTTTTGGGACGTGCTGGGAGGTTAGAAGAGGCTTATAGATTGGTTAACAGCTCCCCGTGTAGAGAAAATCCTGTGGTGTGGGGTTCTTTGCTTGCGGCTTGTAGAATCCACGGGAATGTAAAACTATTGAAGTTATCGGCTGATAAATTTTTCAAACTGCAGCCCCAAAATAGTGGAAAGTACGTCGTCGTGTCAAATACTTTTGCCTGTTATGGACTGTGGGAAAATGTGGCAGAGGTGAGGGGATTGATGAGGGATTCTGGGGTGAAGAAAGACCCCGGATACAGTAGAATTGAGGTGCAAAATGAACTTCATTACTTTTTTAAGGGTGATAACACTCATAAAGATGCTGAGAACACATACCAAATGCTGAATGACCTAACTTGTGTTCTAGTGGACAATGGCTACATTCCTGACCTAAGTTATTGTGAGTAATCTCGTTGACCTTTGCAATCTTCTGCAATATCCAGCATCTCTTAATGGGAAATGCTGGTAAACGGGTTCCTCTACCGTGTGTAACTTAGTACATACTAGGTAAGAGATGTGGCTTATCATTTTTTTTGTCACTTGTGTAGATAAGGGTTGTGCTCATACTGATCGATCATATTATCATATTAGATTCCCTTTTCATTGTGTTTTTTGGGAATGTCTGTCACTCAGTGTACTTGTACTGAACATGTTTTATGTGCCTTAATTACAGGAACGTAGCCCTGATCAAATCTAGCAAAGACACAAGATATGACCGCAGCGCTATTGTCACTCACGACGGTGAAAAATATCCATGCTTAGCCCTACATGACTTGTCATCCTTCAAGCAAGAAATTGGTTCAAGTGCTTATGATAAGGTATTGTAGTACAAACCTATTGTGTGTAAAATATGGTTAACTTGCCTTTGGATATTGATTTGAACATATTTCCCAGGGCAAGAGGTAGGCAAGCTCTTGATACCCTCTTGGCCCCGTTCTTTGGCAATCATTGTAATCGGTCCACCTAGAAATAATCTCATAAAGAGGGTTTTTTTTCGCAGGTAGATGTGATTGGTATCGACGAAGCTCAATTTTTTGGTGATCTGTACGACTTTTGCCAGAGAGCTGCTGACCACGATGGAAAAATGGTTATTGTTGCTGGTCTTGATGGTGATTACTTGAGGTACATGTTACATTCACATTCCTCCTTTTATTGTAGGAGAATTTCTAGAGATCGAAGCACAGTTGGCCAAACAAATGCCCATATAAAAGACAGTTCCTTGTTTGGTTCATGGCCAATTGTTACCATCTCATACGGTTAATTGTTCTGTCGAAATCTATGTTGCTGATTTCAAGCTGTTTGGCAGGAGGAGCTTCGGCTCGGTGCTGGATATAATTCCTTTAGCAGATTCTGTGACAAAACTGACCGCTCGATGTGAGCTGTGTGGGAAACAAGCCTACTTCACGTTGAGGAAAACTGATGAAGCAGAGACTGAGCTGATCGGTGGAGCTGAAGTGTACATGCCTGTGTGTAGGCAGCATTATGTTAGCGGACAGGGAGTGATTGAAGCTGCGAGGTTGGTCCTTCAACAAAAGCTACAATGCGGCTAGCGTTATCGCTAAATTTTACCTTGTAAGATCATACTATTTACCATTGATTTGCCCTCCTACTGCATCCTCTGTAGTCTGTTAGATGACATTTTATGTAAAAATGTAAAATAGTAGATATGGGCTCATCATTTCCATTCATGCTTTATTGTTCAAAGTAGAACTGAATTCAACTGATGCTGATGGGAAACATATCAGAGTAACAATAGAATAGTTGCATTATCTCGAGTGTCGACTTTTATAGCTAGTTAAGTTGCATCCATTATAGGATCAGTGGACAAGAGGCTATAAATAAGGTAATCAACACCCTCTCCATCCACAATCATATACTTCCTAAGAAGCCCTTCCTTGAGAAAACCCACCTTCTCAAGCACCCTCAGAGAGCCCTGGTTGTTCGGATCCGAAAACGCCTCAATCCTCAACAACCCCGGAAGCTCTTTAAAAGCATCCGAAACAGCTCTTCTGACCACATTCGTAGTGATGCCTCGGCCCCAGTAGTGTCGTCCAATGGCATACGACAACTTGGCTCGTCCTCGGTGAAAGTCGTTCGCTCCTTCCCCCTGCGGCTCGATGCTGATGAGCCCAATGGGCCGTCCCGCCAAGCAGATGGCTCGGTTAAACGGGTTGGGAAGCAGCACGTCGGAGAAGTAACCGAAAATGTGGGCCCTGGACGAGTCGGGCTGAACCCAAGCCTGGAGCCTGCTGAAGCGCAGGACTTCCGGGTCGCAGGCCCAGTTCATGAAGTGGTCGACGTCCGACAGTTGGTACTTCCCGAGTGTGATTTCCTCGTACCCCATCATTGCAATTTCCACAACTAAATGAGAACGAGATGAGAAGTAGTTGAGTAAATGTTGCCCAAATGAAAAGCGGGAACATAACTCAAGTGGAGGTCTTGTTTGGGTCTCGTGTATGAATAATTTTACCCGTGTGGCATGTCCCCGCCCTTGTCTACTAGGTGGAATGACATTACATTAGCATGTGAGTTTTACCACATTTCTGGTGGTTTTTAATGGATATTATACCTACACGTTGAGCCATTCAAGACCATTTATATCATAAAACATTACAAGGCTATCCTTAAATGATTTGAACTGTCATGAAAAAAGATGAACTTCCTACTCTCGTATCACTTAACTAACTAGCTTTTAGGTGCAAATATGATTATACTGCCATTTACCCATCATGTTGCATCACTCTAAAGGTTTATCAGCATTATAGTGCAATTTTGTGAACATTGCCTTATTTTAAGAGCATTGTATGATCTGTTTGTAAACATTGTATTAGTGTTTTTATGGACATTCCGTTGTGAAAGAGAATTAGTATACTCTATACTAATGAACACTATAGTATATAACAGTTTTATGAACATTTTGTTGAAGTTTACGAGTACATATAGTTTTTATGAGCATTTTGTGATCGCACGAGGATCATGTACTCCATGGAATATAATCATAATTGTTACTTTTAATCATTAGATGGTTTTGACCCTGTTTGGCAATTAGCTGTTAACTGTTTACTTGTAGCTGTTTGAATTAGCTATTTGAGTTTAGCTATTTGGATTAACTGATTGTAGGAAAAACGTTTGGTAAATTAGCTTTTTGTGAAAAACTACCTCAAAAAGTTATATCAAATAACTTTTTGAAAACTAGCTTATTGGCTCCAAAAAGCTGAAAAGCTAAAAACTACTCAAAAAGCTGGCAGCCAAACATCCCTTTATCCGAGGAAACCTTAATAGTTAATATAAAAGCTTAGGTGTCCGATTCTTGATCTCTAACTAACATCCCCTTCCATCATTCCCTGTTTGTCTACATCTTTGACATTATCTAACAGTGAATCCATTGCCCCCCCCCCCCCCCCCTCTTTCTAGTACTTCCATGTCACACTTCATGAGGTTCCATCTCCACACACGTCTTTTTCATATGTTTTTACTCAATTCTTGCACACACCCACGTACCTTTACTTCATATTCACCACAGAATTAGTGAATATCTTTATTTACATTTAAAGAACAATGGACAGGACCAGTAATATTATTGGGTTGACGCTTCAATGGGCTGGACCTCACACACACATCAAATGATCTGAACCCATTTAGATTTTTTTTATTTATCTTATCTTTTGTTGACCTAACTAATAAGTGTTATACTCTTATAATTGATAAATATATATAATTATTAGATAAAATATTATTAAAAGTTATAAAAATCTAAATTATGCACAATTCAAGTTGGTTATTAACCATCTTGATGCAAGACATGTATCATTGTCCTTTGAAGATAAAGAGTACAATTTGTTGGTAGAATTTCACTTTCCTAGCAAAACCCTGCCAAATCATTAGAGGCAACCAAATTGAAAACCCCTGCCAAATTATCAAACCTGCAATTACAACAACACCAACAAACCTAGGATGATCTGAGTGGACCCAAACATAGGTATCCTTCTCCCACTCATAAAAATACATGAAGAGGCTGATTTCAGCGGACCAAAGTGATTAGTTATATTTTTGCAGCCATAAGGTCATCGGGTAGTAGACTATAGACAATGAAGTCAAGTGCCTCGCCATTCTTGGTAGTGAAGTAGTTCCTAAGAAGGCCTTCCTTGACAAAACCCGTCTTCTCGAGCATCCTCTGCGAACCTACGTTTTTAGGATGCGCAAAAGCCTCGATCCTCTTGAGATGAGGCAGTTCACTAAAAGCAATGGCCGTGGCTTTCTTTATTGCCAACATGGCAACGCCTCGACCCCAGTAGTTTCGGGCTACTGCGCCGGAGACCACAGCCCGTCCTTTATGATGGGTCCCAGCATAAGCCGGCGGCTCCAAGGAAATGGACCCAATGGGCTCGCCATTCAAGCAGATGGCTCGGTACCAAGGGTGAGGGAACATGCCCCGTGGGAAGTAGGTCAAGACGTCTTCTTTTGTGGAGTTTTCGTGCAACCAGTCCCGAAGTTGGCTGTATCGTAGCACTTCAGGGTCATGAGCCCAACCCATGAAGTGCTCGATGTCGGATAGTTGGTATGGCCTCAAGCTGATTTCCATGGATATATACTTGGAATGAATGATTTGTGCTGAGTTTTAGGGTGTAATATATAGTGGTCTCGAGATGGAAGAGGGAAGCAAAAAGTATAGGGTGCTCTAGGGTTGTGAGTTGTGAACTAAATGACGTTTTGCACTGTTTTTTGACAAATGTTTTTAAGCTTTTACACTGTTTTAGGGTATACTTTCTTTGATGGTAATGCATTTCGTGCTTTGGGATAAGTACTAAACTGAAATAAAGTCATGGGATGGTGGTTGATTAACTAAATCTCATAATCTATCATCGTTAGTTAGGTTTATGTATGAAAATTCTACCATGTTCATTTTGTTACAATTCTTTGGGTTGCTAATGAATGGGTTCACAGTGTTGGATCTTGTTAAAAATCAAGAAATTTTTTGAAGAGAAGCCCTAGAAAAATCTCCTAGAAAATTCTAGATAATTTGAGGAGATATTATTGTAAGTTGTAACATGTTCTAGATTTTTCCTACCACCACCTCCTTTCTACAACTATTTGGTTGCAAAGTAGGACACAAACCATTCTCCTTCACTGAGGAAAGAACTTGGCTAAAGCATTCTTGATTGATTGAGGAAAAAAAATTGTAATAAATAAACAAACATGTCACAACACAAGTGTAAACTGTTGGGGAGATCCAGGGGGCGAGCCCACTTCAACCAAGGCTCATGATACACAAGTTAAGTGAGGTTCCATCTTAAAACAAATTGGTGTTAAGAGGAATAGCTCACTTGACTTATATACCATGTGCTTTCTCTTTACCTTTTCGATGTGGGACATTTTTACACATGGGTGAATCCCAAGATAAACAAATAAACATGGATCAATAAGTGAAGTGAACAATGTTTGAGCATTAGAACCTGGTGTCTATCTGCCATGAATGTGTGCTTGTGTGTTTCTTGGTGCGACTCTAATGCAACAGCCGGTCCATTAACAAAGAATGACCACTCTTCATCATCTTCTGTAGCGAATACTCCATAGGCGAGGGGGTATTGTTTATTATTGTCATCTAAACCAATGATAGTCGTCAAAACACCTTTGTAAGGTCCCTTCAAGAGGCAAGCATCCAATCCAATCAATCCTATGCAGTTCTCCTTGAATGTTTTGATTGCTGATCCAATGCATATCATTATCCTCTTAAAAGTGGGATTCAGAGTGGGACCTCTATCCGTGAACTTAATGAAACACTTAGACCATGGGTTTGCCTTGGTGAATTCATCACAGTATTGAGGAACTTTCCTATAGCCCTCATCATGATTACCAAATAACTCCCCCTTCATCAGCCTAACAACTCTATAGCAAGTGCAATTAGGGACTGCAACTCGCGCCCAAATCTCTGAAACATTAATGCATTAATTCCCTTGGCATCCATGTTGGGGTTTGCCATGAAGTCCTTCTTCAACTGCTTACTCACCCACTCTGCACCAGCTCGATGATGAGTTGTTTTTTCATAGCACACATGCCCCCCTTTCACATACTCAACACGCCAAGTGACATTGTCTTGCATCACAGTTGCGTGTGTTCTGAAACTACACTTCTCATTTGAACATGTATGAGTATACCTTTTCTTGTTGTTCTTCACCTTCTTCAACACTATACCTCTCTGACTTGTGTAAGTTTTCATAACATCTAAAAACTGCTCCTTGCAAGTGAACGAATCCCCAGCTTTTATGTCAACTTTACCATCTCTACCTTCAGTCCAAACTCTACCTTCACTGTACAATTTGCCCATCTTGCCTGCAACAGTCATCTTGTGTTGTTCAAGTCCTTCTTCATCAACCACCTCCCCTAGCTGTTGTCTTTTCTCTACCTCCACATCACCATTAGCTTCTACATCTGATTCCTCATTTGAGTTCACTAGTGACACATCCTCGCTGTTACTGTCACTTTCTTCTTCTTCTTCTTCTTCTTCTTCTTCTTCTTCTTCTTCTTCTTCTGATGGAATGAAATCATCATCATCACTTTCATCTTCATCCTCTAGCTGCCCTACCTCATTAGATCCACCTAGGGCATTGTCATCCTCCTCAAAGAACACATCAATATCAGGTATGTTTGGCCTACCAATATCTTGCACTTCCATTACATCTAGACCCTCAAACTATTTGGATATATTTTCTAGCATATCTGGATCAGTCTCCATTGCTTTCTTATCTTTTACAGTCTTCTTTTTGGAAGGAGTTGATTGGGTTGAAGGTAAGTCTGTCTCTGCTTCCTGTGAAGGTGAACCAGCTGAAGTGGATCTTGGCACTGGCCTCCTTGGGGTTCCAGCTTCTTAGGATGGGTTTGGTGTGATTGATCGAGCTGGGGGAGATACATCTCTAGCTTTTGAGATTGGCTTTGATGTGGTCACTGCTAGGCCAGAGATTCTCTTTCTTGATCTATTAGTAGGGGAGCTAACAGTGGAGTGTGCAGCTTTGGTTGAAGAAGCAGGACCAAATTTATTGACTTTCTCCAAGTTATTGTTGTTGTTGCTTCCATCATTAATGCTCACATTTGGGCCAGTGGTTGCAGTAGACACTTGATGCCCACCAACTGCTTCTCTAGGCCCACCAACTTCTTCTCCAGGTCCACATTCACATTCCATAGGCCTATCTTGTGTTGACCCAGCTCCTTTTGCTTGGGACGCCTTTGTTTCTCTATGTAAACTCCTTCCCACAGGTAACTTGGGTGGCCTACTACCAAACCTCTGGCCTTTGCTTGCAGATGACAACTTAGAGGATGTTGGTGGTTTGGGTTTACATTTTGGCTACCAATTTGGCTTTGCGGAGTATCAATAAGGGTCTGTATTAATTCATCAGCCCATGCATTTGATTGACTGAGTGACATTTCCACCACAATTTCCTCAGGTGTTGTAACATCAATGCTTTCCATAGTCTGCTGAAGCTTCCCCTTACCAGCCAACTCAACCAATTCCACAAGAAAAGTCTTCACTTGCTCCAAACTTGACCATGCCTCCACAAACTTATTCCAGTCATTGTCACTTATCAAAGAAGCTTCTTGTTCTCATTCCCAGGTAGGTACCAATTTAACCCAGCAAACTTAGGAAACTTCTCCATATCTTGTATAAACCTCTGCCTAATGTGAATGAAAAGTTCCCTCTGATTGTATGTGTCTAAGTCCTTCTCTGAGATGTAAAATCGTTTAGTGTGGAATCTGACAATGAATGACTTCATTGAATCAACCTACACATCAGATTAAGAACAAAAAACGAATAAACAAAAATTGATTAGCAAAATTGAATAACTATAAAAATAAAATCTTGTGCCTGAATAAAACCTAGCATTCCATTTTTTTTGTCAAATTTAATTTCAAAATTCACTGTAATTTCAAACTTGTATTAACAATAAACGTTTAGATGAAGAACAACAAATACCCAACAATCTAAACAAATTTCGACCCCTAAACAAAAATTTGAACCGTAACTTCACTGTAATTACACACAAATTTACTTACCATTGTTTCACTCTGTTTCGACGATGAAGCTCTACACCAGACGATCACCAACAATATTTCGACATCCAAAGCACCGCCGTCGAACTCGAATCACCACCCGAGCCACCTCCTTCTCATTTACTTGATGAGTTTCTCATTCGATTGATTCAATAGTGATTTGTTCTGGTGGTAGTTGGCATGCATTGAAGAAGACAATGGGACAAGGCAATGTTTTTTTTTTTGAGCGGGCAAAAATAAGGGCAACATAGTCTTTTCACAAACATCCACAAGGGCTTTTAAGTCTTTTCATGTTTTTTGACTAATAATGGCCGGGAAGTCACCTGTCAGCCAATTGTTTAACAACTTTGTCCCCTTTGAGTGCATTACAAAAATGTGGTCCCCAACTGGTCAGTTGTTAGAAATGTGTTGTACCTCCCAGCAAATTTTTGGGAAAACTCCAGAGAACAAAATCTCCTCAAAACCTAGTACAATCTAGTTAAACCACATTTATTACATACAAACTACTAAAAAAGGACACCCAAAAAGTATCCCTTAAAAAAAAAAAGAGAGAACACTTGGGGCCAAAAGCAATTTCTTTTGTCCAATCATTGGCAAGGTGAATTGTATCAGGATTGATTTACTTTTGGTTTATTTATGGTCACATGCTCGCTAAAAGCCTCCCTCCCGTCTTCTTGAATCAAACCCGATTTTGAAATCCATTTCAAAGTGAATTCGAGCCTCGTAGGTCGTTATGGCCATCAAGTAGAGCGATGTTACTTCTAGGAAAGCCCCAGACCATGGGATGACATTTAATTTTGGGCCTTCACTGGGACTATTCCCAAACCTTCTAAAGGGTTCCAAGATCATCGACGTGCATGAATAACGGGGCAAAGTCTTTCACAACTCCCTCTTTGGGCGTCAATCGAAGAAGAATCAACTCGAGGGTATTTTGGTCATTTCACATCCAAGGAAGATCAACCCGAGTGTATAATAAGTCCATTTAAATGAAACATATCCATGGATGCTAGTAAATGAACTTTTAATTTGCTGCACTAAGGTCCTTCATCTCAAACTCCTGACTGAGTTGAGAGTTCAACTTCCTGATAAGTGACATGCCCTTGGATGCAATCAACATGTTATAAACATATAATAAGTAAATGAAGGACCCATTTTTAAACTGCCTGAAGTGCACACAATTTACATATTTGCTCCTTGCATACCATTGCCCAATCATAATGGTATGAAACCTTTTATATCACTGCCTGGGTGCATGCTTAAGTCTATACAAGGACTTTCTCAATCTGCACACTTGTTCCTACTTACCGGGAACAACAAATCCCTTTAGTTGCCTCATGTAGATCTCTTCCTCCAAATCTCTAAGGATCTGTTTGGACCTAAGAAAATAGGATGGAAAAAAATTCTCGTGGGAAAAAAATTTGGAGGAAATTTTTTTGGAGTAAAATAAATTTCTTTCTCTTATTTGGTTTAAGTAAAATTTTGAAGAAAAAAATGATTTTCTATTCAAATTTCTTTTCCTTGTTTGGTTTGAGGAAAAATGCATGGAAAAATAAAATTTACATGAAACTTTTAAATGTAGAGTTTCATTTTTCTAGATTATATGATGTGATTTGGAGAGAGGGAGAGAGAGAGAGAGAGAGAGAGAGAGAGAGAGAGAGAGAGAGATTAAATGAGTGTATGAGAGGGAGTGGTCTATAGAGAGAAAGACGAGAGAGAGAGAGAGAGAGAGAGAGAGAGAGAGAGAGAGAGAGAGACTAAAACGGGTGTGTGATAGGGAGTGGTGTAAAGAGAGAAAGACGAGAGAGAAAGAGAGAGAAGATATTAAAACGGGTGTATGAGAGATCAGTGATGGAAAGAGAGAAAAAAAATATTTAAATCGGTGCGTGAGAGAGAATGATGGAGTGAGAGTACGTAGGGGAAAGATGAAGAAAATGGTTTTATGAGGTTGAAATCAAGGAAATAATTTACGAAGGGGTGAGGAAAATGAAGAAAATAAAGAAAATGATTTTCTCCATTTTCCGATCACCAAACAACCGAAAAATAATTTTCATCTCAACCAAACACATCCTAAATATATCAGTTTGACTTATTTTACGCTATAAACTAACTTTCAAAATTGGTAAGTTCGTATAAGGAAATGCCTCCTTGACTTTCGAAGCCCAATAAGTCCAGTTACCTACACGTAATTGAAATAGTACCAAAGTATAGAAAAGATTAGCCACACGAAATTAAGAAACTATATACTGGATGCAGTAAAATAAACGAGATATACTGTATAAAATTGAGTAATATTAGTTAGGGGAGGGAAAAAAATGAAAAGGAAGCTACGTACGAGTAGTAGTGATGAGAAACGTCAAGGATACGAGACGATTGGTGGAATATTATGATCCCCTCCCACATTTTTATGATATACAAGCATACATTACATGCATAAAGGATGACAATATACTCCCTCCGTTCCATATTAATTGACACTTAAACTAACTTTTTTTGTTCCAAAATAATTGTCACTTTTCATTTCCCGATACTTAATTTAATTATTTAACTTTAATAATTATGTTAACTTTTTACTTTTCCAAACAATAATAACTACTCCTACTCACATTCTCTCACTACCTACACCTTGATATCCGAAAAAACAACTTGGAAAATAGTATCATTTAAGTATGAAGGTAGTTTTTTTAGTTAAACCTTGGTATGTGAAATTTTTTTAAATGTGTCAATTAATATGGAACGGAGGGAGTATTTATGATACAACTCAGTCTAGGTTTGATGGATATACTATCTCCGTCCCTGAATAAGTGTCAAATTTCCTAATTACGTTGTCCTTTTTTATTTGTCAAATTATCGAATTTTTACATTTCCAACAACCATAATACTAATTCTATCCCTAATAAAAACATTCTTTACCTCATTTCAAAAATATTATAAGGGTATTTTTGATAATTTGGAAACTTTTCACCCTATTCTCCATGTTTATTGGTTTTGATGAGTTAGTTTTTGTGACATACAATTAGGGATGAATGTAGTACTCCCTCCGTTTCATATTAACTATCGTCTTTGGAAATTGTGCAGTCAAATTCCAAAATTTTGACCATAAATTTCTCAATATATATAATGAGTTGATGTATAAAATTACCACCATTAGATTTTTGATGAAAAATACTATCATAAAAGTATAATATTGCAATTGTTAACAATATATTATGTAAGAAATTATCGATCAAAGAATAACATCGGAGACCATGAAATTGAAAATTATGAATATTAATACGGAACGGAGGGAGTATATAAGCATGCATGCAGAGATTGTAGAGTAATTAAAGAGTACTATACAGTTAAAGCATGGGAGGGGAGAATGCTGTAGACAAAGATCAAGAACTTCTCCCTTGACAGTCACAATGTAACTCCTAAGAAGTCCCTCCTTGAGAAACCCAACCTTTTGAAGCACTCTCTCAGAGGCTTTATTTTGTGGGTCAACCCAAGCTTCTATCCTTACCAACTGAGGCATCTCTCTAAAAGCATCCAACACACCTGTCCTTATTGCAAATGTAGTAATGCCGCGTCCCCAGTATTCGCGGCCTAGGGCGTAGGAAAGAACGGCCCTGCCCCTGTGGCCCTGCGGCTCGATGCTGATGAACCCAACGGGCCGGCTGTCGAAGCAGATGGCTCGATGCCATGGGTGTGGGATCGCGACTTGGCTCAGGTAGCTCGCGATGTCTTCCCTTGATGAGTTGTGGTTCAACACCGCCTGCAGGCTGTTCTGCTGCAAGACTTTGGGGTCACTGGCCCATTCCATGTAGGAGTCGACGTCCGATAGCTGGTATTTCCTCAGCGTTATATCCATCTGCAATAGGGATGACAGTTAAATTCGAATTCCAAGTGGATCCGCAGCAGAAAATCCGATTTAAGTCAGACAAAAAGAAATATGAATCTTAATCCGATTAAGAAAGTCTGGCCCCACTTAATCTGCAAACTCATTAGAATGGGATTAACAGCAAGAAAATAAGCCAACTGATTACATTAGCTAATCCAAACAGCTAACAGTTAGTTATCAACAGTACGTGCATATAGCTAGGATTTAATACGAACAGCCAAATTGTTAGTAAAAGCAAAGAATGGAATTTGCTGCTTGTACTGTATTATACGAGTTAGAATGTGTGCAGAATAGATGGAACTAATATATTAGTGGACTTTACAAGTTTCGTCTTTGTTTATCCAAACGGAGAAGAGGAGAACCGGAGCCATTCTGCTTGGGCCCCATTCGAGATTAGACAGCGGATAACTATTTAAATAGCTAAGAGCTATTAGTGTAGTGAATAGCTATTGTATTTCAGCGGATAGCCAATAATTGTTAGGTAGATGTTTATGGAGGGTGCGTTAAGTGAAATTAGTTATTTGATTAGATGATAAATATGAAATGTCCGTAAAAGACATAATTATAATTAAATATTATTTTTACTTGGATTTTGTGTGTAAAATTCATTGGTAAAAAACAGTTGGGTAAATGTTTAAATTTTGGTAAATTTTGATAATTTTTGGCAAATTTATGCTAATATATCAAAATTAAAAAACTTTTGTTTTTAAATTTGGTAATTTTTGGTAATTTTTGGTAAATTTAGGCAAAAACAGATAAATTTTGGTAGGAAGAATTTACCCTGCAATTTGACATGCACTTAGTCTTATTCTTAAGTAGTATTATTATTATTATTATGAAGAAAAATAATTAAATTATTATTAAAGCATTATATATAAAGTGAAATTTAAATAAATTCCTCATTATCACATAATAAAATACTATTTTCTTAAAATCTATAGTTTATCAAGAAAAAAAAGGAAAGATATACAAAATCTCTCCAAAAACCACGTACAACCTAGTTAAACCACATTTATTACAAACAAACTACAGAGGACACCTAAAAAGTTTCCTAAAAAAGAAAAATAAGAACACATGGTGCCAAAAGCAATTTCTTCAACCAATGAGCTCTTAGCTCATTTGGTATGAGCTACACTGTGGCATACCACAGGTCCTCGGATCGATCCTTGGGAGCAGCAACAAGTGTGTATGTCTGGTTTACCCTCTCCCCCCATGGGCTGGTAGACTCATTGCGCTTTCCCTGAGATAGGGGGCCTAGTGGGTGGTCCGACGTACCATTGTGAAAAAACAAACAATTTCTCCAAAACCCAGTACAACCTAGTTAAACAACATTTACTAAGACAAACTACTCAGCACCCAAAAAGTATCCTAAAAAAGAGAAACAAGAACACATGGTGCCAGAAGCAATATCTCTTGTCCAGAAGCAATTTCTCTTGTCCAATCTTTGGCAAGGTGAACCGTATTGGGATCGATTCACTTTTGGTTTGTCTATGGTCGCAGGCTCGCTTAAAACCTCCCTCTCCTTTCTTTGAATCAAACCCGGTTTTGGAATCCATTTCAAGGTGGATCCGAGCCTTATAGGATTGTTATGGCAATCAAGGGGAGCAACGTTACTTCTAGGAAGACCCCGGACCATGGGATGACGTATTAGGCCTTCATCGGGACTATTCCCGAGCCTTCTAAAAGGTTCTAGGATAGTCGGCATGAATAACGGGGTTGGGTCTCTCATAAAACCCGTTTTGGGTGCCAATGGAAGAAGAATCAACCCGAGTGTATTTTGGTCATTTCATATCCAAGGAAGATCAACCCGAGTGTATAATAAGTTCATTTAAATGAAACATATCCTTGGATGTTATTGAATTAACTTTTAATTAGTTGCACCAAGATCCTTCATCTCAAACTCTTAGTTGAGTTGAGACTTCAACTTCCTAATCAGTGACATGTCTTTGAATGCTATCAACATGTTATATACATACAATAATAAGTAAATGAAGGACCCAATTTTAAACTGCCTGAAGTGAACACAGTTATCCTATTTGCTTCTTGTGTACCATTGCCCAATCATAATGGTATGAAACCTTTTATATAACTGTTTGGGTGCCTACTTAAGTCCATACAAGAACTTCCTCAATCTGCACACTTGTCTCTCCTTACCGGGAATAGCAAATCCATTTGGATGCCTCATGTAGATCTCTTCCTCCAACTCACCATGGAGGAACGTAGACTTCAGATCAAATTGCTCTAACTCTAAGTCAAATAGAGCAACAAAGACAAGCAAGGCACGAATTGACACATACCTCACAAAAGGACAAAATACCTTATTGTAGTTTATTCCCTCTCTCTAGTTGCAACGTCTAACCACCAAGTTGGCTTTCCACCTTGCACTTTCAACACCAGAGATATTTTCTTTTCTCTTGTACACCAATTTAGCAATAAGAGCTCGTCGCCCTTTAGGCAACTCATATAGCTCCCATGTTTGATTCTTCTACAGACTCCTCATTTCTTCAAGTATAGTTGCAATGCAATTTGCGGCTTTAGGATTCCACCTTGCACTTTCAACACCAGAGATATCTTCTTTTCTCTTGTACACCAATTTAGCAGTAAGAGCTCGTCGCCCTTTAGGCAACTCATATAGCTCCCATGTTCGATTCTTCTACAGACTCCTCATTTCTTCAAGTATAGTTGCAATGCAATTTGCGGCTCTAGGACAAGAGATTCAGGATTCTGATCAGCTGCAACATTCAAGGAATAAGCCACCAGTGCACCATCCTCCTAAGTGTATTGCACTAGTGATCTCCCTTCTATGAAGATCTCTAGCTATGCAATGCTCTTCCTCCACCTGAGAAACGTCAGTCACAATGTCAAGCTCATCAACCTGAATTGTCTCAGAAACAATATCAACAACCTGCTCATATCTGTAGGTCTCTGTAGCTCTACCTTGAGCTCCAACTTACTCCACCTCGAACGCAACTCTCTCAACATATTTCTTCTAGTTACCTGCACCATGAGAAGAAATAGTTGATTCTACTCCAGATAATATTGCAGTTTCATTAAAGGTTACTTCCTTAGACTACATAATCTTCTTTAAGTCTAGATACCACAATCTGTATCCCTTAGACTTAGACTCATAACCTAGAAACATGCATTTGACAACCCTAGAGGACAACTTCCCCTCATTCACATCGGCAAAAATAGGAAATCTAAAAATTCTCAAAACACAATAGTTAACTGGATTACCTGACTACACTTCCTTTAGAATCTGGAAGTCAATTAAGGAGTGTGGTGTTTTGTTAAGTAAGTGCCAGCCAGTAGCAACAATCTTTGTCCAGAATGACTTGTTCTTCCATAGCCCTACATTAGAAAGCATTCACTGAGCTTTCTTTAGTAAGTTTCCATAGACCTACAATCAACTATGAGACAGGAGGAGTGTAGAACGATCATAAATCACAATGTGTGATTTGATCTTCAACAGAGATTACAAGCAATCTCAATCTCTCTCACACACTCCAATAGTTTAGGATTACAAGGGGTGAAATCACTCTCTTTTCTCTCTCTCTCTAGAAAAGAATATGCGAAACTAATTGAATTGATGTCTCTAGGCAAAAATTATGTTTAAAGTCAAAACCTTCACGAAAAATTAACCGAGTTGGATAGAAGTTGCGACTGCCACGGACCATTCTAGAATGTCGTGGACCGTGCCAAGAAGCCACAATCCATGTTGACTTGTTGCTTCTAAATTGAAGCTACTAACTTGTGCCCGACCCGTGGTTTGAACCCCACGGTCTGTGTTGGACCTTTCCGAGTCAAACGCCTGCCTTGAACTGTCTCAGGCCTTTAGGAGAATCCAAAGGGCCACAAAACCTAACAAACATTTTTAAATATAAAGATTACAACATGGGTTGGTAGATTTCGCTTTCCTGGCAAAATCATAGCAAATTAGAGGCAATCGAATTGAAAAAAAAAACATTAACATCAAAGACGACTTAAACTACGTTCAAATAATTAAACAATATACATCAAACTTATGAATTCAATATAATAAGTTTCAACGTAGTCCCATTATTGTCATGTTTGAATGGATCCAAATGTAGGGAATCCTCCTTCATAAATAAGACTACATGAAGATGATGATTTCGACAAATTCAAGTACAACAAATCAATTAAACTTGCAAGTAATTAATTATATTCTTTCGAGAGCTAATTAATTACATTTTCGCAGCCATAAGATCAGAGGGTAGGAGACTGTACATAATGAAGTCAACTCCCTCGCCATTAATAGTAAAGTAATTCCTAAGCACACCTTCCTTGACAAAACCCGCCTTCTCAACCATCCTCTGCGAACCAACATTTCTAGGATGCACAAAAGCCTCAATCCTGTTGAGATGAGGCAGTTCACTAAAAGCAATGGCAACAGCTTTCCTTATTGCCAACGTGGCAACGCCTCGACCCCAGTAGTTTCGTGCTAATGCGCCGGAAAACGCAGCCCTCCCACTATTATGGCTCCCTGCATGAGCCGGCGGCTCCAAGGAAATGGAGCCTACAGGCTCGCCATTTAGGCAGACGGCTCGGTACCACGGGTGAGGGAACACGACTCGTGTGAAGTAGGTCAAGACGTCTTCTTTTGAGGAGTTCTCATGCAACCAGAACTGTAGTTGGCTATAACGTATGACTTCTGGGTCACAAGCCCAACTCATGAAGTGGTCAACATCGGATAGTTGGTATTGCCTAAAGCTGATTTCCATGGATGCTTAGAAATTAGAATGGATGGTTTTCTATTAAGTTTTGGGGGGAAAATGTTCTTAAGCTTAATTTTATACTGTCTTAGGGTAGACTTTCTTTGATGGTAATGCATATTTGCTGCACTATTTGATCAAATTGGTGGGATTAGGGTACTAAATAAATGATGGTGATCGATTAATTATATCATAATCGCAACCATCCTTAGTGGCTTTGATTTGACTTTGGGGGGTTTAGGGTACTAAATACTCCATCTCGTGCTTTGCTAGAGGGACTAGATGAAATAACGTCATGTGTGATGGTCATAGATTGATTATGGCTGTGTTCGACAATAGCGTTTGGGGTAGCGTTTAGCGTCTTGATCAAATCAAAACTCTAATTGCATAAATATTAGCGTTCGGTAAGCTAGCGTTTTGATGAGCGTTTAGCGTTTTAAGGAGCGTTTCGTAAAACGCTAATAAAGTTAACGTTTAGCGTTTGGAGTAGCGTTTCATATTTTTCGGTCAAAAAATACCCTTTGTAAATTTTATCTTTGAAAATTATTGATACCCTTTTATGTCAATTCACATTAATCTGTTAATTGAACTGCTAAATTTACCGAACACAATTCTTATTTGAACAGTCATCCACTATCAGCTACTTAAAACGCTATCCGCTGCTTAAATCGCTATACGCTACATAAACCGCTATCAGCTATCTAAAACACTAATTTTGCCGAACAGGGTTTACATCATACTTTGAGTCATCCATAGGCTTAGAGCACCCGCAATGATGAGCATGAGTTATATTTATTAGATGATGTGGAAGCAATATGCCCCACCAAGAGAGTTAGAATTAGACTCTTCATATTAACTTGTTTTCTAATAGTGATCGTGAATTTGATTAAAATAATTAAAAAAATGTGTAGGTTCCATATTTAATAATTTAAATACACTACAATAGAAATAAAAAGAAAAAAGAAAAAACTGTATAGAATCTCGTGTTCATCCTCGTGCGGCAAATACGGGTTCGAGTCATTCTCACTGCCGACACTCGTCCTCGCCGTTGCACTATCGTTCTCCTTCTCGTTCTTGCCCACGCCACATCAACGCCATGTCACTCTTAAACTCGTTGTTGCGGTAGCTCTTTTGTATTGTTGGACCATGTTCATTTTGTTACAACTTTTTATTTTTTGCTAATGGGTTCCCTATGGTGGACCATGAAATTTCTGTTTGAGGCTTGACATATATTAACGGTATTTTTTCGATATTATTTTTTCATGATTCAACCACACAGTACACACTCATTATTTTTAATTTCATCACTAAAGGTAGTTTCAACTTTGAAGGTACAAAAAGAAAATATAATGTGTCAAATTTTATCTTTGTGTATTAATAATTACAAAGTAGTGTAAAGAGTATAATCAATTTATTAAAATAATTCACAATTAAATTAGCATAAATAAGTAAAGCAATAAATTACTACAGTATTATATATATTGTACTAGTATATCATAACAATAGTTAGAGATCATCAATGACAAAAAGTAATATTAATAGGTTTTTGATAGAAACTTTTAGCCTTTAAAAATAGTAATTTATGGAATCCACTCATCAAAATATAGTTTTTATGGGATAATAATTATACAAGTACTCCTGTATAATATAATAGATATAGAATCCATGAACCTATACTTTACAAGTTTGCTCCACGGCTCCACCACAAGGTCTGTAGAGTTTGACTTTCTCATGCTTACTTCATCTATACATCTATACAATGGTAAATAATCTCCACTAACATTCCACTTTCATTTTTCAAAAGCAAAATGTCATTTAAAATTTTTCCTTGTAATAGTTAAAGACAGTGTAGAAGATTTATTGGATCGCATGGTTGTACATATGTTTTTCTTCCTTTTTTTTTATATAGACATAATATAATATATATGGGTGTGTTTAGTTCTTTCTGAAAACCTATGTACTAGGAAGTTTTTCTCCGAAAAAGTTTTACTTTGGAAAAATTTTATTCTACTTAGGAAAAATACATTACAATGTTTATTTTGTATTTGAATACATGAGAAAATATTTAAAAAGATTTATTTATAATGTCTAGACTACCTTTATTTATTCAATTTATATAAAATAGCTTTTAAGGGTATTTTAAAAAAAATATACTATAATAGTGGCCCACTTCACGAGATGTCACCTCCTATCATACCGGAAGCTTTTAAGGGTGTTTACTAAATAATCATGTTGATCTTGATGCATCTACTGAGTTGAGATATTAAAGACATGATACAAATATCCTGTCAGACCTACCTGCAAACCCACAGTTGCGTCATTCTTCCCTAGTAATCAAGTCATGCACCAACATACTTACAAGATTATCATTGCATTGTAATTCTATTATTGTTGTTGTTCATGAGCCTCAAACATTTAGAGAAGCTTAGAGTGATCCCAATTGGCAACATGTCATCCATGAAAAACTTACATCCTTACTCAAGACGGACAAATGGGATATGGTTGACCTTCCTGATGATAAAATTGTCATAGATTGCAAATGGGTATATAAAATCAAGACTCAGATAGATGGATCGATTGAAAGGTATAAAGCTCGATTGATTGCAAAGGGATATCATCAATATGAAGCTTATTGGCTATTGTTGCTCTACGGTAAGGGTTCTCCTACTCCTATATGTTGATGATATGATCATTACCATTGATGACCTTCAAGGGATACAAACCTTGAAACATTCTCTTTGCCAAGAGTTTGAAATGAAAGATCTAGGTCTACTCCGCTACTTCTTCGTATTGGAAGTTGCCTCCAACTCACAAGGCTACTTTCTGTCACAAGCCAAGTATGCCAATGACCTCATCTCACGTATGGGGTCAATAGACAATAAAATAGTTGCATCTCCTATTGAGGCTAATCCCAAATTCTCACCCTTTGATGGAACACTCTTGAAAGGTGTTACCGCGTATTGGCAACTCGCTGAAAGTCTTGTCTATTTCTGTAATGCCCCGGCTCCTCCTGGGTCGCGGACATTACAAATAACAACTTCAAGAATCGCTAACTTGCGAATAATTATAATTTTGCACCCACAAGATCAGCCGGTAGAAGACTGTATACAAAGGAGACAATCACCTCACCACTATTGTCAGTGAAGAAACTCCTAAGAAGGCATTCCTTTCGAAAACCAACCTTGTCAATTACCCTTTGGGAAGCTACGTTGGCAGGATCGACAAATCCTGTTGGGAAGCCACGGGTGATGATAAGTGTCTTGACCCAAGACAGTGTTTAAATGTCTTATCCCTTATGAAATCAATACTTAATTATGATCGTTTTTAACCCCAATTTTTTTGACAAATACTATTAATTATCAGTTATAAGAAGCTTGGAATGTGTTGGCTACGCCAACAATTAAAATTGACACCCTAACGAATGAACCTCATCCGTTGGGCATATTTTAGGCGTCTTTTTGTAAATTTTAAAAAATATCGATAAAGTGTGATTTTATACAATTTATATATATTATTATAGTTATAGAAATCAATCATATAACTTTTTTCCAATTTAATTTATAAATATATAGATATTCTATAGTGACAAGACACATAATATGTGTCTTGCACAAGACATTTATCATTTCCGTTCACTAAAAGCAATGGAAACAGCTTTCCTTAGTGCCGCGGTGACAATGCCTTGAACCCAATATTTTCGGCCTATTGCGTTCGAAACCATAACTCTCCCTTTGTTTCTCCCTTTGTTACGCTCCTCACCCATCGGCTGCAGGCAAATGAAGCCGATGGGTTGGCCAATCAAGCAGATGACTCGGTACCACGGGTGAGGTATTACTACTTGTGTCAAGTATTTCAAGATGTCTTTGTTTGAGTAGTTGGCCATACCGTATCACTTCTGGGTCACAAGCCCAACTCATGAAGTGCTCGACATCAGATGGTTGGCATCATCGCAAGCTAATTTCAATCATTACTCGAGATTGGTTGCTTTTATGTGATACCATATTGCACCTATGATAATTTACCACATTTATGATTGTTGTGGTTAAATGTGGTTTAGTATGATAATATCTGATGATTTGTGATTAGTGTGATAAATTATGGTAGGTGCCGTATGGTACCACACACAAAAAAAAAAAGAAAGAAAAACAGGGCCGATTAACGCATTCACAAATTTGTCTGGATTATATTTTGACGAATAGTTCCACCCAATAGCCTGTACATGTACATTTTGGCACTAACAATGTCACTAACAATGTCACCCACCCATTACTAGCTAAGCCTGGGCACAAGTTTAACTAGTGTGTGAGCTCCATAATGGCACTAACAATGTCACCCTGATTTTTTTTGAGAGTCTTGACAGCCTTGCTCCTTGAAACACCAGATTGGGTCATCACCAAATCAATGTCATGAGGGTGCAACCCGGTCTCATCAGGCTCTTCTTCCTCCTCCTCTGCCTCTGGGGCGGCTGTGGTGGAAGCAGACGGCTCAGGCTGAGTCTTGCCAATCATGGTTGACATGTCCGGCATCCTGAACTGCTGAGCAGCCTGGTTCTGCAGCTGAGAACTCAAGTCCTGGATCATTGCCTGTCCGAAGATGACATAGGTCTCAGAGTTTGGGTTCTTGAACACATCGGGTTTGGAGATGATGAACGTTATCTGGAATCGAACAGGACCCAAGTCAGTATTTCTACTCTGTTGAGCAAAAAGTTTAGAATTTGGAACGAAATCTTACGTTCTCGGATTTCTTGATGGTGACATGGGTCACTCCTGTAACGGGCTTCATGCCGAGCTTCAACATGGCTTTGCGGCTCTTCTTCTCACTCCTGCTTAGCTTTGAACGCCCAGAAGTGCCTAAATGGATGTAACAAACACAAACAAGCAAATTAAGACATGATACAAATTTAGCGACAAAGACTGTACCGAAGAAAGTCGAATACTCGTAACTAGTTGTAAGGAAAGAACTCAGTGGCAGAGCACAATCATTCCATCTTTCCATCCTAATTCACGAAAGCATCACAAGATTCCCTCAAGAAGACGGGAAGAAACCCAGACCCTTTAGTTCACTAACACAAACTAATTGCATTCATTGTCATATGTAATTTCGTAATGTGATTCAACCAAAACCCTAATAAATACAACAAATCCACAAGAACACAACCAAATTCCCCAGTTACAGACCATTTCACATCAAACGACATCCAGCAAAATCCAGCCAAGAAACAAAGAAAACAAACCATACACCCCAAAGAAAGCAAGAATTCAAGGCAAGAGAAGTAAACCTTGTCCAGACTCATCCTCATCCTCATCCTCATCGTCATCGTCGTCGTCATCGTCATCATCGTGGTGCTCCTCCTCCTCCTTGACATCTTCGACAACGACGACCTCCTCCTTGAGCTGCTCAACACCAAATTCCATCCAAATTTCAGTTCAAAGAAAATAGAATCGAAAATCCTAAAGAAAGAAGGCGGAATTTACCTCTTCTTGAACAGTAGGTTGCTCTTGCTCTTGCTGTTGCTCTTCCTCGACGACGTGGCCTGACATGGTGTAGGTTGTTATGCAACAAAATTCGCTCTCTCCTGGGTTCGTCCACAACGAGAACGAAATGCTGTTAGAGGCAGAAGGGTGAGGTCAAGTGTGGTTATGGTTGTCTGATTCTCGTGTATATATATACTACCCAAGCTTGCCCGTGCAAGGCACGCCTGTTCTTTATTGCCGCCTTGCATATTCATATTTCATATTTTGGTATCATATATAATTGCTTAAAAGAATAAATTATTTTTACTAATGATACATTTTTTGTTGTATTATTTAATTTGTTATATGTTATAAGTAGGAATTTTACTGTCATCCAAATAACATTTGTGTGACATAGCTATTGTAGTTGTTTCAAAACGAAAATAGTTGTCAAGGAATATTACAATATTTTTGAATGAATAACACCCCTCTATTTTATATTTCAAAACGAAAATAGTTGTCAAATATTGGTTTATGAGCATTAGGGTTTATGGTATTGTGGTAAGAGTTTATGGGCACTCTCATATAAATTTATGAGCATCCTCATCACAAATTATGAGCATTGTATGGGATTTGTTATAAGCAAAACTGTTGGGGGTTATGAGCATTCTGTTAATAAGGTTGTGAGCATTCTTGTATAGGTTTATGAGTAAGATTGTCACTGGTTATGAACATTTTGCTATTGGTTTATGATTATTGTTATTCAGCTTTATGAACATTCATGTATTAATTTATAGTATTGTAATACCCAAAAAAAGAAAAAAAAAAAAGTGGGGAGTCGAGTGCAGGGGAGCATTGTGCTCCCGGACTCACCATCCAAGCGCTCAAAGACAGAAAGTCGTAAAGAGATTTTGGTGGATTGGAGTATTCAAATTTGTACCTGAATTTGTTGTTGGTAGGTTGGTGTAACTTAATCTTTTAACATCCTCATATATTCTTGTGAGTAACGAGGATGGAAGGAGTGGAAGATGGAACCAGGACTCTTATTGTTATCGTTTTTACCCATTTGTCCTTTTAATTTGTATGTTTCTTTTGGTCCAGTGCGTTGGTTTTTTTACTAGACTATATTTTTCGAGTTTAATTATCGATACTTAATTTGCTTGATTGTTCCTTTTTTTTATGGTTGGTTAAATTTAATCACACTAACCATACTTTACCTATTTTACCACACCACACCACTTATTTTCACCTTTATTATCATACTTAGGCCTCGTTCTTTTGTGCGTTAACGCAACTAACCGCAACGCAACCTACCGCAACATAACGCAAATTACCATTACTTTTTAACTATTTCCACCGCAACTTAACACAACGCAACGCTTACGTAACGCGCAAAAGAACGAGGCCTTAACCACCTTTAACCACACCTAACCAATTTAACCGTAGCCACTCTTTACCAACCACGGAAAATAACGGAGTCAGCCAAGAACAAATTTAACAAATAAACTGTTTGGATTCAACAAACAATTGACATTCTTACAAAAAGTAGACAGATAGCTATGCAATCACACCCCTAGATCAAGCACAGAGGAAGATACATAGATATATAACAATTGACTTAGATTAGTTATATCTTAGCATGGATTTTAAGATCGGAGGGTATGATGCTATAAACAATATGATCAACCCCAACTCCATTAACAGTGTAGTAGTTCCTGAGCACACCTTCCTTGACAAACCCGGACTTCTCAAACATCTTCTGAGATCCCTTATTCTTGGTGTGCACAAACGCCTCCACCCTGTTGAGGTGCGGGATCTCCTTGAAGGCCTCCGCGAGGGCCATCCTCACGGCCAACGTGGCCACCCCGCGGCCCCAGTAGTCGCGGGCTATGGCCCCATCCATGAGCCCACGGCCCCGGTTGGGTATCCCGGGGCCGGCGGGCTGGACAGAGATCCAGCCAATGGGTTGGCCGTCGAGGCAGATGGCCCGGAACCAAGGGTGGGGGAAGACCACCTTGGTGAAGTAGTTGAGGATGTCGGCTCGGGTTGAGTTGGGCCCCACCCAGTGCTCCACCAGGCTGTAGCGGAGCACCTCCGGGTTGCAGGCCCAACCCATGAATAGGTCCACGTCGGAGAGCTGGAATTTCCTGAAAGTGATCTCCATGGTTGGAATTAGGGTTAATTAAACCAAAGGGAGAATGAAATGAAGTGATTTTGAATAGTGTATTTCAGCCTGAGTTCCTTGGGTGTTGTTGACTCTATTTATAATGGTGTCATCAGGCTGGGAAATCAGGATAAACTAATTTAAAATATCGGATCATGTGAATTTTGGGTAAGTTACTCATGCCTTGATATAAAAAATTGAAAAAAATTAAACCATATGTGTATTGTTGAGTGTTGACTCTATTTATAAAAAGGGAAATTGGATAAAGATAATCTATATTTTTGGGATATTGAAAAAAATAATTTGAAATTACAAGTTTGTTATGAATGAGTTGAACTTCAATTCATATTATTTTTAGCATTCATTATAAAAACTCGTTCGAAAGGTAATGTGGTGGTGGCGATATTGCATGCGGAGCATACTAAACTTTTTTTTAGATGCAAAACATTCTACATTTATCGTTACCACCAAGTCATTTTTCGAACGAGTTTAACTAGGTGATCAATGTTAAAAATAATATGTGTTAAAATTCAGCTCATCCATAACAAAGTTGTGAGTTTGTATTATTTTTTTTCTAATACCCCAAAGTATGGATTATTTTTTTCCAATTTTCATTATAAAAATTGAAAAATTTTATATTTTTATATTAAATTAGAAAAAATGATGTCATTTACTTCTATAATTATAATATCATATGTGGTGCCAAATTTAGTCAATGATCTGGCTTAACTTCGATGGACATATTTACTGTTATGAATGATTCGTAATATAGTGCCAGTTTGTTTTCATGTTTACAAAGAAATTATGATAAATGTAAATTGTGTAAAATCATATTCTTATCAATAATATACAAAATTTCGAAGATATACTTAAGGATGGGTTCATTTGATTATAGCATTATTAGTTATTATTTGTATAATCGACGTAATAAAAAATTATAATAAATATGAAATATTATGAAAAGAAATATATTTTGCTCCAAAATATATATTATTACTCCTTATCATTTGTTTACTAAATTATTGTACCCACGAGGCATTGACAATTTTTGCAAAGAATTTTTTGACAAATAGTTCCAGCCAATGTAGTGATCTGTACACGTACATTATGGCTCCTAATACAGCATTTAAAAAATGTAAACATGTCCGTTGAATTGGTCGTGGTAGTATTAAATAAAGCTTCTCATGCTTTGCGATTGTAATTTTTAAAACAAAAATTAATATTATAATTTAAATCCTTTAAATAATGCTCCTCATGTATTGTGATTGACAAATATTAAAAAGCAGAAAGAACTTGGCCACATGGGAGGGTGACAGGGTGTGTTTTTTATGTGGTTGTTGGACTTGGGCTGCTAAAAACAAAAGTAGGGCCTTGAGGTTGTATTGATAAAGCCTAATTAGCCCATATATATTGGGCTTATAAAGAATCTAAACCTGGTTCTCGTGGGGTTGATTGATTAAGGATCGAAACGTTGATTACACGAGGGCCCACGGCCCAAGCTAGAGAGAACAAACATGGCTCTGAGACTCTGAGTTGAAGCATATGAAATGATGAATCTATGAGCTAGGTAGCATTTATTGTATATCTGATAAAGAAACTAGTATTAGCAAATCAAATATTGTATATCTGATACGTTTGGCCAAAACTGAATGTGAATATGTGACTAGTAGTTGTAAAATATACTTTAGGCCCATTCTTTTTTATTGGTAAGTAGAGGTAGGGTAGATAAGACTAGATAGTTTAATTAGTTTTCATGCATGTTTGGGACCTCTCTTGAGGATTCTCCCTCTCTCTAGAGATGTACCCTTGGTCTTCCAAATGAAACCCCTCTCCCTAACCCTAGTTCTCTTCATCGCCGTTTCTTTTCCCCCTTTTCTCTGCGAATCTAATGCCCTGTTTCCCTTCAATGCACATTTCGATCCCCCTGGATATACTCCCTCTTCTTGTTCTCCTGATGTTGCCCAGAAATGCTTACACACGTCTCTTATTCCCTTCGCTAAATTTGTTGGATTTAGCCTGCCTAATGTTTATTTGGCGCGCTGGGCGGTGTTTTCTAATCCTTTTGAAGGATTCAGAGCGGTGTTTTCTAATCTTTTTGACCCCTGTTGATCTTCCCTTCTGGGTCTTCCTTTTCTCGATTAAGCCTAACCTTATAATGAGTGTTGTTGCCGCTATTTCTCTAGCCTGGCAGCCACTCCCTTCATGGTTGTTTGAGGTTATTGTTGCCACTGTTCTTGCAGCTTGGCGGCCACCCTCCTATGATCTTCTTTGTCCAGCCCCTATGGTCTATGATGAGTTCCCTCCTTGGGATTTTTGGCTAAATCTTTTATCTCTGAGACCAAATTTGTCTCCGCCTCCCATTTGTTCCCCTTTTTTCTTCTTCTTGGCAGGCTGGAAGATAATGGTGTCATGGCGCAAGTCTCAGCTCGGGTATAATTTTTTGCTTTTGAAGATCAAGATTAAGGTCACTTATTTTATCCTCAACACTATTCCGACTTCTCTAGCCTCAATTGTTGTCATTCTTTCATACTTCAAGGACTTAACCTTTCAGAATTTGTTTGTAATATTTGGTACTTGTATTGAAATCTTCAATTTGACTGTTGTATTCCATTTAATTTTTATTTTTAAGTATTGTATTCTCCGGTATATTGTTTACATAATATTATTTTCTATTATGTTGGGTGCGGAACCCATTTCTTTTTGGCTGCGGAAGCCCTGTAAATTATACATGATTATCCTAAAATTCCCATTTTGGTGGATATCAGTAATTGCCCTTGCTCATTGGCTTCAATCTTTGGGTCTCCTCAATGCACCCTCTAATGATGCCTTAACTATTTTTATATCATTGTCTAAAGTGGTGTTGTGTGTGCTTCTTAAATCACTATTTTTCCGGGGCTAAAAAGGCCCAACTAAAGTAGGAATTGGGATTCATTAATGCAACTGTTAAACCTGATCTAGTTTTTCTTCTCGAAACCATGGTTAATCATGAAAATACTAATCAGATTCTTCCTCGACTTGGATTTCCCAACTATTTCTCTATTCCTCCCTCTAATCATTCTGGAGGAATTTGGTGCCTTTGGAATCAATCTGTCATGGACTTAACTATTATTGCTTCTAATACTAGATTTATTCATTGCGAAATTATCGATAAAGTTTTAAATTCCAGATTTTTGATATCGGCTTGTTATGGACCAACCCAGCCGGGTGAGAAAGCTGCTTTTTGGGAAAGTTTAACTCAATTGGCCGGTAAAATTACCCTCCCTTGGTGCCTTTTGGGTGATTTTAATGAGCTTATTTGCCCTGCTGACAAGTTGGGTGGGCCATTCTCCCATCCAGACAGATTCTATTGGCTTAATAACTTCTTATTAAACTCACACAGCATTGACGCTAATGTTTCTGGCCGCCCCTTTTCCTGGAAAAAAGTTTGTAAAGGACATCGAATTTATGAAAAACTTGATCGGGTTCTGATTACCCCCGCTTGGGAATCCCTCTTCTCTAACTACCGTGTTTCTAATGGGTCGTTCACTTGCTCAGACCACTCATATATTCTGTTGGAAACAACTCGCTTTACCCCTCCAAGCAAAGGGATTAACTTTAGATTTCAACCTCAATGGGCTTCATATCATCAATCCCACAAGATTATTAAGCAAAGTTGGGCCACAAATATCTCTGGTTCTCCTATGTTCAGACTCACCAAAAAATTATCCCTAGCTAAAACCAAGCTGAAATCCTAGGCTAAACGACTCTTGGTAATTACAAAGCTAAGCTTCAAAAAAATATTGAGCTTCTGCATTTTGTTGAAGACAGACTCATTATGAACCCTGTTAGTGCCAGGCTCAATAGCTGGTTCAACCGGCTCATTAAACAAAGAGAGCGACTTCACTCGTTTAATAAAAATCTATTGGGTCCGTTTCATCGTAAAAAATGGCTAACCGATGGCAACAGAAACTCTAGACTTTTTCATTTGACCATGAGGATTAGGAAGAGCAAGGCAAGGATCACCCATGTCAAGAATGATCTTGGTCTTTGGACTTCCGATCCTCTGAAAATCAAAAATATTTTTATTAATGATTTTACCAAGAGATTCAATCTGAAGCTGATCCCAATCGAAATATTGGTCTTAATATTTCCCCCCGTCTTTCTGTTGAGGATAATCAACAACTTACTAAAGACGTTACCGACGATGAAATTGAGCAAGCAGTTTTCCAACAAGATAAATACAAAGCGCCGGGTCCCGATGGATTTGGCACAGCTTTTTACCAAGCTTACTGGAGCATTATCAAAAAAGATGTCTGTAATGCGATCAAATCTTTTTTTAGAGACGGTAAGCTTCTTAAGCAAATTAACCATTCTCTTATCACGCTCATCCCAAAAGTTGAGGAGCCTTCCTCACCTTCTCATTTTCGACCGATCAGCCTTTGCAACAGTCTCTACAAAATAATATCTAAAATTCTTGCCAACAGATTAAGGCTTGTTCTTGATAAAATCATCGACCCGGTCCAATCTGCTTTCATTCCGGGGAGATCCATTCATGATAATATCCTTGTGGCTCATGAATTTATGCATAAATTCAATAACATGAGCGGTAGAAAATGCTTGGTTGCGCTCAAACTTTATCTTGAGAAGGCATTTGATAGAATGGAGTGGGATTTTCTCTTCCAAGCCTTAAAGGAGCTTGGGTTTGCCAGAAAAATGGATTTCTTGGATTCGTGAATGTGTTACAACTGTTTCCTACTATCTCATCATCAATAATGAAACTTGCGGATTCTTCAAACCCTCTCGTGGAATTCATCAAGGGGATCCCCTATCCCCATATCTCTTCATTATAGGGATGGAAATTTTGACAACCTATCTCCGAACGCTAACCTCGCTTCCAAATTCCGGAATTGGGCTTAAGCTTGCTCCTCAATCGCAAGTCATTCCTTGCCTTCTTTTTGCTGACGATAGTCTCCTCTTCTGTAAAGCTTCTTCTAATGCAACCTCTCTGCTCAAACACTTTATTACGAGATTTAGCTTTCTCTCCGGTCAATTGATCAATTTCAGCAAATCCTCCCCTATTTTCTCCAAAAATACCAACACCCAAGACAAACAACTAATCTCAAGTATCTTCATTATCCCTAGGCGGGATGGATTAGGTAAATATCTAGGTTGCCCTCTTTTTAAAGGACGACCTTCTCAAGAAACTTTCGACAATCTCATTAACAAATCTCATCAAAAGCTCCAAGCTTGGAAATCCAAATTTATCTCAAAAGCTGGGCGTATTGCCCTTATCCAGTCTAATCTTGAATCTCTCCCGGCTCATACCATGCAATGTTTTAAGATTCCTGTCTCTACGGCCCATAAGATCGACTCAATCAGTCATAACTTCTTCTGGAAATATTTAAATTCTAAAAAAGGCCTAGCGCTCGTTTAATGGGACAAGGTTTGTCGTCCAAAATTTTTTGGTGGACTTGGACTTCGTCAAATAGAGGCAGTTAACAATGCCTTCCTGTGTAAACTTGCTTGGCGATATCTTTTCGGTTCTGGTATCTGGGTTGACTTAATGCACTCTAAATACCCCCTAGAGACCAATTTCTTCGATAGAAAAATAAGACCTAATGATTCTTGGGCCTGGAAAGCCATCTTAAGAAATAGGGATTGTTTCAAAAAAGGTCCGAGATGAACCGTCGGGGATGGTACCAAGATCAAGTTCTGGACGGACAACTGGTGTCACTCCTCAAGTCTTCTCTCTCTAAATTCTAACATTGATCCTGCTACTGTGAATTTAGATCTTAGGGTCTCCGATGTTTTCACGAATGACAAACAATGGAACCTAAATCTTCTATGTAATTTGGTTAATGACCATTCGATTCGTTTAATCCGGGACCTTCCCATTCCTGATAACGACGCTAGTGATTATTGTTGCTGGGGTTTATCTAGTAGTGGCACATTTACCACTAAGTCAGCCACTTGGCTTGCTCATGATCCCAAGGTGGATGCTCAACCTTGGGAATACCAGTGGATTTTGAATTTGGATATCCTTCCGAAATTGAAAGTTTTCCTATGGCTCCTTTGCACGCAGGCTCTGCCCACCAATGCTTCTCTGGTGTATCGGGGATGTTCTGTCACCCCTTACTCTCTTTGTTGTACCAGTGTAATTGAAGATCAGGACCATATTTTTCTTCATTGCAGCCAAGCCAAAAACGCTTGGAAGATCGCTGCGGAGCAATCTTGGCTTCATTCACCCCCGCACTCTTTCACGGATATTCTTAGCCTCCTCAAGCACTACAAGCAAGATAAAAGCAGTAGACACCTCGAGCAGTTTGTTGCTTTCCTTTGGAGCATCTGGAAAGCTATGAATTCTCTCACTTTCCAAAATCTCCGTACGCATCCTAATGGAGTTTTCATCAGAGCCAAGAAGATCATCACTGAGTGGAGAACCCGCAACAAGCTCGACAACCTCCTCTCGGTCTTGACTTCTAAAACTGATGTACCCCCAAGCGGCCTTCTTTGCGTTGGGTCTCCTGGTCTCCTCCGCCGGTTGGTGCGTACAAACTCAATTTTGATGGTGCCAAGTCCCCTAATGGAGCCTCTGGTGGTTTTATCATCCGTGGTTGGGCCGATAACTTTATTTCTGGCAGCTCTTTCAATTTGGGTCACTCCTCCATCCTCGTGGCTGAGGCTACTGCGCTTCGTAATGGTCTCCGGGAAGCCATTAATCTTGGAATTAACAGCCTTATCGTCGAAGGTGACAATTAAATCGTCATAGACGCCCTCAATGGGCTTTGTGATACTCCCTGGTCGATCCACCAACTGCTTTGTGACATCAAGAAGTACATGTCTCAATGTTCCTTCTCTAAGGTCATTCACGTTTACCGCGAAGCAATAGGTCAGTGGATTGGCTGGCTAAGGCCGGCCTTAGTATTATTGGCTCTTGTTATTGGAATCCTGAGGATGCTCACGCCCTAAAATGTATTTTGAGAGAAGATAGACTGGGCATGTCTCTTATGAGAAGAGCTGTCTAGTTGCTTTGCTTACCGTTGTAAAAAAAAAAAAAAAAAAGACTAGATAGTTTAGGTAAGATTTAGTAAGCATCGGACCAATAGATAATGTAATGCAAATAGAAATATGTAAATGTTAAATATATGTAAGGTAATGCAGGTAGATTAAGGTATTTTAGGTAGTATGTGTAATGTAAGTAGAAATAGACACAATTAATCTCAGCTATATATATATGTGCCTTGTCTTCTAGGACTTGGATACAAATTAGGGATTGCATATGTCATATAGGCCTTATTCTTTGGTTAGGTTGAATCAACCTATCCAAACCTATCTAAACATATCCTAATTTATTTTAATTTATCTAAATTTATCCGAACCTTACATAATTACCCAAAAAAACATCTACTCTAAAAACACAATTCCCAAAAAAAGTGTCATAACTTATCCCAACTTATCATAACTTATCCATCCAAACCTGAAAATAATTCAACCAAAGAACATGATAGTGAGCGGTAGATACGAGAGTGAAGGGTGGGAGTACTTATAACTTAGGCCCTATTCTTTATACGACTGACTGCGGTATGGCGCAGTGCGGCGTTGTGAAATTGTGGCGGGTGTGGTGGAATTGTAGTGGGTTATCAGTAAGTTGTGGTGAGTTTTGTTTTTTATAAATGTAAATTGTATTTGTAAATGTGAAAAAGTTGATTGTGGTGGGTTGTGGTAAATTGTGATGGATTGGTATGTTGTGGTGAGTTTTGGCAAAGTGCGATGTGTTGTGCCACCGCAACCAGTCAGCCGTATAAAAAAACATGGCTTTAATTGACTTGGTCAAATTTTTTAATAGATTTTTTTAATAAATTATTCAATAGATTATTTACAAAACATTATCAGTATATTTATAATTAGTGAGACAATGAAATTAAAGAAAATTGGTCTCTTCTAAGACATTCCATTAAAAAAAAAGAAGTAGAAAAAGAAGAGGGCAAATGCTTCGTGACACAACATTTTTAAACCGTATCTGTGAGTTTAGTTACGTATTCTGACATTTTGAGTTCCGTATGACAGCATGAGTGTATGAATGTATGATGCCAAGCCCACACATTGACACCTGACATGAAACGTTTCGTTCACCAATACCATGTTCTTTATCAACCCTACCCTCTTTATGCCCACAAGTGAATTAGTGACTAATGACTTCCAATAGTAACCAATAAATATTATTACTAACCTAATCTTTTGGGCACCTTTGTATACAACTTTTCAAAGGATTAAATATGAATAGTAAATCATGTCTAAGTAATCCTTAAATATGAAGGTGACTAGTTTATTAACCGATGAATTTTATCACAATTATTCAAATTGATTATTCATTATACACCACACAATAATTTTGAAGTGAAACAAATCAATATAAGACTTACCGGTTAAAACAAAAGATAAATGTATGTTATATCTAATCAAGATTGACCAGCTTGTAGTATCCCTTCCTTCTGTTGACTAATGATCTTTTTATCTCATGAGAGTAGTTGCATATAATTTTATTTAAGAGACGAAACGTCGGTATAATAGCAAGGAGAACTTAAAATTGTTTTGATTCATATAAATTTGATGTCATTATATTGATGTTTTTTAGGTGCAATAAGGTCGGGAACGGAATCTAAAGGGATGCTCATACGACAACTTTTTGTATCAAAGTGTTGTATGCTATGTTTCAAGAATCGATTGTAGGAGTTGCTTACTTGCTTTTTTCCCCTTGACTCCAATATGATGCTTTTAATGAACAAAGTGAGAAGTATGGTTCAAGTATACTAACCTCCAACATTAAAATTGAAGCGCGAATATGATGATTGATAATGAACATAATACCTTAAACGACATTTATTTACTCCAGAAAATATGCTCCTAAAATATGTCAACATTTTCCATTTTCATCTCATTGCATAAGCCATAAAATTAGAAGACATAAAGTACATAAATATCAATGTATTACTTAATGAATATGCGCAAGGAAGAGTTTACTAGTAGGCTAACAATTTATGATTCACATAAATTTTTATATATATTCTTCTTTTTATATATGGACAAAAGATTTTTTCAAAATAGAAATTAAATAAGAATGACTAACCTTCAAGAAATAAACAAAAAGGAACTTTAGATAGAGAAGTGCATTTTGACTAATTATTTTATGGAAATGCTGACTATTATTAATTTACACATTCTAGTCTTGTCTAATTAAAAAAACAAACAAAATAGTAGTCTAGTTGGAGATGGACTTGGTAGTTGGTATTTAGCTTGGATGAGAATGCAATTGTAGGTAGAATTGATGGAAAAAATAAGAGTAGCAATCAACTCAGTAGAATTTCATAACAAAAATAAAAGTCAGGATAATGGTAATTTAGATTTTAAAAATATGTAACAGTAAATTATATATATTATTGAACTAGTGAATTTCAAGCTTTAGTGATTTTTCTGAAGAGAGTGGGATGCCCACTGGCGGGGATGTTTTGTGCTCCGACCTACCTCTTTCATATTTCAAATAACTATGAATTGAATTGTAAGGATTCAAAACATCATTTAATTTGAAGTAACTTGAGTAACATGGAGTCTATTCTATAGGCCATTTGCCAATTTGTCCATGCCCCTCCATGCAGCAAACTACACTTACCTACACCAAACTGCATCGACCTGCACTTTCTTGCACATACCCGCACTTTTTCTAAAAATTAATTATCTTAACAGATATTAACATTTACAAATTTTATTGATTTGTATCTCAATAAGTAATGTTTTCATACGCTTTACAAAATGAAAAATATCCATGTGAATTTTTAAATTAAAAAAACTTAATGTATCAAAAGTCAAAAAGTATAAATTAAATGATCAACAAAATTAGTTTAATATATTCTTATAAATTGTTGACCAGAGAAAAAGAGCAGATATTGATTGTGTCATCTCAAGGGGAGGTAACATTGTTGTTATTGTCGAACAATTAGTTGGTTCAAATTTAAAATTAAGTTTCATTTTTTATTTAAATTAAATTAAATATTTTCAACTGTTCTAAATAACAAACCCTTAATATTAGCATCTTGAAATCTAACTTAGTACAATTAGAGCAGGAAAAATCTGACCTGACACAAATCAGTCCAAAAATTTAAGATTAGGCGCGAAATTTCAAAGCTTAAAATATAAATAAACCCGAAATTGACCCATACCAAACCGCACCCAAAAAGACCCACCCGCCCGAATTGACGGATTTAAATCCAACCGTATAATTCGACCTAGTAAAATTCAATTTTCGGAATTTTAATTAATTATCGAGGAAAAGGAAAAAAAGGGAAGGGTGAAACCGTCCGAGGGTGAAAAGGAGAAGCAAGGATTTTTGGGGTGTTTGCCTTCGCCTTATTAGAAAACTTAACGCAGCTGTCTGCACCCGCAACCATCGACGACGCTTTCTTTCTCTCTCCTCTCTCTCTTCGTCACAGGTATCTCTCTCTCTCTCTCTGTATATCTCTGTATCTCGCTCTATATATATCTCAGTGCCATCCATGGCAGTTCCCGCCAACATCTCCTTTTCATCGAAACCCTAGCAGTGTCCTTCTTCTACTTATCACTTGGTCGCCCCTTCTTTCTCAATCTGCATTGTTTTTACGAACCCTAGTTTCTCGTTAAACTCTGACTGTGTTTTGATTGTTTTGTTTTTGATTTCATTGTGTGATCCATTCGAAGATACAAGGCCAACACAAGATTAAATTTGGGTGGAGTGTGTGAGGGTCTATATGTCCCTCAATCAGTCTAGGTCGGACAAGAACGATTCGCAGTTCAGAAAATCAGGCGGTGGTCGATCTGGTCCAAGTTCTGGTGGTCACCAGAGGCCCTTCGCCGGTGGCCGAGGCAGAGGCGGTGCCGCCCCACACGCCGCCCCTAACCTTTCCACCAATCGGAGGTAATTTTAGGGTTTCCTCATAGGACTTTCCGAGTTAGGGTTTTTGTCTGATTAGGGTTTCTGCGTCGGTTATGATTCGTGTTTTATCGTCTTGTTTTCTGGGAAATTTTGAATTGGTTTTGTGCTTTCTGACGTATTAAGGGGGAAAAAGTGGCTGGCTTTGAGTAAAGTGGGTATATTTATGGGGAAGTTAGAGGGAAATGGAGGAGGGGTAATGGACATATGCTGCATTTGCATGTATTGTCTGGTTGATTTGAGGGTTTTTTGTTACAACTATTGTTTTACTCATTGGGTGATTTTGACTCCCAGCTTTAAGAAAAACAACAATGTTCAAGGTGGGCAACCAAGGGGACCTGCTGGCCCTGTGAATCCTTCAGACTTAAATGCCGCTAGTGGAGTTCGTTCTGTACAGAATGGCAGCCATTTACATTCTGCATTGCATGGTGAGTTCATCTTAAACAAGGGAAGTTCCACTTCCTTTGTGATCCTCTCCTACCCTGGTGATCCGTTATTTCCTTTGCTTGTAATGGTTGAAACTGGTAGAACCCATTTGTTGAAGTGAGGTATGAATGGACAACATATATGCAGCCTTACCCTAGGGCATGGGGGGAGTTTTGACTTATGAGCGGAATAAAGGCGGGGACTATTTTCCGGAGTATTATGGTGTGTTTAAATGTCTACCTTTTATTTTTTTGGCATTGTGGACACAAATTGTTAATTGTAGTTACAGGTCCATAAACAAAAGATTCTTAGCCCCGTCTGTATTGATCCCATGTCTTTGTTTATTTATTGGTCTAAATCCTCCATATCTTGGTACAATAACATTACCTTGTTTGGTGTTTCAGGAGCACCAGCTCAAACTGCTGTTACCAGGCCTGTTGATGCTCCTGCTCCAGCCCCAGCTCCAGCTCCGGCTCAGAAGAGTAGCAGACCCCTTCCAAAAGCTCCTTCTTCTCAAACAACCTCTGTGACTTCCGATCCCACTCAGCCTTCTACACCAGCAAAAGGTATCAGATTATTACTTCGTGATGTGTCTCATGTTCTTCTATGTTTAATTTGTTAACTTCTATTGAAGAATGATATTTGATTCTAACATGCTTGCTTTTAGGAGATGGAGGAAAGGGCTTCTCTCTCCAATTTGGATCCATTAGCCCAAGTTTTATGAATGGCATGCAGGTTTGAATTTGATGGCTGATCTACCTTCAAAACCTGTATCGTTTCATTATAATATTTCTTTTGGGGAGTAAACTCATATTTTCTGTTTTCCTATTGTGGCTTTGTTTCTATATTTCTCAAAGGTACCACCACGAACTAGCTCTGCCCCACCTAATTTGGACGAGCAAAAGCGTGATCAGGTTTGTTGCTCCCTATTTGCCATTTACTGTTGATTTGACGTGTGGGTTTTATTTATTGCATCATGTGTAAGTGGCATGGCATTTCATTATCATCTGTGATGATTCACATCCAAGTGATGTTGTCCAGTCAGAGTGCTCTCCGAGGAAAGCTAGTCTACTAGTATAAATTTGGATGATCAACAATTGGGATTTTGAAAGACATGGATCCCACGGGGGTAACCTTGCCAACGGGCTAGTTTGGCTGACAATGAATGATCCATGTCATTTCTACTGTGGACATAATGTTCAATAGACCTGAACTATGTGGTCCACATACTTTCGTCTTGTATTTTTCATATTACTGACCTAACTGCTTACATTTTTTTTCTATTTTCGGTTGTATTGTGACTTCAGTCTGCTTGCTAGTAGCCATGCTGTATGCATTTTGACATGCTGTATGCATTTTGACACCTAATCTCATCTTCTGCTTTGAGTGCAATTGATTTTTGGTCTGCCTTTTGTTTGTATAATTGTACTTTTATACAGTAGTGATTGTTGATCAACATTCACAGTAGTATAATTTTGGATGATCAACATGCAGGCTCGTCGTGATGCTGCTCGGGCTGCGCCGTCAATTCCATTGCCTTCGGCTCCTAAGCCGGAGGCACCTAAAAAGGATACTGCTTCGAGTCAGCTACCGGTTGTTCATGAGACAGAGTTGAAGCCTAAAAGAGATGTGCAGATGCCATCAGTTTCTCCTCCAACACAACCGCAAAAGCCTTCTACTATCCCTATGGTTCCTGTGCCACTGCCATATCACCAACCAGCTGTTCCCATGCAATTTGGTGGACCCAATCCACAAATTCAGTCTCAAGGCATGCCGAGTAGTTCTCTTCAAATGCAAATGCAGATGCCATTACATATGGGGAGTCCCGCTCAAGTCCCACAGCAGGTATATCTTCAACATCATCTTATGCAGACTCCGGGATTCATGCACCAAGGACAGAACTACGGGTTCAACCCTCAGATGGGAACCCAACTTCCCCATCAAATAGGGAATCTAGGAATGAGCATGCCACCTCAGTTTAGTCCGCAACAGGCTGGAAAATTTGTCAGCAATCGTAAGACTGTGAAGATTACTCATCCAGATACACACGAGGAACTGAAACTAGATAGTAATGATGATGCATCATCAGGATCAAGGCAACACCACAATGGTCCTCCACAATCTCAAGCAGTACCTAGCTATACACCAACACGTCCAATTGGCTATCCCAGTTCGTATACTGCTGGTCCTCCTTTGTTTCCAGTTCAAAGTTCCCTCTCTTCAACTAGCACACAGATAACTGCTGGCTCTCAGGTATCCAGAGGTAACTATTCTGTCAGTCAGGCTCCACTAACAATGTCATCTTCACACCAATCCGTTTCGAATAGTTTTTCTGTCAACAAGAAAGGGTCTTCAGTGCAAGGAAAACTGGAACCGTCTATTTCTGATAGCGTCAAGGATGTGCAAAGTAAAGTGCCACCTGCCCAATCAACTTCAGTCCGTGTCACTGTTAAGGCAACTGGTGGTTCTAAGGGCGAGAAGGTCACAGGGTCCAATGCTGCTGCAGAGGCTAAGACCCAAGGACTATTGAATTCAGCTGTGAATACTGGTGTTGGAAAGGATTCAGATTTAAAGACGGACAGCTCTCTGGCTTCTGTGGAGACTTCAGGTCAAGGAGCATCTTCCACTTCTATAGGAAGTCCTCGGAAGTCTGTACTTACTCCTCAGGTTGATTCCATTAAATCAACCCCCAGTGAGGATGTCCAGAATTTACCAGGCAAAAGAGGAGCTCACCAACAGGTTTTGCCTCATCATTATTATTTTTTTAATATTGGAAGCCTGGGAAAGCCCTTGTGATATTAGTGTCTTAATTTACTTTATGAGCATACATTTATGTCTTCTCTGACTCGATTGTTGCTTCAGGACTCTGGGGATTCTTCTACAGTTTTGGCCTCTGAAAGTGAAGTGTCCGACATGAGTTCTATGTCAGTATTAAAGGATGGTGTGCCGGAAGATGTTCAATCACGTACAGTTCCTGTTGGTATCGAAAGCTCCTCTCATATGTCTGAAACATATGAAAATCAGAATGTTGCAAATGGAGCCATCAAAGATCAGCATGCTAGACAAGCTGATCTTCATCTACAAGAAGAAACTACAAAGCAATCTTCTGTCTCCGAAGAAAGAGGAAAGGAACTTAGTGAAGGGCTGCTATCAGATGATGGTGTCACGGATGCTGTCAAAAAGTCTGATCAGGGTAGTGAACTTAAGAATGCTGATCATGAGGCAGTTGTCATGGAATCTTCTGTAGGGGTGGCTGAATCTACTTCCTGCACTGAAGGTGATGAGATAGACAAGCAAGCTTCCTCACTTGGCTGTGCTCCAGCTTTCTCAAATGGTTCTTCAGACTCCAGCAACTCAGTAGGCGTTACTGGTGGTGTAAATTCCAAAGAAGACGAGGCCTCGAAATCTAGTGTACCCGATGTCGAGGCATCTTCTGTCTCTGCTAATCATTCAGAAACAAATGTTGAACATGGTGATGCTATACAGTACATGAGGCCAGGTTCATCCTCAGGTGTTGAATCAGGCCAAAACAAAGCCGCAGCAGAGCTAAACAAGACAAAGAATAATAGGGGGAAGAAGAAGTGGAAAGAATTGCTTCAGAAGGCGGATGCTCTTGGCACAACATCTGATCTGTATATGGCCTACAAGGGCCCAGAGGAAAAGAAAGAGTCTGTTGTTGCTCCAGAACTATCTTCTGAAAGCAACTCGAAGGAGGTGTCAGCTGATATCAGGCAGGAGTCCAATACGAGGAATGAGGAGGATCAAAGTAAAACTGAGCTGGATGATTGGGAAGATGCTGCTGACATTTCCACACCAAAGTTGCAGTCCTCTGGTAAAGGAGATGGTGAAAGCTCCCTTCGTCATGAAGAGGGAGTTACTGCTAAAAAGTATTCTAGAGATTTTCTTCTCACATTTGAGTTGCTATGTACAAGCCTTCCAGTGGGATTTGAAATTACATCTGACATAGCTAATGCCTTAATGGGTGTTAATGTCAATGCTGCTCGTGGTGATCATGAACTTCTGAGTCCAGGAAAAATAGTTGACAGGCCAGCCGGGAATGCAAGAATTGATCGGCGTGGAAACAATGCTATGGATATTGATAGGTGGAGTAAAGCGCAAGGTCCTTACCCTCCAGGTCGTGATCCTGCAATGGATCTTGCCCATGGAAGCAATATGATGGGATATCGAGGTGGACCAGGGCCCAATTACGGTGTTCTTAGAAGCCCACGGGTACAAGGACCTTTACAACCTGCTGGTGGAATTCTATCTGGGCCAATGCATTCATTAGGCTTTCAGGGAATTCCGCGAAACTACCCTGAAGCTGACCGCTGGCAACGTGCTACTAACTACAATAAAGGTCTGATGCCAGCTCCTCAAACTCCTTTGCAAGCAATGCACAAAGCTGAGAGAAAGTATGAAGTGGGCAAAATAACTGATGAAGAACAGGCTAAACAGAGGAAGCTAAAGGGTATTCTCAACAAGCTGACCCCTCAGAATTTTGAGAAACTGTTTGAGCAAGTTAAAGAGGTTAATATTGACAATGCTGTTACTCTAACTGGAGTGATCTCACAAATCTTTGACAAGGCTCTGATGGAACCGACTTTTTGTGAAATGTATGCCAACTTTTGCTATCATCTTGCCTCAGAGTTGCCAGATCTTAGTGTAGATAATGAGAAGATCACATTCAGGCGGTTGTTACTCAACAAGTGTCAAGAGGAATTTGAGAGGGGAGAAAGAGAAGAACAAGAGGCTAATGAGGCGGATGGTGAAGGTGAGATCAAACAGACCGAAGAGGAGAGAGAAGAGAAGAGACTGAAAGCACGACGGCGTATGCTAGGTAACATTAGGTTGATTGGAGAGTTGTATAAGAAGAGGATGTTGACTGAAAGGATAATGCACGAGTGCATTAAGAAACTATTGGGTGATTATCAAAAGCCTGATGAAGAAAATATTGAAGCTTTGTGCAAGTTGATGAGCACAATAGGAGAGCAGATTGATCATCCCAAAGCTAAGGAGCATATGGATGCATATTTTGACATCATGGGGCAGTTATCAAACAATATGAAGTTATCGTCAAGGGTTAGATTCATGTTGAAGGATGCCATTGATTTGAGAAAGAACAAGTGGCAGCAGCGGAGGAAAGTGGAAGGTCCAAAAAAGATTGAGGAAGTACACAGGGATGCTGCTCAGGAAAGACAAGGACAAGCTGCTCGGTTAAGTCGTGGGCCGAGTATGAACTCTGCAATGAGAAGGGGCCAGCCTATGGAATTCAGTCCTCGGGGTCCAATGTTATCCACTCCGGTTGGCCAGGGAGGTGGTTATAGAGGTATGTCTCCCCAGGTTCGCGGTTATGGTATGCAGGATGCACGCGTGGATGAACGAAATGTTTTGGAAAGCCGTCCATTGCCTCAGAGGCCAGGAAGTGATCAGCAAATTACTCTTGGGCCCCAGGGTGGTCTTGCAAGGGGAATGGCATTCAGGGGACAACCTTCTGTATCCAGTTCTCCTTTATTAGACATTAACCCATCCTATGGGGATCCTAGAAGGACTGCTGGTGGCCTGAATGGCTACAGTACTGCATCAGATAGTGGGGTGTATAGCTCAAGGGAAGATCACTTTGCAAGGCATAGTTCTGAAAGATTTGGGAGTCCTGCTTTTGATCAATCACATAACCAGGAGCAGACTGCAAGTTATGCAAGTAGGGACTCCAGATTCGGGGATCGTAATGCAGACAGATCTAGGCCAGCAACACCGCCAGTTGTTCGAACAGGAGGTTCTGCAGCTCAAAATCTCTCTTCAGAAAAGGTGTTTCCAGAAGAACGCTTACGAGATATGTCTATTGCTGCAATAAAGGAGTATTACAGGTACGAATTTGTGTTTTAGCATCCTTTTATTTTTCTGTGAAACTCGGTCATTGCTTCTCTTTGCAATTTATTAGGTGCACCCTGAGCTTGTGCTCCAAATATTATGATTGTTCACCTATATATATTATGTTGTTCACTCTGATTACTATAATTGTTCACTCGCAAATATCTGGATTGTTCACCCACATATATTATGTTGTTCACTCTTATTACTATAATTGTTCACTCGCAAATATCTGGAGCACATGCTCCAGGTACATGTAATATATATTGGCTTCTCTTATATGGTTCACAGTGGAGATGAATACTAAAGGGAAGTCAAAATCAGGAAATTTTCTGTTATATGGAGATTTATTGTTTTATGATATTAAATCTCCATATAACAGAAAATTTCCTGATTTTGACTTCCCTTTAGTATTCATCTCCACTGTGAATCATATAAGAGAAGCCAATATATACTTCACAAAATTATTATAGGGAGTTTTAGGAAATTCAATATCTGGTTATTTAGGAGTATTTTAATGGTACTTCATTTCTTATGCTAACATTTAGGTCAGTTTAGCTTGTTTTCTACGTCTTATCATCTTATAAATAGGTTAGCTGTCTAGGTAGATATTTGACAATAACTGGCAAATAAGGGATACTTTTCCATCTTTCTATCTCTCTTTCTCCGCCCGCCTTTGATTGTTCTCCCTCGTCTCTCCCCATTTTTTCACTGGGATACTTCTCTTGGTGATGCTCATAGTATGTCATCCCTGCTTCTTGTTGTTGCCTTTGACAACACCTTATCTCTGGTGATCTCATTTTTGAACTTTATTTATTCTGATATTTGCATGTGTGAGATGAGTGCTTTATTATTGCAGAACCAAGTGTTGAGCAATGTATTGGGAGTCTAGGTGTATAGCCAATCTTATCATTGTCGGTAAAGATTATGGGAAACCCACTAAAAAAACGTGTTGGCTTGGCTGCTTTAGTCTCCTCTTGTGAAATATCAAAACCATTGTAGCTTCCCTCCTAGTTGGAGCATTGGAGGATGAGGAAACTATGCTTTGATGTGTTCAAGAGGCATTTCCCCGCCCTCAAAAGCGCTCTGGTCTCTTTCAAAATGAATATCTAATCAATGGCTCGTGAAATAAGTCCAAGAAGCTTGTATTCTGCTATTGTGCTGAAGGAGCCCTCTTGAGTCTTAAGTGAAAAGATTGTTTATGGTATATAGCCATATACATTGACCACTTGTAAAATGTCTAAGACAAATGCTCATCTTAAATGGCTATAGAAGTCTAACGATGAAGATGTCCCTTTTAATGTGATCCTCCGTATCTCCTTTGTCAATGTAACATCAAGTCATCAAAGTTCTTTCCCCTTTACAAATTGTTGCAAGGGTACTATCATCATTCATCTTTAAGCATATATTCAATACTATTGCTGTCTCATACTCTCATTCTAAGTGTACCTGCCTGTACTCTGTATAGAAGTCATGGCAACTTCCCTTGAGTTTAAGTGGAATTGGTCCTGTTTTGGACCTGAATTTGTTGGTTGGTTGCACTTCTAGAGATGAGGGTCATCCATAAATCTGTGGTAGGACTGTTAACCTCTTCATTGCATTTGTGTTGGCCGTGTTGTCTCCGAACTACCCCCTCTCCGCTCTCTCCGGACCCTTTCAAGAATGTGCATCAAGTTTTTCATCCTGTGGTTTAAGACTTCAAGTTTTTATCGCCCCCCCCCCAACCCACCCACCCAAAAAAAAAGAGGGGGAGATTGCGGTCATGTTGATTTTAGAGTAGTTGAGTGTATTTTGCTCCTAATCACTAATCTGCTTTTTGCTCTGCCTTTTATTATAAGGTGGTTTCATCCAATGGTGAACTTTAGTACTAGATTGTATATTGTACAACTGGAACTGTTTGCGCTCAGGAATCTCAGTAGGGAATTGCACATGTATTGTACTTTGATGTCCTTGTGAGTGCTGTGTTATGCACGTATGTGTTGTCCCAAGTACTAACAAGGGTTAGGATAGCTCTAGGTTCCTCTTTTTGATTAAAAAAGCATGAAGCAAAAAGGTCTCTGAGACCCAGGACGTGGGCTTTTTACACTGGCCCACCAGTAAAACCCCGAGAAAATCAAGTCAAACAACGAAAACCAAAAAAAGTGCAGCAGAGCGCACACAAGCTGACTGCACTGCTATGGTCAGAAATTCTGGGACGTCCGTGGCTCCGCGCTCTGCTTTTTTTTTTGGGAGGTGTTTTGTTGTCATAGACTCGGTGATGTAGGACGCTTAAAGCGCAATTCCCACACGGAGAGAAAATCACAATTTTCTTGAAAGTCAATTCAATTCAATTTAGTCATCAGTCTGGCTTCTTTCTCCTATTTAAAAAATAGTCGTCAAGTCTGACTTATCCCTAATACATGAGGGATATATATAGCTAAAGTCCTAAAACACTAAGGAAACTAGAATATATCAATTACTATAAAATGAAAACACTGACCTAATATTATCCTAATATCTTAGGAAACTAAATATCACTATAATATATGGCTAAATTTCCTTATTTTACTAATCCTAAAATATTGCTAAAAATGCCTATGAAACTATAATATCAAAATACAAAAAGATCTCTAAATATATGAAAAGATATTGATATCTTAACCTATCCTTTACTCTTATCCTGCATCCCTCAGACAACTTTTTTGAAAGTAAGGTTTCTCAGTCTCATGAATGATATCCGTCAAAGTGGTAACTTGAATGAATAGAAAAGTCTGCGAATGATGACTTCCATGGGAATATTTTTACTTACATAGGTCAGACCCATTTGTCAATAGCAGTGGCAAGTCTCATTGTCCTTGAGTCTACTCTTTATTTAGAAGGTTTTATCAAATATAGGGATTAATGGTTTAAAAGTCATGCATCAGCTATTGTAGAATCTGGCACAATAGTGCTCACTGCTCCAGTCTTTCTGACTCTTAATTAAAAGGCCCACAGCGCAAAAAGGCCCAAAGGGGCCCCGGAGCCTAGGTGCGGGCTCCGAGGCGGGGCGCATGCCTTTTGGATGCAATGCGCACTTCATATGTATATGTTTTTTATGCATGAAAATGATTCCCACATCAATGCACTGGAGAAAAGTAAAAGCTGCGAGTGTTTATGGAATTGTTTTAGGTTGAGGGCATTGAATTAGAAGGAAACACATTAAAAACTATCTTTCTCTACATTTCTTTTTCACTTGGATCTAAAACGCGCACAGAAGGCGCTCAAAAGGTGCAGAATAGGCGCGCCTTTTGTGGGTTTTTTGAATGAGCCTCGCCTCACCCTGTTGAGGCGCTAAGGTGTGAGCCTTGCGCCTCACTGGGACTTGGTGCGCCTTTTAAAACTAAGATTATACATGGCTATCAAATGGCTAACCTATTAACAACTGATCAGAATTGGACTGAAAGAAATATTTTGGGGCCAGACTAGAATTCAATGTGCTTTCTTTCTATATTGTCTGTTTATTACATGTGTTTTGGGCCCTGCACAAATTATGCTGTTCTGACATTTGAATTTAAGTGAGTAATCTTCCAGCAATCTATCGCCAATAAAAAACGAATCATGCACTACAATTGTCATCACTTTTTGATAGCACGTAGCAGTGGTTGTTAGCCAAAGACCTCTTTCATATTTAAATGTGGTGATTTTGATAACAAACAGATCATGAACAAAAGGACAGTTAATTGATTTTTTTTTTTGGGTGCTTGTAGTGCAAAAGATGAGAAGGAAGTTGCAATGTGCATAAAAGACTTGAATGCTCCCAGCTTTTATCCAACAGTTGTATCGATTTGGGTCACGGACTCCTTTGAGAGGAAAGACATGGAACGAGATTTGTTGGCAAAGCTTCTTGTCAACCTTTCAAAGCCTAGGGAAGGCTTATTCAGCCCAGCTCAGCTCATTGAAGGGTAATAATTGTAGATTGAACCGTTCGTTTTATCCTTTTTTCATTACTTTCCTTGCAAAGTTGGGTGTTTCAAGTCAATCTGTTCTTTCTTTTCATCCTTGCAGGTTTCAGTCTGTGTTATCTACGTTAGAGGATGCGGTGAATGATGCCCCGAGAGCGCCAGAATTTCTGGGTCGCATATTCGGTAAGATTGTTGTGGAAAATGTGGTTCCGTTGAAAGAGGTGGGTGGACTGATACACGAAGGTGGGGAGGAACCTGGCGGGCTTTTGGAGGTTGGTTTAGCCGGAGATGTTCTTGGGAGCGCCCTCGAGATGATCAAATCAGAGAAAGGAGAGTCCGTCCTCAAGGAAATTCTTGCTGCTTCCAATCTACGGTTGCAGGATTTTCGCCCTCCCGATCCCATCAGGTCCCGTAAATTAGAAATGTTCATGTAGGGATGATGATGAATGATGATTCATGTATGTGCTTAGAAATTCTGGAAAAAGAAGTAATTATTTTGAGGCACACCTACGACATGAAAGTTTAGGGAAAGAAGAAATTTTCCCCACCTTGAACTGTTTGTGATCAGTATTGGGAGTTAATTATGGAAAAATTATTAATCAATTTGCAATATTATTACATGGGTTGAGTCAGTGGGTGATCTGATCTGATGTGCTACTTGGAAACTTGTCACTGAGCATCACAGGATGAGGATGGGCTTTCTTTTCATTGGTTTGTTGGGAGATTTTGGTGACAGACAAACAGGTAGTAGTGTTGTAGTTGGGACCAAAAAAGAAAGAAATTTATATTCCTTTCTTTCAGAGAGTAGGGAATTCTCTCAAGATTATATACAAGTAGTCTTTTGTAATAAAGAAGAATCCATATGTAAAGCTGTACAGAGTTAGATTGTTATTGCAAACTCTATAAAAGACTTGTTCATATGGTTTTAAAATTTGTGCTGCTAAATCAAATCAATTGCAGATACATTGATGATTGCTCTTGGGCGCTTCCCTTTGGAGTATGTATGTGATATGTTGTTGATGTGCATTTGGGTGATTGAGCATGAGATGCTTAGTTATGGCATCCATAAATTAGGATTTTTTTTTTTGGATTATTGAAAGCCAAAAGGCTTAAAAGTTTACAAAATACATTAAAACAACATTATAAAACAATACACCACCAATTCCAAAAGACAAAATGTCACAATCAAACACAATTAAAACAAACAAAATAGCAAGCACTTGCAGGAGTTGCAACACGCCTATGACGATCAAAATGTCTTCTTTTTTCATTCGTTATCTTAAAAAGTTGGAACAATATCAACCAGGTGGCTTATCAAGATAATGCACGAACATACAACAAATACAAACCCCATTTATGAGACCTATAAAATTGATTCTAAGTCTGTGAAACATTTACTTCATTCTCCTATTTTGTTATCCAAGATAAAGAGATACACTTACAAATTACTTATAAAGAAAAGAAGAAGGGTGCAAGTTGGGTGAGAATCAGACATTAGGCAATGTATAACCAAGATTATCAGTTTGTTTTTAGAAATCAGGTTTTTAGAATCTCTTCATCTCATCAACACTTACAAGCATTCAGCAATTTCACTGCCCATTCATCACATCGAAAAATCAGTAACAGCCCTAGCTTGATCTCATCAGAAACCATTATAATACCCAACATTGCTTGGTATTATGTATTCAACACAGTCCAATAATGCTGCTTTGAAATGTACGCGATCGAGTTTCAAATTCTGTCACTATTCCTGTCAAGGCTACAAAGTTCTGGAAATTTACATGTTCATCCATCACAGCTACCTACAGCTTTACTGTTCTAACAATTGCTGGTAAGCTAACCTCAATGCATTTACTTGGATAATCAGCTCTTGCATCCACTCCTATCTTGGGTTTAACTTTATCGATCGAGCCAATCTCTTTATGTGAACTAATCTCAACCTCTTTGTCGACGCTTCTGAAACAATCAAATCAAAAACTTCAGATTCCGTTTTAGCCTTTCCATAAATTTCAGGAGATTGTAGTATAAACTTACTGCTTCTGATGGTGGTGTTGTCAGTTGTCGTCCCAACTCCCTGGGTTTGGTTCTGGTCATGACTGTGTAATCTCCTGGCTAGATGCTTTACATCAGTTATCCGCAGCCTATTGGAGAAACTCCGCGTCCTCTCTGTTTCTTGTACGTCTGTACTAAGATATAAGTGAAGTAGTTGGAATCTCGAATACATACAGGTTTGTGTTCAATCCTCCCAATGATAATCAAACTGAAAACTAATGTTCCCACCTAAGACACATCATTTTGTGTGTGTTTGGGGGGTTCAGATGCAAACCATCCTACACTTGAACTAGTTTGCAGAAGGGCTCTAACACGCGCTATATGTGGAAGCCTTACATTACCCCCATACTAGAAGGTGTAAAACGCCCACTTCTTTCCCATGGAACAGTAGGTAACAAACTATTTCTATATCTTAGTTGAAACCAATCCCTCTAAACTGCAAAATTTAGGGTAAGACTGCTACATTTGACTCCTTCATCCCTCTAAACGTAAGCTGATTTTTCATATTACAGCCCCCGTAAAAGGTTCAAACTAGTTTATGTCCCCCATATTTGTAAGCCACTGGTTTTGGTTTCAGTTTTAGTCCCCTGTAACGTAGAACTATTTTACATTTCATACAAATATTGGATTACGATAATTCCTACTTTGGGCCTAGAATAATTGCACCATCTCCAGCCCTACTTTTGCACCCCTTGGATTACAATAATCTATACTTCAGGCTATCGGAGTATTGCAGTACTCCGACCATACACATATGTACAAGTGCTAGTTCACGACAATCCAAGGGGTGCAGAAAAGTAGGGGATGCTCACCGTGGTACAATTCTAAAGTAGAGATGTATAATCAAACCCATGACCGTAAATAGGGCTTACTGTAATCCAATATTCCACAGAGTAACTAATGAATATATATGTGTGTGTGTATGCTGCTAACCTGGAGCGAGTAAAGCGAGTGGGAGGTCAAAACCGGAAGATTGAGGCGGGTTGATGGGCTCGGGCTGAGGCTGAGGCTGAGGTGGAGGCGCCTCGATGCTTAGGATAGTTTCCTGAGAGTTAGAGGCAAGCAACTGTGCATTCTGAGCCCTGAGTCTCCTCAGCTGGTAATTTCTACGCCGTCTAGCGAGGTGTCTCTCCCTTTGTTCTTGGGTCATGTTCTGCCTTCTTTCCCTGTCTCTTATACGTCGCCTTTCTCTTTCTCGCTCCCTCTGCAGGGCCCGCGCTTCTTCTCTGTCTAATCCTCGCTCTGACGCCATTTAACACCTCCTCCTCCTCTTCTTCTTCCTAATCGCTGTCAACATCTCAGATCATGTGAGCAACCAATGGTGCAGTTTTCTGACATGGGTTTGTTTTATACATTAAAACATGACAGAATCCAAATGGGGGTTTATCAACACTTATCATGGATTATTTGTTGTAAACATAAAAACATGACATAATCCAATGTGGGGTTTATGAACACTTAGCATGGATGCCTTTCAAATAATCAGTCAGTAAACATACAGAGTTTGGATCATGAGAAAATTTCTTGATGCAATGTATGAGCTATGGTGATTTTCTTGACAACCCTATCTGATTATTCATGGGAAATGACTGGAGTCTTTTTACGTCCAAGATTGTTCATGGTTAGAAACAGTTTATACACAATCAAAGACATCAACTGTGTGATGAATAAGTATACAAGACAGAAAGCATAGGTGACAAAAGCAAGAAAAGGGCACAAAAAGAAGCATGAATGTATGAATGAAACAAACAAACAAGCATGAATTTCGCAAGAAAAACAAAAAGGGTGTACCTTTATGTCTCTTTCCACCTCCAATGAGATTGAGAAAACTCTGGTTGTTCAACTGGATTTATCGAAAATTGGTTGTTTTCAAGTGTTTGTGTGCGAGTGTTCTTGAGTGATAGCTGCAGAAATAACCCTCGTAAAATAACAAGATTCAAGAGTTATATATGAAAGTGTAGGTTAAAAAATTAATTAAATGTGAAACGTGAAATGTCAAGTGAGAAATGAGAAAATGTAATTTTGTGTTCTTCGACAGATCATATTCGATCTTTTTCCTAAATAAAACCCTTTATTGCGCCCTATTACTATCAATGCCAAGGTTCCAATATATTTACTTTCTATAATTATGCTTGCATTATTGGATTTCATCTTGTTGCCCTTTTTTCTCCCTTCTAAAAAAACTATGTACCTAGGTCCATCAATATAGTGCGATGAGTTCCTCCATTTTTGTATCTTAGAATTGCATTTACGAATCATATACACAACGATTCGCGTCTAACTAAAATTGATCGGGTTGGAAATTTTCTTTGTCGTACCATGTTTGACAAATTAGAATTATAAGCTCTAAATATAAGGAGTACGTGGATTCATGTACGTATACAATGTACTTGTATATTTTTAAATCGCCCAACTTGTAACCATGGAGTGCATTGGTACGAGTCATATGGTAGTATATCTTTAGGCATAGGGTTTAACTTGAATTTCGGTTATTACAAGACAATAAGATTCGTTCAGGGTTGGTTTGAGTTTAAGTCGGATTGATTTCAAGTTGCTTGATTTTAAATCCGACAATATTTTTTTAAGTATAATGACGTTAATGTTGGTTGGAACATCTTGGATCAACTAATTTTAACACCTTCATTTTCAGGCCATTCGGGTCGTGCCAATCTTGCCACACCCAGCTGCCTTAGCTAAAATTTGCAACATTTGAATAAGAATGAATGACATTAATGTTTTCTGAGTATTTTACAATTTCCCAGCATTCTGCGAAAAATATACTCAAAGCAAATTCTGAAGAAAGTGTAGTGTACAGATTACATCAAACTATAACGAAAAAATGATCTTTGTACAATTCCTGTAATTTGCAAGTGATGATTGAAAAAATCACCTCCTTCCCAGCAGTAAAAGTAAAAAGGGAAGGGAACTGGTACAACAGAAACACAGGAGGAGATGTCATTCTACAAAATGAATTCATCATCATCATCATCATCATCATGGTTATCATGATGATGATGATGTCCATACTATCTAATCTGCTCTGATAATTATGTGTTTATGACATGACATCCCAGCCTCTGAACAACACCTTGTGGTAAAAACGATGCTTATTTTCCGTTGGTGTATTCTTTTTCAACAGTTGCAAACATCACCTTCACGCGATCTTGAAGATTCGAGAGGATGTTCTTAGATATTCGCTTTTGGTGCTTTGTACTTTTCAGCCACGCTACTCCTGACGACACTTTGACACTGCATCCTTTTGATTTTGGCGACATGTCCTCTATCTGGTATCTAAGGTGGAGCTGCAAAAAATGAGGGTTTTAGAACGAAAGATCGAGTCACAAATAATTCTGAAAGACTTTGATGAAGGTTAATAAATATGTTAATTCTTACGTTGAAATAATCACCCATAGGAACCCCGTGGAGCGTCAAGACCTCTTCGATGAGCCAACCATTTTTGTCTTTGAGAGGCGATTTCTGTTGGGTTGTGGTGACTTCTCCTTTATAGCTGGATATATGCTTGTCGTATTTGTAGCAAAGATGTCTCTCATATACGTCGCCCTTGTCTTGCTCCCATGGACTGCAAGAATAGTTAATGCATCCGGTTTTCTCCATTACTCGTCTGTCCAGATCCCCTCCACTGAATAACTCCATCAAGAAGTTCATCTAACGTAAGGGTCAATGAGAAATCATACGAGTCAAAACTACTACTATGCCAACATTCATGTGTTCAACAGAAAGTAATGTAATCCAAAATTTTCCCCCCAACAATTTTCCGACTTTGATTACCGAACGATAGCATCAACGAAAAGAGCTTCTATAGTAATACAAACTAAGCAAGAGTAAACACGGCGACAATGACTAGGGTTTGATGACAGTTCAATGACTACATACTTCATCACTCATGAGAATAACAGGAACTGAATTTGTGTGCGCGCGTGTGTATGGTGGAGAGAGAGAGAGAGAGAGACGAGAGAGAGAGAGAGAGAGAGAGAGAGACTCACAGGAACGGGAAGAACAGAAGAATAAACCTCAGACATACTAACATCCTCAACACCCAAAAACGTTCCGCTTTCATCTGACTGTAGGGTTGCAGCTTCAGAGTCTTCTTCGACAATCTTTACCTTCTGTTCAGGGCTCAACGCTCTTGCCTTCCACAGTGCCATAAGTGTTCTGCAAATTCAACTGTTAGTTTAGCTTTTCTTCCCAATAGCTTTTTGCTTAGAAAAGGAGGATTTTGTGACCAAATAACTGTACATATTGTGTTTATACCGCGTAAGCATCCAGAAAAAGAAAATCTCCCCCCCCCCCCCTTTGCACGTCTCATACCAAATCAAATACCAAGAAATCTTATCGAATACTAAGAAATCTTATCGGGATGAGCATTCCGAACAATGCAGCATTGTGTTTAAATTGTGATTAAATAACTGTATTTAGTACACCATTTACCTGTGTGCCATGTTGAAAGATACAAAAGAGTGGAAATAAAATTTGAGGCGGCCCTCTGCATCCTGAGTCCTTGCACCATGCCGAGCATCCAAGCCTCTTCCTTTACGAAGAGTCATGATGATGGTTGGACTTCCCATTGAAGCAAGATTCGGAGAAGCCACTTGGATGTCCTCTATGTCCTCCCAAAGGAAAAAGAACTTTGTTTTATGACCAAATAAGTTTGCATGGAATCCTATTACTCTTGCTGATAGAAAGAGACGTCCCTGCGACAGTAAAACAAAATAAGCAAAGACATCAGGCGGGTGATTAGACGTTAAGATAGAAGCGGCATTTTGGTAGTTAACTTTTGTCTACTGAAATGACAGAATTGAATAGGGCTGGCAACAATTCGGGTCAGTCAAATTAGGTCAATGTCAAAATTTGGATGAGAAATTTATGTCCAACCCGTCCCCCCCCCCCCCCCCCCCGCCCGTCGGCCAATTCGGACAGAACTAAATCCATGACAAGATCGGGTATGGACAATAGAAAAGAGATAAATATTGTGTCCGAGTATTCGGTCAATTTGATCAATGTCAAAATTGGGACAAAAAATATATGAAGAAACCTGGTTTTTCCGGGTTGGACGAATTCGAGTATTCGAGTCGACAAAATTTTGCCAGTGCTAGAATTGAGGCTACAACCCTAAACCCTAAACAAAATAAGAAAGAGACTTCAACCCACACACACACACACAGACACAACACAAAATGCTAAATATATGACAGAATTGAGGCTTTTATGTAGATGCTACATCCTCATTCACAGCATAAAAATCCATATGAGAAGGTATCCCACCTGCAGAGGCATCTTGCGCCTCAGATGACAAGTGAAATCATTGATGAGAAATTCCTCTGGTGGCAGCGCAAACAATTTCTGAAATGCTGAATTCGTTTGAGGAGATCGCTTGCTTATCTGCAATTATTTTGATCATCAGTAAAACTGTAGTGAACCTCAAAAGTTCGTTTATGAATCTGATACCGAAAACTTGAGATGCATATCAAATTTCCTAGGGAAAAAAAGCTTAAAATTACCTTCTTTCCAACTTCCTTTTCCATTTTTGCGAGAAATTCCTGAACAGCATTACCACCATGAGTGTTATCCAAAAATATCCTTAAATGCAGCTTTGACTGCCATGCTTGCGCTAGCTTTCCTTGGAGAGGAATCCAGATATCAGCTAGCTCCGATATATTCGCCTTGAGAAAATTTATTTCAGCATATCCTAAAGATGTTGCTTCATCAAACGGTCCATCGAAATCAAATACTTCGATTTCTAGAACCGACGGGGGCTCCTCCATGGCGTCAAACTCAAATATTTCTGCAATTGAAGTAAAAGAAATTGAGCACAAGCTAGGTCGGAATGGGCATAAATATACCAACAACGTCATAAAGATGCAGAAGGTTCATAGACTTCACCATTCCACTGAGGATCGAGCTTCTGGAACTTGATTGAACTGGTTCTGCTTCTCCCATTGCAAGAAAACACAACGTAAGGATCAGAAAAACCACTCGCGTCAACAGCTGCTAGGTTGCTTCCTTCGATTAATGCAACGGTTAGCAGCCACCCATCTCCTTGTGCCTTGACTCCATGATCGCTAACTACAATTTGAAAATACACAACTCCATTCAACATAAAGAAAAGGGAAATCCAAATGGGCCGCCCTTTTTTTCTTTTTTTCTTTTTTTTTTTTGGGGGGGGGGGGGGGCCCAATTGGGCTGTTTTAGGCAACACTATAACAGGTAACGCTGCCAAAATAAACCTAACGCGAAAAATGGAACCCATCTTTGGAAGAAGCCAAAAGATAGTTGTACATAACGGAGTATTATGTTGTGATGGAGTGGGAATGGATCACATAAATAGGTTGAGCTAGAAAGAAGAATCAGTTATTAACTTCACAGCACATAATAAAGAAAGAGAGTTTCAGCATTACCCTTCTGCATTCTGGCTTGCATGAAGCGTGCTATCAGTTCAAACACTCTCTTAGCTTGAAGAACCAACACACCACATACAATAACTTCGCCGATTGAATCAGGCAAGTCTAGCCCCACAAATTCAAGACCCTGGACGGAACTTGGTCCAACTAGGGAGATGTGAACCAGGACATACGCTACAATCACAATCGTAGACACCACTGTAAAATTAGCAAAGTACCGAACAGCTAGTTTGAAATCTGACGGACGCTCTGCCTGCTGCAATGATGCCAAAACCTGATCCTTTTGGGATCCGCTGTCCTTGGACTCAACAACAGGCTTGACATATTCAGACAGAACACTCGAAAACTGATCAAAACTCTCCTTCAGAGGTTGTTTGGCTCCATTCTCAATCATTCCTTTCATCATTGTGCTCTGAATAAAATTTATCCGATACGATAGGACAAACCGTGCAGAATGTTCCCCGGATGGCGACTCGGGCCCTGGTGTGATAACGTAGAGCAACTCTACTCTAAAAGTTCCTCCATACATGACATCTGGAGTGCTGACAACAACCAAAACTGCAAAATTCTTTCCATCAGCTTTTACATAGGTTTGGTCCTCATATGCTTTGGTGGCTTTCACTAGTTTCGACGGTGCGGTAGTGTAAGTATTTTCTCTCTTCAAACTTCCATTTTCAAATTTCCATTGCCCGAATTGCAGCTCAGTCTTTCCTTGGACTTCGGCTAGAGCCACAGGAAATTTTGAATTGGGCGAGAAAAGAATTGTGTTAAGGTCAAGAGACGTCCCTGAATACAGCTGGTCTATGAGAACCCCTCCAGGTAAGTTGCTTGGAAGCTCGGTCGCCTGTTCTGTTGTTTCCATCTTCTTCATAAGCTCATCAAACGAGGCAGAAGAAAGCTCCTCGTCAATGACCTCAGACTGAAGTGTTTCAGCTTGGTCAGACTTGTGAGTTTGTAACTTGTCATTCTTCGAAGAACTGGTTTCTGACTTTGTTGGAGAAGAGGATCTGGACGCACCACTCACAGATGTCGAACATGATTCACCCTTTGCATCTTCATACTTAACCAGGGCCAGGGGTAAAGGTGTAGGATTGTTGATATCGGGCACATCAGAATTGTTTTGAGAAAGATAGATGTTGAGGCAGATTTCACCTATTCAAAATTAGAATCCAACGAGATATATTTCAGTTTAGACAGCATTCACAAAAGCAGGTCCGTCTTTTATTCATGCCATCATTACCCTCGACTCCTCATTTATTCTGAAGACTAGCAGGTTGGTTGACCTAAGCTAATGTTGAAGTCATTCAGTGTTTACGAGTATAAATATCAAAGAAACAAACTAATCTAATCCAAAATTGGCAATGCCATAAAGGTAGAAATAAATATGGTAGTATCACCATCCGGTAGGCATTTCAAAATGATTCAACAAAGGAAACAAGAGAAAAAGAATAATACCGCAATCCTTGGTTTTAGATTTCTTGCTCTTCGGTTGCAAAGAATACCAAGCAGTACCGAGGGACTTGTCAGGGGCATCAAAAACACGAGAAACAGGAAATTTAATCAACCCAACAAAATCATCATTGAAATACTTATCCTCATCCAGCACTGAAATCACCAGTTCATCGCTCAAGTCATCCACCCGGAAACGGAATTCGTCGCCCCAATAAGGATTTAAGCATTTCTTTACCACCTTCGTCCTGAACTTGTGTTTTCCCAGCTGTAACCTTACATATGGATCACTAAACCCATTCAGATCCATAGCTGGTATATTCCGAGCTTCTATAACTTTTACAACGAGCTTCATCCTTCTTCTGTACTAATTTTCCGAGTATTTCTATTCTTTCCCGCTAGGGAAAATTTGATGTCAGAAAAAACAAACAGGGTGGAAAGTACGCGTGCGTCTTACAATGAAGCTAATTATGTCCCGCAAAAAAAAGGTATTTCCTAATCCTTGTATTTTGGTGTCAAGATAACACACTTCATTTGATTTATCCACGCAATTCAGAAGGACAGCTGGTTACATATACAACAACATACACCATGAACTCCAAAAAACGAGGGTATAGCTCTAGTAAATCAAGCAGCATCCAGATGCCCCAGATGCTGTACCTGCAGCGGATATTAATAGTCACAGTTAACGTTTGCATCCCCAATGTACACAAATGATAAACACATGGATTCATATAATTCATTGCTTAGATTTTTGACATCCCTCTTAGCATTCTATCAACAGAAACTAACAGTTATAGACAGAAGATATTGACCAATCTCTTCAAAAGTTCCCATGAACATAAGTGGACAAAAGAAGGGTTCCCGGGAACATTTTCTCATCTATAAGATATCAAATTGGACAGCAATAGGCAATATGCTAAGTATTTCGTGAATTATTTACATGGGAAAATATAAGACAGTGAAAACAATCAATACTTGTGTTTCTAGAGATGCAAAGTACAAAAATGTTGTTCTAGCTACACGCCACTATATCCTCTTTTCGCCAATATCAAAAGCACATAAATGGCTAAGATATAGCTTCCCATTAAACTAACTACCTTCCTTGTATAAATATCATACGAGTGATACAGAATCAGCCATAATGCATTACCTTAAGTGTTAACACTTAAGTGTTAACACAAAATGAAATGAGGATATCTATTAACAAAGCTTCTTAGTTTATGATAATCATTCATGATGACAAAATCTCACTCCTTACCCTACACTTAAAACAATACTTACTCTCATTAATTTTCAACTTCAAGTGACGAGATTCTTAACTCCATATGTAACATGCTTATGTAGTGGTCCAATGTCTAGTCTCAGTACGCGGTTTTGGACCTTTTACAGGGAACTAGTTGCGACACAAAGTACTGTCAGCTCACCAAATAGCGTCACATTGAATCGCAAAGTTTGACACTCATAAACCTTTTGGCATCAAAAGTCCTCCGCTCAGACAAAAGAAATCATAAGTAGACTACTTTATAACATCAGAACATCCCCCGTCAAAGATCAAAGAGCAAGAAATCTCGCACATTTGTGAGAATGATCCACTGGGTTCTCATTGGCAAAAACACTAAAACCATGGAGAACCTACTACTTTTCACAGATTGCAAACAATAAAGACCCTTAAACCACAAAAAACTACCCCCATTACCCCCACAATGTATGGCACTAGGCAGTGTAAACTGTAAATGCATAAATTAAGCTAAAAAGGGGACTTTCCACCAAAAAGATAAAGATTCCATGGTTTGATCCCCTAACATAAGATACATTATCTGCTACCCAATTAACTAAACACCCAAATTAGAACTTTGAGACAGCCCATCAAGTACATTGAGGACTGGAACAATCTCAAAGCTTTTGGGACATGATACTTTCAGCAAAAGCAATCCCAGAAAAAGACACCCAATTTACAGAAAGAAAATCTCCACCTTAGAAAGCTATATTTCAAGAAAGAGACAACAATCCCAAATGAACAGAACCCTCATTCACAAATTGAAGATTTCCCCACTCAAATACGTTCCGCAAATACCAAACACAGGGAAGAAAACGTGCCCTTTTCACAAGAGAATAACAGCGATCGATGATGATCAACACAGAAGAATGAAACAATGAGGAAAGTACTGCATAAATCAAAAAGGGGTAACCTGGTAAGAACATCACATACCTTTTTCAAGCTGAAAACAGAAGAAAGAATGGGGTTTGATGTATGAATTTGGAAACCGAAACACAATACCCAGATGCTGAAACAAAAACCGGGCGAAAATCTGGGAGGAGAAGAAGAAGGAGTGCAGCAAATTGACTATTGTATAAACGTTATGACATGAATCAACTCAACCATGGATTTTTATTCATGTAATTGTTATCTTACAATGAAAAAGACTCGGTCTTGGCAACATCAATTGGCCTTCCTCTCGTATTTCCGTGTTATTGTCTTGATGATGGCTGCCTCCAGCTGTTGACCGGATCCTCCAAGTCAGACCAAATAATCCACTTTCTTTTTTGCTCTTTTTCTAATGAAAAGAAATAAAGTGGTTTATTAATTTAAATTTAAATAAAATAAATTGAGGGAAAGGTAAGTTTTAGATTGGTGCTATGTTTGAAATTTTTTTAATTAGTTTTGGTACCAACAATTACAAAGGATGACATGGATGATAAGTTGATGGATTTATTTCTTTCCTTTTCCTTATATTTTCCCATCCAAGATAAGATGACATTACATGGATTGAGAAGTAAACAATAATCAAATCAAATTAAACTTGAACTTTGCCATTATTGCCAAGTTTATGTTTGGACTTTTCAAATTTTTGACTCATCATAATCCATGACTTAACTTTTATCTAGTTTTGTTTAATTGATTGGTGTGTCCTTTGAGTAAGGGCAAGTTTGTAAATTTTGATAGAGTAAGGTTTGGTTCTTGTGTGTCATATGGCGGTGGTATATGTGAGATAAAGTGGATAAAGTTGGATTAAATAGGCGAGATAAAGTGAAGATAGGTGAAATAAAGTGTGGTAGGTGGATAAAGTGGTTATTCTATTACACTGCTTAAGTTTTGAATGAATATAAATTTTTTTAAAAAAAATTTGAATATTTTCTCATCTAAGAAAAGTTGGATACACAAGTATGTAGTTTTCGAAGTGGCGGATCTGGACACTAAAGTTATGGGTGTCCACTTAATAATAGTTATTATTACATACATTTGAAAGAAATAATCCTCCTAATGTATAATATGTTCTTTAAATTGTTTTTATGGATAGTTAAACTGTTGTATTAAGTTAGTCACCCTTACTAACATTTTGTGTCATCTTTTTAATAAACTCACTTAATATAAAAATATAATATCTTACAATATTTTTTCAATTTATAATAGTATATATATTTTGACTTGGGATAAGCTCCCCAAATAATTTTCCATAACCCTTGATTCTCTTGTTCTTTAGCTCCCCAAACAATTTTCTAGCTAATTTTTGAATTGTTGGTTTGCGTTTGTGAAAGGTTTTTTTTCCCATCGAAATCAACATATTCATTTGTGTCCCCCCCCCCCCCCCCCGAACCTAGCATAAAGAGTCCATCGAAATTATTTTTTGTCCGTTGAAATCAAAACGAAGTTAAGACTAATCATCTCCCTCTCCTTTCCCTCACCTTTTTTTTTTCTTCCACTTTATTCCCCTCCCTTCCCCCTTTAAATTGAATCCAATTATCCAAACATACTGTTAAACAACATGAGAACTATAAAAGCCTCTACATATTTCACAAATGCAAATTGCTTTCTTTCGGCCCTAGTCTATGGCCTTCTTTGTGACTGGTTAAAATGTTTTTTGATTCTTTTTAAAGTTATGTATATGATAAAATGGACATTTATGGATTAAAAATAACAGTTTAAATAACGGATGATGGGTCATATAACGGATAGTTACATATGTAGTAGATAGCGGATAGTTGGTCAAATAAAAATTTGTTTGCGGTTGAGTTAGCTTATTAATATAAATTGGCATAAGAAGATATAGATAATTTCCAAATATAAAATTTTCAAATGATATTTTTTGACCAAAAACATAAAATATTACTCCAAACGCTAAATGTTGGCTTTACTAACATTTCAAAAATTCTACTTGAAGCACTAGCTTATCAAACAGTACTATTTGTCCAATTAGAAGTTTAACTCGGTCAAAATGTTAAACACTACCCCAAGTATCCAGAAGAAAACACTAGAGAGATATTACAAGAGAGAGGTTTGTTGGGGGTATGGGCTAGGAAAGTAAGGAATGGTTGAAGACTAATGCTTGCCATATCCTCAGTTTATGTGACAACAACATACCTCTTCAAAACCCACAGATTCTCCTTCAAAACCGATGAAAACAAGGATTTGTATGCCAAGCAGCATTGTGCACTGCCTGAGTCTTGTTTACAGTGCAGCCTTGACAGTTGCCCTATGGCTATGGCTATGATAATTAAACTTTGCTTTCTGCTTTGGTTCAACCAGACCCACCCCTAAGACATCTTACAATACCTACCAATGTTCCAATTAGAGCCCCAAACAGTCTAACATTACATACTTTGCTGTTGCTGCTGCTGTTGCTGCTGCTGCTACTGCTGCTGCAGGAGATGAGTCCTGAGTGAAGTATCCATGGCTGTATGATTCCAAACACATCTGATTGTCATCATCACTTGAACATGAGACGTGAAATACGGAGTCGTCTCAGCAATCATTCTCAACTAACACACTATGATTTATCTATCAAGCGACTGCTAATCCTGTCAACAAAACCTTCTGGAACAACCTCTTGTGGCTAAGACGCCTCTGCAGTGTACTTTGTACCTGAAAACATGAGAGCCAGAGATGGATTCATGGGCGAACCACCTTCGGTCGTCTATGAGTTTCACTATATTCTAGAGCATGTCCATCCCACAATGCGTTGAGACTATCATCTGAAAATTTAAACTAGGTACCAAGTACCCAAGAGATTTGCAACGAATACTTCACCACAAAAACCTTTATCTTCTAAGAGTGTAATGTGGACCAATGTGCACTAGGTCTATCAAAGTCTCGCACTCTCGCTAGAAAAGCCCTTCGATATAATAACCCGTAGGTCCTTGGTACAGTCTGCTCCATGAATCTATCTTGCTTCCACTTCCACCACACTATTCTGACCCTTTTTTGCTATTAGAACTTCGATCATCAGGCGCACCAGTCAAGCTGAGTGCCATGCCAGCTAGCTATGTCAAAGGAAAGAATGTGTATAAACTGGATTCTCCTTAGGGGCATCAAGTACTGACCTGTCTTTAGTCCTTGTACATCCAGTGCAAAGCCCCTTTTGCGTAATTGTGCCTATTATTCCATCAGCCTGTGTTCAGTGCGTAATCTGCAACCATAGTAGACAGGGGTACACGGAAACCGGATCATCAACACCCGATGTTCATTGCGAGTGAAAGGCGCAAAAGTACAAATCCTGGAACCACAAAATCAGCGCTAATCAGAAGAAACCTCCATACAGAGGTTGAAGTCGATCAAGATATCCCAAAAGCCACAAATTACCCATATTCTGTAAAATTTGGCATGAGCCGGACAATGAAATTGACAGTGGATTATGATTAGCACTAACCATTTCATCACATTCTTTCATTGTTGACAGTCTTCTATGACATTGCTTCCTCCTCATGAGGGCCGAGCTGAACATCAGGAACCTCCTCAATCTCCTCTTCAGGCTAATGGACAAAAGGAGGAATATTAGACCTGATAAGACTATTCCATGCCTTACTTACATAACACAATAAGCCTAGAGCTACATTAAGGTGATTCCATTGCATTTTTCCCTTTTCTAAAGTGTAACATTTGATAGCCTTTGTAGGTGACCCAGACTGAGCCTATTACAAAGTTTGGTTGACACATTGACTGCCTTTTGTAGACGATCTTTCTGGACAAAAGGACAGTGCATTCAGAACCACCCCACTATAACCTTAAATTAAAAAATTAACCCACCGGAGTATGACCAGTATGGAAGCTTGTAAGAAGCAAAGCAACCATAATCCTTACACAATGCGCTTTAAGGTCAAAGATTTGCAAGTACCTGCCATAGTCTCAACAGACACCAGAAAAGATAGTTGATGATCATAACCAAACAGAAAAGCTTGCCTGCCCACGAGCCACATGCAAGGTACCTAGTCAATATCAGATGTATCACAAGGATAAGAAAATAACATCTAACAGAATATATCCCACATAAATCAATACATGAGAGTATTGTCAATAGATTTTGAATTCATGTTTCATGTATCTTTCTCTTTCTTGGTCTCTTGGACATATGAAGTCCAAAGAATACTGAATGAGTGGTCACTACAAATTCTTCAAGCTCTACATCTTGATTTTGTATGTGTGTGTGCGCGCCTGTGTACACACACACACATACATGGATTGATAGGATAGAATCTTGACAAAACTTGGCTTTGTTTTTTCAGAACTTTTCAAATAAACCTTTGATAAAAGCTACATAGCTACAGAGATGTTCAATAGTCACATAAAACATTTCCCTATATTATATTTAATTTTATATGATGACAGATTTATTTGATGTATCCAATTTTTCTGATATTCCATATTTTATCATGTTGGAAATATTGAATTATTTACAGCTATAATTGTAACTATAGTTATAACGTCACCAATATTCTGTATTTTTAATGCTTAAGACATTTTATTGTTTATCATTTTAAATTATGGGAAGATTTTCGGGTACATCATATTCCATATATAATAGTAAAATTTTTACAATATTATTTTCATTATAATAACTATTTATGTGGTTTGGATAGGTTAGGAAAGGTCCAACCGTCCAAGCCTCTAAAATTTAGCATATATGAGGTCTGGAAAATAGATTTTTAATTTATCTTAAGATATGGTATCAGTATCACATGATATAGAATGCATCAAATAGATGATCTGTCTTTAGAAAACCATATATACTCCAACCGCCCCACCCCCCAACCAAAACAAGAGAGAATCCAAAAACTGCAGCAAAACAATTCTCCAGTACCTTGAAAGCCGTTCAAGAAGACTCTGATCAGTACATTTCAGAGCCCTTTCATAAACTATCTGTGTTCGCTTTGCAACATCACGCCAACTATATAGTTCTTTCATCTAGAATTGAAAGAAAATGGAATGAGCATTCAAACGAGGAAATTAAAGAACAAGAATGGTTCACTCGGCTAGTATAACCAACTTTGCTCACCCGAAGATGCATAACTTGCGGATCAATATCTGGAAGCATCATTATTGCCTTTCCAACAGCTGGCACCATATCTGAAGGATCCGGTTTTGCTAGTACAACCATGTCATCTGGCAAAACCTAGTAAGTGAAAACATAAGCCAATGAACTTACAAAAGTATTGCTTACATAGTTACATTTACTCAGCTTTCAAACACACATGCACTTTGAAAGTGGAGGATTCAATTGTGCTAAAAGATAAAGGTTAGATAGAGAGATAGAGAGAGTGTCACGACACTTACTTCTGGGACACCTCCAACCCTAGTACTGACTGTCAATAGTCCACAGCTAGCTGCTTCTAAAATGGCTATGCAAAATGCTTCTGTCAAAGAACTGCCAAAACAGTTAAACGAGAATATTACCGCCAATGGATGCACTTAACGGGACTTTAGGAACCCAAGTCGTTCAAGTACATATTGACACAAGATGTACCTGTTTAGAAAAATGTGTCCAGAGATCAAAACAGACCGTACTTGAGCATGTGGTACGGCACCCAACATTTCAACTCGATCTTGAAGTGAATGTTTTTCCCGCATCTCTTCCAACCTCACCCTTTTAGGGCCATCACCTCCAATAATGAAACGAACCTGAAACCAATCCAAGCAAATGATGATGAATTGAGAAAATGGTAGGATCAAAGGTGCCAAAAAATGAATGAAAATCAAGTAATCCCTTATACTTGCAGAATGGTGACTTTCGAGCCAAAGATTAAACATATCATCATACTCACATTGGGGTGAAGGCGACAAACTTCAGGAATGACTTCAACAAGCAAATCTGCACCCTTTCTATAAACCAGTCTACTTATGACAACGATGACAATTTGGTTTCTGGGAAGTCGCTCAGGTGCAGGCTTGAACATAGTTGTGTCAACAGCATTTGGTATTACATACACCTTTTTAGCAGGAATTCCAGATCTTAGCACTGTATTTTCCTTGCTTGTGTGAGAAACACAAATTGCTTGAGTTGCATCAGCTAAGGTAAACTGAAGGACTTTGTTCATGTGTATACTGCCAACATCAGCAAAACCATACAGGGAATGATCAGTAAACACAACTTTGTAGCCCATTGTACGTGCATGCATCAAAGCTTCATGGCAGAGCGTTGAAAAGGCTTGGTGTCCATGAACCAACGATATTTTCTCCCGGATAAGAATGGTCCTAACTATTGGAAGTGTCCCTGAAAATGTGGGCAACACACTCTGCATGACAAAAGGCTTCCATGGAACATAATAAACCTTCAGGCCATTTGTCATGTATCTAACTCCAGACTGATTCCCATATGCATGAGTCATAACTATCACCTGTTTCATGCACAAGTTTACTCAAACTAATCAAAATACTTCCTTTTCTATCATGACGTGAAAAAACTAAGACTAACAATGGATGCCACAGGACAACTACAAAGTTTACAGTGTCAAGTGAAACAAAATCGGAACTAGAATTACGAGGGGGGGGGGGGGATTGATAATAACACAAACTAGGAATTGCAATCTGATCAAATATTTCAGCATAAAACTAAGGAAAGAATACAAAACCAAAACCGATACTCCGAAATCCTGCTTAGGGCGAGGTATGGAGCCTAGCCACTGGCAACCATGCCTTGTCTTGTGTAAACCTATGTTACTCCGACCCTTCATTTTCCTTGTCGTACCAGTGTTGGACCCTTGATACCCAAACAAGGGTATGACACTCGACACTTCAAATTACAACGAAAATGTATAAAATTTCTTTAAAATAGCCGAGTCCAACACCCGTATCCGTGTCCGAGTAGGTAAAAGATAGACTAAAACCAGTGGTTACCTTGTGGCCAAGTTCAAGTAAACACTGTGATAGATAATAAATGTGACTTTCCACGCCGCCGAAATTAGGATAGAAAAAATCCGACACCATCAATATTCGATGCTTCCCCTGATTCGCCATATCGCAATCTTAAGCAAACAACACAACCCTGCAAAGAAATTGAACATCTCTACACCTTAGAAGACAATGGCATGTCATACAACAAACACAACACCTTTATGGAACTCGTGCTTGAGCAGGAAGCTCAAGCTGTAGAAACAGCAAACGAGCTTCCTTAATATGAGAAAGCATTGAATGCAGATTCCTAATAATCAAAATTAGGTGATTTATTTTCCATTCAAGAAGACAATTTCTCTAGTTTTGATATCAGCATAGACCCATCAGCATCTTCAAATTACCCAATTTTATAATGGGTTCATATTCATCAATACAACAACTTTAAGAACTTCTCAGAATTAACATACGAGAACCAAATTAAGAACCCATTTGGAAGTCAAATTAAACCCTCCTACTTCATCAGTTTGAACATTTATAGCAGACCCCTTCAGTATCGATCAGGCACATAACTAATAACTAAATATTTTGAAGTACTAATTAACGTAAGCCACAAATGTACAGAAGATCATCAGAAATTAATTCAACAGTTGTACGGATAAGGATCGTACGGTAATTGACTAACTAAGGGTGAGGTGGAGCTGACCTGTCGCCGGCGAGTACGAGGGTGTGACGTCGAGTATGGTCGGCGAGCCGAGGTTGAAGACGAGAACTCGGAGGTTTTTTCTTTTTTTATTTAGCAAAACGGCGTCGTTTTATTTACAGGAGGGCCGAAGATTGGGCTTTGCGTGGACGTTAATACTGGGCTAGGAATGGCTTTGGGATCCAATACCATTTCCACCACCTACTTCCAAACGGCAACATGCTATAATGGATTTTCGGACGTCAATACTAAAAATACGAACAAATAACATATACCTCCCCTAATGTTTTGTGAAATGAGGATTTTACCCTCCATGTTTGAAAAATCTTAATTATCCACCTCAACCTTTATTGTTTAAATAAATACCTACTTTTTCCGGCCGGTCAACATTTTGGACATATTTGCCCTTGATGGTTCATTTGATTTAACGAAAATGCCCTTAATAATGAACCTACAAAGATGAAACTACCCTCGTAAAAAATTAAACATTGTTACGCTGCTTTGATTGGCGCCTGTTGCTATTCTCACTTGTCACTAAACACTTTTCGGCACTGCAGAAGCAATGAAGAAAAGAACAAAGAGAACTGGAGGGGGGTTGTTTTATGGAACTTTCGGCACTGCGGAAACCACGAACGAACAAAGAGAACGCGGGGGGGGGGGGGGGATTGTTTTATGGGTAGAAATAAGGGGAGAAGAGTGGGGTGGGGTTGGGTATAACAAAAAGTGGGGATTTTTTTTTATGGAGGGTAAATTGAAATTTTCATCAATTATATTGACTATGTAAATATAAAAATGTAGATAAAATTGATATCAACAATGGTTGAGTATTATATTTATTATATTTACTATTTGTTAGGTTGGGTAATTAAGATTTCTCAAACATGGAGGGAAAAATTCTCATTTTACAAAACATTAGGGGAGGTATATGTTATTAGTTCCTAAAAATACATATTATTTTCTTGAACATTGATAGCACTAACTATCTACCTATTTTCCCTCAACAGTACATCACAGAGTTTTATAGCTTGAACTCATCGAAAAAATGAAGTGACTCCATAATGTGTGACGTGGAATGCAGATTAGTGTTCATGTCAACATCTTCTACACAAGCTCCGCCTTCCACGTTACGCATTATGGAGCCACATCATCTTTCCATGAGTCAAAATCATACCAATTCGGTGATGTACTATTGGCAGAAAATAGGTCGATAGTTGGTACTGCCAGTAACCAAGAAAATAGTCTATATTATTAGCGTTCAATATCACCAAAGTTAGTATTATTGATGTCCAAAAATCCTAATATAATTTTAAATAGATTTGTATTCCTATTTTTTGTAGGATTAAAAGATTTTAATTTTTTAGAATAAAATTTATTTCATGTTTTAGGAATTTTTTTTTAATTTAAATTTGAATACATTTTTTATTTAATTATTTAAATGTTTTTAGTTGATTTTTTGTACATTTTTTTCTATGTTAATTTATGAATTTAAGTTGAAATTAATTATAGTTTAATTTGTCGTTATTATTTGTAGGCTTATGAACATGGAGATTTCATCACACTCCGAATCAACTTATTCATCTTCTTCATTAGATGAAATGGGGGAAAAATCAGTTCTTATAGCAAGGGAAAAATTATTTTGGAATGCCATAAACGGATATGAAATTCTAGCTAAGAAAAATACTTAAAACAACCTCACAGTTGGTGCCTTCTTTATCACAATAAAGAACGAGAAAGAAAAGGAAAGTTATCAAGAGAGATCGGGAAGAGGCCCATATTCGTCTATACGAGGATTACTTCGCAGATGATCTTGTCTACACTGACGAACAATTTTAATATAGATTCTAAATGTGAATACATCTTTTCCTTGTATAGTGGAGGCTCTTTGGTAATCATTTGAAGTACTTGCAGTTGAGACTCGATGCAGTTGGGCGCCCCGATTTGACACTACTAATTAAGTGCAACACAACCATTTGTATGCTAGCAAATGGTATAGCCATCGATTGTGTTGATGAATACTTACACTCTGCTTGCGAGGAGAGTTAAAATGGAGAGTAGGGGTTCATAGGAGTAAAGGAGGGTGAGGGTATAATAGGGTTCATAAGGGTAAACTACTTACCCCTACTTGGGAGAACAATTTGGATAGTTCATAAGAGTAAAAGATTAATTGACATATTTGTCCTTTCATATTATATGTAATTCAATATAATACCCATGCATTTGCTCTTATACTCATTCTCTTTCTACTCCCCCCCTCCTCTCCCCCCCTCTCTCTTCTCTCTCTGTCTACCCCTTCCCCCTTCTCTCTCTCTCTCTCTCTCTCTCCCTCTCTCTCTCTCTCTACTCTCCGAACAACACTTTTCTCTCAATATACTCTCTCTCTACCCTCTTTTTTTTCTCTCTCTCTCTCTCTCCACCCTCACAGTCTACTCTCTCTCTACCTTTTTTTGAGAGAGAGGGAGAGAGAGAGAGAGAGAGAGAGAGAGAGAGAGAGAGAGAAGAGGGTAGAGAGAGAGTATATTGAGAGAAAAATGTTGTTCGGAGAGTAGAGAGAGAGAGAGAGAGGGGGAGGGAGGGAGGGAGAGAGAGAGAGATAGAGAGAGAGAGAGAGCGAGAGAGGGAGAGAGACAAAGAGAGAGAGAGATGCGACCATGAGAGATATAAGAGACAGAGAGACAGAGAGAGAGAGATGAGAGAGAGAGAGAGAGAGAGAGAGATGTGTGTGTGTGTGTAAGAGAGAGAAAGAGAGTGATGTGTGTGTATGTGTGTGCGAGAGAGAGAGAGAGTTGGACAGAGAGACGGATGTGTGTGTTATGATTCAATTAGGGTTAAGGGTAATATCATTTTTTATTGTATGTATGTTATAATTTAATTAAACACCTCTTTATACCCCAAATTGGGGTGTTAAAAAAATAAGTGGTAAAAGGGGTAAAGGGGGGTAAACCTCACTCCTTCTTATTCTCCCTTACCCTCTCTCACTCTCTTCTCAAGCAGGGGTAAGGAGGAATAAGTACCATCCTTAACCCCTCCTAACCTTCCCTCTACCCTCCTCCTCTCCTCCCAAGCATAGCGTAAAGATGTTCACCACGTACATTTGTGAAGTATTCACTGTTAGACATATGGGATTGATAAGAGCTTTGAGGCGTGAATGAAATCACTATCTTTAAGACAAGATTTTCCCCTAATGCAAAATCGTGCCTCCAAGATACAACAAAGCTTCCTGGATCAATTTCTTATATAGCAACCAATCCTCTCCTTTGTTCTTATGTTTGCAATGGATAAGGTTGTGGATAGACTCAAACTGTTAACAGTTGAATCTGATCTCAACCGACCCAACTATCCCTAACTGCCAAAAGAGAGAAATAAATAAAAAGGAAAATAGTAACAGATAATTATCTACTTCTGCTCCCTGCTCACGTGCTAAGTGCCAAGTGCACCTAATATGTGCCAAAAGCGCCTCTAGCGCCCTACAGTCCACGTCGCGCTCGCGTATGCGGTTCACATTGAACTTTAATGCCAGCACATATGAGTCCACACCATGGGCTTATGTATTTATAAGCGCATAACACTCTTTAATATATATAAAGAGGTAGAGAATATGATATTCTCTCCATGTGGAATAATAATAAAAAATAACCTATTTATTTCCCTTAAGAGTTGGAAACTCTAGTAATTTATCCATGTTGGACAAGTTAGGAGCACTAACTTTTATTAACTATTTAACAATCACAACCAAACATTCCCTCATATGTAGTGGCGAAGCCAGGAGTCAAAGTTAGGGGTGTCAAGATAAAATTTAACAAATAAGATAAATTATATAAGAATAAATTCTGAAAATTTAACATATTCGAGTAACACAAAGTTTACCATATTAGTTTTGAAAATAAACATACATACCTTAAACATAAAGTTCGATGAGTAGTCATATTTTGTGAGGTAATGAAAAATTTGTGTTGCAGAACATAAATCATGTGATATCTTTAACTCTCGTACTGAAAAATTTCTCCATTTGAAACAGACGAAAAATTAAAAGAATGAATTAATTTTATAAATTCAAAATATATGCTAAAACACATTCATATTTGATGATTAGAAATCAACAATTAAAAATATCGCAATCACACACCTCACAACAATATTTTAATTTGTAATCAAACAATCTAATAATAATCTAAATAATTTGAATTATGAATATTTGAACAAAATAAAACCAAAAACTCTAATTATTTTATTCATAAATTATTTTATTTATTAATTATTCAATAAAAATTTAACTAAATTCAATAAATTAATCAGGAGCTAGGTAAATTACTGGGAAAAGAAAAGATCAGGCTGAATTACGTTAAAACGTGGAAACCGCAGCAATAAAAATAAGATGAATTGCAAAAAAAAGTCTCTAGCGTTTGAACCTCTAACCTATTAGTACCTCTCTAACGTGCAATTGTCTCATTCCTTAAACCACTCAGCTATTGCATATTTTCATGCATCAATATGCCACATCTGTTATATATTTATATATAACTATTAAAACAGCTTCAGATTAATATTTTTTTTCAAAAAAGCTGGGGGGTCAATTGACCACCCTTGACCCAAGGTGGCTTCGCCACTGCTCATATGAATAAAGTTTTAAACAACATGAAATCTATTATATATATCGTTTGGTTGGGTGTAATGTAATGGAGTTGTAATGTAATCAATTATGCAATGTAATAAAAAATGATTGCATTACCATATTTGTTTTTTAAAAAAGGAAATGTGTATGCAATAAACTAATCATATATGAGATAAGCTAATCATATTTATTTTTGCAAGTTTGTGCATATATTTATTTCGCCAAACATGACCTAAATCTTGCATGCATCAAAGCAATAACTGCATGCACGATTCTTTTTTTTTTTTTTTTTTTTGCACTAACAACAATCAACATATATAACTCTCATCTGGTTCTTCTGAGTTACCTGTATCATTCAACTCTTCCTCACAACTAGTCTTGAAACAATTATCACAAACTTACTTACTATTCCTTCTATAATTTGTGTTGGCTTTCATATACTTGCATGTCTTTTCCTTCTATTTTGCGATTTAGATCCCTCAAAGATGAAATCTCCAAATTAAATGTAAAGAGCACACGGGTTGTTTGCATTTTTTATCCCAAAGTATAGGGTAATTTACTTCTGGGCCCTTAGGTTTTCAATGTTAATTTTTTAGACCATAAAGTTTATGAACTGAATAAAAAAAAAACCTTAAAGTTTGTGGACTAAAAAAAAAGGTCAGTGTCCCGTTCTATTTTTATTTCCATGTTTGAAGTTTTCTCTAGATTGGCGTCAAATTTCAGGACTAAGGTTAAAACTGTATTGAAGTTATAATACACATCTCTTATTCATGTCGGAGTTGGTTAGACCCTTAAGTACCCTTAGTCCTTAAGGGTTTAAGTAGTATCGACATGAATAAGAAAAGTGTATTATGGTTTCAATATAATATCGATTTTAACCTAAGCCATGAAGTTTTATGCCAACCGGGAGAGAAATTCAAACATGGAAAAAAAAGGAAAAATGGTACATGGGTCTTTTTTTCCGCCCACAAACTTTAAGGTCTTTTTTTAATCAGTACATAAACTTTAGAGTCCAAAAAATTAACAATGAACCAATGATCCATAAAATAAATTACCATATACTTCGGGATCCAAAATGCGAAAAACTCAAGAACACACTGGGCCCATAGACACATATTTCTAGAGACTAGGGGTGAATAGCAATTCATAACAAGCTAAAGTTTCCAAATGTTTACATTTTAATATGGTGATCAACTAATTGACTTGAAGATGCAACAATTAAAATACAATATCTACAATGTAGTTCAAATTAGGAAAGAGAGAAAGAGTGAAGATTGATTTGTACTTTAGCTGCTAAAAATGGAGGGTTGCAACTGTTGGGATCTTGTTGTGTGCATTATACCATTAATTACTTAACTAAATCAATTCATGCATTAATTAAGATTGATTAAGGTTAAAGTTCACAGTAATGGTTCAACTACTCCTGTTAATATTAGGGTTAGCCTCTTCTTGCTTAGCAACTTGCATTTTGTCAGGCATCAAATTCCACAAACAACTAAGTTTATTTTTGTCATGTTTTCAGAGATCCCTTTTGATTGTCATCATATAAGTAAGTTCTTCTGCGTATCAACAACAACATCAACCACCCCGCTATTGCATGCTCTGTTTGGCATTCTTAATTAATTGGGTTCAAAGCAATTTTTAATTCAGTGTTCATATCATGGTCATAAGATTAGGTAACTAATACAATTAAGTTGATAACCAAAAAGCACAAACAGACATACTCAAACCTCATGCATGTATGCCTTAATTGGAGAGAGAAGTATGATAAATAATAATTAACTTTACTGTTAATTACAATTTATTTATGTGGTAAACAGACATGTTTTGTGAACCATGTTTTGTATGGACTATTTGAAAAAATCAATTCCATAGCACATAAACATTAAACTTAACTCAATCGGTACTTAATTATGGTGAAACAAGTTAATGAAGTTATTATATAGGTGAATATATATATATATATATATATATATATATATATATATATATTAGAGGTATATCCTATCTCTTTTTGTATTCGATCAATTAGATATATATTTTCTACTAATGCTATTTATATGTCATTCATTTTTTTTTTAAATTAAAAAACTACTATTGAACTCGAACCTCAACTCACCTTGAAACTAACACTTAGAAGTAAAAAAGCCTTTCAGAAAACAGAAAGATCGATATGTAAGCTGATTTTTGGTTTGGTGATGATACAAGTTTTATCCAAAGATATTTCTTAAATATCTTACTCTTCACCAAATTTGTATTCATTATGATTTTTTTAGGGCTAAGCATTAGCCAGGGACTAAATTAACCGAATGGGACTGGACCAAATGGACAAAGAATCGAATTGGAGGATCGACATAGACCGAAGATTGGACCGACCGAATGGACCAAACTTTAACGGCGGCCGGCGAAGTAGTGACAGTCGATTGGTGTTCTACGTAGGTTATGGGCAATTTAGGGTGGTTGCCATATTATTGGTTGTTGTCAAGACACCGGTGACGATGTTTATGGCCTATGGCGAGGGGTGGGCGACTGAGATAGAGGGGAGGCGGCGATGCGTGACGTTTGGCAACGCGCAAGAGTGTGAGGGGAGTTGGATGGGAAGAGATGAGTCCCACAGGGACTGTCCGAGTGTAGGGGGCTGGGGATTGGGATGAGGGACTGAGGGAACTAGGCGATATAAACCTTAAAAATTTAATATGTCATTAAAAAAGTTTGGTCCTTTGGTCGGTTCTCTCTCCAACTAGTCTGGTATGGGGGTTGGACCAAGGACCGAAAATGAAAATGAAAATTTCTTAGACTATGGATTGGACCGAAGTTTTTCAGTCCAGTCCTTAATCCAGCTTGGTCCAGTCCAAATTAAATTTCGGTTCAAACTAGATTGTGCTTAGCCCTAGATTTTTTACTCTAAAATTTTCAATTGTAAGCATTAATTACCAATAATAAGAAGTTTTGGATGCATTGGCCATGCCAACGAGTACAAATGACACCCTAGTTGATCAAACGTACCCATCCGTACCGCCGTACGTTAGACATATCTTAGTCGTTTTTTTACAAATATAGAAAATAATAGATAAAAATATAATTTTACATAACTTATCTATGATATTATAGTAATGGAACTCGATTATTATTTTATGTTAGTTTAATATATAATAATATAATTTTTATATTAGCATATGACAATTAAAAAATGTCTCCCGAAAACTCATATCATGTCTTGAATTTGAAACTGGTTGGGAAAAAGATAAACAGAAAGATAAATGAGAAAAGAAAAGGCTTTGCATGGTGGGGTAATGCGTGAACAATTTTCTATGATTAATCATGAAACTCAAATACAATACATAAATCACATAATGGGAATGTGATAGAATATTTGAGATCCACATTATGTCATTTGTACATGGATTAGAAGAAGATCCCAACAAAATATTAGTTGAATTTTACTTTATTAAAAGGTACATTTTTTAAATTTCATATACATATTATCGTACTTACCCATTCGTCTTTGTCTTTAAAAAAACAATCCGCTTTATACTCCATATATAATAATATACAAAGATAGAAAGAAAACTCGACACCCTAGATTCGAATAGGATAGTGATAATATATCCTTATATCGAACCCTCTATGGAGTTTCACTATATGATGGGTTAAGCCTTAGGGTAATAATTTAGTACTTTACTTTTGTTGCATATGTTGGTTAAAATATGATGTAAAATGAGATTAGAATAAGGGATATGCTAATGGGAAAGAGTAAATAATCTCATAGGAAGTCTCAAAATAAATGCACGCCCAAGCAAGCAGCTTGCTTTTTGCTCCCCTTCATCCAATATTTTCGAATATCTCAACATTCTAAAACAAGAGTACAAGCCAAAGCAAGTACTACTGCTTCGAGGCCTAGGGATGTGACATTGTGACTAGTGAGAAGAGGAGAATGTTTGAATGTATGTATAATGTGGCTATATAATTTAATTTATGGTGCGATTGATTGGTCAAAAACTCTAAAAAAATTATCAATTTTTTCATATTGACTAATCATTCCAATGTTTGGATGTAGATTGACTTTGAGAAAAGTTTATGAGGGACCCACCATTTCCTATATTTTTCTAGGGAAAACTTCCCTTAGGAGGTTCATGAAAATTTTCCAAGTAAAATCTTTTCCAGGAAAACTTCTTATGGAAAATTTTTTTCGGGAAAAATTTCCTTGAGATTCATACTAAACGCTCCCTTAATTGTTATTTTTAAAAATTATGCAATTAAAATTTAAAAATTTTGACCATAAAATTTCCAATATATACAAGAAATTGTTATATAAAATTATTACCATTAGATTCGTAATGAAAAATATTATCGTAAAAGTATAATATTACAATTGTTAATACTCCCTCCCTCTCATATTAATTGTTGTTGTCTTTGGAAATCGTGTAGTCAAATTTCAAAAAATTTTGACCATAAATTTATCAATCTGTACAATGAGTTGCTATACAAAATTACCACTGTTAAATTCATAATGAAAAATAGTATCATAAAAATATAATATATTGTAATTGTTAATAACATATTATGTAAGAAATTATCAAAAAGAATGACGATATTTGAGACCGTGAAAATTAAAATTATGACAATTAATATGGAACGGAGGGAGTAATATATTCCTTCGTTCTTTTTTATCTGTCATTTACGGTTTTCAGTGTTAATCTTTAATCAATAATTTCTAATATAAAATTGTTATAAAAAAAATAATATTATACCTTTTCAATAGTATTTTTTATTACGAATTTAATGACATCAATTTTGTATGATGAATCATTATACAAATTAAGATATTAATAGTCAAAATTTTTGACACAAATTTTTAAGTGACAGATAAATAAAATGGGAGGAAGTATTATCGAAAAAAAATATCAATTAAAAAATAGCATTGAATATCATAATACTCCCTCCGTTCCATATTAATTGACACTTAAACTAACTTTTTTTGTTTCAAAATAATTGTCACTTTCCATTTCCCAATATCTAATTTAATTATTTTAACCTTAATAATTATGACAACTTTTTACTTTTTCAATAAAAATAAACTATTTCTACTCACATTCTCTCACTACTCACACCTTGATATCCGAAAACACATCTTGAAAAGTAGTGCTATTTAATTATATAGGTAGTTTTTTTAGTTAAGCCTTGGTATATAAAATTTTTTGAAATATGTCAATTAATATGGCACAGAGGGAGTAGTAAACTAAATGATAATTAATATGACGGGATGGAGTATTTGAATGTTTCAATAATCTCCAAGTGTGCAGTGAAATTTAAAAAGAAAACGCAACCAATAGCATCTGCAGCTTTCAAGCTTGCATGCCATTCCCATCCAGAGACTCCAAGACAAAATATGATGTGCATTGGTGAGAGAAATTTCTTTTTGGAGAGAGACAGAGAATGTTTAGGGCTACCTTTTTTATAGGGAGTTTTTTCTTCTTTTTTTATTTTTGCTTGTTTGTTTAGAAAAAATTTTAGGTGAGTTGAGTTTCAAGAGTCGATTAGGACTAGATACATCTAAAGGTTTAAGGACGGATATCATCAAAGGTCAGTGCATATAAAATAATATAACTGTAAGTTAGGGTGTATAATTAGTTGGGATGATTTTTCCCATTTTTCGGTATTTGGCGACCGAGAGAAAATCATTTTCTAAGAAAATGATTTTCTACCATCTCTTTGTAAATTATTTTCTTTACTCCAACCTAAAGAAAACAGGGACACCATGATTCTTCAAACAGATCCAAAGTTTGTCATAGGGTGTCACACTACTTCCATATCAAACAAGAAACTCGAAAAGCGTCGCCCATCAATGAGAGTTCCCAATTCTAGCAGGGCTCTAAGGTCAGGTAAAAGTAACTTTTGGTGCAGGGACCAAGGTGAGATGATCTACAACCATGGCAGAATTGTTGAGGGAGCCACTTATTACCAATTGCAGGAGGTACAACACCGGAAAAGGAAGGTGACACGGATGTCAGATGTTGAACAGCCACTCTTTGTCACGAAGAAAGTCAAAGCAACATATTGTAGCTTACAAGTTATATAGTCTAGGATTAAAGAGTCTTGTAATGGTAACCTTTTATTCATGTCCTTTTATTTTTTAGGAAAGTCTGAATCAGAAGTCAAGGAAACATATACATACCTTAGCAATTAATGTTCATGATCGAGTCTTCCTTAACTGTCTTTATTTATATACTGTGTCTCTATTGCCAAAAAAAAAAAAAAACGAACAAGTGAACCAAATGGGAGAAAGCAAGTGGTGATCTACCACTATTAAATGACATTTTATTTGTCCAAGCTCTATTATTTTGACTTAAAAAAAGGTTTTCTTTATAAGAATGAGAGTCAAACTCAACCCGCCATTATAAGCCACATTTATAATATATAATTTCATGAATAGATGGCTGAATGAAACTTCACCCACGGTTAATAAAAGCCATACTAATCACATATTGTCTATCAACAATGCCCAAACATGATGAAATTTGAATTAGGATCATTTGAATTATAAGCTCCAAACATGCTTGGCTAAATAATTGAATCTATATATCTTTGATGTCTTTGATTTGGTGTCAATCAAAAGAATCATGAGCTACATAGAATAAATTATTCCAACTTCTTTTCTTGGTTGTCTTTTTCCCACACACAGTAAGAGCCTCAGCTGCATCCATTAACATTAGGCATTTAGGCCCCCCACCTACACCAAAACTAGTGACAAATGACAAGACATCATAACCAGTATAAAGGAAAAAAGGTTAAACATTACATATCTAACTAAGCCTGTTTCAATGCATATATGTCTTGAGATTGAATCTATGCTGAATTGAAGCTGGGGTTTCAATTCATTTCAACAACAAATGAGCAAATACAAATGCATACATCTTATCCTTGTTACTGTCCAAAGTACAAACCCTCCGAATTCGCAAATAGGAATCAACGACTTTGATTACACATAATTGTGTTTTAAAAGTTCAACATTTCTTGTCACTTTACCTAATTCAGCCTAACAACAAATGGAAAGTACCATATGTCTTTTCAAATTTTTTGTTTAACAACAAACGCAAAATACCATGCATATAATATCATGTCATTCTTAGATCAATACAATGTGACACACACGCATATATATACATAACTGTGTACGTAGATAGACTAATTTGACAATAATTGAGCTTAGGTAAAGATGAAGGATATAAGAAGTAAAATATTGATTTAGGGTTTGTTTGTTCTTAGTTCTTATTCGTATCGGCCAGTAAGTGTTGATTAGTACTGATGAGTACTATTTGGAGTAAAAATTATAGTGAAAACATGGGCAAGTGTAGATCGTGGTTAGCTATTGAGTGTGATCAACAATGTTGAATGTTGGACACTCTTGATCGTAACTGATGATAGAATTTATTGCGTATTTTTAGTTTACTATCAATAGTACGTCGACACTCGTCCGCTATAGCACTAATCAATTATCGTCCATATCTTCAAATTGTAGTCCACGTGTTACGTGGACATATTCATTAGTATTTATCAGTACTGATCAATATCTATCAATATTCATTAATTAGCATTGATAAGTGACAAATTAAGTGACAAATTCCTACAAATTAAAAAAAAATAAAAAAAAATCTTTACTTTTTAATTGATAATGTCATGGAGAAAGTTTAGATACTATAATCCAATAAATAGATACTATACAGCAACAAAATGTATAAAATATACCCCACATTTATCCACTTCAATTTTGGTCGGCACGATAAGTTTTGCGAGCAAGTGGCAGGATGAATATACACAAGGGAGAATTTCCTTTGAAATGTGTGTTGGTGGTCCAAGCCCTAATAATATTGTGTCTAGATTCTTTAGCTTGTATCCATCCACATTAATTCAAAGGTAAAAGGAATTTGGTCCAAACCAACTTCATTCACCCATCAAGGCAATATGATTTCATTTCGTCCTGTAAATTTAATTTATTCAACTTTAAATTCGGTCCCATGGATCTGATCTTTATAATGTTGTAAAATCAAACTATTAGGCAATTATATATAAGTCATTATTTCATATACAGTTGAAGTGGGCAAGATTCTGACAATTGAATCATGAGGGTAGCTTGTTTTGTTGACTAGAAAGTACGAGAGTTAAAAGATGCAATTAATCAAGTCCTCTTACTATATATACACGTAAATTTTGATTATGTTACTGTGGCAAATAGTTATTAGCAAAAATATAAATATCTTGCGGTTGATATTCACCCGTAAGTGAAAATGTCCACATTGAAAAAGTAAATAGAAAGGACATGATATATAAATTAAGTAGATTATTCCTCTCAACACCAATTGGTTTTAAGATGAAACCTCATTTAGCTTGTGTACCATGGACCTTGGTTGGAGTGAACTCCCACCTTAGATCACTCTAACACTTGTATTTTATAAACAATATAAAAATAATTATTTATTAGTATTTTTTCATAAATATAAAACTATGCATAAAATATTCATTTTCTAATATGATTGATAAAATTAGATTATTATTTATATGTTTTGACCTTGTTAATAAGTATTATTTATACTCTTATAGTTTATAAATATATATAATTGTTAGAAGAAAATATTATTAAAAGTTACAAAAATGTGAAATATAGACAATTCAAGATGGTTATTAACCATCTTGAAATGAGATGTGTATCATTGACCTTATACAAATTAGTTGTTTTCTATTTTATTTTTTTATTATTGAAAGATAAAAACTTAAAGGCTCACAAAATACAACAAAGAAGCATCACAAAATAGTAAACAACTCACTTCAACGTACAAGGAAAATTGCTAAACATAAACAATACAGCAAGTTGCAAACCCACTACAACCAAAAAAACTTTCTCATTCTACTGCAATCTAAAAAGATCAACAATTTTACTTGGGTGAATCATCGCAGACTCTCACACCTATATATACCATGTTTATATTGGCTGTTTAGATTGATTTTTGGAGAAAAAAAGATATTTGATAAACTAGTTGTTTATGAAAAAAGCAAATATTAAAATTCCATTGATATCATTTGTCATTAATATAACATAAATATGTATCAAATATTTAAGATGACATTTTTGGACTGTAATATCTTTTACATAATAAGTCATTTGTGATCCCGTTGTTGCCTGTCGTGCTATTGTTTTTGTTTTTTTGTTGGAATCGTGTTTGTTCAACTGTTTTGCGAATTTCTTGCATCTTTGAAGTCTTTTTAGCCTTTTTTGACTTGCAGATTATAAAAAAAACAGATTATTTCAACAAATCTATTGAAATTCGACTATCTATATAAAACAACCAATCAAATAAGTTTTTTTACTAAAGACAACTTGATTCTATTTGACTTGATAAAACTTGGCAATAAATGAATATTTACCAATAAGTTCTTGAATAGCATAATTACCAAACACCTCAGCACTAGTGAAGATTGCAGAAAAGGTGTGTTAGGAAGTGCACTGTGCCCCCCACTTGAAGTGGAAAGATGGGTGTATGGTGATGAGTGAATGAGTCTTTTAATTCCAAGCCAAGAATGATGAAACAAGAGATAAAAAGTGAACTCCAAAGAGAAAAAAAAGGAGGCCTGTCATCTCCTAAAAATGCTCAAGCAAAAGTAGTTTTAGTGGGCACAACACACTAGTGATCCACCATTATTAGTCACCATTTGCATTATTATTATTATTATTATTTGCATTATTATTATTATTATTATTAGTAGTAGTCTTTCTACACATATTTATACTTATATCTCCGTATATAAGGCTATTTATATTTTATATTTAAATTTACTCAATACCAATAATAATAATAATAATAATAATTATTATTATTATTGTCGTTGTTGTCACTGAGTTATATTTTTAAAAGATTGCCCTGTTCGCTTCTTTAAGGTGTTCAATGCAATGTTTTTATCATTAAATTTTTTTATTTATCACAAATTTAATAATGATCTCATACAATAATTCAATATATAATTTGATAATTTATGTAATATAAATTATTTTCTTGACCACTAACAGTACCAATTATCTAGCTATTTTCCATCAACAGTACACCACCGATTTGGTATGATTTTGACTCATGGAAAGATGACATGACTTTATAATGCGTGACGTGGAATGTGGAGCTTGTGTAAAAAAATGTTGACGTGGACACTAATCTGCTTTTTTCACGTCACACCTTATGGAATGATGTCATCTTTCTGATAAAACCATAACAACTCGGTGGTGTACTGCTAGGGGAAAGTAGGTCGATAGTTGATACTGTCAGTATCCAATAAAATAGTATGTGTATTAATATCCAATACCTTCAAAGTTGATATTATTGATGTCTAAAATACATAATTTAGAACATATGCAACGTCAATATGGAACTTAATCAATACTACCTCCGTCCCAAATTAATTGTCCACTATTCCATTTTTGGATGTCTCAAAATTATGTCCACTTTCCTAAAATGGAAACTTTTATTTTAATGAAATGACTAAAATACCCTTAATTTGAATTTTAAAAGTATTTAAATATGAGAGGGAAAAGTATAAATATAAGTTTTAAATTCAAAATTAAGGGTATTATTAATATTTTATTGCTAATTGAGATTAATTTGTTGATTTTTCTTAAAATGCGTGCTAAATCAAAGGGGACAAATATTTTGGGACGGAGGGAGTATAATTTTTATCTTCTCTCTCCCAGTTGTCACCCTCTCTCTCCTGTTTTTTTCTCATTCCTTTGAATTTTGGATTCTACAGGAGAAAGAGGGTGACAATTAAGAGAAAAAAAATAAAAATCTTATTAATTAAGTTTCGCATTGCATATACTCTTAATACCCACATTTTATAAAGTCTGATATCAATAGTTAAAAGACAAAGAAACTTTAGGGAGGGGGGAATATTATGATGCATTATTATTGAAAAAAGAAAAAGGGGGTAAAAAAGAATAGATGAGGGAATTTGGAGACAAGCTGACAGACTCCATTCATATGACCTATTATTCCTCCAAACATGCCCTTCCATTTGCTACTTCCTAAGAATTCCTTGGCATTTTCTTCTTGTACATTTTCCTCTTTCACAAGTACTTTCCTTCTTGTCATTATTATTCCCCCCCTTCTCTTTCAATAACCAAAGTGAAGCAGTACTACTCCACTCCACTCCACTCCACTCCATCCTTCTTTTTCTCACTTCCCCCTAAATTTTGGTCACCACTTCCCCATCCTTTTTCCCCTTGGACTCTTCCTCTTCCTCTTCTCTCCCAGATTCTCTCTCCACCTCTTCTTCTTAGACCATTAGAATGAAATCAATGTTTTTTTTCATGTGTCACCATATATTATAATTTTATACTATTGTCTTTAATTTCATCTTTTTTTGGGCTCCCCCTATATATACCCCTCTCCCAATCACTTACCCATTTCAACCCACCACCATCTTTCCTCTTTCTTCTCCTTTCTTTTCACACTGCAAACCCTAGCTCTTTCTTACATTAAGCTACCTACCCCTCCAAATCAAGAAATCTCAATTTTTGCCATATTTTGTAGCTGGGTAAATTGGAAAAAAAAAATGATGGGCACCCAGCAAAGGAACTCAGATCATCATCATCATCATCTTCATCACCATCATCAGAATCAGCAGGGTGTGATTCAATCCTCAATAGCACTCCTGCAAGAGAGATTCAAGCACTTGCAGAGAGTGAAAGAGATGAGAGAAAAGAGAGAACTTCTCAAAATCTTCTCTAATAATACTCACAATAATATTGAAAACAATAATAACACCACCACTACCACCACAAGTGCTACTGTTCTTACTACTAGTACTACTACTAGTAACACTCATAACATCATACCCAGAGATTCCACCATGCCATATACATATCATCATCATCATCATCATGATGGTGATCATGATCATGGTACTGATCAGAAGGATCAGCTGCAGGTTTTTCTCCCTCCCAACTACTACAACTGCAAGCCTACATCATGCCATACATCACCACCATCATCACAATCATCACCATCATCATCATCAACAGCATCACCATCATCGTCATGGTCGTCGTCATCTGAGAGTAACAAGGAGGTGGCGCTCTCTCTTTGGCCGTCTACACCGCCATGCAAAATTACCGCAGTTAATAATATTAATATTACTGCTGCTGCTGATCCTTTCCAAAGAACGACGTCGTCCAGCTTCCTACGGCCGATCAAGGAGGACACGATGGTGATGAACAGGGGTTGTTTGTCCAGGGCTTTTAGGTTTGAGGATGCTCATCATGTTTCAGATGTTGATACTACTCTTCATCTATGACCCTCTTCATAATTTGCTAATTATAATTACTAGGCCATTTTTGGTTTTTTGTTTTTTTTTTGTTTGATGGGGGATTAATGTAGTATGACGTACCATCAATAGCGTAATTAGCCTGAGTAATTAATTATACTATGGAATTATCCTTTCATATGAGATTAATTAAGGGGTTATATGTGTGTCTTGATGACCAGCTATTATATTTATAAGGTGTAACTCGGCCCTATTTTGTTTTCATGGATGAATTGAAAGAGATGTTCTACGTACGTATTACCCAGTTCATAGCTTTACCTAATCTATTTACCCTCGATATGTGTATATGATAAGTGTCTTGAGTATAATTAGCCATGTTAAATGTTGTCTAAATTACATTAAAGATTATATTTAAGTCTGTTTAAATTATTATAAAGTTATCTTTTATTACTTTGAGGATTACCATCACTTATAAATTATATAAAAATAATTTTATATTTATAACTATTCATTTAGTGGAGATTAAAATCTAGTTATATTTTTTCTATTTTCCTTACGACAAGGGAATTCTTATTGTCATGATTGCTTTGTTAGGGTTTTAAGACAATATTGTCGACAAACATCTATTTTTTTCAAAATAGTAACTGACATTTTTTTGAGAACCAACATCAAAATTAATCCATGTCATCTGACAAAGTTCATTTACTAAAGAATCTAATCTTGTCAACAACCTCCAACTTTGCTTTGCTAGGAGGGCGTCGTTGAAGACGTCCAACATTGAGCCCCCCAAATCACCTTAACATACAAAGGGCCTCCCAACTTTACCAATGTATCTTCCACCCCCCTACTTCCCCACCAAAATCTTGCATCCATAAATGTGGGATCTTTAAAAAGTTCATAAGTTACGTTGGGATTGCTTGGATCACCGCTTTGATAAGAATTTCCTTTCCCGCCCTCGACAACAACTTATCCTTCCATCCTTGAACACTCTTCCAAATTCTCCTCCTTCACCACCTCAAAGATCTCCTTTGATCGACCGACCATAGTTGGAACCCCGAAATATTTTTTGTGCTTGTCCACCCTCTTCATTCCGAGGATTTGAGTCAAATCTTGTTGCCTTGGCTTATCCACCCTCCTACCAAAAGCAACTTCCGACTTCTCCATATTGACTTTCTGCCTTGAAGCTTTTTCATACTCGTTGAGAATCTCAACTATTTTTTGGCATTCCTGTTAGTTCATGGAGGCTATCATGAGAAAAGACCAAGTGGGTGATGGTGGATCCTCCTGCTCTGCTAGCTCTAACTCCATGGATCTCTATCCTCTCAGCAGCTTTTGTGATCATCCTTGAAAGAGCTTCAACCACAAAAATAAAGAAGTAAGGCGAGATGGGATCTCGGAGACCCTCTCGGGGTTAACACATCCTCTAATGTGACCATTAATGATAAACAAGTAAGACACACAACAAATACATCTCCTCACCAAACTAACCTAATCATCATGAAAATCATACCTATTTTCCAATACCCTCTCCAGGAAGCCCCATTCCATCTTGTCGTAGGCTTTACTCATATAAAGTTTTAGGGATACCACTCATTTCCTGCAATTTGATCGGTGTTTCATCATATGGAAGATTTTATGGGATATAATGTACTGTAACACCCCTACCCCTCTCATGACGCGGACATTACCGATAATTGTTTCAAGGATCGCTAATTGGCCCCGCAAATCACCATGAGTCTGTCCAACGTGTTTCATCATCGCTCAGACGCTGCCTGGAAAAACTTCCCAGGAGGTCACTCATCCTGAGACTACTTTCAGCCAAGCACGCTTAGCTGAAGACTTCTCAACTGATGAACTACCTTAAAAGAAGGTGTACCTTGGTGATATGAGTAGTCATTTCAAACCCTTTAAGCCACAGTTTAACCATATATTTGGGGTGTTACACTCACCCCCAATTAAGCGCACAATGTCCTCAATGTGCCACAATCCACTTCATAATCTTTGCACCGCTGGGTGATTGCCCATGGATTTCCCTTCCACCGGTCCAGCTCATGGTAGCAGATCGGCTCTCATGACATCTGTAACGCCCCGACCCCTCTCAGGACGCGAACCTTACCGATAATTACTTCAAGGATCGCTAACTGACCCCACAAATTAAGGGGGTGTTTGGCTACCCAGCTTTTTGGGTAGCTTTTAGCTTTTTGACCAAGGTTAAAAAGCTACTTGTGGTGTTTGGTAAGTAGCTTTTTATATTAGCTTTTTGGACCCAAACAGCTAGTTTTCAAAACCTACTTGATGAAACTTTTTGAGGTAGCTTTTCACAAAAAGCTACTTTACCAAATATTTTTCCTGCAATCAGCTAACCCAACAATAAAGTCAAACAAATTAATCCAAAAGCTATCACCTAACACTACAAGCTATCACTGACTACCAAATTGGTTGCCAAACAGGGCCCAAAACATCACGAGTCTTTCCAGCATTCTTCACCCTCGCTCAAAAGTTGCTAGGCAAAACATCCCAAGAGGTCACCTATCCTGAGACTACTCCCAACCAAGCGCGCTTAACTGAGGAGTTCCCAAAGAATAAGCTACATTAAAAGAAGGTGCATCTTGGTGATATAAGTAGTCATTTCAAACCATTTAAATCACACTTTAACCATATATATATCCGGGGTACTACAATGACCCCCACCTAAGCGCACAACTCCCTCGTTGTCCCTGAATCCATTCCAGAATCTTTGCCCCGCTAGGCTAGATGACTGCCCATGGATCTCCCGTCCACTGGCACAACTCACGATCGTGGGTCGGCTCTAATATATACCATGCTGTCAGATAATACCTCATATCTTACCTAGTCTTGTTCACCTTAAATCGAACTTGTTGAGTTTTTCCTTCAAGAAGATCATTAAACAACAGAGATCGGTCAAGCACATTAATGTCGTTTCATGAACTTGGTACACCAAAAAAAAGTGTGTCCTAACCAAAGGGCAGTTGAAACAAGCGCTTCAAGTTTTATAGTTGCTTTACCTTTTAAAGCTCCAAGATATTGGACCTTCTAAGAAGCTAGGCAATCCTTCCACTTCCAGTACATGCAATTTAAGCTTTCCATCATGTCAGGAAAACTGCATGACTTCCCCATTTGAATCAAACGTTTCACATCGCCTGCACTTGGTTTCCTCAAATAGTATTCACCAAACAACTCATTGGCACTAAATACAAATTTTATTAGGCACTCATCATACATGGTGGACTCTCCTATGCTCACACAATCATCAACTGTATCAGTCGCAACACCATATGCCAACATGTGAATGGCAGCAATACACTTCTGTAACAGAGATAATTCAACCCTGCCAGCACAATTAGACTTTAAAGTAAAGTCAGGGTCGTGATTGCTAAGGGAGTCAACTACACGAAGGAAGACTGAAGACATGCCTTGGCATTTGAAGTTGATGCCAAAATTGAGCATCTATAGACACCGTATTGTTTGAGAAATAATTAATAGATAATATGTGGTGTCCTTCTGCGTGACCCACTACTAAAAATGTGTCTATTACCGATTATTTTTTCCAACCAATTTAAAATGGTTGGAAAACCAACCATTTTATTAACTATTTTATATTTTGTTAATTTTAGGTGCAAAAATAGTTGGAAATTCCAACCACTTTCGCCAAAATGTTGGAAATTTTTTCCTACCAACATTTTTCCTACTATTTGATAATGGTAAAAAAATGGTTGGTAGGAAAAATACATTAACAGTTTTCTCAATCGTTTTCAAATAGTAGGAAAAATTTTCCACCATTATGGCGAAAGTGGTTGGAATTTCCAACCATTTTTCGCAACTAAAATTAGAAAAATAGTTGAAAAATTTTAAAAAAATGAAATGATTAAAATTTGTTGGAAAAAATGGTTAGTAATGCACACATTTCTAGTAGTGACCTCTATCAATTGCTATACTCCGCCGACGAGTAGAACTTTGTTGTCTTGCTTCCAACTCTATAACTATGTTAACTCTTTCTTGATAGCTATTTGATACTAACAGTTATTTTTTAGGACCACCAGTATACAAAAATAAGGTAGAGATGGATTATTATTGTCCAATTAACGAAGGTTAGAATTATTAGAATCCATTTGATGAAATGTAACTATATCTTTACTGATAAGCTAGATGACATTTTGGCTATTATAAACTTCCAAATTGGACTAGATAAATAGGGCGTACGTGTGTACATGTGTGTGTGAAGTTAATCAAAAGGAATGCAAAGAAACAATGAATCCCTCCCAAAAATAATAGAATAAAATCAAATCAAAACACTTGCAAATATTTTTAGTATTTATGGAAGAGAATATCAATGAATCCCCATGGAAATGGTAAAAAATAAGGATAAGAATAGAATGTATACCTAAACATGCCTATTTTCTCACCGAAAGGCAGTTGGATGAACAACCCCCACACACGTTATATATCCACTAACACTACACATCATACAACTCAGTAACCAGAACATCATCATCATCATCATCATCATCATCATCATCATCACATCCCAGATGAAACCCAACTGTTTCTCAATGTCTCTTCCCTTCTTCTGCCTATTCTTGCTTGTTTTAGGCCAAATATCTGGTAAGCTGTTACTGATGCAGCATTTGCCCTAGCTAACAGCAATTTGTAACTGTACTGAGGTTAGTTATTTTGGACATTTGTTTGTTCAGGTGGATTAGGGTGTACAGATTGGTGTGTGGCGTCGACAGAAGCGTCAGACGAGGTGGTGCAGAAGGCACTTGACTGGGTGTGTTCGTATGGGAGTTCATGCGGGCGAATACAGCCGGGGCAGCCGTGCTTTAAGGAAGGCGATCTACGGGGCGTCGCGTCTGTCGCATTCAACCAGTACTGGCAGGATGTCAAGAGCATTGGCACTCCTTGTGAAAAGATCTTCAATGCTACTGTTTTAGTTCATACTGATCCAAGTAATTTGTTCATTTTAATGCATATACTGATATACTATATATACCCATTATGTTTACTTGAATTGAGCTTGATCTCATTGGGAGTTGTTTGTTTGTTTGGTTGCAAATTTTGACAGGTTTTCCAAACTGTCAAATGCCCTGCGTCTGAGGAATGGAGTATGTACGTGTGGATGGATGACTCTTGGGTTATTCAGAGGATTTGTCTGAGCGATGGATAATGTTGTTTGTTCTGAAGGGGATACATATACATGATGTAAAAGCAGTCACACAAAAATAATATGTATCTTGATGTCCTATATTCAATATTTTGGGATATTTTTCAACTCCGACGAATCGGATAAACATACATTTCGGTCTAACACGAGTTCAGAGAAAAATATTTGAATTTTCGATCAAATCGGTCAATAAAAAAACGTTGGACGGAAATTTTGTGACCATACCCATTTTTTCTAGGTCGAACTGATCCAAATTTTCGGATCAGACATATTTTTGACAACATTAAACTAACCAATACATAGTTGTCCCACTCCTAAGACTAGTTAGCAAGTGGCAATTGGTCATGAATTTGATTTAAATTCATGGGTCCACTTCGAAATAGATCCATCTAACACCTTTTGATGTGAATATAGTTTAGGTCATGTTATTTAAAAAGAACGTATTAAGCGATGGATAGTTATTTGAGTAACAAATAGTTATTATTGTAGCGGATAACTGTCTGATAAAATCTAAGTGTTGGAATAGGTATTGTATATATTAGAGGAAATTTGTTTGCCTCGAGTGGGTGAGACTTGAGAGGTATATTTGACTATTTATTTCTGGCCTTTAGTGAGTGGGTGAGACTTGAGAGGTGTATTTGACTCTTATTTCTCGTCTTTAGTTCACTTATGCGACAAAACCACAAGGGCTCAGTTGGGAATTCCCTTCTCTAAAAGACCTCTCAAACACTATCCACGGTCATGAAATATTAATTTACCGAACATCTAAAATTCAATAAATGATGTTTTGACGGACTAAAATGTTGAATGTTAATTCAAACGTGTTGTCAAAGAAAACCTAAATTAAAACAGACACTATGTGTCGTGAAGGAAGATACAATTTTAGTGGCTTGTTTTTCAAAAGAGTAAAACTTACCATGATTTTTGACACCAATTATTTTGATAGATATTATTAATTATTAATTATAAGAAGCTTGAAATATGTTGGTTACGCTAGCAATTACGAATGACACTCTAATCAAATGGACTTACCCGTTAGGCATATTTTATGCATTGTTTTTGTAAATTTGAAAAATTATGGATAAAACATTGTATTATTATAGTTATAAAAGTCAAATCATACCATTTTTTTTAATTTAATATGTAAATATATGATTTTTATACTAAGATAAGCCACTTGAGAAGTGTCTACCCCCAAAACTCATGATCATTTTACTTAAGTTAATTAACAAAAGTGGTACAAGTCTTAGAACAAGACACTTCTTGAATGTCCTTATGAAAATCCTGCCATAATTGAATTTTTTTCAACTATGTTAGTTGAAATTTTCACACCATTAATTTATTAAAAATAAATTACATCCCTTAAAATATTTTATCTCACAAAATATGGTTAATTATTATAACAAATTACTCGAAAAAAAATCAATAATGATAGAATTTCCTTTAACTATTAAATTTTTTAAACATTTATTTTCGGCAAATAGAATTATGTATTGTAACATGTCAGTTGATCAATATATATTATATATTTATATGTAATTTTTTTTTTTTTTGATAGAAATTTATATGTAATTACTTCATCTTGATTATGATTTTTTTGTGATATAAATATGCATTTTTCAACTTTAATAGTCAAAAAAAATCAATTATGATAAAATTTCCTTTAACTATTAAATTTGTAAAAATTTATATTCAACAAATAGAATTACTTATTGTAACAGGTCATTTGATCAATATATATTACTTCTAGTTTTCTTAAAGGTAGAAACTGTGTAATTATACACTTCAGCAAGCAACTATAATAGAATCTCCTATTCACATATCAAGGGGAAAAAAAAAAGAAATTGATACTGATTGGCACCATTTTCCTAAATCTCTAACAGGTAATTGATACTGCGTCTAAACAGGACTGGGAATCTTCATAGGATGTTACCTGAAATTACAAGCATTTATACATACATACATACATACATACATACATGTAAAAGCAGGCATCATGCTGCAGCATACAAACATAGACTTGGATAAAGTTTTGAGTAATCAACACATCTGCTTGTCTATACTTTTTTTGACTGTATTAAGTGACTCGAATTGATACAACATAGGCAATGGCTCGAGGCCCTTTCAACGAGTACAAAATCCATCTAGAGTTCTAGACCAATTAAGTTCGATTTTAGGGCTTGGATTGAGGTCACTTCAAATTTCAAAATGAATCCATTTGGTTCGAGTGCTAAATCAATATTTGACATCCTCATCCTCCCTAGAAAATCTGAAACAAGACTTGAACCAAAGGCAGGATTTGATTACGTTTTGGACAATTTGCGGGGGCAGATACAACTAGCCAGCTTTGAAGCGAGCAGGAGTTCATACATCACTAAGGCGAACGTGACTAACATCAGGATGAAAGTAAGCATACACAAGGAGGCTGTATAACTTTCCCAATCACAAACGCGGTTAGACAGATAAATCATCAGTCTGTTGTGTGAATTGAGTGAAGATTGAATGGAGTCAGAGCATTAATTCTGAGAATCCAGACTCATACAAATCATGGTTCATGCCTAGGGAACAAATGCCCTACACACTCACCAATCTATTCCCAGTTCTTTGGAGAGGAACAGCTTGTCAATATACCCAATCACAGCACTCGATGAATTAATGTAATTCTGCATTTGATCCCGAGCAGAGTCTTCTGGAGAAAAACAGAACCAAACGAATCAAGTAGTGAATGTATCAATTTCGCATGGAACCATCCATTCCTTTCAAATTTACAAAATGTTCTTTCACAAACATGCACAGCATGAGTAACACTATTTTCATGATAACTAAACCCATCAGATGAAACCACTATTGCAAATTATGATCAATCCATCTATTGATAAAGGCGGCTAAATAGGTAACTGTGATAGTCGTTCCAATCTTCTGTACCGAGGAAGATCAGCATAACGAAAATGCTCATATTATCTAAAGAATATTCTTGTCAAATACTATGAGCGATCCAAAAAAAATAAACAGTTTCCATCATTGAGCTACTCTGTGGCAGAATATGATAAAATTCGAAATTCTGTGTAAATAAAAGGAGAGGAGGGGGGAGGGGGTGGCTAGAGAGAAACTAACCATCCTCATTCAGCTGACTCAATAACTGTGCCCTGGTAGGCAGGGCATACATCCCTACAGCAACAGCTTTCCTAATGGCCCATCCATGGTATGGAGCAAATACTTTATCATAAGCATTAGAAGCCGCATCCTTCAAAGAATTCCCTCTGAATGAAATATAAATCAACATCAGAAGTCTAAAATCTTCTAACAAAATTACTCAAACTAAGTTTAATCATTAACTAAACAAAAACATTTTCGCAACAAAAACAGATATAACAAACTTGAGCATCCTGTTAGGAAAAATCAGATGAAATTTGCAACGAACAGCATCATACAATCGTTGGGTACGTAAAGGACAACCTAAGGATTCTACTTGGGGCCAGAAGATGGAATCTTTTTATATAGGAAAAAAGACATAGGATGAAAAATCAGATGCTTATGAAGCATCCTACAAAGTTATGTACAACCAAAATATAGGCTATCCACAAAATCACTACATCAACAGGTGAAGAGCTAAACTTCCCAGTAAACCAAAGTAGAGAAACTTCATAAAAGTATCTTTCAAGCACTCATCAGGGGTTTCAACTCCCTTACAAAACCGTCTGGTTCCTTTCTCTCCAAATGGCCAAAACATAACATGAGGAATTACCATGGTTCGCTTCTTCTTTGGTTTCCTACCAAAGACACCCTCCTAAGCAAGAAGATGACGTCTAACAGAATCACAAACGATCCAAGCAACAGCTAGGCACCCAAAGGCTAAATCCCAAAGAGACCTGGCAAAGGCGCGACGTAGCAGTAAATGATCCGGCAACTCAAGATCCCCCTTGCACATAAAAGACCTATTAACCAAAATTCTCCCCTTTTTCTTTAATTTACCACAAGTGAGAATGCTCCCATGCGTAGCTTCCCAAACAACGAACACAACCTTCAACAGGGCCAAAGCCTTCTAAATATGGTGGAAGGGAAAGTACCAGTCTCGGAAGGATACAACACAGAATAATGCGAAATAAGAAGATTGAATCAATAGGAGCTAACCGAAAAGGTCCCTGTCTTACTTAGATCCAATCTCACCATGTCTTGCGAACAGACTCCTAAAGTGGCCTCATCAAGGATGTTGAAGAAAGTAACTAAAGATACTTCATCAGCAAAACCATCTCGAATAGATGTAGGAGACTAAACATAAATAGTAGGGAAGAGATCTTTCAAAGAAGCCTCATTGCACCAACGATCATGCAAAAAAGAAACGATAGAACCATCACCCACAACCAAAGAAATGTGAGGGGAGAAAATATCCCACCCCTTGACAATGAATTTCCAAAGACTACACCCATAAGAGCCACTCGGGGCTCACTGAAAATCTACTTCATCATATTAAGCATACTACTTATCTCCTGTAACCCTAGTCATACCCCTCCACAAACTTATATGCTGAGCAATATCCCTCAAGAAACTAGATTAAACATCATTTTCATAACTTCTATTAAACTCTTTCTTTGGCCTTCCCCATCTTCTTTTACATTCTAAAAGTGTTACTTTCACAACTTCTTAATAGGGCATCCCTATCCCAGTGTAAAACATGACCAAGACACCTTAGTCTAATCTTTTTCATTTTTCTTCTCTATGGACGCCACCCTAACCTCTAGCTCTGATAACTTCATTTCTTACTCTATCAGCTCTTGTATGTTCACACTTCAACTATTTTAGATGAAATATCTATGACTATTAGTTTTAGATAAATAACATTAATTCCTTAGAAAACATTAGAACCAAGAAAATAAAAGGGTAACATTTTATTAGGGTGTTTGATAAATGTATATATGCAGCTATACTAGCTTCATTTTCTTTAAAGTAATTAGTAAGCCCAAACAATGGCTTTAACAAAGAATTTAAGAGCCAAAACTTTGAAATTTGTTCTTAAAAAGGTGTTAAGATTCTCCTACTCCTAATATGACTGTTTTCAGGTAAGTTCCCAATCACATACAGCTACCAAATTCCTCAATTCTCAGTACATTGATCCTAATAACTATGAATCACATACCGCTACCACATTCCTCAATCCTCAGTACACTGATCCTGATGACTATTAATCTATGATTGGGAATACAATTAACCACCACATTGATGCAAAACAGCTTAGTGCTTTTTTAACATACAAGACACAAGTAGGGAGAGGAAACCTACGATTCTCTTATTCAACAAAACAAATACTTGAATTTAAGGACATCAAATAATCAAGAACATGGACAGATCAAATGATCAAAGAATATAGTATAGTAAGAGAAAAATAAATAAATGCAAGATAATGACTGAGAGAGAGAGAGAGAGAGAGAGAGAGAGAGAGTACTCAGTCACAATGATCTGCTCAAATAGAACTTTGACCATGTCCAGACCACGCTTCACTCTCAAAAGATTTCTTGTATGACTCCCTTGTTTCCTCACAGTATTTTTTTGAATGTCTTCATCAAGCAAAACCCGCAAATTTGTAATAGACTTTGATGCCTCAGCAAGATCAGCAACCTGTTTCAATTTACATTGACAATCGCCAAAACATGACTTTAAAATCTTGAAACACGCGACAAGAACCCCATGATTGGGAGAGGGAGGGAGAGGAAAGCGAGAGAAACACAGAGAGTTTACCTTGGCGACATAGTCCATCTCAGCGAATTTAAAAGCAATGCCGAGACAACCAAATAGGGGGGAGACGAGGGAACAAGCATGGGAGAATGGGGCGACCTCGATATTTGCCTCTTGGGAGTTGACAGAGGAGGCTAGGCCTTCAAATGCTTCAACTATTTTCTTCAACAGCTTTTCTTGGCCAGCATAAGCCATGATCGCTACACACTATCTTGCTCTCTTGCCCTACCAAGCCACTGTTAAAACAATTTCATCAAAAAGAAAACATGAGAAATGTTCAAAATTACTGAAACTCGATTTCCCAAATTAGTCATCCAGCCACCCAGTGCCAGATCCAAAATTTTGAACAAGGGTTTCTTTGTATGAACATCATCACAAACATCACAAAAAAAAGTGTCGTAAAATACATCAAACAATTAGTTTTTTTGCACTTACATTTGTTCACTATGACTTCGTGTTTAGTAACCAATCCATGAAATCCTTACAAAACCGTCTCAAAAAATGATCTTTCTATAGTAACAAACAGTTATTAGCGGACAATGGACATACCTACTCAAACAATTACAAGATGACTCACACTAAGCAACTTCCTCCATCTTTATTATGAATATCAGATTTGCCAGTCAACATTTCCTCTATCTTAATCATTATTAGATTCATCCAAAGTTCACCCATTTCTTTTGGTATTTCCCGTTGATATCAAAGACAAATCGAATTCCGGACATATTCTCATCCTTTTCAAAAATCGTCCTTCCCAGGCATTGGCTCAATCCATACTCAACAACACAAGCAAATACTGAATTCATATATTGATTCTTACCAGACACACACAAAAAAAAAAAAAAGAGATATTATTCATATCATTTAGAGGTAAACTATGATAAATAGAAGGATTACATAAAACTCAGCAAGGCATCAACATCCTCTAATTCACATGTGTATGTATCACTACATCCAAATGACAACCACAACTCCACAAGACATGGCATGAAATGTGTGTGCACAAGTATGACCGTCAACTGATGACTCTCATTCATCTAATCATCATTGAACCCAATCAAACAAAAGTCACAACCTGTGAATACCGTGATACGAAAACTTGAATCACTAATTCAACACAAATACCAAACGGAAACGACTAACAATTCAAGCAAGGAATCAACCAAAATGGAAAACAAAATTTTGCAGCGAATGATGAAAAATTCAAAATTTGAAACCCTAACCTTGTGAATTGGGTGAACTGAATCAAGTAGCAAGGAATAGGGTATTAGCAGAGCAGAGACGGTGGTTGCGTAACCGAAGAAAACCACTGATGAGAGTGCGGGGACGAGCAAACCCTAGAGCGAAGAGATTATCGAAGAAGGACGGTCGCCGGAGATCAATCGGTATCGGAGTTGGCTGCCGAGAAGTCAGAATAGAAGAGATGCGTCTTTGCGTTGCGAATGTGCGAAAAAGTAAGAAACCAAACACGCATAGAATCGAATCGGGCCTTGCCGCTTCTCTTTTTCCTTTTTCAGTTCAACTTCCCTCTTTTTTCTTTTCTTTATTCTCCCTCCTCCAAGGGGCAAGGGCCTTAGCTGAACCGGACCGGCTTGTGAGCTTAGGGGACCTCAGCTTGTGGTCATCTCGGTTAAGCTCGTTTAAATATTATAAATAGGAAGTAGGTTATGTTGAAGGAATATTGGTAAATTATATATTAATTTAGATGTTTAAAATTTAATATTAGAACATAAATTTGTTGTTTTTCTTAAGTTCTATTGTTAAGCTTCGTAAATCTCAAGTATTAATGTTTGAACTTCGTCTGATTATACGCTTATTCTAAAATGTTGTTTTCTAGTTAAGTTTAATAAATATGTAGAAATTTGTTTGATTTTTTTATTGGAATTCGGAGATTTTTAAATTTAAAAAAATGAGCTGATCGAGCCAGCTTGCATGCCGAGCCTAAGCCCGAGATATATGAAACGAGTCGAGCCTAAGCTTTGACTTTTAATCGAGTCCGAGCCCTATGATGGGCCATGTTCTATAAAGAGTTGAGAAATTGTTTACCTTAAATGCCTTTACTTACATTTATTTACTTTACGTATTTTTACTTTTTTTTACTTTTTTTTTGAGGAAAACTTAGTTTTACTTACACTATCTAAACACACTTTACTTTATGTACACTACCTTATGCGACTTATTTTAGGCACACTACTTTATTATAAATTGTGAAGTATATATTTATAAATTCATACATTTAAGTGATGTAACTGATGTGATTCACCTTCCTTTACACTACCTTTCAAGATAAGTAAGAAGTTAATTATGTTATCTACTTTTACTTACCTTAATTATTTTTACTGGCCTTGCTTGTACTACCTAAAATATCTTGGATAATATATATTTAAAAATTCATGTAATAAGTGATGTGACTTACATTACTTACGCTGCCTAATTAAAAATTGTAAAATATATATTTAAAAAATTCATATATTTAAGTGCATAATGTAACTAATGCTACTTTCCTTACTTGCACTACCTTATCTACCAACATTTACACAACCAACCTTACTTATCTTTCCTATTTTACTTACTTGAATTTTACTTACCTCTCTAAACAACAAGACACGACCATACTTAGCAAGTATGATGGATTAGATGGGGGACACTGCATTATCGACCAATATTTATACAACCTTACTCATCTTTCCTATTTTACTTACTTTCATCTTATTCACCCCTCTAAACAACAGGCACGGCCATACTTAGCAAGTATGATGAATTGGGTAAGGGACACTGCCTTATCTACCAACATTTACACAATTTTCTTTATCTTTCCTATTTTACTTACTTTCATCTTACTTACCCCTCTAAACAACAGGACACGACGACCATACTTAGCAGGTATGACGGATCATACAGGGGACCTTAGAAAAACATGGATGATATCAGATAGGGTAAGGATTGAAGGCATGATGAATGTTTCCACATATGTGATAGCGTTTTCATGAAAGATCCAATTATGGACGATCTAGTAGAGTTATAATGAGAAAGCATGGCTTAATTAAAGCAATGGAAATATGTGAACTATATGATTGGAGAATGCATGCAAATTGCATATGAGATAATCAAGTGTACGTGTACGCAGTAGACATAAGGGTGCGTTTGGTTGGTCAATAACCCGGGGAAATGGTCAATTTTCCTGGGTTGACTTATTTTTTTATGTTTGGATGTGGGTTGACTTCGGGAAAGTTTTCAAGATAGGGCCACCATCTTCTCCATTGTCCTCGGGAAAATTTCTCTTGGGGGCTAAGAGAAATTTTTCCCATGGAAATCTTTCCCATGGGAAATTTTCCCCGGAAAAAATTTCCTTGAGGTTCCTACCAAACACTCACTAAATGATATACGGCTAGTATAGTCTAGTCGTGTAGAGTTACACACACATTGAGATCCATCCGGCAATGCATGTCATGACACTCTGTCCATGCACTTTCATTCATATTTCATACATTAACAGCTTGGCATGCAATCTATTGCCAATCCAAGGCCTAGCTTTTTAATTTCTGTTCTGTGAGGGAGGCCTAGGATCATTATTTACTGCCCATGTGATCGAGCTATGACATCGATCTACGTATGTATACCTAATACCTCTTTGGTTTTGTGTCCTTTTAAAATGTTAAGTCTCCATCTCTATAATAAATCTCCCATATGGCCATATCTATAGCAGGACGAAATTAAAGTAAACTATTATTACATAAAAGGTACTTAATGTGTTGTGGTTGTTTTATAAATAGTTGTCAGAGCTAAAATGAGATGTATGCAAAGTTAAAAATATAAATAATGTTTGACAACATGATCTTATTAATTAAGGAGCATCGAATAATGCCTTCAAAAATAGGGGCGAAATGAAATGGTAGGTATCCATCAGAAAGAAATATTTATTTGCTCTAATATCATTTATCAGATTTAGTATCTTTAGCAAGAGCCTCCTCCTGGTCCAATTTTGGTCTAGATTTGGGTCTTAATATTGGACTCAAACACAAACATATTTTTAGAAGCTTAGATCTCATATCCGACCCAAAATTATCTAAAGTTTTGGCAAATCCATAAAAATGGATATGTCATGTGTGTCATCGGATCTAGACCTACTATCATCCATAGGTCTAAGTTAATTTGACTGCACCTTCACTGTTTAGGATCGTAACTTAGACCTATGGATGATAATTATCTTCAACAATCTTCAAGCCTAGTGGATTGATAATTATTTGATCGATTTTACCGTTTGTGAACCTGTTAAATAGTTAGTAAAAGTTAATGATCCTAACTTGTCCCACATGAATAGATTACTAGAATTTCTAATTCTTAAAGGAAATATATATGTTATTTCTGATTATTATCCCACATGGAGAGAATATCATATTCTCTATCTCTTTATATATTAAAAAGTGTTATGAGCTTATTAATGTATATAAGCTCATACATGGTGTGGACTCACATGTGCTTGCATTAAAGTTCAACGCTTTGTATTAAACTGCACGTGCGCGCACGACATGGGCTCTAACCTAGAGCTGGGTAATAGATAGTGTCGTGTCAGATTCGTGTTTGTTTTTTGGAGTTAAACGGGTTGACCTGAATCTAACCCATTTAATTAAATGGCTTAAATGGGTCAGCTTCGAGTAACCTATTTACCGTTTAACAAACATATATTATATAATGATCGTCAATTTATGAAGACAAAATGCAGGGGTTTCGATCATTTATTTATTATCTACCAACTCATTTATTTAGAGTTTCTTCAATATTTGGCATAACCCAAGTTAAAGTTATGTTAAACAATACATAACAAGCCCAAGCAAAAGTAAAAACATTATCTTACTTATACGGGTTAAACGTATCCTTTTTCATGTCGATTTTCTCACTAACCCAATTACTAAACGGGTTTAATGTGTCATTTTTCGTGTCGATATTCTCAACCCAAATCTAACCCAATTATGTAAACGAGTTTACTGTGTCAACTCATTTAACCAAACGAGTTGAAAATCTATACCCAAATTCATTTAATTTCGTGTCGGTAATCGTGTCGGGTCAGCTTTTACCATCTCTAGTTCTAGGGTGTTAGAGGCGCTTTTAGCGCACTTGGCATATACATGATCAACACGTTTTTCTTTCCACATGTTGCTTTGAAATTCCTAGCTAGAGGATACAACCCTATGTTTTGCTTGTGTTACCTAACGCTGGCTAGCTTTGAATTTAGCTTTCACCTTTTTCTTCTGCTTAACTTGTGCTTTAACTTCCATACCATGATACCAATAATATGCTCAAATCCAAAAGGAAGTTCAGGTCCATAATTAGGATAAAAAAGTCGAACTCCAAACTAGCGTCTAGTACAATGCTTCCTCTGTTCCATATTGACACTCTGATTAAATTTTGACCATTAAATATTATTTATGAATTACAATGAGTTACAATATTAAATTACTTCCATTGTAATTTTAATAAAATATATGTCTAATGATAATAATTTTATATTGTAATTCATTATAATTTGTGAGTAATTATTAATTAAAATGTCAATTAATATGGAACGGAAAGAGTAAAGAACTACAATGAATATTGTTGTACTCTTAAACAAGGAGCATCGATTTCCTAAGATACCAAATCGTCTCTAGCCCGCTCACCTCTTCCTAACCCTCATCATAGTTGCTTACTTGAAATAAGTTAAATCATTTCTACCCCTCACAAGTCACAAGCCAACTTGGGCCCTGTTCTTTCCCATGGTACCATATTGTACTTAGGCTCCATTCTTTTATGCGTTGCGTTACGGTTAGTTGCGGTGGAAATAGTTAAAAGGTAATGGTAATTTGCGGTATGTTGCGTTATGTTGCGATATGTTGCAGTAGGTTGCGTTGCGTTAACGCACAAAAGAACGGGGCCTTACCGCAATTTACCACACTATTTACAAACTATCGCATCTTACCATATCATACCATAATCATCATATTTTCTCTCTCCTTACTTTTCTCTCTTCCCACCTATCACACCAATAAGTCATACCAAAAATTTTACCATAACTTATCACATTACTCTACAACATACGACATTATCTCCACATTTCTACCGTACACATACCATTTTCACACTTTACCCATAAGTGGGGAAAAAGGGCTTGGTAGGCTATAGCGAGTTATACCCTGCAGGGCACTCCATGCAAGATGTAAGCATGCCTTAACCGTAGAAACTATTGATGTAGATGTATAAGTAGCTTTCACAGGGCAAGACAATTATTCTCGTCCGTGTAAATTGGGTTTTATTATTCGACGTTTAGCAATAAACCCAATTGGGCATGAGAATTGAAGGAGGGTGCAAGGAATATTAATGATCCATCACTCCATCCTAATTACTACTTCAGTTCCCAAAATATTTGTCCATTTACCTTATTTTTTTGTCTCAAAATATTTGTCTCATTTACAATTCTAACAATTATAATTACTTTTCTACTATCAATTAATAAATTCATTTTTTATTTGTTATAATTTCAACGACTATCATCTTCAATTAAAGTAGAGGTATTTTGGGTAGATTACACACTCTTTACCTCAATCACAATGTGTATTGATCTTCTCAAATTAGGTAAATGGACAAATATTTTGGGAAAGAGGTAATAATATTATAAATTATATTTGATGCATCATGATGATGATGGCGATAACCTAAATTATACCATATTGACACGTGGCCGCAAATAACGCTGGTTCTACCCACTCTTTTTCCACTAACATAATTTAATTTACATCATATCACTTACTATCATCATCACCTCAACTCCAACTGACTTTACTATTTCATAAGTAAACAGTAGGGATCCTTTCCATCTTTTTCTTTCTTTAATGTTATGTAGTTTTATGACGTTAGAATATAAACCATCATTAAGCTTACAATTACCAGTTTAAATTTTTTGCTGGGATGGTCTTATATGGTATTATTATTGGACATATAATTATCAGGTTAAACTTTTGGTTGAGATACTTTCACATGGTATCAGAGTCAGACCTGAGCAGGGGGTCTCAGGTTCGAATCTCAACACTTCCCATATACATTTATACAAGGTGAATGAGGCTTTTGCAGCATCTACGCTTCAAACCCAACCTTTCGGTTGAGATGTTTTCACATCTAACAAAGATTTTCTTAGGAAAAATATTTTTAGGAAACTTTTTGGAAAAAACTTTCCTAAAGGTTTCCTTTGAAAAACGTTAATTGATCGAGTTTGAGAGTGAATAATGGGTCGTACGCTAAAATTTTCACATCTATTTGACATTGACCAAATATTTGGACAAAATATTTCTCTTTTTCTTCCGCCCGAACCCGATTTAGCTCTGTGCGAATTGTCCGACCAAATTTGACCCTGAAAAACTAGATCCGAACATCAATTTCTCGTCCAAATTTTGATATTAACGGTATCCAAATTTACCCGAACCTAAACAGCGATAATCAGTAGGGAGTAGGGTCCCTTTCCATGTTTTCTTCTCTCAGCTAAGTGATTTGTCCATATCTCGAAATTAAACTAAACAAAACTCAAAACTAAACTAAAAGTAGTAGCATGAGCTAGCATTGGTTTGGGGAATAGGCTGTGTAGTAATATGAACCACATAGACAGAGGAAAGGGGAGATTAATGAGAGATGGGTGTCCATAAATGCATGCTCCTCCTACCGCACTCTCTTTCTCATTGAATTCAGCGATTTTAAGGCCACGCCCTTTGTGAGTGAGAAGAGACTGTCCTCCGGAATTAGTCTTTGAAAAACTTTCCCCAATTCCCCAGTAAGAGTAAAGCTCTTCTTCAATGGTGTGGACCCTCAACCCCACCAAACATTACTCCATTTAAAGCCATCCCATTCAATGCTAACATTACGTACACACCTCTTTTTTCATTTCGGTTATTCATGGCCTGGAAGGCTGATGGTTGGTATTACAGAGAATCAGGGATCACTTGAATTTTAACAAATCCGCTTGGATCTAGAGAAGAAAAGTTTGATTCAAGGCTGACAAAAAGAAGTCTGAATCCGATTTAAATGGTCCGATTTCAATTATAATTGAAGCGGATGTGGAGGTGACCACCTCTAATCCAGTTAGATCCGATTAAGTCCGATAAGAATGATAAATATATAAGAAATCTGAAAAATTATAGTATGACCACTTTTGACGATTGACGTTAGAATTTGAAGCTTAACTTTTTTCCAATGAAGACTGTATTGTCAGTATTTTGATGATTGAGAGACATGATAGCTGAGAATTGACGGGAGAATTTGAAGCTTAGCAAAATACTCTATCCGTTTCATATTATTTTTCGATTATTGAGAGTCAAAAGACTTAAAAGTTTATAGAATACAGCAAACCGCATACAAAACAGCAAACAACCACATTAAAAAAATAATAAGGTTACAACCAAACAACTAAACATAAATAACACAGCAAGGACTTTCGCGCTTACAACAACCAAAAGAAACCTTCAGTCACGTCTTCATCATGATGTAAGATACATAACTTCAGCTCGGTGCATACCTATATCATTGGTAATAATCATAACCCTTCGCTTTATCACAGCTTCAATATCATAAAGGCTATCATCTTCCAACGTGTCCGCACATCTAGTCATCCTAACCTTCTTACCATCTTTTCGACCACGAACAGCTCTACAAGTTACATTTCTGATATCTAAAATGGATCAACAACCATTACATATACAACTCTTACTATTGCTTGATAAAGCTTTGGGTTTAGGGTTGGCCTTAGATTCATCCTCTTCCTTGCTTGTCTGCCCAAATATTAAGGATGGAGATCGAATGGTGTTGCCCTGTACCAACGACACTGACCAACTTTGACCACTTGTCACCTTCTGACCTTCATCGTCAAACCTTGCATGCCTTGTTCAACTCAACCATCTGCTACTCTATATTAACTCTTCATTAGTAACTCTATCCAACCACATATTACCTACAATTATTCCATTGAAAATGACATAAAATTTTGAGACAAGATATTTCTTAAGTATTTTGTCTTGACATAAAATTTATAAATTATACAATTAACTTTTGCAATTATAATACTACGTATCAATTAAACTACATAAAACTATATTTTTAATTCATAAATTTACAAAAAATGTCTAACATATAGGGTTCATTAAATTAGTGTAACATTTGTAATTATTGACATGATTAACACATTCTAAACTTCTTATAATTGATAAGTAGCATTAGCGCATTACTTATATAAATTAATTGGTGTCAAAAATCAAATAAATGTTAATTTCATAAAAAAATCATGACACTTATAAAATATCTTATAATAAGACACGTATCATTGCTTTCTTTTAAGGCTCCGTTCTTTTATATGGTTGGTGCGGTGTGGTAATGGTGTAGTATCGTGGAATTTGAAAAAGTGTGGTGAGTTGTGGTCAAAGTTGTCGTAGGTGGAGTAGGTTAAGAGAGAGGATGTGAAAAGTATGAGAAAAAAGTAAGGAAAGAAAAAAGTGAATGGATATATCGGTAATGATTGTGGTGTGGCGTCGTGAAATTTGGTAGAAATTAAAGAGTATGGTACGGTACCACACACAACTAAATTATGTGTATTATCAACCACTTTTTCCAATCAATTTAAAATGGTTAGAAAAACCAACAATTTTAGCGATAATTTCATATTCAACTATTTTTCAAAAATTTTATGTGGGGGAAAAGGGTTGGAAATTCCAACAAATTTTGCTAAAATGATTGGAAATTTTTCTATCATCCTTTTTTTCAATTATTTGAAAATGGTTGGATTACAACTATATGTAAACTGTCCGAACTGACCAAGTTTTTTTTTTATTTTTACCACAACCAACAAACACACCCACACAACAAACAACAAACCAACAACATAACAAAGTACACTGAAAGGAAAATAATCCAACTACACCTGAGATATGCAGCGACGCTGCGAATAGCTTTCTTGGCCTCCCGGTGAACTGGTTGAAGCATCTGTCTCATATTTTTTACAATTTTGCACGTCTCAAAGAACTGACCAAGTTTAAAATTTGATGAAAAATGACAAGTGTACCCAATTTAATTGGGATGAGACAGACTTTTGGTAGTTGCTAGCGATTTTTTGGTTTTGTATTTTTAGAGACAAAAGGAAAAAGGGGAAAGAAAATAAGGCCCAATCATGTAGAGCCAGAGGCTTGTTTTTTAGCTGATGGGGTCGGTAAGAAAAGACCCGGATGTACTTCTAAATCGGGTCCGCACCGCACAGCAACGCCAGTAGAGAGCCTGGGTTTTCTTCACCCGACCTTTGAGAGCATCTCCAACAAAGTGGGGAAATATTGGGAGTAATACTGAACTTTCACTATTTCTACCTTTGTAGACCGGGTGTTTTCCACACCAAAGTGGAATGATAGTGACCAGTGGGAGTTTTCATCCCATTTAATTTTTTAAAAAAGAAAAGTTGGCCCAATATCAAAATATTTAGCATGGATTATTCAAAACAAAAGCAACAATTCACTTTTTCCACCCATCCAATCTCACGAATTCCCCCACGCCACCTCATCACTCCCTCTCATTTCCCTCTTTGGTGCGAATGCTCTAAATAAATGAGAGCCTGGGTTTTCTTCACCCGACCTTTAAATAAATGATTTTGGATGAAATGAAATTTAAAAAAGGGTTGGAATGGAATTTTTTAAAAAAGGAGTAGGGGTATTTATAAAAATCAACATTTGTGACATAAGATTCCTTAACCTCTTTTACAGGGATGGTAAATGTAGTCAAAATTTAAAAATTTTGATAATAAATTGCTCAATATATAATATAAGTTGTTATATATAATTATCACAATTGAATTCGTATTGAAAAATATTATTATAAAATTATAATATTACAATTGTTAATTGATATATTTACTTATGTAAGGAATTATCAATCAAAGAGTACATTGGAGATCTTGAGAACCAAAATCATGACAACTAATATGGAATGAAAGGAGTAATCACTAAAATTATAATATATTTAATTTTTATTATTGGATATTAATATATCAAGTATTGCTTACTACATTATTCTAGAAACTGATTCATCGCCATTAAAATCACAATAAATATATGAACACCCACAATAGTGAGCATGAGTTATACTCAATGGATGAGGTGGAAGCAGCATGACCCACCAAAAAATTAGAATTGGACTATCCATGTTGCTTTCCAATAGTGAGTACGAGTTTGATTAAAATAAGTAAAAAAAATGTGTAGACCCCATATTTAGTAGTTTAAATACACTATAATATAAATAAAAAATGAAAAAATATGTCGAGAATCTCGTCCTCGTCCTCGCGCGGCGCGCGCTAGTTCGAGTTCGAGTTTTTCTCACCACCGACACTCGTCCTCACCGCTGCACTGTCTTTCTCGTCCTCGCCCACATCACATCAGCGTTATTTCAGTTTCAAACTCGCCGTTGTGGATGGTCTTAAAATCACCTAGATATCAAGCTTGATATATTAGCATTAAATAATAAAGACGAATATATTACAGTACGATAACAAAAAAAAAATGCATATTACGATCCAAAAAACAAAAAAATAAAGGTTATTTATTTATTTATTTATGAGATAATAAATTTTCCCATAATTGTTAATTGGATGTGTGATTGAGGTAGGAGGCTAAAGGGGGCCATCTGGTTGCTTTATAAGGCCAACCCAGCCAGCCCACCCTCTGCTTCTTCTATATTGTCTCTTGTGCTGCGTGCCCTTCTCTTCTCCTCTCTTCTCTCTGTTAACTGTCCTTGTATTTTTCTCTCTAAAAGACTAAAGCCTCAAGGAGTATAATAGCAAAGAAAGATGAGTTATGGAGGGGTTGGAATAAGTCCTGGAAATGTGGCAGTTCACCATGCCAGATTTGATCCCAAAGTGGTCGAAAGTAGGCTCAGAATTGCAGAGCTTGTGTTAAGGCTTGTCATTCTGTCTCTGGGTGTTGTCGCAGCTGCTCTTATTGGGGCTGATTCTGAGCTCAAAGTCATCTTCTCCATCACCAAGAAGGCCAAATTTACTGACATGAAATCCCTTGTGTATGTCTTCTGACAATTGACAACCCATTTCTTACTGTTTTTCAGAGTAAATTGACACACTTATTGACACTGTGTTCTTGTTTGGATTCAGGTTTCTGGTGACTGTCAATGGCATCTTGGCTGCCTATTCTTTGGTGCAGCTGGTGAGGTGTGCTGTTGGAATTGTCAAGGGAACTGTCCTCTTCAGCAAACCTCTTGCTTGGCTCATCTTCTCTGCTGATCAGGTACCCTTTTTCTTGGGTTCTCCTCTTTGGTAAACAGTCTGTGCTTATTGCAAAAGTTGGCTTACTAGGGTGTCAAAAAGGCTATTTGGGTGTTTGGTAAACAGGTTATTTTGCTGGTTGGTTGGTCGCAATTAGAGCTGGTAAAAACCGACCCGACCCTAATCCAACCCGATACTGACCCAGTTTTTCAAATCTGAAATGTAACAAATTTGGAATAAGGAGTATACCGAACCCGACCCGACCTGCCTGAATTGACAGGTCTAGTCGCAATCAACCAATTTCAATAGGCTGGTTAGAGTAGTCTATTAAAAATTACGTGGAAAGACCCTTTAATCCAAATGTCTAAACTTACACATATTCTAAAAGAGTTATAAATGAAATTTCAACATTAACAACTAACCTTGCCAAACGCAATTTTTCGGAACAGCCAATCCAAACACTCAGTACAAACCACCAATAGTAAACAGTCAAATACAAACAGCGAACAGCTTAAGGCCCTGTTTGTCAAACAGGGCCTTAATTTACTTGGCTCACTTGCTATACTCATGCAAGAATGTTATAGAATTAGGGTTCACATGATAAATGTTGCAGTAAACCAAAGGTAATTTAATTATATGTGTTTGGTTAGGTGGTCGAATAATAATTACTGCTGAGCTTAGCTTCCTTCCTACTTCCTTCCTAGGACAGCATGAGGGCCCGTATAGTGTTACAGCTCCTACTGCTGGTGTAATAAGTTTTGTACCAACCAATAAATAAGTTTCATTTAAAGTGCCTGACATCCAGCACTAATGAATGATTAATCAAGAATCCAAGGCTCTATTGACTGAACTGTCCGTTTACATTGTGATTGATTCATCAAGGGATATAATTTTTGTAGGGGCCTGGGTTCACTTATCAATGAAAATAACCAACATGTATTGTTAATGTTATTGCTTTCAACATTGATTGTTCTAAGAAACAAAAATGGGAATCTATCTATGCCTAGCAAAGTTTTGTCCGGGTACGGTTACGGAACTTTTTCCACCGGGAATGGATCTGGTAGGTAGAGAGTTTATGTAGGAAGGTGAGAAGAGTGAATCTCGGCCGTTGATTTTACTTGTGACGGTGTGTGGCCATGGATATTAGGGTGTATGGTCATGGATTTCATGACCATACTCCCTGAAATACATAACCATACTCCTTGAAATGTATGACCATACACTGTTAGATATGAAATCGACGGCTGAGATTCACTCTTCTCACCTTCCTACCTAAACTTTCTTCCTACCGGATCCATTCCCTTTTCCTCCAAGTTTAACATTGGCCAGACTGGCCAAAAATTCAGACGCTTTCTCATATTTCTATTGTCCAAACCCGATTTTGACCCCCGAATTGACGTGTGGCCAAACTGTCCGATCTATTTTCACTTGAAAGAGACCGGGTAACAGTCATTAACTTCTGGCTTGAGTTTTAACATTGACCGATTTACCTGCACTAAATCAATCAGTTGTGAGTTATGAGTAGCAGGATCCATCTAATGCATATATGCAGGTAATGGCATATTTGACACTAGCAGCAGTAGCAGCAGCATTGCAATCGTCGCTGATCGGGAAGTTTGGACAGCCAGATTTGCAATGGATGAAGATATGTGATCTGTACAAAAAGTTCTGCACCCAAGCAGGGGAAGGTATCGGAAGTGCAGTGCTCGCCTGTCTCTGCACCGTGATCTTATCTTGGATCTCAGCGTATAGCCTCTTCAGGCTCTACGGAGGGCGAAAAACCAAGGCCGATCCAAGATGGTAGAAGACTGCTAGTGCCTAGGGGTTTTTAGGAACATATCTATGTATAATATAAACATTGGCTCTGCAGCTTTCTAATCTTATTGACCATGTAATTTCTTTCATCTTCAAAGCCTTTACTAGACGTGCGAAATGCTGTGTTGGATAGTAGGATGGTCTATGTGCTCGCGAAATCAAAAGCTTGGGCTACTCTTGTGTTTGGTTCTGGTTATGAATCTGAGTGTTGCAAACTTGGTAAAAGCATGAGAAATATTGTGGAAACATGAATATTTACAGGGGAACTTATCAGGGGCAGTACTGTACTGCAGTAGTGCTGTTTTCAACCCAGCAAGAACTTGAATTTGCAACTGTCTAATAAAAGGCTTAACAATCTATTACTCTGTTCCATATTAATTGTCGTTGGAAATTGTACAGACAAACTTTAAAAATTTCGACTATAAATTTCTCAATATAAATAATGACTTGTTATATAAAATTAGTACCATTATATTCATAATGAAAAGCACTATTTCATACAAAAAATTATCAATCAAAAACTAACATTGAAGGCCGTGACAATCGACAATTAATATGGAACATAGGGAGTAGTAAGAAGTCTCCTGACCCAGCGGTTAGTTTTTCAAAGTTTCAGCTCCATAATGTAAAATCTGACTTATCAGTCCAATTTACTTCTTTCAGTGTATAGTCTGAAACAATATCCTGAATGCACATGAAGGATATCTCATTTCATAAAGGAAGACATATACAACATTACTCATATTATGGAATATACTTAAAACCATCAAAGTAGCCAGGTAAGCACCATATTTATTTGAGACAGTGATGCAAGAAAGATCGAAATGAAAATGGAACATGAAATGATGAAAAACTAGTTCAGAGAACTTGATGGTCCATCCGCTTTCCGTATCTGTATTTGCTTTCATCAGATCTGCAGAAAGCTGTTTGTGCACGAGTTGTGCAACCTCCTGCTCTTGAACCTGCGAAACGATCGGAACTTCTTGATAGCTTCCTACCATTTGGGCGCACCTCATATGGCTCTTCATTGTCAAGATAATCATAGTTTGCTGCCGCGTACTCCTAAATGACAAAGTTCGAGTATGAGCACCTTAGATTTAACAAAGTGTTTGAAATACATCCCAAACAGGGAATAATTGTGTGAACCCTACCTTGGACTTTGTTTTTGAATAACAAGGTGTCAAGCAGGGATTCATATCATTCAGCAGCATATCATCGGAACTGTCAGGAGTCGCTGGGTCATCATCTGAATCGAAATCCTGAATAAAAAGTCTCGTTAGATCAGTTGGGGAATTCACAAAGGAAGAACAAGCCACACATGACCCATTTGTGCAACAAACTTCTGCATGAAATTCCATGTCCTGTCAGTTAAATCCAGCTTGCAGAAGCTCCATGAAAGTGCACCAACTTTGAGGCAAGACGACACTCTTACTAATACTAATAAATTAATGCATTATATGCCGACGTAGGTTAATGATACATGGCAATATAGCATCAGACAACAATTATGCATCATCATCTACAATCCACATGGGTGAGATAAAGTCTTGATAAAATAGTAGTGATTCCGGGAAACAGTTACCGATTCCATGAGTCATACCAGAGAGTTAGCAGCTTCTTCTTGATTGAACACTGGTGTCGTTGGTGAGCCGAATCTCCCATCACTGCATGTCATCCCTGTGTACTTCACCGCCTTTACCTGCTTTCAAAAATAATATAGTCAGCTTAAATCGGCTGTAATGGAGTAAACCAAAATGCCTCATTAAACATACCATGCTTCTCTTCCATGGAGTAGTAGGTAGCTAATAGTTTTTAAATCTTGGGTCATTTGGAAATAGTCTCTCTAAATTGTAGAATGAAGGGATTAAGACTGCTACATTTGACCCCTACATACCCTGTCCTGTGGCATGATTCTGGAGTATTGGTTTTGGTTTTTTAAATTTGAGTCATCTTAGAAACTACATCATAATTGTAGAGCAAGAAAAAACAAAGAGGTTTTACGATTTCTGACTTTGTGCTTCTCATTTGGCTGCATTGTTGTAAACTTGCAGTTGCACCCTTCATGTATAAATGAGTTGTAACTTGCCATTAACTTATCAAGTAATGGAAGAATATACTATGCACTGGTCCTACTAAGGAGCAAAGATGGAATTTTCAGTTCCAAATGTTTCTATGATGCTTGGATTCTTTTTGTTTCCAAGAATCCCAACTAGTAATCTGCTGGGAAAGAGGAGGAAAATGACGAGGGGAAAAGCAGCTCAAATGGTGGGAGGTATCTATGTAGTTAGGATATCTAAGAAGAGTTGAATTTCATATCTCCATCATTCAACAAAAGCAGCTTTCAATTGATATGGTAATCGACTGATGTTAACTGAAAATGCAAGGAAAATCATTTTACATATTGAAAAATAAGGATCATTTTACTGTTGAGGATCTTTCAAATTGGAGGTGGAAAAGTTCACACTTCTGGTCTTCTCCAAGCAGACAGAAATATTCAGTTGTTCGAATTGATCGTTATTAAAATAACAGCAGCATACGATAAAAGTCATTCCTAGATAAATTATTAGCCACATTCGTACTTAAACGTCATTCTCATATGATTTATTAATCCCAGCAAAATATTAAAAAGGTCATCCTGAAATGAGTCCGTCATACGATAATTTTAATTGAGATGGTCTCACCCTAAAAATTGCGTTGAAATAAAATACCTCTGCAAGGTCCTCAGAAAGGTTTTGTAGCTGATCTGTGAGCGAAGAAATTTGCCTCTGAAGAGCTGGGATGACCTGCTTTGCTTGCTTCAGTTCTGAGCCTTGCTGCTCTAGAAGCACTTGCAGCTGAGAATTCATCTCCTCAGGAAACAAGATGGTACTTTTCAGTGCCTTGATCTCTTCCCTTTGTTTCAAACACAAATCCTTCAACTTTTCCACCTGCAAAATTGACAATTCTTAATCCCCAAAAGTAAAGGAAAGTGACAAAATTGAGCCCAAAAGATGACTTCTCTAAAGTGAACTGATGGAGAGATAATAGCAGGAATTGGTGCATTACTTTTTCACTAAGCCTTTTCATCCCCCATACATGAATACACACAAATGTTGATTCTTTACTCAGGCAGTCTCACAAATTCTATATTCTACTTCTTGAATACTTGAATGAAATTATCTCAGTCAAGACAACCTCCGATCACAAAATTACAGGATTCATCAATCACAAAGATACAATTTTCATAAATTTTATACAAATGTGCTGTCAAATCTTCCAAATTGATATTTTCGCAGATTGCTTCACTTTCTCCGACATTTCTGATATATTTTTACTGGTAATATCTCAATAAACAGAACAAATTAACAAGAACACCATTTTCCCCTTTAACACAGTCAATTTTAATCTTTAAGCGTTGTTTGAATTTACTGAACCAAAAAAGAAACATATCAATAAGAAATTATGAAGCACAATTCATCAATTTTTAAAGAAGAGCAGAGAAATGATAATTACTTCTCGATTCCGTTCCTCGAGCGAAGACTTGAGGTTCGCAATCTGAGTCTCCTGTTCCTTGTTCAAGCCGAGGAGCTCCCTCTCGCTCCTGAGCACCATGGCCAGAGTCCTTGTGTTGTTCTTCACCTCCGTCAAGGCCTTCGTCTTCTTCTCACTGGATCCTCCACCTTTTCCAAACAGCTTCTTTGGAAGAGCAGCTATGGCGGATCCTTTCCTCGCCGATTTCTTCAAATCCTCGGCGATGAAGTCCGCCGGCACGATGACCGGAAATTGACTGTTCGTCTTGGTAGTGGTGGACCTCTTCTCCATGAACTTCTTCACCATGGATGCGAAATTGTGGTCGTTTCTGACCTTGTTAGACCTAACAATGGCGTCGGAGGTGGCATTGGAAGCAGCAGCAGCAGGAGAATGCTTGCGGAGAGATTTGAGCTTGGATGAAGATGGCTTGACATCAATGGAGGAGGACGTCGAGGATTGGGAATCGAAGGAGCTGTAATGAGATGCAGCCTTCGACATTTGCATTGTGATGGAGGAGAGAGAAAGTGAAGTTAAGAGAGAGAAGTGAATTTGAATTGAATTGAAGTGATGAAAAGGGAGAAAATCTAGGGTTTATGAATGATGAAATTTGAAATTGAATGAAGCCAATGTACGTAGTACAACAACCAAGTTTGAAGAAAATGTTGGATAATAATAAGGGGGGAAGAAAAGATTGTCTCTCCAAAAATAAGTCTAATTGTTTGTCGGGTGGCCTTAATTTCAAATATTTACACGCAACGTTTGAGCGCGGGATCGTATTTATTTACTGTTACCTGCTGTTGATTAATTATTGTGTTTTCTGACGTGTTTTCTTTATTTATTGTTTTTCTGAGTTGAACATGAAATGAACGTGAGTGCTCCGTAAACTTAATTACACAACCCAATTACCCAACCTATCCCAGCCCACCAGCCCAGATAATGAGCCCACTGCCCAGTCACTCTTTCAAGTTTCAAACAAGCCCTTTTTCAAAATAGCTAGTAGTAGCTTGCTAGGCTTGTGTGCATCATTTGTGTTCATACTAAAATGTTAGGGGCGGGCGGAACTGGGGTTTCGGTAATTTTTGGAAGTCTCGATCCTGGTTGTGACTGATATCAATCATTTACTCTCATTCTCGGTTCCGGTTGTGACCGTGAGCAGATTTTTATAATAAATATAAATGGGTTACTCTTTCAAGTATGCTGGGGACCGGGAGTTGATCGGGACCAGGATGGGTTCGGGACTTCCAGAATTTTTGCTCACCCCTATAAAATATTACAAAAAATGACTGGAAGGTACCCTTCATTTTGGGCAAACTATTTTTAAGCTCTAATGCTTCTAGAATATATTTCAATGTACTTATACTTTTAAGTTAGCGATTGTTAGGTGACAAAATCGGTGATTTAAGCATGTTTCTTGTGAGGTTACGTGCACTACTTGAGTATCCATCATTTTTTGAGTATTCACGTTCGTCAACAATAAACATTTTTAAGCAATCTGCTACCAAAATGTCTCCAAAAGCATGTTCAAATCATCAAATTTGTCCACCTAAAAATAGTTAACTTAAACTATAGGGTACCTTAAAATGTATTCTAGAAATATGAAGGCCAAAATTACTTGGAGGTACCCTAACTTTTAGTGAAATGTTTTTCAGGTACCCAAACTTTTCAAAACTCATTTTGGGATATTCTTAATTATTGGGTTAGAAATTATTAGGTGTTTTTCCGGTCATCAGTTTGGTTAAGTGACCGAAATACCCTTGTTCTTCCATTTTTGAAAAAACATCCTTGAAGAAGAAGAAGAAGAATAAGGGTATTTCGGTCACTTAATAAAATTGATGGCCGAAAAAACACCAAATAATTACTAACCCAAAAATTAAGGGTACCTCAAATGAGTTTTGAAAAGTTGGGGTACCGAAAAATAGTTTCCCCAAATATTGGGGTACCTCCGAGTAATAATAAGGGGTACCTTCTAGTCGATTTTTGAAAATATTATCCTTTACAATTTTGTTTCATATTTTAAACATTGTGATAAAATTATTTAGTAAGATAATAAAGATTTTTGCTTCTAGTTTTCATGTTTCTCTTATTCTACAAGTTTTTAGGCTGTTTTTTTATTCTAGTTTTCAAAATGGTTATTTTTTTGGTATTTTGAAAGTTTTTTTTTTAATCCGTCAGAATCAGTCTCTTTAAGCATTCTTTTGCATGAAAGATATGTTGCCTACATTTATAACCCCTAAAACCTCGCGTTGACGTGACTATAATAAGGTTTGTTGTTGTTTGTTTTTGAAATAAAGCCAAGTACATATAGTCAATAACTAAAGAGCAATTGATAAAAGGATGCTTTCACAAGTATTTATTCTAACGTCCTAGCGGCTAGAATCATAGTATAAGTGTTTATGCGACTACTGTTCATCTTTGAAGGAGTTTGAACGATCATTATTTATTTACTTAATACTCGTTACCTATATACTCAATGTCAATTGCCACATAGGCTCAATATCCATTATCTATATACTCAACATTCATTATTATTCATATATCATATATCAATCTTCGTCGCGGCATTTTCCACATAATGCACATTATACAATTAATCCTTGCCTTTTTTTAATTATTTTATAACGATTGTCTTGTTAGCGTGTTTCTTATTTTCCCAAATGTATAACCAACGAAGGTAGGAGTTAGCTAGGGTACAAGAACTACTCAAAATGTTGCTACTACTGAAAATATTATTGTTGCTATTACTGTTAGACATGTTGATGGTTGATGCTGCTATTACTAAACACTTTTTATGTTGTTGATACCATTCCATTAATTAAGTGGAATTCAACCATCTCAAATTTCACCAAGACACCAACTCAAGCTTCGTAGCATTATGCAAATGCCACACCAAACAACAAGAAACAAGGTCCACCATTTAGACAACAATTCAAAAGATCTCCAAGAATGAGGACAAAACCGAACTTTCGAAGTTAAATGCTTTTGTGTGCTTACGATTATTATGTATATTTTGAACACTATTTGCTAATGCTGGCAAAATTTCGTCCGACCCGAATTACCTGAATTGTCCGATTCGGAAAAATCGGATTTGAACATAGATTTTTCGTCCGAATTTTGATATTGACCGAATTACCCGAATTGTCCGACCTAGTTCGACCCGAAATAAAACCGGGCCCAGACATGAAATTCTCGTCTGATTTTTGGCATTGTCCGAATTTGTCCGACCTGAAATTTTGCCGACGCTACTATTTGCATTTACACTTTGTGAACTATAGCAAGTGTAATTTAGGAGGGGGCATGTCTTTGTATATTTTGGCCATGTACTTTTGTTTGGTTCTTATTAGATAGTAAAAAATAGAGTCTAAATAGTTTGGGAAGAAACAAACTCATGATCACATATCTATTACATATTTCCCTAAGTTAAGTGCAAGTTACTTTCGTTCATATCATCCTTACGCAAGTAATTAATCTTTAGACAATGTTATCAAGTCAAAAAGTCCAATGATAACCTATTACAATTGGTAATTTTTGGATGTAATGACAAGTTTGAATAGTTCTTAAAGTAAAAGTGACAGTGAGTTTAGGATTAGATGTTAAGTGACGTTAGAAATACAACATGAATAGAAATTTTCCAGGTTTGGCGAAAGAGTTGTATGTGCAACTACTCTCTGTAGACTTTTATTATGAATCATATAAGATCCATGTGATAAAACTCTGTCGAGCAAAATCCACTAGAGCTTAGTTTCAAACTTCCAATGACATCTTTAGAAATGTTCGACTTCAAAATTAGAGAAGTGCGTTGGGATTGAATGAAATGAATCAATCTTTTAACAAATGGCATACATGACATCTTATTTATAGATGTTGAAGAGACATAAGAATAAAATAAGATCAAAGGTACCTTTCAACAAATGATAGCTATGACATCATATTTATCAAATCCATGTGTCTCATTGCGTTAGATGCAGCAGATAATAATAATTATCATCATCATTCACGAACGAAGTGTGGAGATCATGCAAGACTCAAAATGTGCACGAAACTTGAAATTTAGCATTGCCTCACATGAAACGACCCATGTTAAGGCGACATAGTCCGCGTTACAGGTCAACAAGGTCTTTGTCATCCCGAATACGATCCATGCCACAACCTGCCTCGAAAATCTTGCTCTTTGACTGGTAACCCAATCCATGTCAAATACGACACCTATAGAATCAGCCTACCTTCCTCAAAATTCTCCTTACATTAGACCGATTGAACTTTGAAAGCCCAACTTAAACTTAATCGCAATATTAACTAATGGATGAATTTTACCTTCATAAATTCGCTCCAAGCTTACTTAACTTTGCACATATATTCAAAATTATCGAACAAATGACATTTTTTCAAATTTGGTGACAGTTTGACCAGAAAAATCTACATAACATGACTATTGACATCCCCGTCCCCCGTAAGACCTGTTGGGCTGTACCCCTGAAATAGGGCCCCATAGGTGAGACTATTACATGTGTAAAAAAAAAAAAAAAATTGACTATCGGCAATAATAAAAAAGTACTCGTAATATACAGTAAAATAAAGGGATAAACCCCCATCTGCTAAATAAAAACGAGAAATCTCAACACAAATCTGCCGGAAAAAATTGGGCAGCTTTGTAAGTAGACGATCAATTTGATTGGACAAAATCCTCGATAGCTCGGCTGTCCGTCGTCCTATATCTGATTCCTAGGGCTTCTTTGTTTGTATCAGAAATTTGTTGGTGTTGAGCTTTTGAGAGCCAGGAATTGCTATAAATCAAGTGAATGGGTCGTTCTCGCGGAGTTTTCCATGCTGATGAAGACCCAACTCAAAGGTCTCTTCTTTGCTTCCTTCGATCATAGTTTACAAATCAGAAATCTACGCAATCAAGTTTATGTTAATCTTGTTTCCTAATTTATGCTGATTTCCCACGTTTTGTTTAGTGTGAATTATAGATCTTTCAGCAATGGATTGGGTTTCGATCGATTATGATAAGCACATTACTAGTTCCTCAATTTGTTTCGGTCAAATTTCTTTGATTGATTGATAGGTTAATTTCTAGTAGGGTTTTTCTGCGTTGATGAGGGATTATTTCTTGCCCAATAATGATATGGTTAGTTCATATCAGTACTCAGGTTGATCAATACATGTCAACCTCAAAATTGAAGCTTGAGGATAATATAATAATGTCTACTGTAAAAAAAGGGGGAAATTGTTGAATGCATTTTCTGTGTTACCTCTTTAACTTTGCTGCTGTGAGCAACTCATCTGGCTAACAAAAAAAGATTTTGTTTTGATGGTTAGTTCCCTCTTTGACAATGTACATAAACATAACACCTCTGTTTAAAATGGGCCTGCATTAATGGCTCTCTTGCAGATCAAGGAGAAAGAAGAATGCCTCCAGTGGAGAAAGTATTGAATCTGCTCTTGGAGGTACTCTCTTCTGCATAAACAATTATCTGATGCATTTAAGATGTTACTGAATATTATTATTACTTCTACTAGCATCAAATTACAATGAAAATGTGCTAAGTTTCTTAAAAATATCTGAGTCCGAGTGGCATAAGAATTAGGGTGTAAGCCTCTCCTAACTGGACTGTCCTTAACTAAGGTAGTAGTAAAGTATAGACAGCTATAGTTGGTTAGAAGTGCACAACAAGAAGACTAGTGGACATGGTGTGTATTTAAGGGAAACCAAAACCAAAACCAAAACCAAAACTCCGATTTAGAGAGACTGGTTCCGATTTTTGCGATTTAGAGAGACTAGGTCTATTGATATAGGCTTTAAAAATCGGTCGCTACCAACTGCTTCATGGAAAAGAAGCAGAGGAGGTTTGACGAGGCATTTCACTTTATTCTATTACAATCTAAGTTGAAAAAGTAATTTTTTTCAACTATCCAGATTATGGTCATACTAAGGCAACCAATCAATGGAATAAAATCTGCATACCTAATGTGTTCATCAGCTTCTCAGACAAATGTGACCTCTTTCAGACAAGCACACTAACCAATTAAGATGTTGCTGTATATGGTTTCTGATTCGTATAACGAACCCCCCTTTTTTTCTTTCCTTCTTGGGCTGAATCAGGACAAGGAGCAGGCGATGGGAAGAGGGCATTGTATCACTGTAATTACTGTAATAAAGATATCACTGGCAGAATTCGTATCAAATGTGCGATGTGCCCTGACTTTGACCTGTGCATAGAGTGTTTCTCAGTCGGTGCTGAAGTCACACCTCATAAGAGCAACCACCCTTACAGGGTTATGGTCAGTGCAACTTTCATTGTCTATGTATCAGGCATTTTTGCCAATGCTATATGTAGATTTGATGCTTAACGTTTACATTTGGGCTAAATATGGATCTCCGCTGTGACATTTTCTTCTTCCTTGCTAACAGGACAGTTTGTCATTCCCATTGATTTGTCCTGATTGGAATGCAGATGAAGAGATTTTGCTGTTGGAGGTACAAAATCTTGCCATCACTTGAACTTTTTTTGTTTTGTTCTTAATGTTGATGATGATCGTTGTCATGCAATGAAAATGTGATTTGGTTTTCGTTATCCTTTGATTCCCCCACCCCTGAAGGGGCTTGAAATGTATGGTCTTGGAAACTGGGCAGAGGTAGCAGAGCATGTGGGTACTAAAAACAAAGAACAGTGCATTATCCATTACAGAAGTGTATATTTGAATTCGCCATTTTTCCCTCTTCCGGTACGGGCTCCCATCCAGTAAATTGAGTTTCTTCTTCTTTTGTCGAGTGGTTTACGGTGTGATTGAAGGGGTGGCATATGTACTTGCAGGACATGACGCATGTTGTTGGCAAAAATAGGAACGAGCTTCTTGCCATGGCAAAGGGAAATAGTGAAGATAAAAAGGGTTTGTTACATCTATTGTGACTTTAATTTCCTATGCCATAATTTTGGTTTTGTCTGATGGATGTACATAAGTTTGCAGCACCTGTAACTTATAGTACTTACCTGAAAATCTGATGTACTCATTGACTCATCGTCCAAGGGTCATGGAGAGTTTTCTTTATGGAGTTAGAAGAGCTACGGCATTAGCTTTTAAGTAGATATATTAACTAGACGGGAACATCTTGATAGGATCATTTGGTCAATCAAGGGTATGGATTTTGGGAAAGTTTCCATATAATGCAATTTGTGATGAAATTGTCTGTGATCCAATAATTTTGACTATAGTATCCCCACACATAGAAAGTGTTCTACATACATGGGGGAGGAAATAAATGAAGACTCTGACATCCGCATGTTTTCCATGGTTATGGCTTTTGCAGCGGTGACTCCCTTTGGTGATCACCCAATGAAGACAGAATCTCCATTTTCTCCTTCCAGGGTCAAGTATGCATATCAACCTTCATATTGCATTATCCTTGTCTGCTAGCAGACTTCTTATGTCTTTTCCTTTCATATTTGCAACAGAAGTGAAGACTTACAAAAAGGAGGTCCATCAAGTCGCTTATTATCTGCCCAAAATGCAGGTGAGTTAGTCTTGTTCCTCCTTTAAAATCAACGCAAGACACGATGGTGGATAACAATTTACATGAACTAGGCAACTCACAGTTCTAAGACTGTGGCCTTGATAATTTTTCTAACAAATTACATAAATTGGTGTCATTCGATTGAACACTTTCGCACTTGAACGTCTACCTTTCATTCAACTATTGGATATGCGCCAAGGTTGCATTTTGGAGAGCTTACGCTCAATGAAGATGCATAAATATAAGGTCTCTCTCTGCAGCAACGGTCGATCGAACTTTCACATGTGCCATGTAATTATAAGTATTTGCAAAGTTATGTGTTTGACTTTACCTTGAAATACAGATTCTCAGGTGGTGAGAAATCCTATTGGGAAGAAACCTCCAGTGGATGAAAGTTCCTCCCTGGTTCAGTCGAGTGGATACAACCCCAAACGTAGAGAATTTGATCCAGAGTATGACATAGACGCTGAGCAGTTGCTCGCAGAGATGGAATTCAAAGATGCTGACACTGAAGAAGAGCGTGAGCTGAAGTTGAGAGTTCTTCGTATATACTCAAAAAGGTAGCTTATGCTATGATGTTTTCTGCTCAATGTCCAGGATATTTGTTTCAAGTTTCTCAGCATTATGTTTACAACAGGAAAAATTAACGTGGAACGCAAATCCTTCCTTTGCAGGCTAGATGAAAGGAAGAGACGAAAGGATTTCATCCTGGAGAGAAATTTGCTATATCCAAATCCTTTCGAGAAGGACTTATCCCCTGAAGAGAAGGCAATGTGCCGCCAATATGACCCATTCATGCGGTTTCATTCAAAGGAAGAGCATGAAGATCTGCTTCAGACTGTCATAGGAGAACATCGAACTCGTAAGCGAATTCGGGAACTTGAGGTAAAGTAAATCCTGTGAGGCTACCACCAAGCATGAATATGCACCATTTTCATACCTTGCATGGTGAACAATGTGGAATTTATTTTATAACTTTCATTGGTCCAGTTTTATTTGGGATTTCTTTCTTGAAGAGAAGGTTTGTGTTGTAAAACTTTCAGCTTCATTCGTGTGAAACACAGGAAGCTCGAGCTGCTGGTTGCCGCACATCTGCTGAGGCAGATAAATATCACGAACGGAAGAGACGACGAGAAGCAGAAGAAAATGCCCGTAGGACAAAAGAGAGTGGACAAGGTGGTCAGAACAATGCCATGGTTTCCGACATCGGGAAGGATATAGGGAGATACCCTGGGGAAGAATTGCTCTCTGAGGCGGTAAGCTTCTCATTTCCTAACTTTTGTGTATTTGACCGGTTTTACTGTATGGAAGAATAAGATCTAAGCACTGTCGATCTGAAATCTTGTACTTTCAGGAGAAACGGCTTTGCCAAGAGACCAAGATACCGGCACACCTCTACTTGAAGATGCAGGAGGTAATAGCGCAGAAGGTCTTCAGTGGTCACGTGACCAGTAACGCTGATGCTCACTGCCTATTCAATATGGAACCAAGCAAAATTGATCGCATTTACGACATGCTTATAAGAAAGGGTATTGCTCCTGCATGATGATGAGTTGGCTTTGGTGCTAATACTACGTTCCTAGATCGCAAATATGAGCCCACACTTTTTGGTTCCGAGATGGATAATGGATGATAGAATAACTAGATGCCTGTGATTTTGTTTGCAAAATGATTCCGCATCCTGCTTGCAGTTTGGCTCCAGGCAGTTACAGTGTAACAACTAGTGCTTCTCAGTTTTGTAGATGTCATTTTTTTTTTTGTCGACAGGCCATGTATATAACTTTAAACAAGGTTTCATCCCAAAACACAATTGGGAATGTGTGATGCTACTTACAAACTTGTATAGATGCTTGATTCCTCTTTTCCCTCCCTATCATGTGGTGCACTAGACTTGGGGACTACAATGAACGTTTCGAGATTCTCCCTAATCTTTCTTTCGCAAGTGGATTTTCTCTCAATATGATGTGATACTGCCACAACCTTGACAGCCACACATAAATAAGAAAGCAGCGAACAAAACTTTGGGAAAACGCATTAGACGCTAAGGAAAAACTGCCCGAGCTTTTGGAGGTCCAGTATGACGATGTCAAGAGACACTGTTAGACTGTGTCGTTGGACACGGGTATGTCCCCGGGCACAGTTAGCCAGGTTCCTGGGTGCCACATCATTGTCAACCCTTTCCAAGTTAGTTTATCGCCCAAAACCAAGCTTGTCTCAATTGATCTTCACACCATCACAATAGTTTCCTACTTGGAAATCAATCTCAATCCTCAAAATCATCAACAATCTCTGTTTCATCTGGCTATGTTTTTCAACAATTTTGAGGTTGGCAGAGGTGGTGGTGTGAATCTAGGAAAAGTTGCGGTTCGAAAGCTTTTGGGATTGGTATGGTGGTGGTTTGGAAGTGAGAGAGGGAGTATGAGAGTAGGAGCCAGGGGTTTGAAGAGACAGAAAGTGTGAGAATGGGTGTCTTTCCGAATGTCTTATAAGGCGAAAGATAAAATGACATTGGGCCAGACTCCATTTGGATTTCAAAATAGTCATAGTGACCCGGCCCATCTTACTAAAGATAAGTCTCACAAGGCTGGCAGGATGGTGGTTGGCACCAGTAATCACCATTGATTTTGAATCCAATAGATAAGGTAGTATGTATGTCACAAACTAAATACATATTCTCCAGCTTGTACCTCTCACCATATTTCCCAAATACATCCCGTAAAACTGAAATAGTCAATTCGATCGTATGAATTTTCCAATGATGAAGACTTGTTTGATGAAATCTCAGCTATCCCAATTCCTCCCAACCCAGACCAGAAACACCCCCAATTTCCTCCCTCACTTGACTACTAACACTCGTGCTTGTGCACCCAACAACCCCCCAAACAGGATTCCTACAAAAGTAACAAAACCTTACAATTCATCAACAAAACTCCAACTACTCAAATACAACAAGATGTTAAACAAGTCACACACGACGACTGACCCCAAGGCTGATTCCGATCATTCATCGTCGTCGTTAAGGAGGTGTTTGGCGATCGGAGGAGCAGCAGCTTCAATGGTAGCACTGATAGTTATGATGGATGTGGGCCGGGCTTGGGCATTGGGCCCCGAAGGCCCGTTGGTCGAGGAGTTCTGGGAGAATGTCAGGAGATATGCACTCTATGCACTGACTGTAAGTACGGGTGTCATTTACACAGTGGTGCAGCCCATTGTAGAGCTACTAAAGAACCCTATTTCGGCTGTTCTTGTAGTCATTATCATCGGGGGAACCTTCTTCATTGTCTCACAGATCCTTTCTGCCATGGTTGGTGTCTCCGATTTCAGTTATGATTATGCTTATTAGTAACGTTTTTGTTTGTGTTGTTTTCTTACCATTGTAGTTTTGCTTGTGAGAATGGATAGTTTTGTAAGATCAAGTGATTGAGGTATACAGAAATGGAGACTAGCTTTGATTTCCAAGATGGGTAATTAATGACTGTAAAAAAAGTTGTTTTATCTGTTTGTAATGGTTAGTTAAGTGCGCAGTTACATTCCAAATGAGGTAGAAACAAGCAAGAATTTAATGTACGCTGCTTTTCATGTTACCAAATCAATGCACTCATCAGCTTCTGCCTAAATCTAGGGGTGGCAAAAATTCGGTTCCAAATGTTATCAAGTTCGGCCAATTCGGGTATTCGATCAAAAACCCTAAACCCGGACCCTGATCAAATTTCAATTCGGACAAAATAACCAGACTCGAACCCAAATGACCGAATTTGTTTTTGGTCGAAACTAAAAATTAACAGAATACTAGTTTTTTTGACCAAATGTGACTAGAAGACCGAATTTGACTTAATATGAAACTTGAGCCTCTTTATGTGAGTTATTACATTATCCTCATAATCGGGTTTGGTTTGACCGAATCTAAATTTTAAGCACAATTCGGCCCACCCGAATTTGAATACCAAAATCTGAACCGAACCGAATTTAAATTTGATCAGAAAACCATGTCCGAAACCTGATTTTTTTTTCGGGTCGGTCAAATTTTTGCCACCCCTACCTAAATCCTTGTTTTCCTTTATTTATAACCAAACAGAGAAGTAGTAAATAGTAATAATAGGAATGCTAATGAGCTACTAGCTCACTTGTCATCTCGGAAGTCACGAGATCGATTATCATGGCTTGCAAGTCTCTTTGTATAAAGATAACCAGAGCCATAAACCAAGCCTTTGGCCTTTGGTTTAGGTGTCCGCCTCTTCTTAGGTCACTAAGACCAACAAGTGTACCTCTAAGATGGAGACCCAATTTGGATGTTGCGAACTTACCATTGCAAAAAGAAGAAAAAGTAGTAATAAAAAAGAAAATTGGACACAAACAACAACAATAACAACAAACCCCAAGGAGAATCACATACCTAAGCGCTGTCTGGGAGATTTAGATATATATAGCCTTCTCCGCATGAATTGACATTCACAAAATAGCAGACAAGGGGTGATCGAACATGGTATATATAAGTAAGAATTATGACCGAGTATGTCAGTCAACATGTACCATACATAGTAGTATATAAAACCCTAGTTTAATTTCCCTAATGTGGAGCCTAGTTAATTAGTACCAAGTAGTAGACATGAATGAATGATATCCATCGATGGAGCATTCACTCACTCACAAACTACAGAGGAAACAGACATAGGATAACTGAAACTGTTGGCATAATGGAATGACACACTCTGGCCCACCGTGAGGGGCTCACCGGCGTTGACAAGGCAGTCGTCGTAGGCAACCCTCTTGAAGATGTTGGGGTCCACCAGCGTGGCCGAGCTGAACCACCCGCAGCTGAGGTGGATGTTTGAGACGGTGCACCCGCTCACGCAGGCATTCACTATCACCACAATGTACGTCGGGATCCCACTCGGGAGGGTTGCCAGTGGGCCTTGGACTAGCTCTATGGCATCCTTCGAGCAGCTTTCTACTTCTCCTGCTCTGTTCACTGTTCGACAAAAATGCATGAAGAGACTGATTCTGACATAATCTTGTGCGATAATAATGATAACAATTTATATGGAATAATTACCGGAAGTATGGGTGGGAGGGAGGAGTTTGCGCATCGAGGAATTGCCATTGGAAATCGTCGCTTCTCTTCTGCTTCCTGGCTCTGCTGCTGATGCTAATGCCAATGTTGCTGCTCCAAGTAATATTTTAAAGCAATTTACCAGGAGAAATTAGCATGTTTCTAGTTTCTACACAACTTAAAATATACTGTACCATGCATATCATTATTGATGAGAATATTATATATGTTGGAAACTCAAGCCTACAGAATGACAGATGTAGTATAAACTGAATGTACTGTGTATATATATATATAAACACATTACACATCCCCTATACAAATCTGAAGAAAGCATACATTTTGGATTCTTAATCAAAGCAAACAGGAAAAAGAGATCGACTTACGATTTGTGGGTTGAGAATTGAAAGAAACTGAGAATACTAACAGGATGATGAACATGCAAAGTTGTTTATGGAGAATGGAGGGATTCATGGTGATCATGATCAAGCTTACTACGATTTCTCTGCTGAGACTTATGACGCAAGTTTCAACTTACATACCCCACAGATGGAAATGAGTGGATTTGATTGTGATGTATCTAAAGTTTCTTAACTGGGAAATTCTGGTTTAATTCCACCACTAATTAAGAGTTTAATTAGGCATATATAGGGAGAGGTGGGCCACCAATCCATGCAGAATGCAGATTAATGAGAAAAGAGCATGCACTGAGCATCACCTCATTTTGAAGCCACTTGTAAAAAGAGGCACAGCAGCATTAAATTACTCTACTTAGGGCTGGTTCTGTTAGCACTCAGCAGCACATAATAATGCCATATCTGAATTTTATTTTATCTTTAACTGGACTTTGCCATCTCTTCCATCATGCATCATAGTGGGTTTGTTTCACAAATTTGGGTGTAAAAGACAAGAGGATTGTTGAAACAATAAGGTTGATTGTAATCTTTGTGATTCTATTCTTGGGTAGATTTCTAATCATGATCCTTTCCTATATACTATTTAGGATCTTTTATTGCCTTTCTTAAGGTATAACATTTTGTATATTAACTCTTGTACTTTTGGCATCACAGTTTCAACTTTCAACTTCTATCAAAATTCTTATTCAGCTAATATGATATCAGAGTCGAACGGAGCAAGTGTTGGATAGCTAAAGTCAGAGAAAGGGAAATTTCTTGTTTTATTGAAGCTGGAAACGCAATACTCCTTTACCACTAGAGAACAGTCTATTATATGGGCTATACAATAAATTGAATTAGTTAAAAACAAGGAACTGAAATTGTTGAACTGGAAACTACTTCCTAATCCTAATTTTGCTCAACTGAAAAACAAAAGACTATATTTTGACTTGGTAAAAGATGCAGTAAACAGAATTCTCACTACAAAAATAACTAACTCTCCTTTGAATCGACTCCATCACTTCCCCTTGCTTCAAAGCTTGTTTCTCCCATTTGAAGCATGAAGTAGTCGTCCTTGACATATGGTAACGACTTCGTTAGAACATCAACAATCTGCTTCTTTGTGTTACAATAACTCAAAACAACTTGCTCACTCACAACCAAATTTTGGATGTAGTGAAATCGAATGTCTATGTGCTTGGTTTTGCTGTGAAATGTCGGGGTCTTGGTTATAGCAATTGGGGGTTTGTTATCACAAAAAATCACAGTAGCGCCTTCTTCAACTTTGCCAAAATCAGTCAACAGTATCTTTGTAGCTACTCAGCTTGATAGGTAGCAACTGTAACAGCAACATATTTAGCTTCAATTCAAATGATAGTAATTTTCCAGGATATAGCACTCGGATCCAAGGAAGAAAACATGGTCTGAAGTATCTTTCATATCTTTCAAACATCAAGCCCAATCACTGTCAGAGAAACCATATAATATTTTATCAAGAATTGCAATATTATACTAATTTTGGGATTTTTTTTTTGTTACGAATTTAATGATAATAATTTTATATAACAAATTATTGTCCATATTGAGAAATTTACGATCAAAATATGTAAAGTTTAACCGCATAATTCTCAAATTGGACAAATAATATGGGACCGAGAGCCTACATAGGTAGACCTTTTTTTTTGGGTTATTAAACAGCCTAGGGTAAAATATGGGTTTTCACCATGATAGTCAATTGTCGTTATCCATTAGTAGTACCTAGCTCAAATTCAAAGGGCAAAACCACTGAACTTTTTGCACGTGTAGTGAAGAAGAAAGCATGCAGTTAAACAGCTTCATGCATCTGGTTGGGATACCTACAGGGTAGTAGTAGGGTACAGTGTGATGCTACTCCCAAAGTATATATGGAATATGCTATTGGCTACTTTGGGTATTAACTTAATAACCAATTCAACAATCAGTAAGAGCTACGTGTAATAACTCTGCAGCATCCCAGAACTCAAAAGAATGGAACAAAATGAGGAGAGAGAGTCTGCCAAATAGGAGAGAGAGTATCAGAATTCCATGAGTTTCATTCCGTATTGCTAATGCTCATAGTGCTCTAGCTAACTACATAGATCAAGCAAGTTAGCAAGAGATGTCCATTTCATCATGCCTTTTTAGCAAAAATGGGCATTTGCCTTGCCTCCCCAAACTTGGGCCTAGAAATTACCCTACTTTGTAAGATTAAAGATCATACCCATCTTGAGGCCCAGGCAGTTCCACTCCAGCCCATCCGGCCAAGACACATTCACTCTTCGCTATGAGTGGATACCGGGTCGGGTTATGGTCAACCCATTGCCTATGTAGGGTCAAGTCTAGTTAAGGTTGCGCCATTGAAGTTGTGGGCCGGGTCGGACTTTCCAACAAAAAATCATAGGCAGACCTCTGTGGCTCTATATTTAAAATGAAATGTATTTGCACAAAAAATTAATTAGTTATGCTAAATATTATTTAATGCGAAGTATTACATATATATAGAGAGATATTTAAGTAAATTTACCATGAAAATTATACAAAAAAACTATTTATTTTGAGATGATTGATGGGCAGACGCGGTCAAATCCATTCACCGACCGTTTAACATTGTTAAAAGACCGGACTGTTGATGAATAGATACATTAATGACCCGAGTACCCGACCCTTTCAAGCCTCCTTTTGTTTAGGTTCGACCCTCTTAACCCTATGGAAGCTTAGTCCATTGCCCACCCCTACTTCTCGCATGCCTATGAAATACACCTTTGGGCTTTCTTGGTGGTTGCATTATAATATTTTCCTTTTGTTTTAGTCCCATATATATAACAGCAAGTCTGGTGGAAAGCATGAAGCAGCTTAATTCCCATGTTCTGCAAGATTTGAATTTGTTCCCCCGTCATTAAGAGCATCTAATCCCACTTAAAGCAGAGATTCTCCTGATGAATGATCCAAA